>JASAOG010000004.1:5793333-7120000 GCA_030265305.1 Biomphalaria pfeifferi
CTACAGTCTTTCAACTCTTTGTCTCTGTAAATCTCTACAGTCTTTCAACTCTTTCTCTCTCTGTAAACACCTACAGTCTTTCAACTCTTTCTCTCTGTAAACCTCTACAGTCTTTAAACTCTTTCTCTCTCTGTAAACACCTACAGTCTTTCAACTCTTTGTCTCTGTAAATCTCTACAGTCTTTCAACTCTTTCTCTCTCTGTAAACACCTACAGTCTTTCAACTCTTTCTCTCTGTAAACCTCTACAGTCTTTCAACTCTTTCACTCTCTGTAAACACCTACAGTCTTTCAACTCTTTCTCTCTCTGTAAACACCTACAGTTTTTCAAGTCTTTCTCTCTCTGTAAACCTCTACAGTCTTTCAACTCTTTCTCTCTCTGTAAACACATACAGTCTTTCAACTCTTTCTCTCTCTGTAAACCTCTACAGTCTTTCAACTCTTTCTCTCTCTATAAACATGTACAGTCTTTCAACTCTTTTTCGCTTTGTAAACCCCTACAGTCTTTCAACTCTTTCTCTCTCTGTAAACACCTACAGTCTTTCTACTCTTTCTCTCTGTAAACATCTACAGTCTTTAAACTCTTTCTCTCTCTGTAAACACCTACAGTCTTTCAACTCTTTCTCTCTGTAAACCTCTAGAGTCTTTCAACTCTTTCACTCTCTCTAAACCTCTACAGTCTTTCAATTCTTTCTCTCTCTGTAAACACCTACAGTCTTTCAACTCTTTCTCTCTCTGTAAACACCTACAGTCTTTCAATTCTTTCTCTCTCTGTAAACCTCTACAGTCTTTCAACTCTTTCTCTCTCTGTAAACACATACAATCTTTCAACTCTTTCTCTCTCTGTAAACACCTACAGTCTTTCAACTCTTTCTCTCTCTGTAAACCTCTACAGTCTTTCAACTCTTTCTCTCTCTGTAAACCTCTACAGTCTTTCAACTCTTTCTCTCTGTAAACATCTACAGTCTTTCAACTCTTTCTCTCTCTACAAACCTCTACAGTCTTTCAACTCTTTCTCTCTCTGTAAACAATAACAGTCTTTCAACTCTTTCTCTCTCTGTAAACAATAACAGTCTTTCAACTCTTTCTCTCTCTGTAAACCTCTACAGTCTTTAACTCTTTCTCTCTTTGTAAAAACTTCAGTCTTTCAACTCTTTCTCTCTCTGTAAACACCTACAGTCTTTCAACTCTTTCTCTCTTTGTAAACCTCTACAGTCTTTCAACTCTTTCTCTCACTATAAACCCCTACAGTCTTTCAACTCTTTCTCTCTCTGTAAACACCTACAAACTTTCAACTCTTTCTCTCTCTGTAAACCTCTTCATTCTTAACTCTTTCTCTCTTTGTAAACACCTACAGTCTTTCAACTCTTTCTCTCTCTGTAAACCTCTACAGTCTTTCAACTCTTTCTCTCTCTGTAAACCTCTACAGTCTTTCAACTCTTTCTCTCTCTATAAACCTGTACAGTCTTTCAACTCTTTCTCTCTCTGTAAACACCTACAGTTTTTCAACTATTTCTCTCTCTGTAAACACCTACAGTCTTTTAATTCTTTCTCTCTCTATAAACACCTACAGTCTTTCAACTCTTTCTCTCTCTGTAAACCCCTAGTCTTTCAACTCTTTCTCTCTCTGTAAACACATACAGTCTTTCAACTCTTTCTCTCTCTGTAAACACCTACAGTCTTTCAACTCTTTTTCTCTCTGTAAACCCCTACAGTCTTTCAACTCTTTCTCTCTCTGTAAACACCTACAAACTTTCAACTCTTTCTCTCTCTGTAAACCTCTTCATTCTTAACTCTTTCTCTCTTTGTAAACACCTACAGTCTTTCAACTCTTTCTCTCTCTGTAAACCTCTACAGTTTTTCAACTCTTTCTCTCTCTGTAAACCTCTACAGTCTTTCAACTCTTTCTCTCTCTATAAACCTGTACAGTCTTTCAACTCTTTCTCTCTCTGTAAACACCTACAGTTTTTCAACTATTTCTCTCTCTGTAAACACCTACAGTCTTTTAATTCTTTCTCTCTCTATAAACACCTACAGTCTTTCAACTCTTTCTCTCTCTGTAAACCCCTAGTCTTTCAACTCTTTCTCTCTCTGTAAACACATACAGTCTTTCAACTCTTTCTCTCTCTGTAAACACCTACAGTCTTTCAACTCTTTTTCTCTCTGTAAACCCCTAGTCTTTCAACTCTTTCTCTCTCTGTAATTACCTACAGTCTTTCAACTCTTTCTCTCTCTGTAAACACATACAGTCTTTCAACTCTTTGTCTCTCTTTTGACACAGGTACATATTCAATGTCTCTCTCAAGTTGCCTTTTTTTTCATTTCTTTGGAACCCCGATTTTGTTTTCTTTTAACATGCGCATCTCAATTTCCCCGACATAGACTTTTGACTAGATTTGGAAACACTTACTCCCTTGTGCGCCCCCGACACATACATGCACTCATATGACTTTTCTTCGGCTTCAATTTAATATTTATTATTTTTCAAATTTTACACCCCCCCCTTCTTTTAGGCAAGTTTTAATTGCAACTTACATCTTATTGCCAGTAATGTAGGGTATTAGACACCGCATACATTTATTCATACCATCAGTTTCAAGTCGAGAGAAATTATTTCACTTTCCGAAGGCCCCAGTTGAATGCCACATTCTCTTTCTCATTTCTACATTTATCTTGGTATTTGTTCTCTAAATAAACAGAAATATCAATTTGGTTTTTATTTACTGTAATTGTTTATCTCCCTCCTTTTGAATGTAGCGAAATGAAAATAAATCTGACTAACCTTTTTAATGCTATTAGGCTTTAGTTGTTGCTGCTGCTTTTTGACAGTGTTGCTCTCTCTCTCTGGCCTTTTTGGGAAATAGGCAAAATTAAATAAAATGCTTTGATAGAGCTTGCGGTTCTTCGCGAATAGCGGTCGTCAGGTTGCAAATCTTTCAAAAACCGTTCTTAGTGAGCACCTTGGAGGTAAAAGGAACATGTGTACAAAATATGATTAGAATACTTACAACAGTTTGAGAAATTTCTTGATGAATGAGTCAGTTAGTGGTATTATTATATATATATAAAGGCTTAATAGATTTGTGTCTTTCAGGTTTGGTGCACTATTTACAACTTGTGTATACTGACTTCTATCATCGTTTTTCAGGTTTGGTGCACTATTTACAACTTGTGTATACTGACTTCTATCATTGTTTTTCTGTTGTTATCCCTAAATCAGTTTCGAGAAGTCAAACCAGAATTTCAATCTATAGTGGAGAACAGGACGTCTGGTAAGTAGACACTTGGTAAGTAGACTCTATCTTTTTTTGTTTGGAGTTTTAGAAGATGTATCCAATATTGGAGATTTTTTACAAAATGATACATGTCGGAAAACCTATAAACTTTAAATGGCAAGCTTTTTGTGTGTTTGTTGCAAACAATAAATAAAGTGTTACTAAGCTATATTTTTTTAAGTTGCATGCACAGACCTATATTTTGTCATTCAAAAGTTGTATCTGCCTCCTAGATTGGACGATGTTAAAAAGTTGTATCTGCCTCCTAGATTTGAAGATGTTAAAAAGTTGTATCTGCCTCCCAGATTGGACGATATTAAAAAGTTGTATCTGCCTCTTAGATTGGAAGATGTTAAAAAGTTGTATCTGCCTCTTAGAATGGACGGTGTTTAAAAGTTGTATCTGCCTCCTAGATTAGAAGATATAAAAAAGTTGTATCTGCCTCCTAGATTAGAAGATGTTAAAAAGTTGTATCTGCTTCCTAGATTGAAAGATGTTAAAAAGTTGTATCTGCCTCCTAGATTGAAAGATGTTAAAAAGTTGTATCTGCCTCCTAGATTAGAAGATGTTTAAAAGTTGTATCTACCTCCTAGATTAGAAGATGTGAAAAGTTGTATCTGCCTCCTAGATTGGACGATGTTAAAAAGTTGTATCTGCCTCTTAGATTAGAAGATGTAAAAAAGTTGTATCTGCCTCCTAGATTAGAAGATGTAAAAAAGTTGTATCTGCCTCCTAGATTGGAAGATGTTAAAAAGTTGTATCTGCCTCCTAGATTGGGAGATGTTAAAAAGTTGTATCTGCCTCCTAGATTAGAAGATGTGAAAAAGTTGTATCTGCCTCCTAGATTATACGGTGTTAAAATGTTGTATCTGCCTCCGTGATTGGAAGATGTTAAAAATTTGTATATGCCTCCTAGATTGGAAGATGTTAAAAAGTTGTATCTGCCTCCTCGATTAGAAGATGTAAAAAAGTTGTATCTGACTCCTAGATTGGAAGATGTTAAAAAGTTGTATCTGCCACCAAGATTGGACGATGTTAAAAAGTTGTATCTGCCTCCTAGATCGGACGGTGTTAAAAAGTTGTATCTGCCTCCTAGATTGGACGATTTAAAAAGCTGTATCTGCCTCCTAAATTGGAAGATGTTAAAAAGTTGTATCTGCCTCCTAGATTGGGAGATGTTAAAAAGTTGTATCTGCCTCCTAGATTAGAAGATGTGAAAAAGTTGTATCTGCCTCCTAGATTATACGGTGTTAAAATGTTGTATCTGCCTCCGTGATTGGAAGATGTTAAAAATTTGTATATGCCTCCTAGATTGGAAGATGTTAAAAAGTTGTATCTGCCTCCTCGATTAGAAGATGTAAAAAAGTTGTATCTGCCTCCTAGATTGGAAGATGTTAAAAAGTTGTATCTGCCTCCTAGATTGGAAGATGTTAAAAAGTTATATCTGCCTCTTAGATTAGAAGATGTTAAAAAGTTGTATCTGCCTCCTAGATTGGAAGATGTTAAAAAGTTGTATCTGCCACCAAGATTGGACGATGTTAAAAAGTTGTATCTGCCTCCTAGATTGGACGGTGTTAAAAAGTTTTATCTGCCTCCTAGATTGGACGGTGTTAAAAAGTTGTATCTGCCTCCTAGATTGGAAGATGTTAAAAAGTTGTATCTGCCTCCTAGATTAGAAGATGTTAAAAAGTTGTATCTGCCTCCTAGATTAGAAGATGTTAAAAAGTTGTATCTGCCTCCTAGATTGGAAGATGTTAAAAAGTTGTATCTGCCTCCTAGATTGGAAGATGTTAAAAAGTTGTATCTGCCTCTTAGATTAGAAGATGTTAAAAAGTTGTATCTGCCTCCTAGATTGGAAGATGTTAAAAAGCTGTATCTGCCTCCTAGATTGGAAGATGTTAAAAAGTTGTATCTGCCTCCCAGATTGGAAGATGTTAAAAAGTTGTATCTGCCTCCTAGATTGGAAGATGTTAAAAAGTTGTATCTGCCTCCTAGACTGGACGGTGTTAAAAAGTTGTATCTTCCTCCTAGATTGGACGGTGTTAAAAAGTTGTATCTGCCTCCCAGATTGGAAGATGTTAAAAAGTTGTATCTGCCTCCTAGATTAGAAGATGTTAAAAAGTTGTATCTGCCTCCTAGATTAGAAGATGTTAAAAAGTTGTATCTGCCTCCTAGATTAGAAGATGTTAAAAAGTTGTATCTGCCTCCTAGATTGGAAGATGTTAAAAAGTTGTATCTGCCTCCTAGATTGGAAGATGTTAAAAAGTTGTATCTGCCTCTTAGATTAGAAGATGTTAAAAAGTTGTATCTGCCTCCTAGATTGGAAGATGTTAAAAAGCTGTATCTGCCTCCTAGATTGGAAGATGTTAAAAAGTTGTATCTGCCTCCCAGATTGGAAGATGTTAAAAAGTTGTATCTGCCTCCTAGATTAGAAGATGTTAAAAAGTTGTATCTGCCTCCTAGATTTGAAGATGTTAAATAGTTGTATCTGCCTCCTAGATTGGACGGTGTTAAAAAGTTGTATGTGCCTCCTCGATTGGACGGTGTTAAAAAGTTGTATCTGCCTCCTTGATTGGAAGATGTTAAAAAGTTGTATCACCCTCCTAGATTAGAAGATGTTAAAAATTTGTATATGCCTCCTAGATTGGAAGATGTTAAAAAGTTGTATCTGCCTCCTAGATTAGAAGATGTAAAAAAGTTGTATCTGCCTCCTAGATTGGAAGATGTTAAAAAGTTGTATCTGCCTCCTAGACTGGACGGTGTTAAAAAGTTGTATCTTCCTCCTAGATTGGACGGTGTTAAAAAGTTGTATCTGCCTCCCAGATTGGAAGATGTTAAAAAGTTGTATCTGCCTCCTAGATTAGAAGATGTTAAAAAGTTGTATCTGCCTCCTAGATTAGAAGATGTTAAAAAGTTGTATCTGCCTCCTAGATTAGAAGATGTTAAAAAGTTGTATCTGCCTCCTAGATTTGAAGATGTTAAATAGTTGTATCTGCCTCCTAGATTGGACGGTGTTAAAAAGTTGTATGTGCCTCCTCGATTGGACGGTGTTAAAAAGTTGTATCTGCCTCCTTGATTGGAAGATGTTAAAAAGTTGTATCTGCCTCCTAGATTGGAAGATGTTAAAAAGTTGTATCTGCCTCTTAGATTAGAAGATGTTAAAAAGTTGTATCTGCCTCCTAGATTGGAAGATGTTAAAAAGCTGTATCTGCCTCCTAGATTGGAAGATGTTAAAAAGTTGTATCTGCCTCCCAGATTGGAAGATGTTAAAAAGTTGTATCTGCCTCGTAGATTAGAAGATGTTAAAAAGTTGTATCTGCCTCCTAGATTTGAAGATGTTAAATAGTTGTATCTGCCTCCTAGATTGGACGGTGTTAAAAAGTTGTATGTGCCTCCTCGATTGGACGGTGTTAAAAAGTTGTATCTGCCTCCTTGATTGGAAGATGTTAAAAAGTTGTATCACCCTCCTAGATTAGAAGATGTTAAAAATTTGTATATGCCTCCTAGATTGGAAGATGTTAAAAAGTTGTATCTGCCTCCTAGATTAGAAGATGTAAAAAAGTTGTATCTGCCTCCTAGATTGGAAGATGTTAAAAAGTTGTATCTGCCTCCTAGATTGGAAGATGTTAAAAAGTTGTATCTGCCTCCTAGACTGGACGGTGTTAAAAAGTTGTATCTTCCTCCTAGATTGGACGGTGTTAAAAAGTTGTATCTGCCTCCCAGATTGGAAGATGTTAAAAAGTTGTATCTGCCTCCTAGATTAGAAGATGTTAAAAAGTTGTATCTGCCTCCTAGATTTGAAGATGTTAAAAAGTTGTATCTGCCTCCTAGATTAGAAGATGTAAAAAAGTTGTATCTGCCTCCTAGATTGGAAGATGTTAAAAAGTTGTATCTGCCTCCTAGACTGGACGGTGTTAAAAAGTTGTATCTTCCTCCTAGATTGGACGGTGTTAAAAAGTTGTATCTGCCTCCCAGATTGGAAGATGTTAAAAAGTTGTATCTGCCTCCTAGATTAGAAGATGTTAAAAAGTTGTATCTGCCTCCTAGATTTGAAGATGTTAAATAGTTGTATCTGCCTCCTAGATTGGACGGTGTTAAAAAGTTGTATGTGCCTCCTCGATTGGACGGTGTTAAAAAGTTGTATCTGCCTCCTTGATTGGAAGATGTTAAAAAGTTGTATCACCCTCCTAGATTAGAAGATGTTAAAAATTTGTATATGCCTCCTAGATTGGAAGATGTTAAAAAGTTGTATCTGCCTCCTAGATTAGAAGATGTTAAAAAGTTGTATCTGCCTCCTAGATTAGAAGATGTTAAAAAGTTGTATCTGCCTCCTAGATTAGAAGATGTTAAAAAGTTGTATCTGCCTCCTAGATTGGAAGATGTTAAAAAGTTGTATCTGCCTCCTAGATTGGAAGATGTTAAAAAGTTGTATCTGCCTCTTAGATTAGAAGATGTTAAAAAGTTGTATCTGCCTCCTAGATTGGAAGATGTTAAAAAGCTGTATCTGCCTCCTAGATTGGAAGATGTTAAAAAGTTGTATCTGCCTCCCAGATTGGAAGATGTTAAAAAGTTGTATCTGCCTCCTAGATTAGAAGATGTTAAAAAGTTGTATCTGCCTCCTAGATTTGAAGATGTTAAATAGTTGTATCTGCCTCCTAGATTGGACGGTGTTAAAAAGTTGTATGTGCCTCCTCGATTGGACGGTGTTAAAAAGTTGTATCTGCCTCCTTGATTGGAAGATGTTAAAAAGTTGTATCACCCTCCTAGATTAGAAGATGTTAAAAATTTGTATATGCCTCCTAGATTGGAAGATGTTAAAAAGTTGTATCTGCCTCCTAGATTAGAAGATGTAAAAAAGTTGTATCTGCCTCCTAGATTGGAAGATGTTAAAAAGTTGTATCTGCCTCCTAGACTGGACGGTGTTAAAAAGTTGTATCTTCCTCCTAGATTGGACGGTGTTAAAAAGTTGTATCTGCCTCCCAGATTGGAAGATGTTAAAAAGTTGTATCTGCCTCCTAGATTAGAAGATGTTAAAAAGTTGTATCTGCCTCCTAGATTAGAAGATGTTAAAAAGTTGTATCTGCCTCCTAGATTAGAAGATGTTAAAAAGTTGTATCTGCCTCCTAGATTTGAAGATGTTAAATAGTTGTATCTGCCTCCTAGATTGGACGGTGTTAAAAAGTTGTATGTGCCTCCTCGATTGGACGGTGTTAAAAAGTTGTATCTGCCTCCTTGATTGGAAGATGTTAAAAAGTTGTATCTGCCTCCTAGATTGGAAGATGTTAAAAAGTTGTATCTGCCTCTTAGATTAGAAGATGTTAAAAAGTTGTATCTGCCTCCTAGATTGGAAGATGTTAAAAAGCTGTATCTGCCTCCTAGATTGGAAGATGTTAAAAAGTTGTATCTGCCTCCCAGATTGGAAGATGTTAAAAAGTTGTATCTGCCTCGTAGATTAGAAGATGTTAAAAAGTTGTATCTGCCTCCTAGATTTGAAGATGTTAAATAGTTGTATCTGCCTCCTAGATTGGACGGTGTTAAAAAGTTGTATGTGCCTCCTCGATTGGACGGTGTTAAAAAGTTGTATCTGCCTCCTTGATTGGAAGATGTTAAAAAGTTGTATCACCCTCCTAGATTAGAAGATGTTAAAAATTTGTATATGCCTCCTAGATTGGAAGATGTTAAAAAGTTGTATCTGCCTCCTAGATTAGAAGATGTAAAAAAGTTGTATCTGCCTCCTAGATTGGAAGATGTTAAAAAGTTGTATCTGCCTCCTAGACTGGACGGTGTTAAAAAGTTGTATCTTCCTCCTAGATTGGACGGTGTTAAAAAGTTGTATCTGCCTCCCAGATTGGAAGATGTTAAAAAGTTGTATCTGCCTCCTAGATTAGAAGATGTTAAAAAGTTGTATCTGCCTCCTAGATTTGAAGATGTTAAATAGTTGTATCTGCCTCCTAGATTGGACGGTGTTAAAAAGTTGTATCTGCCTCCTCGATTGGACGGTGTTAAAAAGTTGTATCTGCCTCCTTGATTGGAAGATGTTAAAAAGTTGTATCACCCTCCTAGATTAGAAGATGTTAAAAATTTGTATATGCCTCCTAGATTGGAAGATGTTAAAAAGTTGTATCTGCCTCCTAGATTGGAAGATGTTAAAAAGTTGTATCTGCCTCCTAGATTGGAAGATGTTAAAAAGTTGTATCTGCCTCCTAGATTGGAAGATGTTAAAAAGTTGTATCTGCCTCCTAGACTGGACGGTGTTAAAAAGTTGTATCTTCCTCCTAGATTGGACGGTGTTAAAAAGTTGTATCTGCCTCCCAGATTGGAAGATGTTAAAAAGTTGTATCTGCCTCCTAGATTAGAAGATGTTAAAAAGTTGTATCTGCCTCCTAGATTTGAAGATGTTAAATAGTTGTATCTGCCTCCTAGATTGGACGGTGTTAAAAAGTTGTATCTGCCTCCTCGATTGGACGGTGTTAAAAAGTTGTATCTGCCTCCTTGATTGGAAGATGTTAAAAAGTTGTATCACCCTCCTAGATTAGAAGATGTTAAAAAGTTGTATCTGCCTCCTCGATTAGAAGATGTAAAAAAGTTGTATCTGCCTCCTAGATTGGAAGATGTTAAAAAGTTGTATCTGCCTCCTAGATTGGAAGATGTTAAAAAGTTATATCTGCCTCTTAGATTAGAAGATGTTAAAAAGTTGTATCTGCCTCCTTGATTGGAAGATGTTAAAAAGTTGTATCACCCTCCTAGATTAGAAGATGTTAAAAATTTGTATATGCCTCCTAGATTGGAAGATGTTAAAAAGTTGTATCTGCCTCCTAGATTAGAAGATGTAAAAAAGTTGTATCTGCCTCCTAGATTGGAAGATGTTAAAAAGTTGTATCTGCCTCCTAGACTGGACGGTGTTAAAAAGTTGTATCTTCCTCCTAGATTGGACGGTGTTAAAAAGTTGTATCTGCCTCCCAGATTGGAAGATGTTAAAAAGTTGTATCTGCCTCCTAGATTAGAAGATGTTAAAAAGTTGTATCTGCCTCCTAGATTAGAAGATGTTAAAAAGTTGTATCTGCCTCCTAGATTAGAAGATGTTAAAAAGTTGTATCTGCCTCCTAGATTTGAAGATGTTAAATAGTTGTATCTGCCTCCTAGATTGGACGGTGTTAAAAAGTTGTATGTGCCTCCTCGATTGGACGGTGTTAAAAAGTTGTATCTGCCTCCTTGATTGGAAGATGTTAAAAAGTTGTATCTGCCTCCTAGATTGGAAGATGTTAAAAAGTTGTATCTGCCTCTTAGATTAGAAGATGTTAAAAAGTTGTATCTGCCTCCTAGATTGGAAGATGTTAAAAAGCTGTATCTGCCTCCTAGATTGGAAGATGTTAAAAAGTTGTATCTGCCTCCCAGATTGGAAGATGTTAAAAAGTTGTATCTGCCTCGTAGATTAGAAGATGTTAAAAAGTTGTATCTGCCTCCTAGATTTGAAGATGTTAAATAGTTGTATCTGCCTCCTAGATTGGACGGTGTTAAAAAGTTGTATGTGCCTCCTCGATTGGACGGTGTTAAAAAGTTGTATCTGCCTCCTTGATTGGAAGATGTTAAAAAGTTGTATCACCCTCCTAGATTAGAAGATGTTAAAAATTTGTATATGCCTCCTAGATTGGAAGATGTTAAAAAGTTGTATCTGCCTCCTAGATTAGAAGATGTAAAAAAGTTGTATCTGCCTCCTAGATTGGAAGATGTTAAAAAGTTGTATCTGCCTCCTAGACTGGACGGTGTTAAAAAGTTGTATCTTCCTCCTAGATTGGACGGTGTTAAAAAGTTGTATCTGCCTCCCAGATTGGAAGATGTTAAAAAGTTGTATCTGCCTCCTAGATTAGAAGATGTTAAAAAGTTGTATCTGCCTCCTAGATTTGAAGATGTTAAATAGTTGTATCTGCCTCCTAGATTGGACGGTGTTAAAAAGTTGTATCTGCCTCCTCGATTGGACGGTGTTAAAAAGTTGTATCTGCCTCCTTGATTGGAAGATGTTAAAAAGTTGTATCACCCTCCTAGATTAGAAGATGTTAAAAATTTGTATATGCCTCCTAGATTGGAAGATGTTAAAAAGTTGTATCTGCCTCCTAGATTGGAAGATGTTAAAAAGTTGTATCTGCCTCCTAGATTGGAAGATGTTAAAAAGTTGTATCTGCCTCCTAGATTGGAAGATGTTAAAAAGTTGTATCTGCCTCCTAGACTGGACGGTGTTAAAAAGTTGTATCTTCCTCCTAGATTGGACGGTGTTAAAAAGTTGTATCTGCCTCCCAGATTGGAAGATGTTAAAAAGTTGTATCTGCCTCCTAGATTAGAAGATGTTAAAAAGTTGTATCTGCCTCCTAGATTTGAAGATGTTAAATAGTTGTATCTGCCTCCTAGATTGGACGGTGTTAAAAAGTTGTATCTGCCTCCTCGATTGGACGGTGTTAAAAAGTTGTATCTGCCTCCTTGATTGGAAGATGTTAAAAAGTTGTATCACCCTCCTAGATTAGAAGATGTTAAAAAGTTGTATCTGCCTCCTCGATTAGAAGATGTAAAAAAGTTGTATCTGCCTCCTAGATTGGAAGATGTTAAAAAGTTGTATCTGCCTCCTAGATTGGAAGATGTTAAAAAGTTATATCTGCCTCTTAGATTAGAAGATGTTAAAAAGTTGTATCTGCCTCCTAGATTGGAAGATGTTAAAAAGTTGTATCTGCCACCAAGATTGGACGATGTTAAAAAGTTGTATCTGCCTCCTAGATTGGACGGTGTTAAAAAGTTTTATCTGCCTCCTAGATTGGACGGTGTTAAAAAGTTGTATCTGCCTCCTAGATTGGAAGATGTTAAAAAGTTGTATCTGCCTCCTAGATTAGAAGATGTTAAAAAGTTGTATCTGCCTCCTAGATTAGAAGATGTTAAAAAGTTGTATCTGCCTCCTAGATTGGAAGATGTTAAAAAGTTGTATCTGCCTCCTAGATTGGAAGATGTTAAAAAGTTGTATCTGCCTCTTAGATTAGAAGATGTTAAAAAGTTGTATCTGCCTCCTAGATTGGAAGATGTTAAAAAGCTGTATCTGCCTCCTAGATTGGAAGATGTTAAAAAGTTGTATCTGCCTCCCAGATTGGAAGATGTTAAAAAGTTGTATCTGCCTCCTAGATTAGAAGATGTTAAAAAGTTGTATCTGCCTCCTAGATTTGAAGATGTTAAATAGTTGTATCTGCCTCCTAGATTGGACGGTGTTAAAAAGTTGTATGTGCCTCCTCGATTGGACGGTGTTAAAAAGTTGTATCTGCCTCCTTGATTGGAAGATGTTAAAAAGTTGTATCACCCTCCTAGATTAGAAGATGTTAAAAATTTGTATATGCCTCCTAGATTGGAAGATGTTAAAAAGTTGTATCTGCCTCCTAGATTAGAAGATGTAAAAAAGTTGTATCTGCCTCCTAGATTGGAAGATGTTAAAAAGTTGTATCTGTCTCCTAGACTGGACGGTGTTAAAAAGTTGTATCTTCCTCCTAGATTGGACGGTGTTAAAAAGTTGTATCTGCCTCCCAGATTGGAAGATGTTAAAAAGTTGTATCTGCCTCCTAGATTAGAAGATGTTAAAAAGTTGTATCTGCCTCCTTGATTGGAAGATGTTAAAAATTTGTATATGCCTCCTAGATTGGAAGATGTTAAAAAGTTGTATCTGCCTCCTAGATTAGAAGATGTTAAAAAGTTGTATCTGCCTCCTAGATTAGAAGATGTTAAAAAGTTGTATCTGCCTCCTAGATTAGAAGATGTTAAAAAGTTGTATCTGCCTCCTAGATTGGAAGATGTTAAAAAGTTGTATCTGCCTCCTAGATTGGAAGATGTTAAAAAGTTGTATCTGCCTCTTAGATTAGAAGATGTTAAAAAGTTGTATCTGCCTCCTAGATTGGAAGATGTTAAAAAGCTGTATCTGCCTCCTAGATTGGAAGATGTTAAAAAGTTGTATCTGCCTCCCAGATTGGAAGATGTTAAAAAGTTGTATCTGCCTCCTAGATTAGAAGATGTTAAAAAGTTGTATCTGCCTCCTAGATTTGAAGATGTTAAATAGTTGTATCTGCCTCCTAGATTGGACGGTGTTAAAAAGTTGTATGTGCCTCCTCGATTGGACGGTGTTAAAAAGTTGTATCTGCCTCCTTGATTGGAAGATGTTAAAAAGTTGTATCACCCTCCTAGATTAGAAGATGTTAAAAATTTGTATATGCCTCCTAGATTGGAAGATGTTAAAAAGTTGTATCTGCCTCCTAGATTAGAAGATGTAAAAAAGTTGTATCTGCCTCCTAGATTGGAAGATGTTAAAAAGTTGTATCTGCCTCCTAGACTGGACGGTGTTAAAAAGTTGTATCTTCCTCCTAGATTGGACGGTGTTAAAAAGTTGTATCTGCCTCCCAGATTGGAAGATGTTAAAAAGTTGTATCTGCCTCCTAGATTAGAAGATGTTAAAAAGTTGTATCTGCCTCCTAGATTTGAAGATGTTAAATAGTTGTATCTGCCTCCTAGATTGGACGGTGTTAAAAAGTTGTATGTGCCTCCTCGATTGGACGGTGTTAAAAAGTTGTATCTGCCTCCTTGATTGGAAGATGTTAAAAAGTTGTATCACCCTCCTAGATTAGAAGATGTTAAAAATTTGTATATGCCTCCTAGATTAGAAGATGTTAAAAAGTTGTATCTGCCTCCTAGATTAGAAGATGTTAAAAAGTTGTATCTGCCTCCTAGATTAGAAGATGTTAAAAAGTTGTATCTGCCTCCTAGATTTGAAGATGTTAAATAGTTGTATCTGCCTCCTAGATTGGACGGTGTTAAAAAGTTGTATGTGCCTCCTCGATTGGACGGTGTTAAAAAGTTGTATCTGCCTCCTTGATTGGAAGATGTTAAAAAGTTGTATCTGCCTCCTAGATTGGAAGATGTTAAAAAGTTGTATCTGCCTCTTAGATTAGAAGATGTTAAAAAGTTGTATCTGCCTCCTAGATTGGAAGATGTTAAAAAGCTGTATCTGCCTCCTAGATTGGAAGATGTTAAAAAGTTGTATCTGCCTCCCAGATTGGAAGATGTTAAAAAGTTGTATCTGCCTCGTAGATTAGAAGATGTTAAAAAGTTGTATCTGCCTCCTAGATTTGAAGATGTTAAATAGTTGTATCTGCCTCCTAGATTGGACGGTGTTAAAAAGTTGTATGTGCCTCCTCGATTGGACGGTGTTAAAAAGTTGTATCTGCCTCCTTGATTGGAAGATGTTAAAAAGTTGTATCACCCTCCTAGATTAGAAGATGTTAAAAATTTGTATATGCCTCCTAGATTGGAAGATGTTAAAAAGTTGTATCTGCCTCCTAGATTAGAAGATGTAAAAAAGTTGTATCTGCCTCCTAGATTGGAAGATGTTAAAAAGTTGTATCTGCCTCCTAGACTGGACGGTGTTAAAAAGTTGTATCTTCCTCCTAGATTGGACGGTGTTAAAAAGTTGTATCTGCCTCCCAGATTGGAAGATGTTAAAAAGTTGTATCTGCCTCCTAGATTAGAAGATGTTAAAAAGTTGTATCTGCTCCCTAGATTTGAAGATGTTAAATAGTTGTATCTGCCTCCTAGATTGGACGGTGTTAAAAAGTTGTATCTGCCTCCTCGATTGGACGGTGTTAAAAAGTTGTATCTGCCTCCTTGATTGGAAGATGTTAAAAAGTTGTATCACCCTCCTAGATTAGAAGATGTTAAAAATTTGTATATGCCTCCTAGATTGGAAGATGTTAAAAAGTTGTATCTGCCTCCTAGATTAGAAGATGTAAAAAAGTTGTATCTGCCTCCTAGATTGGAAGATGTTAAAAAGTTGTATCTGCCTCCTAGATTAGAAGATGTAAAAAAAGTTGTATCTGCCTCCTAGATTGGAAGATGTTAAAAAGTTGTATCTGCCACCAAGATTGGACGATGTTAAAAAGTTGTATCTGCCTCCTAGATTGGACGGTGTTAAAAAGTTGTATCTGCCTCCTAGATTGGACGGTGTTAAAAAGTTGTATCTGCCTCCTAGATTGGAAGATGTTAAAAAGTTGTATCTGCCTCCTAGATTAGAAGATGTTAAAAAGTTGTATCTGCCTCCTAGATTGGAAGATGTTAAAAAGTTGTATCTGCCTCCTAGATTGGAAGATGTTAAAAAGTTGTATCTGCCTCTTAGATTAGAAGATGTTAAAAAGTTGTATCTGCCACCAAGATTGGACGATGTTAAAAAGTTGTATCTGCCTCCTAGATTGGACGGTGTTAAAAAGTTGTATCTGCCTCCTAGATTGGACGGTGTTAAAAAGTTGTATCTGCCTCCTAGATTGGAAGATGTTAAAAAGTTGTATCTGCCACCTAGATTGGAAGATGTTAAAAAGTTGTATCTGCCTCTTAGATTAGAAGATGTTAAAAAGTTGCATCTGCCTCCGTGATTGGAAGATGTTAAAAATTTGTATATGCCTCCTAGATTGGAAGATGTTAAAAAGTTGTATCTGCCTCCTAGATTAGAAGATGTAAAAAAGTTGTATCTGCCTCCTAGATTAGAAGATGTTAAAAAGTTGTATCTGCCACCAAGATTGGACGATGTTAAAAAGTTTTATCTGCCTCCTAGATTGGACGGTGTTAAAAAGTCGTATCTGCCTCCTAGATTGGACGGTGTTAAAAAGTTGTATCTGCCTCCTAGATTGGAAGATGTTAAAAAGTTGTATCTGCCTCCTAGATTAGAAGATGTTAAAAAGTTGTATCTGCCTCCTAGATTAGAAGATGTTAAAAAGTTGTATCTGCCTCCTAGATTGGAAGATGTTAAAAAGTTGTATCTGCCTCTTAGATTAGAAGATGTTAAAAAGTTGTATCTGCCTCCTAGATTGGAAGATGTTAAAAAGTTGTATCTGCCTCTTAGATTAGAAGATGTTAAAAAGTTGTATCTGCCACCAAGATTGGACGATGTTAAAAAGTTGTATCTGCCTCCTAGATTGGACGGTGTTAAAAAGTTGTATCTGCCTCCTAGATTGGACGGTGTTAAAAAGTTGTATCTGCCTCCTAGATTGGAAGATGTTAAAAAGTTGTATCTGCCTCCTAGATTGGAAGATGTTAAAAAGTTGTATCTGCCTCTTAGATTAGAAGATGTTAAAAAGTTGTATCTGCCTCCGTGATTGGAAGATGTTAAAAATTTGTATATGCCTCCTAGATTGGAAGATGTTAAAAAGTTGTATCTGCCTCCTAGATTAGAAGATGTAAAAAAGTTGTATCTGCCTCCTAGATTAGAAGATGTTAAAAAGTTGTATCTGCCACCAAGATTGGACGATGTTAAAAAGTTTTATCTGCCTCCTAGATTGGACGGTGTTAAAAAGTCGTATCTGCCTCCTAGATTGGACGGTGTTAAAAAGTTGTATCTGCCTCCTAGATTGGAAGATGTTAAAAAGTTGTATCTGCCTCCTAGATTAGAAGATGTTAAAAAGTTGTATCTGCCTCCTAGATTAGAAGATGTTAAAAAGTTGTATCTGCCTCCTAGATTGGAAGATGTTAAAAAGTTGTATCTGCCTCTTAGATTAGAAGATGTTAAAAAGTTGTATCTGCCTCTTAGATTAGAAGATGTTAAAAAGTTGTATCTGCCACCAAGATTGGACGATGTTAAAAAGTTGTATCTGCCTCCTAGATTGGAAGATGTTAAAAAGTTGTATCTGCCTCCTAGATTGGAAGATGTTAAAAAGTTGTATCTGCCTCTTAGATTAGAAGATGTTAAAAAGTTGTATCTGCCTCCGTGATTGGAAGATGTTAAAAATTTGTATATGCCTCCTAGATTGGAAGATGTTAAAAAGTTGTATCTGCCTCCTAGATTAGAAGATGTAAAAAAGTTGTATCTGCCTCCTAGATTAGAAGATGTTAAAAAGTTGTATCTGCCACCAAGATTGGACGATGTTAAAAAGTTTTATCTGCCTCCTAGATTGGACGGTGTTAAAAAGTTGTATCTGCCTCCTAGATTGGACGGTGTTAAAAAGTTGTATCTGCCTCCTAGATTGGAAGATGTTAAAAAGTTGTATCTGCCTCCTAGATTAGAAGATGTTAAAAAGTTGTATCTGCCTCCTAGATTAGAAGATGTTAAAAAGTTGTATCTGCCTCCTAGATTGGAAGATGTTAAAAAGTTGTATCTGCCTCTTAGATTAGAAGATGTTAAAAAGTTGTATCTGCCTCCTAGATTGGAAGATGTTAAAAAGCTGTATCTGCCTCCTAGATTGGAAGATGTTAAAAAGTTGTATCTGCCTCCCAGATTGGAAGATGTTAAAAAGTTGTATCTGCCTCCTAGATTAGAAGATGTTAAAAAGTTGTATCTGCCTCCTAGATTGGACGGTGTTAAAACGTTGTATCTTCCTCCTAGATTGGACGGTGTTAAAAAGTTGTATCTGCCTCTTAGATTGGAAGATGTTAATAAAATGTATCTGCCTCCTAGATTGGAAGATGTTATAAAGTTGTTTCTGCCTCCTAGATTAGAAGATGTTAAAAAGTTTTATATGCCTCCTAAATTGGACGGGTTAAAAAGTTGTATCTGCCTCTTAGATTGGAAGATGTTAAAAAGTTGTATCTGCCTCCTAGATTAGAAGATGTTAAAAAGTTGTATCTGCCTCCTAGACTGGACGGTGTTAAAAAGTTGTATCTTCCTCCTAGATTGGACGGTGTTAAAAAGTTGTATCTGCCTCCTAGATTGGAAGATGTTAAAAAATGTATTTGCCTCCTTGATTGGAAGATGTTATAAAGCTGTATCTGCCTCCTAGATTAGAAGATGTTAAAAAGTTGTATATGCCTCCTAGATTGGACGGTGTTAAAAAGTTGTATGTGCCTCCTAGATTGGACGGTGTTAAAAAGTTGTATCTGCCTGCTAGATTGGACGGTGTTAAAAAGTTGTATCTGCCTCCTAGATTAGAAGATGTAAAAAAGTTGTATCTGCCTCTTAGATTAGAAGATGTTAAAAAGTTGTATCTGCCTCCTAGATTGGAAGATGTTAAAAAGTTGTATCTGCCTCCTAAATTGGAAGATGTTAAAAAGTTGTATCTGCCTCCTAGATTGGACGGTGTTAAAAAGTTGTATCTGCCTCCTAGATTGGACGGTGTTAAAAAGCTGTATCTGCCTCCTAGATTGGAAGATGTTAAAAAGTTGTATCTGCCTCCTAGTTTTGACGGTGTTAAAAAGTTGTATCTGCCTCCTAGATTGGACGATGGGACCGAGGTTCCATTATCCCCCCTCTCCTCTGTCACTTGTTTACTTCTGGTTGCTTGAAACAATGTTTTGCTTTTCTCTTCAGGGAACACCACCATTAGTGTGATTGATATGAATGTTTTCTACACCAACATTTACGTTCTAGCTGCAATAGAACATTTCCTTAGAGCATTCTTTACTCTGGAATTTCTCATTCGACTGGTCACGTGTCCGGAGAAAAAGGAGTTTCTAAGGTAACGTTGTGAGACAATGTGTAGAACTATCTAAGCCTCGAGTTATTGAAATCAAGAGAGGGAGGAACATAAGGGCAAACTAATCTCATAATAAGAGGAACATCCTCGTTGCCTGTCAGAGGGCGGTACTGCTACAGACCTGCCACATCACCAGAAATTTCTCAGTGAACACTGTTAAAGGGACCACAATGAATTTAGTTTCTCTAACGAAAATCGACCCTGGCAGCGCCAGAGAATGAATACTCGTTCATTTCTAACATAATCTTTACAACCCATAAGGAAATTTGTCTTACAATTTGTGCATTACACCAAACAAAACATTATAGCTTTAGAAAACTTAAATATACTTGTCTTATGATTAATGAGGAGTGCAGTATTTCACGTGGCTACACAGTCCCAGCTGCGACCTACATATTATGCCGATTTTAGTGCAGACATAACCGTTGGTGGATTTATACTCTTTATCACCGTCTGGGTTTTGGTCCTAAATGTGTATACCACGACCTTTGTAAGAAATCTCCAGTTGTCTGTCTAAAATCAAGGGCGGACTGGCTATATGGGCAAACGGGCAAAATAACAAATGGGCAGGTCTGGTCGTGACCAAAAAAAACATTGTTTTTTCAATGCAGATAACTTAAAAACAAAAAAGTGACAGCAACATGACACAGGTGCCCGAACACGTTTTCTTGTGTTTTTTAAAATCTATTTATTACACTTAATTTTGTTTGAAATTCAACAAGAATATCAAAACATTTACACTATACACTGTACGTATTATCATTTGCAAAACGTAAGACCGTTTTGCAATGCACGAGCGGCAATGACTTCAACACTGCTTTGATGTCTTCGAGGTTGTGTTTGGCCTAATCAGTTTGCTGGTCGGTATGGACGTTTGATGGCACTCCCATTGTCTTTTTATAGTTCAATTGACAATGTTAACGAAAACGAGGAATGAGAGAAGTTAAGTTAGACAACATTAATATAACGCAGACACAAAAAATAGGGGCGACAATTAGCTCTTTAACATTACTTAATAGAAATTAACTTTAACACACACACAGCCGCGAAATTGCAAACCACCCAACGTATTCACAGCTGAATATGGGTATATTGTAAGCTTTATTTTTGTTTATTTTAATAACATAGATCTAAAAATAGTACGCTAAATGCTTGCAAAAATAAATATTTTATTTTAAAAAATATTAGACCATAGACTTATATATTATATCTAGACTGGAAAACGGAAACAAATTTTTATCCGCGATTGATCGATTCACAGACCTATATGTATAGATTTTTATGTGCGTAACTCTTTTTTCAAGCTCTTATGGAAGTCGCCTGAATCAATCTTTTCCGTCTTAGAAAAGTAATGATCTTTAGTTTTCAAAGTTTAGAAATAATGCAAAATCATTTCTCGGATTTTCTTTAGAATTGGTTATTAATCACATAACTATATATTCACGCTAATATATGAGACTAAGCCATTTACTGTTAGTTTCCATTAAAGTAATGTTTCAAAAATCCTAGATCGGAATAATTCATGTCTGTTGATTTTAATCATTTTATGTACATTTAAATATATTGATTACCTAGATCTTTCTAGATTATGTATCTAAAAATTGCAAAATAATAATTATGAGACGAGAGTACTCTTATTTTTGATGTTCAATTACCAGATCTAGATCTAAAAATTAAATTATATTTTACATAGGTTAGGGTTGAAAAAAAGACCAACTCTACTTCTTTTAACTACTTTACAAAACAACGCCTAGTTTCAACTTTTTAAAAAATTTTCACGACATTTTTTGCCGTGTTAAAAAAACCCTTGTCTAGACTAGATATAGAATATATAGGTCTGTGTACTAGACCTAATCAATTTTTTTACTACTATAAGTAATAACAAACTTATAATGATTTATATAGCGCTGTCACATCCAATATTTAATAAAATGAGATTTATATTTTAAATAATGGGTCGTGATATACTCATACAATTCGCGTTTTTTTGTTTTGAGAATGCACTAAGACGATGCAAGAGCTTTCTACAGGAAGTAAGTGCGTCTCTAACCGTTCTAATCTTTGAATGAAATGGGTTGCCGCTTGAGTCAGCCAGGAAATCCAATCATATTTTGAGTCACAGATCAACATGCATAACTAGATAGGCACATGAAATGCGTAGGACGTAACTATCTTATTTTTGTAAGAAACGTCTGCAATCTATAAGTAATACCAAAAAGATTTTAACTCATTAGACTGCTATTGTATTGTTTATAGTTTTCAGACTACATACATGTATAAATAAAATACATTACGTAATACTACGCAAACATACATCCAGTTTTCGATGCTTTACCAAACTTGATTTATTTTGAAGAGTATTAGGCTTACACCTATATTATAACACATGGACGTAGCCGGGAGAAAGGATGTTCAAACCATCACCTCATTGTCTGAAAGGGAAACTTGATTACTACCCCAGTGCAGCCAACTTAAGCAAACTACAGTCACCAAATTTCATGAGCGTAGCCAAAAGGGGTTTCGTGGTTACCCTTCCCTTCAATACAAAACTAAAGCAAAACAATAGTTACCATTGTCTACCACTCGCTAGACTCGTTAATAAAGTGCAGTGAATAGCAGATTTGGTTTTGAATTTTTTTTGCGGAAGATCTCCGTCCGTCTGTCCCGTTTAAATCACGTAAACTAGAAAAGATAGTGCAAATCCGACATCATAATATTTGATGATATTTAAGACCATTCAAAGTTCTGATGCAACGGCTACTTTTTTTTATTTTCTGGAAGCGAGAAATCTGATTTAAAAATGAATTATGCAAGCAGCGTTTTTCATAAAAATACACCATTTTTACAACTATTCACTATTAATAGTAACAAATTCTGGATGCTATTAATAAAGGAGATTACAATATACCATCTCTTAACACATTTATGTAAACGGTTTTAGATTTTTTGTCCAATTATTTTTTTTTAACAATTGTATTGCTAAGTTAAGTAAGTTCTGTCACACTAAGTACTACATTTACAGAAAAAAATGTTTATTTTTTTTAAAGAGAAATCTATTAAGTATGCATATAAGAAAACTTAATCTAAAACAACAATTAATAAGTACTATTTCATATTATCGCGTTACCGTATAATCGAGACCGGCGGAGGCCCTAAATAAGAGATTGACCCTTTACAAAACAATTAGTTCATATAGATAATCATTTTAAAACATCGGTTTGGTCAGCTCCACATCTAACTTCACATTCACGTTCACCTATGCCTTGGTCTGCTGGACTGTTGGGGCACCACACAAGATCTGTCAACCTTCCTTTTCCATTCTTCTGTCATTTGCCTTTGATAGAGTTTCATTCTGACATTCTTTCTGAAAATATTAAAACCTACCTTGTTACATGCCGCGGTGGACAACTTCGGGGGTCAATTTTGAGTTTGTGTTTCTACACAAACTGTCTTTGTAACCTTGTTTAAGCTTAAAATAATGGAAATAATTCTTGGATCCGGGGTTTCGCCCCGGACGCCGCTTGGAGGAGCTGTCCTTGGCGGTGTGTACTGTCTTTCCACTATTATATATATATATATATATATATATATATATATATATATATATATATATATATATATATATATATATATATATATATATATATATATATATATATATATATATATATATATATATATATATATATATATATATATATATATATATTGCAGAGGGGGTAAAAAAAAATCACCCACACATAACCGAAAAAATCCTGGCTACGCCCATGATATGACATGCCATTTGTGGGCCGGTTTATATGGTAATGCCCGAGCCGACTTTGATACCCAGTCCGCCCTTGCCTAAGCTGATCTTTAAAGCGTTTCCGGGGAGCCCCTCCGATACGCCTACCGCCTTTCAGCTCACCAACAAAGATTAGCGCTACGTCCCTGCCCAGCTTAACAGTCAAACTATATGCAGTCTTTCTATAGTCTTTACTGTTCATACCGGAATTCGCAAGAACATCGCTAAATTATATGCCCATGATGGAGCGCAGACATCTTTGGTGAAAGCCTTCTATAAGTCGTAGTTACTTTCTGTATACTATCATTGTCTCAGACTTAGATCTATTTAGTGCTTGGGACGCACTGACTTTCTGTATAGTATCATTGTCTCAGACTTTGATCTATACAGTGCTTGGGACGCACTGACTTTCTGTATAGTATCATTGTCTCAGACTTAGATCTATTTAGTGCTTGGGACGCACTGACTTTCTGTATAGTATCATTGTCTCAGACTTAGATCTATACAGTGCTTGGGACGCACTGACTTTCTGTATAGTATCATTGTCTCAGACTTAGATCTATACAGTGCTTGGGACGCACTGACTTTCTGTATAGTATCATTGTCTCAGACTTAGATCTATACAGTGCTTGGGACGCACTGACTTTCTGTATAGTATCATTGTCTCAGACTTAGATCTATATAGTGCTTGGGACGCACTGACTTTCTGTATAGTATCATTGTCTCAGACTTAGATCTATATAGTGCTTGGGACGCACTGACGTTCTGTATAGTATCATTATCTCAGACTTAGATCTATATAGTGCTTGGGACGCACTGACCTTTTTGTAGACAGCCGGAACGATTATTCCGTCACGCTCTCGCTTGGACTCTTCCTCCGATAAAATCAAATGTAAATAAATGTATAGCTTGAGTGTTTAGATCAAATGTAAATAGATGTATAGCTTGAAATGTTTAGATCAAATGTAAATAGATGTATAGCTTGAGATATTTAGATGAAATGTAAATAGATGTATAGCTTGAGATGTTTAGATGAAATGTAAATAGATGTATAGCTTGATATGTTTAGATCAAATGTAGATAGATGGATAGCTTGAGATGTTTAGATCAAATGTAGATAGATGTATAGCTTGAGATGTTTAGATCAAATGTAGATAGATGTATAGCTTGAGATGTTTAGATCAAATGTAGGTAGATGTATAGCTTGAGATGTTTAGATGAGATGTAAATAGATGTATAGCTTGAGATGTTTAGATGAAATGTAAATAGATGTATAGCTTGAGATATTTAGATGAAATGTAAATAGATGTATAGCTTAAGATGTTTAGATCAAATGTAAATAGATGTATAGCTTGAGGTGTTTAGATCAAATGTAAATAGATGTATAGCTTGAGATGTTTAGATCAAATGTAAATAGGCTCTTATAATGGTTTATTTATTTTAGTTTTGTGGTGCACTTTGAGTTTATAAGCTCACGCATCCAAAATAAACTTGTCGACTGAATGACTGCCTGGTCGTGCGGCATGCGCGCCGGATTGTCGTTAGGTTGTCTCGATGGTCCGGGGTTCATATCCTGCCTTCTGCCATCCCCCATCGTCCTGCAGGAGGTTTTAACAAGGAAGTGGATTATCTTTAACTCTGAAGGATCATTCGAAACCTGTAAAACATTTTAGAAAGAAAGTGTTTATTAAACATATCTGTCATTATGTCAATTTTCTAAATTTTATAACTGAAACAACTAGGCCATACTTGGCATATCCCTTTTGAAATTTGCTATTAGATCTTGAATCTTCGGTGGTCTTAGCCTAAATAAAACTAGTAGTCATGGCAAGGAGTTCGATTAAATGTGTTCCTTCCTTCCAGAGACTCAAATAACAACACTAGCCTATAATTTATAACATTTCATCATTAATTGTCACTAGTACTATTCAAATTTATCGCAATGACTCAATGAGATCAGTTCATACAGGTAAGTAAGTCTAGCACGAGCTTGATGGATAGAATGATTTATTCAAAATGTTTTTTTCTAAGACCACATTTTGTTATTATTGTTTGTTTCTAGTTGATACTATAAATAACTTATTATTTCATTATAACTAAGGAATATCCATAATATTATGGATGTGGTCATCATACTGTTGATGTGGATCAGGTGGACATTGGATTATATCATCACACAGCACGCTGACCACTATAGCAGTAATCAAAGTTATTTACTGATGGTGTTTAATTCTCTGATGGGAGTCCGAGTACTTAGCGTCTTTCACCTGACCAAATACAGTACAGCTTTGAAGGTACTAATCTCCTTCATCAGTCATGTGTAAAAGTACAACTTTGGCTGTAATAGTGAACCAATCAGTATGCATCAGTCATTAAAATAGTCTAACATAAAACCAAAGCATATAAAATGTCACACTCATATTGCGAGTTTTGTAAAATTTAAGCGTGCTATCATACATCATATTACGTCATGTAGCATCGTAACACGTCATATAACATTTAAGCGTGTCTGAACACATCGTATCACGTCATGAGAACGCCTACATATCAATAGATTCGGTCAGAGAACATTTCATTGTTGAATTGATGAGATGACCAACATAGTATTATACTCCTCATGTTTTTTTTTTATAGTTTAACAATACATCAAAACATTATTAAACAATACATCAAAACATTATTAAACAATACATCAAAACCTTTGTTGCTAAAATCATTATAAAATTTACCTGGCAAAAACAATGAGTAGCCCGTATCTCTTATTCTGCATTCATTCCTAGTAGTCTTCACTGACTAGCTCCGTACAGCTATTGGAAGGTAGTGTTTGTGAAACATGTTCAAATTATGGCAGCGGGTTAGAATTAAAAAAAAAATTTAATAGAAATTAACACATAATGTAGAAAGTAAACTAAAACAAAAGTTTTCTGACTCATTCAGGTTTTTTTACCAGGTGTATATGAGTTTTTTTTACCAGGTGTATATGAGTTTTTTTTACCAGCTGTATATGAGTTTTTTTACCAGGTGTATATGAGTTTTTTACCAGCTGTATATGAGTTTTTTTTACCAGGTGTATATGAGTTTTTTACCAGCTGTATATGAGTTTTTTTTACCAGGTGTATATGAATTTTTTTACCAGGTATATATGAGTTTTTACCAGGTGTATATGAGTTCTGTGCCTGGTGTATATGAGTTCTTTACTATGAGTATATGCATTCCTTACCAGGTGTATATGCGTTCGTTACCGTGTGTATATGAGTTATTTACCAGGTGTATATGAATTCTTTACCAGGTGTATACGAGTTATTTACCAGATGTATATGAGTTTTTTTAACAGCTGTACCTGAGTTTTTTTTATAGATGCACATGAGTTCTGTACCAAGGGTAATTGAGTTACAGCTGTACATGAGATTTTTTACCAGGTGTACATGTGATTCTTATCGGATGTTCATGAGTTCTTAATCAGGTGTACAGAAGTTATCTCAAAGATAAGGTAACCAGATGCTTCGGTAACAAAAGCTGAATGTATGGCAATCATTTGACAAAAAAAAGGAGGGATTTGGGCTTTGATTCTGTCGAGTAACGGCGCTTTCATCTACAGATAATTGTATGTCTACATGTTATTACAATTATGCAATAGGGCATTTACGGAAACAAAGAAGGAAAAAAAAACGAAATTAAAATTTCAAGAGTTTTTTTCTTCACTCCACTGTGCTGGTGTTGATCTGGAAGCCCATAAATTTGCAAGGCTCAGAAACCGTGACACTTCTCCATTGAAAGTCCTTTTAGTGTTTCCGCCTTTCGTTGGGTATTTATACTGGTCCATAGAGCTTTCACTGCATTTCATTCCTGGCAAACACAAAACGAACTCAACACTCTTTTTGTATTTTCCCACAGGGGAGACCATCCTTCTGAAAAGGAAGGACAATTTTAAACCGTCGAACCAGGAAATAATTTTAGTAGCAAGCATCAGAAATAATCATCTACATCATTGCAACGTGGTCTTTCCTTAGCCCGAAATTCTGCGATATTCTACATTCTACTTATAGACAATGTCGTAGAATTTGTTGACATGTTCCATGCGGACGGTGTTTCTATGTCTAATGATGACAATCTGCAGCAGTTGTTACGGCATGTGTACTATTGGGAAGGCATTAGGACCAATAAGGAAACGACAAATGATCGTAACTTTAAAATTATGAACCGAACAACGATATTATAGATCAGGGGTTCTCAACCTGTGGTTCGCGACCCCCTAGGGGTCGAATGACGATTTGCCAGGGGTCGCCTAAGGCCATCGAAAAAATATATATTTCTTTGTCTATTCCAACGTGTAAAACTTGACATCGCGTATAAATAATGCAGACAAATCAATCAGAATGACTTCAAACATTTTCATTGGATTTGGCCGTTTAAATTAATGTAAATTAAGGCATAACGTAACGTGATGCCATTTCGGAATCTTAAGGTTACGTCCTATTTCGTTTATAATTAATAATACGTAATCGTTTAGTAGTCCGTGTTATTGAAGGTAACATTGCATTATGGAATATAAAAATTCCAATAAATCTCTACCAAAAGAACGTAAAGAAAACGAAATATAAAGTCAATTTTTTGTTTATGGTATGGTCTCCAGTGGGTAGTGAAAGCAGGAATGCAAAAACGTCAATGAGCCGAATCTACGAAATAAAAAAAAACTTGACAAGGAGAAGCAAAATGTAAGACGTAAGGTTAGGTCTAGAAGTGATGGCGATTTTAAAGACGAGTTTCTCTTACGCAAACTCTTGATATGAGAAAGTTGTTTCATTTTTGGAAAATTTTAAAATCACTTGGGAAAAAATTAGTGTTGTCTGCACAGCCGGTGTTCCGAGTTTTGATAGTATGATATGTTCGTCTGGATTTCAACATTTGGTAAAGAATGAGTCACTAAAGCCATTAGAACTTATCGACAAGATTTACAAGAAGCAATGAAATACGTCCTTGTAAGGATCAAATGCAACATGCCTCAATTGGTTCGAAAAAAAAATCAAGTCAAAGTTGAAGATGTTACAGAGACAAGGAAACAGTATTTTATACTCAATAGCGATGCAGCGAAAAATGATTTCTCTTCAATGTAGCTACACACATTTGTATTCAAGTATTTGCAATCACATGCCTATTTGTCTAAGTTGCGCCTTCTCAAAATCCATTTCCAATAATATATTTTTGCTAAAGGAGTTTTCAAGTCTGTTACTTATCAAGAAAACACTTAATTAGAAATGACATTCGTTGTGATCATGCAAAGACTGTTCCGAGAATTCCTGACCTGGTGAATCAGAAACAAGATCAGACTGCCAGAACAATATTGTGGATATTTAATGAACTATTGTTTTGTCACGCTTTTCAAATTGTCACCTAAGTACGCAACACGATTATAGTGAATGAGTAATAGATCAGTAGATGCACGTCAAAGGTACCATTTGATTTGTCATTTAATTTTGATGAGCAATATATATTACGTATGCTTTGTGATTAAACATAAAACTTTGGCAATATATCCCAGATCTTTACATCAGGATTACGATTTCTTACGCTTATGAACGAAAATAATTTTACGGTTCGGGTGGGGTCGCCGCCTGGTGAACCATTGTAAAAAGGCGTCGACGAGCAAAAAAGGTTGAGAACCGCTGTTCTAGATTAAAATCAAAGCGGAATATTGATCGACTTTTTAGATAAATGCCGGACATTTTATGAATTACGGGACTGGCGGTCGAAGGCGGGACTGTCCCGCCTAAATCGAGACGTCTGGTTACCTTTTGTTCTTTAACAGATGTAGTGGCATGATGCACAGAACAAAAATTAAAGACATTTCATCTCATCTAGGCAATGCTTTCTTCCAATGTTTTATACACAAGACATCTTTGTTCCTTTTATACACGAGACATCTTTGTTCCTTTTATACACAAGACATCTTTGTTCCTTTTATACACGAGACATCTTTGTTCCTTTTATACACAAGACATCTTTGTTCCTTTTATACACGAGACATCTTTGTTCCTTTTATACACAAGACATCTTTGTTCCTTTTATACACGAGACATCTTTTTTCCTTTTATACACAAGACATCTTTGTTCCTTTTATACACGAGACATTTTTGTTCCTTTTATACACGAGACATCTTTGTTCCTTTTATACACGAGACATCTTTGTTCCTTTTATACACAAGACATCTTTGTTCCTCCTCTGGTAGAAAGCTTAGTCTACTGGTTATTTTTACATCATGGAACTGGACATGATTCTTTCTTTCTTGCGTTTAGCTGAAATGACCCATGTATGAACTTGACCTCTAGGTGATGTACCTGTCTATTTACACTGTAATGAAAGAACTACTTATGTTGGTGATGATCCTTGCAGCAGCAGTCTTGATATTTGGCACCTCCATGTATGTGGCAGAGAACATCAGCTCCACTGATGATGACAATCCAGTATTTGAAAACATCCCACTAGCCATGTGGTGGGCAGTTGTCACTATGACAACATTAGGGTCAGTGCGGTATTTGAAAACACTTAGCCTTGATGATAGATATTAGAGTTAAATTTTCTTAATCTATAGATGATTACATTATAGGGTCCATAGATCTTTTTTTTTCCTATTTTAATATGACATTTAAACTTAGTTCACAGATCCATGTTTTTTTTTACATTTTTATCAGAATTTATCTTAGAAAAAGCAATATGTTCATTTGCCGACTCCATCATTCATTTTTTAAATGTATATTTATTTATTATTTACTCTTTACGTACTGCTTTTTTACTATAAAAATATGTTGACAAACAACGAACTAAATTGTGTGTTCCCTATGTCCAGGTATGGTGACTTTGTACCTAAACATCTAGCTGGCTACCTTGTTGGTGCCATGTGTGCTATCACCGGCCTCCTCCTGTTTGCCATGCCTATCGCTATTGTGGCGGCTAACTTCGCCAACTACTACGACAACATTACATCTACAGCGCAAGGTCGAAGACGTAAGCTGTTAGTTGAGCGGTTCTCACACTTATCGAGACGTAGACAGAAGTCTGGTCTAAAAAGCAGCACACTCAAGTCTCCAGACTATGTTGGAACAAAAGTCAAGGGGCCTCGCTTACAAGTGCCGGGTGAAAGCATTCACCCGACGTGCAACACAATTTCTGGGACTCTGGACTTTTCCCCAACAACTGATGCTAGGACAGAACAAAGTTTCTTACCAAAACAGAAGATGGAAACATTTTCTAGCACCGGTGTAGAAGTGCCATCAAATGTACCAGCAAGAAATAACACGTACATCAAAATGGCGGGAAACAGTCAAGAGGCAACATATTTTGAGAGAAAATGTAACAGAGAAATTGTAAAAAACAATAATTAATAACTAAACCCTTGTTTATGAATACGTTTTCTTTATTGAACAGATCATTAAAGGGACGTAACGCTGTAGATTTATTTCACAGTTCGAACTAAAATTTTTAAAACTGTACATTGACTGCGTTCTCTTACATCCCCTGCATGATTGATTGATTGATTGATGAAGTCGTTAAACCAATTAAAACATTATACCAATTATTCCCATTTATTTGCGATTTGCTGTTTGACTTTTATGACAGAGCTTGTTTACTATAAAAGTAATCAAAGTTGAGACAGTTTGCCAGCTTTGGAAAACCCGGTAGAAAGAGGCACAGTAAAATATATATTGGTTATAATTAAGGGCGTAACAAGGGGTGGGATTTTCAAATTTAAGTGCCATGAGCGTAGTCAAGCAAAAAACCCCTCTAGAAGGTTTTGAGTTTAAAACCCCTTATTGTGGTTTTGACGTTAAAATCAACCTCTTCAATAATTAAAAAAATTCACTCCCCAAAAACCCACCCGAAAATAATCATGTTTACTATGTTATAATAATCAATTATTATAAATAACTGTTAGGGCAAAGAATCTTTATATTTAACATGATGACAGTTCTGCATAAATAGGCGGCCTATTTCCAATCTCAGGTTTGCAAATGTTACAGACCTCAGTGGAGAAAATGCAGACCAGGTACAAGATCTAACCATAAAATTGGATGCTGCAACTAGAGCACTTGACAAGGAAATCCGTGCTGAAAAGCGCAAACTACAAGTTAGTGGTGGAAATTGTACGAGATGTTCCATATTGTTGAACGGACAAACATAAGAAGTTGATTCAATTATTAAGAGAGAAAAACTCGTTTAAGCTTAGAATTTGCTGGCATAAGCAAAATGGAAAATCTTGAATAATTAAAAACTGTGTTATTCACTAGTGGTCTTTGTACTCCTATATGGTTGTGAAAGAATTCAAGCTTTTGAGAGTAAATGCTACAGAAAAATTGTAAAAAATATGCTTCACATGTTTATTGCCTCTACACTATGTTTAAAAAAAAACAAAAACCTGCAAATGTATTTTCCAACAGTAAAGAGCAAGAACCTTTTGATTTGTATTTCGCTCTACGTGTATATCAGGCAAAAAAGTTTTCACAAGATTTCATTGTATTACATAAACATGACAATTAGTGCGTATTTTTTTGTTGGACCACGTACTGTCTATAATAATAAGGCCTGTCTTCGAGTCCGAAGATCAAGGAGGAATGCAGTATTTCCGGTGGCCGTGCAGCCCCAACTGTGACCTACATATTTTGCCACATCCAGGTCAAGCATAACCATTGCCCGCCGGTGGTCGATTAAGATTTTCTTTTCGCCGTCTGCATCTGTCCTCGGATTTTCTTTTAGTCTCAAATGTGTATCCGCGGCCTTTGTGAGTGACCTCCAGCTGTCTCGTTCTGAGGCCGCATGCAACCAGGTGCTCTCTTTTATGTCAGCTAAGGCAAGTTGGCGCCTAAGCTGGTCTTTGAAGCGTTTCCGTGTTACGTCGACCACATTCTAGCTCACCAAAAAAAAAAGACTGCATTTGGCGTACTGTCTATACTACTCCCTAGACATGATTGTTTTCTTTCAATGTCAATTCATAGTCGACTTAAAGCAAATCCTTAAATTAATAATGCTTTTTTTCTACATTAAAAGCAATCAATCAATCAATAATTGAGCAATCATTCAGTGCTGTATTGATTGCAACTGTGTACTCTCAAATGATTTTAGTTTCAATGGTTTATTCTAGTTTATTGTCTCTAATGCTTTTGAATGACTTTTTTTTTTCAATGTTGTAATGCAAATAGAAAATTCACAGCGATGTCCAGCGCTATAACACTTCAACTCTAGTGTAAAGCAGTTTGTACATATGACATTGTGGAAGGTTGTATGAAGGCTTACTTAGAAGGTGTGGAGTTGTACATATGACATTGTGGAAGGTTGTATGAAGGCCTACTTAGAAGGTATGAAGTTGTACAATGTGTAGAATGGGAGGTATAGGTGGACGGGTTGTAGTGTCAGCTTGAGGCTGGCCCCCATGGAAGAATGTTGTAGTGTCAGCTTGAGGCTGGCCCCAATTGAAGAATGTTGTAGTATCAGCTTGAGGCTGGCCCCCATGGAAGAATGTTGTAGTGTCAGCTTAAAGAAATGAGGCTTGCCCCCATGGAAGAATGTGATTTAAAACGAAAACTAAGCACGGGAGTAATGCTTTCTGTAACATTATAGTACAAACAAGTTCTACGAGTATGTTTAGATTCGGTCCACCTACGAGTAATAGTATGTTTAGACTCGGTCCACCTACGAGTAATAGTATGTTTAGACTCGGTCCATCTACGAGTAATAGTATGTTTATATTCAGTCCACCTACGAGTAATAGTATGTTTAGACTCAGTCCACTTACGAGTAATAGTATGTTTAGACTCAGTCCACTTACAAGTAATAATATGTTTAGACTCAGTCCACTTACGAGTAATAGTATGTTTAGACTCAGTCCACTTTCGATTTCTTTCCATCAGGCCATAACTCTCAAAGCCAGTAAGACTAAGACTAGACTAGAACTAAGACTGCTTTATTGATCCTTACGGAAATTTGTTGTGATTACAAGAAACAAGGTTACAAAGACAGTTTGTGTGGAAACACAACTCAAAATCGGCCCCCGAAGTGGTCCACCCAGGCAGGTTTCAATATTTTCAGAAAGAACGTCAGAATTAAATTATTTCAAAGACCAATCACAGAGAAGAATGGAGAAAGAAGGTGTACAGATCTTGTGTGGTGCCCTAGCAGACCAAGGGTTAGGTGAAAGTGAATGTGAAGTTAGATGCGAATCTGGCCTAACTGATGTCTTATAATGAATATCTTATTGATCTAATTGTTTTGTAAAAGGTAAATGTCTTATTCAAATCCTTAAAAAAAGAAAAAAAACATTTCCGTAAATTCCTTTAGTTCAGTGTTCTATTACAGTAGCACTGCAGTTCACGCAATAATATGAAAACCTACTTAGTAATTGTTGTTTTAAAGTACGTCTAACTGATATGCATACCAAATTGTACACGTAGCAAAACAAATGTATAAAAAATGTAACAAAAAGTCTAAAACTATTTGCATAAATGCGCTAAAAATATGGTATATTGTTTTCTCCCCTACTAAAGAGACTCCCGTGTTTGCTACTAATAAGAGTGAATAGTTGTAAAAGTGGTGCATATTTATGAAAAAACTGCCTGCATAAGTGATTTAAAAACAGATTTTTCGCTTTTAGAAAATAAAAAAGTAGCCGTTGTATCAGAACTTTTAATAGATTAAAATATTATGATGTCGGATTTTCACTATCTTTTCTAGTTTACGAGATCTAAACGGGACGGACGGACAGACATTTCACACAAAACTAATAGCGTCTTTTCCCCTTTCAGGGGCTGTTAATAAATGACACTCGGGTGCTTAATATCAACAAGTAAATTTATTTTTTTTAATTCTGCAAATTAACATTTCCACTTATGCCTATGTGAGAAATTGAAAATGTATTTTGTTTTCAAATATTTATCAGTAGGCATCAAATTTCTATTTATAAATGAGTATCATAATTGTTTCCTACAGTGCGTTTTTTTTTACATGCCAGGTAGCAATGAAGAACAAGTGCCTCTATTTCTATTTTGATTGTTTCTTGAACTGATAGGTAGCAGTGAAGAACAAATGCCTCTATTTCTCTTTGGACTGTTTCTTGACATGCCAGGTAGCAGTGAAGAACAAGTGCCTCTATTTCTCTTTGGACTGTTTCTTGACATGCTAGGTAGCAGTGAAGAACAAGTGACTCTATTTCTCTTTTGAATGTTTCTTGACATGCCAGGAAGCAGTGAAGAACAAGTGCCTCTATTTTTCTTTTGAATGTTTCTTGACATGCCAGGTAGCAGTGAAGAACAAGTGCCTCTATTTCTCTTTGGACTGTTTCTTGACATGGTAGGTAGCAGTGAAGGACAAGTGCCTCTATTTCTCTTTTTGACTGTTTCTTGACATGCCAGGTAGCAGTGAAGAGCAAGTGCTTCTATTTTTCTTTGGACTGTTTCTCGACATGCCAGGAAGCAGTGAAGAACAAGTGCCTCTTTTTCTCTTTTGAATGTTTCTTGACATGCCAGGTAGCAGTGAAGAACAAATGCCTCTATTTCTCTTTTGAATGTTTCTTGATATGCCAGGTAGCAGTAAAGAACAAGTGCCTCTGTTTCTCTTTTGAATGTTTCTTGACATGCCAGGAAGCAGTGAAGAACAAGTGCCTCTATTTCTCTTTTGACTGTTTCTTGACATGCCAGGTAGCAGTGAAGAACAAGTGCCTCTATTTCTCTTTGGACTGTTTCTTGACATGCCAGGTAGCAATGAAGAACAAGTGCTTCTATTTCTCTTTTGAATGTTTCTTGACATGCCAGGTAGCAGTGAAGAACAAGTGCTTCTATTTCTCTTTTGAATGTTTCTTGACATGCCAGGTAACAGTGAAGAACAAGTGCCTCTATTTTGCTTTGGACTGTTTCTTGACATGCCAGGTAGCAGTGAAGAACAAGCGCTTCTATTTCTCTTTGGGCTGTGTGTCAAAGAACTTAGCTTTTGTATCAATCACAACTTTGAAAATGACCGTTCTACTCAAGGATTTGTGTAGAACTTGCTGTCACCCAATAGTAAACAACACATTGACTCTTTTTAGTTTTGATGGTACCTTCGTGCGTTTTATTCCTTTGGGAACAGAATACATTAAGTATGTCTTTGACAGCATCTTACTGTGTCCGGCTCTCTTCATTCTACAGGCACTAAGTTTAGTGTGCTGGGAGCACACACACAATCTGCTACTTGTTCAACACAGCCACAGACTCAACTCAATACAAAGTTTACGTCTTTTGCCCAGTGAACATTTAGCAGCGGCTTTTGTTGAAGCAATGCTTGAAGGCTATTGTAATGACCATAGCCAGGGCCTGGCAGACAAAAGATGCATCTGTTTTTGTTGAAGCAATGCTTGAAGGCTATTGTAATGACCATAGCCATGGGCAGACAGAGATAAAATTAAAAAATCTTTGGTTGCAATTTATTTTTGTATTTGATCACCAAAAATATCAGTAAATTAATAAAAATTTAAACCATTTATGTTTTTGAATACAGTCAACAAAAGTAGAGAGCTTCTCATTAGGCTTAGAGCCCCTAGTTAATTGACTCAAACTATTTAGTGTTGGTATGGACACAATTGTAGAAACAATTACATGGATGGAGATAACTTAAGAACATTAAAAGTTTTTTAAGTCCATACACAGTCTAAAGTTTCCTTGACTCAGACACTGTCTCGAACACTTTGTGTCCAATATTGATATTGAAAGTTGTGGGAACTGTTTCCAGTATTTTATTGTTGATAATGTAAACTTAGAATACAAAAGATGTCATCAGGCGGCTTTAGGTAAGTTTTTCAAATGTGAAGTTTTGTATAGACCCTTGAAAGTGTTTGAAGTTGTACACATTTGATATGCAAAATAAATGAAACTAAATCCAGGTGATGTTAATGTTTTAGACTTTATTGAATCATTATTTATCAATCTTTGAAACATGTTTATTTCATTCAACAATATTCTTAGGAGATAAAACAATTTGTTCTGTGCCACAAGACAGTTCAATGTTTATGTCTACTAATGAAATGGTATCCAATAGACAGAAACATTGTATTTGAGCTCAAGAAATCAACAAATCTTGGTAAACATATGAAGACTAATATAGTCATAGAATGAATGGAAAGATTTAGACAAAGCTAGTATATGTCACTGACCTAGAAATCTTTTCAACTTCCACACATTTTGTGTTCACACAAACATACAACTCACTTGTTTTAAATTCTAAAAAAAAATAATTGATCTACACATTACACATTTCATTTTAGCATAATAAAAGATAGATCTACACATTACACTTAAATACACATTTCATTTTGGCAAACAAATTGCATACTTTTTGGTAGGAAGATTATTGCAACTGTTAAGCAGAAAGTTATTTTGTCAATATATTTCTAATAATTACTTAACAGAAATTGATAACAGTCAAATGAGTTCTAGGAAAAAAATATATAAAGAAAAGTACATTCTATAAAATAACAAAATAAAAAATATTGTAACAATTCCAGCCCAAACAAACCACAAAACTCTTCCTCCTGACCCAACAAACGATGTAGGCCTCCAACTAGTTCTACTGTAGCTGGCTAAAGATCTTGTTCAGCTACACTCTGTCTCAGATACTCTTGATACAAGGTTTGCTGGGAAGAGAGAAAGAAAGCTTGAAATTACAAACTGAGGGATGTGTGCATGTGTATGTCAAACCTCTTAGCTGATGAGCCATTAGAAATAACATTTTACAATACAATGGCGGCAGAACTGATTTTTTTTTCTTCTACATAGCTCCAAAACAACCTTTTTTTTTTAAACCTTTAATATCATTATATCTCAACCTTTTCCGTCCCTGACAAAAAAAGGACATCAGGTGTAAGACCAAAGAGTAGAGGACAACTTCATACCTTGGGGTCAAATTGTCAGTCTAAACAGTTTATACATTAAAGGTTTAAGGAAATAAAATTCTGTGAAGGATTAAAAAACATAATTATTCTTTTGATAATGTGATCAGCATTGTTAAAAAAAAAAGATTGTATGGACAAATTAACAACTTTTCAAAATCAAAACTGGTTCTACATGGAACAGTGCCAGGAGGGAATGTGCTCTGGACTGTCATCACAGTGGTTCCAGCTGCTCACTACCATCCCTGCAGATTTGGGTTAGGAAGTACTATTCATTTCTCTGAAACTTTGTCTACATGTAAGAAAGCAAAGAAGAAACTAAAAAGCTGTTGAACATAAAAAAAGTGGAACCTTTAGGACTCAAATTTAAAATTAGGAACTGAAAAATCACCTTTTTGTTTTTCACAGTGCTGAGCACATAGTCACTGATCTCATTGAGTTTCTTTTTCTGTTTCCTGCTCAATGTTGGAACAGTTCTGAAAGAATGGGAGCAGTTTAGTTACACAGTGTGAGAGATTATAAAGAAATAGAATAGTAAATTTACAATAAGTGTCTAAAAATAAATGCCAATGTATTTTTAATGTTCATTCATCTTTCAACTAGATCATCCTGAGCAAGAAAGGAAATGTCTGAAGAATTGATTATACATGCACTTCCAGCAGTCAGACAAATGTCTAATGATCACATCCAGATTGTCATAAAATGTAAGTAGCATCCTTTTTTCAGTTTTGAAGGGTGTAGAATTCAGAGGTGCTTACATTGAGGCCATGACACAAAACCAATGAATTTGCTAATGTTTGCTTTTTTTTTTTTTCACAACTAATAATGTTTAAACAATCTTAAAGAGATACAAAGTTTAGGGGACAATGGGTAGCTATTTTCCACCAGGAAAATCTCTTGCCATTATAATTAAGTGAGGCCACTATTTACACTTTCTAGTTAATTGTTTATGATGCCAATATCATGGTTGTCTTGTGACAATAGGCAATGTATGTATTGTGAGGAAAGCAGTGATGGGAACAGTCTTTGAAAAAATTTTAGGAAATTTTGTAAACCCGCGCTTTTGAACTGGCCTGTCGCGGCGACTTAATTTTATTTAAATCATGTAAAATTAATTACATTTAATATTTTCTTTAAATAATGTATTACATAATAAATAATTACACTGAGGAGGCTTTACTGCACACATAATGCATGCAAGGCACTATTGTTAGTACATATTGATGAGAGGAGAAAGCTATTTGCAGATCTGGGTCCAGGCAGTCTGAGCATTCTACTATAATAGATAAATGCTTTACTGGTATTGTAACAACTTCTCTCTCAAACAAATATAAAGAATAAATGTGTTTGAAAATCAAACCATGCTTGAGTTTTGGAAATACTAAAAAGTATGAGCCACACTTCTGCTGAGTTCTTAAGCAAGACAAGCAAGAACAACCAGATGAGGAGCAATGCTTAGAGAAAGAGAATGCTTAAAACTGCATATTGAGGCTTCCTAATGTGACTCTTTTTCATGCTGATACAAGTTGTTTACAAGAAGTGGGCTTTTAAAGTATTAGTAATGATTAGTTATTAGTTTAATAGAAAAAACTTTAATGTATATATTTTTCACTATAGATCTAGATCTATCTATAATACTATAATCTAGATCTACTTAAATCTAATAACCTGGATCTAGATCTCTAGTGACTCTAGATCCAATATAGATATATTACTATTATTATCTATATCTATTATATAAATAATATATTCTATCAGACTTAGTAACTCACTATAACTATAGATCATAGATGTTATGTATACATCCTTGCCTTATGTCTATAATACTAGATCTAGATCTTATAATAGATCTAGATGTCTAAATCTAATCCCATTTGAACTCATGGAAGTCGGCAGTAAGGGTTCAAATTTAAAAAATCTAGACTGGGGGCCATCGGAAAAACAGCAAAAAGCAGCCGGGCATTATTATGATGGCAATGATGCTCTCAACTCTAATTAAACTGATACTTTTCAAAAGCTGGCAAGCAGCCATTGAGCCCATTGAAGTCTAGATGCTCTCGATAATCTAGATCAAAAGTATTCAAATTAAAGAAACTAGATATCTTATCTAGAATATATCTATCTAGACTGATTCAAAGCACTCTAGACCTAGATGATAGATCTAGATCTAAGTCTAGACTTATAAGACAATATGATAACAAGAGATTTTTTAAAAATAGAACTTTAACTGTGTCAAAAGACCGGATGTGCGCTGGCCCAAAACAAATCAAATCTTATTTCGCATTCATCCGAAAATGGAAAAATAATAAATTCGGATTTTTTTTTTAAATGTTGGGCAAATTTCAGATTTTTCTTTGCTAGAAAATCGTATCAGAATTTCCGAAAATTTTTGGAAAATTCCCATCACTGGGAAAGATTTCAAAAGAACTGGCTGGCAATATCATGTTCCATTCCTGCTGCCTTGTGTCAGTCCAACACTTCACTTTATATTTGGAATGGAAGCTTAGACTCACATTGTCAGAAGAAGAAGGATGTGGCTTACATTTGGGTGCAGTGTCAATTTGATAGATTACAGTGAACTGAAGTGGAGCTTTCCTCGTGAAGCATTTAAGATACTGAATGTAATGTTTCATGACAATTTCCTTTTATGATAACATCACAAATTATATAGCCATATGTGCGTAAGCAAATGTCATTAATTAGTGTTGAGTTGAATACCTTGATGAATATTTGGCCACCAGCAACATGACAAGAGCCATTCCAAGAATGAAAAAAATAACATAAGATGTGTAATCTTTAGGTACACTTCTCCATAAAGAACTTAGAGAGCCCTGAGAAGAACAAATTGAGGAAAATATTACACAGGCATCAAAGTCATTCACTAGCTAAACACAAAGAAATGATATATTGTTAGATATTGTATGATATATTGTTAGATATTGTTATTTATAAAATTTAAGGAGAGGCATTTTATTTGAAAATCCAAACAATTTAATTTTATCTCCAGTAAATCAACTAGAAGTTATTTTTTTTTCCTCAATGATGTTCTAGGGAACATTATAAAACTTGTAGCCTGCATAGAAATCAATTCTTAGATGAAAGGCTTACCAGATAAATGTCTAATGTCAGCATCAAGTTACTCCCCAGCAATGAATTCAGTGTAGAGTGAGCAGAACTGATAAGAAAAGTGACAAGCAACAATACTGGTATAATCATTCCTACAAGGCCATAGCAGAATCCCTGAAACCTAGCTCTCATGTTACGAGAGCTACGAAGACTGAAATATACAGAAGAGTTAATCAAAGAATAGAACTTTATACATACAGAATAAGACTTTGAAGAACAACAATAAACATACTGTTGCCTGTTATTTCATTTCTAAAACTCATTTTTATGGATGTTCAATTTAAAATGAAAATCATGATTTTTATGGCTGGGATAGCAATAGCTTTCTCTCATTTTTAAAAGCATTCAAAAGAGCCTCATGGATTTCAACAGATATTCTCTTGTATGTTTCTAACCTGATGGAGAAGATATTTCACACTCTCAAATAATGCTCTTGTCACAGTGATATGCAAGACAGTCTTAAGATGTTCAAGAAGATGAAATACACAGAGCATACATTGAAAGCAAGGAATTCCCATGTGTTGTTGTTCTAAACATCAATGTGTCTATACAATCTATGTTTACAGTAAACAAAACACCAAAGTCTCCAACATACACAGGATTTCATCTAACCACAAACACACACACACTTACATTGACCCATATACCAAATATTGCCTCTATGTACCTGTCGTCTCTCAACTTGTCTTCAACTAACTGATAAATCTGGTCACAGTCTCTCTCCAGTGAGTTCAATGTATTCTGGATTGTCTGGTTGATGGTTTTCTCTATCTCTTTACACACTTCTTCTATTTGATTGGCACACCTACTACCCTGAAAATACACACATAGTATAATAATAGAGTCTAGTGTCAGTAACCTACTAATTATAACAATGTGATCATAAAAAAACATGTCAAATATTAAACCTAAAAGGACATGGTTAGCATTCTTTGTTGATGACCAGGAGCTAATCTGATTAGCCCCTATTTTTAACTTCTGGAAAATGTATTGTCTCATGTGTCTGATTCTGATGTTATGTAGGTCATTCAGGACAGCTTGGTAATTTTTTTTTTCTGGTCCATTACTTCTAATTTCTATTCTCTATCCCCCCCCCCCCATTTCATCCAGGTAAAGTGGGATTTTTATTTAGTAATTCTCCTATTTTTTTAATCAATATGTCTGCTTTTTATTGCCTTCTATTTCAAAGAGTACTTAATTGTAACTCAACTGTATTTAACTAATTGTAAAATTCAGATTAAAAGGACAGACTTTATAAAGACTTATTTCTTATCAGAAAGATAATAATAGTTTGTCTTTTGCTCTTACAGCAATACTATTTTAGATTGTGATATCTACTCACTCTAAATCAACATTTGCAATAGACTTTCATAGATTTAGTAAGCCTAAACTAAAACTATTAACAGAAGGTAAAAAAAAAATAAAAAAATCAAAGACCTGAATGTCAGATTTTAGTTAAGTATTAGTCTCAGCAGCAGATATTGCCTTCTATAGATTGAATTCTAATCAACATGTCAAACTTTCTTCTTCTTTAAATTGTAAATAATGATTTGCGCCACCTGTTTCTCAAACATTTGTTAGATCTATATCAATCTGGGAATTTTGAAATTCTACTTTAAATTGGTTGTTCTTATAAAGTTATTTTTTTTAACTGGCCAATTTATTCATGAACTACTTTAAGAATAGATTTCAGATAAAATGTAATGTGATCCATGTCACAAAAACAATAAACTTAGAGAAGGATTCAGAAGGTATTAATGGTTGTACAATTCAAAGTTGAGTAAGCTCTATCTGTTCAAAACAAGAGAACAACAAACAGACTAGGATGAAGAGAACTTGTTACCTTTAGGTTTAATGAAGGGACATAAATGGTTGGCATATCAAATCCTGTACGGTTCAAGCCTGGTCTTTTACACAGCTCTTGTACAATTTGCATCATCACACGCTGGGGACAGTAAAAAAAAAAAGGTCAGACGTATTCACAAAAAAACCCCAAGAAACTAAAAGGATTGAGGACCTTCTCAACATGAGTCAAATATTTATACTACTGCACATTGTGAGAATCATTTTTATTTATAAGAAAATTGATAAGAATGTCATTTATTGTTGACATTAAATCAAACAGTGAATCAATGATCTGATGACATAACTACTGCACTGAATACAAGATGTTAATTTTACATTATTAATGTACTGATAATATTCATAAATTAATAGATATATATTTATTAAAAATTGAACAAAATATTTTATGGACATATTAGTATGAAGCTTTAAAAAGTCTCCAAACATTTAGTGTCCACATTTTAAAACTTTTCAAACATATTTTCAGAAGAAAAATGTCCATGGAGATGTTGTTTGGTGATTTAAAGTTGTTTTTTGTTTTTTCAATGGGTTGAGAAAAGTATGTGCCAACAGCAATTTTATGTTACCCAGTAAATGTGAAAGATTGAATTCTAAAAAGCACATATCAAACTTTTGTCTTCAAATTGTTAATTATAATCGCTAATTGAACCTAACCTGGTTACAACCATGAAACCCTTCCTTCAGAACCTAAGTACTTTAGTAGTCTTGATTAGAAAACAAAACAATACATATCTCAATGCTGTCACCTTTTTTTTGGGGTCAGTTTCTTTACAGATTATAATTGCCATTATTTACTAACAAATCAGCATAAAAAATGTCTAAAGAGAATAGTCAAAATGAGCTGGCATGGTGGCCAAATGACTTTTGAACCAATGACTCAAGTTTATTGAGACATACATTAGGTAAAGTAAAGCTTGTTAGTTCTTGACGTTGCTGAATGGCCATCATTTTTAAAAGGAATCAAAGAAAAAATGAGGATTATATCTTCTGCTCAGAAGATCACTAAGTCTCAAAAAGTAATTTTTTTTTTTCCAACTTAGAATTATAAATGCTGCTAAACCAGTTGTCAAGAAATATTCAGACAGTGGTTCCATATGGCTGTGATTGCCAAAAGTGGTAATCGACATAAGTGCTCAATTTTATTACCTATAAAATGTTTTCAATGGCATGTGTCTCAAATATTCAAACTCCAGGTCTTCATGTGTGGCTCAGATATGACAGGCAGAACTGACATGAGAAGGGGTCAGTCAGGAAGGGATAATTAACCTTGGTAGACTACCCATATAGGAGAAATGTGTAATTCTCATTTCCTCCGGCTAAACAAAACATGAAAAACAAAGCTTTGGGAGTCATCCCTGATAAGAAAAATCAGGAGCTGGTGACCCTTAGACAGCTCATAGCACATAGTGCTACACTCAGGAGGATACTGGGACACTGCTGATCCCAAAATGTATCAGCTATCTACTGTTTCCAACATCTGCAAAGAAAGAGCAGAACTGGAATTATCTCTTTTGCTCTGAATTGAAAATTGAATGCCACCAAAGAAATATCAACTTAGGCACTATTTTACTTGTCAACAGTTTGAAACTTAACCATTCCATTTTAGTCAACAGGTTTTAAACTTTAACAGTCCTTGTAGCTACAAACATATCAGGACCAAGAGAGATACAGTTCTTTGCACAACAGTGATCAGCTTAGGTATCAATATGTTTCACCATTTATACAACAATGGAAGATAAAACTTGAGCTAAATCAAAACAGAAGTATTGATCATCAACCTTTTTTTCCCCTCAAGTTAAACCAAAAGCTTACGACAACAATAATTGAAGTGATGTTCATTAAAAAACACACCAGTGACAAGGTTGAGAATCTGGAAGTTTAATTAGACTAGGAGCTAATCTGCATACAGTGAGATTTGTTTATTGTCTGCATACACACACAAGTAAAGGGTTGAAGTTGCCTTCTCTATCACACAAAATCTCTTCTTACAGGAGTTACAGTTTTAAATCTATGCCTTCAGGCCAGTAATATTAATATATTGTCTTCTAATATCCCCAGTGTCTTGTAAAACAAATCAGTCCAATGAAACATTTAAGATAAAAAAAAAGTTAACTATTTTTTAGTAATGTTTACATGGACAGTGGAAAGAAAACCAAAACCAACCATCAGAAGACAAGGGTTATGTCTGTGGGGGTGTAACAAAATATGTAGATCACAGCTTGGCTGAGCTACATGAAACATTACACTCCTCCATAATCTACAGACTCAAATTCAAGGCTTATTATTACTATGTAAATGTGATTACTCCTAATGGAACTATTGCAGCGGAGAGGGGTAAATTTAGTGCTACTCAAAAGATTCTATTATTATGGAGTCTAAACCAACCTGTCGATCACTCTCATGTCCAGCTTCATCAGCTTTACTGAGATAAAATTTAATCCTCTCAGCATGTTTCTCATTTAACTGTTCTACTAGCTGCAGTGTTCTCTTGCATAGAGCTTGACCAATCGGATCAAAGAAAACAAAGATCAGGTCTGCTGTGTCACCTGGTTAAGAAACCACAAAGGAATGATTACAGTACATCAGAAAATTAAGTATATTCAGAAAGAATTATTGATCAAAATACAAATACCAATTGAACAATAGTGTAAAAAATACTGGGAAACATTTAGTGCAAATGCTTCATAAGGATAATTATGTTAGAAATGTGAACTACATGATTCAAGTACAAATACTTTAAGACTTAATGTCTACAGAATGATAGACTCCATGATTCAACTACAAATACTTTAAGACTAAATGCCTAAAGCAGTGTTTCTCAAACTGTGTGCAGCGGCATACTGAACTACATGATCAAACGAACAATACTTCAAGACTAATAGAATGTTGGACTAACTGACTCTAATTCAAGAAACTATTACCTAGCCAAGTGATTGCCTTGTTCACATCAAAGGGATACTTCATGTCTCCATCCACAAGGCCTGGGGTGTCAATAAAAGTCACCAAACTAAATTTCTTCTGCTTGGAAGTGGAGATCTCTGTACTCAGGTAATCTGATACACCTGAAGCATGTTATAAATAGTTATAAATTCTTAACTAGCAAACAAAGACTAACCAGCTAAGCAGAGAATCATTTTTCTTAGCAGTGAAAACAAAATAAGCAAAATTTCTTTCTTTCTAAAAACAACAAAATTAAACACAAAGATTGTAATAAAATATTTTTTTTGTAGGTGGAATATAGACATGGCAATGGCAATACCTACTCCCAATAGATTCAAAGTGATTATGTCAACTTATTTAAAAACTATGTTGATAAAAATCACTACACTTATGTTGAATTCTGATTTTGCCTAAAAACAATTTTCTGTTGCATTGAACTCATAACAAATCAACTAATAAAGCTTTTATTTTTTAACTGCTGAAAGAACTAATTCACACTTCATAGCACATTACATAGGACATACTTCATAGGACATTACATAGGACATGCTGCAATTTTCTTTCTATTGAATTTATTATACCTCAGTGGTATTGTTAATGATTTTTTTAATTCAAAAAGTGTTCAGAAGTTTTAATCATTACTGTTTTGTGTATGTTTCTCTGTGGGTAAGCTAGATATCACTTTGTAGTCTATTGATCTCTGTGGGTAAGCTAGATATCACTTTGTAGTCTATTGATCTCTGTGCCTTCATTATTTCTATGTGTGCAGTTAGAATGTTCATTTGTAAAAGTAACATTAGAAGGCTGGGAGTGGGTGGAGGGTCCTGCATTTTTTTTTTTTAAAGATTTGTTCAAATAGTGATTTTATCGTCTCACTGTCCATCAGTTTGTAATTGAAGTCCTAGTTTCCCTATTCAATGAACTGAAACAAAGTTGCCTAGAAGTCCACTGACAATAAGTCAAGTACTGAATTCTTTGGACATCATGTACAATAGAACCATTTATGAAATTTTCTGGATGGCTTTCAAAACTTCAGGGACAAATAGAAATCACCAAACGACTAAATATTTTTTTTTTATGACTTTCGGTGAAAGTGAGCAGGTCTCCAAATGTTCAACAAGGAAGAGAGCTAGGAGCATGTTAAATAGTAGCCAGTGGACTCAGTGAAATCAAGGAGATTAAGGTGTGAAGGTACATGTTGAACTAAGAGCACACAGAGTTTCTACAGCTCTAGTATAGCTCTAGAACAGCTCTAGTATAGATAGTACAGTGCTAGTATAGCTCTAATACAGCTCTAGTATACCTCTAGTACAGCTCTAGTACAGCTCGAGTACAGCTCTAGTAGAGCTCTAGTGTAGCTCTAGTACAGCTCTAATATAGCTCTAGTACAGCTGTAGTATAGCTATAGTATAGTTCTAGTAAAGCTCTAGTATAGCTATAGTATAGTTTTAGTATAGCTCTAATATAGCACTAGTACAGCTGTAGTATAGCTATAGTATAGCTCTAGTACAGCTCTAGTATAGTTCTAGTATAGCTCTAGTACAGCTCTAGTATAGCTCTAGTACAGTTCTAATATAGCTCTAGTACAGCTCTAGTATAGCTCTAGTACAACTCTAGTAGTTTGAGTCAATCTTTTCACTCTTTAAATTATTTGCAATGATTTGTATTATTTTGTATTGATAGAATGCTGAAAGTAACTAACTTGCTAATTGAGTGAGTGTGTAAACACAAGGGATTCATTCAACAAGTGATTTATTCTTTGATTTAGAATGGGACCCCAAACCGTCAGTGTCACTCACAAAGTATTCTAACTGTAACAAGTAGCTCGAGTACACTCAGGTTCTAGATAGTGGAATGTAAGCAGCTGCATTTCATCTGGAAGATTCTGACATTTGGCAACAGCCCTTCATTTGGCAGCTCCCAACATGGGAATAGGATAGCTGACCGAAGGAGGAGCTGCTACCCCAGATGTCATTGTCTCCATCTTTTGTGTAGAACAGGACTAGAGATGAGCAGCATGGTAACCTAATACAAAAGTGATGTCTTCTATGAGACCTGAACAGAACACTATCAGACTGGAGTTAGGGAAAAGCACAAAGATTAGTGTCAAGTTAAATCAAGATGAGCACACAGTGCCTAGTGGTCAGTGAAATGTCTAGAAGAGCAAACAATATAGTGGTCATAGGTCCAAATGAGAAGTAGATATAATGGATTAGGGGATAGGGTTCCAATGAGGTCATCTGAAAGATCAAATTGAAGGTAGAAGATTCAATCTCAGTTGTGTGTAGCCAACCCATGGACAGCTCTTCATCAGGCAGCTTGACCAAGCCAACAAGTCTACCAGGTGAAGAGCCTACATGGACTTGTCTCATGAACATACTAGTGATGGCTAAGAGTTGTCATGGAGAGCAACTCAATAGCTAACATATTGACAGAAAGACTGATATCCTTCTGTAGCTCTGACACAAAACCAAACAGTTTATAAAAACCTAAAACAATGTGTTTTTTTTTATCAAGGCTGATCCTTCATTGAGAACCAAGAACAGATGCACATTATTTTGCAAACAAAAACAAGAATAGGACAATTCCTTATTATTAAAGTGTCTGGTTTAGTTTCAGTAAATAAAAGTGTTTATACTGGTTTGATAAGTTCCCACTACAAATAAATGTGTTCCTCTCCTACTACAAATAAATGTGTTCCTCTCCTACTACAAATAAATGTGTTCCTCTCCCACTACATATAAATGTGTTCCTCTCCCACTACAAATAAATGTGTTCCTCTCCTACTACAAAAAAATGTGTTCCTCTCCCACTACAAATAAATGTGTTCCTCTCCCACTACAAATAAATGTGTTCCTCTCCTACTACAAATAAATGTGTTCCTCTCCCACTACTAATAAATGTGTTCCTCTCCTACTACAAATAAATGTGTTCCTCTCCCACTACAAATAAATGTGTTCCTCTCCCACTACAAATAAATGTGTTCCTCTCCCACTACAAATAAATGCGTTCCTCTCCCACTACAAATAAATATGTTCCTCTCCCACTACAAATAAATGTGTTCCTCTCCCACTACAAATAAATATGTTCCTCTCCCACTACAAATAAATGTGTTCCTCTCCCACTACAAATAAATATGTTCCTCTCCCACTACAAATAAATGTGTTCCTCTCCCACTACAAATAAATATGTTCCTCTCCCACTACAAATAAATGTGTTCCTCTCCCACTACAAATAAATATGTTCCTCTCCCACTACAAATAAATGTGTTCCTCTCCTACTACAAATAAATGTGTTCCTCTCCATTTACAAATAAATGTTTTCCTCTCCCACTACAAATAAATGTGTTCATCTCCCACTACAAATAAATGTGTTCCTCTCCTACTACAAATAAATGTGTTCCTCTCCTACTACAAATAAATGTGTTCCTCTCCACTACAAATAAATTTATTCCTCTCCTACTACAAGTAAATGTGTTCCTCTACCACTACAAATAAATGCCTTCCTCTCCCACTACTGATCCAATAGGACATTCTTCTTGAATACAGCAGATGATCAAAAGTGGGCAAATATTTAGTGACTTAGTGGCCTACCAAGGCTAGTGGACTAGTAAAGGCTGGTGGCCTATGATGCTATTGGTAATTACTCTAGAGCCATAGCATGAAGTTATTTTCAAGAGGCTATTACAGGATGATATCATACTGGGGATATTACACAAAGCCATTACATGAGACTATTACATAACTCTATTTCTATCATTGTTACTAAACACATACATTCTAATACTATTAAAGACAGTTTCTATTATCCTGATAGAGCACGTGTAAATGTGGATAAATAAATCAATGTGTTCCAATGCCCAAGTAAATGTGGATAAATAAATCAATGTGTGGAACTGATGTGTTCAAGTGACTAGACTGGCTATCGATCAAACTAATTGTACAGTCCGCTGACTTGACAAAATCCAAATGTACAAGCGCTATCATGAGAAACCCATTTAAAGTAGGTCGTTAGAGTTCCAGCTAGAAGGAGCAGGTCCCTATTGGGTTTGTTTCGGACGTTCCCAAGACGGCGGGAGATGTTGGCGGGCCGGGTTCAAACCCGGGACCATTGAGACGACAGTCTAGAGTGCATGCCACACGACCATCAGACATTCTGGTTTAGATGACAAAAGCAACAAAGCTTTTTATGTACATGCAAAATATTTTTCATTGAAACTTAAATGTTGACTAGTCTAAACATAAAGGTAGATCCAGATCAAGTTAAAGAAACTAGTTCATTTTGTTCTAAGGATACAATTGGAATGTAAGACTAAACATGAAGAAACTTTCAGCTTGCCTTGTTCAATGCTAACCATGCGCTGATTTGGGTTGTTCTTAAAGTGAGCAGTGAAGTCCAGGCATTAACAATGGACATATAAAACCATCAAAGACAGTTCATTCAGCCGGTTCATTTAGCCACTCACTCAAATGAACCCACTCACTCGTATAAACAAGGTTGAATCCACGAAAGTGGAGTGAGGCAGGAGACCTTTTTTTCTAACCACCAGTTTAAAGCCTGCAGATTTTAATGGCTTGACCCTTCACTAGTATCCAGGGCAGCGGCTTATCAGTTTCAGCATAAGCTGTTGACTATTGATGGACGCAGTCTCTACACCAGACGAGCAAGAATCATGTCAGTCAAAGCTCAGCGTTTTCCCCCAAACCTCGCCAGCAGAGCTCTGCACCAGAGGAGTGTGAGAGTCTGACATTAGCCCTTTTCAGAACACCCCGAGAGCAAGAGGATGAACTTACTCCAGTTACCAACACCAGGGAGGGCTAACACCACCTTTCGAGCAGGCTGGGAGTCTGCAACATGCTCTGGCAAACAATAAAAAAAAAGCCCGCGGAGCCTGGGAGTACATGAGGCATCCTGGCCGCGCTTCCCCGAGGCGGAGGCCTGTCCAGCCCTATGCAAGCTATTATAGCATAGTAGCATAGTGCAGGACAGCCCACTTTCCTGTTGACTCATATTTCCAACTGCTATGGCCAAACTTCGACTCACGGAGACCCCCGCTGCGGGAAGAAGAGGAAACCGTGTCTCATACTCTTTTTGACTGCCCCAGACTTGCTGATCTTCGTCTCGACAGGTCTGGGAAACCAAAAATTCTCGACCTGGACGGTAACATGTATGCACTAAGCAAACCAGCAGGTTTTCTGTCTAGGGCTTTTATAAGAGAGGTCTTGAGCTTCTCATGTCTTCACTCAAATGGAGCTTGATGATGATGATGAACGATGCCTTAAAAATGTATTCTATTTAGAAGATAGAAAATCTTTGGTCTAGTGAAAACATCAGACCCAAACTGCACACTCTATAGCAGTTGCTTATCTAACTCGTTACTTTAGGAATACAATAGACTGTGTGCGCGATTCAATGAAATGACGTCAGCAGACATTGGACTTAATTTCTATTCGAATTGCTGGAGGATAGAAAAATATTCTCAAAAATTTTTACTAATCCTCTTCCTGTGGAATTTTTTTTTCTAACCCTATCACTACTTCCGGAGCGGAAGATCTACGAGCAGTCTCTCCCCCACCCCTACGGCGGGGCAGGCGAACACTTCCATTTAGATTTTCCCCGAGTCAGCAGACTTTATTGATCGCGACGTCACGGTGTTACATCAGACGACAGACGAGGCGTGTTTCAAGAAAAAAAGAGAGGGGTGGCGTGGGGAATTACTGCTGTGCCTAGTTCTAACTGTTGGCTTCACAAGTGCAGTTGTTCTTTCTCTTGGCTCCATCAGATTTCGATGACTAGGATTGACTCCACATGCTCAAAAAGAAAGGATAACACTCTACTAGAAGAAACTTGAAAGGAAATGTCATTGAGTTTTCAGGATGCCATTAAGATGGTGCACAAGTTAGCTTGGATTGTCCTCAATGAGTTAACATTTGGCGAAGAAATTTTTTTTTTGGCAAAGTGATTGTATTAAAGTAAATTATATAATTTCACATTGAATTATGAATAGAACTAGAATTATGTACACAACCTGTCATATAATACTATCTACAGATCTAATAAAATTGTATACAATACAAACTACATACCTTCGATTTGCCGCAGAGGTTCCAGGTATGGGTAGAGATGAAATGTGGCATTCCCCTGGAGAGGATTTAAAAATTATGAAAAAAATTGTAAATAAAAAATGTAGATCAATATTTGAGATCAAGTGACACGCCACTACCAATTAACCAGCCCTGTAGTTTAGCCAAGAACTTATCAATGCACCTTTACAAAGGGTTTTAAAAAAAGACGATATTTGAAAGAAATTCTAATGAATGACAGACATTTACATCCCTTTGCTTGAAAGAAAGTAAGCTCTCTTCATGTAGATACACGACCCTCCTTCTTCCACAGACAGACAGCCTGAGACACGTATAACACACAGAAAAGAGAGAGAGAGCAGAAGTTGACAACTAATACAATTTCTTTCGGGGCTTCGCGAAGTCTGGGAGTACATGGGGCACACCGTGAACAACTTAGGATTGCATAGTGCAGGACGGGCCACTACCTTCGCACGGCTCAGGACAACCTTCATCTAACGATGCCGGGAGGAAACCATGTGTCCTTTTCCACAGGTCTGGGAAACAAGTTCTCGACCTGTATGTTGACATGCATGCAGGGTTCTGTACAGGTCTGGGAAACCACAAGTTCTCGACCTGTATGATGAAATGCATGCAGGGTTCTGTCCAGGGCGAGAGGGTTCTAACCTATCAAGCCCACACTAACAAGGAGTTTGATGATGATGATCCTCAGAGATCCGTCTCTAGTAGCTTGAGAAACGTTGATCCATATATTCTTCAGATATATATATACATATTCTACCATGTCCATGTCTAGTGGTTCTGAAGGGGATGGAAATACAATGGCTTAGAACAGCTCATACTTTGACTCTAGCAAATGTCTTGTGTCTACATTGTTTAGCTTCAGTGATTTACAAGAAACACTTTTCCAGCGCTGCTTCCTGAGTTTTAGTGACATGTTCAATGACATAATTCACTCTATATCAGACATTCTTAGTTGCGTGTCGTCATCAAGTATTTAGATCTAATGTTGGCCAGCAACTCTCTTAACTTTGCTTTAGTAACATTTTCTAACATTGCAATAAGCCAACAATGTGACCACCCTTTTAATTCCTTAATAAAAAATGCTATGGTCCAAAATGACACAACCTAGACTATGGGACAATAAAGTAAAAAAACCAATAACCCGAGGGAAAGTTGAGAAATATTGATCACATTTTAATTCTCGTCGACTGGACCCATGGACGTGTGGGTGCGGCATAGTTTCCAACTAACTGGGTAGCCGAAGTCAAGTCTGCAGTGGAGACTAAAACATAAGACTTGGAGAAAACAAAAACAATACAAAGATAAGAATACAGCGTCACGACGATGTAGCCTGAGACATGTATAACACAGCTACATCTCGGTAGCCTGAGACATGAATAACACAGCTACATCTCGGTAGCCTGAGACATGTATAACAGCTACATCTCGGTAGCCTGAGACATGTATAACACAGCTACATCTCGGTAGCCTGAGACATGTATAACACAGCTACATCTAGGTAGCCTGAGACATGTATAACACAGCTACATCTAGGTAGCCTGAGACATGTATAACACAGCTAAGTCTAGGTAACCTGAGACGTGTATAGCACAGCTACATCTAGGTAGCCTGAGACATGTATAATAAAAGCCTCAGACAAATTATGTAGTCTTCATTCAAAGAGTCAAAAACAATATCTTAGAACAGTTCTGTAATCAATACATTCTGACACAGAGAGCTGTGTACAAGTAGTTGCACTTTAGCCACTAGCTTATCACATAACACAATGCACTGAACTGATAAAGTAAGATATTCACATTGAAAAGATAAAGTAAGATAATCACATTGAGTAAATAAAGTAAGATAATTATAGTGAATAGATTTAGCAAGATAATCACATTGATTAAAATTACTGATCCCAAATTTGAAAAATGCTCAAAAATTCAAATCTCTAGGAAGTACAATATCGGCCAAAAATAGCCTACTTACAGAAATAGCAGGGGAGGCAACCGAACATGCTCCCCGTATTTACTACTGAGCACAACATTCTCGAGGAAATGGAAGAAAAGTAGAAACAATGCCATAATAAGACTAGTAACTAGGTGAGACCTGAACACTGACCAAAACTACAGAAAATCTGCTCAAGACTTGGGAACGGTTAATACTAAAAAATCTATGGTGATACACAAGATGAACCTGGGTGGAGGAAACGCACTCATAGTACTAACTATCACTGGGTGGAGGACACGCACTCTAAGTAATAACTATCACTAGGTGGAGGAAACGTACTCAAAGTACTAACTATCACTGGGTGGAGGACACGCACTCTAAGTACTAACTATCACTGGGTGGAGGACACGCACTCAAAGTACTAAATATCACTGGGTGGAGGAAACGCACTCAAAGTACTATCACTGGTAGGAGGACACGCACTCAAAGTACTAACTATTACTAGGTGGAGGAAACGTACTCAAAGTACTAACTATCACTGGGTGGAGGACAGGCACTCAAAGTACTAACTATCACTGGGTGGAGGACACGAACTCAAAGTACTAAATATAACTGGGTGGAGGAAACGCACTCAAAGAACTAACTAACATTGGGTGGAGGACTGGCCACTCGAAGTACTAACTATCACTAGGTGGAGGAAACGTACTCAAAGTACTAACTATAACTGGATGGAGGACAGGCACTCGAAGTACTAACTATCACTGGGTGGAGGACACGCACTCAAAGTAATAACTAACACTGGGTGGAGGACAGGCACTCGAAGTACTAACTATCACTGGGTGGAGGAAACGCACTCATAGTACTAACTATCACTGGGTGGAGGACACGCACTCAAAGTAATAACTATCACTAGGTGGAGGAAACGTACTCAAAGTACTAACGATCACTGGGTGGAGGACAGGCACTCGAAGTACTAACTATCACTGGGTGGAGGAAACGCACACAAATTACTAACTATCATTGGGTGGAGGACAGGCACTCGAAGTACTAACTATCACTGGGTGGAGGAAACGCACTCAAAGTACTAACTATCACTGGGTGGAGGACACGCACTCGAAGTACTAACTATCACTGGGTGGAGGACATGCACTCAAAGTACTAACTATCACTGGGTGGAGGACACGCACTCTAAGTACAAACTATCACTGGGTGGAGGACACGCACTCAAAGTACTAACTATCACTGGGTGGAGGACACGCACTCAAAGTACTAACTATCACTGGGTGGAGGACACGCACTCAAAGTACTAACTATCACTAGGTGGAGGAAACGTACTCAAAGTACTTACTATCACTGGGTTGAGGACACGCATTCAAAGTACTAACTATCACTGGGTGGAGGACACGCACTCAAAGCACTAACTATATTCAACATAAGCTACAGCTTAGAAATGGTTCCAGGGATATTTTCAATCATTTTGAAGAAAGAGCACAAGAAAGGGTTTACAAGGTCCTCATTCCCCAGGTAGCTTAGGGCCCTAGCAAGTCTAAATCCAGTCCTGCGCACTAATTAGGAGATATACCAATCGTATGAAGAGCCACCTAGAGTGAGGGAAGCAAAAGAACAGACTTCGTTGAGCGGGTGACCTTGAAAGAAGGTCAGAGAACAGAAGAGCTAAAATAATATTACCGGAAAAAAAACAAAAGGCTGGTCACGAATACGATGGATTGAGGATGTAGAGGCAGATCCGATGATATGCCTTAATAAAACAATTATTACGTTTCCAAAGCTATATCAAACTTAAACCCTAAAACCAAATGTTAATCTATATCCCACGTTGCAGACTTTATATTATGAAACACTTGACTTGTACTTGTAGTACACACCCGGCTATGTCCGTTAATTTGTCTATTGTGGTCGGAGCACACCCTCCTTTGTTTTTGAATTTCAGATTTTAACAAACCCCCAACATATTTTTTTTAGCCCTTGAATTATTGTATCTATTACAATGAAATGAACCCCCACATTTTTTTTTCTAATCACCATGAGCACTGCAATGTTTTCTGACATTCTGGGAGAATTAAATAATTAAAATATATATAGTGCACATACGATGCAATTTAGAGCTTAGAAAATCTAGTTTAAAGACAGCTTAAACCCCCAAATAGAAATTACGTTTTAATAATAAAAATGCTTTTTTACTATGTGTAGACATAAAATGATGAAAAAATAGTTGATTTTTATGCCAAGATTTCTTGAAAACTACTAGATCTAGTTCAATAAAACTTCAGCTGTTGATCATTCAATACTAGTAAAAGATTGTGAAGCAGAATTAACCTACAATTATTTCAAGTTTTTATAGCAGGGTAGGCATAGAAAAAAATTAATTACTCTAAAAGTTAGCAACCATTTGAAATTACTCTGCTTCACTTTCATACTTGTATATACAACATTAATAAACAAAACAAATAAATTTTTTATCACGCCATCTCTGAACAAAAAAATATAAACATAGTTTAATAGGAGAAAACAGCAAAAAAAAAAAAAAACAACCTCTATGGTAAAAATTAAGTTAGTATACAAAATATAAAAAAAATATTTAAAATGCTTCCACTTTGAATTTGGACATGTTGTATACACCAAATTGTTCAGAAATGAATGCTGTATAATATTCAGTTATAAAAAAAAATCAATAATTTTGAACCAGGGGGGGGGGGGGGGGTGTTTAAGCTGTCTTAAAGAGCTTAGTGAATGTAGTTTATTTAAGGCCTTAGAGAATCTAGTTCAGAGCTTAGAGAATCTAGTTGAGAGTTTATATAATCTAGTTTAAGGGCTTAAAGAATCTAGTTCAGAGCTTAGAGAATCTAGTTTTGATGTGACTGACTACCACAGAGATCAGTTCTAATAGAACAATGAGGTCAATACTACTTACTGTAAGTGATTCCCTTTTCCTGCCGCTAGTGACCACTGTAAATCCTTGAGTCTCGATAGCCACTCCAGTACGTTGTACATGTTCTTCAACATACCTGAAAGTAGAGAAGAAACAATAACAATAAGTCAAGCTAACAGAACAATAAACAACAAAATATGTTTCCGTGAATAAAATTGGATTGATGTTTCATTTGCAGGATAACTTTTGTCTAAGCACATCAATCTTTAATTTAAATAGACAAAAACACATGTCTTTTAATTACATACTGCTGTCTTAAACACACAGACTTGTAAAAAAAACAAAACACAATGGTATTGTAAAAACTGATTTCAGTGCAAAACAAACTAGATCTAGATACAGCAGCAAACACATGTGTTAGTTCTTTAGTTCTTGTCAATGATGTTTAGACCAAATCACAGAACTCAAGAATTGTTTGGTACATTTCAATGAACTCAGTTGTTTGGACTATCCGTTTTACTGTTCAACATTTTCTGATGTTAGAACTAGACTCGTAGAATATGAGAAAGTCTCCTTTAGTAGAGACATGTCTAGTAAAATCTAGTCTTATCTCGTAGAGTCTTGTTTAGTAGAGGCATGTCTAGTAGAATATAGTCTAATCTCGCTGAGTCTAGTATAAATATAATAATCATAATTTGATACAAATTAAACAGAAAGGACATAATTGGATACGAGGGTATTGTGAGTTAAAAAGAAAGAAACATACTTTGATACGAGTTAAACAGAAATTAAGATATGCTCTGAGAGTAACTCATAAAAGTTCCTGCAAAATGGCAAACATTTAAATATCATGTTACGATTATTTCATACTCGACCAAATCAACTTACTGGTAGCAGGAACTGTCTTAGGCTGTCTAACAAGCAATAGAAAAAAGATTTAAAAAAAAAAAATTAAAGCTTATCCAAGGGATAGAACCGCTAATTACCTCCAATTACTTAAAATTACAGGTTTTAGCTCCCTTTCTACTATATAAAACAAATATAATTAATTAGTTCTAAATGATTAACTTATTGGTTAATTTTTGGATTGATTCGTGTATCGTCATCACCTATGAATAATTATGCAAACTTTGAACTTGATCCGAGAATGGGAAGTGGGAGAAAAAGACGTGTCAAAACGTAATAAGAGGATTAAATCCATATATACATTCCACACCTCTCATTCTCTAAGGCCTCCTTCAGTCGCGAAGCGACTATGGATCATCTCATGGAAATGAAATGAATGCCTGGGCATTGGCTGTGGTCGGAACGATGTCCCCCCTCTGCACGCAGCTGATGTATCCAAAGGAACGGCAGTGCCGATACAATTTGGGGTCAGCGGCGTCGCAGGTTCTGCCAGGGTGTAGCACTGGGTGCTGCAAACTGCCTTAGGGTGGCCAGCTCCTGTTTTTTCCTCGGGGTTGACTTACGAAGCCTTTCCCATGATTGGGTATAGCCGCATCTCTCATTGAGTAACATTTATTCCCCCTATTTTATATATCAAGCAAAATAATCACCAAAACTAATATATCTTTTTTTTAAATTGATTCATGTCTTGTAGGGTTCAATGAATAATTGTGAAAAGTTTTAACATGATCCGAGAATGGGAAAAAAACATGTTTAAACTCTGTACCACACAGACAGACATACAAGACAGAGTTAATAAAAGCTTTATAAAATGTACCCTGTCCCAGTTGAACTAGCTACTGTTCTCTTTGGTTGAGGAATGCTGAGTCACGTGATGCTACCACGTGCTGCCGTCTCCTAGGACACCAGACTTTTATTACAATAACCAAACAATACACATCAAGACAGAATCATGAGAAAATACACGCCGGAGTGAAGTAAAAGTGTTCTTGCTCAGCAATTCAGTGTCAACGAGATTCATAGGACTACTTCACAATGTACAAGTAGGACACTGAACAATTTATGGCCACACATTGTGTTTCAAGTTAGCTGTGTGTAGCTCTTAAATGTTTATTATAGTATTTGATACACACAGAAAGAGAGAGAGAGAGAGAGAGAAAGAGAGCGAGAGAGAGTAACAAAAAGAGATGTGTCTGCTACAGACATATATAACTCCAGACATCAAAGTGCTGAGCTAGCAAAATTGCTGGCCAACGACCGACATTCCATACATCAAGGGGAAGCTATCCTAAACATTCTTGGGGGATGGGTGGGGGTACAGTATTATCGGGAAAAATCAATGTCTTAGTCTGGAGTCTACGAGGAGATGTGGCAATGGTGGACTGGACGTTAAAACATGATCGAATTGAGTAGGTCTTTATGTCTCTATAATGACATCAAGTCAAACACACTTTGGACGAGGGTAATGAACAAGATAAAAAAAAAAAAAAAAAAAGAAGTGCGTCAAAGGCCCTACCTGAGAGGCTGCACCCAATCCGCAGTACGATGTAATAGCAAGATGAATGTGATTGAAGCCGCTACACAAGAACAATATGAGGGAAAGAAAAAAAAATGTAACATCACATTGCGGGACCAGACAGACAGATATGTGCTGACTTGGCGGAGTCATTGGCTCGGGGAGCTCAATGCTCAGTATTGATTCAATGTGGCTTGTCTGGAGAAGTGAGAGAGCGGGGGGGGGGGGGGACTACATAGCTAAGTGGAGGTGGGAGGGAGTGTAGAAACGAGAGAGAGAGAGAGAGAGAATGAGGAAGGGTTAGAGATCACGGAAGTGTAACAGTCTCAATATCTTAAACAAACGTTGAACACAAACTATTAACAAAAACAAAAACACACAGTAGGTTGTGTGCATCAGTTCTTAGTTGGTCCACAATATCAGAGGAGAAAAGGTTCATCATGTTGCTTGGATAGACACAGACAATAAACGAATGTGAGGGAGATTGATTCAGACTCTCAAAAAATGGCAGCCAATTGGTTTGTTAAAGTTTTTGTTTTGAGTAAAAAAAAAAAAAAAAAGGAATCAATACGTAGAGCATTTTTCCATTCCAATCTCAGCAAGGTGAACCCAAAGTTCGTGGAAAGATTCAATGATTTCAAACGTCTGACTAAAAGAATGACTATTATCCCAGACATGAATCAATACAGTGCAGCCCCAATACTCACTGTGTACTGAGCGATGCTGTGCCACTCGGCTAATGAATGATGTGTGAGCAAGTCACGTGATATCTCAGGGACGTGGCCCAAGGGAAAGAACTAACCACCGATGCAAATCGAATGTGGAAATCACCACCTACACACGCCCACGCCATCAATGAACACAATGCAGTCAGACCAAGAGGGTGTGTGTGTGACATGGGATCAATACACACGGCAATCAAAATCTTAATGTTGGATTCTATCGATCTGATATTGACCTAACCACTGCTATCATTCTACACATTAGATGCAATGAAATATAGACTCAAAGTAAACAACGATTGGAAAGGGGGAGGAGGGGGGGGGGGGAGGGACGATAGACGAGTGTAAAAAAAAAAAAGGAAAACTAAAAGACAATGTTTTCATGTATCGTATCCTAGAAATGACAAACATTCCTTCACAACTGAAGATTTCAGTCCATCCGACGCGAATCATTCATCACGTCGTGCTTGGAAAACTTCAACTCTGTTACGTTCTTGGTTTTCATGTCTGATTCAGGCAACTAACAAAATGTACACACAAAACAAGAACAACACAAAACAAACAAACATGTAAGATGAAGAATCTAGTCATAATCCTGATCTGATCTGGACAATAAGGGTTGAAAATCAAGTCAACTCTAGGAAGAACTCTGTTCTGTTTATTGTGTTGATGCGATTCTTCTAGAGCCACAGCGTACAAACCTGAGTAACAGGACAATGAAATAAGAAATGAACTACAAAAACCTGAGTAACAGGACAATGAAATAATTATCATTCCTTTTTATTTGCTTTGCTAACACAAAAAGGGCAAGGTCGCCTCTATACGCAGACGACAGCAGCAGCAGTTTCCGATTAGTTTTCAGCAGTTGTCTAAATCAGGACTCAAGGCGGTCATCGTGTCCCAGGCTAAAGCCCTTACAGACGGTGGGCGTTTTTTTTTTTTTTTTGTTAAGGGTTGTGGGAACGGCAGACGAGAGCTATTGACAAGGAAGGCAGACATTGAGCGGAGGAAGAGTGCTAGATGATAGAAAAGACGTAGACTTGAGTTACAAAATGTCTTCCCAATAGAAAGCCTTCAGTCAATGGGTGTGTCCAATAAATAACGGTTGAACAAATCTGAGAGTAAACACAAACAAAACATTAGGCTTGATTCAATTTTTTTTTCTATTTTACAAACCAAACAAGAACACAACTTTAATTTTTTTATATTTTTTTAAAACTTTAGTTAAAATTAGACTATGCGTCATCTGGAATCCTCAACTCCAGAAACCAGAGTCGTGAGAGCCGTGAGATTGATAAGAAACGAATATTCACATTAACACCACAAGACAGAAGACTCAAAAAGAAAAGTAGCAATTTGAAGTCAAACACCGAATCCTAAATGACAACTATAAAAAGACTGGCTAATAAACTACACAGACACATTTCTTACTCTACAGGCCAAGTGTGTATAAGTGTTACTTCTTCACTAGTGCCATTAGAGCATGGAACGGGTTGCCTGAATCAGCCAGGAAAACCAACGACTTTGCAGAGTTTAAGTTACTGATTTACATGCATGGCTAGATGGACACATGAAATGCGTAGGACGTAATTATCTTCTCTTTTAAAGTCACGTCTGTAATGGATCAGACACAGTTCTGTGGAGAACATTAGAAAATGAAATATAAAGATAGTCCTTGAAGATATCCTCGGCATCACGTGATCTAAAATGTGGCAATGTGCCAAATAACTACTACAAAGTGAACGATAAATATCGGAGTTAAAGGCACATCTTTACGGTTGAATTGCTGTGTCAAGCCACATATCTATGGCTGAATCACTGTGTTAAGTCACATATCTATGGCTCAATCACTGTGTTAAGTCACATATCTATGGCTCACTCACTGTGTTAAGTCACATATCTATGGCTCACTCACTGTGTTAAGCCACATATCTATGGCTCCCTCACTGTGTTAAGCCACATATCTATGGCTCCCTCACTGTGTTAAGCCACATATCTATAGCTCCCTCACTGTGTTAAGCCACATATCTATGGCTCCCTCACTGTGTTAAGCCACATATCTATGCAGGCCTAAACTGTAAGCATTGATCAATGATGTTCCATGTCTACACCAACGTTGTTTCAAGTACCAGCCACTGCAGACCATAGTCTGGTAACCAAGCCTTGGATTGATTGTGTACGTCCACACCAAAACAAACACTAGGTGTGTACTGTGTTGCCCTTATTAACCCAATACACGACATAAGTAGGGCACACGTTGACCTCACGTGAATGCTCTGACCCCTGGAGGTCAAAGTCGTGTCATCTCCCAACACTGACTGTGTGTTAGTCATGTACATGTATGACAGCTTGTGGAGATCAAAGTGTTACAGAACCAAACCAATGTGTAAAGCTACTGAGCCAAGCTCTAGACAACAAGTAGTTTAGTTCTGAAACACTGCTCTAGATCGACTTTTAAATACAGACATTTACATGTTTCCTAGTTCTAGTCAAACATAAAGCTTTCCCATTATTTGAAATGAACTATTAGTCCCAGCTCACACACAGAGTCTACGAACTCGGACCTGATTCAATGACGGACTGGGGGTTTGATTATTATGTCTAAAACTGGCCTTTGGATTTGGACAGGAAGTTAAAAATCAAACTAGGAAGAAAGTCTGACATGCATGCGCTTGTAGTTATATAGGTCATTGTAAAGAGAGAAAGATGCCATTGATTAGGAGAAACTGTGTCTCTTCAGTAGTCTACACACCTCTGGATAGAAATAAGAGAAACAGTGTCTCTTCAGTAGTCTACACACCTCTGGATAGAAATAAGAGAAACAGTGTCTCTTCAGTAGTCTACACACCTCTGGGTAGACTAAAGATGACAAAGTATAGAGCTACCAGCTGCTTTTATTCATCTGTTTGGCATTACATGTCAGCATAAATACACCCGGTAGTCAATTCAAAAGGAATATGCTTACAAAGAACTCATCACCATGTAGTAATTAAGGTTCTAATGAAGTTACTAATTAATTAACTTCATGTCAGTCTACTTCAAACATGTACGTTTGATTTGTATTTTACAGGCATTCAAATAGTTGCTTCCCTTGTACAGAGAATTGATACATTTAACTTACACTGCTAAGACATTGAACTAAAACTGTACTAGACTCACACGTCAAACTTGAGTTCCCACGACAACAGTTTCAAAGGGAAACACTCAGTGAAATGTACATCATATTACACCTCCATGACATTCTCCATACGAGTGACCAAAGTTTGGCCTATCAGCTGATTCCCCAACAGCTGACTCAACACAAAACTCGACAGAAACCTGGCAATGCAATCGTTTTTTTTTCCTTCTTGATTTACTGTAAACCGTCAAATCTGCGTGAATCTTTACATACATGTAGTAACATTAATTATATCAGGTATAAAGCAACGTGTGGATATAAGGCCCGCAGTGTCTTGTGCTTAATGGTAGGTTAATAATACAATTCAGCTGTTAAATGTCAACATAAGATAGATGTTTACAGTACCAAATGTATGAATGATGAAAAAATGCTGTACCCTGAATATTTTACCAGTGGTGCTCAACACATTGGCTTAGGTTTATTATGCACTAACTAATGAAATAAAACTTTTCCCCCGATAGTCCAGTGACCTATCAGTGACCAGAAACTGGCAGGGAGGCCTAAAACTTCAAGAGGTGAACGCCCGGGCAGACCATCTGGTGCCATACAATCTGACGTTGCACATGACACAAAGACAACGTGGAGGTGTGTGCAATGTATTGATGTTTGCAGGTATGTGGGGGCTGCATACAAGCTAGACCTGTCAAACGTACAGTGGGATAGTTTGCTCTGCGTCTACACGGCTAACACAACACATACATAGACCACGACACTTATCGGACTGAAGTGGGCGTGGTGACAGTTTATCGCACGAAATACATTTAAAAAAAAAAGGGAGTGTACGACCTCACGGAAAGTGTCGGGTTCAATCCTGGCTGTGTAGAGTTTTCCCTTCATGGTCATTGGGTACTAACTAGCCTAGACATTCTTGGGTACTAACTAGCCTTGATATCCTCCTCAGTTTCCGAAGTGGCATAGAGACAAGAGTGCCAAGCTTTCCTTTTTCTTTACTCCGCTAGTTTCATCCTATCCAGTTCGTACATTCTGTATTTCTCAATAGTGGTGTCCATGTTTCAAGTAGTACAAAGTCCAGCCCAAGTGAGTACACATCTCTCTAGCAAACATGTTGAGGTGAGCCACATCTGGCTATGTCATCGATCCTTCTATATTACTTCCATCGTGCCTTTTTTTTCCTTGTAGAAAAGAGAAGCGCGTGTCTTATGAAGAGATGAACTCTCTTTGTAGAAAAGAGAAGCGCGTGTCTTATGAAGAGATGAACTCTCTTTGTAGAAAAGAGAAGCGCGTGTCTTATGAAGAGATGAACTCTCTTTGTAGAAAAGAGAAGCGCGTGTCTTATGAAGAGATGAACTCTCTTTGTAGAAAAGAGAAGCGCGTGTCTTATGAAGAGATGAACTCTCTTTGTAGAAAAGAGAAGCGCATGTCTTATGAAGAGATGAACTCTCTTTGTAGAAAAGAGAAGCGCGTGTCTTATGAAGAGATGAACTCTCTTTGTAGAAAAGAGAAGCGCGTGTCTTATGAAGAGATGAACTCTCTTTGTAGAAAAGAGAAGCGCGTGTCTTATGAAGAGATGAACTCTCTTTGTAGAAAAGAGAAGCGCGTGTCTTATGAAGAGATGAAATCTCTTTGTAGAAAAGAGAAGCGCGTGTCTTATGAAGAGATGAACTCTCTTTGTAGAAAAGAGATGCGCGTGTCTTATGAAGAGATGAACTCTCTTTGTAGAAAAGAGATGCGCATGTCTTATGAAGAGATGAACTCTCTTTGTAGAAAAGAGATGCGCATGTCTTATGAAGAGATGAACTCTCTTTGTAGAAAAGAGATGCGCATGTCTTATGAAGAGATGAACTCTCTTTGTAGAAAAGAGAAGCGCGTGTCTTATGAAGAGATGAACTCTCTTTGTAGAAAAGAGATGCGCATGTCTTATGAAGAGATGAACTCTCTTTGTAGAAAAGAGATGCGCATGTCTTATGAAGAGATGAACTCTCTTTGTAGAAAAGAGATGCGCATGTCTTATGAAGAGATGAACTCTCTTTGTAGAAAAGAGAAGCGCGTGTCTTATGAAGAGATGAACTCTCTTTGTAGAAAAGAGAAGCGCGTGTCTTATGAAGAGATGAACTCTCTTTGTAGAAAAGAGAAGCGCGTGTCTTATGAAGAGATGAACTCTCTTTGTAGAAAAGAGAAGCGCGTGTCTTATGAAGAGATGAACTCTCTTTGTAGAAAAGAGATGCGCGTGTCTTATGAAGAGATGAACTCTCTTTGTAGAAAAGAGATGCGCATGTCTTATGAAGAGATGAACTCTCTTTGTAGAAAAGAGATGCGCATGTCTTATGAAGAGATGAACTCTCTTTGTAGAAAAGAGATGCGCATGTCTTATGAAGAGATGAACTCTCTTTGTAGAAAAGAGAAGCGCGTGTCTTATGAAGAGATGAACTCTCTTTGTAGAAAAGAGATGCGCATGTCTTATGAAGAGATGAACTCTCTTTGTAGAAAAGAGATGCGCATGTCTTATGAAGAGATGAACTCTCTTTGTAGAAAAGAGATGCGCGTGTCTTATGAAGAGATGAACTCTCTTTGTAGAAAAGAGAAGCGCGTGTCTTATGAAGAGATGAACTCTCTTTGTAGAAAAGAGAAGCGCGTGTCTTATGAAGAGATGAACTCTCTTTGTAGAAAAGAGAAGCGCGTGTCTTATGAAGAGATGAACTCTCTTTGTAGAAAAGAGATGCGCATGTCTTATGAAGAGATGAACTCTCTTTGTATCAACGCGTCAAAAGTTTCGTTCAATCTGTGAAGGTGAGTAAGTTGGTTGGAATGTGAAACACAAGCGCGCCACGTATGCCGTCAACTATTCATGCCAGGCACTCAATTATAATGGCTTCAACCCAATCATCATATTCATGCAAGGGACATCCTTTGCAGCACACATACAGTTCCATCACACAGACACATAGCTTCAATAGGAACCATGCAATGAGCTAATAACACTAACAAATGAATTGTAAAGCAGACATTTAGTGATGCACTAATCTAGTGGTATGCATTCAAAGTCACAATGATTTCAAGTAACATGAACCAGAAACCCTAACCCTAACATTTAAAATGAGTTGTTATTTTGCCCACTAGTCCAACTTCAACAAACCAAATAGAAAGTGGGGACTGCTTGCTGACTTCACACTTTGAAGATCAGAAAGATGTATTATTATTAGTACTATTAAAATGACTGACTTCATACTTGACGACTACTTACTTTATCTTTGTTGACTTGATTACTTACTAAATGACTGAAGATTGACTTAATAAGTGACTTGAATGAGAAATAATAAAAAAAAAAAGAACGCTTGTTAACATCAGGATGGAGAGCTGACCATGGCGGGCAACCCTAAAGTTCTAAGACTTAAAGCGTCCTGGATTTCTTCTGGACAAATCTCGGTTCTGCTCTCGAGCTGTACAAGTTTCAAGAGAACGTTCCATACTAAAGACTTTTGTTCCTGCCTTTGTCTAGACTTAAGTCTGAAGTAACTCGTCCTATCTCTCCTAGGCCTAGGTAAATAATGAATGACATTTCTAAGAATCCATTCGACTACTTTGTGTATTCTCTAAATGACATTTCTAAAAATCCATTCGACTACTTTGTGTATTCTCTAAATGACATTTCTAAGAATCCATTCGACTACTTTGTGTATTCTCTAAATGACATTTCTAAGAATCCATTCGACTACTTTGTGTATTCTCTAAATGACATTTCTAAGAATCCATTCGACTACTTTGTGTATTCTCTAAATGACATTTCTAAGAATCCGTTCGACTACTTTGTGTATTCTCTAAATGACATTTCTAAGAATCCGTTCGACTACTTTGTGTATTCTCTAAATCATTGGATCAGGACAATGGACGCAGACATTTACCGAGAAGTGTAATGAATTATTATCAACAATGGTGTCCAGTAGATTGTTTTGAAAATATTTTTTTTCAATTAGATTTCATTTGACGTGACTACCTGACGAATAGACGTAATGCGATTTGAAACGAATGATTAAATGGGTCGTACAGGGGAGGGGGGAAGTCTCGAGGCTTACATTTCGGCAATTAATTAGCAATCAGACAAGATACCGTAGTCAGTCGGTGAATAGCTAAGTCATAATCAGTATCATGCAACTAACCCTTACAATTGTATGCAGATCTTGGTTGGATATTAAAAACTTCCTCAATGCAATATTTTCACCAGGACATTGATACCCGATATGTTCAAAACAAAACACAGCATGGAATGGGTTGCCTCAGTCAGCCAGGAAAACCAAAGACTTGGCAGAGTTTATGTCATTGATGAACATAGATGACTAGACTTACACGGTGAGACGCATAGGACGTCTTCTCGTTTCAAGTAGTTAATCATCAACATACACCTTCTCATTTCATACAACTGACCTATATATTCCAAGAAAGCTTGTGTTACATGGTTCAAGTGTATTTGGGCTGCAAGATCCTGACGAGTCACGGGGTGCAACACTAAGACAATGTTATTACTATAGCAACACAGGAACCAACAAGATATTAGCTCGCAATGAGAAAGATATCAACCAGGTAGATGTAGGAGGAGAATCCAACTGAGAAGTGGCGGCACTCCTTAGAAATAATTGGCTGGACCAGCAGGTACAGGATGTCTGGCCAGATGATAAAACACCAACAGAAATGAAAGAGTAAAACGACTTCAACTTCCACAAGACATAATGCACCTGTTTTTGTTTTTTGTAAACAGATCGAATGTGCTGGAGAAATAGACTCTACAAAAATTAACTCTATAAAACGTTTCTTTCGACAAACAATAAAGGGACTAACTCAACTTATGCCACCTTATCAGTTAAGTAAACTTTCTTTCCATTTTTCGAGGTGCCAAACTAAATTGGTTATTTAAAAAAAAAAATGAATTCATGTGTTGACATGTAAAAGAAATAATTGTGCAAACTTCAGCTTGATCCGAGATTGGGTGTGGGAGAAATAATGTGTACAAACTTTTGACCAGACAGAGTGAGTTGACATAAGCTTTGTACAAGCTATCCATCTGTCTATTACAAATTTGTTTGTCACCATCAATGGCGTGCAGTGTAAAAAAAATAAATTTTAAAGAATTTTAAATTTTTCAAAAGAATTTTAAATTTTTCAATCTAAAAGTAGTTGATGTCATCAGCAACGCACAAGAAAACGGGAATTACCAAAGGTTAAAAATAGCAGGCTAAAAGTAACAAGTGAAAGTCTGAAGATGTCCAGCAAGGTAGATTCTGTTCACTAAACTCAAGTGGAATTCGATGAGATTTTGAAACGAATACCTTGAAGTTATCTTTCTTTCTTTTCCATCCTTAACCCTAGTCATTCGAGGAACTTCAATGTTTCTGGTTGTGACATGCCGTTGTATGTTATAGTCCACAATACTCTCCAACTACGTGAGAAATAATCCAGGAGGTAAGATTAGGAAGTGAAATACTATCTGCACACAGTCATCAAGGAAACACTTTGTTTAGTAGACCTGTGCCTTCAAGATGTCAACAGTTTCTGTTCATGAGGACGTCATGTAGTCAGCACAACAACATCATTTAGTTTACAAATATACCATCAACATTGATAGAGGAAACCAAAGGATACAATATAACTTAAAAACAAGGGAAGCTACCTAATATTTAAACAAGGAATGCAACCTAATATAACTTAAAAACAAGGGAAGCTACCAATCATTTAAACAAAAATATATACGAAAAATACTGTAAGATTTATTTCCCATTTTTGCTATAAAATTAATTAATTACCACTAATTTCTAGTAATTAATTTGTTAGTTTTTGTGTGGGTAACAAGGCCTTCAATATTTTTTTTTATTAGTCAGAACCCAAAATGCAAAAAGAAAAAGTGAATGAGATGGCCATTAACTATTGCTCTAGAACCATTGTTCAGTTACTATTTTTGCCAATGACCATTCGAGGAGAAAGACAAGAACAAGATATGAAAGTACAGACTTCTATAATCAAATATAATGATATAGGACTTCAAGGATCTACAGTTTATTATATCTAGAATAGTTTCTTATGTGAGAGTCTGGTGTGAATGTACACTTTGGTTTCTTATAGTTATAATGTTTTTTGTTTGGTGTAATGCACAAATTGTGAGACAAATTTCCCTTACGGATAATAAAGATTATTTTTATTATTATTACAAACGATACAACAACTAACCTGTCCAAACGATTTAACAACTAACCTGTCCAAACGATTTAACAACTAACCTGTTCAAACGATACAACAACTAACCTGTCCACACGATACAACAACTAACCTGTACAACTCTAACTGGCCTGCATATGAATGAAGAAGAAAAAAAAAAAAGGGGGGGGGGGCGGGGGGTGTTCGCCTAGTGAATGAAGCGGACTACATTTTTCACATTCCGCCAGCTAGGCTAAGGGAACTAACTGAGGCCCTGTATGGGTCTAGTCACACCGAAGGTAAATAATAGTGAAACTAGAATTAAAACTGTTAAACAAAAACACCAAAACATTTATTTACAAACAGAAAACACTGACTGACTATTATTTTTTGTAGACTTAATCCAAAAACTAATTCCTTTGCCTTTCTTAATTAATGTAAAATTAAAACTATACCTTACATACATGATACATGACCCGTTTAGGATAAAGAAATTTGATAATATGTAATCTAACAACTATTCGTAGTGTTGTGCAATATGCAACGAGCAATATTTAGTGCACTATTATTTTGAATTCAATAAGTAGGCTATGTGTAATTTTTAGCGCACTATGTATTACTTTGAATTCAATAAGTAAACCTCATTTTAGTACAATAACTATTATTTTGAATTAAATAAATAACATTTAGGGTACCAATTATTTTGAATTCAATAGGGCACAAACTATTATTTTGAATTCAGTGAGCTAGTATATTTAATGCACTATTGCGGTATTTCGAATTCAGTGAAAACAAAAATTAGTGCATCAGCTAGTACTTCTAATTCAATAACTAGTATTTGGAATTCAATACAATATAGAGTTAATTATACATGCTTCTACCAATAGAAATAAAATTATCGAAAAGAGGTCGCTCAGCGACATTTGCATTTTCTCCTATGGAAATCACAGTTTTCCCTCAGTGCTAATTAATGTGTGTGTGTGTGTGTTGTTAAAAAAATATTGATTTGGACAGCTAGACTTCAATATGTCTCTTGTCAATGACTATTGAGCATGAACACAATATCTCACTGTTTTATATTTGTCCAGTGAACTCTTTCGTGTTGAGCTTTGTCTATCCAATAGAAGTACTCTAGAAACATTATTTCAACAAGAGTTGATTCAAGGATGCCATACACAGACATTATCACGTGGACTATTCTGAGTGCACTGTGGGAAGTGCCAGCACTGGTGAAACTAGACCTAGACCTAGTTGGGAGTCACTCCAAACTGACATTTAGGTTTTGGCTGTAATGCTAGAGCTACGCATATAGATCTAGGAACTCTTGTCCAAAACATTGAGAGCAGACGAGAAGCTCGTGTTCTTCCAATGGAACTGTTCATCGAAATAAACAGACAGGAGTCTACATCTTCACTGATAGGCCCAGTCTAGAAAGTAGACTAATACAAAGAAATCTATATTACTATTATCCATCTTTTTTCCCTTGTTAATTCTAGATTTAGTTCTAGTCTAGAGACGACTGAATCAAAGTAAATACTTATTTTTATTTTTTACTAACTGGCCCTTACATGGTCCATGAAATAACAAAAACTCTTCTTGTATCTGTGTCTGAGAAGTTGTATTTTAGATCCAGATCTAGTGTATTCATTCAGATTTTGACTTACCTTTAAATCGATGTATAAGTTATCTCCTTAAAGTACTTGATCTCGTCTTGTTTGATGTCAACAAATATCCTGATGGTTCTTAGCAGCCAGAAAGAATGACAAAGCGCAATAACCAAACAGTCTCTGACGTCTGGTAATATGAAATACGCAGTTATCTGCTCTTGGCAACTTGTTAGAGTCGCACACGAAGCCGTTACGTAAAAGACGCAGAAACGTAGCGAACGAGAGCTGGCAGGGGCGGGGAGTGGGCACTGCAATGCGACCAGCTTTTTTTTTTCTTCTTTCGAACTTCGTCTGACCGATGTCTGGACGAAAATTGAAGAAGTAGAGGCGGACAGACAAAATCCCATTGTTAGGCTGGGCTGAGGCAAATGATTCATTTCTATGCGATAAACAAAGTCCCATTAGAAAATACTACTCAATCCTCTAGCTTCACGTTTGTAGTGAGTTGCTCTTTCTCTACCAGTTGAAATCAATGGGAACCAATGAGTTCATAGCTTTATCGTTTGAAACAATCGGAAACTCGAGCAGGTTCAAAGCCCATCATCTGCAAGGATTTAGGACTTTTAGTGTGCGTTATAGAATGTGATCAATAGCCACATAGTTGATACCACATGTAAAAAAAAAAAACAACAAAAAAAAACAAAAAACTAAATGTGGACTATTTGACAAATTCTATATATATGATGAACGAATTGTAAGTAACCGACATTTCGTGTGTGTGGACAATAGGAGACTTTGCCTGTAACGTAATTCAATCACAGCCACCTCAACATTTGTATTGGCAGTTCTACTTCACAATGTATTGTAAGTGGAAGATACTGGTAACAGCGTATTAGTTCTGCTTCATGAAGATACTGGTAACAGTGTATTAGTTCTACTTCAATATCCAAATGCTTTACTTTTGTTACGACCAAACATCTCTAACTGAGGGCGGTCCTATCCCAGCCCTCCTGCACTGCGTGTCCGGGGGCCAGCTATAAAGAAGATCAATGTCTAATGTGCACACAAAAACCTCCTACATTATCACAAGACAACATCTCATTTTTTTCCCAACCGCTCGCTCAGACAAGCACGCCGGGAATGCGTGACTTCCGAGCCATGTTCCACACACGTCTGTGTCAAGTCGCCCAACGAGTCTCGTTTGGGAACCCTTCCAAGTACTTCACAACAAGCTAAAAGGAGATAAAGCACAATGATTCTGGTAGATAGGATGGATCAATTGTCTCTCGGGGAGTGTGTAGCGAGCACAGGTAACAGAAGTCTGCGTTTAAACTCACTCCATACGATGACTAATGTCCACACTTTGTATCACGCACAAGAAACGACTGGCCAAGGATAGTGTCTTGGACCCGCACTCAACAAATAAGGAGGTGACTACTAAAGGCACTGATAATCTCAAGTCACTATTAAGACATTATGGAACAATAACATATACTGTAATTCTTTGAGTCCATCATTTCAATGCTAATGTTCATAAGAATAAATCTAAGTCTCGTATTGACTCTATCAGTTTCTCAAAAATTTTAGCATTCAGCAAAGTCGGAAAATAGAACGGAAGAAAATAGCTGTTCAAAACACACACACACACGCTATAATAATAGCCACCGATACACCCAGGCATGTACAAAAACAGGTTTCAATATTTTCAACACGAATATCAGAAGCTACGAACTACAAACCACCACCAACTACATCTCTAGTAGTTTGCAAAACCTAATGGTAAATTATTCCTATAGCTCGACTAACAGAAATCACACAATTTCGTCCTGAAATACAAAGCTTGCATCATCTCACTCTGTAGGGATGTAAACCTTAGGCCTCCCGCACCCAATCACGGATTAAGCTAAATTATTTCTTTTACCTGACAAGAAAAGAATCAATAAAAAAATTAATCAATTAGTTAAGTAACTAGTGGTAATTAATTATTTTGTTTAATATCTTGAACAAGGGAAAGAAATCGTACCTGACAGATATGGTTGTATAAATTGAATAAGTCTCCTTCCATGACTGATTGCTACATTTAAACTTAATATAACCTTTTTTTTTTCTTTTAAAGTACTTTTTTTTCAAAGTTTTGGAAATAACAAAACCGTAGACATGAATAAAGCTCTCTCTATATACTGGCACTCAATTTAAAAAAAACATCAGTTTGCTTTCAGAAGATAAAAAAAGCCTTTGCTCCAAAATTTTTCAAGATCCAAAATATCATGAGATCGAAATTTCTACACACTTTTGGCAGTTAAATACTAATGTCAAGATTTAGCCTCGAGCATGTTAATGTACTTTTGCGTTCGTTTCAAAATCAAAATCAAAATTTCGCTTCGCACATAGAGTGTAGACATTGGCAGTCAAAACCAAAGCAAAACTTTTTAAATATGACAAAGTTGTCTACAGGTGCTTTGAAGATTGATCTTTGTATTTAGTTCAAAACAGAGACGCTGATTAAAAGAGTTTCGTAGTGATAAAGCTCAATCTACTGGTTTAGCCAACACTGACAATTAATTTCGAACATTCTTACAATTGTTGAAGATTTTCATCAATGTGGCATTCGGTAAAGTAATACGAAAATAATGATTAGCATTAAATTTAAAAACCATTTATCCCCACAAGTTTGAGCAACTTTGTAAGCTTTTCCGATAAGAGAGCAAAATTAGGTATTATTTAGCTGCAAACAGTGACCTTTTATAAAATTACTAGTCGACCGGCGGCGTATCATACGCCGCTATTTTGCAGGGCCAGCCTTAGGCGCCTGCAACCTATGCGACCGCAGTGAGCCCGCACTTTCATAGGGCCCGCTCTAATTCAAGGTGTAGAAATTATTAAATTAAACCATTTTACAACATAAAAGAGATTTCCCGCGCCCTCCTGCCGATTTACCAGGAGCACTTTCATAGGACCCGCACTTTCATAGACCCGCGCATTCATAGGACCCGCGCTAATTCAAGGTGCATAAATTTATTAATTAAACCATTTTATAACTTAAAACAGATTTCCCGTGCCCTCCTTGCGATTTCCCAACAGCTTCTGGAAATCTCCCAAATCGCAATGTTTCGAATGTTCCGTCAGAGGTTAAAGATAGTTTACTTTCTAGTCCAAACCTTCCACAGAACAAAGGGGGATGGGAGCGGGCAGGGTTTGATAAATTTTAAACGACAGTCCAGCGCTCAGTCAGCCATCCGTAGTGTGAACACTACTCTGTGTTTTCCCGTGGACTATCCGCAGAAATAAAAGTGATCTTTCCTTTACTTCTCGACCAAATTCTTGAGGGAAGAAGAGAATTATATATATAAATTTTGTGTCATAAGACATTATGCCTTTTTGAACATTCCTGACGTCAATCAGAAGACATTAAAAGCCTTTGCATACCCTGACGTCAATCAGAAGACATACAAACTTTACCACAGATTGTACCAAACGTGCCGCCATCTTGTCTAAACAAACAATACAGTTCCCAATCTAAAACTGCGCATGCTCAATCAAGCGAGCTTGCCTGGCAATTGCTACATGTATCTTTTGGTAGAATGTTCTCTCACTGTGAATCTAAAGTCAAACTTTGTAACATGGAAAGAGGCAAAGCCAGAGTGTGAAATACAATGTACAACAGTGATTCCCAAAGTAGTCTATATAGGCCCCAAGAGGTGTACGAAGACTTCCAAGAGGTCTACGAAAGTGAAAAAATAAATTGGGGGTCTACGATAGTGGATTTCATTTAAGCAGGTCATGACTTTAATTTTCATACCCCGTTAATGTAACTATTTCATATACTTATAAATAGATAAATAAATAAAAATTTAAATAGTCAAATATTGTCTACATGAAACTAATGTTTCATAAAAAAAATCTAGATTTTACAGCGTTGATTATTTATTCCCTTGTCAAATAAGCGATTGTCTAAGATCCTTTTAAGACCATAAGAAACCAATTACACTGGATGATTATTTGAGACGATGCCACCCTGATAAAAAGATCAAGATGTGAAAAATAGCAAAGACTCAAAGATAAAATTCAGACTAGACCCACAACATCTCTCTCCAACATAATATAGAGAAGATGATGGTTTGTGATTTCTTCACTTATTGCCAAATATGGACAACACTAGAGATAAAACATTGATTTTACAAACCGTTGAAGTAGTTTTAAAAACTGTGTCACAATAATCTACATCTAATATTGTGAAACACATTTCTTTAAGCAATACTACAGTTCAAGGGCACATCGGTGGGATGAGGAATAGCATTAAAGCTGCCAACTGCCAAAAGGTCGTCGGTTTGAATACTGTTTTCCTTCGGCTAGGTAGCCTGCAACCAAGGCTAATGGGTCCTTTCTGCCCAAAACTTACTGGTTAAGTCCCTTCTCCTGTTGGTGAAACCAGTTCCGCGAACCCAATTTTTGAGCCACACATGAAAGATCAAGAAATACACGAGAAACTGCTCTTTGCGAAAACTTTTACAATGATACATGAATTAATATTTAATGTTTGAAGGACTACTTCGTAGAACAACAAATTTCTATATGAAACATAATATCCGTAGCAACGGATGATAAATAAATAAACAAAATTCCAGTGTGTTTGGTGATTCCAGTAATACATAGTGTTATTTTAATTGGTTTAAATTAGAATGTTATCAATAAAAAAGACAATATTTCTGTAACTAGTAATGTAGCTTTAAATCATTTTTTCGCTCTTCGACTCACTACAGTTAAAAATTAGTTTAAAAAATTGGAGTTTATAAACTTGCAAAAATGCAATATAAGTTAAGCAGGGAGTCTACGTGACAAAAAAGTTTGGGAACCACTGATGTACAATGATTTCTAATGTTGACTCAAATGTGAAAATATCATGGGCGTAGCACTTTTCGTTACTCTGCAGTGTCACTCCATTGTAAGTAGTTCATTGTTAATATAAAGAACTAAGCATTCCTTTGGTCGAAGTCACAGGAAGCCTTCAGGTGTGTAAGTTACAAGAAACTAGGCACTGCATGAATGACAACTAAATGTTCATTATTGACAACGTCATGACCTGCCATGACAAGCAATCCAGGACCGTGAAAGCAAACCTGATAGTGCACGAGATCCTACTTGTTGTCTGCTAGGGGGAAATGTAGATGTCGGTGTAGGCCCAGTATGTTAGAAAGACTAGAAGAACATGACCTTATATTCAGTCAAGCTCTGTGTCTAATTCTATTCCTACAATCGTCATGAAACTTTGAACACAAGCCTCCAGCTCGATGACAACACATGAAGCAATTTAAAAAACAACTAATTAGTTAATTCGTTGAGATTAATTAATTGTGTTTTTATATAGAAAATGTACTAAGCTTAAGGGAGATAAGTCGTGTGTGGTATGTAAACAATAAACTACACACCATACATTCAATGTTTGGCTCACCAACCTTTCTGACTCTTAAAAGTTTAAAAAGGCGAAAAAAATAAAGTCAAATAAAGCATAGACACACATACAAGGCTTATATTAAAATGAACTAAAAAGTAGACAAGAAAAAGAACCAATCAAAGCATTGAGTGTGAATTCCACTTTTACTTATACTAAACACAACCTAGGCTTTGATTGGTTTGCTACAAGGCGTATATCAACTCATTCTGACTGTCTGTAGAGTAAAAAGTTTGTACATGTTATTTCTCCCACACCCAATCACGGATCAAGCTGAAATTTTGCACAATTATTTCTTTAACCTGACAAGCAAAGAATCAATTTAAAAAATTAATCAGTTAGTTACTATTAGTCATTAATCATTTTGTTTGGTATCTTGAACAAGGAAAGAAATCGTACTTGACAGTTGTGATGGTATAAGTTGAATTAGTCCCCTTGAGGACTATAAATCTTGAGTGACCATTTTTTTTTAATGCATTGACCAAGATATCCCCTTCTTCCCTCCCCGTTTCCCAACTGGTCCAGACAAGTGATAGGATCATAGCGCACTGAGAAAGTTAAAAGTTGAACAAAAACCATTGCTAAAAATATTTCTAATCGCAGAGAATTATTATGTCTAGGTCAGTCATACATAGAGTGACTGAATCAAACTAATTGATACAATTACACTTGATATAAGCTTTTTTTTATATATTTTATTTTCTACACTTGAGTTGCACTACGTTGTGTCGTTCTGTTTTGTTTACTATTCACTAGTGTCGGCCTATTTTAAAAGTGTGTACTTTTTTGTTTGAAGGTTTAGGCCTGGCCCAGGAGTATTCTTATATGGAGTTAGGGGATAGAAAAAGAAATTATATCTTCACGTATTGTTTGTTAATATTATTTTTGTTGAATGCTTTCATATTTGTGCATGCAATTTTGTTTTTAAAATGTGCAAGCTTTCAAAAAACCATAAGTACAATGGAACCTATACATACAGTTTTTCTCAATAATTAAATATTACAAAAGTCTCATATTGGCATATTATTTCCGTATCACTTCACAGTAACCACTGTACATAATAAACAGTATACAAATAGTAAATAAATAGTATACAATACTTGCACTAAAATAGGTGTATATCTCTAAGGAACAAGGGTTTACTTTTTAATATTGACTAAAAACAGACTTTCCCTCGTGGGCTGGGTAGGACAACGAATCAAGTCTGGGTAGAGTTCAGTTAGTCTCAATTTAATGTTGACGTGATGACGCGCTCTCAAACATCTCATTTCCAAAACACTCAAACTTAGTGAACTGAAATCTCAAACTAGTTCCTCTACTAGATCTCAAGTCCTGTCAATTTTAGGTTCAAATAATTCTGTCTCACAGTCGTGGTGTAGTTGTCATTGAAAATTAGAGAGAAAACTAAACTTCGCGTTCTTAGCACGACGCTCTAACGACTTGGCTAGACGGTCAGAGGTTTAGATCTATCAAGAACATCTCAAGGAATCTAACGACTTGGCTAGACGGTCAGAGGTTTAGATCTATCAAGAACATCTCAAGGAATCTAACGACTTGGCTAGATGGTCAGAGGTTTAGATCTATCAAGAACATCTCAAGGAATCTAACGACTTGGCTAGACGGTCAGAGGTCTAGATCTATCAAAAACATCTCAAGGAATCTAACGACTTGGCTAGATGGTCAGAGGTTTAGATCTATCAAGAACATCTCAAGGAATCTAACGACTTGGCTAGACGGTCAGAGGTCTAGATCTATCAAAAACATCTCAAGGAATCTAACGACTTGGCTAGATGGTCAGAGGTTTAGATCTATCAAGAACATCTCAAGGAATCTAACGACTTGGCTAGATGGTCAGAGGTCTAGATCTATCAAAAACATCTCAAGGAATCTAACGACTTGGCTAGATGGTCAGAGGTCTAGATCTATCAAAAACATCTCAAGGAATCTAACGACTTGGCTAGATGGTCAGAGGTCTAGATCTATCAAGAACATCTCAAGGAATCTAACGACTTGGCTAGATGGTCAGAGGTCTAGATCTATCAAGAACATCTCAAGGAATCTAACGACTTGGCTAGATGGTCAGAGGTCTAGATCTATCAAGAACATCTCAAGGAATCTAACGACTTGGCTAGATGGTCAGAGGTCTAGATCTATCAAGAACATCTCAAGGAATCTAACGACTTGGCTAGATGGTCAGAGGTCTAGATCTATCAAAAACATCTCAAGGAATCTAACGACTTGGCTAGATGGTCAGAGGTCTAGATCTATCAAAAACATCTCAAGGAATCTAACGACTTGGCTAGATGGTCAGAGGTCTAGATCTATCAAGAACATCTCAAGGAATCTAACGACTTGGCTAGATGGTCAGAGGTCTAGATCTATCAAGAACATCTCAAGGAATCTAACGACTTGGCTAGATGGTCAGAGGTCTAGATCTATCAAGAACATCTCAAGGAATCTAACGACTTGGCTAGATGGTCAGAGGTCTAGATCTATCAAGAACATCTCAAGGAATCTAACGACTTGGCTAGACGGTCAGAGGTTTAGATCTAAAGGAATCCATCATAAAATCGACTCCAATTTCTATGTACTTCTATCCCCAAGATGTAAACAAAATAGTTGAACTAATTCCCTACTGAATGCAGTGATCTTGTTGTCGTGCACTACGAGGTGCCAACTTGCAGCTAGAGAATAGAATGACAAGTTTGGAAATAAAGGATTGCATTGTTTATTTTATTATTTTTTTAAATACTTTTTCACGTCGAAAGTGTGAGCAAATCGTTGGAATTGGGGAGAAAAAACATCCAGAGAGATATAAAAGAAAGTTTGTTATTGACAGAACGACCTTATAGTATTGGATCCACCAGACACAGTGTAGAGACTACAAGCCAACAGAACATACAATAGGTTCACTTAGTACAATGTGCTCATCAAACGAGGCTACTCTTAACTCACAAACTGGTGACACCATAAGAGGTCTGATTCAAGCATAATTCAATAAGTGGAGCGTGCATCAAACAAGACATTCAAGGTCAGCGCGCCACGCACCAATGTGAAGGTCATTGTTCACGCCAATGTCATGGACGTGTTAACGTGTGATATAATGAGACTCTGGAATAAATAAAAAAAATAGGGAGAGAAAGAAAAATGTTTGCATGTCTTCTAAACTACTATCGGGCCAGCTCTCACCATGGCCGCGCTACCTGGCAGCCTGTCAAGCACAGAACGGGTGAGCTGGGCCACTATTTGTAGTCTGCTGCGAACCTCACTCTACAGCTGCCTCGCCGCGCACTCAGCGACGTCTCGTTGACCCAGTGCCCGCATGACCTCTAGGGAATGTATTTGCCCTCTGCCACATTTTCCCCGCCCCGTATCAAGCAAGTCTGACCTAGCTACTGCGCCAACTCCCCATTTCTATTTATACATTCATTCTGTATGAAACTTTGTTCCCTGTCACCACTCTACATCTTTTCTCTCTCTAATTCTTCCTTGCTAGATCTAGTGTTCTAGTGGGTCATCACTTTCAAGTCTGCTAAGAACTTTCACGTCTGCTAAGAAGTCTGCTGAACACTACGTTTCACAATTTGTGTCTAAAGAACGCAACGTTGCTCAAATAAAATCAATTCACACACACACACACACACCACAAAGAACGACATGAAATAGATTATTAAACAAAAGAAAGTATATTCCAATTGACCGACATTGTCATGAATGTAAGCACCCAAACACGGACAGCTTGAGATGGCTCTAAGGTTATGCGTGAGACCAACTGAACTATTTAATGTTTTTATATAAATGTTTATATGCTCCATTGTTTTAACGATGCTATTTTGCTACGGTCACATTTCCTTTGCGGACAATGGTAGTGGCCAAACCAAAGCGGGGAGGATGGGAGACGCCGATCAACCCAACAAGAGGCTGAACTAAACAATACCTTAGGGGTTCAAACTATTCACCCTCTCATTTTAAATAATGCCAATGTTCTTTATTTCTATGAGGTCGTTAGACGGGTCCACTGCCTCGCTAGCCACAATGTTTTCATTCCACTAGGTAAACGTCAGGGTTTCCATTGAACTATGGGATGAGCACAAGTCTAGAGAGAGATACGACTCTGGGTTAGAGACTCAACTCTATTGTTGCCGTCTCAGCAAAAAAAGGTTCCGCTAAGGTCACCGCCGTGTGTTAGAGATTGACTAATTATAGCAGTCTAAATATAGACCAGCCCCGCTCGAGAAACACAGAAATCAATACTCGCGCACACGTCTGGGGTGCACACACAAGGGAGGGGGGAGGAGGCGAGTATTTCTCGTTCCTACACATGTTTGCTGTGCAGAAGACATCCCATGAACACTTACCGTCAAACTCCACCGAGTCGCTATGTTCTCAAGATAAAATCACTCAGCTGATTCTACTAAGCGTTATCAAGAAACTCTTTACGTTGACTTAGCATGAGCCAAACATTGAAATGCTTTCATCAGCACAGAATTCTTCTAAACGATTGCACATAAATCCAGAACAATGGTTCTCAAACTTGTTTTCTAATTCTTACTCTTTTTAATTTAAGAGAACTCCCATGTTCATAATCGTGGAGAGACATTTTAAAAAGGCTGCTTAGAAACGTGGTCGGCAATGACCAAAATGTCAATCTACAGGTCTGCAGAGACCTAACTTATGTTGAAGGCCATGCAGGCGCTGGACCAGACCTAACTTATGTTGAAGGCCGAACAGGCGCTGTCCAAGATGTTGGCTCATTAAGACGTCTCCAATAAACACCAAGATTATTTCGAGCTTTTTAAAACTAAAATTGCTTGCAACACTCGGCAGAGCTAGTCTCTAACGTTGCCACGAAATCAATAGCAACCAGCAGAAACAAGTCACAAAATGTATCCATTTGACCTTCATGTGAAAGGTCAATGAACTATTGCCCAATGTTGAACCAGTTTTCTATATACTCGTATTATAATGAGCAAGCACAATGTGTACTAGGGCAGCACAACCACGGTTGATTATTTCCCAATGCCATCTTGATTGAAGCACAATCCCATTTCACACAAGATTTACATTCAGTCAGCTCTTTTCAGTTGACACTCTCCTACAACAAGGCCAGCTAAAGTTTTAGTGTATCTGCTTTGGTTCTCCTAGCACGGTACATCAACAATAAAAAGTGTATTGTCTCTCCCCCCCCCCCCCCCCCCCATCTTTTTTTCTAAAGTATCGGGTGTTCGATAGAGAGCTCTGGGTGAAAAAAAATCACCTGCAATCTGTAGGATATTTATCATTTGATCATAGACTCTGCTAAATAAGTCCTTATTTAGGTCATCTTTGTAAAATGTAAACCAGCCAAGACAAAAACAAAGAGTCCAGATAAAAACTTTCTAAATAGATGCATTACAGCTGAAACACATTCTGTATGCATATACAATCTACCACTAGCAACTGAATACATGCATTGCTGCTGAAACACAATCTGCAAGCATATACAATCTACCACTAGCAACTGAATACATGCATTGCTTCTGAAACACAATCTGCATGCATATACAATCTACCACTAGCAACTGAATACATGCATTGCTTCTGAAACACAATCTGCATGCATATACAATCTACCACTAGCAACTGAATACATGCATTACTGCTGAAACACAATCTGCATGCATATACAATCTACCACTAGCAACTGAATACATGCATTACTGCTGAAACACAATCTGCATGCATATAGAATCTACCACTAGCAACTGAATACATGCATTACTGCTGAAACACAATCTGCATGCATATACAATCTACCACTAGCAACTGAATACATGCATTACTGCTGAAACACAATCTGCATGCATATACAATCTACCACTAGCAACTGAATACATGCATTACTGCTGAAACACAATCTGCATGCATATACAATCTACCACTAGCAACTGAATACATGCATTACTGCTGAAACACAATCTGCATGCATATACAATCTACCACTAGCAACTGAATACATGCATTACTGCTGAAACACAATCTGCATGCATATACAATCTACCACTAGCAACTGAATACATGCATTACTGCTGAAACACAATCTGCATGCACATACAATCTACCACTAGCAACTGAATACATGCATTACTGCTGAAACACTTTCTGCATGCATATACAATCTACCACTAGCAACTGAATACATGCATTACTGCTGAAACACAATCTGCATGCATATACAATCTACCACTAGCAACTGAATACATGCATTACTGCTGAAACACAATCTGCATGCATATACAATCTACCACTAGCAACTGAATACATGCATTACTGCTGAAACACAATCTGCATGCATATACAATCTACCACTAGCAACTGAATACATGCATTACTGCTGAAACACTTTCTGCATGCATATACAATCTACCACTAGCAACTGAATACATGCATTACTGCTGAAACACAATCTGCATGCATATACAATCTACCACTAGCAACTGAATACATGCATTACTGCTGAAACACAATCTGCATGCATATACAATCTACCACTAGCAACTGAATACATGCATTACTGCTGAAACACAATCTGCATGCATATACAATCTACCACTAGCAACTGAATACATGCATTACTGCTGAAACACTTTCTGCATGCATATACAATCTACCACTCTAGCTACTTAATTTTCTTGTTTAGAAAAGCGATTACGTGTAGCATGGGAGTGGCCATTATTTTTTTTACCGGGAGGGGGGATTTGGGGGGGGGGGACCTTGGCAAAACAAATTCACGTGTGTGTGTGCGCACATAATTAATCCCTTCATTCTTTTGGAAGACGTTTATTGTACCCTAGAATAGGTTCTTCATGGAGTTAGTGGAACAAATTGTATACTCCCTGCCATTGTCAGCAAGGGAGTCTGCCCTGCCGCCAAGCTCTATTTCCGGTATTAAAAGCCAACAAAATGCATATTCTGGGGTATCTACATTTCATTATCCTGCTATTAAAAAGTTTTATTTTAAAAACCTTATGTACTATTCTTACTGACTTACATCCTCCCGCGTCGTTCGGCGCTTTGGGCGGCAAGCTGCTTCCACAAAAATCTGTCACTGGCAATGTCTGAAGCCTCTTCCCACCTGCTCAGAGGACCTTCATGTAAGTGAGGCGCCAAGTTGTACTAGGATGTCCCTGTTTGCGCTTTCCTCGTAAGGGCATCCATGTCATCGCAACTCTAATTATGCGTAATTCCTTTTGTCGGAGAATATGTCCCGCAAACATCAAGCGACGCTCTATCACAACATTACTTAGGGGTCGAAACCCAGTTCGGCGTAGGATTTCCTTGATTGAGACCCGATCTCTATAACCGACTCCTAAAATGCGTCTAAGTCATCTTTGTTTGGCCACATTTAGACGTTTTCAATTTCGGCAGATGACTATTCACTGCACTTTATTAATGGAGCCCAGTCACTGGTAGAAATTTGTAACCTCTATGGCTACGCTCTTGGAATTAGGTGACTGTAGTTTGCTTAAGATGTTATATCAAAAAGGGAAGTTTTATCGTCAAATCATTTGGGGGGGGGGGGGGGGGGGGTAAACTAAAAAATCTGAAGAGTTTGTTTTTTTAAATTCTAAACCCCATTAGCTACGGTCATAAGAGTTTGGTTACTGTAGTTCGCCTTAGAATAAAATGGAAGAGAAAGGATTTTGTGATTTGTGATTTTGGGCACATCGGCACAATTTAGGCCATGTCGTGCCTGCAGTCCCTCAAGGGCCACTCTCCCTCCACACAGCAAAGGCCAAATTCCATACAGTCAAATCATTAAAATCAAGGTCTATTCACAGTTAAAATAGTAGAGGTAGTAAAAATTTAATAATTTGGTAAAAATCTAATGTAAATAGTACATGTCTACAGAATTCATAAATCAGATCTTCGTAGACAACCCCACTTCCCGGATAAAGCCCAGTACCTTCCCAGGGTCGACATTATTGAATAGTGTTTTGAAATTAGTGGCTCTAAAATATTTTTCCCTGACATCCTGGTATCTGGGGCAGTCGATGAGGATATGTTCCACGGTGAGGCGAGAGTCACAATACTCACAAAGTGGGGGCTCTTCTTTCTTCAGCACAAAAGAGTGCGTGATGTAGGTGTGGCCAATCCTAAGTCTGGACATGGTCGTGCTACCACGCCTTGTCAGACCCTTAGATGTGGACCGCCACCTGACATCCGCCACAATCTGCCTGAGTTTATTGTGAGTCTAAGCCTCCCATCGGTCCTGCCACTCTTGGTAGATGGCAGAGGCAATACTTTGTCTCAGGTCTGAGCAGGGAATTTGAGTTCCTGACACCGCATGATTTAGGGCTCTCTTTGCTTCTCTGTCTGCGGCTTCGTTTCCCTTCAACTTCAAAACTTTCTGTATGGGGGTATTTAAACTCAAAACCATTAGGAGGGGTTTTAAAAGTTAAAAAAAAGCCTTCTGGAGGAGAGGTTTAAACACAAAACCCCCCTTGGCTTGGCTAAGCTCATAAAATTTTGAGTGTGTAATTTGCTTTTTTTATATTGAAGAGTATTTTTTGTCTTCAAACGCCGCTAAAGGGGGGTTTAAACTCAAAACCCCCTTTGGCTACGCTCATAGAATTTTGAGTGTGTAATTTGCTTTTTAAATTGAAGAGGTATTTTTTAGCTTCAAAGCCCGCTGAAGGGGGGTTTAAACACAAAACCCACTATGGCTACGATCATAGCATTATGAATGCGTAATTTGCTTTTTTGATATTGAAGAGGTATCTTTTAGCTTCAAACCCCGCTGGAGGGGGGTTTAAGCTCAAAACCCCCATTTGGCTATGGTCATAGAATTTTTAGTGCGTAATTTGCTTTTTAAATTGAAGAGGTATTTTTTAGCTTCAAACCCCGCTGGGCTTTATCCGGGAAGTGGGGTTGTCTACGAAGATCTGATTTATGAATTCTGTAGACATGTACTATTTACATTAGATTTTTACCAAATTATTAAATTTTTACTACCTCTACTATTTTAACTGTGAATAGACCTTGATTTTAATGATTTGAATGTATGGAATTTGGCCCTTGTTATGTGGAGGGAGAGTGGCCCTTGAGGGACTGCAGGCACGAAATGGCCTAAATTGTGCCAATGTGCCCAAAACCAAAACAAACCATAATTTGCTTTTTTGATATTGAAGAGGTATTTTTTTTTTTTAGCTTCAAACTCCTCTGGAGGGGGGTTAAAGCTCAAAACCCCCTTTGGCTACGATCATAGAATTTTGAGTGTGTAATTTGCTTTTTTTTTATATGGAAGAGGTATTTTTTAGCTTCAAATCCCGCTGAAGAGGGGTTTAAACTCAAAACCCCTTTGGCTACGATCATAGAATTTTGAGTGTGTAATTTGCTTTTTAATATTGAATAGGTGGTTTTTAGCTGGAAACCCCGCTTTGGGGGGGGGGGGGGTTTAAACTCAAAACCCCTCTTGCCTACGCTCATACAATCTGGTGACTGATGTACGGATAGTCTTATATTAAAGAGGGGTTTTACCGTAAATTTCGGAGGGGGTTTTAAAATCAAAATTTTCCGTAGCTATGCTTTTGGAGTTTGGGGATTGTCGTTTGCATTCTTTTTTTCTTCGGTTTTGTTTTATAGAAGAGGGGGATTTGACTGCGCTGGGGCAAGTGGTGGTTTAGTATTAAAATTTCACCTAAAATAAATAGAATCAAAGCAAAAATCAGTCACTAAATTCAGATTTCATTTGAGGGGGTGGGGTGTAGGGGAGGGGAATTATTTTAACTGGTGCGCGTGCCATCAGGTAGCACTGTGTGTGAAGAGACGTGTATTGGTCCACTATGACGCCAAGAAAACACTTCCAATGAAACAGCAAGAACTACAAAGGCAGAGAGAGAAGAGTGCATGGAACAAAGCCAAGTCAGCAACTGACATTCAAAGAGAACAAGATGGGATGGACGCAGGCTTTAGAGAGAAAGAAAAAAGGTAACATGGACAGACATGGACAATGTCAAGTCTAAAAATAGCTGTTGACGCATTTCAGTTTGACTGTCGTAGTTCATTATCTTCAATGTACACATTCTTAGTCCATACAATAGTTGGACAGACATGTATAAAAAGGCGGACAGACATGTAAGTAGAGGCGGACAGAAATGTAAGTATATATAGAGGCGGACTGACATCTAAGTAGAGACGAACAGACATGTAAGGAGAGGCGGACAGACATGTAAGGAGAGGCAAATACATTATCGTGGGCTTCAATGGGTTTCGAATCGAAAAAGAAGCGACAAAGTTACGTAATCGGACAGAGACTGAATGTCCCCTTTCAATCCATTGTCTTAACTAGAAAATAGTCAATCATTTCGAATGTCCATATTTGTATGGACTTAAGAATGTATGGAGGAGAATATGTATCCTACTTTTTAACTAGATATTCAAAGGACTGTCAACAGTCTGAGGATTGGCATCTAGTAGTCCTTCAGTTAGGGACTTACATTTCTAAACATGCTCTCACAGCCAATACAAACACGATTTATACTTCGACAACCCAATGAACAGATTCAGTTATGTTGAGAAAAACACAATGAACAGATTCAGTTATGTTGAGAAAAACACAATGAACAGATTCAGTTATGTTGAGAAAAACACAATGAACAGATTCAGTTATGTTGAGAAAAACCCAATGAACAGATTTAGTTATGTTGAGAAAAACCCAAAATGAACAGATTCAGTTAATTCAGTATCCATTAGAAGAGTCCGCAAACACTGGACACGAGAGGAAGAGCATGGGACTTCTTCCTGCTAAACAATTATGATACATCGGGTATGGTGAACCAATCAGTATAAATGTAAAGTGTTGGTGCAGAAGGACTGTACATTGGACCTAAACTGAGTGTGTAAACTTAGAAATGTCAGGACATTATGCTATAAATAAATATTCCCCCTGAAGATTCAATATTGGGCCATCTTCCTTTGCACTGTACACTTTGATAGAAAGACTGGTTGAGAAAAAAGACCTTGTTCCTTGACTTTTATACTTCTTTGCCAAAACAAAATAAACCCAGATAACCCATTAGAAATGAGTCCCAATGAAGAATTAGAAGCTGATTAGTTTGTGAATCACTTAGTGCATTGAATCTACATCTATGTCAAACATGGCGAGATGTTCCTTTAACACTTTTTGATGTTCACACGAAATGAAAGTAGACTGTGAAAATGGGTTTTACCGACGTATTCGTAGCCTTAAACAAAAATCTGTGAAAATTAATTTATTACCCGATTTGTTGAAAATTTTCGTTCTCAAACAGAGAGATACATTTAGGTACTTTTATTTTTTGGGCCCTCTTGTTGTGGGAGAGACATCACACACTACTACAGTCTCCGTCGTAATCTAAGCAACATTCGTGCCAAACTTCATCAAGATTGGTCAAACGGTGTGGATTTCTAGAAGTAACATTGATGTCCTTATGGATAATAAAGCTTTTAATTATTATGAAATACAGAGTCTTAACACACACACACACACACAGAGAGACAGAGAGAGAGAGCTCATACAAGAACATAGCTCTAGTCTCTAGATCACACAAATATATAGATCTCTTCCTCACAAGAACACAGACATAAGATTAGACATAACACACAAAGATTATGAATTTTCTAGAGTGTTTTGTTTTTGACGCTGCTAGTGCTGTGCAATAGTCTGCAATGCATCTATAGTAGCGGTATTTAGTGTGCATGAGAGGGTGATCGATCTCTTCCCCCCCCCCCCCTCCTTTACACTCAAATGTCTGTGTTCCAACTTTCTTAGCTTGTTACAAAGTGACACGTCTGTCCAGACAATGAGTCACAGCTAGCTACTCTCCCTCACTCTCTCTCTCTCTCCTCCCCCCCCCCCCCACTCCTCAACATTGTGAGCTGGCCTGAGAGAAACGCATTATCGATTTAACCTCCGGCCTCTAGGTTTGATGAATTTAGAACAAAGGTCGCGGTGAAACAGCACGTGACAGTAAGAGAGAAAATAACCAAGTCAGTGTTACACATCGCTAGAGATGAACATTGGATTGAGTTCGATAGATGAGAGAGATAGCAGCCGATTCTTTCGTACGACAAACATAGGTGTGTGAAATCACAAGTTTAAAGAGACGCGAGTGGGCCAGAGAGATTGTGACACATACCATTTCAGCCAATCCATAGATCACTACATTCCTTAGAATGGGAAATGATTCAACCCGCTCTGGCCAACCAGACGGCGAGACTAAGGTGGTCGATAACTGACCGGCGTGCTGCGGTAACACATCAGGCTTGACTCCTCCGATAGTTTATAGCTCTAGACTAACTACCTTAGTTTTTTGTTTTAGTGACTTAGGCATATGACAAGCATTGACAAATGTGCACACACGTAGAAAGCAACATTTTTCTACACAGTACAATGCTGAAAGTACAATGCATTCAGCGTAGTAACTCAACATGAACACGCCTATCTAGACGCGCACCAACTTTCTGGAGGACTCGAACAAAATCACACTTGGTGAATATCTCTGCTGTAAGGTGCTATGCATTAACATGAACTAAATGGTACCAACACCAGAGTGTGGGCGAGACCAGCCAGCTCGCAATTACTGACACTAAGTTAGGGTGGGGAGTCTAGGGAGCGACTTGAAGAGCCATTTATTGAGCACAATAGTCAATGACCAAGGACACATTACATTAAAACTATTGATCACAATGCTATAGAAGTTTCATTATACCAAGGTACTGTGAAACAGCATCAATGTCATTGACTAAATATAATTCTTATTTACCAAAATAGCTCTATGACCTTAATATCATTTACTATAAACTCTATGACATTAATATCATTTAGTAATACATTTAATACTATTAACCACATAGCTTTATGACGTGCCGAATGCCAACAACCACATAGCTTTATGACATGAATGCCAACAACCATATATTTCTTTGTGCCATGAATTTAGACTACAGTGGAAAGCTCACATTATATACAATGATTACATTTGTGTCGATTCACAAAATATGATGGGCCTAGCCTTCTGTTCAGTTATGTTTGCGTCATGTTCACCAAACTCTTGGCGTCAGTCTATTAAGTACATGTTCTAAAGCTCTGGCCTAGGGAACATAATCTAAATGTTCATTATCAAACAAAAGTTCCAATTATCCCCACTTCAAATGTCTGCCAGGGGGCAAGCATGTGTTTAGTATTAAGCGGTGACAATGGACAACATAATGGGAAACAAATGGTTCTTGGCGAGGAACAAAATTCCAAGGAGAAAATTCATCCACACATGTGTCTACTTTGGAGTAAAAAAAAACTCCTAGGGGAAACTAATCTTAGTGGGTCCCATCTATTTCTAAGGTAAAGAAAAAAAAAAGAAAATAAAGTGTCCTATATGTTTTTGTTCAGTAGCTCCATAGAACCCCTCATTAACCTGATGCTCACAAAGTATGGTCCACGGTTACTAGGAAGTACATAGGTCAAGTAAAACCAAGAAGCTCCGATCAAAACAAATTGATGACAAAATGAACACTACAGGAGAAGCATTAGAAGAAGACAACACAATAGACTCCATATTATAGAGAATACATTTATCAACTTCATTGTCAAAAAAAAGAGTGAATTAAGTAACATTGAGTCAGCTGTAGTTTCACTGTTTAACAACTAGACGCTTAAAGACCCATTACAAAAGTGTAAAGAAAGATATTGACATTAAGGAAGACGACCGGTAAAATTGACATTTCAAGTAAAGAGTTGCTTGCAGTTCCCTACACAGGTTCCTTTAACCTCTTGGGTGCTCGCTAAGACACGGTTTGGCAGATTCCCAGCCTGAAACTTTCTATTAATCCTTTGTATTTTATTTTCGGTATTTCCAAAGAAGGTCGTATTCTATAGATATAAAGTACAACTAGAAATAGCACGTAAATTAAGACTTCAAACAAAAGATTACAACAAATAAAACCAACTTGAGATTACCTTTTCACAATAGCTCTATTCAAGTCAGAACTTCATGGAACCTGGATACAGCAACCGGCACAGCTGATCTCGATCTCAAAAACAGCTCTAACGGTTATCCTAGAAATTTAACTGTTGATGTATATCGCTGAGAAAAGAATTACTAGCTCGTTGGCCACATGGGGGAAAACTCTAGTTTGACCGTTAAATAATAAAAGTACTGTCTTTTTTAAACCTATATTTTTAAACTGTTCTTCTTGTTTAAAGGACACAATGCCAACATTAATGAAGAGCGAGGGAGCATTCAGTTGGGGCCATCGGAAACGCCTTTCTTCAATATAGGTCTGAAACTGGTGGTCTAAAGAAATGTGTGCAGTGTCTACTACCGTACAATTGCTTGCCTTATGATTAAGGTTCAACTAACCAAAGGTGCTACATCTAGAATTGAAAAACTGAAAAGTGTGTGTGTGTGTGTGGGGGGGGGGGGGGTTACATCTATTGGAGGAGGATTAAAAAAAAAAGGGCGAGCCGAAAAGTATGAAAGCAGATGTGTGTGTGTGGTGGTGGTGGGGGGGGGGGGGGGTTACGGTCGAAAAACAACATAAAGAATGTTAAATATTTCGATACTGAATTGCGAAACCCAAGAAAGGTTATTGATCCTATGTAGGACTAACTTTTTGTTGTGGGCTGGACTGGGGGGGGGGGGGGGATAAGTAAAAGTGATACACGACTTTAGGACTAAAGGTATGTGTGCGAATGGGTGTAAAAAGGAGGGGGGCTTTTTAAAGCGGTTCGTTCCAATTAAAGTCAAAAGTCTATGCTAGAGAACATTACGTGGGCAGGGTCAAACAAAAATTAGGAGAGAAAGAGAGAGAGAGTGAGAGATAGAGAAGTCGTTTCAAGTGTGATGTTATCAGTGACTGACTAAAAGACCAAGCGTGATGTGTCAGTGACTGACTAAAAGATCAATCATGGTGTGTCAGTGGCAGACTAAAAGATCAAGTATGATGTGTCAGTGGCTGCCTAAAAATCTGGCTTGAAATCTCCATCATCTTATACTGGAGGTGGAGCGAATGACAACTAAGTCGCAAATAATAAAATTAACATTTCCTACTGTTTAAAACACACACACACACGAAGACTTACTTGTACAGCACAATGCAGTATTCATCCACATCCTTCTTTTACCAAGACACCAATATTAGTCTGAATCAGGAGATAGTCTGCTAAATTAAAGGTCTAGTCTAGATATAGGTCTAGTTTAGATGTATTTCTAGGTGTAAATCTAAATGTAGAGTTGAGATGTAGAAGTAGAGTTTCAATCTAGATGTAGACATTAGATCTAGATCTATAGACATCTCAAATGTTTTCACTTTTAGACAGTCTTGTGTTTTTTCAGTCAAGAGAACTATGAAATGTACAATCCCTTATTGTCAGACCGAATGGGTAAAGTACAAATCAAGTCAAACGATAAAGTCTTGTAAGTTGTTGAATGATACACAGAAAACACTCCCTGGATTGCACAAGCTTTTACATCAACTACTCATAATCAGGCTACACCAGCCTCATCGTCGTCACCAACTTATGCTAAATAATACTAGGGTAAACCCGAAAACTATATTAAGGAAGTGCTGTGTAGTTCTAACATTTCACCGAGTGCACACTACGTGCCGAAACACGGCACTGGAACGTCACTTTCGCATATACCAGTTGACAAGTGACTATGTCTTTTGGCCATCTCCGTGGTCAGATCAAACAGTACAAGCACTGCATCCTGCCAGGCTCGCCCAGCCGGTATGATCAGCTGTTTGTCTGCGACCGAGGAGGTCACAATGTCTGGTTGTTGACCCTGACCCCATCTCCCCTCAACTGTCTGCCTCGAATCAGCATTAACACAATGATTGGCCAACGCGAAGAACCCGGCCCACGGCTCATTGGTTGGCACAGCTAGAGGCTCTGATAAGGTAAAGCATAATATATTATTATTCAGATGCTATGCATTCATTATTAAAATGCCAACTACAACGTATTTTTGATGGCGCAGAAGAAAAAAAAAAGAAACGTGTGAACAATGACTAAAGCATTGGGCTAGACGTAGGTAGAAAATAAATGGAGTTTTAAAATAGCATTCAGTAAAAGCGTGCACACGTAATATTTGTCTACTTGACTCATACTGCTCTCTCATTCGGACTGAATGTTGCAGGCGTCATAGTACGAGATATTACAAGTAACCTGCAAATGAAAGGGACTTGACTCTGAATGTATACAGTATGAAGAATTGACATAGAACCTTTGGACAGTATCCCCGCCACTACTCTTGAACAATAGATAGGTGCCTTACCTTCAAAACACATGAAGCACAAAGAGATCGCTAGTTGGAAAAAGAAAGTCTCCGATTAGTAGCAAGGCCAACACGTATGCTCTTCTTGAAAACCTTTTCTAGTTTGTTCTGAAACTAAGCCACTTTTTTAAATACTAATCAGCGATTGGTAAGAAATTTAAAAAAAAAATGGTTTAAAATTCTCATTTGTTGAAATCATATAAGAATGTTCTTTTTTTTTAATTTAAATAACACACACACACAAATGTAAAAAAAAACAACGGTTCAAAAAATAGGGTGGAGGGTGTGCTCGAAATAAAACATTAAAAGTGATACCGATCTCCCTTTTTTTTTTCCATTTCATTTAGAAAGTGGTATCGGAAGCCAATGCCACTCAAGTTTATAATGATAAAAGGGTATATATATATATATTTATTTATAGATAGATAGATAGATAGATAGATAGATAGATAGATAGATAGATAGATAGATAGATAGTGGGGTTACTGAATGGAATGTCTAAAGAAAGCACAAAAGTGAACGTTGAAACTAAAACAGAGAAAACAGCGTGTCTAATGAATGCAAAGAACACAGGTAGGATGAATGTACACTGGGCTCAATCAAGTCTTATCAGATATACAATAAAGGTCAGTTACGTATTAGAGCTAAGCTAACACGAGAGGTCAGTTACATATTAGAGCAATGTTAAACACTTTAAATTTATTTTGTATACTTGTAAACTGTAACGGTCAAATTTTCCAATTTCTTGGAATCGTTTTCGAGACTCTAGTGCAGCCTTAGCCCGTCCAAAAGTGTGGCTTGAATCAAGGTAGTGTAGTAAAACTTTCAAGGGAGTTGGTGTTAGTCCACAATTGTTTTTTAAGATGGGTGTCAATGTGTGTGTACAAATGACTGTAGGGTCGATTGCGAGTTTGTGTAACTCTCTGCATTAGTTAAAGCCTGGTTTCTAATAGAAATCTAAAACTTCACCGAAAAAGAATACATAAAAAAATACTTTTAAAAAAAAAAGCTTATACGAAGTGTCATTATATCAATAAGTTTGGATCAGTCATCAGTCAAATGTGTCATTATATCCATAAGTTTGGATCAGTCATCAGTATCATTATATCCATAAGTTTGGATCAGTCATCAGTCAAATGTGTCATTGAACAATAAGTTGGATCAGTCATCAGTCAAATGTGTCATTGAACAATAAGTTTGGATCAGTCATCAGTCAAATGTGTCATAGACTTAGAACAACAACAATAAATCTATACAGAAAGAATTTCGATTTAATTTTATAGATTTTTGTATTTATTGTCAAAATGGCAGTGCGTACACCTAAAGCACTAGCACATCTAGAACGGTTGAGGGGGGACGAGCAATGTTTTGTTTTCAAACCCAAACGCCCAGTAAACCCTAACCCTAAAATAAGAAAAAGTGGTCACATCGCAACTAGCGCAGTGTTTCTCAAAACTTCGGCAAAAAACAAAAAGTCACCTAGGTGGCCCTTCTTTTGTCAGCTAGGGGGTTTTGGGGAGCGCTCTGCATTCTTCACTGCCAGAAACGCATTCTCCTGACATCTACAGCTCATTATTCACCCTATTAAAAAAGGCAGGTCAAATTTAGTAAAATAAAGTACGTGGGGGCAATGGCTGATACTGAAGTGTGAGCGACAATCGAGATACAAGTAGTGTAAGTATATCTTTATTACGCGTATTTATCGTAATATTATCTTTATGGTAGGAGAGACCTCTTGTAGTAGGTTTTTCTTTTGGTTAGAATAAAACGCCAACAGAATTATGATCTAACGCTCTTTGGATATTCGGCCGTTTGGACGCGCACAAAATGTTTAAGAACCTTTTGAATAATGTTTTTACTTCAAAGATTATAGATTAAGGTTTTGAGGGTCGCCGCCAAAACAAGAATGTCTTAAAAAAATAATATTTAAAAAAAATAATTGTTAGTTATTAATTTTGTTCAATAGGCCTGTTTGTCACTTGGTTTTGTTACAGAACTGTAATTCAAAGCTCAGAACACAAACATAATCAGAAGACGGAGGAGAAATCAAGTGGACCAATCAGATTGTACTCTCATTTGTTTCTAGTTTTAGGATTCAAGTCTAAATTGTGAGTTCTAGGAGTAAACTTCTGTCTACACTAGACAAATCTCATTGAATGTTGGGCAAAGGAAACAAATATTTGGTTTCAGAACCCAACTCGAGTGTGACTCTTATACTGAAAAATTTCTTATGAATTCTAATTTGTCCAAAACAAAGTCTCTCTTTACATAATTATTTTAAATTCATCCGCAATTCCATAAAGTATGTCGCCATATTTGACTATTCTGGTTTAAAAAGTGTCATGTTTTCGTCGGTGGCGGTACAGTGGAAACGATTATCCTGTAAGAGCCCTCTCTCCTTTTTACAAGTATAGTTCACGATTGCATTAGGCATTCAAGAATCTGGGGTGAGTCCCGGGTGAGGCGACTCGATATAAGAATTTCATTTAGAGCAGATATAACTTCTATTAGTGACAGATTTGGTTGGTCAAATAGTTTGTCATTTCTTAACCATTATAGAAAAGAAAAAGTATTGGTCTGCACGGTTTGGGGGGGGGGGAGGCATCTATCACCCCTACCACCTGGTAGAACCCTCTTTCATTTTACAATTACTAATGATTTAATTTGAGATTAGAGTGTGGTGGGACATAATATACAAATAGGTTCAAATATCAATAAGTAGCTTATATTAAAGGATATTCAACTAATTTTGTTCACACATTATGATTTCTGCTTAAAAATTGGACCCGCCCGACTCTCAAAAGTCTAGAGTGGGAAGGGCAGTAGATGCAATCGCCCCCCCCCCCCCCCCCACCTACCACCACTGAAGCGGCCAAGATACCAGAAGGGGAACAACATAATATGACGATTGGTTCAAAATATATAAGCAATAAGTAGCATTTATCACATAGATACCGGTATGTAAATAATTATCTTATCTTATATAATACAGACGTTACCGGTACTTCAAAAAGAAGATTATTACGTCCTACGCAAAATGCATTCAGTCATGCATATTAATCATTGACTTAAATTCTGCCAAGTCACTGGTTTTTCTGGCTAGTCAGGCAACCCATTCCATGCTCTAATAGCATTAGGGAAGAAGGAGTATTTGTACAAATTTGTCCTAGCATATGGAACGAGGATTGTGCCTTTATCTTTGTGTCTTTCTGAGTATTTTTAATTTAATTTAGTTTTTGTATTTGAAGATACAGTGTTTTATGTATAATTGCTACTTTACTTTTAAGTGTTCTATCCTGAATGCTTTCTAAATTTAGTGATTTTACTAAAGGTGTTACTCTAGTCAAATGTGAATATTCGTTTGTTATGAATCTCACTGCTCTATTCAGTGTCTGTTCCAGTTTCTTAATGTTTTCTTGAGTTGAAGTGTCCAACACAGAGGATTCATATTCTATTATTGGCCTAACCAAGGTTAAATAACATTTTAGTTTTATGTTCTTATTTGATTTATAAAAAATTTCTTTGAATAAACCCTAATTTGATTTGTTTGATTTTTTTTATAGTTTCATCAATACGTGGATTCCATGACAGTTTTTCATTTATTATATCATATTATAGTTTGCGTTTTTAGTCTGTGTTACTGGTTTACCATGAATAAGATAAGTGGGATTAATTTGTTTTAGTTTTTTTGTTATTCTTAATAACTGACATTTTTTATTGGGTGGAAAGACATGCTAAAATTTGATTCCCATTTCTGTAATTCATCTAATTCTCTTTGTAAAATTTCTGTATCTTGTATTGTTTTTATTGTTCTATATATATATATATTTATGCAATCGTCTGCCAATAATCTGACTTTTGTTCCTGAACTGAGTTTCTATTATTGGTGTTGATTTAGAGCCATTTATTATTACAGTTTGTTCTCTCTCTATCAGAAAATCTTTAATCCACTGATGCAATGGACCATTAATGCCAAAATATTTTAATTTTTTAAGCAAACTATGGTGGTGAACTTTGTCAAAAACCTTGGAAAAATCTAGTAAGATAGTATAAATTGGTAACATAAGTAAAGAATTCCTACATAAATTATGTGATTTCTCTAGTAAAATTCGCCCGCCAGGAGAGTATCGGCCGAGTGGCGGGGGGTGATTGCACCTACCGCCCACCCCATAGGATACGCCAGTAACTTAAACTATCGTTCAAAAAACAAGATTTGTAGACAGGCCCATTTGTGCAACCTATCCTATAGCAAAACAGGACCATTTGGAATAGTCAGAGCTATATTAAGTCAAGATCATTTTTACCAGCAGACCTAGATCAAGACCTGAACATCTTGACAGCCAGACATGTTTGAAGACAACAAATGAGGTGTCTGAGACAGAAATATCCAGATTCCAGTAAATGCCAAAAAAAAAAAAAAGGTTCCCTCAGACTTTCCTTCCACTTCAGTTTCTTCTCCAGGTTCTCTCCCCCCTCCCCTACAGACAATCTTGAGCAACCCTTCTCTCCGTCTCAATCGCAGCTTTTTGTAAAAGTGTGTGGGTGTCCGAGTGTGTGGATATCCGTGTGTCTTCGTGTTGCAGCCAATGGCCGACGTTGCCTCAACGCCCCACCTCAGAGGATCTTATTATTCAACCAGCCGGACTCTTGTCTGTGTCATCCTAACTTTTGGTATAGGCCACTTATTTCTGTCAGCAGATATCACTTGTGTCTGCAGATATCACTTGTTTGTGTCAGAAGATATCACTTGTTTGTGTCAGAAGATATCACTTGTTTGTGTCAGTAGATGACAGTTGTTTGTGTTAGCAAGTATCATTTGTGTTAGTAGATATCACTTGTGTCCGTATCACTTGTTTGTGCCAGTAGATATCACTTGTTTGTGCTAGTAGATATTACTTGTTTGTGTCAGTAATATCACTTGTGTCAGTAGATATCAATAGATTGTGTCAGTAGATATCCATTGCTTGAGAGACAGTAGATATCACTTGTTTGTGTCAGTAGATATTACTTGTGTCTGTAGATATCAATAAAGTCAGTAGATATCAATAGTGTCAGTAAATATCACTTGTGTCAGTAGTTATCACCTTTTGTGTCTATAGATATCACTTGCTTGTGCCAGTAGATATCACTTGTTTGTGTCAGTAGATATCACTTATTTGTGTCAGTAGATATCACTTGTGTGTGTAAGTAGATATCACTTGATTGTGTCAGTAGATATCACTTGATTGTGTCAGTAGATATCACTTGTTTGTGTCGGCAGATATCACTTTTGTGTGTCGGTAGATATCACTTCTTTGTGTCAGTACCTATCACTTGTTTGTGTCAGTACCTATCACTTGTTTGTGTCAGTACCTATCACTTGTTTGTGTCAGTACCTATCATTTGTTTGTGTCTGTAGATATCACTTGTTTGTGTCAGTAGATATAACTTGTGTGTGTCCGTAGATATAACTTGTGTGTGTCAGTAGATATCACTTGTGTGTGTCAGTAGATATCATTTGTGTGTGTCAGTAGATATCACTTGTTCGTGTCAGTAGATATCACTTGTTTGTGTCAGTAGATATCACTTACGTGTGTCAGTAGATATGACTTGCGTGTGTCAGTAGATATCACTTGCGTGTGTCAGTAGATATCACTTGCGTGTGTCAGTAGATATCACTTGCGTGTGTCAGTAGATATTACTTGCTTGTGTCAGTAGATATCACTTGTTTGTGTCAGTAGATATTACTTGCTTGTGTCAGTAGATATCACTTGTTTGTGTCAGTAGATATCCCTTGTTTGTCTCAGTAGATATCACTTGTTTGTGTCAGTACCTATCACTTGTTTGTGTCAGTATATATCAGTTGTTTGTGTCAGTAGATATCACTTAATTGTGTCAATAGATATCACTTGTTTGTGTCAGTAGATATAACTTGTTTGTGTCAGTAGATATCACTTTTGTGTCAGTAGATATCACTTGTGTGTGTCAGTAGATATCACTTGTGTGTGTCAGTAGATATCACTTGTGTGTGTCAGTAGATATCACTTGTTTGTGTCAGTAGATATCACTTGTTTGTGTCAGTAGATATCACTTGTTTGTGTCAGCAGATATCACTTTTGTGTGTCAGAAGATATCACTTGTTTGTGTCAGTAGATATCATTTGTGTGTGTCAGTAGATATCACTTTTGTGTCAGTAGATATCACTTGTGTGTGTCAGTAGATATCACTTGATTGTGTTAGTAGATATCAGTTGTGTGTGTGAGTACCTAACACTTGTTTGTGTCAGTAGATATCACCTGTTTGTGTCTGTAGATATCACCTGTTTTTGTCTGTAGATATCACCTGTTTGTGTCTGTAGATATCACCTGTTTGTGTCTGTAGATATCACCTGTGTGTCAGTATATATCACTTGTTTGTGTCAGTAGATATCACTTGTGTCAGTAGATATCACTTGTTTGTGTCAGTAGATATCACTTGTGTGTGTCAGTAGAAATCACTTGTGTGTGTCAGTAGATATCACTTGTGTGTGTCAGTAGATATCACTTGTGTGTGTCAGTATAAGTTTATTATGTTAGTTAGCCAGTGAACCTCGCGGAACAACAGCTTCTTGTTTCTAATTTACTTTCGATTGTCACGTGTGATTCCCATGAGTTCAAAAACAAAATAGAAATAGAAAAAGATGAAAAAGAATTGGAGAAATAATGGGCAATGTAAGGTAAACAAAAAAAAAAGTAAAAAGCAAAGGAAAAGAAGAAATGATGAACTACTGAGATAGTACGACTGTCAATTAAAAATACAGTATCATTTGTACTAACAGTGAAAGAGCTTAAAACATTTTGTTCAGTACTAAAGAGCGTAAACAAAAAATATTCTTGAGCCTATTCAATGCAGAGATTATCAACACTTTCTATTTTCTGTACACCGGATACATCAAAAGATGATGTACCGGTATTAGAAGGTATTCGGCATATCTGGACAACTTCGATTCACGTTTAATAGGAGCTTGTTTTCAAGCTTACATCATAATATCACTAGCAGCAGCATCTTTTGTTCTTTGTTACAACGCAAGGGAACGGGGGGGGGGGAGGAAGATATAGAGAAAGAACTATGTGAACAAGAAAAATGGGAGTGCCATCAATTAACCAGGTTGCCCCACCAGAAGTTTATTTTGTTGTTCTTAATTTGACACTAAACGTTAAGCTGAGAAGACATGTTCAAAATCTATGTACATAGCGTCTTACACGATGGAGTTTCATTTTCTAGACCAGTGATTCCCAAACTGTGTTCCGCGGAACCCTAGCGGTCCGCGAGACCTGATTAGGTGTTCCACGATCTGTTGGGAGTACATAGCAAGCAGGTCTACACGGGAATTAAGTTATTCATTCAATGCAGAACATTCAATTTTACTTTCGTTTTTCTCGATAACTTCAAACAATTTCACTATGCCCTTTGAACTGACCTAGATTCTGATTCAAATATAAAACAAAGATGAACCATGAAATATTTGCGAACCCCAACAAAATCCGACTACAAACAGGCGCCGTAGTTTAGAAATGCATCTTACCGTGTGCCTGTTCTATCCAACTCTCATCAAAGTGAATCAAGACTTTTTGATTTCCTACGTATTTGTATTGGCCTCTAGCGACCTCATTGGAAACAAATCATAAAGCAAAATGACAATAAGGAGTTCATTATTTACTGAATGTTTAATTTTAACAAAGGGAAATAAACCGAAAAAAAAAACAAGGTTACAAAGACAGTTTGTGTGGAAACACAAACTAAAAAATCGGCCCCCGAAGTGGTCCACCCAGGCAGGTAAAAAGGCAGTTATCAATGTTGTCAGAAAGAACAGAATTAAATTCGATCAAAGACAAATGACAGAGAAGAATAGAGAAGGTTGACAGATCTTGTGTGGTGCCCCAGCGGTCCAGCAGACCAAAGGATAAGGTGAAAGTGAATGTGAAGTTAAATGTGAACCTGGCCTAACTGATGTCTTATAATGAATATATTATTGATCTAATTGTTTTGTAAAGGGTCAATCTCTTATTCAAATCTTAAATTTTTTTTTAAAAATCGATTATAGTTTTGTAGTAAAGTGTATTCACGCGATAATATGAAAAACTAATTAATTCTTGTTTTAAATTATGTCCAACTTATATGCTTAAAAAATTAGATTTTTCACTTTAAAAAAGAAAAAAGTAGCCGTTGCACTAAAACTTTAAATGGACTAAATATTATAATGTCGGATTTTCACTATCTTTTCTAGTTTACGAGATCTAAACGGGACGGACGGACAGACATTTCACACAAAACTAATAGCGTCTTTTCACCTTTCGGGGGCGCTAAAAAAGCTAAGTGTTCCGTGAAAGAAAAAGTTTGGGAACCACTAAACTCATTCCTAGACTACGAGCAACTTTGACCTGCGGAGAAGTCGTTCAAATTATTTACCCATTCAAATTTTTATTATAAATCAACTTTAATAACTAACAATTTCCATTGATACTCAAATTAAATTTGAACACTTCTTTATTTTGGTGAAATAATAGAAGTCTTAAATGTGTTCAATAAAAAAAAATTTTGAACAAAAACAGTTAATTAACAGCTTTATAGAAAGACTCAATTTAAGGTAAGACATGAAAATCCTCTTTACTTGTATCTACTAACACTCAAGTTAGAATGAGACATAGCAAAAAAGACTATTCCTCCTTTATGAAGCTGATGACTGTTTTGTGAAAGCGACTATTTGATTTAAAACTGTTTTGTACTAGCGACTATTTGATTTAAAACTGTTTTCCTGCTATCGTCAATTTGATTTAAAACTGTTTCGTATTAGCGACTATGTCATGTAAAACTGTTTCGTTCTAAGGACTATTTCATGTAAAACTGTTTTGTACTAAGGACTATTTCATGTAAAACTTGTTTCGTACTAGCGACTACTTGATTCTAAATACCAAATGAAGGATAGAAAAAAACTTTTTTTACTCCGCCTCCCCTCTTCCAAGAACAAAAATCCTGGTTAATAAAGTAAATGTCCCCTTTCTCACCTTGAGATCTATGGGGCAGATGATGTAAAGGTCATCTGTTTATGTGGCCCACAAACGACCAACCGCCTTTACGTTTCCCAAACTAATGTCAGGTACCCATTAGAGCTGGGTGGAGAGGCGCCCTAACGATCCGAAAATTAAAAGTTACCCGGGTTCGAACTCGGGTCCCCTCAGTTTTTGAAGCTAAGCGCTTTACCATCAGCCAGCCACCGCGCCTCCTCTCAAGAGTCAGAGTCAATTCAATTCTAGATTTCGGCCGATTGTCCTAGACGTACCGGTATACTCCGTGAAAGAAAAGTATTTGTTCCTTCTCTAGCTAAATCTTCATGTATTTATGTTTATACTTTGAACAATTAACGGTCAGAGTTTTCCCTGAACGCCAATGAGATCATTTTTCAACAACGATATACAACAACTGTCAAATTCATTGGAAAATCGCTAGAGCCATCTTCGAGATTCATGTCCAGGCTCTGCCGTTTTGCTCAGCCAGAAGGTTCCAGGAAAGTACGAGTCAAATCGAGGTAGTGTAATCAATGCCTTTGGTCAATGATGAACAGCTCGTAGAACAGACAACACATCAGTTAGCAAGAGTTCTATGTTCATAACAACAACAGTGCAGGCCGCTCTCAAATTGAATCAACTCCATTTCTTACACTCCCCAGTTGGTGTTTTTAAACTTAATAGTAATTAGTTTTTAAAAAATGGGTGTATTTTTGTGAAGGAAAAAAAAGGCTTACATATTTAACTGATTAGAAGACAAAAACAAGGAGCAGTCACAACCAGAACTTTGCGAGGTGCAAAAAAAAAAAAGATAAAATCGGATTTTCAAAATATTTTTAAAACCTGAACAGGAAAAACGAGCGGACAGACAACATAAAAGTAATATCAGCTTTCCACTTTCAGGGGCCACTAAAAAACTAAAAATAAAAGGGAATTTTTTAAAAATCTCTTTTGAACAAACTTTTTTTGAACATCTGCAGTCAAAACAGTTGTGTACAAAATTTGTAACAAGCATTATTGTATCAATTAGTTTGGATCAGTCTGTAATTAAATTTATAATAGATCTAGACTAACAGCAATAAATCTATGCAATCATAAATTGTTTTTTGTTTTTTCATTTTTTTTAGCTTTCTCACTACGCTATCATTTCCTATCACTTGTCTGGACCAGGTGGGGAGGGGAGAGAAGGGGATATATAGGGATGAATGTTGCCGTGATCGCAGTTTAAATTGAATAAAAAGTTGCAAGACTTAAATTCAAACTCGAGGTCTTGAGCCTATACACTAACCACTGTGGCAGAGAAGTGCTTATGACAATTGAAGGTTTTATAATGATCTATTGTTACTTTGAAACTTTTAAGTGACGACCTATTTCTCTACACAAAGTATAAAGGGTACTAATTCAACTTATACCACATCTTTCAAGTACAATTTCTTTCCCTTGTTCAATACCAAACAAAATAATAAATTATCATTAATTAATTAATTGGTTCATCTTTTTTATATTGCTTCTAGAAAAGAAGACGATTTCAAAAGGGAAAGTGAGTTAGTCGGGGTCCTTGAGCAGGCCCTAGAGATGTTGTGAGTTGTACTAAGTCTTTGACTACTATTTCATTTGAAGTCAACTAGGAGTGAAAGTGAGGTGAAGAAGACTCAGCTGTTCACTTGTAGCAATAGATTCAAGGGCTAAGGTGAAGAAGACTCAGCTGTTCACTTGTAGCAATAGATTCAAGGGCTAAGGTGAAGAAGACTCAGCTGTTCACTTGTAGCAATAGATTCAAGGGCTAAGGTGAAGAAGACTCAGCTGTTCACTTGTAGCAATAGATTCAAGGGCTAAGGTGAAGAAGACTCAGCTGTTCACTTGTAGCAATAGATTCAAGGGCTAAGGTGAAGAAGACTCAGCTGTTCACTTGTAGCAATAGATTCAAGGGCTAAGGTGAAGAAGACTCAGCTGTTCACTTGTAGCAATAGATTCAAGGGCAATTGCGTTGTCAATTGATTACTTCAGCGGTTTTGTGAGAATAGATGTCAAGTAGTGCTGTATTAGGAATTATTGAATTCATATTTTGAAGAAGTTCATTAAAAGAAAGAAACAAAAGAATATAGAAGTTTCTTTAGTGTCACTGTATTCATTATATATTTTTCCAGGCAAGCGATTCTGTTTGTGCCATTTTATATATGCACCCAGGAAAAAAAGCATTGTATTGTAAACACAATAATGATCATAAAATCGTCACAAAATGAAGCACTAAAAACAGTAATCATGAACATTAGAATGAGCTACAAGTTAGATGACTTTTGCTACCAAAAGAATTCCTAAAAACATGGAACATTCCCAGTAGTAGAATGAGATACAAGTTAGATGACTTTTGCTACCAAAATAATTCCTAAAAACATTGAACATTCCCAGTAGTAGAATGAGATACAAGTTAGATGACTACCAAAAGAATTTCCCCTAAAAAAAAACCAGTTTGGCGCATGCGCACTTTTTTTTTTGCTCGTCCTGAAATCTACCTGGAAATAACTCTCCATTTGTGTTACTATTTATTGACTGTTCTTCCAGCCCAGGAAAAAAGGTGAACGATGTCAAATCGACCCGGAATGTTACTTGATGACCTGTCCTGCATTATTCACATTCTTCAAGGAGAAACTAACACTATTACAATGAGTGGGGAAAACTTCGACTAGTTTGTAACTGATGAAAAGGTGAGAAAGAAAGAATACAGAGTAGAAGTCAATCATCCATTCATGACGCTCGTCTTGGAACTGCCCTTTGGATGCATCACATAGTCCTAAACCCAAGCACTTGATACATATATAGAACTCTACCTGTGGAATATAAACACTGGATCAATAGCAGCGACTACAAATGTAGACCAGAAGTCTCGAGACACAAACCTGTTGTCTTAGTCCACAGACAGAACTTCCTGCCACAAATGGAATTCATGAGGATTGCTGATAATCATTCATTGACAATTAAGTCCACAGTCGCAGCTTCTAAAGACTAACAACAGTTAGTTAATTAAACTGACAACATTTAGTGTTCACAGACTAACGACATTGAGCTTCAATTTGTCTAAATTCAAGTTTCAAGAGCTTATGAAAAACATTTAAACATCTCCTTGTTAATATTAAAAACAAACTCTGATTGAACCTGTACACAACGAACCTCTGCATAACCTTTAGTTCTGAGACGTGCACAGCACAACAGTTCGTTGTTTCTAAGCACTGTCCTTCTATGAAAAGTCCACTTTGGTTTTGAAAATCTCCAAACAAAATAGACAAAGCGGTGACCAAGTCCAACAATAGTGGCAAGTTGGTCAACTTGTTCTCTGTCTAATACATTTCAATTAAACTTTCGATATCTACAGTCAGAATCAAAGTTCCAGAGTTGAATGTTTTGTAACTTTAGGGCTTTGTTGGAATGATAATAAAGGATTCAATTAAGGTTGTGATAACTAAATGTGTTTTAGTCCTTGTCGCAGTTATCTATGCAACTGTATAGTAGAATTATTTCTCTAATTGGTAGTGCGGCGTTGATCACTATATTGATGACGTCATTACACTATTAATATTTTACTTTGTAGACTAGGGGACTGAGCTTTTGTTCTTGTCACAACTTCTAGTGACGTAAAGTTAGGTGTGTGTGGTTTGCGTCATTTATCGTCTAGTACAGTCTCTCCATTGTTTTGTACGTTGGTACAGATAGACGTGTCTTGAGAGCTCTTGAATTTCTCATTGGTTATTGTTACTGGATAGCCTTAAGATTTGCCTTGGACATTTTCAGTGCTCTTAGCTTGGTGTCAAATCTATGTGTTAGACTCAGTGTAAAGTCTTGGTGTTAAGACTTGTTTAACCAGTCTCAATTTTCTATATTGAGAGTACAACTTTAGGTCTACAGTCTACAGGACTGAGGTCTTCATCTCACTAATCTCAGTTGGTCGTCTGGTGTTCAAGTTGGTTTTTCATGAGTCTGAGGTTCAAGATTCCAGACTGCGGGTTGCCTTGGTCAGACCTGATGTTATAATATGAACTATAAACTTTTAGAATTGTCGTCAGTGAACAGTATCGGATCTAGAGGCTATATCTATGTGGATTACCAGTTGTTGTGTTGGAAGTCTATTTGAACAACTTGTAATTAATATATTAAGGTAATGATATTGTTCAAATAATGATCATTTATATGTCGCAAAGAGAATAACTGGATCATTTTATATTACATATTATTACACATATATCTATGGATATTGAAAGTTGTGCAAACTAGATGTGCTGTTAGTCTTACAACAGGTGGAATCAAAAGTTGTGCTAACTAGATGTGTTGTTAGTCTTACAACAGGTGGAATCAAAAGTTGTGCAAACTAGATGTGCTGTTAGTCTTACAACAGGAGGAATCAAAAGTAGTGCTAACACCACAAGCTGTTAGTCATTGCTTGGGAGAAGAAATCACATACTTTCTCTTAATGAAACACTCAACGAAATAAAAAAAAGTTTAAGTCATCAAGTCAAAATCATGAATAGATAGACCAGACACTATAAACACACAATACAGCTGAATGTCAATAACAGAGTCACAAAAGTAAAATTGACATGAAGCTTGAAACTGACCTCGCTAATTGTCTGCTCTTGTACAAACCATTTCCAAAATCAGCTTCTTCAACATACAGCAAAGAATGAGATTTTTTTCTATTGGAGAGAGCCCTGCATTTTTTAGCACTTTTGGAAATTTACTTTTGGTTTCTAGAGATGTCAACATTGTTTGTGCAATTAAAACAAACTTGACACTAATTAGTATGTGATAAATGCGAAGCGTAATTTGTGCCACATAATAGTTCAGAATCTATTATATATTTATAAAATTACATTGACAGATCCTGAAATCTCTTAAACTGTTGCAAGTATCCGCATGAAATTTCGTACACAGGTTCCTTTTACCTCCTAGAAGCTCACTAAGAACCCGATTTGACATTCGCAACCTCATGACAGCTATTCGGCAAAAAACGCAATCTTTCTATCAACCATTTGTATTTTATTTTCGGAATTTCACCCAAAAGGCCGCAGTCTACATATAAAGCATTTTAAAAATTCCGTTTTTTTAAAGTATTTTTTTCTAAGTCTACTTTTAATATGTTTCACTTCATTGCCGCTTCCTTTTAGATGCTGTCTAAATAAAATAAAAAATCTTAATAGCCTAGCATTAAGATCTAGAGTCTTTTTTTTTTTTTTTTGATAGCCAGAAAGAGAGCAAGTAATGCTACTTTGTAACACAGTCAAAAGAACAAACATTCTTATAGCATTAAAACGATCAATCTAGATCTCTTGTCATTTCGCTACATTCCAAAGGAGTAAGATAAACGATTACAGTATATAAAAACCAAATCGATATTTCATTTTATTTAGAGAACAAAATTTATACCGTACATTGATTGCATTCAGATTAACGTACAGTCGAAATATAGATTGAACTGAGAAGGCAAAAAAAAAAAAAAGTCATAGAGTGTACAAAGGACTAACTTTTTGTTTTTGGCCGGGAGATGGGGGGGGGGGGGGGGGGGGAGCGGATGAGTGAGAGTGCTACTAGAATTAACGAGCCCAAAATATGAGAGCAGGTATGTGTCGGAGCGCATTATGAAGCGGGTCTTTCCAAATCAAATCAAAAGTCTATGTCGGAGAAATTACGATGCGCAGGTTAAAAAAAAGGGGGTTCGAGAGAGAGAGAGAGAGCGTTCCGTGTAATGTTATTGTAACAGATACACTAATTCACGGGCTAAAAAAAGTATGTTAGGTTAATTGCTAAAATGTGGCCCGTTTATCAGAAAACAAGAAAAAAAAACGAAGCTTATATTAAGCTTGCTTGTTATCAATTATTTTGGATCAGTCATGTAATTAAATTTGTAATAGATCTAGACGAACAATAAAAAAGCGTTAATAATTTTTTTTTTAAAAAGGAGGAATAACCTGAATCCGAACTTGTGGGCTTAAGCCTTCTCATGCTTCTCAAGGCAACTCGGTAACCACTCCACTAGCCTATGTGTCTATAAACATGGAAGATTGTATAGCTATCAATTGTTTCTATAAATCATGTTTGTGTTCACTAAGCCTGAGACGGCAGCCGAATATAAAGGGGACTAATTCAGCGTATACCACTTCAGTCAAGTACTATTTCTTTCACTTGTTTGAGATCCCAAACAAAGTAATTTATTACCAATAGTTAATTAACTAATAGGTTGTGTTTTTTTTTTTGTTTTGATTCTTATGTTGTCATGTAAAATAAATAATTGAACGAAATTTCAAGTTGACCCGAGATTTGGTGTCGGAAAAATAACATGTACAAACTTTTTACCATGCAGACAGAGTGAGTTGCTATGAATAGCTATTACTCTTTTTCCTAAACATGTAGAAGATGACACTAGGATTACATTTTCAATAGCAGATTTTGTGTTTGTCATCTCGTTTTAAAATTAGTATATACGTGAGTGCATATCATTTGCATGTTTTAATTAAAAAAAGGATCGCTATCAGAAACCCAAAGTAGATACAGATGATGATGAAATTCAATTTTCAATAGTTCCTTTAATTTTCTGAGATCTAATTATGACTGTTAGAAGAAAGGAACACACTAGCAGGGCACCTCTCCTGCAGAGATCACTTTCTGGTGGCTACTAGTCAAATTAATGTACAGTTATTGAATCTAATCAAGTTCAAGGAGACAACAGTCTTTGATGGCAATTTTAATATAGATACTCGTTGAATGTATAATGTAGTCAAGTAGTGTAAGCTAGGTACTCCAAACATTCTCTGTAGTGTAAGCTAGGTACTCCAAACATTCTCTGTAGTGTAAGCTAGGTACTCCAAACATTCTCTGTAGTGTAAGCTAGGTACTCCAAACATTCTCTGTAGTGTAAGCAAGGTACTCCAAACATTCTCTGTAGTGTAAGCTAGGTACTCCAAACATTCTCTGTAGTGTAAGCTAGGTGCTCCAAACATTCTCTGTAGTGTAAGCTAGGCACTCCAAACATTCTCTGTAGTGTAAGCTAGGTACTCCAAACATTCTCTATAGTGTAAGCTAGGTACTCCAAACATTCTCTGAGAACTATTATGTGCCCATAAAAGAACTCCCAATCATTCATCAAGTACTTGTGGACAATTAAGTGCTTCAACTATTCTATGAGGACAAAGAAGTGCTTTAACTGTTCTCTGTGGACAATGAAGTGCTTCAACTATTCTATGAGGACAAAGAAGTTCTTTAACTATTCTATGAGGACAATGAAGTGCTTCAAACTATTCTCATTGGACAATGTAGTGCTTTAACTATTCTCTGTGGACGATGAAGTGCTTGAATTATTCTATGAGGACAATGAAGTGCTTCAACTATTCTCATTGGACAATGAAGTGCTTTAACTATTTTAAGTGGACAATGTAGTGCTTTAACTATTTTATGTGGACAATGAAGTGCTTCAACTATTCAATGATGACAATGAAGTGCTTCAAACTATTCTCTGTGGACAATAAAGTGCTCCAACTATTCTATGAGGACAATGAAGTGCTTCAACTATTCTATGAGACAATGAAGTGCTTCAACTATTCTATGAGGACAATGAAGTGCTTCAAATATTCTATGAGGACAATGAAGTGCTTCAACTATTCTATGAGGACAATGAAGTGCTTTAACTATTCTCTGTGGACAATTAAGTACGCCATCATTAACTAAATGTACTGACACCTCCAGAAATACATTGACTAAATGTACTGATGTCTCTAGAAATACACATTGACTAAATTTACTGACATTTGTAGAACTACATTGACTAAATGTACTGACATCTCTAGAACTACATTGACTAAATGTACTGACATCTCTAGAACTACACTGGTTAAATGTACTGACATCTCTAGAACTACACTGGCTAAATGTACTGACATCTCTAGAACTACACTGGCTAAATGTACTGATATCTCTAGAACTACACATTGACTAAATGTACTGACATTTCTAGAACTACACATTGACTAAATGTACTGACATTTCTAGAACTACACTGACTAAATGTACTGACATTTCTAGAACTACACATTGACTAAATGTACTGACATCTCTAGAACTACACATTGACTAAGTGTACTGACATCTCTAGAACATTGACTAAATGTACTGACATTTCTAGAACTACACTGACTAAATGTACTGACATTTCTAGAACTACACATTGACTAAATTTACTGACATCTCTAAAACTACACATTGACTAAATGTACTGACATCTCTAGAGCATTGACTAAATGTACTGACATCTCTATTACTACACTTACTAAAGACAAACAAGAAATGGTACTAAATATCTCCTTACTCGGCACTAACCCCATTCCTAGTCAATGCTAGACATTACGTCATTAGGTCAACCAGTCTATTCAGTCATTTCAATAAAGCCAGACAAATTGAGTCCAATCTCAGCCCATCCAACTTGTTTCTATCTGACGAAATTATCCCCCGAACACGAGCAAACAAAAATTACAAATATGTGTATACATATACATGGATGTTTATTGAGTTTAACCTCAACATATGTGTATACATGGATGTTTGTTGAGTTCAACTTTAACATAGTCTGCACACATATAATATGGATGTTAATTGGGTTTAATCTTAACAAAGTCTGCACACGTATAACATGGATGTTTATTAAGTTTAATCTTAAAATTGTCTGCCCATATATAACATGGATGTTTATTAAGTTTAATTTTAAAATTGTCTGCCCATATATAACATGGATGTTTATTGGGTTTAATCTGCACACGTAAAACATGGATGTTTAGTGAGTTTAACTTTAACAAAGTCTGCACACAATCTCTCAAAGGAAACCCAAATACGGTTTTATTGAGTTTAGTCCAACAAGAACAATCTAAAACTACAAAACTCTTGGATCACTTGTGTGCTTCTCAGACTGAGATTTGATCTTTTAGTTGGCACCTCTCTTAGACCGTTTCTCTAAACTTAAGACAAATGAAGGTGACACACAGGGAGGTTTTTTTACATACACCATGTGACACAGGGAGGTTTCGTTACAGACGATCAATCTCACACCACGTGACACAGGGAGGTTTTGTTACAGACGGTCAATCTCACACCACGTGACACAGGGAGGTTTTGTTACAGACGGTCAATCTCACACCACGTGACACAGGGAGTTTTTGTTACAGGCGGTCAATCTCACACCACGTGACACTAGGAGGTTTATGTTACAGGCGGTCAATCTCACACCACGTGACACTAGGAGGTTTATGTTACAGGCTGTCAATCTCACACCACGTGACACTAGGAGGTTTATGTTACAGGCGGACAATCTCACATCACGTGACACATACACAGAAACACACAGCGAAATTTCAGTGACTAGGAATGAACCAATTGTAGTTCTAAAAATAACAGACACTGAATAACAGACAATTCACAGACATTGCCAGATTTTATTCCAGAAAAATATTGTAAAATTCTTTAAAATAAAAAAAAAAGTTTATATTAAGCGTACTTATATCAATTACTTTGGATCTAACAATAGACTAACAATAAAAAGGCATTTATAAAAACAAAAAAGGGAGTAACGACCTGAATTCGAACTCACGCTCACGCCTTCTCATGCTTCTCAAGCCAACGCGGTAACCGCTCTACTAGCGAAGGGAGTATATTAAGATGTAAGATTTCAAGTTCACTAAGCCTAAGACGACAGCCAAATATAAAGGGGACTAATTTAGTTTATACCACAACTTCAGTTAAGTACCATTTCTTTCCCTAGTTTGAGATACCAAACAAATATTTTTTTATTGATTCTTGTGTTGTCAGGTAAAAGAAATAATTGTGCAAATTTCAGCTTGATCCAAGATTTGTGTCTGTGTGAAATGAAAGTGTAGTTGGTGTGGTGTCTGTGTGAAATGAAAGTGTAGTTGGTGTGGTGTCTGTGTGAAATGAAAGTGTAGTTGGTGTTGTGTCTGTGTGAAATGAAAGTGTAGTTGGTGTTGTGTCTGTGTGAAATGAAAGTGTAGTTGGTGTTGTGTCTGTATGAAATGAAAAAGTGGTTGGTGTTGTGTCTGTGTGTGAAGTGTCGGTGTGAAATGAAAGTGTGAAGTGTCTGTGACGCTACTAAGAAAACATGACTAGTCTATGTCCTGCGACCTGACAGGTTCAAGAATTGTGTCTATGACCTTTCCTTCTCTGCCTGCTACTGGGTTGGACCATCAAATCAGATGTGTCGATCAGGTTCACAGCTAGTGACGTCCCAGACAGACCTATTCTCCTTAGCCCACTTTCTCCCTAACCTTTCTTCAAATTCCAAATTTCACAGACACGTTACGATAGGAAGATGAGTAAAGCACACTGCTGATCTAGGTTCAGAATACCACGCACACACACACACGCTCTTGCGGGCACCACACACACACACGCTCGTGCGGGCAACACGCACACACACACAACACGCTTTTCTTTTGCCTGCTGCTCACAGTTAACAAGACTTAAGGAAAAAAACTGTGGGTGTGGTCCCAATTAGTCCCCGCCCACTTGCTTCAGTGGTGAGTCCTAACTTACCTTTGCTAACAATTTATGACAGTAAGACAGGATATGCCATGACTTTTAACATTGTTTCATTTCGAGGAGCGGTTCTCAACACAGACACTTGCGTAACAACGCAAGCCTAGTTCCTTCCCGTGAACGAGAACGACTGATTTCAAGTAGATGTACATCTACCATTAGTCAACATACAGCGGGGCCAACAATTCAGCTACCACATCTTACGATGGCATGGAGTGAGATCGGCTGTTCTGTTTAAACTTATATGTATGTATTGGCCGTACTTCTGCTGAGAGGCATGTGCATGGGCTTGCAGCACAGAGTTTTGGCAAAAGGTCTCTCGGCTGCTGTATTGATTGGTCCTGTCTGGGGCGCCAGACAATATTACACCAGACTTGGCAACCGGTAAGGGGGTGGGGGTGGCAGGATGTACGATGTAATAACAATACACGATGGAGAAAGCAATAAAAAGCGGATATGAGGTCAAATAACCAGGGGTCATTGGGTTGGACATCTAACACAGCACATAAACAGGGGTCATAGGTCAGGGGTTTTTTGAGGGAAGAAGGATATAAACAGATAAGGATCATGGTTCGAAGGTTGACGAAAAAACAATCAGAAAGATGTCAAGAAGCAGGTTCCATTGGCATTGTCAAATAGCTTTTCAAATCTATGCCCATAAACATGTCTCCTAGCTTACGAGATACAAATATATATATATATATATATTTTAAAGCAATTTTGATGAAGTGCTTACTACTCAGGGCTGATGATTAAAGGTTGTCAGATGGTTGGATCAGTGGCGTAGCTACCAATGTGCGGGTGGTGCGGGCCGTACAGGGCACCAAGTGGAGAGGGGCACCAAAATTCTCCAGTGTGTATTAATTTCCTATTTCCGTGAGCTTTTCAGTAAAAACTACTAATTGTATGGACACGAACAAACTTAAACTACTGTATTTTAAACATGAACTAACGATTTATAAACTAGTCATGTCGCTATTTTGTTTCATCTCCTTGACTATTTCTTTCATACAAAGTAAGCTATAGAACAGTTTGAATCTAATTTACTAGATTTATTTCGGACACACGGTACATGTTATTACACTAATCAATGCTCTGTAATATAAAGAAGAAGAAGAAGATAGGCCAACCTTTTTTTACTTCATTGTTTAGTCCATTGGTTTAATCTAGATATTGAGTTTACAAATATATTTCTAAACTCTAGCTCTAAACAATTGTCTTAGTTTATTCATTTCTTTATGATTCTTTATAGTTTAATTTTGGAAATAATTCTATTGTAATGTCAATATTTTTAAATTAGCTATAACCTTTGTTTTCTGCGAGGTTTTTTTAACTAACTAATTAATTGTACTACTGTAACGTAAACAAAATGATGAACAATGCTCAAGACTGACTAGTCTGGCTGGCGCCTCAAAACCATTTTAGCTCAGACTGAGAAATCGGCATCTCTGGTTCTGTCCGGTCTGGGTAGACTATAAGGGCCCCATACCCAGATCTATCGGGGTCCCTCATTACCGACCCATCGGTATAACAGAAAATAGCATCTGATGGGTAGGACTTTAAAGTAGCTGATCCCAAGTTTTGGAGTATGACAGGTGTTAATCACCTCTTGGTGGCTCCCTCTTGCCCTATAAGGGACATGCTTATTTGTGGGGCCGGCTTCTCCTTCACGGAAGGCAAGTACTAATTATTCTAATTGGGATTCTGTCAGTGGAGAGCCCAGCTGATTTTGACAAATTGGCCTCAATGTGGAGGAACGATCGCATTTTATGCGGTTCCTCTCTCTCCACTGTCGCACTAATATTGAGGTGGGTAGCCTAGAGTCGCCCCTTTTATAGCGCTCATAGGCTGTAAGTACCGCCCTCTCCCTCCTTAAATGTAAAGGGGCCACGTTTGTTAAGATTTCAGCAGCGTTTGTTGGGCTTGTCCGAAAGGTGCCACAAATGAACCTTAGTGCCTGTGATTGTACTCGGTCGAGTGTTTCAAGGGCAGTTTTACTAGCATATACTTGAGCAGTACTCAATTTGTGATCTGACTGCCCCTAAGTACAATGTGCGTAGCATGTAAGCTTTGGCACCCCACTTTGTGCTGGCCAGCTTTCTTAGTAACGCTAACTTCTCCGAGGCTTTTCTTTCAACTTCCTGGACGTGCTGGAGCATTGACAACTTTCTATCCAAGGTTACCCCTAGATATTTGGCGTGTTTTCACGTTGGAGTCGCAGCCCACCGAGTTGAACCTCGAGTAGAGCCTTAAGAATGTCAATCCCTAGGCTGAACAGGGACCAGGTCGTTTTGGCAACGTTTATCTGAATCTGTCATTTGTCGCAATACGAGGAGATGGTTTGGAGGTCTGCTTGTAATGCCGCATGTATTTGGTCAGCTTTCTTGCCGGTTGACCACAGGACATTGTCATCCGCATAAAGCAGTTTCTTTGACCGCACTGAGGTGCGTTTCTTAAATTTCTTAAGTCTAAAGAAGCATCGAGACAATTTCAAGTCACATCATTGCCAGAGTCCACCGACTATAGGCGAGCTGTCAATGGGTATGAATTAACTGAACAATTAAAAGCAACAAAGCAAGATGAGACGGTTGTCATTGAATCCAGAAAAAAATGATGAGGCCGACATCGTGAAAAGAAGAAAATACTTCAATACCGCAGGTTCTAGAGACTAAAGGACAGCACACAAGCATGTCCTCAAAAATTCATACTGAAGAAGCTGAACCACCAGACAGTGTATACAATATAGAAATAAACTCTAGATTGAACGACATTGGAGATTGGCCTGATGTCATCACAGATAATATTCGCATGCAACTTGTCACTCAAGGATCTGAAAAAGTTCAGCGTATGGACAGTCAATTCAGAGAGGCTTATAGACATTAAGAATCAGCAAAAGGAAAGGCTAGAAAGCTTTCAAAGGCTTGGTTTTTTTGGCAAATGTCAAACGGCGAGAAAGTTCTTAGAAAATGGATGTGTTATTCGCCAAAAAAAAAAAAAAAAAAAAGAATCCTTATTCTGCTTCCCCTGCACACTCTTCTCAACAAGATCAAGTACCAAATCTTCATTTAAATCCAAAGATGGATCCAATGAGTGGTGGAGGTTATCCCCGAAAATAGAAAAACATGAGACAAGCAGAGCTCACATTCAGTCATCCCTTGCTTGGAGGGAACTTGAAGTTCACCTAGGAGTAGGGATCAATATTGACAACAAGGCCCAAGATTTGATTATACAAGAGACGAAAACCTGGAGAGTTAGTAAAATTACTATTAAAGTACGATCTACTCTTGAGGGAGCATGTGCTTCGAACTAAGCTTTGTTCCAGACCGAATACATACATGTCTCCACAAATACAAAATGAATTTATTACAATATTGGGGGATCACGCTAAAAAACAAATCATACAGCAAGTAAAACAAGCCAAATATTTCTCTATTATTTTTGACCGCACACCTGACATCTCAAAGCTGGATCAAATTTCCCAAATTTTACGGTATGTTGTCATGGATAATGACGGGGTGCAGGTTCGTGAGTCTTTTGTTGACTTCATCGACACAAAGGACACGCATGCTGCTGGAATCGCTGAGATGATTCTAGAGAAATTGCGTTTGGATGGCTTAAACATAATGGACTGCAGGGGTCAAGGCTATGGTAATGCTGCGGTCATGAAAGGTCATTAAGGTCATGAAAGAATTAACAATATTTGATTAATGAATACATATTATTTTGAAAAAAAAAAGTAAGGTTTTGCAATGTTAAAGTTAGTTAGTTGTTTTTTTATTGGGGGGGGGGGGGCATCAAGATGAGGTACCGCACCAGGCATCATATACTCTAGCTACGCCACTGGGTTGGATGCAATCAAAACGAGCTTTTCACTTACTTCTGATCTACTTACTACCAGTAGTAAAACGACACAACTCGTCGGGTCAGGCAGCCACTGCCCGGAGAACGTTCTGGACTACGGTAGATTTTGTATCTATGACGTCAAGGGCCAACCACGACTTGTGAAATTAATATTTGAGTGCTTATACCTACAAGCAACTTTTAGTTTGAAGTTTAAACCAATAGATCGAAGCGGAAAACCATTGGAATGTCGTGAGATCTAGATCTCTGTCTTTATGCAGTCACATGAATAAAAGAACATGGGACACAATGATTGGTCACGTGACTTGGTAATGAAATTAAACCAATGAAATCACACGTCAACACGTGACCAGATATTCCATAATTCTTTTCAGATGCGTATTTATAATCATTTTATTCTCATTTTGAGTCCCCACTCACAGAGTTGATAGCCTTAAAATAAACATCCATGTCTGGAGGAAAAAATCCCCCCCCCCCCCCCAAAAAAAGGGTAAAAATGAAAAAGTTCGACCCAGACGGCAAATCCAGCCCAAATTTCTTCCTCTGTGTCAGCTTAAGGTGGACACGATCAATACTAAGTAATCGAATCTTGCTGGCATGAAACAAAAATTGAGTATTGAAGGTCCTTGTCTATTATTACTGTCAGATAAAGTCCTAAATATCCTTAGAGATGTACGATGCAATATTCTCGTTAAGATGACAAGTTACGGAATCTGTGGAGCAGAATATCAAACGCTGGTTTAGTCGAATGTGGCAAAGTCGAATACGCCTATAGTCGCCCCGTGCCCAGACAGTGTCCAGAGGGAAGACGTATTAACAAGCGATGGGCAGAGTGGAGAGACAATGAGAGGTGGAGGGGGGGGGGGGCTGAGCTGTGGAGCAGACGGGCACAGGGACTCTGGGGTAGGCGTCAGACACAAAGTAGGGCTTAATAATTGCAAATGTGAATCTTTTTTTTCCACTGAATATCCGACACAAGATTAAGGCAAACTGAACACTTTGTCAATGATGGGGCTAAATGGACACTTTGTCTATGTTGCGGCAAAATGGAAACTTTGTCTATGATGGGGCTAAATGGAAACTTTGTCTATGATGGGGCTAAATGGACACTGTCTATAATGGGGCTAAATGGACACTGTCTATAATGGGGCTAAATGGTCACTGTCTATGATGGGACTAAATGGACACTTTGTATAATGGGGCAAAATGGACACTTTGTCTATGATGGGGCTAAATGGACACTGTCTATGATGGGGCTAAATGTACCCTTTCTATGATGGGGCTAAATGGACACTGTCTATGGTGGGGCTAAATGGACACTGTCTATGATGGGGCTAAATGGACACTGTCTATGATGGGGCTAAATGGACACAGTCTATGATGGGGCTAAATGGACACAGTCTATGATGGGGCTAAATGGAAACTGTGTCTATGACGGGGTAAAATGGACGCTTTGTTTATGATGGGACTAAATGGACAATGTGTCAACGATGGGACTAAATGGACAGTCTATGATGGGGTTAAATGGGTATTTGTGGTAGGAGACTATTCGTTTATAACAAGGTGAAATAGACATGAACATCTGCAATACACACACAAAGTCATTTATAGCGTGAAGCTATGAACAGATAATAATGTCCTTGCTATGCTATTACACAACTAAATGCTGAAGTTTCCGATCCAATGAAAAACAAGACAAGCATTAACTAACAGGAATGTGAACATTATTCAGACATCGCGTTTTCCACCACCACATCCCCTCCTGTGCCAAAAATCTTGCCAATAAATAAAAAGAAACAAAAGGAAAAATTCAAGTGGAAACAATTTCGCTCAAAGTCTGGCCAACACGCCAGTTGAAATAGATCAGTGTGACGTTGTGATTTCTGGAAGTGTTGGCCACGTCCCAGCTAGACATACTTGACACAGCAGGCTGCAGGCTATTGCAATGGCTGCGTCCAATCTCATGCACATCTAAGCAGACAACGCTATGCATATGTGTCTCTAAATGAACTATCGGCCACGAGAATATGTCTAGCCACAGAGTTAAGGAATATATAAGTGAAGCGACAGATCACTAAGTCTAGCCTAATGTTGATAATGACTACCAAAATTTAAATGCCTTGCATGTAATTACATTTCGTTTTTTTGTAGATATTGTTACGAATCTCACTATCCAGGCTCTCTGCAAACTGCATCATACACCACATACTTAAAGAACTTGACAACTCAGGGCTCCAGAGTAACGTAACACTTTAATAGTTGAATAAATAACAGCCAATACTGTACAATTGGCAACACGTACACTGTACAAATATCTCTCCGATAACACCGTACCGCCGTATCAATTCTTGCACTGGCCTCTCCGTCTCGTTCCGGGCTTGCACTGAGTTCAACAGTTCAGGACTGACTTCACACACTGGGCTGGTTGTGTCGGACTCGATCACAGACCAAGATCAAGACGCCAGTCGTCTCAACTGTACTTTACAGTACTCCGCACTGAACCGTCGTAATGCTCCGTACAGAACCACACCGTTGAACTGTGCTGTAGTCGACGGTGTTCTGAACCCCTGCCGTGAACCGTCTTGACTGGACACCTCTTTATATAGGGTCCCTACTGGCCTTCTAGAACTGGACGGAACATCGCTCGACGTTTCTAGCATCGTCACATGACTACATCCCTCGTGACGCCCCTGAGCTCTGTTCACGACGGCGATCCTTCCCGAACTACCCTGTTGACACTTGACTTGGCTGACCGCCGTAACTCGTCACGGTTGACCGCTCGTCTAGCGCTGGCCTGGGGCGATTTGAGTCGGCTGACTACACACACACCACTACCCCCATCTGTGCCACCACCAGGTTTATAACAATATTTTAGAACAGAGCTCTATATGTATAACAGAGCTCTATATAACGTTAGACTTGGCAGTAACGATAATCGAGATATTTCTAGAACAATGGTCTAGTCGCCAAGTACCCGTATAAATATGGACAAAGTAAGACTAAGGTTTTGTTTACTTCAGCCCTCTGGGAAGTTAGTTTTGAGACTGATTTTTATCTTTATATATGACACATTTTAGGAATTGATTTAGTACACGATTCCAGTTTGTTAATATTAATATTTTCTGAAGTAGATTGGCGTTGATTATCACCAGCATACAATTGAATGTCCTTTACGTTTAGACTCAAAGGCTCCATATTACAATCACCAATTGTAACATTTTATAGATTTGCGTTTCACAACTTGTGTTTCGCGGTACAGTCCTGAATGTTCTACAAACCGTTGGAGTAATTAACTAGTCGGCCTTCGCGTACATTAATTGTTAAGTGAATGCAGAAACTAAATTCAACATTTTCTGTATGGAAAAAAAAAGTATGTTTCCAACATTGAGCAAGAGCCTAAAGACAAGCAGGAGACGAGACAAGAACACTTCAAACTGTCAATGATTGCAATGGATACAACTGACGGAAGCATCTGATCTCTTGGTATTGTATTGCACTTACCGGTGAAGCTCCTACAATGACAAGAGTCCCTGTGTCAGAGCCATGGTGTCACGTGTACGTCACGAGCAGACTGGGCTCAGACAAAATGAGATGAAGTACAGCTACCAGATACTTCAGACTCATGACGCATAGTTGTACTCATAGAAAGAAAAAAATAATTCATCGCCATGAACTTTGCAGTGAATATGCTAAGCAAATGGATGAATCTCGGAGAATGCACTTCAGGTTACACATACGATATAATTTATTGAACATTTACTCATGTGCTCATATTGGAAATGAACTGTAGTAATATCTTCAACTGTAACAATAATATCATAAGATAGGTTGGGAGAAATGTATTGATATTGGTGTTCGAGCAATGGTGTCACTGGATCTTGAGGTGTCAAATATGTCACAAGATGTTCATGTGATGCCGGGGATTCCTATGTAGATATTGATATTAGATCTAAATATCTTTAGAGATTCAAATAATGAAGATCTTTTACTTAAAAAAACTGGAATCACTCACAATAAACAAAACTTTAACTTCAAAAACTAGGAATCCCTCACAATATACAAGAATATCTATTTGACAACCTAGTTATTACATTTCAAGAGTCAAACAGGCTTGACGCCACTCCAGATAGTAGTGTATAATAGGATTGTGTGGTCTAGACAGTGTTGTAAAAACTGTATTCAATGTAACTCAGAAAATTGTCTTATCATTCAAACACCATCGTAATGCCAGAGAGACTAATTTAAAGTATGAAGTCAAACAGAAATACTTTAAAAATAAATCCAAAACATTTATTCTAGAACTAGGAATAACTATAATGAACACACTTCATAAAGAAACAATACAATTTAAATTCAATACATTTACAGCAGTCACTAAGAGCTATGTTTATATTTACAGCTGACAGACCAATGTTTACAGCTCAAAGATCAATGGTTATATTTACAGCTGACAGACCAATGTTTACAGCTCAATGACCAATGGTTATATTTACAGCTGATAGATCAATGTTTATGTTTACTGCTTAAAACTGCTTAATGATTAAACCTCAAAATCAATGCAACTTGTAGACAAATGTTTACAGCTTATAGACCAATGTTTAAACCTCAAAATCAATGCAGCTTGTAAACAGATGGTTACAGCTCAAAGACCAATATTTACAGCGTATAGACCAATGTTTAGAACTCATAGGAACCAATGCTTTATCCCTTCACTTCTACGGGCCATATTTCTTTCAAAAGTATGACCTAACAGGCCAGTGCTTATGAATAAATGACTTCCTTAGTACCATACTTCTCAGCAGGGTCATACTAAGGTGAAGGGATAGTGGACTAGAGTTCTACTGTGGGCTAAACAAAAAGTGATTTAGCTTGTGCTAATAATGAATCTGAAAACGTCTGGGCTTCAGATGAGCAAGATTTCCTTTGTTCGCGACCTTTAGTGTGTCTGTGGTGCTTCTGATTATTGCGCTAATGTCTGTAGTGTCTTTGTTTAGTGTGCTTATGTGTCGAATGTCTTTGTTTAGTGTGATAATGTGTCGAATGTCTTTATTTAGTGTGTCTGAAAAGTTTGTATCTAGTGCCTTAGATTGGTATGCCTACGTCCGTAGTACCTACGTCGCTTGCGCCTTTGAGTGGTATGTCTAACGCAGTGCCTACGGCCGTAGTGCCTACATCGCTTGCGTCTTCGAGTGGTATGCCTAATGTGGTGTCTACGTCCGTAGTGCATTCAAGTGTTATACCTACGTCCGTAGTACCTACGCCGCGTGTGTCTTTGAGTGGTATGCCTAATGTACCTACGTCCGCAGTGCATTCGAGTTGGTATGCCTACGTCGCTTGTGCCTTTGAGTGGCATGCCTAATGTAGTGCATACGTCTGTAGTGCCTTTGCCGATATTCCTACGTCTGAGGTGCATTTTCTAGACAATCATTTATTGCCACTTAACGTACGTAACAACCGCAAAAGATCAACTCGACCAATTGGAGTGATAATAGCGTCATTAAAAAACTAGTTTAGTACAATAATACCAATGTCATATTTTTTTTTAATTTCTTCTTTATTGTGTCGAGAGCTCCTAGACTAGATCTGAGATGAGCTGGGCAGTGGTGTCCAGAGCAAACAGTTTACTCGCCAGTCTCTGGACCAGGTCTCTTTATTTCTTTGCATGCTTTACAAGCAGTTTACACGTCAGTCTCTGGACCAGGTCTCTTTATTTCTATGCATGCTTTACAAGCAGTTTACACGTCAGTCTATTTCCGGTGGCTAGCAACCCCAGCTGTGACCAACATACATATCTTAAATATGTATGTGTATTTACAAGCTTCCTCAGCCCCCTGGATGACAAAGTGGCCATCATCGAACCACGGTGGACGAACTATGTATATATATTACAAGCTCATAACATCAACATTTGAATCCAATCAATTAGTTTGTTGTTTTGAACCACAAAATACATATATCAGCTTAAAAAAAACAACAAAAAAAACTGTAGGTTAGCTAGCCACTGTACACAAAATGAAGATTGAGCTTAGGACTAAACAGTCAGTTGATTACCAGGCTAGAGAAAAGGCTTTGATATTTATTTATTGTTAGAAAATTCATTGAAAAAAAAATGTGTCTACCTGCAAAGAGTGACTTTTGCAAGATTAGTTCAGACAGACATTATTGGACAAAGTAGATACATTGAACAGACATAATGGCGCCATGATGTTTCCGAGTTGTCAAACAAATTGATTTTCATTCACTGTCAAGTCTAGACTAAATCTGAAACAGTCTGGCCATTGTTTACCTAGCCCAGTTTTCACTAAACTTTAGACTATACTAATAATTCAGCAGAAGACATTTTAGTTTTGTTGGTAATGGGTTTTCAAAGTCTGAGTCGGACAGGGTTTTTAAACCTTCGCTAGCTAGTGGAAGAGGAGTCTGCAACAAGATTGACACAAACTTTTCTTCTAAGACTTAAGAGAATTGTGTAGTTCATGTCAGAAGCGTGGAATTTCTCCCGACAGTCGTATCTCGATCTGTTGACTGTCACAAAAATGATCTATAGAATTGTTATTGAACCTTATGTTCTCATTCTCTACATTGTTTGATTTCATTACAATTTTAGTTTTCATGTAAAATAAGGCAATGAATTGGAAAAGCCTATAATGAAGTAGAACGTCCATATTCCAAGCTGCTATCTAGTTATTGTTAGACAGGACGAGTAAAAGACAAACGAATTCATTTTTCGGTCACAGTTTTTGGGACATTTTTTTTAGTCCTACTTCCATAGACTTATATATTATATCTAGACTGGAAACCGGAAACAAATGCTTATCCGCGATTGATCGAATCACAGACCTATACATATATAGATTTTTATGTAAACTCTTTTTTCAGGCTCTAAGGGAAGTCACCTCAATCAATCTTTTCTGTCTTAGAAAAGTAATGATCTTTAGTTCTCAAAGTTTAGAAATAAAGCAAAATCATTTCTCGGATTTTTTTTAGAATGGGCTATTAATCAATAAACTATATACGGTATTCACGCATATATGTGAAACAAAGCCATTTCCTGTTAGTTTCCATTGAGATAATGTTTCAAAAATCCTAGATCGAAATAATTCATGTCTATTGATTTTAATCTTCTTATGTAAATTTAAATAGATTGATTAATAATTATGACACGAGAGTATGTCTACTCTTCTTTTTGATGTTCAATTACTATACCTAGATCTAAAAATTAAATTACATGTTACATAGGTTAGAGTTAAAAAAACAACAACTGTACTTTACAAAACAACGCCTTGTTGCAATTTAAAAAAAAAAATCACATTTTTGTAGTGTTAAAAAAACTCCATGTCCAGTATAGCTATAGTATATATAAGTGTATGCCTATTTCATACACATAACAAGCAAAATACCAAAAAAAATTTTTTTTGAAAAACAAAACTTATATTAAGTTTATTCGTTTAGTCATGGAATTGAATTTGTAATAAGCCTTAGACGACTTTCTACAAAAGGGAGTAAGCCAACTTATACCACCACTTCAGTCAAGAACTATTTCTTTCCCTTGGAAAGAGGACCAAGACAGCTTATACCACCACCTTAGTCAAGTACTATTTCTTTCCTTTGTAAACAGACTAGCTCTAATCAATATTCAATAATTTCAATAATCAATATTCATTATGTAAATGTAAACATATTTGTAAATAATTATGCAAAGAAAAACTGGAAAATTGTGCTGTTGTTTTTTTAATATTTTTTCCAATTATATTTTTAATTAAACCCTCCCTTCTTGCATTTTTAGCGCCCCCGTAAGGGGAAAAGCCGCTATTAGCTTTGTGCGAAATGTACGTCTGTCATACTCAGATCTCGAAAACTAAAAGAGAAATGAAAAATATTATTTCACCATGCGATGCAGCTTGAAAAGTTTAGATGCAACGGCTACTTTTTGTTTTCTAAAAGCAAACCGTTTAATTAATTAATTATGCAAGCGATTTTTTCATGAAAATACACCAATTCTAAAACAATACATAAATGTAAGCGAGATAATGTTTAAAAAAATGTCATCAACGAATGACTATGTCATGTGTATTTTCAGTATCACTCAGTCAAATATATTTATAAAATGTACAAGAAATGTTCACAACAAATATAAATATTAGTTAACTGTGTTTTTTCTGGTCAACTGTCAGCTAAAAGTAAACATTTATGTTTGTTTATAAAGGCTAAGAATGTACTTTGAATGTAAAAGTCAAGCACATTTTTAAAAATGGACTTTTTATGCAGCGAATTTAGTACAGTGGCGTGACGGCCGAGGCATGACATGATACCAAACTAGTTCCCGCAAAATTTTTAAATAGTCAGATTTTATTTATTTTTTGTTTAGTGCCCCTATCAGGAATTCAGTTTATTTATTTTTTTTTGCGTTTTGTCTGTTCGTCGGTGAGTCCGTCACGTTTAGATTTAAAAAAACAACACTATAAGTTACTGAAAATCTTATTTAACCTTTAATAGATAGATAGATAAAGAGATAGACGGGGCTATTTTGAGAATCAGGTTGTTTATTCAGATACAACTGAATTAATGAATTAAATCAGCTAAATGTTACCCTACCATGACAATTTATTAAGGTAAAGACGAAGACTGGAATGAAAGACATTTTTAGAACTCAGTGTGACGATCTAAAAGAGAATTCATCACATATCGTTAGATAGAAGAACTGTTAAATGTGACAAGACACAGAGATAGACGAACTGTTGAATATGACAAGGCACAGAGATAGAAGAACTGTTGAATGTGACAAGGCACAGACATAGAAGAACTGTTGAATGTGACATGGTACAGAGATAGAAGAACTGTTGAATGTGACATGGTACAGAGATAGAAGAACTGTTGAATGTGACAAGGTACTGAGATAGAAGAACTGTTGAATGTGACAAGGTACAGAGATAGAAGAACTGTTGAATGTGACAATAGAAGAACTGTTGAATGTGACAAGGTACAGAGATAGAAGAACTGTTGAACGTGACAAGGCCCAGAGATAAAAGAACTGTTGAATGTGACAAGGCACAGAGATAGAAGAACTGTTGAATGTGACAAGGTACAGAGATAGAAGAACTGTTGAATGTGACAAGGCACAGAGATAGAAGAACTGTTGAATGTGACAAGTTGCAGAGATAGAAGAACTGTTGAATGTGACATGGTACAGAGATAGAAGAACTGTTGAATGTGACATGGTACAGAGATAGAAGAACTGTTGAATGTGACAAGGTACTGAGATAGAAGAACTGTTGAATGTGACAAGGTACAGAGATAGAAGAACTGTTGAATGTGACAATAGAAGAACTGTTGAATGTGACAAGGTACAGAGATAGAAGAACTGTTGAACGTGACAAGGCCCAGAGATAAAAGAACTGTTGAATGTGACAAGGCACAGAGATAGAAGAACTGTTGAATGTGACAAGGTACAGAGATAGAAGAACTGTTGAATGTGACAAGGCACAGAGATAGAAGAACTCTTGAATGTGACATGGTACAGAGATAGAAGAACTGTTGAATGTGACATGGTACAGAGATAGAAGAACTGTGGAATGTGACATGGTACAGAGATAGAAGAACTGTTGAATGTGTCATAGTACAGAGATAAAAGAATCGTCGAATTGGACTATGTTTAAGTATGCTTGGTATGTCAGTATTCTGTCTCTACGACATGTATCTAAGTGGGGACTATTCGTTTGATTTTGTTTCTTGCCACTAAGAGAGAACGTATCGTATCTATCATGTCTGGGTTGATGTGACTCTTGTTTTTTCAGATAAATATAGTCTGGGTTGATGTGACATCCTCATTGCATGTGTGAGTTTTTAAGTTCCATTTAGTCCACAGGGGGATCGTTCCGTCTTGAAACAGTGTATGTAGACTCCAGACAGACTGAACGTTATGTTTGCTTAGTTATATTCGTCTTCCACCAAGTCAGCACTGACCTACATGCATGCAGAGTGTCGCAAGACTTGGAGACCAGTCAGAGAAGAAAATCAATCGTTGATCTCCATACATTTCAGATCCCAGATCTGCTCTAAAGTTACAGTATACAGGGGAGCTCATTACATCAGTGTACTATCTTACAGCCACCATTTAGAACATATGTCACTTAACACACACAAAAGAACAACTTGATGCACATTTTACTTTCATTTACATACATTTTTACATTAAGTCGATTTCGATGTTTAATGAAGTTCATTGAACTTTTTTTTTTTGTAGACATTTATAGTCCCAGCCTTCTGTCGCCATAAAGTTCCTGTGCTGCTCAACACTAAGACAAGCGTCTGTTCACTGTGTTCATTGAAGGAAGAAAAATGTCAGGAGAAGAACACAGTGCACCCAGACGAGTTCCGGGACATGATCAATAGTGGCACTAGCATCATGTCAGGTCCAAAATCGGTCGGTTGAACATACAAATAAATAGCGGAGCTAAGAACACAGCCAGGTGGCATGATGTAGATCAAGAAGTGGGAGATGGCCCAAGTCCAGTTGGATTGAGAAGAGTTAATCATGTCATTGTGTTTATATGGTCAAATAATCATTAAAATCTAATCATGTTTTGCACAATCCTCAGTCTGCCTGTGTGCCTATCACGTATTCTCTCCTCGTGGTAATACTTACCAACTAACTACCTCTACATACCAACCAACTCTAGCTACCTACCTTTATCTGTCAATAGCCACTCTACACATCATAATACATAATGCCTACCTTCCAACCCAATCTACCTACCTTAACATGCCTACAGCCACTCTAAGTTTCAAGAAACCTGCAGAATGCCTATTTCTAACTTACCTAGATACTCCATACCTATTGACCTCTACCTGCCTATCTAGCCAACTTACCACGCCAACTTGTCTACCTACATTCCATCTCTCTACCTGCCTTCTCACTCCCTCCCTTTCTACTAAAGTTACGCACCAAGTTTGTTACCTATCCAGACTACCTACTTGCCTAATCTAAATTGCCCCCTTCCGAACCTGCCTATCTACCTCTACCTATTACCATTCCTGTATCTACCTACCTACAAAATTACCCAACAAACATTTGATTTATTTATTCCTCCCCAATGGATAGTGTAATACGATTTAAAACAAAAATGACTCCAGACACTTAAAGCCCTGAATTAGTTCACTACAGAACACTGAAACAAGTTCATATTCTTTGGTGCCACTAGATCATTTTTTTCTTGGGACACTAGATCAATTTATCGTGTGCCACTAAATCATCTTCTCTTGTGCCACTAGATCATCTTCTCTAGTACACCTAGATAATCTTCTCCAGTGCATTTAGATCATCTTCTCTAGTGCACCAAGATGATCTCTCTTGTGCCACTAGATCATCTTCTCTTGTGCCACTATATCATCTTCTCTTGTGCCACTAAATCATCTTCTCTTGTACCACTAGATCATCTTCTCTAGTGCACATAGATCAACTTCTCTTGTGCCACTAGATCATCTTCTCTAGTGCAATTAGATCAACTTCTCTTGTGCCACTAGATCATCTTCTCTTGTGCACCTAGATTATCTTCTCTCATGTCCCTAGAACATCTTCTCTAGTGCACATAGATCAACTTCTCTAGTGCCACTAGATCATCTTCTCTATAGCCACTACATCATCTTCTCTTGTGCACCTAGATCATCTTCTCCAGTGCCACTAGATCATCTTCTCCAGTGCCACTAGATCATCTTCTCTAGTGCCACTACACCATCTTCTCATGTGCAACTAGATCATCTTCTTTTGTGCAGCTATATAATTTCTCTTGTGTCACTAGATCATCTTCCCTTGTGCACCTAGATCATCTTCTCTTGTGCCCCTAGAACATCTTCTCTTGTGCCCCAAGAACATCTTCTCCAGTGCATCTAGATCATCTTCTCTAGTGCACCTAGATCATCTCTTTTACCACTAGATCATCTCTCTTGTGCCACTACATCATCTTCTCTAGTGCACCTAGATCAACTTCTCTAGTGCCACTAGATCATCTTCTCTAGTGCCACTACATCATCTTCTCATGTGCACCTAGATCATCTTCTCTAGTGCACCTAGATCATCTTCTCTTGTGCCACTAAATCATCTTCTCTTGTGCCACTAGATCATCTTCTCTTGTGCCACTAGATCATCTTCTCTAGTGCACCTAGATCATCTCTCTTTTACCACTAGATCATCTTCTCTTGTGCACCTAGGTCATCTTCTCCTGTGCCACTAGATCATTTTCTCTAGTGCACCTAGATCATCTTCTCTTGTGCCACTAGATCATCTCTCTTGTGCCACTAGATCATCTCTCTTGTGCCACTAGATCATCTTCTCTAGTGCACCTAGATCATCTTCTCTAGTGCCACTACATCATCTTCTCATGTGCACCTAGATCATCTTCTCTAGTGCACCTAGATCATCTTCTCTTTTGCCACTAAATCATCTTCTCTTGTGCACCTAGATCATCTTCTCTTGTGCCACTAGATCATCTTCTCTTGTGCCACTAGATCATCTTCTCTTGTGCCACTAAATCATCTTCTCTTGTGCCACTAGATCCTCTACTCTAGTGCATCTAGATCATCTTCTCTAGTGCACCTAGATCATCTCTCTTGTGCCACTAGATCATCTACTCTAGTCCACCTAGATCATCTTCTCTAGTGCCACTAGATCATCTTTTTTAGTGCCACTACATCATCTTCTCATGTGCACCTAGATCATCTTCTCTTGTGCTCTAGATCATCTCTCTGTGCACTTAGATCATCTTCTCTTGTGCCACTAGATCATCTTCTCTTGTGCCACTACATCATCTTCTCTTGTGCCACTAAATCATCTTCTCTTGTGCCACTAGATCCTCTACTCTAGTGCATCTAGATCATCTTCTCTAGTGCACCTAGATCATCTCTCTTGTGCCACTAGATCATCTTTTCTAGTCCACCTAGATCATCTTCTCTAGTGCCACTACATCATCTTCTCATGTGCACCTAGATCATCTTCTCTTGTGCACTAGATCATCTCTCTGTGCACCTAGATCATCTTCTCTTGTGCCACTAGATAATCTTCTCTTGTGCCATTAAATCATCTTCCCTTGTGCTACTAGAACATCTTCTCTTGAGCACCTAGATCATCTCTTTTGTGCCTCAGATCATCTTCTCTTGTGCCACTAAATCATCTTCTCTTGTGCCACTAAATCATCTTCTCTAGTGCCACTACATCATCTTCTCATGTGCACCTAGATCATCTTCTCTTGTGCCACTAGATCATCTCTCTTGTGCACCTAGATCATCTTCTCTAGTGCACCTAGATCATCTTCTCTAGTGCCACTACATCATCTTCTCATGTGCACCTAGATCATCTTCTCTAGTGCACCTAGATCATCTTCTCTTTTGCCACTAAATCATCTTCTCTTGTGCACCTAGATCATCTTCTCTTGTGCCACTAGATCATCTTCTCTTGTGCCACTACATCATCTTCTCTTGTGCCACTAAATCATCTTCTCTTGTGCCACTAGATCCTCTACTCTAGTGCATCTAGATCATCTTCTCTAGTGCACCTAGATCATCTCTCTTGTGCCACTAGATCATCTACTCTAGTCCACCTAGATCATCTTCTCTAGTGCCACTAGATCATCTTTTTTAGTGCCACTACATCATCTTCTCATGTGCACCTAGATCATCTTCTCTTGTGCCCTTGATCATCTCTCTGTGCACCTAGATCATCTTCTCTTGTGCCACTAGATCATCTTCTCTTGTGCCACTAGATCATCTTCTCTTGTGCCACTAAATCATCTTCTCTTGTGCCACTAGATCCTCTACTCTAGTGCATCTAGATCATCTTCTCTAGTGCACCTAGATCATCTTTCTTGTGCCACTAGATCATCTTTTCTAGTCCACCTAAATCATCTTCTCTAGTGCCACTAGATCATCTTTTCTAGTGCCACTAGATCCTCTACTCTAGTGCATCTAGATCATCTTCTCTAGTGCACCTAGATCATCTTTCTTGTGCCACTAGATCATCTTTTCTAGTCCACCTAAATCATCTTCTCTAGTGCCACTAGATCATCTTTTCTAGTGCCACTACATCATCTTCTCATGTGCACCTTGATCATCTTCTCTTGTGCCCTAGATCATCTCTCTGTGCACCTAGATCATCTTCTCTTGTGCCACTAGATAATCTTCTCTTGTGCCATTAAATCATCTTCCCTTGTGCTACTAGAACATCTTCTCTTGAGCACCTAGATCATCTCTTTTGTGCCTCAGATCATCTTCTCCTGTGCCACTAAATCATCTTCTCTTGTGCCACTAAATCATCTTCTCTAGTGCCACTACATCATCTTCTCATGTGCACCTAGATCATCTTCTCTTGTGCCACTAGATCATCTCTCTTGTGCACCTAGATCATCTCAATACATTACTTTTTAATATTAAATTTTTTCATATATGTGATGTTGCCACTTGCAATTCTTTTAATAAATGTGTTCTTAGGAATAAATTGTTGAATAATCCCTTCTGCAGAGCTATTACACTGAATCATTACTTAGTTTTAGTGAATCATTACTTAGTTATATTGAATCATTACTTAGTTTTACTGAATCATTACTTAGTTTTACTAAATCATTACTTAGTTTTACTGAATCATTACGTAAAAATAGATATTGGAAATTTTCAGAAAAACTAGAAATAGCTAGATTTTTTTGGTGTATTCGGTTTGAACAAAACATTCAATAGGAGGGAACATTAGGATTTCACTCTATGACTTAGAATTGATTTCAAAACCAATAAGCCTCTAACTAGAAGTAAACAAGGAGACTTAGAATTGATTTCGAAACCAATAGGCCTCTAACTAGAAGTAAACAAGGAGACTTAGAATTGATTTCCAAACCAATAGGCCTCTAACTAGAAGTAATCAAGGAGACTTACTAAGAAGATTAACTGCCATGCATTTTGATAGTGTTCATTTTAGAGCTCAATTCTTTTTTATTTAGTTGCAAGAGTGAAGTTTAATTGAGCGTACTTTATATTTTATAGTTTATCTTTATATTTTATAGTTTATCGTGAAAATCTCTAATACAAATATAAGCCTTAAGGTAAAGTAACTGGGATATCTTTAAAACTATTATCCAATACTAGTAGTGTCCCTTACACCAAGAGCTTATGCTGTAACTTATGTGGAAAATGTAATTTTATTTGTTTGTTCTATAAACTTGATTGAAATTAACAAGTTGACTCGTTGATTTCTTCACTTTCTCATTTAAAGTCATTCTAAAAAAATAAAAGCTTTTATCTAAACACATACTTTTCTACTTATTTTGTTGAGAACTTTAATTTTTAATATTATTTTAATCTCCAGGTAAAACTTGAGGTTCTCAATTCACAGTCAATGATTTACATGACCAAGAAATAAGATTACAAAATGTGATGCTAGAGCCTTGGTATTCATAGTGAACTTAGGCACACAAGCACAAGACAAAACACTGGGAAAATGTAATCTTCACACCTTGTAGTATATAAAGTAGTCTAAAGAGAATTGTCATCATCCAGGCAGTTCAAACTATTATTAGTACAGCATCATATGTTGTACACTCCAGCTGGAATAACCTGCCCAGTGTGAAGCCCAACATTCCAGGCTTGCATAGGTCTCACCAGCCACATGAGGAGGCATAAAACCCCAGTGCAAAGCCCTCAGCCCCCTGGATGACAAAGTGGTCATCATCGAACCATGCATACAGGCCACATTATTAAGTCCTCCAAAAATAATTTTATTGTTTGTATAAAGTCATTAAGCATTTCCATGTATAAATGTGTATCAATTCATTCATAATAGTTATAATAAGAGAAACCTATAAGGTATATTATCATGTTGAAACTTTATACAATTATTCATTGTCAATAACAATACATGAATCATTTTAAAAAACAAATTAGTTAATCAATTAGTCGTAATGATTTAATTTCTGTCCCATCACCACATTTTATTTTAGGCCTCTAACTAGAAGTAAACAAACAAACTTATTTAGAAATGAACATTTTGAAAGTCAAATGAAGTCAAGTAATAAATGAGAATGTGTGCACAATTAAAGAATTTCAACCTCAGCTCTGGCAAGGTATTTGGAGCCTGGTGAACTGAAGAGATTTCAGTTGAAGTCCAAAACTGAGCATAATAACAATGTTTCTTTTTAAAGAATGAAGTCAGAACATTTTCAAATGATATAATGCAACCAGAGTTACATCCCACATTTTTTATTGAGAAAAAGAGAACAATAAAAAAGAATGACACTGGACAGTTGCATTAGAAAGAGATAAGATTTAATACTAATTATTAGAGGTATGGCTTAATTATTGTTGTAAATGTTAAGCATTGATAACATTCAATGGTGTGCAGTTTAATAAGTTTTATGTGTTAACATCATACAGTGCTATTGAACTAGAGGGAAATGAGAAGGCTGACACACTTATCAAGTGTGGGAGAACAAAGTCACAATTAAACATTGCACTCAATCCAGAAGAAATGAAGAAACTAATAGGAAATAAAATAAATGAGAAATGGATATGCTTCCATCTGAATCACAAGAAAGATGACACCTATTACAAGCTATCCCGACAAGATCAACATCTAATCTTTCGACTCAGGACCGGACACAACAGAATGAGACAACATATGTTCCAGAAGCTCAAAATTGAAACCAAGTGAAATCTGCCCATGTGGAGTGTCACCAGAGAATGCTGACCATGTCCTTCAAAATTGCATTCTATACCAAGAGGCCCGAACAAAACACTGGCCCCAAAACACCCCTATAGAAAGAAAACTATATGGAGAGTTCCCTGATTTGAAAACCATTGTGCAGTTCATCTCATATACTGGTCTAGTTATCTGAACGCTCCAACATATTAATGAGAATGAGGAAGAAATTCAGTGCTATGTAGTTATGAAACAATAATATGTGAATAAATATGAATATCGCTGAGTGAATAAGTGATAAGATGGGTATGTTACAGAATATCTGAGTGTTAATCCAAGATAGAACTAGATGACCTCAGACCCAGGTTACAGAAAGATTCAATATTGCAATAATCTAGGGCTGTTTGATATGACCAATGGCTATTGCTGGCTAGAGTTGAACAAAAACAAGAAAAACATAAAAAAGACTTTTTTAAAAAACCAAAGCTTATATTAAGTGTAGTTTGGATCAGATATGTAATTATATATATATGATTGATCTAGGTATAATAAATGTGTGTAATTAGAAATATTTTTACCAATAGTTTTTGTTTAGCTTTTATCAATGTGCTTGATCTCATGTCTGGACCAGTTGTGCAAGGGGAAGGGAAAAAGGGGGTATCTTGGGTGAATATTTACATGATCCTTATTTAAATGCATAAAAAAAATATATAAAAAAAAGGGCTCAGGAGTCCTCTAGCCAATACAGTAACCACTGTGCCAGGGATTCGCTTAAAGTTTTATACTTATTTACAAACTTTTCTTTCTATAAACAATAAAGGAGACTAATTTAACTTATACAACCACATCTATCAAGTACAATTTCTTTCCCTTGTTCAAGATACCAAACAAAAGCATTAATTACCATTAGTTAATTAGTTGATTGGCTATTTTTTAAAATTGATTTTTGTGTTGTCAGGTTAAAGAAATAATTGTGAACAATTTCAGCTAAATCCGAGATTGGGTATGAGAGAAATAACATGCTCAAACTTTTATCCATACAGACAGACAGAGTGAACTGATATAAGCATCACAAAAATAAAAAAAAATACTTTAAAAAAATAATAAAGAATATATTAAGTGTAATTTTAGCAATTAGTTTTGAATATATTTAAGTTTAACAATAATAAATCTGGGCAATTAGAAATATTTTTACCAATTGTTTTTGTTTAGAGCAATTTCATGCTTAAAGCTTTCTCAATTTCGCTTGTCTGGACTATTTGGGAAAGGGAAGGGGGTATCTGTGTGAAGGTTGCTGTGACAGCTTTTTAAATGCATTTTATTTTTTAAAAAAACTTGTATGACTTGAATTCGAACTCAAGGGCTCAAACCACTACACTAACCACTGTGCCAGTGAAGTGCATATGAAAATAGAAGGTTTCATAGCTATCTGTAGTTAGCTTCAAACTTTTAAGTGACAACCTTATTCTCTATACAAAGTATACCTCAACAATAGGCAAGTAAAGTTTCTTTCCCTTGTTTGATACAAACAAAATAATTAATTACCAATAATCAATTAACTATTTGGTTAATTAGTTTCATTGATTTTTGTTTTGTCAGGTACAAGAAATAATAGTGCAAAATAACAACTTGATCCAAGAATGGTTGTGGGAGATATAACGTTTTCAAACTTTTTACCAGACAGACAGAGTTGGTTGATATAAGTTTATAGGAACGAAATTAAAAATACAATCAATCAGACAACTATAGTCTCAAAATACACATGAAATACTTGTACGAAACATTCTAGAAATCCAACAAGAAAATTTGAAGTAAATTAAAGAAAGCCGAAGAACCTACTGTTGTTAAGTGTACTCACCAATTGATGAATGAACTTTTCCCAGCTGAATGGTTGCCAATCAACAAAACTGTGATTTTCTTTCTTGGAGCCAGCAAATTCAAACCTAAACTTTCTGCAATTTTGACTAAACCTGAAAAATGATAAAGCACTGATTTAATTATTGTAATTTTCTCTTTAATGCCAAGTTTTTAGCACAAAAATAATTTCAAGAGAAAAGAACATTCTTAGAATTTTCAAAATATATTGTAATAAAAGAAATGATATGATTAACAGATATTTTAGAATATGAAAGTGATTTTATAGTGAATGACAATATAAGCATTTGTTTTACATTTGGGGAACTGTCTTGAGAAGCAGGGGAAGACATCAGTAAAACATCTCCACAAGGGTAAGGGAAATCTCTTACTATGAAATTTTATAATTTAAATATTTTTTTTCTCACAAATCAATGAGCCTTTTAGTAATGTTTGAAGTGGAAAATATGATCAACTGTGTAACTGAAGTGTCTTCCTGTCTTTATAGAGAGAGGCCAAGAGAAGTCCAGTTTCACAGAGACCAATAGAAGTCCAAATTCCTAGAAATGCCATGAGAAGTCCAGCTTAAGAGAGAGAGACCAAGGGAAGTCCAGCTTCATAATATTGACCAAAAAAAGGAATCTTTACCACACCAAATTTGTCTTTTAACCATTCTCTAACAATGTTACCCAGATTTAAATATAGCTTTAAATTTTATTGGATTTAGATCTTAAATTTTATTTTGGGTGATGAAAAACAAATAGCCATGATGGGAAAATTTCAAGTTTTTTATTTTTTCCCTGGAAAAAAAATTTTCTTTTCTATATGGTTTCTAGGATTATTTTGGCAAAAACAAAATTCCATATATTTATTCAGTTTTCCATATGATGTGAAAACCCTATTTAACTACTTTAAAATGATCCCCTTACACTGTAAACCAACAACATTCTCTAACGCCACTCAGAGTTCATAGCCAATTTCATGAATGATTTTCTAGGTATTTTACAGGTTTTCAAGGTAGAGTTTTAGATTTTCAAGGTATGCATCGCACCATAGCAAGCAATATATACGCATATATATTTACATACATATGACATAAATATGTAAATAGAACAATATATATATATAAATATTTAATTAAAAAACCCTCATTAAAATGTATGCTGATAAGTTGAAATCATACCTCAAAAAAAAAAAAAAAAAAAAAAAAAAAGAATTCATCTCTAGTGTTTCCTAAGCATTTAAATGCAACTTTTTAATACATTAGAAAACACACAGAAGCTTGCACTACAGAAGAATAACTTTTTTTAAAATATGAGATGTAATTCAGCTAAAACTGTCGCAATCTGAAGTTAGGAAATTTCTTAAATTGACATAGATTTGTAAAAAAAATATTTCATTCTTACTATAACAGTTAACTTGCTTTCCATCAGTTTTAAGTAAAGTACAACCAAAATAACTCTACGGGCTTTTCTACAGCTGTGTGCGAAATATTTTCGTTAATTCTACAGTAGATCTAGACTCTAATTTAAGTCACTAAATACGCGGACTTTTCACGGCTGTGAGAGAATTATCTTCACTCTATTCTATTGGATTAGCGTAAATTAAGTCACTAAATTCGCGGACTTTTTTCGTATTATCTTTACTGAATCACCGTAAATCTAGTCCCTAAAATTCGCGGACTTTTCACGGCTGTGTGTGAATTATTTCACTGAATCTACCCTAGATCTTGAGTCTAGATCTAAGTCACTAACTTCGCGGACTTTTCACGGCTGTGTGTGAATTATTTTCACTGAATCTACCCTAGATCTAGAGTCTAGATCTAAGTCACTAACTTCGCAGACTTTTCACTGCTGTGTGGAATTATTTTCACTGAATCTACCGTAAATCTAGATCTAGGTTACTAGCTTCGCGGACTTTTCACGGCTGTGTGTGAATTATTTTCACTGAATCTATCGTAAATCTAGAGTCTAGATCTAAGTCACTAACTTCGCGGACTTTTCACGGCTGTGTGTGAATTATTTTCACTGAATCTACCGTAAATCTAGAGTCTAGATCTAAGTCACTAACTTCGCGGACTTTTCACGGCTGTGTGTGAATTATTTTCACTGAATCTACCGTAAATCTAGAGTCTAGATCTAAGTCACTAACTTCGCGGACTTTTCAAGGCTGTGTGTGAATTATTTTCACTGAATCTACCGTAAATCTAGAGTCTAGATCTAAGTCACTAACTTCGTGGACTTTTCACTTCTGTCACTGCTTCTACAGTCTAGATCTAATGAAGTTACTAAATTGGCGGACTTTTCACGGCTGTGTGCGAATTATTTTCACTGAATCTATCGTAGATCTAGACTCTATAGATTCTAACTCAATGTCACTAAACTTCGCGGACTTTTAACGGCTGTGAGAGAATTATCTTCACTAGATTCTAGTGATTTAGCGTAAATCTAGAATACTTCTAGAGCAATCTAGACATTATATGTACCTGTATCTAGATCCTTAAATTAACTAAAATTCACCGAGTTTTCAGGTTAAGCGCGAATTATCTTCACTAGATCTAAATTTAGATACTATTTCTAGCTAGATGAGAAGGATGGATGGTGAGAAGACTCAAAAGTAAAGTACCGGTAGCAATTCTACTTAAACACTGAATCATAATCTCCAAATACAAAATCTAATAAAATACTCAGAAAGACACAAAGATAAGATGATATACGGACTTTCCACGCGAAGTCCCTCTTACTGTTACAAGAAGAAGATTTTCGGCAAGGGAGGGCTTGGAGGGGTGTAGCCTTCACATTAGGCTGCTAATTGCTCTAGTTATAGACAATGGTCACTACAGACTAGATCTAGCGCGTCTTCAGTCGTAACAGTGAAAGGAAAACAGTGCTAAGTGAAATGCTTGCTTGAGCCAAGGTCGTTTTCAATCACGAGGTCGCGCTTCACAAGTGGGTGAAAGGCGGTGTAGACGCGAAGTCACTGGTCAGCTCAATGTAACCGGGAAAAAAACGAAAATAAACACCAGGTATCGGGAGGGAAAGAACTCAAGGTCCAGTTTTAAAATTCAAGGCTTTTTCAAGGTGGCTACGAACCCTGGCCACTTCAAAACCTCTCTCTTTCAAAAATGTTTTTTTTTTTTTTTTTTTTTACAATTCCTCTTATCAGCTTGCAAATTCTTATTGGGAACAAACAAAAAGGCAGAAGCAAAAACCTGGAAACGGATCTTAAAAATGGCTCTAACAATTTTGGTAGAAATATGTATATCTTTGGGAAAAGAATTACTTAACTAATTGGCCTTTTAGGGAAACTCTGGCTCAATAGTTATAATTTTCAAAAAAAAAAAAATATTTTCTGAAATTAAATTTGGTCTGGAGGTCTAGACAATTGTTATCTTGAACACACATATGTCAGAGGGTACTCCCGCATGTAATCATTAAAGAGTCTAATAAATATATAGACGTTCCAGAACATTTTGTGCGCCCTCTTCTAAGTCTGGATCTATAAGCTCTATTACCAAACTAGAATCTTCTATACCATATGTCTAGATCCAGTATTCTAGTCCAGACTACAGTTTTCTAATGCATGTTCCTATGTCTGGATTTGTATCACCAAACCACAATTTTATATACATTAGATTTATGCATACTTAACAAGGATTTGTTTCATTAGTGAATATGAGCAAAGGAATAGCTCTTACAAAAAAGTTATTAGTTTTATAAAGGAGGAATGGTCTTTTTAAAAACAATTTTTTTGTTTGTCACTTGCTCAACTATGTCATAATTATTGGAATAATAGGATGTGGAAAAAAAAAATTCTTTTTAGAAATCAAAATCAAGACCTGCCTCCTTTTGCCATTAAAAGATCAAATAGCATATGGTTAATGAATCTTTAAAAGCTAATTAAAACATGCAAGATAAATAGAATTTAAAAAGTACCATTTTCTGGATCCATGTAGAGTCCGTGACATTCTCTTAAAATCTTTTCATTCAAAGATTGTGTGGTAGTTTCAGCAGCGTTGGCTGAGGATTTCTGCTTAACTTGTTTTATTTTTCCAGACATTTGTTCTGATCAAGAAACAGAATAACACTTTACTAAAGGACAGTTGTTGTTTTTTGAGAGAAAGAAAAGAGAAGATTTTATAAAAGAAATAAGAAAGAGAGGCGGCTGATAAAATTATAACAAATATGTATTTTAAAAAAGGGACAGAGAAGGCAGACAACATGCTTGTTTAAATAATATGGTTGAGCAATAAATAACAAAACATGAATATTTTATAAGTTTCCGATGTTTTGTTTTTTTGTTCAGAAAATGATTATCCTATCCAATATGCTGGTGACTGAGGGGTAAAACAATTGGGGTATCAGGTTTGAGTCTTGGTGAGTACTGAGATTTTGAATTTCAGGATTTTTAGGTTGCCACTGAGTCCAACTCTAATGAAAGAGTGAAAGTGGTAGTCATTGTGCTGGATATCATCTATAGTGATAGGCCATAGTAACAGATAACCTTACATTAATTGATCCTCTGAAGGAGGTACTTTACTTTTTTAACTATCCCATACTTCTTGCAGTTCAGCAGAGGACTAGATCAAGATGAAAGACACTTATGAAGTTAGTGGGCTGTCCTATCTCCACCACAAACTAATATTTTGCTCTTTTCAGCACTGTTTTCCATGGCAACTGCTCTAGCTGTAGCATACAGTTTTGAAGTAAGATCTTGTGCATGGGTCTGCATTTTCTTCAATGAGGTCTATAACATCTGCAAACCTGAGATTGGAAGGAGGCCTCCCATTTATGGTCAAGCTAGAAGTAAATCCTTCATGGGTCTCCATCCTAATATGCTCCAAAAATATGTTAAAAAGAGCTGGAGAGAGAATGCCTCCTTGCTACATTCCTATGGATGTCCTAAAACTTTCTCCAATTTGGTTGTTCAGAAGTACTGAGCTTTGGCATTTTGAAATATGGCTTTGATAACATCAATAATGTTTTTATCGATGTTAAACTTCCTCATCAATTGCCACATGCCATCATGCCAAACCCGGTCAAAAGCTTTTTGAAGTCTATGAAGTTGTGTACCTGTTTCTTAGTGTTGCATTTTTCATTTCAGAATCTGATGTGAAATATTTGTTCAACAGTGCTTCTTCTACCTGCTCTGAAGCCTACCTGTTGTTCGGAAAAGACATCATCAGCTTTTCCCTTGAATCTGTTGAAAATTATTCTTAGCATTTTCTTGTTCAGTTGACTGATCAGACTTAGCGTTCTGTAGTTTTGGCTCAAGTTTCCTTTCTTGGGGCGTGGAATAATTAATTTTTCTTCTTTTTCATGTCAGAGGGTTCAGATTAGTAATCCTCTATCTGAGATAAACTGTGTAGTGGTTTCCAGGTCAGGCAGTTCCCCATATAGTTTTTCTTCTATAGGAGGGTTTTGGGGCCAGAGACTTGTTCGGGACGAATGATTGAGGTCATTCTTTTGGCCATATTTTTTGGTCACATATTTTCTGGCAGTTTGTCCCAAAAACATTTAGTTATATATATGTGAGCCACCTTGTTTTGAAAGTTCTGATGGTGTGTTATCAATTTCAAGCGACTTGCCATCTTAAAGTGATTTTATTGTTTCCTCTACTTCTGAATCTAGAATCGGATCCTTGCAAAGTTATCTTTTGTCCCAAGGTGTTTTGTAGACTGTAGTTGGGATTTATCTCAAAGTTATAAAGATCTTTGCAATATTCTGTCCACCTTTGAAGCACATCTGCTTCTTCTGTCAGAAGAGTTCCATAGTTGTTTTCAATCACAGTGAATCGAGCTGGTCTTGTGTTGGTTAAAGCATTTAATTTTTCATATGCTTTTTTTTTATATTGCCAACTTTCAAGATACAATCTATTATAGTGTACAGATCACTGATCCATTTTTCTTTTGCAGACTTCCTTTTCATGCATATTTCTTATCATTCTCTGGAATGAGGACCGCATTAAAAAAAGTTTGGGAATGGGGGGATGCATATATATATATATATATATATATATATATATATATATATATATATATATATATATATCTGTAATTAGAAAAATACTCTCGCTAAATGTGTGTAATGTCTTTTCATTCAAATGTATACTGTATTATACATTTTTCCACACCCAGTTGAATTACAACAAGAGAGTTAACAATTCTTAAGCTCATGTTAGGAATATTTTTTTAAAACATATTCATCTTTTTACTCCACAACATGTCACCACAAATGTAAAGATGAACTTAATGTGAAGTATTTAACTGTTTACACTCGTGCATAATATTCTGAAAATATGGAACTAGCTTACTCTTTGCTATCCTTGTGACTGCTGTCAAATTACAGTCAGTCAACATCGACCTATTCTTACACTTGTTTATTTTCAAGCAAGAAAACTCTTGTTCCCAGATGTCTGTGGACCCAAATAATCTTAAAGTTTAGCATCAAAGTTTCTTTTGAGTGTGTAAATACAGCTTCTGGTACCCATAAATTCACAGCAGAAGGAACTGACTGGAACTTCTCTTTTGGGTCATTATTTGATTGAAGGTATGTCATCTGGAACTGAATCAGCTTCTGCACTAAATGGTGAGCTGATGATATTGAAAGCTGGTTCCAAGTTCTATGACATCTTAAAATTTGCTTTCAAATTTCACAACTAAGGAATCCAAATAAGTCGTGTACTTTTCAACCATTTTACTGGAAATAGTTTTGCCTTTCATCAAAGGAAAATGACAAAATCTGTTTTCATTTGTTAGCCTGAAGAAACGGGGCAAGTTTTGTTTGAAAAGAATTAACATGCACATACATTTCATGTGCAAACAACCTTTGCAAAATATGAAGTCTATCTCCCACTCTTCACTAGAAATATTAGTAACAACATCACAATCAATGTCCTTCAGGGAACATAACAATTTCTTCCTTGATATACCATATTCTTCTCAATACCAATATCTATTTTCTAGATCTAGGTGAATGAATATCATTTAATCTTATTCGTTGACAAGCCGAACGTACATTTCAAAAGACAGGTCTGATGATACATCGTCAGATATACATACTAGAAAAAAACAAGGTTAACCGTATGATTAGAGACGCAAAAGCTAGTCATATTCAACAAAAAATCGAAACTTCTAATTCTTCAAAGGAGCTATTTAGGATCACTGCTAAAATGTTAGGGGGAGCTAATAACGAACGTTTGCCGTCATCGATCCCAGTATCTGAACTCCCTGATTCCTTCAATAGATTCTTCATTGGCAAGATTGAGCAGATCAGAAATGACATGCCATCTCTCATCACAGCTTGACCACTCTCCAATTTTTCAAAATTCTCCTTTTTGCGAGTTTCAGTGTGTATCTCAAGATTATGTCAAAAGTACTATTTTAAAGATGCCCAATAAGTCATGTGACCTTGATCCCATTCCAACCTCCTTGCTCCTAGAATGTTTGGATGAGCTTGTACCCACAATTACTAACATTGTGAACTCTTCACTGACTTCAGGCATTGTACCACAGCAATTTAAGCATGCACTTGTCAGGCCCTTATTAAAGAAATCCAGTCTTGACCCGGAATGTCTAAAAAACTATCGCCCGGTATCAAATCTTCCCTTCCTGTCAAAGCTTCTGGAGCGCATCCTGTTAGCGCAAATTCTTTCTCATCTTGAACAGTACTGTCTCTTGGAAGAATTTCAATCTGCATATAGGAAGTGCCGTAGCACAGAGACAGCAGTGGTCAGGGTACTAAACGACTTACTTCACAATTCCCACAAAGGCCACATATCAATTCTTTCCATGCTGGACTTGTCCACAGCCTTGGATACGCTAGACCATGAAATTAAGACAGCCAGATTCTCTGCAACTTTTGGTTTAGCAGGAGTCGTCCTAGAGTGGCTTGGATCCTACCTGACGGAACGCACCCAAAGTGTCGTTGTTAGCGGGACAGAATCAACAAGCTTACTTTTGAAGGACGGAGTACCCCAAGGATCAGTTCTAGGCCCAGTACTGTTCACTATGTATACATATCCACTCAGCGGTGTCATACGGCCAACCGGCATCTTATACCATTTCTTTGCCGATGACTCACAGTTATACGATTCATCAGTACCCTCAGAGGTGTCGCATCTGGCAGAGAAAATCACTGGTACCGTTGCAAGGGTGAGCGATTGGATGGTTGAAAATAAACTCAAGATGAACGAAGACAAGACAGAAATAATTAAGATTGGCACTAGGAACAATGTCTCAAAAGTTGAAAGCACAGATTCTCTCTTTATTACAAACTGCCATGTTCCTTTTGTCCATGTAGTGCGGAATCTTGGAGTTTTCTTCGACTCAACACTATCTTTCGACCCATCCATAAGTCAGCTCTGCAAAGGTCTTTATCTGCAGCTGCGCAGATTAGGCCAGATCCGACCATATTTAACAATGGAGTCAACAAAAACGCTAGCTGTGGCATTCATACTCTCCCGCCTTGACTACTGCGATGCTGTGCTAGCAGGTATACCTGATGGCAAAATAGCCAAGCTGCAACGTATACAGAACAATGCCGCTCAAATAGTCCTTAAAAAAACTAGACAAAATTCTGCTACTACGCTCTTGCGCACGCTCCATTGGCTTCCCGTGAAAGCGAGAATCGATTACAAGGTCGCCACACTTTGTCATCAGTGTATATATAACAACGAGATGCCCTTGTACCTTAGCAAACTGATTACTCCATATGTCCCCCAGAGAGCCATGCGCTCAATGGACTCAACGCTATTAGTAGTGCCTCGTTTCACCCTCAAAAGCTACGGTCTGCGGGCTTTTTCAGTTCACAGACAAAAGGTTTGGAACTCACTCCCCATTGATCTCATACAGACAACATGCTACACCACTTTTAAGAAGAACATTAAGACCTATCTGTTTAAAACTTTTTTAGATTAACTGTCATTTTAGCTGTCGTGTTTGTAATGTTATTACAGCGCCTTGAGCCTACATTTTGATTGTTAACAGCGCTTTATAAATAAAATTATTATTATTATTTATCATGATTGTATTTTTTTTTATATTAATAATGTTATATTCTGACGTAAAAGTCTAATAGACTAACCACTTTGTACCAGATTAACCAGATCTAGAGTGAAAATCATAATACTAATATTCATAATAATCATAAAAATACTTTGTTATCTATATATATAATTCTCTTTTTCTAACACTACCAAGAAGTCATGGAAAAATCACTCTTTTATTTCTTCAAGAAGTCAGACTAGAGTTACCCCACGTAACTTTAGCGACGAAAAAAAAAAGAGTGGGGAAGAACAAGTAGTATTCACCGATCACTAAATACCAGGTCCAGAATTATAAACCATCGCAGGGCCCAGTTTGAGTAGGGATATGGATAATAAGTGAAAATTAAGAGTTTGTATTAGAAAATAAATTTGTTTTTCCATTTTATTCATTCTTTACCACATAAAGAATTACTTTCCGAGCCTTGCATGTAGCGAAGTCATACATTATATCATAAAAATTCTGTTTCCTACATAGATCACGCTCAGTAGCAAGAATTATCAAATGTTTCAATCTATCTTCAAGAATTGTTGACCTCAAGTAATTCTTCATTAGTTTGAGGCGCGGGAAGCTCCTTGCATCACATTCCGGAGATTTCCAGGACTTTTTCGTTATATTTTGAAATTTCAGGAGATTTCCAGGAGGTGCTGGTAAATCAGGAGGCTGCGTAAAATCTGTTATAAGTTATAAAATGGTTTAATTTAATAATTTACACCTAGGATTAGCGTGGGGCCTATGAAAGTACAGGGCCCACTGCGGTTACAGTGGCCTAAGGCCGGCCCAGGAAAATAGCGGCGTATGCTATGTCGCAGGTCGACAGACATAAAATAATATACTCTACTATATAACTATAGTACATATTAATATAATTATACTAAGACTAAGTTATAGACAGTGGCAAGAGAGTACTGCTAGTCTCAGTCTGCTTTATTATTTTTTTTATTTCTTCTCTTGCACTATCAGTAAGTTGAGTAAGTTAAGTACTTAGTCACTAAGTTGAGTAAGAATCACTATCAGTCTGAGTATCTACACTACACGGTCTACACTGTCTACAGTATCAGGCAATAGTGCCAACAATACTATTGGCAATAGTGTAGATTCACTGTAGAGTAGATAGCTCTAATCTAGATCTATAGCTCTACTATGATTCTAGATCTAGACTATATAACAAAACACTATTTAAACTTTTTAAAGTGTTTGCGTGTAACTTGTAACCGGAATCATGTGTGCTGCTATTTTTAGCATTCCTTTGTTTTTAACCAATGGGAAAAATTGTATGAAATATTGCTGAATGAATGTTGTTGTCAATATGGCGTCCCTGGTTGCTGATTACTCTGATTCTGACAGTGAAAGTGAAGAAGCAAACGCAATTTTCAAAAGTGAAGCAGACCAAGAAGAAATAAAGTACGTTAATATTATTTAAATTACAAATATTACTCTTTTTGGCTAGTCATAAATTAAATGTACAAGATCTAGAGCCCTAAAGACTCTTGCATCTACAAGTACAATGTACTACAATCTACACTGTCTACACGTTTTTTTTTTTATTATCACTACTAGTCTCACTTAGAGTCACTAGACGACTAGTCTAGACTACTCAACTCTAGACGTGACTAGATCTACCACTGGCAGTACCACTCCCCACTGTAAAAAACAGGGGACTGTACCAGATCATTAGATGTAATAATCTAATCTATATCAACTATATGTACATCATTACTATTTGGCAAACCATAAAAAGTAAGCGATGATATTTTATTGCTAGCCTTGTTCCTGTTATAGAATATTGTCACGATCTATGATGTACTGGATGTCACGTTGAAGATTATCTTGATCTAAACAGCACAATCAATTATCTTGGTTGCCGAGGATCTAGAAATTGTCAGTTGATAGGATGATCATTTAGAAGTAGCTAGTTGAAAAGATGATCATCTAGAAGTTACCAGTTGATAAGAGGATCATCTAGAAGTTGCTAGTCAATAAGATAATCTAAGTATGTTATTATTATAATCAATGAAGAAACTTCTCTTCGTCAAATACAAATACTTTAATTCAAAACTTGGAAAAGCTATTCACAATAATTACAATGATTAACTGTAATTGAATAAAACAGAATATGTATATTTCTACTAAATTAAATGATCTACACAATAATATGATCATGTCATCTTCCTTTGAGTTCCAACACGAGACTGGCAGTAATATCTAGAATCTTTTCAGACCTTTGGGCGTTACCATGTGACTAATCTCTTCTTGTTGCTTGGTTAATCAATTGACCAATAATATACAGATTAACGTAAAATAATTAATATTTCTAACCAATCTCATTTATTCCAAAACAGAAGGTTGCTGCATGCTTGGGATCCCCCGAGCTAGCTGAAATCTTGCCGACAAGCCTTGAGCTAAATATAGACAAAGTGTACATGACAAATATATTATAACTTTTATATTTAAAACATAATAATGTGCTTAAAAATAGAGCTATATGAATAAGCACCAAACATCTTTTATTATAAAGACAAAACATGTTAATATTAATAGAAATGAAATTTTAAATGCGTTATAAATACAGAGCAAAAAAACAAAGATTTACTGCTGCAGGGGTAAACGACTGTATAGAAAATACGAAAAACATGCATATATGTAACCCTGCCGGACGAAGTAAAACACAGGACATTTGGGCCACGAGGCCTTCATCAGCTACAAAACAAATAAAAAACAATTAACACAAAATAGTCCTAAGTTAACTTATCTGTCCGATGTTGTTCTCTATCGAGGCAGAAAAGAAATGAGCTACGCTGGTGTAAAAGCGCGGGAAAATGGAAGGGGGCGGAGATGTCAGGCAAAGATGAATGGGAAAAGGGTAGTGTTAGTGCCCAACGCATATTAAATAAAAGTGTGCTGGTTGTTGATCCCGTTAGGTTGGAGGGTGCCTGACATGTAAATAAGTTTGTTTTTGATCTGCAGACAGGTGTTTTTGTCGTTGCATTGTTGTATGGCAATGACGAGGAGGTCGGTGGTGTCATGTAATTCTTCCTTATTACTGTTTTGTTTTTACTTATGATGCATACTTAACTTTTTACACACTGACACCCATAGGCTTACTACTGTTCTCTTTTTTTACAGTGACAGAAACCACTATAAAATCAGTAATAATTAAGGAAGATCTTTCTTACATAGGTTTTTTTGCACAATAAAATAAAATTAAGATATATATATATATATATGTGTGTATTTTTGCCTTGTATTAAAACTTTTAGAAAGAAAGCTAATTTCATTGATGAATTCTATTGTACAGTAACATTTAAAATCGCATATAAAAAATTGAACAAAGACTTTGTAATTAGATCCAGCAAACAAAGAAATAATATGCTGGAATGTTAAGAAACACTTGACCTCTGTAACTAGCCTATGGTTATAATAGCTGTACATGCTTCACTGGCCATGCCTAAACACTCAACATTATTGATTGTGTATGCCCTAGAAAAAGAAATTGCGTGATGGTCAACACCATCAACTATACACACTACACTGTTTTTTTTCTTCTATGTTTGGTTTTCCTAATGCTCTTAGATCTATATAATTGTACATCTAAATATAGATCTGAATAATAGGCCTATAGACTAAATTTAATCTATGCTTAGCACCATCCAAGGTCCAAGCTTTAAATAGGTATAATTGATGTTCCTATTGTTGATGTTCCCGCTGTTAATAAAATATCGTTTTCCGCAAATGAATTTATCAAAAAAATAAATATTGACCTACAACGCTTCAGATTCCCCCCTTTACATTTGAAATTTAAAAATTATGAACAAGCTTTTTGTGTACATGTTATAGGAAATAAACCCATGTTGGCACAAGTAAAGTGAATAGCGATGAACGAAATGCACATTTACATAATTTGTAGAATTATGGATAAAATATACACACAGATGAAGTGATAGACCTATAGTGCAATTTACTAAACTATGTCTTTTATGGAGTTTAAACAAAATTGTATTGATGTGTCCCATATTCATGGTGACAAATTCTAGATTGACGTGAAAAAGAAAGAATGATTGACAAATGAATGTAAAGTGAAAGATGATTGTTAGGAGTTTAGTTATCAGCAGCATGTTTATGGTTCTTCTTGTCTTCCTTTTCTTTTCAAATGTCCACTACTTCAAATGAATTAACTAACAAGCAAAATAAATTTTTAAAAATACTTTTTTAAAAACAAAGCTTATATTAGGTGTAATTGTATCAATTAGTTTGGATCAGTCATGTAATTAATTTTGTAATAGATCTAGACTAACAGTAAACAAGATTACAAAGAGAGGCGGCCCCTGTGGGAGACGGATCACTGTCAGATCCGCATATTCGCTGGTCGACTGAGGATGGCATCGAGCAGGGTATGAAACCGAGACCGTAGAGATAATCAGTTCTGCGCGCTAACCGCATGACCAGGCTCTTAACCTAATGACAAACTGGTAACAAACTTATAGCATACTATTGATAATATACCTACACATTAGGGAATGACAACTACCGGGTATGTACAATATGTCAGAAGAGCGATTTTAGATAATCTTTTGGTATTGAGCATTTTCATTTAGGCCTAAATGGAACTAGAATGAGGATGTAGATCTACCTAAATTAAACTACTAATTTAGCACTCTCAATATCTATATCTACTAGATCTAGATCAAAAATATATATTTGGGATAATGTAGATGTAATTTAGATAAGATTTATATTTAAAAAAAACACTAGATAATCAATTAATAGACTAATTGCAAAATCTAAATATTAAAATAGTAGATTAGTTTTAGTATTTTATAACATTGACATGTTGACAATCTAGACTTTAGAAAAAAAATCTACACTTTAAGCCTAGAAATTAAAATTATAGATCTTGATCTAGTCTAAATCATGGCTGTCTGGTAGTGCGGTTTGCGCGCTGGACTGTCGTTTGGATTCATCGATGGTCCCATGTTCAAACCCTGCCCGCTCCCATCCCCCGTCGTCCTAAGGGAGGTTTGGACTACAACTCTGAAGGAACATCCGAAACATGTAAAACAACAAACATTCTAAACTAGACCAAGAAATTCTAGATCTATTCCATAATGATTTTAATTAGAACTTAAATCTAAATCTAGTTTTAAAAATCTAGATCTAGTGTAAAAAATCTAGATTAGATCTAAATCTATTATGTCTTTTTAAAATGCGAGTCACATTACGAGGTTTAATAAACATTACTATACCGAGTTGTTTTAGCATTTAAAGAATTTATTCCATATGACGCCAAAGGAAAAAAATCCATTACGTCACACGGTCTAGTTAGACTAAAACATATCATCTATACGAGCAGCTTGTAGAGTGTTCATAGACATCGGTGCACCAAGTTTGTTCTTTTAGCATTTCATTTAATGGGCTAGTTAGACATAATATATATATTAATATATATATAAAAGGATTAAAGACGCTTTTTTTTTTTGTTTTGTCTGTCCGTTATGTTAATAGCGAGAAGAAAAAAAGACTAAAAGCTATTGAAAATCTGATTAAAATTAATTTCCCTTCCGAAACATCGCATTAGTTTTAAGGTTTCTATTATAGATTGGTGCACCGAGTGAGATCTTTTAGCATTTCATTTAAAGAATTAACTCCATATGACGTCAAAGGAAAAGATTCCATTACGTCACACATCCTAGTTAGACTAAAAAAAATGTCTTCTATACGAGCAGCTTCTCGAAGGTTCATAGACATTGGTGCACCGAGTGAGTTCTTTTAGCATTTCATTTAAAGAATTAACTCCATATGACGTCAAAGGAAAAAAATTCCATTACGTCACACGTCCTAGTTAGACTAAAAAATATAATATATATATAAAAGGATTAAAGACGCTTTTTTTTTTGTTTTGTCTGTCTGTTATGTTAATAGCGAGAAGAAAAAAAGACTAAAAGCTATTGAAAATCTGATTAAAATTAATTTCCCTTCCGAAACATCGCATTAGTTTTAAGGTTTCTATTATAGATTGTTCCGGATGTTTATATATTTATAGTGAGAAAAAAATAAGAATTCCAGATTAATCAAATGCCGTTAATTAAATTTCTGGGATGGTCTGTTATGAAAATTAGATGTACCATACCCTTATGGAGATTTTATCAAACCATACTTTGGTGTTAGGAAGTTGTTTTCCTTAAAAATCAGAGCATAATATTAACGATAATTAGATTTTTTAATGTTTTAGATAGAAAGTTAAATGTAGAGTAAGAGAGAAGTGCGATTTTACATAAATAGAGTTAAACTATTTTTCATAAAAAATCCGGAACAAACAATTTTCGTAAATGAGAAAATTATTTGTTTTATTTATTAGAATAGGGATTTCAAACATTTATTAGCGTTATTAGATTTTTCATATAAAATTCGGATCATTTTTGGCAACGATTTGTAAGAAAATTAAGGTTATGTAGGTCGATTTCTTTTTCGAAACAAAATCCGGAACATTCTTTACTGATAAAACAACTTTTATTATGTTTCGGCAAGAAAGTTAACTGTAAAATAAGTCTAAAAATTTATTTTCAATAATCGTTTTTAGTAAATTACTTTCTTATTTTAAAATCCTGAATTAAAAAATATAATTATTTGACATAAATTTGTTTTTTATAAAACAATATCCGGAACAACTTTTTAGTTAATGAAATATAAATCAGTATAGATATTTTTATTTAGCATTTATATTTACATTAAAAAACCAGAACAATATATTAAAGATCATGTGTTTCTTGCAACGTTTAAGCATGGAAATAAAATCTACTATAACTTAGAAGAGCAAACAAATATTCATTGGCATTGATTTGTTTTTCACAAAACGTCCGGGACAATCTATTATAGATACTTTAAACTATTGCAATATTTCTGAATGAAAAATTAAAGGTTAAATCAGATTTACAATAACCTCTAGTGTTATTTGTTAATCTAATCGTGACGGACAGACCGACCAACAGACAAAACGCACAAAAAAAAGCTTTTTTTATTCGGATGGGGGCACTAAACAAAAAAATAAATAAAATCTGATTTTTTAAAAAAGTTTAAGGAATTGGTTTAGCACCTGGTCATGTTACAACGTTACACTACTGCACGAAAGTCACTGCTTAAAAAGTCCATTTTAAAAAATGTGCATGATAATTACATACAAAGTGCATTATTAGCCTTTATAAATAAACAGAAATGTTTTCTTTTAATTTTAGCAGCTAGTTAACCAGAAAAAACATCTTTAAGTATTATTTATATTTGTTGTAAACATTTCCTGTACATTTTATAAATATATTTGACTTAGTGATACTGAAAATACACAAAAATTATTCATCTTTGTTAGCATATTGTAACATTGCCTCCCTTACATTTACGTAATTGTTTTAGAATTGGTGTATTTTTATGAAAAAATCATTAATTAATTAATTAATTGCATAATTAATTTTATGAATTAAATGATTTTCTTTTAGAAAACCAAAAGTAGCCGTTGCACCTAAACTTTTCAAGCCGGATTTAATGATGAAATAATATTTTTCATATCTCTTCTAGTTTTCGAGACCTGAGTGAGACAGACAGACAGACGGACATTTTGCACAAACCTAATAGCGGCTTTTTCCCCTTACGGGGGCCGCTAAAAATCTGTGTGATTAGAAATATTTTTACCAGTTGTTTGTTTTGTTTTCATGCTTTTAGCTTTCTCAATGCACTATGATCGTATCACTTGTTTGGACCTGTTGGAAAGGGGTAGGGGGGAGAAAGAAAGGGGTATCTTTGTGATCCTTTTTAAATCTATTTATAAAAAAAAACAATAAAAGTGAGCGAATTCAACCTGCAAATACAATGTTTCACTCATTGATCTGTTTTTCTACTAGTGGTCGATTCCTTTAATAAAATGCAGTGAATAGCATTAATATTTGACCTGCACTTTTGGGGTTAAATCGAGACCAATCATTATAGAAGGCCTGAACACTGACTTGTGATGCTGCAACCTGTGGGCAGTTTGGACCAATGGCTTATTGCAACATCACAGATCTGATGTCCAATAGTTTTTATCTTTGTCACTTGTTTGGTCTTCTGCCCAAAATTGCTTCCATCATTAATAGTAGCCTTGCAGGTCAATAGTTTTAATATATACTTAGGTTTAGTAGGCTTTTTAAGTCAGAAGATATAGACAGGAGTATTCGATTTTAATTCCAAAGGTGCTGTCAAAATCATTTGACTATTTTCCTTTGCTCTGTGCTTCTTGAAATTAATCATTTCTTTGTTTTGAGAAGATATATTCTTTTGTTTCCTGACTTCCAAAGTTACTGCCAACTTTCTATCTATTCTTCTTTGTGATATCTTTCAATAAATGTAAACTAAAGGAAAAGGTTCTTTCTTAATTGTAACAGGATCCGCATCGCTTCTTAGTTGCACATGGAACAGTAAATACTAAAACAGACATGCTTCTTAAAACCTCAATAAGTCAGCCCATGGATGAGTGTATAGAGTTGTAAAATTGAAGAAGTTTTAAAAAAAATGTTTTTTTCAATTGTTTTTTTTTTTCTTTTTATTACAGAGTAAAAGAGGAACATCAGTGTGTTTCTGAACAAAAACCTGTTAATTTTTTTGATGCTGAAGAATGTGAAAGTGATGAAGAGAGTCAAGTCACAGTAAAAAAAGAACCGGTTGACAAAGTACCCAATTTAGTGTCCACAAAAAAACTGCCTAGCCTCATTGAAGCAGTTAATTCAAGGATAGGCACTTCAGTTTTCAAGAACCCTTTCCAAGAGGCTGAACAGGCAAAAAACCAAATCCTTGAAAGGCATGTTAAACTAACCCAGGCTGCGCCCAGAAAGCCTGCGCACCAGCCAGTATGCTGGAAATTTAAAAAAGGGAAGTGCCACATGGGAAAAAATTGCAGATTCTTCCATGATCCAGAAATCAGGACTATACCAGACAGCGACCACTCTCCAACAGATACACAAAACAGCACTTCCCACACTATTTCTGTGTATCACCCTTCTGCTTTTGCTTTGTCGGACAGTAAAAGATCAGCAGTAGAGGAAGAAGATGATGACAGCTATATGGGGAGTATGAAAAAGAAAAAGAGATATGGTGTCACAGACAATATGTTACCTCCTAAGAAAGCTTTGGAGTCATTACAGCGTCAGAGAGAAAAAGAGCGCCCATGGACATTGACAAATGCAAACTCTCAGTGATATTTCCTCATAAACAGATTTTTAACAATCTATTTAGCTTTTATTGTTTTGATCTACCTAACCAGGATAGATAAGAAGAACAATTTAATCTCATTAAGAATTGAATAATGTTTTAGAACATTAATTAATATACATAAAAATGTTTGTACATTTTAGAATTAAATATAATGTTGATTTTTTATTTTATCTGTGTAAACAATGGTCATGAATTTTTATAGAAAACACTAGAACCCTATTTAAATTATAATTTTAATTGAAAAACTTTTTTCAATTTTTTTGGAACATTTTTGGCAATTTTTAAATCCATATTTTTATTGGCTTTTCTTTTAAATTCAAAGGCTAGTGTACTGGTATTCATTTTCTTCTTTTAGCCATCAATTAGCTGCTGAGCTGTAGACTCTTGCACTATGTGCAATAGAAAAGTAGCCTACTGTTTTTTTTCAATTGCTCTATAGTACTCTGCAGGGTAGTTGGTTGTTGAGGAGTCAATCTGGTTTGAAATTTTTATATGGTATCTATGATTCTTATCTTTTTACCAAAGTTTGAAACAAATCTGAAATCATTTTAATTCCAAGGCATTTAAAAAGTAAATTAGAATTGTTCTTTGACATTTTTCTTCGTGGAATTTGCTTATGTTTCCTTACATGCAATATGCATACAATATATCTTGAACAATTTAAGTAGAACATTGGGGTACAACATAGAAGGTATGCAATGCCATCTCATATGAAAATTTATTACTAAGTTCTGTATATTTTTTTCTATTAAATGTCTTAGCTCATTTATCTTGAATGTAACTTGTCTAAAACTGCACCAGGCAATTCTTGCAAACTGAACTACAATTTATACACATGACCTACTTTAGTAACTATACTTTAATGAGAGCAAAAGAGGGAAGCTTATGTCCAGCTGTGCCTATAATTCATTGTTCAAGTTACTGTTGATTGTTCAACTTAACATTAACTAGCTGTGTGTTAGTTTTGTGTCAAACCTTTTTCTCTCCTAATGGAAGTCTCTACAGAACTGCCCTATTATCATGGATTGCAGGTGTTAGTGTATATTCTGCAACCACATTGCAAAACTTCTTGATTATTTGGGTTGCTAATAGAGTTGTTGTTTTTTTTAATTAGTAATTAAAGAGAAACTACAATCGAATAGTAAATTACTTAAAATGGTAAATAGAAATATTTGTTACAACATTCATTTAAAATAGTCGTGAAATGCATAGTAGCAACAATCAACCTTTTTTTTTTTTTTTTTTCGTTTTTTTTTTTTTGGGGGGGGGGTGTATAAGTGCATTATTCTTAGAAAATCTTGCAATTCTCACTCTTAAATGGCAAGCTTGTGTAAATGTAAGCCAGTCATTGAAACTTGTTTATAATGAGTTGAAAAAATGTTTAAACGTCTTCATTTTTTTGTCAAGTTTGCTTGAATAGATTATCAAATAAAATGTCACATGTTTCTATTGGCATTATTCATGGTAAAGCAGTTCAACTGAGTTGAGTTTTGTTTTTACCTCAATCATTTTTGTAAAGGTTTCAATCTTTTAAATCTAGCAAGCTTTTAAATCTACTAGATTTTCTTACTACATTTAATTTGCAATTAAATCAACAAGTAAAACTACTTTTTTTTTAAGGAACATGACAAAAAGGCAATAAACATTTCACAATTTTATTTTTCCTTATGCTTATAATCACATTTTTTTATTGCATTTTATTAAGATTTTTAATAACATTGAATAGAAAAATGTTTGTTATCTTTTGTCTTATCAAAATGTTTATTTAAGATAGTAACAAGTAAATACTCATTGAAAACTAATCCAAGTTGGCTACCAGTATCATGGGAACATTTTCTGTTTCAAAATTTGATTTTTTAAATGACACTATCATGTCCAATTTGAATGTGCAATTGAAAGATGTGTTCATACCCAAGTTAAAAGTACATTGAAAGATGTGTTCATACCAAGTTAAAAGTACCTGGGCGTCCCAGCCCTACCCCCTTCCTCATTTATCTGCATTCGTGAATGTATTTCAATTCTGTTTGTGAGTTTTAGAGGGAAGTAATTTTGAAGATTTTACTTAGGATTTAAATTTATTAAATTTTTATCAAAGGTTTTAAATTTCTCTTTTGAATTAGAAACAAAATAAACAACAGGGGAGAATAGTTTTATCTGATTTTTATTTTATTTTTTTACCAAGGCAGTGTAATATGTGCACAATTAGTCTTCCTTTTATTGAAACATTTCAAGATGAAAATTACCAGGGTCTGTGAGATTAATACTGAAAACTAATGCCGCCTTCCTCATTTACATCATTGGCAATTAATGTAATATTAGTGATAAAATGATAACTAGGCAGGTTGTAAGTGAATGTAATGTTAATGCTCCAACATGTTAAACATTGACTGATAAATAAATGTTTTGGTTTAGTTTTGTATTTATTACATTGTGCGTACCAGTACTTACATAGAAAGTTTCTATTATATTAGTTAAGAGCTACAGCTATAGAGTTTTCTCCCTTCATTGAAACTTAATGTGTATAACCTTCATGATTTATTAAATGTACCTGCACAATTGAGTTTCTTGTCTTACACATATGGTTGGTTTCAAAGACAAGCCTGAGGAGTAGTATTAATTCAGGAAACTTATGGTTGGTTTCAAAGACAAGCTTGAGGAGTAGTATTAATTCAGCAAACTTATGGTTGGTTTCAAAGACAAGCCTCAGGAGTAGTATTAATTCAGCAAAATGATTGAATCCTATGCAAGAAAATTGAGAAGAGCAAATGTATTCATCACAAAGGGTTACCCAAAAGCTTAGATGCTCAGTTTGTGAGAACCATGATAGTCTGTCATGTAATGGACTGTTTTACTAATGTTTATATAGTTCACTATTCTGAAATATAATAATTTGCTAGGATTGTTATCTTTTTTTTTTTTTACATTAAACTGGGATCTTATGTTATCTTCCATTTGTTACCCACCTTGATAAATGGTGTTTGGTGGTGGGTTTGTTTTGTTGTTGGGGAGAGGAGCACCTATTGGGTCAAATGACCCTAATTCTAATATGCATCTTTATTTTAAGAAATAGATTAGTACTTTTGCTAAGTAATCAAAATTACAACAGAAAGCATTTGTGGAAAAAATACTAATATTAAATAGTAGTCCCCCCCTGTTGGTCACAAATTATCTTTGAATGTAACACAAGATTAAATCACATGCATTTCAAGCTTGCCAATGCATGTAAAGTCAAATTACTTTTTAGTAATAGTATTTCTATCTATCCTAAAGTTCAAAAGCAGTATTTGCTTGGACTCATTCTACTAGTTGTAACATTAAATAATGAATTGAATGAGACACAGACAGTGAAAGCAAGTTTCATTCATTGAGACTTTAATTTGTAGAGCAATTATAATAAAACTGTAATATGAAATGAAATGCATCTGATCAAATAAATATAGACAGTTGGAGTGTGCCAATACAACAGAACTATTGGAATGTAAGTTCAACATCTTGAATAACTTGTTATGTATGTTATCAATCAGTGCTCCAATAGATAGTGCTTGTATGTATAGTTACTAAGGTCATTGTCATTGATATATATGGAAATACTATATTAGTACTTAAATGCCAAACTACTCTGTTGACTGGTTGAATTGCTTACTTCTGATAATAGTTGTATTATTTCTTTGATCAACAAGGACCTTGGTTACATACACACACAAAAAACATGAGTAATGCCTAACACAAATAAAAGAAAAAAAAATAGCTACATATTTACTATTATCAAAATTAAATAAATTTGAAAAACTCAAAAAAGTTGATTAAATGACTATACATAAAGCTGCAAGAAGGGGCACACAAATAACACTCCGGATGTGAGCAAGGAATGAAATTCTAATCAAACTAGGTACATGAGAAATAAAAACAATGAACATTCTTAACAAGCCTAGAGTGGGCAACGGTTACATTCTGAAGATCTGAGCAATTGTGCAATGAACAAGTAAAATTGCCTGTGCTCATTCCAACTAAAAACAGGATGCAGCTATAATTGAACAGATTTCCTAACAGCACTTGAACTTCAATGGAACAAACCTGTTAGAGTTTGATTTTTTAATGAGGTTAAAATTAAGTAGTGTTGACTTTACGAAATAATGACTTCAATTATCAAAAGGTAATTCTACCTCTCCTATTATTATGCATTTCATTAAAATTTCTAATGAGTTGCTAACAATCTAAATATCACAATTTAAGCCCACAACCAATAAAAAAAGAAATGTAAATATAAAAAAATGAATACTGTAAAATATTGAAGTGCACATCTTGAAGTAAATTTTAGTCAAACATCAAGGCATTTGTATACAGGTACATAAATAGATTCCTGGCCTTTAAAAATAAGCTGTTTATTGTAATAGAACATGAAAAATGTATACATATATAACAAGATAATCATATTTATATATAAAGCATAATTTAACATAAAAATTTCATACCATTGTAATTACAAAATAATAAGCTAAAGCCTAAGTATGTGAAGCTATTTTTTTTTTATTCTAAAAATATAAAGAATTTATTGTTTAGTAATCTGAATAAATGCATTAAATGATTGAAAAAAAATAATTTTTTTTACAAGCTCTCCTTTCAGAAAAAGGTCTTTTTTTTTTCCTAGCTGGAAAATTGTATTTCTGGGACACAAAACTATGTTCTTTCATAATGTGATAGATTGTTGTACTTTTCAAAGATTTCCCCTCTCAGCTTGATCAGCTTCAATGGCCTCAAACAAAGACTTAAAGTTACCTGCACCAAATCCCTGAAGAAAAATGAAAACTTATTATTATTGTGTTTTAACACAAACTTGTAGTCAGCCCCTGTGATTCCACTATTTGGCAAGCAATGCAGTTAAAAAAGCAAAATACCAAAAAAAATCCTTTTTTAAAAAAATAAATCTTATATTAAGTGTAGTTGTATAAATTAATTTGGATCAGTCATGTAATTAAATTTGTAATAGATCTAAACTAACAATATTACATCTGTGCAATTAGAAATGTTCTTACCAATTGTTTTTATATAGCGCAATTTCATGCTTTTAGCTTTCTCAATACCCTATGATCCTATCACTTGTATGCACCATGGAAAAAGGGGATATCTGGGTGATCACTTTTTATATGTATTTACTTTTTAAAAAGTGAGCGACTTGAATTCGAACTGGAGGGCTAAGGCTCCTCAAGCCAAGAGAATAACCACTGGGCCAGGGAGCTGCTTATGAAAATAAGTTTTATAGTTATTCACTAACTTTTCTTTCTACAATCAATAAAGGGGACTAATTCAAGTTATACCACCTTATCAGTCAAGTAAAATTTATTTCCCTTATTTGAGATACAAAACAAAATAATAATTACCAATAGTTATATAAATAATTGGTTAAAATTGTTTAATTGTGTAAAATAAATTATAGTGCAAAATTTCAGCTTGATACAAGATTGAAAATGTGTACAAACTTTTTACCACACAGACAGAGTGAGTTGACATAAGCTTTGTTAAAAGCAGATTATGATATTTTTAGCATGATGAACATATGGATGAAATTAGATCAAGTGTGGATTAAGTATTAATAAACACAATTTATACAATTTTTTAAAAACAAGATTGCCTTTAATCATTAACATCTAACGCACTAGGTCCTTGTTGTCACCTTTCTGAGGTCCTTCATGTCACATGTCTAAATGTGGCAAACATGAAAATTGCCTTTCTCTTATACATGTAAACAAAAAGATGTACAAATTAATGACAACACTGTGCAACTAGATCATGTGAACTATTGCTTAATAAGTCTGTTATTTCAAAATGTGTTTAAATATGTGCATGCAATGAATTTTTAGTTTTTGAAAACAAAAAAACAATATTTTGTGTAAACCATGAAAACACACACTATTGTAACAAAGAGCAGAACTTGAAAAGTTAAGTTTAAAAAAAAACATTTGTTCTCTTTATTTCTATTATTACCTGTACCAAAACTAGCACAAGTCTTGTTAGTATTATTTTAAAAATGGTGTATTTTTATGAAAAAATGCATATTTAAATTTAAAAACAGATAATCAAACAAAACTATTGCACATGCTCTTAGCGCAAACAAAATATGATAAAATAGGATTTTCAAAACTGCTTTTAATTTTCTGATCTAAGATGACAGATAAATGGACAGACACACCACACACAACTAAAAGCGATTTTTACTTTTTTTTTTTTAAATATAAAGAAAGAAAGAAAGAAAAGTCAACATTAATGAGCAGAGCTTTCAGTATTAAATGATAAGCTTTTTTTTTATATTATTTATTTATTTAACAAAAGAAATATTGAGCAATTTTATAAACAATGATCATGTCAGAAATGGGGACTTGTAGTTTATATTTGTGATATAATTTAATAATGTTTCTCTAAGTTTTCATATAATGAAGTGAATTCATTGTACAGATCTAGATATTAAATAATTCATCAGTTGATTTCATTTATAAAACAACTTATGCATTAGTTTATCAGTTTTGGGCTGAGGATGTAACAAAGAAAAACAAACCTGATGATTATGCCTCTGAATGACTTCCAGAAACAGTGTTGGTCTATCTTGCATATTTTTAGTGAAAATCTGCAGCAAATAACCTTCATCATCATAGTCAACCAATATGTGAAGTTTCTGAAGTACGTCCAAGTCTTCAGTGACTTTAATCTGTCAAGAACATTTAAAAAAAATTAAGTTTTAGGTATACCTAATGAAAAACTTGAATATTTTATTCATTTATTTTAAGAGCTGCAGAGAAACTTCACAGAGGCAAATGTAAAGGGTCTTGCAGAAAATGTAAAACATAATACTGCTATACCTAGAGAAATAGAATACATTTATTTCAATAAGTAATGTAAGGTGTCTATTTAGCTATGTGGGATGTCCCTAACAACCAGAAAGCACATATGGTTTGACAAAATAACCACTTGTACACCATTTGATATCTATACAATTTTGTCTGTACTGTTTAAAAGGCTGACATAATTTATTCTGCTATTTTTTTATTTTTAAAGATTTTTAATTTTTTTACAAACTTTAGCATTTTTCAAATTTTCTCTCAATGTTCTGTAGTATGTCGCTGGAATTTCAAGGAACTGTTGTCCGCGAGCACACAGGTTGGAAATCTGTAATGAGAAAAAAAGGGTAAAAGCATTTGAATAAACAATTTGAAAATAACTAATAGGTAGGAGATTATTATTAGATATGATATTGAAAACATACAGATTCTATAATATTGAAAAGGTACATACAGATTCTATGATATTGAAAAGGTACATACAGATTCTATGCTATTGAAAAGGTACATACAGATTATATGCTATTGAAAAGGTACATACAGATTCTATGCTATTGAAAAGGTACATACAGATTCTATGATATTGTTTGTTCTCATGGCAATATGCTGAACTCCTGCTCCACCATAATAGTCCACATACTCCTGACAAAATAAATGTTTTAATTTAATGTTACTCCTTACAAATGTGCTTTTTGTACAAAGCGTATATTAACTCGCTCTGTCAGGTAAAAAGTTTTTACATGTTATTTCTCCCTAACCCATTGTTGGATTAAGTTGAAATTTTACACAATTATTTCTTGTACCTGACAAAACAAGAATCCCAGTAGGAGTATCTGGGAGAAGGTTTCTGTGCTGCCTTTAGGCACTTAGCAAACACAACTCTGCTTGAGTTGAGATTCAAACTCAAGCCCCCTTGATAGGTTGCAAAGCGGTTGCCACTTAGCCACACAGATTGCCACACATCCAGATTTCAAAAGCTTATAAAATTTTAAAAATCAGATTTAACTTGATTAAAACTATGTAAATATATAATAGTCACTTTTACAACTCGCCTGAATTTGACTTTTTCGTTTCCCTGGAGCTGGTTCATTGATAGGCATCTTGATGGTTTCTTCAAAGTTAGTAACAACTATAGATCTAAGGGCAGAAAACTCAGTACTTAGCTGCTTGTCATCAACAGACCAGAAGCGATGGAACATCAAATTTTTCTCATACCTATTAAAATATACGAGTCAATTAAAAAAATAGAGTTGGGCTACTGGAGGCGTTGAAAAAAGCCTTTGCCTTTAACATGAGAGTCTCACCATATCTAGAAATTGTAACAAATTCAAATTTTTAAAGAAAACATTCCATTAATGCAAATTAGTCTTAACTGTAAACATATTAATGAATATATTCAAACTTCAGTTTACAGGTGTTCAACTATCTAATATGTGAAGTAGATAGATTTGTATAAAATAGTTTTTGATAATGTCTTAAAATGTTCACATGATTTTTTTTTAATTATAAAGCACAGTGTGCTTTTATCGTACTCAAGAAATAATCTTAAAATGAACATTACTCAAATGTAAAAATTGAATAATATTTAGCAATGAAAAAGACAAATTACCAATTGACTGTATCATTCATGCCAAGATCTGGTTGATTGCCTACTATATGATCTATATGAAGAAGACCAGTTGAAGGCCTGAGCATAAAAAGATGCAAGATAAATTCAAACACAAGATAACATTCAAATGAAGATTTTAAAAAATTAAAAAGTAAAAATGTGTCTACACTGATTGAAAAAAAAACTCTAAAATACAAAGCAAAAAAACAGAACTTGTTTGTAAAAAAAATGTTTGTAAAATGTTTTACATGTTTCGGATGTTCCTTCAGAGTTGAAGATAGTTTACTTCCTAGTCCAAACCTCCCGCAGGACGACGGGGGATGGGAGCGGGCAGGATTTGAACCCTCGACCATCGATAAATCCGAACGACAGTCCAGCGAGCAAACCGCATGACCAGGCAGCCAACAACTACCATTTTTGACTTGATAATTCAATGAATGCTATACAATTTTCTTTCAAGGAGCTTAGATTTGTTTTCCAATAAACTATTACACTTAAATTTTGCTAATATTGTGCCAAACATTTTCATTGGATAAACTTTTATCTTTCTTTTTGCTCAATTTAGTGAACATGGAGCTATTGACTGCTATTTTATGTTTGCATATTTTTTTTTATCTTTTGCAGGATCCTATTGTCTATAGTATAAAAGATGAATTTCAACTCTTATGACCAAATGGGGTGTGAATGAAATGAAATGGACTGGAAAAACAGATGCTCTGTTAGATCCTACAATAAAACAAAGATGTATTAAGTGAACTTACAACAATGTAACCAATGGATCATTAGTTTGGGCTGGTCTGTAGTTTGGCAAGAAAGGGCCTGTATATTTTGATCTGTCTATTAGAGTATGTGTGGTGTCTCCATAAGTCTGAACACTTGCCATTCTAACAGTCCCTTGTTCATCAGATTCTTCCCAGATATCTTTAACCACTTTGGCTCCTCGTTCCTTTGCTATCTATAATTAACATTTAATGATGAGCATTATTTATAATATTTTTAAACTGTAGGCAAGCAATAAGACTCAAGACAAAAGAAAATTACCTTGACTATAACATCCAAGTCTTCTACTTCAAAAGCCACATCTTTAACACCATCCCCATGTTTAGTGAGATGACTGGCCATATCTAGACATAAACAAGATCTTTGAATCAGTTTAATTAACCACTATTCCCCATATCTAGAACATAGTTCATTTAATGAATGGAATTTAGACTTTTGATCTTATCTAGAACATATACAGGTTCATTGAATTAATTCTAATTTAGGCTATAGTGCTAGCTGTATATAATTTATGTACTACATAAAACATTAACTAGTTCATTTACATATTTAAATCTATTACTACCGGAAAAATATAGGATTACATGTCCATATAATCAGATAAAACAACTACTAGAAATATATATATATATATATATATATGAAGAGAGAGAGAGAAAGAGATCTATATATTACCACTATATGTAACATGTACAGGATTCAAGAAAGCACAAGAGACAGAAGAGAATAGCAAGTTATTAGAGATATGTTTACATTTTTTTTTTTAACAAGTCAACAAATATTGAAATAACAATCCTACTAATGTTATTTATCTCTCTTACCTGCTGGTTTATCAGGTTCAAGCATTGATTGGAAGGCGTAAATAATCTGAGAACGATTGAAAAGAAAATATTACAAAAAGAAGAAACTCAAATATATGTATACAGAATCCCATATCTTAAGTCAACATATAATTAATTATAATGGATCTATTTTACCTTATTCTGTTTGACAACATGGGATGCAACATTTCTGCTTCCTGTTTCAAGGCCTCTGTACATAAATGGTTCAAAGCCAAGTCTTGTACAGTAATAGGAAGCCGCCTGAAGTCAAATAAGAAAATGTTTGGCAATATATATATATATATATTTTTGTCTAAGTTTTTTTAATTCAACTGAAATTTTGTAACTAGACCTACTCAGTAAACTAACCTGTTTAGCATTGCCGACCCAGAATGTCACATGGTCAAACGAAAGAAATCGGCCTCCCTCTGGCTGAAAAAGAGATTTCAATAAATATGATGTTTTGATCTGATTATCTTATCTTATAAAATACAGACCTTACTTTAAAAAAAAGACGATTGCAAATAGGTTACAAAAGAATTTTTTTCCCCAGCTACGATGGGCAAGTGACGGGCGGGGAAGAGTTAATTTATGCTGAGAGTAAGAGCAAGCTTTGACAGCAACACGCATTTCATCAGTAAACGTGAATGTGTTGGCCGACTTTGGTATTTCACTTATTAAATTGGTCAATAACCACATCTTTTAAATGCAAAACAAAATCTAACAAAATACTCAGAAAGACACAAACATAAAGGCAACATTCCTCGTTTCATATCCATGACACATTTGTACAAATGCTCCTTCTTCCCTAGTGCTATTAGAGCATGGAATAGGTTGCCTGAGCCAGCCAGGAAAACCAGTGACTTGGCAGAATTTATGTCATTGGTTAACATGCATGACTAGATGCATGACGCGTAGGACGTAGGCCTAATCATCTTCTTTTAAAGTAACGTCTGTATTATATAAGATAATAAGATAAGAATAAATAGACTAAAACCTATTAATTTAAAACCATCTTTTTTTTTTTTTTTTTGAAGGAACGTCTGTAATGAAGATCAGAAATTAATTTGAAAAGCCTAATGGAATAACTCTAGTTTAACACGAAAATACTATTTGAATCTACAATATTTATGAGAGGGTTACCCCCCATGCGCAGGATGCAAACCAAAAGTGACGTAAAGCTTAACAAATAGTTCGATATAGAAATAAAATCAAAAAATAGTTGGACATTCTATGTAGGACTATTTTGGAAAAGGGATGAAGATAAGTGACATTAGAATTCAGAATCATAATAGGCGGGCCATTCAATTTGAAATATGCTATTAAAAAGTACATATATGGGTACCAAATCAGTACCTGGGCACCTGGGATACCAAATCAGCTGGCGTAGAAAGTGCTTACAAGCTAAGTTTCGACTACGGGTAACTGATAAATCTAGAATCTCTTCTCCCTTTCATTTTTTTTTAGAAATGTTATAATTAAGATGTGATTATCAGAATTCTTGAATATCAAAGTACCGGTATCTACATTATAGTCTTGATACCCTGCCCGCTGCCCTCCCCCGTCGTCTTGGGAAAGGTTTGGAGTAAAGGATGTAGAATAGTAGATTATCTTCAACATCCGTAAAATAAACCATAGTATGGCAACACGCATTCTCGTAGGCCTACTAATTAATATTGGTCCTAAATTATGCCTAATCTGAGAAACGTTAAAATTTTTTTTTTGACATTGTCTCGAATGTACAGACTAACAAAATAACGTTGTTGCCTTGTTGGCCAGCTTGGCCACTGCTCTTTGAAGTGGTGTTGGGTTACTACAAAGATGGCCAGCTTGGCCACTGCTCTTTGAAGAGGTGTTGGGTTACTACAAAGATGGCCAGCTTGGCCACTGCTCTTTGAAGTGGTGTGTTGGGTTACTAGAAAGATGGCCAGCTTGGCCACTGCTCTTTGAAGTGGTGTGTTGGGTTACTAGAAAGATGGCCAGCTTGGCCACTGCTCTTTGAAGTGGTGTGTTGGGTTACTAGAAAGATGGCCAGCTTGGTCACTGCTCTTTGAAGTGGTGTTTTGGGTTACTAGAAAGATGGCCAGCTTGGCCACTGCTCTTTGAAGTGGTGTGTTGGGTTACTAGAAAGATGGCCAGCTTGGCCACTGCTCTTTGAAGTGGTGTTGGGTTACTAGAAAGATGGCCAGCTTGGTCACTGCTCTTTGAAGTGGTGTTTTGGGTTACTAGAAAGATGGCCAGCTTGGCCACTGCTCTTTGAAGTGGTGTGTTGGGTTACTAGAAAGATGGCCAGCTTGGCCACTGCTCTTTGAAGTGGTGTTGGGTTACTAGAAAGATGGCCAGCTTGGCCACTGCTCTTTGAAGTGGTGTGTTGGGTTACTAGAAAGATGGCCAGCTTGGCCACTGCTCTTTGAAGTGGTGTTGGGTTACTAGAAAGATGGCCAGCTTGGCCACTGCTCTTTGAAGTGGTGTGTTGGGTTACTAGAAAGATGGCCAGCTTGGCCACTGCTCTTTGAAGTGGTGTTGGGTTACTAGAAAGATGGCCAGCTTGGCCACTGCTCTTTGAAGTGGTGTGTTGGGTTACTAGAAAGATGGCCAGCTTGGCCACTGCTCTTTGAAGTGGTGTTGGGTTACTAGAAAGATGGCCAGCTTGGCCACTGCTCTTTGAAGTGGTGTTGGGTTACTACAAAGATGGCCAGCTTGGCCACTGCTCTTTGAAGTGGTGTTGGGTTACTAGAAAGATGGCCAGGAGAACGGTTGTGGCGCCTGGTTAGAAACTTCGGAATACTCTTCACTTTAGAGGCTTTTGTATGGGCCTACACATCTGTATCGCACTGTGGTATTACTGGGGGGAAATAGTAATAAAAACCTATTCCAATGTATGCCTGGTCGTGCGGTATGCACACTGGACAGTCGACTGGACTGTCGTTCGGATAGTCCAGGGTTCATACCCTGCTCGCTGCCATCCCCGTCGTCTCGCGGGAGGATTGGGCTAGGATTAAATTATCTTCAAATCTGAAGGAACACCCGAACTATGTAAAACATGCATGTTACAAACAAACATGAACCTGATTCAACGTAAAGGATTTACAATAACGTACAAAAAGAGCTCGAACTTTTTTTTTTTTAAGTTGTCTAGTCAACAGGCGTACTTATGTAGACTAGACCTATAGCAGTAACCTAAATTTAAAAAAAAAAACTGTTCTACCTAGCCACGTGGTATTGTTTGTCATAACAATGTCAAGGTCACTGAGACAACAATAAGTAAGACTAAAAAAAAAAGGAAAAATTGTGATGTTTCTTTCACTTACCTTTGGTCCTTTGTCTGTGTAACTCGTCTGAAAATGTAATAAAAATCAAATCAACTAAGACTTTCAAGACAATTACCACTAGAATTATTGCAAATGACTAGCTTTTGTAACTTTCACAAATTGTCTTACCATGTTTTCAGGTAGTAAAGTTATTGCTTGCTTGGCCTAAATGGAATGCACCACATCACAGCACACACCTCCGAATGCTCGAGTTTGCATTGGTTGGGTGTACGAAGTTTCGTCCAATAGAAACATGAGAAAATGTGCACACCTCCAAGGACAATCTAAGTCACGCTCGGGTCTTGTTGCTAGTTAACTCTTACCCTTGGCCTAGTTTGTATAACAGTAGAGCCCTGGCTCTATAATAATGTTGGGTTTTTTGGTCGTTCAGCAAACTGCAAAAGGTGTTGACGTTACGAATAACATTTTGACAAAGTGTACCCGAATGCTGGATTTTAAAATGTATGTCTTTCTATAGATATTTTGCAACAGGCGAAAAGTACCAAGCTATTTTAAAACCCTATATAGGCCTATCGCCAGTGGCGTAGCTAGGGTGGGGGTAGAGGGAAGAATCTGAAAATTCCCCCGGCCCCCACTTGAGGGGGCTCCAAATGAGTGGGTTTTTTTTTTACATTTAAAATTAAATATTACGCAAAAGAGGTCAAGCCCCCCGCCGGGCCCCCAAACGATGGGAAAATTCCTAGCTACGCCCCTGCCTATCACATATATCGAACACGGTTTGGAAAACTCCTCCATTCCATATTTTAACTTAAATTATATTTATCGTAGGCCTTGTATAATTTAATATTTAAACTCTTACATTTATAATGAAGTAGACATATAGGCCTAGATTCTAGTAAAAGCATATAACTATGTTGTGTTTTTTTTTAAAAGAAAAGAAATCACCACCATCATCATGAATCAGAAACTCTGCTGTCTCGCGTAATGCATAGAAGCTAGCCTACATGTCATCATACAGGTCGATAATTTTTGGTTTCCCAGACCTGAAAAGAAATAGATTCGTTTATTTATTTACTTTCTCTGAGCATGAGTCGTGACACAAGCAGTAGCCGAGGTTATAGTGTTTGTTTTAAGTCTATCCTTATCACTGTTAGTGTACAACTATAACTTTAGAAAAGAATAGCTTCTTTCAAAACTGCATGCTACATTGCAAAGGAAAAAGTGTTGAAGACGCTATACATTAGGGCCTTTAGGATACATTAAACTTTAAAGAAATAGAATACCAATATGAAAAATAAAAGACTAATCCAAGCTCTTTAGGCAATAATAGCCATAGACTATATATAGTCTATGATAATAATTAATCGCTCTGATCCATCAGCCATGCTCTCTTCCAGTTATTCTCATCTCTCTAATCCAACCTCTCTCTCTTTCTCTCTCAATCGCTCGACGCCCTCTCTGTCTATTTCACTCACCATTTCTCCCTCCTAATCGCGCGGGACCATTCTTTAATATATGTGTAGCCTACTTGGATTCAATTAGATATTGTTATTGGGTCACTTTCGTCGATATAAGACTTTGACCTACAAACTTTACGTTTCTCTAGGAATGAAAATAATTTTCCATAGAGGGCCAACTCATATTTTTATTATTGCATGGTAGATAAGCCAGGATGTGTAGGCCTATTATATTGGCGAGTCTCTTGCATTCTCAAAATGCAATGCAATCAGGTCCATTTCGTACTGTATTTTTGTTAGCTTTCGTGTTCCTGCATGAACGTTTCCATGCGTTTGTCATTTTGAGAACTCGGCTGTTACATCTGGGAAACAATATGACGGTCTATGTAGCCAGTGGATTGGTCATTTAGTCAATTCAACTACAGACGCAATGCACTTAAAACACGTTTCTACCAAAGGCAGAGAAAATAGATTGGGAGGAAGATCTAAACAACAAAGTTGGTTGCATGTTGTCGGTAGCTCAGCCACGAAAGGTCACCATGTGCAGTTCCAGCCCAGAAAAATACGAACTAAATATGTTTGTACGAAAATGTTATTATTTCCTAAATCAGTATTGTGGACTTCAGCTCAGACTCTGATTCTGTCATCTGTACGATTTTCTTTTAATATTACTTTTTTTTATATGACTGTTCATTAGAAGAATGGCTTGTCTATCTTTAAGTGTCGTGACTGACTGTCTTCTGAAAGTATGATCTAAATTGAGAAACAAGAACTAAGTCTAGAATGGAAATATTTTAATAAATTTCCTAACAAAATGTAAATGTAAAAAAAAAAAAAAAAAAAAAAAAATGAAATAAACTCTAGAATAGAAAATTTAAAAAATAATTTTAGAAAAACTGTGCAAGGGGTGGGGGGAGGGTAATAAGATATGAAAAATAGTTTTATTTCATGTTACTAATACATCTAGAATATTACCTAAACCACTGTAGTGTCAACTTATGTCAGACAATCATTTATAAGAATCTAACAAAAATATAATTTTATACAGGGGCAAACTGTGAAAATTATGTAGCCCTGGGATTAGTTTTGGTCATTACTATTTTGTCCATGAATCACAGTCTACTAGTCAACAGAGGCACAGTCTACTAGTCAACAGAGGCACAGTCTACTAGTCAACAGAGGCACAGTCTACTAGTCAACAGAGGCACAGTCTACTAGTCAACAGAGGCACAGTCTACTAGTCAACAGAGGCACAGACTATTAGTTAACAGAGGAACAGTCTACTAGTCAACAGAGGCACAGTCAACTAGTCAACAGAGGCACAGTCTACTAGTCAACAGAGGCACAGTCTACTAGTCAATAGAGGCACAGTTTACTAGTCAAAAGAGGCACAGTCTACTAGTCAACAGAGGCACAGTCTACTAGTCAACAGAGGCACAGTCTACTAGTCAACAGAGGCACAGTCGACTACTCAACAGAGGCACAGTCAACTAGTCAACAGAGGCACAGTCAACTAGTCAACAGAGGCACAGACTATTAGTTAACAGAGGAACAGTCTACTAGTCAACAGAGGCACAGTCAACTAGTCAACAGAGGCACAGTCTCAGTCGGCTACTCAACAGAGGCACAGTCCGCTACTCAACAGAGGCACAGTCTACTAGTCAACAGAGGCACAGTCTACTAGTCAACAGAGGCACAGTCTACTAGTCAACAGAGGCACAGTCTACTAGTCAACAGAGGCACAGTCTACTAGTCAACAGAGGCACAGTCTACTAGTCAACAGAGGCACAGACTATTATTTAACAGAGGAACAGTCTACTAGTCAACAGAGGCACAGTCAACTAGTCAACAGAGGCACAGTCTACTAGTCAACAGAGGCACAGTCTACTAGTCAACAGAGGCACAGTCTACTAGTCAACAGAGGCAGTCTACTAGTCAACAGAGGCACAGTCTACTAGTCAACAGAGGCACAGACTATTATTTAACAGAGGAACAGTCTACTAGTCAACAGAGGCACAGTCAACTAGTCAACAGAGGCACAGTCAACTAGTCAACAGAGGCACAGTCTACTAGTCAACAGAGGCACAGTCGACTACTCAACAGAGGCACAGTCGACTACTCAACAGAGGCACAGTCTACTAGTCAACAGAGGAACAGTCTACTAGTCGACAGAGGAAGTCTACTTGTGTAAGCTATAATAAGATTGTGGGAAATGTGTTTAATTAGTTTTACAGAGTAAGATCTGTAAAAGATCTTTTACAATGATCCAAGGGCCCTTTAATATAAGAATATAAAATTGTTTATTGTCATTAAAAGGGGCCAATAAGCATTAGCCTAATTTCATACCTATGTATCAAGCATATGAAATTGTCTTTAAAGGTGCACATTTTAAATCAAACAATACTTTATGAGATGTTAGCACTGTCATCCTAACATGAAATGAATTAATAGTTAAACAAAAGCAGCGCTTAAAAACTGAGAGCTTATTGGTTCATTATACTGAGTTCCTCTTGCTCTCGATTGCTAGACACTGCCTTGACAAGGGAGGAGAGAAATTTGTTAAACTCCCTTCTGACTTTCTCTGCTGACTCTTCCTCTAGACTTGTGTGTATTAGTGGGATCTTGGAGAAACTGTTTGCTGTGAAAACACAAAATTTGTAAAACAACAGAAAATTAAAAACAATTTTGCTAAAATGGAAATAATTTAAGGTGATGCTGACATAGAAGAGAATCCAATGCAGAGTAAACTTACAACAGATTTGAACCTTTGGTGAAAACCACTATGAAAGATACGAAGAATACCATAAATGACTTGGACCAAATACTGAAAACAACCCAGGCACTCAAACATAGGCTGCAGAAGCCTAATGTATGTTTAAAACAAATCTTAATTAAAAATATTTATATTCTTTTTACACACTGTTTTTTTTTTATATTCTGCTATATTAGTTTTATTTAAGATTTTAAAGTCAATATAATCTTTTTTATTCAGCAGTGAGTGAAAAGTAAGAATTGAATGAATACATGTCTTTATGTAAGTTTAACTTAGGCTGTTACTTATAATAATCTCAAGTATCACAAGAAAAGTATGTTTCCTGCTCAGGATCAGTGGTTACATTTTAGTCTTGACATACAACTGATCTCTTTTTTGTCTTAAATTTCAAAGAGTCCATGTACTTCACTGATATTTAATTTTGTTTAACTCTGTTTAAGGTTATACATGTTATTTTATTGTGCATGAAATTGCTATAATATTGTGATTGAAAAGGATTGTGAGACTAATGTTGTGTACTATACCATTTTTTGTTGATTACTTAAAGAACTATGTTACAATTTTTACAACAAATTGTCTCTATGGCCAATTAAAGATATAGGTATAGAATGGAATCCAAATACCATATTTTTGCGCATACAACCAGCACATGCATATACCCAGCACGAATTACAAAAAAAAAAAAAGAAAAAGAAAATTGTACAAACAGCACCCTTATATATCTCACATGTGCAAAGCATGACTTGTTGTAGACCATGTTGCTCATCAGACGTCTGTCCCTCGAGATGCAATCGTGCTCCAGTTGTTGTTCCAACAAGTGATACATACAATGTGACAGGCATGTGAAATACAAGCCTATGGTCATATCCGTACACAGCAAACTATAGGTGGTATTAAGACCTACAGGCATGTCCATAGTTTTTGTTAAGTCATGTTTATGAGTAAAATAAATTATGTATATGGTACTCCGCATCTTTGTCTACCCTGCACAGCCACCTTTAGTTTGTAAAGACAAAAGTAACAAAATTATTCTGTGCACCAGTAGGCCTTTTTACCCAGCCATAACAAGCTAGCAGGATTGAAGTCCAATCTATCAGCAGATTGTTAATCATTTGAAGTGAAATATAAGTTTTAAAAAAAAACTGCCTGAGAAATCAGACAAAAAATGTTATCCCATTCACATAAGTGAAAAAAAAAATGTTAAAGATAAAAGACGAAATTCCATTATCCTATTTGAGGATTTTACTGACAAGAGTTATCTAACTGGAGTGATCATTAAATGAACTTGTGTGTTACCCGTGCTTGTAATCGTGCTAGTATTTGTAATCATGTTCGCATTATCGTAGTCTGTGAATCGTGACCAGTCTGTACTGTGTTATTGTGTGTATCAGTTGAGTTTTATTGAAATAAAGCCTTGTTTCTAAGGTTATGAATTGATTTAGTATATTACAATTTATTTCAATAAAACCATTCTTAAATGGACAAGTTTTTGCGTCCCAATAGACTGGAAGCTGATCCTAGTTCAACTAATGCTTCAGTTACATGGAAACATTGGATTTCTTGTTTTGACAGATTCGCAACAAAGGTAGGGGCTAGTAAAAGCGAACAGTTTGACCTGCTATGCAACTTTGTGTCTCCATCCTTATATCAGTATATTTCTACCTGTTCTAGATACTCAGTAGCAAAATCTATTCTTGAGAATTTATTTGTGAAGGCCCCTAATGAAACATTGGCCAGACATTTGCTTGCAAATTGCAAACAAGAAGTCGATCAAAGTCTTGATCAATTTGTACACAAGCTGAGAGTGTTGGCCAGAGATTGTCAGTTCCGAGCTGTTAGTGCTGACAAAAATGAAGAGGACGCCATTCGCGATGCCTTTGTTAGCGGCACGCATTCGAGTGTAATTAGACAGAGGCTACTTGAGAAAAGATCCCTTGACATGAAAATGGCTTTAGATATTGCCAAGACACTCGACATGGCCCAAAAAGAATCCAGTTCGTTTAGTGCTCCTTCTCAGTTGGTAGAGTCATCTCTTTCGTCATCGGCAATCTCAACCGAAGAAATGGTGGACTCAGAAACAATCGCAACATTGAATACTAAATGTTTCTTTTGCGGAGGTAGTCGGCATCTCAGAGCAAAATGCCCTGCCAAAGACTGCATGTGTCATTCTTGCGGGGAAAATGGACATTTTTCGAAGGTTTGCAGGTCTCGCAACACACCTATAATCAAAACAAAAGTCAAAACATCTCCTAGCTACGAGATTAAAAGACAATCTTGTAGAGATTGTAGCTGCATTTAGGACTCTACACATCTAACATCACTAATTGCTACTTCGTCTGTACCTGGTTTAACTAAATCAACAGTACACATCTCTGTAAATGGCGTGAACCTAAAAGCCCTAATTGATACAGGTAGCGGGGTAAGTTACATTTCTTCAAACATACCAAGAGAGTATGATTGGTCAGTGACACGTTCAAAGCACAAAATTTCTATGGCGTCATCTCAACTGTCAAGCGTCACAAGAGGCCACATGTTTGCATCGCTAAAATACAAAGGGGAAGTTTACAATCAATTCAAACTTTCGTTACTAGATGAACTTTGCACTGATGTAGTGCTTGGGTTGGATTTTCTCGCATTACACAAAGAACTGATAATTCCATTCAACGGTGGTCGACCTGCATTTCATGTTTGCTCGCTCAATGCTGTTAAGGTAGAGGCACCACAATTGTTTGCAAATTTATCCCCTGACTGCAGACCTATTGCTAATAAATCTCGTCGTTACTCCTTCCAAGACACACAATTTATCAAAGCTGAAGTTGAGAAATTGATACGAAACGGTATCATTGAACCTTCCAAATCACCTTGGAGAGCTCAAGTCCTTGTCACGACCAATGAGCGGCAAAAAAAGCGAATGGTCGTTGATTATAGCCAGACTATAAATAGATTTACTTACCTGGACGCTTACCCAATGCCAAGAGTGGACGAAATGGTGGAGAAAATTTCCAGGTATGAAATCTTTAGCACATTGGATCTGGAGAGTGCTTATCACCAAATACCTATCCAACAGAGCAAAAAGAAATACACAGCTTTCGAAGCTTGCGGTAAACTCTACCAGTTTTGCAGAATACCCTTTGGGGTCACTAACGGTGTAGCATGCTTCCAGAAAACCATAGACACTATTATAGAAAAAGAAAAGTTGTCTGACACGTTTGCCCATGTCGACAATGTAACAATATGTGGTACAGATGTAGACTCTCATAACAAAAATCTGTTGCGTTTTCAGAAGGTAGCTCTGGAATACGGAATAACTTTCAACAAAAGTAAAAGTGTATTTGCTACTAAGAAGGTAAAGCTGCTTGGATATGAAATATCCAAAAGACATATGAAGCCGGACCCTGATAGATTTCAAGCTCTGCAAGATTTGCCACCTCCAAAAGATCTGAAGTCTCAGAAAAGGATTGTAGGACTTTTGGCATATTATGCTCACTGGATACCCACTTTCTCCGACAAAATGTATTCTATAATGAATAATCAACACAGCAGCAGACACCTTGTCTAGAGTTCACTGTGCAACCATGACGAAACAAAGTAGCCTGAAGACATATCATGACTACCTGTGTCATCCAGGTGTCACTAGACTTCTACATTATGTCAGGTCAAAGAACTTACCCTTCTCTGTTGAAGAGGTCAGACAGACCATTCAACAATGCAGAACCTGCAATAGAATTAAACCACATTCTATAAGGAATTTGCATGTACGCTCATAAAGGCCACACAGCCGTTTGAAAGAATTAGTGTTGACTTTAAAGGTCCTTTGCCATCAGCTACTCGGAACAAGTATTTATTAACAATGATTGACGAATATTCGCGGTTTCCATTCGCTTTTCCCTGTCCTGATAAGACAGTGATAAAGTGCTCCGACCAGTTATTTTTCCTCTTTGGAACACCCAGTTACATCCACTCTGATCGTGGCACATCATTTATGTCCATAGAAACTAGAGAATATCTACATTCTAAGGGCATAGCCACTAGCAGGACAATGCCCTACAATGCAAAAGGAAATGGGCAAATAGAAAAGCTGAATAAAACATTGTGGCAGGCTATAGTATTGGACTCAGGGAAGTTGGAACGATTGCAGTGGGAATCTGTGTTGCCTCAGGCACTTCATTCAATTCGATCATTACTGTGTACTTCTACTAATGAAACTCCACACGAACGGATCTTCAAATTCAACAAAAGATCATCAATGGGAACATCCTTGCCTACTTGGCTACAGAACCCAGGGAAAGTATTACTAAAATCACCTGTAAGATCTTCAAAATTTGACCCATTGGTAGAAGAGGTTGAACTTATTAGCTGCAAGCCACAGTACGCCCATATACGATTTCCAAACGGCCGGGAAGAGACAGTGCCGCTTAGGCACCTGACGCCGAAGGAAAGTTCCACTAACGACTATTTTGAACCAGAGAACGGTATTCTGCCTCAAGAGGTCGGTGACTCTTTGGATCTCTCACCAGGTAGTCGCTACGTGCCTGAAACTATCAGTAATTCACACCACAATGATGTACAACCAGCCAGAAGTCATCAGTGACTCACAGGGGAGCCACCCAATGCCAGAGGCCAATATTGACTCGAGTCCCGTACATGACAGTTACGACTTGCAAGGAGAAAAGTCAACGCCAGAGACACCTCTGGATCCTTCCCTTCATATGCATGGTTATAATCTAAGACCCAGAAAGAAATAAAGGAGGGGTGAATGGAGTGATCATTAAATGAACTTGTGTGTTACCCGTGCTTGTAATCGTGCTAGTATTTGTAATCGTGTTCGCATTATCGTAGTCTGTGAATCGTGACCAGTCTGTACTGTGTTCTTGTGTGTATCAGTCGTGTTTTATTGAAATAAAGCCTTGTTTCTAAGGTTATGAATTGATTTAGTATATTACACTACCCATATGATGGAGCTATTTTTCTTGAATTGTATTGTATTGAAATGTAATTTGAAGTTTGATATAATTCAAATTGTTTCTCTGTTCCTTGCAGATGTCATTCTAAATCTATGTCATGCTATGCTACTGAATATGAAGTATTGACTTACAGAGTTCAGATGACTCGCCAGCTGTGTTGGGTTTGTGATGGGCAAAAACATAGCATTGACTCTCTTTTATATGTTGGTTGCCAATAAGAAAGTTATACCTGCAGTGAAAAAAAAATATATATATTTCTTTTTCATTTGAAAAATTAAGTAATTAAAGTATAATTTTTATAATGTCTTTTTAGTTTAAAATATTAAAAAGTTGATTATATAACAATTACTGAGTAAAAACAACATTACAAAGAGAGTTTGTGTTATCAAAGAGGCAGTCCACCGAATCCCAGGAACAAAGAATATTCAAGCCAAACATTTAAATGAGCATTTTACGAATTTAAGAACTTAATAAATGAAAACAAAATTAATAATAAGCCATCAATATTTTTCAACTGTGATCTTAGTTACTAATTTTTGATGCACTAATCCCTCAATCAAGTTATCGATGAAAAAGTCAGTGACCTATTATGAAGACTTACCTCCCTGAAGTTTATCTTATTAAAAACGTAGTGTATTTTTTTTCTCTTTTAAACTGCATGAATATCTAATTTTAAATATTAAATGGTTGGGTAGACATTGAACCAGAACTTTGTAAAAATTAAAAATATCCTATTTCTAATGACTTTTCTAGTTTTTGGGATCTAAATGGGATGGATGGACAAACAGACCACACAAAACTAACAGCAGCTTTTCCCCTTTAGGGCAATACTTAAATATACACAGTAAGAAGACTTCAAATGTTTGAATTAAGTTACTTTAATTATACATGAATTGTAAGACATATTTCCTCAAGGATATTATAGATTATTATTATTATTAAAACCTAAAAATGTATGTCAGAATGTTAGGTAATCACTGAAAGGAAATCATTCTTACCATAAATCTAGTTCTTTATCATGATTTGGTTGGTCTGGATTATAAACAAATATTGCACCACTAGCATCTTTAACAAATACTGGCCAAAACGTTTCAAACCTTGATTAAAAAAAAAAAAACAAATTAAAATTACTTATCTGAATGTCTGCTCACCATGAAAGTTAATTTCACACCACAGGTTATTCTTTATAAATATAACAATATTTACATTATTACTATATATGTTAATAATAATTCAATGTATTAGGAGATTGAATCAAATATTATGTATTGAACATAGATTTTAAAATGAAAATAATCCGATTTTTTTTTTTTTTTGCTGTTTAGAAATATATTCTATTATCTATTCTAAAATATGCAAAAGTACTTATGTCTTAATATTATATATATTAATAATAAAGTTAGAGTAGCTTTATGTGTAACAAGAAGTGAATCTAGCAGTCATTCTTTCAATCATTACATTTTTGTCTCAACTTGACAGATCTTTCCAAAGCCATTGTTATAAAATGAGGGACACTATTCCCACCGCTTTTTTTGTTGTTTTTTTTATCTCATCTGTCAAAACTTGTACCTATTAGAAATCATGAATGAAGGTAAAGCTTTGGGAATATAATAGAATGCAGTAGATTTTAGCCCTTGCAGAGTCATTTTTAGACATTTTTCTAGTTGTTCTTTCCAACTAGCTGTTTTCTTTCCATTTCTAAAAATTAGAGAACCCTATAATATTGTGTATCTCATTTGAACATTTCTTTCCGTCAATATAATACAAATTGCTTTGTTTCCTCATTTGAAATCTAAAATGAAACATTGCTACACTTAAAAAAAAAATAAGCAAACAACAAAAAACATATTTTAATTCATATCATTTTTTTAATCATTGGAATTAGAAGTAAGACATACTTTCTATCACCGCTGCAGTCCCATAATTCAACATCTACTGATGCACGACCTGTGTCTGAACCTGCTTCAAACTCTATAATTCTGAGAACATAAGAGTGATTCATTAATGTAAAGTACTGGTATTAAAATTAAATGATGTTAAGAAAATAATTCTAACAAACTAGTTTGAAATATATATATATGTAACCATTAGGTACTAGGAATTGATAGTATCACTTATTGATAGGACATTATCACTATTTGAAAGAAAAGCTTGATTTCCCAAAAAATTGGTTATAGATTCAAGTCCTGGTTATTTGGCTAACTATTTTAGAATGTTCTATACTCTATTGGGCATTTGACAAGTGATGGAGAGTAAAAATGCAGGTATTTATTATGCAACATAACACTAAGTTACCTTATAATTACATAACATGTATGGTCAAGAAGCTTAAACCACTTGGTCACCTATTAAGGGAGCTTGAGTTAAATACCTGACTTAAGCAGTGATATGTTTACTGAGGGCCTAATGGCAGAACGGATAACCATGATCTCCAAAATACCCCCCTCCCACACTGGTCCATGGAAGAGATTTTGGACCATAATGCTCTGAGCATGCTATAAGCATGAAAGTTGTGCTATATAAAGGCTATTTAAAAAAACAACATAATGAAAATATTGTGGTCGAGCTTTATTTTTCATATCAACTTTTGTCATAAAAAAAAGCTATTTACCTGACTCCTTGAGTTGGATGGTATTCTCCTGCAGAAAACTCTGTAGCATCAGATAAAAAATTGCTGAGAAAAGTTTTTCCAGCCTAAGAAAATAAATCAAAATAGACTAGAGAACAACGATGGATATTAATACTATGTAATGAACAGAAATAATAAAGACAATTATGAATAGTGAATGAGATGGCAACTGACAAGTGTCTATCCTTAAGGGCCTTACTAAATGCAAACAAAATGGTGATCAGAATGACAATAGAGAGAAAAGAGTTGGATGTCACTCTTGCATGGGACAGCATATTGGCCATACCAATAAGAGCCAAGAACCATTAAAAAAAGCTATGACTCCTAATCTGAGATTGGATCAATAAGAAATGGTACACATTCTGGGAGAAATCCAACAAGACTCTTTGCCTTTTGTCTCTTAGAAATAAAACACTGATGTTAATTAATTACACTGGTTGCATATTCAATTGCAAAACAACAACCAAACTAGCTCAATCAACTTACAAACATTATGCAATGGATAAAAGAGCCTGTTAGAATAACTTGACCTCATTTCCCTTACCACTCTTGGCGGTCCCAGATCATCCAATTTTTTTCCACTGAAATTAATATCTTCCCTTTTAGATCTAGATCTAAAATCTACTTGTCATACAATTACAAGAATAAATTTGGAATTATTTTTTCTAGTTTTGTTAAACAATATATGTTTTAATGTTACACTATCATTTCAAACTCTTAACTCTTAGTAGTCGATTGTCAATTTGAGATTTTTGTCATTCCTTTTATACATTCTCTAAATAATACTACAGTCTTGAATACATTAGCTAGAGTGAGTCTAGTTATAAAACTTATACTTTTATAGTATAGTCACTATCATTATCATTTAATTTAATGATTATTACTAGCTTAGCTAGATCTAGACTCTAATACTTGTCAGGGGGAGGTATGGCAAGAGTGAATGCTAGTCAGATATTTTGGTATGATAGTTATATCCCCTTGTATATGTATTCCCAGGTTGTAAATGTGAACAGTCTTGCACGTGTTGTGAGCTGAATGGTTAAGTCTAAGTTGAATGTAAGAGAGAGTGTGTTAAGTTAGTGAGGTCTTGTTCCCGGTCCAGGAAGGTTGGATAGTCGCTTCCTGGACTGGTGGTTGTTTATTAATATTAATATTTATTGTGCATTATTTGTGCTTTGTTCGATATTATTAAAGTATTAATTGTTATTTCATGGAAAGTATTATGTTATTCATGGAGTTGAAGTTTATTAATAATAATTAATCGTAAGTAATCAAGTAAACCCCTAAGTTGAGCGAAAGCTAAGAAAGGAACCCCTGAAATAAATGGGATCTCGTCCGGTCAGGTATATAAACTATAACAGTATAACTTAGTATAACTATCTTATCTTATTTACTATAATCTTATACTAGTCTAGATTGACTACATTGGCATGATTGTCACTAGATTTAGAATAATCTTGATCTATAAATTCGATATTTATACCCTATATATAATAATATATAACTATGATGTCACTATTGAGTATGACATAAGACTCATAAGTCATAAAAAAAGTTATAAAAACATTTATATATAACATTACATATAATTGATATAATACATAATTATATAAATATAATAGATCTATATTATGAATAATGATACTATCACCATGATAGGATAGTAAAATCATAGAATCATAGTAATATAAATTGTTAATTTAATAGTACTAATATAATTAAATATAATATAGTATATAGTAATAGACTGGTATATATATATATATATATAGTGTATAGTATAATCATAATAATGACTATATACTAATATTATACTATTATGGTATTATCGGTAATCATGAAGATGAGCGTCAAAAATTAATGATTCACCGAAAATTCAAATTAAAAAAAAAAAATACAATTAATAAGTGTAAATAGTGTTTTAAAAAGATTTTCTTGTAAAAAAGAGAACTTTATATTTATATGACATCAACAAAACGCATTAGCGACGTCAAGGTTGCTCAGCACGCTACCATTTTGTTTACAATGATGTCACAGAGGTGTTGCCAACTTAGTATTCTGAGATTTTCTTTTTGTTACACTTGCTAAAACCGGCGATGCACGCTTGTTTGTAGGCATAAATTATATAATTAACTATATAAACTCTTTTTTTTTCTAATAATTACATTAATAAAGTTGCAATAACACAAATATATGCTGAACTTGTTTTTTTGTGTTGATTTGCTTTTATTTTTTGTTAAGTCTATATAGCCTAGATCTAAATATAAGATCAATAGTATGTTTTGTTCTGTTGTATTTGAGTCACTTGTAAAATAGTAATCATGTGGTGGTTTCTAATATTTAGGTGATTTTGGCCAATATAGAGCGTGAAAGGATGACATTGTGACCCGCTCTTATTGAACCATGGATAAAAGAATCGGCAAGCCATTTAAGAAGAAAGTCAAGCTGTAGTAGCCCTGTAAAAAAACAACGTAGAAGGAAATCCAAGTCTAGTAACTAAGTAGGCTAGTAGTGTGTCGACCTGAGAAGATTTGAGAAAAGTAGCGATGTAAAGAGAAGTGATTAGGTCACAGTAGAAGTCATGTGAGAATTTAAGCAATTATAAAAGTCTGTATGAAGTAATTGACTAGTTATATGTGTTGAAATTGATGTGCTCATCTTTAATAGTAGTTAAGTATCTGGGCAACAAGCTGCTAAGAACATGTAGATTTCATTTCACATCAAGACATATTTCATTGTATATTTCATAGACAAGATATTTCGGATGTTCATGGGCACCAGCAGGATTTTTTGCAGGGGATGCAAGTTACCACCTATGGCTCAAAGTGGTGCTTCAATTTTTTTCCCCACCCCGAGCATATTAAAGAAAAGAACTGGTGTCCCCTCGCCCCCTACCTATACGATATTAATTTCACTGTAAATGCATGACGCAGAGGACGTAATCATCTTCTTTTTTGAAGTAACGTCTGTATGATATAACATAAGTAGATAAATAGGCCTACTTGTTTCATGCTCTTGCTTCGTTTTAGGATGTAAACAAAACAGGTTGAACTAAGCATTAGTATTGCTTGAAAAGAGAGACGTTAACGAAGAAACTAATGAATCCAGATACGGACTGTAAAGCAGTGTTCTTTAATAATCCCAAAATCCAAACAAATGTTTTGCTTGGTGTGTCTGTCGACTACAAATTATCGGCAGCACTAATTCATTACCAAGTTTGTCTGCCAATAGTCTCGCCTTCCTCAAGATGCCATCCCTGAAGTGTTCCTAACCATCGGCAGCACTAATTCATTACCAAGTTTGTCTGCCAATAGTCTCGCCTTCCTCAAGATGCCATCCCTGAAGTGTTCCTAACCATGGTCAGTTTGGTTTTTGATTATATAATTAATGTGACTGCTGGTGTGCTTTTGAGCGGCCACTTATGCTAAGATGGACAGACTGCATCGTACAACACGGAAACTGGTTCAAGAACAGATGAATAATTGATTACAATTAAAACACACATCAGAAGCACACGAGAAGCAGGCACTGATTACACATAAAGCAGTTTGTCTGGTTTCACTTATAGTAGGCCTAACTATTTTAAAATGCACCAAACATGTTGTTTTGTTTGTTCGTAAAATGTTTTACATGTTTCAGATGTTCCTTCAGAGTTAAAGATAATTACTTCCTAGTCCAAACCTCTTGCAGGACGACGGGAGATGGGAGCGTGCAGGGTTTGAACCCTTGACCATCGATAAATCTGAACGACAATCCAGCGCGCAAACCGCATGACCAGGCAGCCATCCAACTCAAAGATCTTCTCAAATTGACAGCTAACTAGAATTTTTCCTCCAAAACAAAAAGAAAATAACATTTTATCATATTTTAGGCCTTTACTAAATATAATGATAGCTATAATTATGTGCAAATGAAAAAAAAAATCGTTATGACTACGTGCTACAGAATTTTGAATTGCAAGCCCATAATAAAGCGTACATGGTCGGACATGAACTACAGATTAGCTTATTCCAGTTTATTACAATTATATAGCTTATCCTCATAAACTTTATTTCAGGGAAATCACTACATGCTAAGTTGCTTCGTATCAGAAGTTAATTGATTTGAAGGTGTAAAAAACATGACAACTCTCTCGCGCGCTTAAAGATTGCACGAAACAGGAAAGGCTTGACATTAACTATCAAACAATTTACAGCCCAGACACCAGAACATAAGATCTGGCATAGGTTTCTGTCACATACTCGTTTGAGATTCAATGTGACATGGAGTGAGTTAATAGTCATTTGACTATCTCATGCCTTATTTACGAAGAAATAATTGGTCTGTATTTGACCACGGGGTGAAAATCTCAGTTACCTTTTGGACTCCTGAGAGAAACAAGATGTATGTATGTATTGTGTAAGAGATACGAGATGTAATATAAATGGGTTCTAAGTGACGTATTTCCATGGCTGGAGTTGCCTAGTTATTATGCACTATTTTATTATGATTATTAAACGTTTTGTCTGTTGAGACGATGCTTGCTTCTAAATATATGTGTTGTGGTCAAATTACTCAGTGAACATAGTGGCACTATGCAACAACAAAATTGATCAGGATAAAGTTATTTAATGTTTGCACAAAGAACATTCTAACAAGGCCAGAAGAGGCCCTAATGCTATGCAAATAAACATTCGCGTTATCAGCATATGTCAAAGATATGACAGTTTTGAAACAGCTTATGGACCTGATGTAATCAGAAGAAAAAGGGAACATTATTGAACCCCAATCCCCCCTGGCTACGCCTAAGCCCAGTAGCGGCCTTAGGGGGTGGCAAGTGGGACAACCTCCCCAGGCCCCACGATTGGAGATTCCCTTGACACTGTCAGCTTCGAAAACCAGAACAGTTCTCATATATACTCAATATCTTTGGAAATCTTTCCAGGCATCTTTATAATACCAAATACTATTTCTATGTAAGCTCATAACAATACATAAACTTCAGCAGCTTGAGGTTTCTGTACATCCTGTTAAGTGTGTGACTTTGTGGTTGGATTTAGCTCTGAGAATGTCAAATGGTAGCACAACGAATAACGTGATGCAAGAAAAATTAGAAAAGTGAAACTGCTGTAGTGCGCAGTCTTAACAAAAATTCTAGCGATTGTACAGTACCTTTAAGAAAACAACAACGCATATCATGGGAGAACAGAGAAACAAACGAACAACAGTGATAGCCGAAGTTGACCCAACCATGCTAGTACATCTTCGAAGAATTAAGAACGCCGAGGCTCACGGCCATTACATCGGGCATAGGATTCAAAACGAGCATATGAACATTATGGCATCAGAAGTAAAAGGGAACATTATTGATAAAATCAAACTTGCAAAATATTTTCCCGTCATTCTTGACTACACACCTGATGTTAGCCACAAAGAGCTGATGTCCCTTATATTGAGTTTTTTGGACGTATCCTAATGTTGACAACTTAACAGGAAGGGTTTGTCATGGCGCTTCTTGCTGCGCTGGTGAACGTTGGTCAGGACATCGCCGATTGTCGTGTCCAGGGATACAAATACAATGGTGTAAACTTGAAGGGAAAGCACCAAGGAGTCCAAGCACACATTATTCGCATCAACAATCGATCTTTTGCGCTTTTCTTGCGGCGGCCATAATCTTAACCTTAAGAGTGTTTAGCAGAAATATTATTATGTAGTTTGTTGATTGTTCATGAACAAATGTCTTAATCATTAGTTATGTTGATTAAACTTCAAGGCAAAATCTTTCATAAAGTTCATTATGTAATGTAGTCAAACAGCCTTTAGTACAGTACATACGTAAGGTACTATGTTTTGTAGCAAAAATTAGACCTACAGCATTAGAGGCGGACGAGACATTAGCGTGATGTGATGTGGTATGGATATATAGCCTACACTTATGGCTTAGGGCCCCGCGCACTGCTATGGCCGCCTCTTCCCATGCTTCCTTAAGTGAAGTCCAGTAGAGCGTCGGCGCCATTATCCTGTCGATGGTTAGAAAGGCTTTTATCCAACCACCAGGCCTGGACACGAGGCTCTTCACCCCTGTCCTGTCTGAGGCCTCCAGAGTGTCGAAGTCCGACAGCCATCAACAAATACAAGGCAGGACTATTACAGTAGGCCTACATACGCAAGTATCTTTTTTCCATAAATTGTGAGAAGTCACCTTCCAGGAGCTTCTTGTAAACCAGAAGACCACGGAAAATATGTTATAAGTTATAAAATGGTTTTGTTCTAATAATTTACACCTAGGATTAGAGTGGGTTCTATGACAGTACATGGCTCACTGCGGTCGCATAGGTTGCAGTGACTTAAGGCAGGCTCTGAAAAATATCGGCGTATGCTACTCACTGTATAATAAAAAGCTTTTTTTTTTACATAAATTAATTACCCTTTTTAACATCGTTTACCGTACTTTCAAAATACAGCAAGAGAAATAAGTAAATAGAAATCGCTAGATGACAAGCGTGAGAGACATAAAACGCTTGGGCTTGTGATAGCTACATATAAAGAGGCTCAAGGTTCTCAACATCGTACTAAATCAGAGTTGTGCTTACTGAGCAACTAAAAGCATTACTGAGAAAACATTTTCCCTGGATACCTCCCCCCCCCCACCCCCCAATGATCATGAAAACAGATTAGACCATACTGCTCTGAGCATGCTATAAGCATGAAAAATGCTCTTTATGAAAATAAAAACTATTTAAAATAATATGGAATCTGGTCTAGCAATTCATAAAAGTTATTTAAAAAAAATCTCAATCCAGATCTTGTCCTATAAAATACAGATGTAGGTAATTCACAAAAAAAGTATTTACTCAGAGATTGTAATAATTCATAATTCAGTGACAATGAAAAGTAACATCTATTTAGCACACACAAAAAAAATTGATTGCAATAAATCTTTAAAAAAAAAAAAAAAGAACTATTTTATTGTGGTCTAAATTATTTTGTCTAACATTAATACATCTGTACATAATGGTTGTTTCTTATTTTTAGTTGGCAGCACTTAATGATGCCAAAATTATTTTTGATAAACAAATCTGGATTTGTTTTTGGCCAGGAAGAGACAACAAGGAATGTCGCGAAAAATAATTTTTGACGCTCACATTCATGATTACCGTATTATCTATCAGTATCAGATCTAGAAATAGTAGAATCTAGAATGATCTATATCAAATTTTTAAAATGAAAAATAAACAAATACGTAATATCTAGTTTACCCCTGAAGGGCCAACTATGATAACTTTAACTTTCGACATAATCACTCTAGATTTTATAGCAGATCTAGAGCCAGTAGAAGATTAGTTTACTGTGGTAACCATAATCTGAATGGAACGCTAAACAAGTACAACAACTCTAGCGGAATGGATTTTGTCTAATTTAGCTTTCGCACTTTTTATCTGTTTCCGATATTAGCTCGTCTAAAATCCAAGTGTCAACACATCATCTGCCATGGAAATAAGATCGCGATTAAGTTTGAGTTGTTTTTATCGAGTTTTTAGAAACTGTAAACAATGGCACAAGAAACACAGCTGTTCATTACAAAACCGACACTCGCACAGGCAGTTATCCTCCGAATCTGGGTTCGATAATTTATTTGACTTATTAATTTAAAAAAATGAAATAAATAAATATTATTATTATTATTTACTAATTAGTAATTATAATATATAAATATATTTCTCGTAAGATCATCTTTTCCCTTTGGAACTTATTGTGTAACTAAAGTACTAAAGAGGCCAATGCTTAGGCAATCCTTGATACATTACATTTACACAGTTGGGGTCACAGGTTGGGCATCTGTAATCACCAAGACCAAGTGCCATTGCACTTTCACCCTTCTTTCTACTACTTTTTCTACTACTATGCCACTATGGCTTCTGCAAACCGGGACCCTTCCTTATAATTTATGCTTGCTCTCCAGCTGTTAATGCCTATTTTTAAAATCTTCTTGTCACGTTTTCATCAGTATATCATAAAAATGGGTGAACAGCGATTCTCCTGCCATCTGTTAGATCACCATACAGAATGTCTTAATGGAAGTTGATCTTGTGGCATTCTATGAATGTGACCAAGCCAGCCAAGGCATCTGCTGCTGATGTCATGCTGGTACCCTGCTCTTGGTAGCACTTCCTCATTGTTTTTTTTATCTTACAAACTTATTTTAAAGATCTGCCTTAGGCATCAGAGGTGGAAGATATTTAACTTCTTTTATGCCATGAGTAGGTTGACCATGTTTCACTTCTGTATAGCAAGGTGCTAATCACATATATATATATATACATATATATATCGCTTAATTTAATGATCAACTCAGATGCCATTTTGCCCTCTCAGGCATAAAGAAGTTAGCAGCAGATGGCCAGTTAGAGAGCTCTCACAAAGGCTGTGTGACACATTTTTGAGACCCAAAGACAGGCACAGAAGATGAAAAGAAAACTCAAATAGGCCGCAGACGGACAACAGCTTAGTCTGCACTAGATGCAAAAAATATGCAGGTTGCAACTGGGTTTACGTAGTCATGTGAAACACTGCACACATCCTTAATCTTCAGAATCAAAGACATTGCCATTAGTATTATTATATTAGAAATGAAGGAGTATTCATTCTCTGGCACTGCCAGGGTTGAGTTTCGTTAAAGGGAAACAAAACTCATTGTAGTCCCTTTATCAGTTTTCACTGAGGAATTTTCTGGTGATGTGGCAGGTCTGCAGCAGTACTGCCCTCTGTCAGGCAACGAGACTTTTCCTAGGAATGTTAAGGGCCATGAAGGTATCTGTGAGATCAGTTGTTATTATGTTATATTGTTATTATATATTAGATCTAGATTCTTAATCTTTGGATTCGAAGACATATTGCCATTGCTATTAGATCTAGATTATTGAATACTTTTAGAACTTCTAGAACTAGTTTAGTTGAAATACTATTAGTAGTAATTTATAGTATAGAATAATAGATCTAATAGTGAAGTGTAAATCTAGTAGACACTCAAATAATGTTCATGCTAATGGGAAAAATTATTTTGAGAGACTGTTTCAATTCCTTTAATTTTAAAGCTTAAAGAAAAATATTTTAATATTATACATTTTTATCAGATAAATTTTTTTTTTAGAACAGCCCAAACTAAAATAAATCAATACAAATGTTAATTCCCAAAACTGCAACTGTTTAACAGCTTAAGCACTGTTATGATGTTCAATGTTAACAATCAAAAAATAGTTTTTAATTTTTATGGCATTGGCCAACTGATTTGTTGACAATCTAACTAAAGTTTCATAACTTCATTATTAAATCTTAAATGAACATTTTCTGTAATTCATCTACACACCAGAGATGTTGATCTAGAGCTAAGCTACACAACATATCCTGACCAAGAACACAGTCAAGTGTCAACAAAAAAGCCTTTGCTATTTCTACATGGTCTGTTTGGTGCTAAAGGAAACCTGCACAGTGTCTCCAAGCATTTATCCAATGATGGGCAAAAGGTTCAAGAATCTAGAATTAATCATTTCATTGTCATTTTTATTAGTATGAAATACATTAATTTAGCATGGCTTGCAGGAGAGTCCATTGGTCTGGAATACCTTTTGGCATAAAAAATATAGATAAAAATATATATTTCAAATTGTTTTACTTATTTTACATCGGAGGGCCTCTTAAATCTACATTCTTTATGATCTGAATCTTGCACACCTAGATCATTTCTATTTCTATTACTATTTTTTTAGGCTTTTTAAAACCCAATATTGCTAAACTGGTAAGAGAGTGTTTTAAAAATATTATTTTACTATATTTATAAATCAGGTTGTGACTTATGATGCTTGTAACCATGGAGACAGTCAACATAGTCCAAAAATAGATTATCTCTCCATGGCTGATGATTTGGATGGTTTGATAACTGACCTTAGTCTGAAAGATCCAGTAGTTATGGGCCACAGTATGGGAGGGAAAACTGCTATGACATTAGCTCTTACAAAGGTCAGTGCTTTTTGAACACAAATAGTTTTTTAAATTGTGTGATCTTTGTGCTAAAAAAATTAAGCTTTCAATTTTGTATGCCCAAATTGTTAAGAATAAGTAGATGCACATAATAAGACAGTTATGATTGTTTGTTATAGATAAAAATAATAGTTATTCATATTGTGCTCTATTTAAACATCTGTTCAAGTGAGGCCATAATATCAGAAGAACACTGGAAATTAAGTGTTTGTGGGAAGTGTGGTCAAGAGGCTTGAACGGCTTATTTTTAGCTACCTATGAAGGGGGCTTGAGGCTCAACCCCCGACTCAAGCAGAGTTGTGTTTACTTAGCGCCTAAAGGCAGCACTGAAAATCTTCTCCCAGATACCCCCTCCCTCCAACTGGTCCACAAATGGGATTGGACCATAGCACTCTGAGCATGCTTTAAGCATGAAATTAGCGCTACATAAAAGCTAAAATGTATTTATTTTGAACATACATGCAACAGAATAAAGAAACATCTTTATTTTTAAAACATTGTTGACAACGTTGTTTTATTTTTCCTATATATATTGAAATAGGCAGAAATAGTTTCAAAGTTCTTATTTTGATTTTGTTAATATTTTTAATATTAGAATATGTTGTTCAATAACTATAATTAACTGGACACATTTTTGTGACTATATTTCAGCCAGAAAGATTGTCAGCTCTTATAGTTGTTGATATTACCCCTAGCAGCAGTGACACCAGAGAGCTCTATAAATATGCACAGGCTATGAAAAATGTTCAGATTCCATCAGGTGTCTCCATCATCCAAGCTAGGAAAAATGTTGAAGCACAGCTGAGTGCAGTTGTTACAGTAAGTAGGGCACAGCTAATGCAAATGCTAAATATTATGAGGTAGTTTAAGTTTAGGTATTGATTCTAAATGTCTCTCATATGTTCATAGATATGTTTTGAAATAGAAAATACACTTTTAGATACAATTTAAGCCTTTTTTTGTGTGTTAAATTTTATAGTAACAAAAAATAAATAAATATGTGGGCGGTACTGTCTCTCCAAAATAGGGCTTGACAGCCATATGAAAAAGTGTTCGAGATGAACCATTGTCGTTCTATGACTGAAGGAGGCCAATATATTATTATTTATATTATAATATTGCAAAGTCTTTAGTGTTCACTTGAATACACAATTAAATAGTCTGTTATAGTATATAGTACTACAGGAGCTCTATCGAAAGAAAACTATCTTATCTTATATGATACAGACATTACTTCAAAAAAGAAGATGATTACGTCCTACGCATCATGTATTTAGTCATGCATATTAATCAATGACCTAACTAAAAGTTTAATTAAAATTTGTACAACTTTTCAACATGTGGTCAGGGTTGAAACGCACATCCCTGTTTGCTGGTCATGTGATATAGATTATCAAAGAAATGATGCAGTTAACAACTATTTAGTCAGTCTGCATTTGAAGATGGTAAAGTAAGATGCTGCTAGAAGTTATAGGAGTAAATATTTGCAACTGAAAGTAGCAGTATTATAAAATGTTAAACATTTTTTGCCAAATGCTTCTATGCAATATTATGAATTGGGTTGTTCCAAAATTTTTGTGAGCCACATGGTGTTTTATTTCTGTTTATAGTGGGAATCTGATTAGTGAGTTAGGTCAATATTTATTGGTTTTAATCAATTCATTTGCGGCAAACAATAATTTTTTAACTGCAGGAACATCAAGTACACCCTTTAATAGTCTGAAGACTTAATTATTATTGATATCTAAGTCTAAATCGACTGCTAGGCATAGAGTAGAATCACTATTGCGGAACAGTTTGCAGCTACTTTTAGTTTTAAATTTTTTGCTACATAATGGTTAGATCTATGGAAAAACTAAAAGTACCTAGGCATATCCCATCCATTTTCCGATAAAAATAGATGCATTGTTTAGTTTTTCAACAGATATTTTAAATTTTACATTCAAATCGACTGAGATATGGTCAGTCACAATTACAGAACAGGAGGGGCAGTGGCTGAGCAGTAAAGCACTTGACTTCCGAACAGGGGACCGGGGTTCGAATCCTGGTGAAGACTGGGATTTTTAATTTCGGGATCTTCTGGCGCCTCTGTGTCCACCCAGCTCTAATGGGTACCTGACATTAGTTATGGAAAAGTAAAGGCAGTTGGTCGTTGTGCTGGCCACAGAAACAGATGACCTTTACATCATCTGCCCTATAGACCACAAGGTCTGAAAGGGGAACTTTACTTTACTTTACAATTACGGAACAGGATTTTTTAAGAAGTCACTATTGCGGAACACGGGTATAAAGCATATATTTATTAGTCTTATATAATACTTGAACTGCTTATCCTTTACATTAATCTTATTTTATTAAAGCTTAAGACAACACATTGTCACTTTTTGATTCTTTACCTCTTTAATTTAATTGACGTCGTACTACCCTGATTTTCCTTACAAGGTTTAATTTTTCACTATTCTTTAATTCTTTTTTGTTATATTAATATTATATAGGCATATTTGATATTATTTGATATTATGATTTGTCCTCTTTTTACTGGACGTCTGGTAATCATAAATTATATATTATATGTAATATTATTCTCTAAATGTTTTAAAATTTATGTATACTAATACAAACTCACATACAAAATCACTATGTAAATATTAAGTTGAATACGCTGGTCAAATAAATGACATCTATAGTGTTCCACAATTGTGACTATCTTTAAAAAGGTAAAAACTCGGTGAACACCTCCCAATTTTTTAAAAATTAAATTCCTAGTAGGCTACATGGCTACAAAATTAAGTTTTTCCACATCCATTTATAAACTGAAAAATAGGTGTATCATGCAGGTGATGTGTCATTATCATTTTTAAAAAGCCTTAAGCCCTGACCTATGGGGTTCTCCTGGTACATGAAAAATAATGGACGATTCCACACTTGTCAACTTTAACCTGTGAAAATTGTGACATGCTTTTCTTCAAGGGGCCCATGTTTTCTCACTGTCTATAGCTGTCTATAGCTTTCTTGGTCACCATCTCTCTTCAACTAGTGCGGTCTCTTTCCAATGGTCAGTATCAATGTTTACTAATTTTAAATCCTTTTTTATCACATCAGCATAACGGAGATGAGGGCGACCAGTTTTTCTTGAGCCAGACGCAAGTTGCCCGTACAGAATGATTTTTGGGATGTGATTGTCCTCCCACCACGATTGTCCTCCCTCTGGCAAACATGTCCGAGCCAGGGCAGGTGGCGTTGCCTGAAGACCGTAAAGATGCTGGGAAGGCCCGTTCTTGCAAGGATCTCAGTATTACACCAGTTATTCTTGAGCCAGACGCAAGTTGCCCGTACAGAATGATTTTTGGGATGCGATTTTCCTCCCACCACGATTGTCCTCCCTCTGGCAAACATGTCCGAGCCAGGGCAGGTGGCGTTGCCTGAAGACCGTAAAGATGCTGGGAAGGCCCGTTCTTGCAAGGATCTCAGTATTACACCAGTTATTCTTGAGCCAGACGCAAGTTGCCCGTACAGAATGATTTTTGGGATGCGATTTTCCTCCCACCACGATTGTCCTCCCTCTGGCAAACATGTCCGAGCCAGGGCAGGTGGCGTTGCCTGAAGACCGTAAAGATGCTGGGAAGGCCCGTTCTTGCAAGGATCTCAGTATTACACACTCTTTCTTTCTATGTTATTTTTAAGATCCTTCGAAGGCAGCGTAGGTTTGAGTTTTTTTGGCACATTGGCACACTTTAGACCATGTTGTGCCTGGCAGCATAGGTGGAATGAGTTTAGTTTTCTCTCTTGTTTTGTGTAGGTTGTCCACGTCTCGCTGCAGTACAGTAGCGTTCTAAGAACGCCGGCAACTATGCTGTCTATGGCTTTGTTGAGTTCTAGTAGGGTGGGTACTTCGTCTAGTTCATTCATTGTGGGTAATTGGTTGAGAGCGTTAAGGGCTGAGGCAGAGACTGAGCTTGTTGTGGCGTAGAGTTCGGAGTAATGTAGTATTTCACACTATAAAATAGTTATACAGGTCAAATGTTTCTTAAAACTCCAACGATTTCGTTTCTATTTCTATGGTTACTTTATCTAAATTTGAAATTTAATGTTATGGTATGAGATTTTTTACTTTACTGGTAGCCTATAAGTAAGATTTTCCGTTTTATAATAGGTTAATATAACTTTTTAAAAAAGAGTAGGCCTACCATTCTTTTCTAAAGGTTTTAGTTCAAGGCACAATACAAGCACACATATCTTTATTTATTTAGACATCTTTTTTTTTTTTATTGTGCATTAACGTTTATTCAAGAAATGTAAGAAACATATTACTGATTTTATTATGGATAAATATTTATACAATGTTAAAAGAATAAGATCAAACCGTAGGCATACAGTCAGTTGATTATATCTATACCTAGTTCAACCCCGCCCCCCTCCCCCCCCCCTTCCAAAAAAGTTATGAAAAGTTTGTATAGTTTAATTAATTTTTTTTAGTTTAGTTTAACTATATTTTGAAATTCTTGATAAACTTTAACTACTTTATTAGAGTTGAAAACTAGTTTTAGTTTAACTTTTAAAAGTTAGTTTAGTTCCCATCACCAGATAAATGACACATTTCTCGTTCCACATGCTAGGACCAATTTTTACAAATGCTCCTTCTTCCCTAGTGCTATTAGAGCATGGAATGGGTTGCCTGAGCCAGTCAGGAAAACCAGCGTGACTTGGCAGAATTTTAAGTCTTTGGTTAACATGCATCACTAGATGCATGACGCGAAGGACATAATCATCTTTTTTGAAGTAATGTCTGTATTATATAAGATAAGATAAGGATAGTTAATTTACAATTAATAGAAATAAAAGGTTAGTCTACTAAACTTAATATTTTCTTTAGTTAATGCATTTAAGCTTTTTTCATTTTTGTTATCTTATTCTTTTGATTTTAAAATTATGCAGCTTACAAAAATTTGAAAAGATGGTGAGAAAGTGAGAAAATTATAATTAGCATAATTTAAGGATGAAATTGACAGCTAAGTGCTCTGCAACCGAGCCACCACACTCACACCTAAAAACTTAAGAGCTAAAATAGTTCTTGTGTTTCAGAACCGTGCAGTGCTTCAGTTCTTATTAACTAACTTAAGAGAATTTCCCAGTGGAGAGTTACGATGGAGAATGAATCTTAATGCTATCATCAACAACTTTGATAAGATTACACAATTTCCTGACCTCAGCTCCAAACAGTTTATTAAGCCAACACTTTTTATATTTGGTGCCAACTCTCCTCACTACAGGTAATCTTTGTCTTATTTTCTAGATACAGCAGAATCAGACTCCCTTTCCCTTTTCACATAATTTTCTCCCATATAGACTTTGACCTTTAAATTTTCTCCATAAGTATAGGGAAAGAAAGATAATATGCTTTTGAATATCTGGATTTGTATTGTATTTATATTTATAGACAGCACTGTTTTGGGGTGGGGATATAAAAAAAATTGACTGCAAATTTATCAAAACTGCATTTCCTTGTAATGTTTTTTTAACTCTGCATTTCTTTTAATTGTTATATAATGTGCTTTCCCTTTTTAAGCTTAATAACATTATTTTTTAATTTAAAAATACATTTAATGGCCAAGAAATTTTAAAGGTCCTAATTGGTGCATTGTGGCCAAATGAAAAGCAATCATCTTGAATTTAAACCTGGTGAAGCTGAAATTATTTTCTGTTCTTTCATAACAACTTTTATTCGGCATATCTAAAAATTGGAATAAAAGTATACTTCTATCCTATCTACTTTTAATTTTCTGACACCCAGAGAGGAAACTCTGGTCTTACCAGTAATTTATCTGGGCACATCCATTGTCTTGAGACAGTAAGAGCCATATATATATATATTAAAACCTTAACTTCACATGTGGTGATTTGTCTAATGTCATTAGTATATTAATGTCTAATCTATTTCCACAGATCTGTCCAAATGGATGTCATAAAATCTTTTTTCCCTCAAGTACAAGTAACAGTTATTAAAGAAGCAGCTCATTTTGTACATGCAGATAAACCTTTAGAATTTGTTGCAGCAGTCAAAACATTTTTATCATCTATAGAGGAGATTGCAGTGTAAACCTGTTGAACCTTGCTAGTTCATTTGTAGAATAATCAATTGCAATGTAAGACTACAATAAAAGCAATACAAAAACTAGAATTCTAGTTGAGTTCATGTCTTAGTGTTTCCAACTTACAATAGTTACAGAATCTCCTTTGTCAGTACATTTTCAAAAATTTCATTACAACTTCTTGCTTACACTGATCTGTACAAACATTTCTTTCAGGCTTTTGAACAATTGAAAAAAAAAGTTCAATGCATTTAATGTTTCAAAAGATATCTCTCATCATCAGTAACAAACAAAACACACAGGAAGTAGATAAAATATAATTTATTGAGATCAATGCATTAAAGTTCATTAATAGTTGATCACATTCAGTAGTAGAGATGCAGTTAAGGTTTAGAGTCTTGTTAATTTAGAAGAAACAAAATCACAAGTGTTTTGAATTCAAGGAACTGGAGCTTGCTAACATACATTAATGAATTTTTTTATTCTCAATGTTTCAGAAATATTCATTCAATTTGCACATCAAAACTAAGTGGATATTTTATGCTTTCATTAAGTGTAATCAAGGTTTAAAACATTTCAATCAATTAGTTGTAAATTTCTGTTTAGCTTGAAACATGTATAAATATAAATGCTGCCAATGAATATATAAAAATAATAATTAATTAAAATACATCATGAACATCTATATATTCATTATTCTCTTCATGCCTAAAGAGTTTGGGCAAGAAGTAAAGGGAAAATCACTCTGTTATTTCTGCAAGTGGGACTAGAGTTACCTTATGAAAAAAAAAAGGGGGGGGGGGGGACAAGTAGTATTCACCTGACACAAAATAGCAGGGCCGAACTTAACAGTTGTGACCAGGAAGTCATGGAAAGATCACTCTTTTTTATTTCTACCCCACATAGCTTTAACATCGAAAAAAAGAGGGGGAGGAGGAGAACAAGTAATCTACTCTGTATTCACCCGTCACTAAATAGCAGGGCCGGACTGAACCTTGTGGGGCTCTATGCGAAACGGATTTGGTGGGACCAAGTTTGGGTAGGGATATGGATAAAAAGTGAAAATTTAATTAAGAATTTGTATTAGAAAATAAATTCGTCTTTGCATTTTATTCATTCTTACTACCTACAGAATTACTTTACAAGCCTTGCGTGTAGTGAAGCCATACAGTATATCATAAAAACATACGGTATATCATAAAAATTCTGTTTCCTACATAGACAACGCTCAATAGCAAGAATTACCAAATGTTTCAATCTATCTTCGGGAATTGTTGACCTCAAGTAATTCTTCATTAGTTTGAGGCGCCAGAAGCTTCTTTCACCAGATTCCACAATTATGTGTATTGCATAATGACGTAGTTTTTTCATCGTGCATAGGATTGGCATTTTCCATTTTGAATGACAACCCAAAATGACAATTTTTTGTCTATATATTTCAGAAATTTTTTTTTGTTTCCAGAGATTTCCATGAGTTTTTCATATATTTTGCAATTTCAGGAGATTTCAAGGAGCTCCTTGTAAATCATGAGGCTGCTGAAATTCTGATGTTATAAAATGGTTTAATTTAATAATTTACACCTAGAATTAGCGCAGGTCCTTTGAAAGTGCGGGGCCCACTGCGGTTGCATAGAATGCATTGGCCTAAAGCTGGCCTGCAGTGGCGTAGCTAGAGTATATGATGCCTGGTGCGGTATGTCATCTTGATGCCCCCCCCCCCCCCCCCCCCCCAAACAACTAATTAATTAATAACATTGCAAAACCTTACTTTTTTTTTCAAAATAATATGAATTCATTAATCAAATATTGTTAATTCTTTCATGACCGCAGCATTATCATAGCCTTGACCCCTGCAGTCCATTATGTCTACACCATCCAAACGCAATTTCTCTAGAATCATCTCAGCAATTTCAGCAGCATGCGTGTCCTTTGTGTCGATGAAGTCAACAAAAGACTCACGAATCTGCACCCCGTCATTCTCCATGACAACATACCGTAAAATGTCAGGTGTACTGTCAAAAATAAATATTTGGCTTGTTTTACTTGCTGTATGATTTGTTTTTTAGCGTGATCCCCCAATATTGTAATAAATTCATTTTGTATTTGTGGAGACATGTATGTATTCAGTCTGGAATTAGGCTTAGTTCGAAGCACATGCTCCCTTCCCTCAAGAGTGGATCGTACTTTGATAGTAATTTTACTAACTCTCGAGGTTTTCATCTCTTGTATAATCAAATCTTGGGCCTTGTTGTCAATATTGTTCCCTACTCTCAAGCAAACTTCAAGTTCCCTCCAAGCAAGCGATGACTGCATGTGAGCTCTGCTAATCTCATGTTTTTCTATTTTCGTGGATAACCTCCACCACTCATTGAATCCATTTTTGGATTGAAATGAAGATTTGTTACTTGATCTTGTTGAGAAGAGTGTGCAGGGGAAGCAAAATAAGGATTCTTTTTTTTTTTGGCAAATAACACATCCACGTTCTAAGAACTTTCTCGCCGTTTGACATTTGCTGGAAAACCAAGCCTTTGAAAGCTTTCTAGCCTTTCCTTTTGCTGTTCTTGATGTCTATACGCCTCTCTGAAGGTGTGTGCGAATATTATCTGTGATGACATCAGGCCAATCTTCAATGTTGTTCAGTCTAGAGTTTATTATCCAGCTTTCTGTATTGTTTACACTGTCTGATGGTTCAGCTTCTTCAGTATGAATTTTTGAGGACGTGCTTGTGTGCTGTCCTTTAGTCCCTAGAACCTGCGGTATTGAAGTATTTTCTTCTTTTCACGATGTCGGCCTCATCATTTTTTTCTGGATTCAATGATAACCATCTCATCTTGCTATGTTGCTTTTAATTGTTCAGTTAATTCATACCCATTAACAGCTCGCCTATAGTCGGTGGACTCTGGCAATGATGTGACTTGAAATTGTCTCGATGCTTCTTTAGACTTACGAAATTTAAGAAACGCACCTCACTGCGGTCAAAGAAACCGCTTTATGCGGATGACATTGTCCTCTGGTCAACCGGCAAGAAAGCTGACTAAATACAGGCGGCATTACAAGCAGACGTCCAAACCATCTCCTCGTATTGTGACAAATGACAGATTCAGATAAACTATGCCAAAACAACCTGGTCCCTGTTCAGCCTAGGGATCGACATTCTTAAGGCTCTATTCGAGCTTCAACTCGATGGGCTGCGACTCCAACGTGAAAACACGCCAAATATCTAGGGGTAATCCTGGATAGAAAGTTGTCAATGCTTCAGCACGTCCAGGAAGTTGAAAGAAAAGCCTCAGAGAAGTTAGCGTTACTAAGAAAGCTGGCCAGCACAAATAGGGGTGCCAAAGCTTACATGCTACTTAGGGGCAGTCAGATCACAAATTGAGTACAGCTCAAGTATATGCTAGTAAAACTGCCCTCGAATCACTCAACCGAGTACAATTACAGGCACTAAGGTTCATTTGTGGCACCTTTCGGACAAGCCCAACAAACGCTGCTGAAATCTTAACAAACGTGGCCCCTTTACATTTAAGGAGGGAGAGGGCGGTACTTACAGCCTATGAGCGCTATAAAAGGGGCGACTCTAGGCTACCCACCTCAATATTAGTGTGACAGTGGAGAGAGAGGAACCGCATAAAATGCGATCGTTCCTCCACATTGCAGCCAATTTGTCAAAATCAGCTGGGCTCTCCACTGACAGAATCCCAATTAGAATAATTAGTACTTGCCCTCCGTGGAGGAGAAGTCGGCCCCACAAATAAGCATGTCCCTTATAGGGCAAGAGGGAGCCACCAAGGGGCGATTAACACCTGCCATACTCCAAAACTTGGCATCAGCTACACTAAAGTCCTACCCATCAGATGCTATTTTCTGTTATACCGATGGGTCGGTAATAAGGGACCCCGATAGATCTGGGTATGGGGGACTTATAGTCTACCCAGACCGGACAGAACCAGAGATGCTGATTTCTCCGTCTGAGCTTAAAAGGGTCTTGAGGCACCAGCTAGACTAGTCAGTCTTGAGCATTGTTCATCATTTTGTTTACGTTACAGTATTACAATTAATTAGTTAGTTAAAAAAACCTCGTAGAAAACAAAGGTAAGCTTATTTAAAAATATTGACATTACAATAGAATTATTTCCAAAATTAAACTATAAAGAATCATAAAGAAATGAATAAACTAAGACAATTGTTTAGAACTAGAGTTTAGAAATATATTTGTAAACTCAATATCTAGATTAAACCAATGGACTAAACAATGAAGTGAAAAAAGGTTGGCCTATCTTCTTCTTCTTCTTTATATTATAGAGCATTGATCAGTGTAGTAACAACATTGGACCGTAACAACAATGTACCGTGTGTCCGAAAAAGATCTAGTAAATTAGATTCAAACTCTTCTATAGCTTACATTGTATGGAAGAAATAGTCAAGGAGATGAAACAAAATAGCGACATCACTAGTTTATAAATCGTTAGTTCATGTTTAAAATACAGTAGTTTAAGTTTGTTCGTGTCCATACAATTAGTTGTTTTTACTTAAAAGCTCACGAAATAGGAAATTAATACACACTGGGGGAATTTTGGTGCCCTGTGCGGCCCGCACCGCCTGCACATTGGTAGCTACGCCATTGCCGGCCCTGCAAAATAACACCGTATACTACGCCCTGGGTCGACTATTTTTTCTATAATGACATAGAAATAAATTTGCTTTAAAAGCAAAAGTAACATTTATAGTTACCTAAAAAAAATAGTTTTTAGAATTATTTTCTAATAAAATAATGGAGAATGAGAATTTAAAAAGTGAAGTAGTCTAAACAAAGAAGATGTGCCAGCTTTTGCTTGTTTTTGTTTAAATAACACAACTATAATTCAGCCTTTGAGCAGACTCCGAAATAAAAGCTACAAATATCTGTTCACAGCCATCTCAAGACTTCTGTGCCACTGTGAACAGAGTCTAGTGTAAAGAGCGGTATTGGCCTGGACAAGCCAATTATCTCTTTAAAAACACTATGCACAGGCTTCAGGTAGTAGCCTACAGTATTTTATATAACTAGCGTACAAAATGACTAGCCGCAACAGAGTTGAAAAACAGATACCTCTTCAAGTCCTCTACTGGAATGTCCACAAAGGCATGGGGATATATATTTGAGAGAAAATTCATTGCAAAAAGAGAACCTAAATGACCACTTCTGGTTAGGTCTATGCTGGATGTGTAGAATGAAGCTGGGACTGTGTAGCCATGTGAAATACTGTACTCAAACTTCCAACTTGAAGAAAAGCTTTATTATATTAGATTAAGAAAGGTTACTAAAGAAACTTGATGCTATCACTACTGGCACTTTATGAAGTGTACTGTAAAGCCTTAACGCACTTATAGAGATGCCAGGAAATGGCATAATAAAAATAAATAAAGCTGTTACAATCAAAATGCTTAGAGAAACTTGTATAATGTAGATGCCTGCTTGTTTGCTAATATGATGCAATAAAATTAGAGCGCAATAATTTGACTCAAGGTAAACATTACAATCCCTTGAATTATTATAGTTGTTAACCTACCTACTTATACATTACTCGATGTCCTTTGAAAAAAAAAAGGACTATTATGACTATTATGTCAGCAGTATTACAAAAAATATTTCTAAAAACATGCATTTATCAATTACAATGGAATGAAGCATGCACAATAACAGTCACATAAAAACTAGAAATATAGAAGCTTCATTTTATTTAAAACACACAATATCTATTAATGCTGACAAAGTCTCAATTGGGGTGTGTTATAATTTAGTGTAGCTATCAATTACTTTTTCCAAGCTGACAAATGAATCTAGGAAGTCTTCTTCTGTTAAACCATGTTTGAGGTATTGATGAACATAGGCTCTGGAAGCAAACATATTCCAAGCTTTATCTATAATTTTGTTCAATGGTTTCACACTAGCAGAGCTGTTTCCCACAAGTGTTGCTGCCTTTTCATAGCCACAAAACCATCTTGGCTGTCGAAAAACACATGATGCTAAATCCTGTGGCACCCAAGGAGCATAAATGTTGGGGTCAGAAAACATGCTAGCATCAAGGGATAATGTCTCTTTCCCTCGAAGCACAAGAAGTGTTGATATGGATCTATTGAAACATGTGTGCCCACTTTCAGTCCTTGTGGCTGGCTTCACTTCCCAATTGATACCTATGGAGAAAAAATAGAATTCATGAACAAATAACAAAGAAAAAAAAATTATGTACCAGAAAAACAAAAGTTTTAAAAATTATAGGAGCAGCATCTGAACTGCAAAAAAAAATTAATAAAATAAAATTAACAAGTGATTTATAATTATAGTGGAACATGCTCAACATTGGGTTGTTGTGGTCACTATTCCAATTTAAAAAAAAATTTTTAAACCCCCTAAAGTTTGGGCCTCTAAATATTTATTTAATAGAATGTTAATAGTTAAATGAATTATTGAGAAATTTTCATGTTAATTTTGTAAACCTAAATGACAATTGAGTCTAATTCTAAATTTTATTCCCGGTACTGTCTATCTGGTTAATATCTGAGCCTCAGCCAATGCCAAAAGAAAACCACCAATATGATTCTGTCTAAAACTAGAAATAGGAATCTTAAGTTACCTTCTTCCATGGGAGAATCAGCTATCAGCATCTGGCGTAAATTTTTTAATAACCCAGGCCACTGGTATGTACTGAATTCTTTAGCGATATCTGACATCTGGGGAATATTTTTAACTGTTAACAACTTATGTTGTGGATGTGGTGTTAGTCGTTCAACAATATAGCCTGAAAAACCATATAGAAATTAGCTGTTAATGAAATGTTGACTACCAGTACTGCATGTATTTAGAGATATGTGATTCTCAAAAAAATAAAAAGAGTTCTCATTTAGAAGTGACACATTTTTAGATCTTAAAAAAATTTATCATGTTCAATATTAAAATTGTACTCTATAATGTCTGGTCAACTTTTAATGAGCTCAATTATTTCTTATTTAAAGCTAATATGAGCAGAATGCATGTTTCCTTTTCATATTATGTAAGATCACAAGTAGTTAAATTAGAATTATAATTTAGTTCAGATTTGCATTAATCAACATGTTTCTTGAATACAATTTAGTTCAATGATCACACTTTATTTTGTAGCATTAAAGACAGGGATACAGGGAAGGAAAACAATATAATAGACTTTAAATGTGTTCAACACGAGAACATGATCAAAGTTGGAGAACAATATAATAGACTTTCAATGTGTTCAACATGAGAACATGATCAAAGTTGGAAAACAATATAAGACTTTAAATGTGTTCAATATGAGAACATGATCAAAGTTTGAAAAGGATATCATTATTTCAGAACCAAAGGTCAATATTTTTATTTCTGTTACAAATGCAAAATATCTTATAAAATACAGATGTTACTTAAAAAAGAAGATCATTACATCCTACATGTGTCTCTGAGTTGACCTAGCCATGCATGTTAATGACTTAAACTCTGCCACATCACTGATTTTCCTGGCTGACTGAGGCAACCCATTTCATGTTCTAATATCACTAGAGAAGGAGTATTAATAACAAAATTTGTCCTAGCATATGGAACAAGGAATGTGTCTTTATCATTGAGTCTTTCAGAGTATTTTATTACATTGCGTTTTTGTATTTGAAGATTATGGTTCAGTGTTTTATGTATAATTGCTACTTTACTTTTGAGTCTTCTATCCTGAAGGCTTTCTAAATTGAGTTAATGACTTAAACTCTGCCACATCACTGATTTTCCTGGCTGACTGAGGCAACCCATTTCATGTTCTAATATCACTAGAGAAGGAGTATTAATAACAAAATTTGTCCTAGCATATGGAACAAGGAATGTGTCTTTATCATTGAGTCTTTCAGAGTATTTTATTACATTGCGTTTTTGTATTTGAAGATAATGGTTCAGTGTTTTATGTATAATTGCTACTTTACTTTTGAGTCTTCTATCCTGAAGGCTTTCTAAATTGAGTGATTTTACTAAAGGTGTTACTCTAGTCAAATGTGAATATTCGTTTCTTATGAATCTCACTAATCTATTTTGTGTCTGTTCCAGTTTCCTAATGTTTTCTTGAGTAGAGGGGTCCCAAACAGAGGATGCATAGTCTATTATTGGCCATCTAAGATTTGTTTAAAGATCTAAAACTCATACTAGAGAGAAAAAAAAACTCGTTGCTTAGGATTTAGCCTGACCTTAATTAGACCTTCCTATTTTGTTTTATTTTGTTTTAAGGATACTATTTTATTATTCATGAAAAGTTTTACAGAATTATTGAGAACAGTAGAGTCAGTATTATCATGCAGGCATGATTACAGAACAACATGTCGAAATTAGTTAAATTCTACTTTATTTTGATTTTTCGTGGAGCTACTTTAATGGTTTTGAGTATGCTTCATTTTTTTGTATGCTTATGCATATGTTTTCATTTCATAGCAGATGAATTATCTTGACTTCAGGTTAAAAGTTGATGGTGTGGAATCAACTATTATATTTCCTATACCAGAAAAAGCTCATAGGTCAGTGCATATGGCTATTTTCAATTGTTTTACATATTTTGGCAATAGAGGGCAGGGTGCGATTCCTGAAAATGCTAGATTCAAATATTTAATAACCAAAATAAAACAAACCAAACAAAAAACATTTTTGCTGATTGCCATTATGCAACATATCCCCCCCCCCCCAACATGTTCAAATGGATTGGTCCAAGTCTTCTGAATGGACATAAACCAGGAGCAGCAATTTAAAAATAATAATGTTGACTAAGGTGATAGGGTGAGACCATCAAATAGAACTTAAAAGGTATATCTGGTCTAATCAGTTCTTCTTCATTGTTCTCATTGTTATGTTGGAGTGTTCATATGACTAGACCAATACATGAGATGAACTGTGCAGTGGTTTCCAAATCAGGGAGCTCTCCATATAGTTTTCTTGGTCTAATCAGTGATCTTGGTGTTTCTTGTTACCAATAGAAATTTAGAGATACTGGTTAGGGTTGTCATAAGCTTGTAAAAAAAATAAACTTACTTTAAAGGACAAGAATTTATGAGGATTACATAATGAACAGTGTTTTTTCTATGCTTTTGGGAAATTTGTACCATCTTTGACAATTGTGACAGCATGCAAAAATGCAATGAGCAATAGTGACTGTCCCTATGACAGTCATGCTGAAATATTAAATCTAAATATGCATTGCAAAACTAAAGACATTCAAAGATACTTTCATTTTTTCCCTATGGCTAACCATTAAGAAAAAATTGAAAATGCAAAACTGACAGAAAAGAGCTGGGTAATAGTGAAAAACAAAAAATCAATAACTTTAACTAAAATTTCACTTCAACATCACAGACCTAAATCACAAGTATGTTTTGTGCCCAGATCTGCAGCTAAACTAGGCTGTAAGACACTGGTCATCTTATGAGCTATAACTTTGTTGATATCTCTGAAGGAAATGTTTTTAATGTTCAGCAACTGAGAACAAATCTTGTGTAAAGAATCATTTTCCATAACCAAAATGGCATCAGCCGTGTCATATAAATGTGATAATGTTAAAACTGCATTGTAATTCTGTACAATAACTTCTCCAGTGCTATATGGCCAAACAACCTTGAAGATAGGAATAGAATTTAATTTTTATAATATATATGTATAATATAGTTTCAACAAATAATACTGTTCTTAAGTTCTTTAGTTCAATATGGATTAAGATCCTCAGTTGAGCAACCAAACAGTTAATTTTACTCAATATACAACTGAATAACAATTATGGATGAAAATAATATTTTTTAAAACTACCATCTTGCTGTATTGCAGTGATTTGATATATATCGAGAACTCAACACTTCTAACCACAGAGCATAATGAGGCCACAGAGGCCCAGTTTCAATAGACTGGAAGATTTTTTGCAGTCTTAACTTGATAAGGCTCCTAGGCCAAAGAAGTTTGGGCTTCACTGACTCATTTTATTCATTCAAGATTTCAGAACAAGCTTAACCCATACCATACTCTTGATTTGAAAACATACTAAGCCCATACTCTTTTTTTGTAACCATACTAAACCCATACTTGATTTGAAGCCATACTAAGAAATTCCACTTTTAAAATATTTTCCCCATCAACTAAATGTGTCACACAGCAACTGCATGTGTGCCCTCTAAGTGAGAATATCTAATAAATAGACATGAAAACAAGGTTACAAAAGACAGTTTGTGTGGAAACACAAACTCAAAATAGGCCCCCGAAGTGGTCCACCCAGGCAGGCTTCAATATTTTCAGAAAGAACATCCAAATGAAATTATATCAAAGACAAATGAGAGATAAGAATGGAGAGAGAAGGTTAACAGATCTTGTGTAGTGCCCCAATGGTCCCGCAGATCAAAGGATAGGTGAAAGTGAATGTAAAGTTAGATGTGAACCTGGCCTAACTAGTTCCTCTTTTAGACCTTGTGGTCTATAGGGCAGATGATGTAAAGTTCATCTGTTTTTGTTGCCTACGGTTAACATGGGTGTCATGTAGCCAGCACAATGACTAACCGCCTTTATTTTTTCCCAACTAATGTCAGGTACCCATTAGAGCTGAGTAGACTCAGAGGCGCCCAAAGTTGAAAATCTCAGTCTTCACCAGGATTCGAACCCGGGACCCCCGGTTTGGAAACCAAGCGCTTTACCGCTCAGCCACCGTGCCTCCTCTGGCCTAACTGATGTCTTATAATTGATCTAATTGTTTTAAAAAGGCTCAATCTCTTATTCAAATCTTCAAAAAAAAAAAAAAAAAAAAAAAAATCTCGCAATAAAAAAATTTCAGAAAAATGAAATTTACAAGATTACTATTCGTTTCTAATTAGGTCTAACTTATAATGCATACTAATTAGCTTTTTCTCTTTAAAAAACTACTTGCATAACTGATTTTAAAAATTAGATTTTTCGCTTTCAGAAAAAAAAAAAGTAGCCGTTGCATCAGAACTTTGAATGGTCTAAAATATTGTGATGTCGGATTTTCAATATCTTTTCTAGTTTACAAGATCTGAACGGGACGGACGGACAGACAATTTGCACAAAACTAATAGCGTCTTTTCCCTAAAAATCTAATATGTTAAAAACTTACCTGATTAACCATAAATGAAAAAGGATATTCATCTCTTAAACTTTGAGTAACAAATGCACCAACACCAGATCCTGTTCCCCCAGCCAGGCTAAGAAAATTAATGAATCCTCCCAAGCGATCACATTTCTCAACTTCTCTCCTTACTAGATTCATTATATCCTCCTGAGATCTAGGGCCATGAACACAATAGCCATATGCCCAATTATTTCCAGAGCCTCTTTTCTGTGAATACCACTGCTCTGGGCAGTAGCTCCATTTACCACTCTTTCGAGCTTGTTGAAGTGATTGGGCAACAGCTTTAGTTTCCATGTCAACAAGAACTGCTCTAGCCTTAGGAAGATCAAACGATCCATCTCGACTTTTGGATTCAGGTTGAGAAAAGAATGTGGAGAGGCAAGTTTGAATATAGTCATGGTTGTCCTGACTGCTGACACCTATTGATTTGCTGTAGACATCATCTATAAGAGTTGAAAATGTCTGTTCACCAACCTGATTACCACACTGTCCAAGCTGCAAAGTGATCACAGACATTGTTCAGGACATCTCAGCTGGAAATACAAGTTTCTAGTTAGGATACATTTTGTTTTTAATTTTAGCTAATTATATCAATAACTATCAGTTAGTTAGACATATTATATTGATACATTTAAATTCTACATAAAAAGTTGTAATAGTAATCATTTTACCATTTTTTATTTAAGGGGGTCACCTATCTTGAACATTTTTTTTTGTTTTTAACATTTTAGGCTATTTGATGTATTAAAATTATGTATTTGATCATAGGAACACATAATATGCCTTTAAAAAATTTTTTTTTAATGAAATTAAACTTATATTTTTCATCAAAAGGGGGGGGGGGGGGGGGTCAAATCACCTCATTTTTAAGAATGTGTTTCTGAAATAACCATTACAGCTACAGCTCTTAAATATGGTATATTACAGGATGACAGAGACACATTTTGAAAATGTAAATAGATTTTTTAAAATAAATTTTTAAATTTTACCCTCTTCTGCGAACAGCGTTTTCAGCCATTGTAACCAATTAAAATGTCTTTTACTCTTTACCTGTAAACATTTTATGACATTTTCTTCTGTCATCCTGTGCTAAGACCTTATTTAAAAATGTATACCAAATATTATTATAATTGATTTGATAGTTATTGAGAAAAGTGATTCCTAAGAACACATGCCCATGTAAAATTGATATTTTGAGAAAAATCAAAATTAAAGTTTCAGTGAGTGAGAAAAACAAGATATGCATGTATATTGTTCAAAAAGATGTTTTATTTAGCTCTTGTAACATTTGGGAACAGAAACAAACACAAAATTTATTGAAATATTGTTAAAATTTATTTTTGATGGCTTCCCCATACCCCCTTTCCCAGGCACAAAAAAAAATTCACCCCGATGCATAATAAATCCACTATTTACTTTTCAGACATTAATGTAAACCCCAAAGCAACTAAAAATCAAGATAAAGTATCCCTAAATTATGAATACATGCAAATAATAAGTAAATAGTCCTTCATTGTATAATAATATATATATATATATATAGCCATTGAGCTGATAATGCACATATGTATGCTGTGCAGTATAAATGTTATAGATGGTAAGAAATGCTGATATAATGTGACATGGCAAGACTGAAGTTCACAACAAAAGAAAAACTGGTCCTTATTTATGTTGAAACAGTAGCTGATGATAAAAATGGTTCATGAAGAACAATGCAGTACTTGATGATGAATCTTGTCATGAAATAAGTTAGGTAGAACTTTATAATGATGTAAGAATCTTTGGGGTCAACAACAGCAACAAGAAAAGAATCCCAGGTTGTGAACATGATATAGATCAAAGGTCTATAAAGTGGACATTATTGCTATATATGTGATAAGCAGAATGTGATGAGGTGTTTGATTATGAAGTACTTCTATGTCCTACTGCAGTATTAAGGTAGCTTTCATATGGGGTAGATGGTTGACGAGGTATGTGGTGATGTTTTCTTCCAACAAGAGGAAGGGTCAGTGTACTGCATGTGTTGTTTTGATCTGTTGATATAAAGATAATGAAAATATAAATATTATGAAAATACTCAAATGATATTAGCATAGCATTAGTATTATTTACTCAATATATAATCTAGAACTAAAAGAATGATAGAAAAAAAAATGAATGGACAAATCTTTTTTTTTCTTACCTATAATTTCCATTGTGTATAGATCTAGATCTATGTCTATATCTTTGTAACAGATTAGGTAGATAAATAGATCATTACTTCTAATTGCAGTCAGGAGAACTTGAGATTGGAAATAAAAGGAAAAAGTTAATGTATGTAGTAATGTTGTATGTATGCCATTGTAGCCCAGTAAAATTAGATATCTATTAAATAAATCTACACTAGCAGGACTCTCTCATTATTCATTTATAAACTTTACACTTCGTTTATACACTTTACATTATCTACTCAGACTATTTATTCTTGAGTCATCAAAGTTACTTTAGATCTAGAAAAGCAGCAACTATATCTAGATCTATTCTGGATCTAGAATCTAATCTAATATCATCTTACTGCTCTTGAAATGGAGATCTAGATATACATCTAAATCAAGACTAATAAAGTTAGTAAATTAGACTAGATCGATGATAGATCTAGACCTAAAATCCAAAATGAAATCCAGTTTCTAGATCTAGATCTATTTTTATAGAATTAGATCAATCAAAATACTAGACTAAGGTATCTAGAATATGAATCTAGATCTAGTGCAGTGGGGTAGCCTTAGCCTAACTAAGGCTAAAACTAGTAAAACTATTACGTATTAGTACCTAAGTTTAGGTTAAACACACAATAACATGACTATACTATGAATGGTTATGAATATGTGCTTGTCCGACCCCCTAGATCTATGTTTTCATGATAGCGCTATATTTAGATAGATCTATAAAACATATTAGGAAACGTGTACTTACCATAAATAATAATGGCAAAGATAGCATACAATATCCAAAATGGTCTTCTATCGATTCAAAGAAGCCATCATTGTTGCTGTAAACATCGGAACCACATGACCGGAAGGAACCAATCCAAATCGTTTATTTCGTAAATACACATCGGGATCAAATCAGATTTGAATAGAGACATGTATAGTAGTCTAGTTTGAATTAGTTTCAAGGCTATGGTTATTTTTACATGAATGAGTCATCGAAATGGACTTGTAAGCTTTTCAAAGATACCAAACATGACCCACTTTTATGGCGTGCTAAGTGGTAATTGGTATCGCAAAACAGCAATTTTTTCAACATTTAGAGCAAAATTAGCTTACCCCTACCCCTTTCAAACTCATTTTTGACATTAAAATATTTTTTTTTATAATGATTTTTTATTTAGCTAAACTATATCATTTATAAGATATTATTCTAACATAATATGCAGCTTTTGAAAAATCTATTTTTTTTTAATAAAGAATGATTATTTTTGTCCTGTTAAAATCTTAAATGCTTAGAAACATTAATACATTTAATAAATTTAGACAGTAAATTCTTGACATCTAGATCTAACCTATCTTATCAATTCATTCTTATGGTGGCTGTTAGGGTTAGTGACAGATTATTCCAAGAGGTACAGTTATATATATATATATATTATAATAATATATACACATCTAAAAGCATTAGAATAACCTACTTGAGAAATTATTTTTTTTATCTACACCCCTCCCTGTCCCAATAAATAAATAGATCGTGTGTCTAAATGATTCTAACAAACTGGTCATTGTAAGGTTACTCTGAGCTAGGCTACATTTAGTCAGTCATGACAAGATAACGAAGATAGATACCTGGTGAAAATCTGATACGAATGTGCAGAAAAATTATGTCAGAATAGATCTACTAAGTTATTATTGAAAATAAAATATAAAGAATAATTATCTATAGTACTATACTTTACTATAGTGACTATAGACTTTAAATTTAACCGAGGTAGGCCGCAGTTACTTCCGTTAGGGTTAGTAGAATAGAAAGAAGAATCTAGATAAATTCTAGATAAGGTTTTTTTTTTTAGATAATATAGAATAGATGGTTTGATCATGTTTTAAATATTTATTAATATCTAAGTCACTAGATCTAGTATAGTTAAGTCTCTAGATCTAAACTCACGATCTATTATTACCATTTATTATTATTTTGTAGTCAAGACTCCATTACTCGTCTCTATTCTTAAAAGTTATATGGTTATCTAGAGATAGTCTAGCAATTACAAAACAAAATATTTTTTATCTAGAGTGAGTAGAGATTTTTAGTCTCTCTAGATCTCATTTTTAATTAATAAAATCAAATTAAATTAGCATAATTAATTTTTTAAATATTTAAAAATTATTATCACTTAACTATTTAGATCTATTAACTAGATCTAGATCTATAGACCTAGAGTCTAGTTTCCATAGAATCTTTAAAAAAAAAATTATATCGTAGGTCACCCTTAGTTACATTTTTTATCATTATTTAGGTAAAGATGGCAGCTTCCACCAAGGTCTTGAAATTGAAAACAGTAGTTTCTCATGGAAAACAGTGTTGTAGTAAAATATTTATAAGGAATGTAAGTTGATGTATCTAGATCTAGGCTTTGTAAGAAACTCGGTACTCATAAAGGTTAGCCTTATGTAGTATTTTTCACGACGGAGTTCTTGTGACAGTCACAGTTGTCCCACCCTCAGTTCTGACCCAAAATAAAAAATGATGAAAATCTTTAATACCAGTGCCGGTATCTTTAATGAACTTTAATCTTAGATATAGAATTAAAAATAGATCTAAATTCGAATACTTAATTATTAATATAAATAGATCTCTAAATCTTATTAACTTTTTTTTTCTCCTCGATCTCAATCTGATCAAATTGAACAAAATTTCCTAAGGCTAAGGATCTTGTCAATCTTGTATGAAGAAACATTTGTGTTGATCGATGTCATTCACTCATTGTAATCTTGAAACTGTGATGAGTGAGTAGGTTGAAAATTATAATTATACCAAACACTGAAACAGAGTCAGAGTGAGTAGACTAAGTGCAAGTCAGGCAAGTTATAGAATATAGATCTATCCCATTTTGACATCGCTGCTGACATTAAAGCAGACTCACTCAAACTTATTTCGTTTACATGTAAAAACATTCAATGAGATCTGGTGTTTCTGCCAAGTCACTGGTTTTCCTGGCTAGCTCTAATAGCACTAGGGAAGAAGGAGTATTTGTACAAATTTGTCCAAGCATATGGGATGAGGAATGTGCCTTTATCTTTGTGTCTTTCTGAGTATTTGATTAAATTTTGTATTTGAAGATTATGGTTCAGTGTTTTATGTATAATTGTTACTTTACTTTTGAGTCATCTGTCCTAAAGGCTTTCTAAATTGAGTGATTTTACTAAAGGTGTTACTCTAGTCAAATGTTAAGTACTTTGATTTTCTGGAATAGGTTGATTTTTTTTGGTTACCGGAAACTGGTGTTCCCCTGCGGCAGTATATAAGGCTGAGACAATGTGTGGTCTAGTATAATATAGTTTTGTTCTCAAAATCATCCTTAACCGGATTAATTGTGCCCATTACTTTCACATGGATAGGATATCTATTTAGATCGACATCAGCGTGGTTCTATTGTTTTCATGGACACTTCTCGTATGGCAGATAGCGGTAAGTTGACTTCAAAATGTTTATATTTTTTATCGTGTGTCGTCATTGAAACTAATTACTGCGTGTAGATTAACATTAGACCTAAATATTTTCATTAGTTTTATCTCAATAAGTTGTTGCCTTGATGGCCAGTCGTAAGCTCTAAGGACGGGGTATCATTTTTTAGAACGAAGCGATCGCGACCATTTTACCGGAAATGATGGAAACAATAATAACAATGGCCATATTGTATTTTTCTTACATTCCTTTTATTTCTAAATCCATCAACAGCGATCAATTCTTTGATCATCTATTAATTTAAAGCTTTAGAAATATTATTTTGATGATAATATTTAACTTTTATGATATTATTTTCTTTATTTATCTTGCAACAAGCTGTCATGTATAACATATGTATAGTTTTAGAACCCCTGTAATATTTGGTGACTAGTAATCACTGAACTATTCCGTGCACGTTAGCATGAGATTTTTCCTGGTCGGGGACTGACCATGAGGTGGACACCTCAATTGATCTTGAACTCTCGTAGAGAGAGGTTTATTATGGATATCTTGTCCAGTGTAGTAGTGTTTATATATTAAGGTTGATTTTGGAGTATATGTGATATCTGAAGTATTTCATTGGATTATAATGCACTATGTTTTTGTGAATATTTCTTGATGGCTGGACTTGCTAATATCTTTTATGATTCATTATTATATGTAATAAAAACCATGTCTGCTATCAGTGAGTCTATTAATTATTCTAAATATTGTGGTCAAAGAGTTCAGCATGTTAGTGTTCTCACGCACTAGCAAATCTAGTGCGCGAGTGAAAGTATTTAACAAAGAATATTATATTATCTACAAGAGGTATCTACATAACACGACATTCGCGTTCTCACGCCTACAACAAGAACTAGGCTGTGACATGTGGTGGCCAGTATGTCTTAAATGACAGAATGAACTTACACTCGCTAATAAGTAAATCGTCGATCGTCTACTTATAATCTGGCGTAGAAGTATAAGAACTTTTTTCTTCCATTATGGCGGCGAAAACAATTGAACAGAACTTAGAGGTCTAACAAACTTTTCTTCAACAACAAGAAATTAACTCAGGTGACCTGGCTCCAACATGATCTCAAATCGATTCCTAGATCTAAATACGTTATCATAGATCTAAAATATAACCAACTACTCATAATACAATATCAAGTTGAAGGTAACTTAACTAGAAACTTTACCTTACGAAGAGCCATTTTGAACCAAGATCTGATGCAGATTGATGATAAACACCAGGCCCATGCATCTTAACTTTTAGAGATCTACTACTTCAACATCATCATCCACATAATAGTCCATTTAATTAGTGTGTATGCAACTGAATACAGTCATATCTGATGAGCCGCAATCTGGGTGAAAAATCACTGAAGAAAAGCCGAAGTCAAGAGTATAGCAATCTGTCTGTGCTACAACCTCAGAAGCACAGCAACCTGTCTGTACTAATCAAGTCCGACGTCATTTAAGTCGACTATTCATCGTGGTGTACGTCGTTTGAGACTCACCTAATTATTTGTTCACTGTTCCAGTAACAAATTGTGGTACACTTGGGCACGTGATACCACCATATCGTCCTAACTGAATCTTCTCCATAACATCTCCTGTGAAGAACTTTTCCTGTCTTATACTGCTAATTGATTCAGTCATTCACGATTGGATTATCTTCTAAAAGCTCAAGTACTTTAAAATATATATATATAGACTATTTGTCATACTGGTCATCGTTGCCCATATTATTTGTACTAAGCCTTTATTGGATTACTAGCTACCAATGTAATTAATTCTGTTTGGATTATTGAGCTCACAATTGGATATATTACCTTATTTCATTGGTTTATTTTGTGACTGGACTATTGGATATATTACCTTATTTCAATGATTTATTTGATGATTGGATTATCACTGGACAATGGATCTACACTAAGAGGATTGAGCTTATCTACATCAGACTACATTAGAAAGCACCTGTAAGTTTTGATTAATTATTGTATGTATTTGTCATACATTGACATAATTTAAAGTATCCAATTAAGTGATGTTGACTATTGAAGATAGTCACTAGTGAGTAACCATTTACATTTTTCATTTTTCTAAGTGTTTGTAAGGGTGGCTGGAGAGGGACTATTCTATGACTTGATCATAATAATAGGATCTATTAGGGAACATCCTATCTGTTCTTTTACCTTTGATAAGACCCAACGCGTTTGAGATCATCCTTGTTGGTAGGGAGGTACTAGATCATATTGGGAATTATTTATTAGCTGTTTTAGTCTTGTTTGTGTATTTTGTCAGAGTATTCTGTTTGTATTTATATTGTTGTTTGTGTAAAGTCTTGTATTTACATATTTGTAACTCTCCTGTCTCATTTCTCCTTTTTATTGATTTCTTTTTAATAGCAGACTGTGTCGTCACTCATATTGTTTCTGTGTTTGTTTTTTTATATACATTGTACATATATTTTTTACTTCTTATTAATTTCAATTTTTTTTTTCTATTATAACTGGCACAAACAATAGCCATACATACTTAACATTGAGTAATATTTAAGCTCAAAATAATGCTACATTAAGAAATACTTGAGCTATTGCATTTTTGAATAATATTGATTTGATACATGTACAACTATTTGAACATATGACTACTAATTAACATCAGTGAACTTGTATTTACTTTGTAAAAATACACTTTAGATAATTCACACACATTCTTCTAGTGTAACATATCTGTAACATATTTCATTTTTTTTCGCAACTATATACTTTGATTGATTTACTTCTTTAACTACTCATTAGACATAAATTGATACATTAATAATAACCATGGTATCATATGATAAAATTCTAGAACTTGTGAAGGTGATGGAACTAGAAGGGGAGGAGAAAAAGGAGTTTATCAAAAAAGAATTAGAAAAGGCTGAAAAGAAAGAAAGGGAGGAAAGGGAAGAAAAGAAACAAATTAGAGAAAGGGAAGAAAAGAAAGAAAAAGAGGATAAAGATAGGGAAGAAAGAGCTGCGGAAAGAGCTCATCAAAAAGATATGAAAGAACTAGAAACTAAACAAGAATTAGCCAAATTGGAAGCAGCTTAAATTGATCCCAACATTATTACCCAGCAAACTACTAACAAACCATTTATTTCCAAATTTCATAAATTTAACATTAAGGAGGAAACATTAGAAAATTACCTAGTCCAGTTTGAACATATTTCATCCACCTACAATTTAAACAATGAGGATATGGCAAAACATCTTTTAGCCAATTTATCTGGAGAACCTTTAAATATAATAAGCACACTCACAACTGAACAAAAAAAAAGACTACCTTGCTGTTAAAACTAGACTTTTGGAACATTTTGGAAAAAGTGAAGACTATTACAGAAAACTCTTTAAAAAAATTAAACTAAACAAGGATGGAGACTTCAACAGGATTATCTTTGACATGAAGGCAAATATGCTTAAGTGGTAAGAACTAGCTAAGTGTGACATAAAAGATCCAATTCAAATTTTAGACATGATCTTAATTGACAATGTACTGTCCAATGTAACAGATTTAGTCTTCACTTTTCTTAAAGAAAAGAAAGTAAAAACAGAAACTGATCTCATTACTAATTTAAACCTTTTTAAAGATAGTCATCCTGGTCATACTATAGATAAAAGAGACCTACATCAATTAGCCGCAACAGTTAGTACATCAAACAGTAATACTAATGATAGATTTAAATTTTCTAACTCTAAGACTTGCTTCAATTGTGGCAAGAAGGGCCATGTTAAAAGCCAATGCAGACAAACTAATACTAGCAACTTTAGATATAGAAGTTACACTAATTACCATAAACCTAGCAACTACAATCAAAATAATTACAACAATCCTAGTAACTATAACAATCAATATAGAAACTATAGATCAAACCAGAGTGCAAGCCCCAGAGAAAGAAGGAGCCTTAGAAATAACAACTTCTATTACAATAACTATAATACTAATAGACAATCAAGGAGGGACACATACTACCAGCAGTCTAACTACAATACTAACTATCAAAACAGAAATAGAGGCAATAACAATAACAACAATGTCTAAAGAGAAGAGAATGTTGCTTACCTACAAGCAGACATGTCTAAAGTAAATGTCTTTCCATCCTATGTAAATTCAGTAGAGATTAAAGCAATGAGAGATTCTGGTGCAACAACATGAATGGTAAGATTCAATCTAGTCAAACCAGAACAATATTTAAAAGAAACTGTTAAGGTGATCTATGCCAATGTACAAAAATTTGACATATGTAAAGCTGCCAAGGTCTGGATTGAATCTCCCTGGATTACAGGCGAGATAAAAGTAGTTGTAATGGATACTCCTGCCTAAGACCTCATAATAGGGAACTCACATGGTGTTAGAGATTTGACAATAACTCAACTAGATTCATGGATAAAGAATAGACAAAAAAAATTGGTATCTACATCAACATCAAATAGCAGCTGTACAAACTAGATCACACAAAAAAATAGTACCAGAGATTGAATTGCCAAATATTCTATTCAATGAATTAGGAACCACCAGACAAGAATTAATCAAAATGCAAAACAGTGACCCTATAGTACAAGATTTGTTAAGTAAAGACTATAACAAAATAAATTTAAACAAACATCATATCTTAGCCAACAACCTAGCCATAAGATGTAATAGAAGAAAAGATAGCACAAGAATTCAAATAATAATTTCACAAAGCCTAACACCCAAAATACTTAAAATGGCCCATGATGATCCAACAGCAGGCCACTTTGGCAAAAAGAAAACATATGCCAAAATTTCAGAAAAATTCTTTTGGCCCAAGATGAAAACTCAAATAAAAAACTATATAGATTCTTGTCAAGAATGTACTAAACAAAAAGTTATACTTAAGGCACCCCTACAAAAATCAGATAAAGCCCATTGCTTCTGGGATAAAATAGCCATTGATATTATGGGCCCATTAAATACAAGTACCAAGGAAAATAAATATATATTGGGAATCATAGATATAGCAACCAGGTGGGCAGAAGCTTTTCCTCTTAGGGATATTAGGGCAGAAGATATATGCACCTCACTAAGAACAATATTCCTAAAGTTTGGATTCCCAAACAAAATTCTATCAGATAATGCATCCAACTTTAAATCAAACTTAAATAAAGCCTTCGCAGAAATGACCAACATCAAACTGGTACACAGTACAATTTATTCGCCACAATCCAACGGTGTGATTGAAAGATGGAACAAGACAATCAAAGAAATAATTTATAAATTAGAAACAGAAGCAATGAATACTTGGGATCAGACTCTAAACTATGCTATCTTTGCTTACAACACTACTATTCATGAAACAACAAAATTCAGTCCATATGAATTAGTTTTTGATAGGAAACCTAAAGGTCCACTAGAACTATGGGCTGTTAATATGTTAGACCTAGAGAACTATGAAGAATTCCATCCATGGATAACACAAACAAAACAAAATTTAAGACAGGGAATAAAGTTAGCTGATATAAACATGGATAAAAACTTAAACAGACATAGAGATATAAAAAATAAGAACAGAAAATTAAGGACATTAAACATAGGAGACCAAGTATATGTCAAGATAGAAAATAAGTCTAGTAAAAACAAAAATGAAGGTCCATATAAGATAGTAGGAAAAATAAACAACAAAGTAGACAAAAATGGCAAGGAATGTAAACTGAGCATAGACAAATTAGTAAAATTTCCTAAAAGAAAATTTGAAGAGATAGAAGTAACTGATAGGGACACAGATTCAATAGGAACTATACAAGAACATGCTGCAAACACTATAACTATTCATGCTACCACCCAAGACTCCAGTAGTGATAGGACCAATATAGATAACTTGATAGGAAAATACAATGATGTTATTACATTGAAACTAGGCTGCACTGATCTAATTCAGCATTCAATACACTTAAATAAGACTCTACCATCTAAAACAAAGGCATATAACATCCCAAAGGCCTATGAGGAATTAGTAAAGGTAGAACTAAAGAAATTACTAAGTGAAAACAAGATAGAAAAATCAGATGTATGCTCTTATGCATCACCTATGGTAATTGTTAAGAAAAAAGATAATAGTGTAAGAATCTGTTGCGACTATAGAGAGCTAAACAATTGTACTATTATAGATCCTGAACCTTTACCTGATACAGACAATATAATTAATATGCTAAGTAGAGCCTCACTGTTTACCACCATGGATCTAAATAGAGGATTCTTGCAAATAAAAATGGAAGAAATGTCTAAACAATACACAGCTTTCAAATGTATTTTACCTGGGTTTGAAGGGATATATGTATGGAATGTCATGCCATTTGGGTTAGTTAACAGCACAGCCACTTTCCAAAAATGTATGAGTAAACTATTATCAGGCATAGACAATGTAATTTCATATGTGGATGATATTGGTGTTTTCACTAAGTCAGAAAAGGAACATCTAGACACGCTTGAACAAATATTTGCTCGTCTAAAACAACATAAGATGACAATTGCTCCCAATAAATTAAATCTTGTAAAGGATGAAATTCAATTTTTAGGCTACAATATTACTAATAACAGAATAACTCCTACCAAGGTAAACATAAGTAAAATAAGAAACATTAAGGAACCTAAAACAGAAAAGGATGTCAGATCACTATTAGGCTTGTGCAACTTTTATAGAAAATTTATACCCAACTATGCCCAACTAATTCAGCCCTTAGTAGAGTTTACTAAGAAGAAACATTCAAATATAATAAACTTAGATGATAGCAGCAGAGAAGCACTAACCAGACTAAAGGATAAGTTTAATGAGAAACTAGAATTAGGGAGTATTGATCCTATTTCACAACTCCTACTGTACACTGATGCATCTAATAATGGTATAGAAGCATGCCTACTGCAACAGAAAGAGTCATATCTGGAACCTATAGTTCATATAAGTAGAACATTATCTAAAGCAGAAAGAAAATATTCAATAATAGAAAAAGAACTATTAGCTATAGTATGGAGCATAGTCAAACTGAAACACTATTTACTAGGAAGATTTTTTACAATTAAATGTGACCATAAACCATTGTTAGCACTTAAAAGAAAAGAACTAAAGAATAACAGAATAAATAGATGGTCACTAATTTTATCTGATTACAAGTTTGACCTACAAAGTATACCTGGTCATGAAAATGTATTAGCTGATTTTTTTGTCAAGACAGGTAGATCATGAAACAGATACAAATGAGGACAATGATATTGTACATATCAGTCAAAGTATTTTAACTGAGTAACTTCACAATACAATTAGAAACAACTTGACATTTTTCAATCAGGTCAAGCTGACATTTTTTCTTGTTATCATGTAACTAGGTTATGACATATTTTTGTACATTTACTGGTATCATTTTATTGGGTCATGATGACATTTTTTTTCTTTCATTGATGCTATTGTACTATTATTTTTTAATTAATTGTGCATTATATATTTACTTATCACAATTTGACAATAACATAGAATTTCATAATGATTAGATGTGCTAATAATTTATATGGTTAGTAAACACAGTAATGTAAACAAACATATTGTAAACAACAGTGAGCCACTTGAACTATTGACCTTAAATTTTTTTTTGGATAATAATTCACAAATGTAAATATTGTTGATTTTTTTCCAAGTGGTACACACTTGAATGCTATCATTTTTATGCTATTGTACTTTAAATACCACATATGTGCGCTATTAATAACAATCATAGACAATGTCACTGTAACCTTGTATAATGGTGACAGAACTTAGAGTGATATAATGAATACTGAACACAAGTATACTTGTATAGATGTATGTAAACTTTTTTGGGAACTACTTTAATAAATGCACTTAGTGTGTCAGATGATACACATTGGGCGTATTATATTGTATAAATGATTGGATGTAAAATAACTTTAAATTTTTTTCTTTTTCTCTTCTCATTATTGAGAAGTCAATGTATGTTAACAGAAGGAGTACATAGCAATTAAACATGCTCATGCAAAACATTTCAATTTAATTGTAAATAGATGCTCTATTATTATGTAACTATACTTCAGGAGAATAAAGTCTCAACTTGTATTGATATTTTTTCAATAACATACTTGTACAGTAGATGTAATCATACTAATTTATATTTTTCTAAGCAAACATTTTGAGAGTTGAACAATGCATTTGTCAATTAGTATATGGAACCATTCATAGTTAAAATGAATGACATGACATTAATATTTATGTATAATTGAGCAAGCAGTATTGAAGTGATTAATTAGATCAGCTTGACATGAGTGATTAAGCTACTAGACATATATATAGAACATTACTATCATATGTACTTTTTCCAGGGGAAGGGGCGTATGTCGTGTATGACATATGTATAGTTTTAGAACCCCTGTAATATTTGGTGACTAGTAATCACTGAACCATTCCGTGCACGTTAGCACGAGATTTTTCCTGGTCGGGGACTGACCACGAGGTGGACACCTCAGTTGATCTTGGACTCTCGTAGAGAGAGGTTTATTATGGATATCTTGTCCAGTGTAGTAGTGTATAAATATTAAGGTTGATTTTGGAGTATATGTGATATCTGAAGTATTTCATTGGATTATAATGCACTATGTTTTTGTGAATATTTCTTGATGGCTGGACTTGCCAATATCTTTTATGATTCATTATTATATGTAATAAAAACCATGTCTGCTACCAGTGAGTCTATTAATTATTCTAAATATTGTGGTCAAAGAGTTCAGCATGTTAGTGTTCTCACGCACTAGCAAATCTAGTGCGCGAGTGAAAGTATTTAACTAAGAATACAAAGAATATTATATTATCTACAAGAGGTATCTACATAACACGACATTCGCGTTATCACGCCTACAACAAGAACTAGGCTGTGACACAAGCCTGATATTCAATCGTGATCAAGGACGTTAAGAAATAATTTTAAAGCTAGATCTAGTTGCGAGATCATAACTCCGTTATAATTAAGCCTATTTAAAAATCTTTGCTATTTAATTTAAATTGTTGATCTATACATGTATATATATAAATTTAGCAGTGGAATTAGATTTTAAATAGATCTAGGTCCTAAAAGACTGGATTCCTAAAAATCATTAAATATAATTAAGATTAGATTGGATTAGCAAGGACCCATCTCCATCTTCTAAAGAACATAATTTTTTTTTTTTTTTAGAATACTAGGTCTATTTAAAAGAATATTATTATTACATAATATGCTAGATCAATAGCTAAGAAAATGTTTTAAAATAACTTTTCTAACATAAATCAAAATCTAATAAATTGTGTTAAATTATGAAAATGAAATTAATTGAAATCATATTAAAGACAATTATTCAATTATAAATATTTTTTTATTTTCACAGAAAACTTCATCATGGACGTAACTGGCAGTGGTGTGCCACTAGGTGGTGAGTGTGGTGACATGATAGTCAGATGGATGGCTGCCTGGTCGTGCGGTCTGTGCGCTGGATTGTCGTTTGGATTTATCGATGGTCCAGGGTTCAAACCGTGCCCGCTCCCATCCCGTCGTCCAGCGGGAGGTTTGGACTAGGAAGTAATTATCTTCAACTCTGAAGGAACATCGGAACATGTAAAACAAACAAAACATACATGCAGTGGCAGGGAGCAGTAGTGATGTAGTTAAGTTGTATTGACGCCTGTCAGCATCGCAGAGCTCAAGAAGGAGATGTGGCTGCGGTGTGACATGATTGTGGCAGCAACAGACAGGGATGTAATTTAATACTTTTACAGATTCTGACACTATCATTGAGGGCAACATAATTAAATTCATGATTTTGTGCTGAAAATTTTATTCATATATCTCTGAAACTAAAAAAATTACAGCCTTTTTAACAGAAAAAAAAGTACTTTTTCTGTCTTTTTTTTTTTGACATGTGGTGCCTCATCATGAAGTGTTAAATATTTTCTTGGACTTCTATGTATAATTTAAAGGTAAAATAAGTAGTAACAGATAATCAAGCATCTCTGTTTAAATTGTATTCAATTATCTCTTACGGTTCAAAAGTTAGTCTTTGAAATGTGAAAAGTACTTCTTCGTCGATCGTTTCTTTTTTACAAGTAACCTCACTTTGAAAATTAATAAGAAAATTTCTTCAAAGTCTATCCCTTGTTTGAAAGTAAAATAAATATCAGGACATAATCATGCATATCTGGTGAAATTTTCATGCAAATAACTCAAATAGTTTATAAGTTACAGCATTTTTATTGCAAAATTTCCCTTTTTCGGTAACAAAATATTTTTAAAAATATAGGCAAAATTTTCAGCACTAAAATATAACTTCTGTTCTAATTAACTTATAAACATAAATTAGGTATCAATAAACTCAGTTTAAAGAGCTATCTAACTATATTAGTTTCATTACAATATGTTGAGTTTAAAATTTTTATCAAAGCACCTACAAATGTGAATATTTGTTTGTTATGAATCTCACTGATCTATTTTGTGTCTGTTCCAGTTTCTTAATGTTTTCTTGAGTTGAGGGGTTCCAAACAGAGGATGCATATTCTATTTTTGGCCTAACCAAGGTTAAATAACATTTTAGTTGTATGTTCTTATTTGATTTATGGAAAATTTTTTTGGATAAACCCTAATGCTTTGATTTTTTGATAGTGTGACAAGTTGGATTAAAGTATTGGCCGTTATAGGTGTCTAGGGGATTTTATGGTTTGAGAACCCACACTTGCACATATAAACTACAAGCACAGCATTATAATGCAGGCAACGGATACTATGGTGTAAAATTATGTACAGTTTATTATACAAAATAAGATAATAAAAAGGTGAAATGCTGTACAGTTGCTAGTATGGGACCTAGCGTATTTACAGGTAGGAGTCTATCATCACTAGATTTGAGAACCAAGTGGTCTGAGTGTCATTAGGCTGGTTGCTTAGCTTTGGGTCCGGTGCTGCACTGATGAGACGGGTGTGGCTGGTACTGATGCTGTCTGCTGGTGGGCTGGCGTAGTGAATCCAGGCTCTGGTTGCATTCAGTCAAGCCAGTGACGAGTCTGTGGCTAGCATTGTTATTTGGACTCTTGAAGGATGAGTAGGACTGATGTCTTCAGATCTGGTGCCAATAAATCTGGTATCAGCTTTAGGTTGCTAAGATTTCAGGCGGATGTTGCCTATAGATAAAAGCACCAATCCAAAGTGAAATAAGGGAATAAAAATAGTCCAGAGCTCAAGCAAGAGAAAGATGTGCTCCCTGTCAGCTGTCCAGCGAGAATGAGATCGGACGATGAAGTTTTGTCCATATACACGTGGAGAGAAGGGGGGTGAGTGGCGGGAGATAAGTGCAAAGGTGGCCTAGACTATCTGGCGTCTATTGACAAAGGGATCTCCGCTTGACCGTGCCGAGAGTTTCTGGGAGGTAGACATTGCTCGAAGGCGCGAATTGAAAGTCCAGGAAATCAGCCCAGGTGGTCAGGTGGATATGAAGGGGAGATTATCTGAGCTCGGCCAGATCAAGGGAGATTATACCTTGATGATAGCTAGCGCTAGACGACCGGGGAGACATCGCTGCCCGAGGTGTAGAGTTGAATGGGCTCTTTGAAGTGACCAGCCGCTTCCCACAAAGATGGGGGGGTCAACGAATGTTTGCCAAGATAGGAAAAAGGGAGCGTACTCTTGTCAAGAGTCTACTAGTGTGGCACGTGTCAAGGTTGAGATAGTAAAATGTGACATCGATGCCAAAGGGGGTGGGGTTGGATTGGAGGGGTGGTGGCTGTGTTTTTAGCGCTTATCGCTAAATTAGTAAGAATGATGATTAATAGCGTGCAAATAAATTAATTAAATGCTTAGACCTGAGTGATACCTTGAGTGAGCTAAAACGGTTTGTCACAGATAGCTTCATCAATATGGGGGATCGATGACAGTTTTTCATTTATGACACCTAGGTATTTTGCGTTTTTAGTCTGTGTTACTGGTTTACCATGAATAAGATAAGTGGAATTAATTTGTTTTAGTTTTTTTGTTCTCTTAATAACTGACATTTTTCTGGGTGGAAAGACATGCTCCAATTTTGATTCCCATTTATTTCTGTAATTCATCTAATTCTCTTTGTAAAATTTCTGTACCTTGTGTTGTTTTTATTGTTCTATATATTATGAAATTTTCTGCGAATAATCTGACTTTTGTTCCTGAACTAATGTAATTTGGTAAATCATTTATATGTAAATTAAAAATAGTAGTGGACCTAAGACTGCTCCTTGAGGTACGCCTGAGTTTATTGGTGTTGATTTAGAGCCATTTATTATTTATTACAGTTTGTTCTCTCAGAAAATCTTTAATCCACTGATGCAATGGACCACCAATGCCAAAATGTTTTAAGTTTATAAACAAACTATGGTGGTGAACTTTGTCAAAAGCTTTGGAAAAATCTAGTAAGATAGCATCTATTTGCTCACTGTTATCTAAACCTTTTGAAAAATCATCAATTATTCCTATTAGTTTTGTTTCACATGATCTATATTTCCTAAAGCCATGTTGGTATGGAGTAAGGACATTATGTTTGTCTATGTGGTTTATGATGTTGCTACATATTATGTGTTCTAGGATTTTACATGTGATGCTGGTAAGTTATACTGGTCTGTAGTTTCCTGGGTCTGTTTTTTCTCCTTTTTTAAATAGAGGGGTGACATTAGTTTCTTTCCAGTCCCTTGGTACTCTGCCCTGGTTAAGAGATGCCTGACAAAGTATTTTGAACACAGTGCTAGCTCATTACTTAGTTCTTTGAGTAATCTAGCTGGAATACCATCAGGTCCAGATGCTTTATTATGTTTGATGTTGGCTAATAGTTTTTGGATTCTCTTTTCTTGTACTTCTATATCTCCTATGTTGCCTACTTGGTTCAAATTGAGTAATATGTCTTTGTCTCCTGGGGCTGAATGCTGATGCAAAGTATTTGTTTAAGATGTTAGATACCTCTTAAATGTGTTGAGGTCACTATAATTCACCTGTCAATTAATGTTTGTTAGGGAGAGCATTATTATTATAATTTGGGCTATTCCTTACTTTGGAAGTTGCAAAATAAATTTATTAATATTCCAGTCAAAAGTAAGTAAAAAAATTAATTATTTCTTAACCCACCTAACAAAACATGGCAATCAGCTACAACTAATGGGCCATAAAAGAGTACATTTATGTGTAAGGGGTCAAACTGAATTGTGCAATGGGATTCTAAATCAGACTGCTCTATGATAGGTGCAAAGCAAAAGTATTTCACCCTTAATAGGCTATCTTGAAAAATGTCCATTAGGACAGGGCCAGCCTTGGATAATTGGAGGCCCTAGGTGAAGTGAATTTGATGGCCCCAAATGAAATAGAATAATATTAAAAACAAGGTTACAAAGACAGTTTGTGTGGAAACACAAACTCAAAATCTGCCCCCGAAGTGGCCCACCCAGACAGGCTTCAATATTTTCAGAAAGAACATCCGAATGAAACTATATCAAAGACAAATGAGAGATAGGAATGGAGAAAGAAGGTTGACAGATCTTGTGTAATGCCCCAACAGTCCAGCAGATCAAAGGATAGATGCAAGTGAATGCAAAGTTAGATGTGAACCTGGCCTAACTAGTTCCCCTTTTAGATCTTGTGGTCTATAGGGCAGATGATGTAAAGTTCACCTGTTTATGTGGCCTACGGTTAACGAGGGTGTCATGTAGCCAGCACAACGACCAACCTTTTCCTTACTTTTCCCTCACACCAGGATTTGAACCTGGACCCCCGGTTCAGAAGCGAAGCGGTTTACCGTTCAGCTACCGTGCCTCCCCTGGCCTAACTGAAGTCTTATAGTTGATGTAATTGTTTTGAAAAAGGCTCAATCTCTTATTCCAATCCTAAAAAAAAAAATTCCACAATAAAAAATTAAGAAAATGCAGTTTACAAGATTACTATTCATTTTAAATTAGAACTTACTAATAATGCATACTAAATAGCTTTTTCTCTTTAAAAAACTGCTTGCATAAGTGATTTAAAAAATGAGATTTTTCACTTTCAGAAAAAAAAAAAGTAGCCCTTGCATCAGAACTTTGAATGGTCTAAAATATTGTGATGTCGGATTTTCACTATCTTTTCTAGTTTACAAGATCTGAACCGGACAGACACAGACATTTCACACAAAATTAATAGTGTCTTTTCCCCTTTCGGAGGCTGCTAAAAAAACAGCGATAAAATAATTAGGTCTACATTACATTTTTACGTAAGGTGCATAGTCGCAGCACAGAGGCTTATAAATGAGTTTGCATTCTAAAATTGACCTTTTTATTATTATTTTTCTTTTTTTTATAAATACTTTAATTCAGGCTTCATGGACCACCTTCTTTAAAAAGCCAAAAGAGGAAAATGAAGCTATACCTAGAAAAATTAAACCATTTGATGGACCATCTACAACCTCTAGACTTCAATCTCTAAAAAAGAAAACGTGAGTAATAATTATATGTAAATGTTATAGTCGAAAAATATATGAAAATTCAACTCTTACTACTTACGTTGAAAAATATTTTTTCTTTACTGATGCAGGAGTGAAAATATAATAAACATCCTAAATGTATGTTTATGTATTTTTTCATAGTACTTACAGTGTTCATAGAACAACTAAGATATTTTCACCATCGAAAACGCACCTTTATATTTCAGATTATTTTATTTGCAATTTTGACCCAATTTTTTAAAAATTTGTCATATATAAAAAAAAGTACAAGATAATACTTTTTTTTTTATACTATTTCGACTATTTTTGTGTTAAGCTTTCAATAGCTCTCCATGGCACATAATTTGCTTTTGTAGACATTGTATAAAACCAATCAATTTTTGTAGTCTGTTTAAACTGGGACATATTCCATGTTACTATAAAGCTGCCAGCATAATGGCCACAGCTGTAACTTAACTTTTTAAAAATTGTCTCTAAATGACCACTAGGGTCACTTTTTCAAGATTGATTTTGCAATGTCATTGAAATGCTGACAGTTCCTCTAAATAATAAAAATTTATGTGCAAGTTTCAATATAAAATCCTTGAACCAGATGACTGACTGATTATCCCTTATTATTCCACTTGCTGTGGACGAATAATGATAAAATATGAAAATTTAAACTGTTATTTTTTAATTTAAACCTGGAACAACTAGACCATTTTCAAGTTCAAAATCGCAGTGGTTTACTTTACCAAAAGATTTTTATTTGCAATTTTGACACAATATTTTTTTAAAAGCTAACATTTTAAATATCTGTGCAAGTTAAAAATTGTATTTTTTTCCGCTTTAAGCACTTATTAACACTTTTATGGTGCATAACTTTCTTTTGTTCCAGTTTTATAAATAAATGTATGTTTATTTCTACCCAGATATAGATCTAAATCTAATTCTCCACTACATATAGATGATTGTCAGAGTGAATGTGAGGGATTATGGTTAGGGTACAAAATTGTATTTCTTTTTTGCTTTATAAACACTTATAAAAATTTTTTGGTTTGTAACTTTCTTTTGTTCTAGTTTTTAAATTTACATTTTTTCTACACAGATCTAGAACTTTATCAAATTCTCCTCTAAATCTTGGTGATTGTCAGAGTGAATGTGAGGGATTATCCATACATCATTGTTATTATCAAATGTGTTATTACAAAGAATATGGAACATCTGTATGAAAGTATATTTGTGTAGAGAAAATTACTACAATTTCAATTGTAAAGACTCTAGTTTATAATAATGCGTAGATTGATTTAGAACAACTAGATCTAGATCTACAAGTAGGTCTCTATTCTAGAAAAAATCAAACATCCTGAAAATTGTCACAATGAATATAACAGTCTTTTAAAGTGTGTTTGTGTTTTTTTTTTATTGGTGTTTAATGTTAATGGAGATTTTCTGATATGGATATAACAAACTGTAATAAGAAATGGCTCTAAATCAACACCAATAACAGTAAACTCAGGTGTAATGGAAGAAACAATCTTATGTCCATTACTATTTACCCTAATTTACATAAATAATTTACCAAATGCATTAGTTCAGGAACAAAAGTCACATTATTGCAGACAATTGCATAACATAAGAATAATAATATATAGAACAATAAAAAGAACTCAGGATAAAGAATTAGATGAATTACAAAAATGGGAATTAAATCGGAGCATGTCTTTCACCCAGAAAAAATGTCAATCATTTCTTTTAGTGTGTAAAAGAAAGCTTTAATATGATTGGCTCTAAATATCACTTTATGTGTCTGAATCTGAATTTTTTTTGTCAATACGTTTGCATTAATTTTTTTTTTTATTTGACAGAGTCAGTTGTAGTGTTAGGGGTTACAATCCTCCAGCTGATGTTGAGGCTAAAATTCTATCAATTGCAGCCACAATTATTGGTTTTCAGGTTGACATGAGTTACCAGCTAAATGATAGACTTATTAAATTTAAGGTAACATTTTAGAATTTTTATTTCAATGCTATACCTTAATTATTTTTTTTAGACACATATTAAGCATATTATATATTTGTAAAGGCAAACTTGGTGATGTGCATTGACAAGACTTCCGCAGCATATGGCATGCAAATAAATGCCGAAAAAACTCAAATTATGACCAATAGCAATCGGGGCTTTAAAAGAGGCATCAGTATTGGAGGTGAAAAGCTAACTAGTGTTAACAGCTTCAAATACCTCGGAGCTATTGTCTCAGATGAGGGAACAAAACCCGAACTATCTGCCCGAATAGCACAGTCCACAGCAGCCCTTTCAAAACTTAAAAATATGTTGTTGTAAAATGTTTTGTAAAATGTTTTACATGTTTCGGATGTTCCTTCAGAGTTGAAGATATTTTACTTCCTAGTCCAAACCTCCCTCAGGACGACGGGGGATGGGAGCGGGCAGGATTTGAACCCTCGACCATTGATAAATCCGAACGACAGTCCAGCGCCCAAACCGCATGACCAGGCAGCCATCCTGGAAAGATAAGGGCTTAGCCCTCTGCACCAAAATCAGACTGATGCGCTCTCTGGTCATGGCCACATTTTTATATGCTTGCGAGTCGTGGACGTTGAATGCAGAGCTTGAAAGGAGGATCCTAGCAATGGAATTGAGATGCTACAGAAGGATCCTAGGCATCACATTCAAAGACCGCATCACAAACCAAGAAATTAGAGACAGGGTTACTGTAGCGATCAGAGCCCATGACGACCTGCTAACTATTGTAAAAAGACGAAAATTTAAAACCTTTGGCCACATTACAAGATGTACGGGGCTCGCAAAGACCTTCCTTCAGGGAACAGTGCCAGGAAAAAGAAGAGGCAGACAGAAAAAGCGATGGGAGGACAACATAAAAGAATGGACGGGCCTGCCATTGAGAGAGGTTCTAAACAAGGAAAAAAAAAAGGGAGGAATGGAGAAAGACAGTCAACAAATCTTGCCTGGTGCCCCAACGGTCCAACAGACTAAGGGATAGGTAAAGATAAAAGCAAACTTAAAAAAAAAATTGACATTCTCATGTTGTTTAAGACAGACTAAAACAAACACCTTGAAATTTTAAAAGAGTTCTTGACACATTGTATGACAATACCTTTTTCCCATTTTTTTTTATTTAGCTGCTAACAAAACTGATGGAAGAGTTTGATCACATTATCCCTAACACTGAGTTGTGTGACTTGAACACACTAGCAAATGTTGTCAGTTATTTTGACACACCTGTCAGAGACACTACCTCATTTGATGACTTGGCACGACAGAAGCTGCCCAAGAATTTACACATTCAATTGGAGCCATTAAGATTTGACCCAGAAACAGACACATTTTTTGATGGGAAAACAGCCTTTCCTAATCGCCCAACGATAGTTTCCAGTTTAAAGTACAGTAAAAAGTACAAAGGTCACTCTGGAGAATCTAGAAATGCCCGCAGTCTCACAAACTTTGAAGAACAGAAACAATTATTTGAAGATGCTGAGAAATTAAATTATACTGTGAAGAGTTCTTAATATTTTCTATTTATACAATAAAAATGATGTGACTAAATCTAAATCATTTTATCTTTGTGTTTATCTTAAACCAAATGTAATAGTACAGACAATACATTTATTCTCTACACTTATACTTAATAATATCTTTATTATCCTTGTGGAAATTTGTCAATTACAATAGTGCATTATACACATAACAAAACATAACAATAGCAAAGTATATGTTATCAAAATATACACTAGTACCGGTATCACAGTTTCACTCAAACATCATGTGTTGGATTGTATTCAACAAGAACAAGAGTTCTGTTCAAGTGTCTGCTTTTGTGATGGTATTTTTTAATGTTTTCTTTTAAGCTTTCTGAAGAATATTTTTATTGAATGCTTGCCAATAAGTTGAGTTTGTGGACAGTGACCTTACTAACTGCAATAGAATTTTATCAAGTTTCTATTTTTTAAATGCTCAGATTGTCAAACCAGATAATGATGTTAAAACTCAAAATACTGCAGATGTGAGCATAGTAAAACATTGACAAAGCTTTTTGCTTACACTAAAAATCAATGAAAAACAACCTTGCATAAGTGTTGGGTATGTCCTGGTGTTTGAATACAGAATTTAAAATAGATTAGATAGCATCATTCTCTTTGATAAGCATATTGAAACTGGTCTAACTTTTTATAAATGTCATTCATTAGAAACATTTTAACAAACTATTTTTTTTTTAAGCATTTAGATATCTTTGAAGTACAGATCTATAATCATTCTTTTCCATTGGTTTGGAACCTCAGGTAGAGACAAAATGATGGACAACTTCTACAAATATGGTATTTCATGGATGGTTACTGAAGTAGAGAAAAGGTTAAGCCAATTGTTCAGCACACTCTTTAGGATTCACCCTTTTATATTTTAATCCATCTTGCCCTCAAGTGGTCATTGGGTTCACTATTTTTTTGAAAAGGTACATTTGGTTTCTATTTCAAAACAGTTATATACAGTTACCACTTCAAGGGCCCAGGGGGGAGCGGTGGCTGAGTGGTTAAGCGATTGCCTTCCAAACCTAGGGTCCAAGGTTCAAATCTTGGTGAAGACTGGGATTTTGAATTTGGGGATTTTTAGGGCGCCCTTGAGTCCACCATTCTCTAATGCAGTGATCTTTAACAGGGGTGCTAAAGGTGCACTGAAACAAAACAAATTTTAAAATTCTTCAAAATTAAAGCCTGCAAACTAAATATAGACTAGTTATAGTTAGCTTGCTTCTTTTTAAGAACAGAAACGACGTTAGAAATTAAGTTCGGGAATCCCATTTTCAATTTCTAAATTCTTACTCTTTTGCTGTAATCAGAGGGTATCAAATTCATTCAAGTAGAATAATTTAACCCTTTTTACACCTTTATTTTATCTACGTGTTAAAATATTATGTAAATATTAATTGACAAAAAAACGTTAAAGCTAACATTCAAATAGAATAATTTAACCTTTTTTTTTTAAACAAAAAAATTGATAGTGTTGTTATGAAAACTCGCTGGTATGTAATGGAATATTACTAAGAGTTTTAGTGAATTGCAACTAGATAAAAGTGTGTTCTATTTTGAATGACAGCATTTTCAGATGTGGTTAAGAAACCAAGTCGGCTTCACGAACATGTAGCAATATTCAAAAATAATTTAAGAATATTCATGAACAATTATAAAAATCTACTATTAAAACAATGTTATAAACAAAAAACGGCAAAGCCTGATTTGTTTTAGTGGCCTCTTAGAAAAAAACTTGATATTGTTTGAAAATTGATTAAAACTAAAATTATTTTTTTTAGCATATGTTACACAAAAATACTTTTTTTTTCTGTTAGTGATGAAATATTATTTCAAAAGAAAATTGTCTAGTTATGTAGCTTATGACGACGTATAGGGAGCCATCAGTGGTTGGACGCTACAATGGCTTTATAAGTAATATAGAATAAAGAACAGATCTATTCACTATTCAACTTGTGAGTTATGATACACAAGAAAAGTTTAGCCCGCAATTTCATTTCTTTTTGAATTTTATTATAAAATTGTAAATAAAATACAAACCCATGCCGAAAATAATCTCATCTTTCAACAGTTTTGTGAAACAAATGATGAAAAAGATGTTAGACTCTTGTTGTAAACTAAAGTTTGCTGGATTTCAAAAGGGGTTTGTTATTGCTCGTTCTGTTAGGCTCTTAAATACAATTTTTTTTTTTTTTTGAGAAACAAGAAGATTCAACAGTTGATAACTTAAAGCAGGCTAAAAAAATTGTTTTACAAAAAACAAATCAAACCTCCGACTGCTAGGAATGAAATGTACATTCATTGATTATATCATTTTTTCTTTTATCAAGATATTAAATCTATTTTAGAGTTTTACAATCTCAATTAACAAATGAATTACTGCTAAAGGACACCGATATCTATGCAAAAGTAACTTAACAGTGCTGTATGAAGAAATTACGATTTGCTTCTAAAATTAAAAAAACAATTATAAAACATCTGTTCCTGATGTTGAAATTGAGTTGCTGGAAAAAATAGATTTACAAAATAGTCTTCAGTAAAAAAGAATGTAAACATAGGAGGCACACAGTGGGTTAGCTGGGGGGGGGGGGGGAGAGAGGCACACAGTGGCGTAGCTAGGGGAGGGGGGAGAATTTGAAAATCCCCCCCAGCCCCCACTTGTGGGACAAAAGAGTGTTTTTTAATTAATTGAATTAAATATTACGCAAAATGCAAGGGCCTACAAAGAGGTCAAGCCCCCCTGGCACCTAACGATGGAAAATTCCTAGCTACATCCCTGGAGGCACAACAGAGATGTGGCTGCATTTAAATGTTTCAGTAAAATTCCAAAACAGTGGTCGAAAATGGAATTATGTTTTAGCTTTTCTATCAACATACATGGTTAGCCTAGAGTGCGTAACAAACTTAATGAATAAGCAAAGAAATAGACTAGATGCAGCCACTAGAGGAGACCTTCGCCTTGCTTTGGCCCTGAAAATCTTTTTATTTCTAAAGCTAGGCCTTTTAAATTTGTTATGGTAACATACAATGAATGATATTCTAAAATAAATAATGCTAAAAAAGAAAGTTTTTTTAATGATGGTTGCTATGGTAATGGTGGCCATATTGTTTATTGTATACAAATTAAAACTCTGAATTTTGTAAAAACTATTGATCAGAAATATATGAAATTGAATTAAAAGATAAGAAAAAAGGATCCTCTAAATTGGTACAATGTCGGAATTTAAGATTTAAGTATGTTAAATTTTTTTACAAATTTTTGAATTTTTAGTACTTTTTAGACCTAAAAAACAGGATAAATATTAATTAAAAATACTTTTAAAAAAAAAGTAAATAAAATATTGTAAAAAAATCATTGTACAAGTAAAGTAAATGATGTCCTTAAGAAGTGTTTCAAATTTCATCAAAATCTATCTAGTAGTTTAGGAGAAATTCCTAGTAAGGCATAATGACATGTGCAAAAACTAACATTTTGAGAAAAATGAGTTTAAAGTATAAATTTTATTAAGATTTTGTCTCATACACCTCACAAAAAACATTTAAAAAACATGTTTTAGACACAGATTTAAGCAATAAAAATGATTGTAATGTAATGAAAAATGATTGATCTACTTAATTATGTTATTAGTAAAAAAATTGATATCCTAGACCTAAAGCTCGATTTTCTCTAGGGATACCTCCCCTTAAAACTTGAAATTTCCAATATTGTCAGACTGCAGGAGGCATAAGGTTCCCATTAGCTTAATTTCTTTTTGTAGTGAATTCAGCAATAATATATATAGTATATATATAACATATAATATATTAAAAGTCAAACTAAATTTACAATTAAACCTAAAAACAGTAGGCCCTAATATTCAAAAATTTAAAAGGGGACTATTCTTAGGATTTGAAAGAAAGTCACGAGAATGAGATTAATTTTTGTGTGTAATCAATCCTGATTATTTGACATAATTTTTGTATAATGATAATATTGGCTGTTTTTGCCTCCAATTCCAAATATTTCAGCTGAGTACAGTGTTTCACATAACTATGCAACCCAGTTGCGACCTGCATATTTTCCCGAATTTTGTGCAGACAAAGCTGTTGTGCGCTGGCGTTCTATTTAAGTTTTCTTTCCATCTTTTGTGCCTGTCTTCAATAATGGCTTTTCTTTGAGTCTCAAATGTTTGTCCCGCAGCTTTTGTCTCAGAGGCTATCTGCTGCCAGAGAATGCTGCCAGGTACTTTCCTCAATGCCAGTGAGGGTGAAATGGCGCCTGATTGGATCTTTATAGCGCTTAGGGGGGCACCTCTGTAACTCCGTCCTCCTCTAGGCTAGCCAAAGATGGTCACCTTTGGCATGCGGTCGTCTCCCATGCGGGATAAGTGTTATTGACAGCATAAACATAAATAAATAAATGATATTTAGTGCAAATTCGCCTTCTCGCGCTTCTTTATAAGTGTTTTTCTTAGTGGAGGGGGCACTGGCGGATTTTTTAAAAGAAAGAATACGAAAACAGGGTGGTAGGCCAAAAAAGGTTGAAGACCACTGCTCTAATGGGTACCTGACTTAAGTTGGGGGACAGTAAAGGCAGTTGGTTGTACTGACCACATCACACCTTGCTCGTTAACTGTTGGTCAAAGAAACAAATGACCATAACATCATCTGCCCTATAGATAGCAAGGTCTGAAAGGGGAGCTTAACATCAAGGGTCTTAAAAGATTGAAATTGTTAGTGTCAAAACAACAGTAGAAACCACTGATTTTGCCCCCCCCCCCTTTTTGCATCAAGGTTCTTTTTAGTTTTTGACCTGTGTCAATGATACTCCATACCTGATTCATACTTGAATCCTCTTGTTTGGTTTAGTAATTTTTCCTTACTTCCTCAAGTGCAGATTAAATTGTGCTTTTTTCTATCTTGTTTGTTACCAGTAGTAAAAGCCCTTTTCTTGTTATTTATTTCTCTTGTTACTAGCATGCATATTCAATTCAAATAAAAGAACTTAGCATAATATTCATTTTATTGTTCATTTCAAAATTTCATTCACTAAATATTTCATTAAAATAATTGAATGGTCAAAAGAGGCTAATGCATAGTGGTAAATGAAATGTTGACAAAATTGAACACACAAAATAAAAAACATATCAAGGAATGTATGAAACTTGGCAAAGCTAAACTAATATGAAAATGCTGTTCAATTGAGTCAATTCAGTGTTTTATTCATTTATAATTAATTATATGTATGTTTCTTATACTACAAAAATAATTTTTTTAATTTGAAATACCAGGCATTTAAGGAAACAACAGATATTTCCATGTTCTTTTGATTCCTTCTCTTTTTTTCTCAAAATGTCAAATATTCTGCACATATTTAATATTGTTTTTATCATTGCATTAAGTATATACTTAAATTTACTTTTTATTGTGAAGAGTAAGTAATGATTCGTGAACTACCATCATAAATCAGCAAATTCAAACTTCTTGCTAAAGCCAAATAAAAATAGTGAAACTATAGATTCTGTAAGGTGTGGTGGCTGAGCGGTAATGTGCTTGGCTTCTAAACAGGGAGTCCCTGGTTTGAAGACTGGGATTTTTAATTTCAGAATCTATAAGTACCTCTGAGTCCACCCAGATCTAATGGGTACCTGACCTTTGCATCCTCTGCCCTATAGACCACAAGGTCTGAAAAGAGAACTTTAATTTCATAGATTCTGTCATTTATTTTATTATTTTAAAGATTAATATGAATCTGACAGTAGAGTTTGTGCAGTTTAAATTGTTCAGCAGCACACAAAACAATGTTTGAATGCTATCCAGTTTTATTGTAGGATCAATATTTCTTTTAAATAGTTAGCTTAAGGCAATGTCTGAAGTGATTTGTAAAAAAAAAAGATTTCTGATGGCATTCATACTTATGCTCGCATTAATAAAAAAAATTTTGATTGAATAGTAAATACTTATTGAGTTTAAAGTTGGTTTATTTTGTTGAACAAATAATTAACCCTAAAACTGCTACACTACATATTCTGAAATACATAAAGAAGCATTTGTACCACCAAATCCAAAAGAATTTGTTAATGCTATTCGAGGGTTAAATTTAGAATTCCATGTAACATTGCTTCCTAGTACATAGTTCAAATCACAACCAGTCATTGGAGTTTGTAGATTTAGTGTCACTGGGACTGTTCCTGTGTAAACTGACATGACAGTAAAAGCAGCCTCTATGCTTCCTGCAGCACCCAAGAGATGACCTGTTGCTCCTTTAGTAGAGTTGACTAGAATATTAGAGCTGTGGTTTTTAAAAAGACTTTGTATTGCACGGCTTTCAACTGAGTCACCTAGCGGTGTTGAGGTAGCATGACAGTTGATGTGCTCTATTTGTTCAGGCTTTAGATGACTATCTCTCAATGCAGCTTCCATGCATCTTTGAGCTCCTCTCCCATCTTCAGGGGGAGCAGTGATGTGTTTGGCATCTGATGATAAACCGTATCCTAGGATCTCAGCATATATATGAGCATTTCTTTGTCTGGCATGGTCAAGCTCCTCTAGGACCAACAATGCAGCACCTTCTGACATAACAAAACCATCTCTAGCTTTATCAAAAGGTCTAGACGACACTTGGGGGGTAGCACTGAAATTGGTGCTCAATGCTCGCATCCGTGCAAATCCAGCCATGGCAAGGGGAGTGACTGATGATTCACAGCCACCAGCAACTATTACATCTGCATCACCATTGCGGATAAATCGAAAAGCATCACCAATGGAATGAAGTCCAGTTGTGCAAGCTGTTGATACACTATGATTAGGACCCTGAAACAAGATAATTTATCTTGTTATAATTTGTCAAAAATAATTTGAAGACAAAAAAAAGAAATTTATTTTATCATAAGTCCGTGAAGTTGTGGTGAATGTGGTACAAACGCAAACTGCTTCAATAAAGTTAATAAATAACTGAAGTGAATAAAAACTTTTTTTTTTGCTGACATTTAGAAAAAGCTTTGCAATCTTGATTTTCATTTTTCCAAAATGTAGAAAGCAACTACAATCCCTAGAACTGAGATAAGACTTGCTAACAATTTATATGATAAATAATAATTATAATATCATCACTGATTATTAATAATAAAAACTCTTCACAAAGTATGACAGTTATACAACAGCTAAAAAAGATGTTTAACTCTTTCTCTCCTAATTAATGTTTTGTTTTTTTTCACCCATAATGTTTTCAACTGTTTAAAATTCAATCATGAATAGTTTCCTTTTTAAAAGAATCCTGCTTTTTTTCCCTTTTCAACATGTTCTTACCAAAAATGATGTTTTTTAAAGAGCGGGGCTTTAAAGAAGTATTTATTTTCTTTAGATTGAAGTTCAGGATTGTAATGACATGGGAAAATGAGCACAAGATAATTATTAAATATATAATAAATAAAGTTTTGTGAAAATATTGAAACATTGTTAAAAAATAATCTTTATTAATTTGGATAATAATATATTTCCTAGATCTAGTCTAGAGCTAGAGCTAGTTGACTTGTCCACAGTCTGTCAGTTTTCTTTTATCTGATGGTAGTGATGTGGATAATTAGCTTAAGATTTCCATTTCATGTGTTATAAATGTGTTTTATAGGCCTACATAATTAAAACAAATATATGAATAACTTATCATAAAAATACTTGTATTTAAATAAAATAGTACATCTAGATCCAATGAGACTTTTCCATAGTTGGTAAGTTTTCATTTTTATTTTCATAATCCAAATTTAAATAAATTTTTGTTCTTTACCTAATATAATATTTTCTGATATAAAGCAAAAAAGTTATTAAAGTTTAATCATAACAGGGTAGCGAATTATAAATGAGCAAAATGAATGATTTCTTCGGAACATGAAAAATTATTATGGAGAGAGTTAAAAATAAAAATAAATAAAATATTCCATATTAGTACTTTTAAAAACATAGATCAGAGTGCAGAAATAATGAAACAAAATATTTAAAATGAAATATAGTTGATATATTAAATTATATTGGGTATGGTTACTAAGTGGCAAGGTGTCTGGCTTCCAAACTGAGGAATCTTGAATTCACATGAAGACTGGGATTTTGAACTACTGGATTTTTAGGATGCCTATAAGTCCACAAAACTTTGAAGCATGCCAGTTTGTCATTGTGCTGCCCACATGATACCCTTGCTAATTATGGGTTATAGAAACAAATGATCATTACATTATCTATCTCCATTGCTAGCAAGGTCTGAAAGGGATAACTTTTACTTACTAATTTGATACAGGTAAGAAAAATAAATTGAAAAACAAATAAACATAATAATTAATAAGAGGAATTTAATAAAGAAACATTTTATCAAAGAGACATACCTTGAAGCCATAAGCCAAACTAACATGAGCAGCAGCCATATTTATTAGTATTCTAGGAATAAACCAAGGAGATATTTTACGGTAATGAAACTGACGTTGAAGTTCTCCTGCATTCACAACTTCTTCTAAAGGTATCATTCCTGTGCCAATACAAACACCTGTAGAAAATGCAAAAATATAGCCATTGAATAACATATGACATCAAGCCTCATAGAAAATAAACGTTCTGATGCGCTTCATAAGCTTAGTTTAATTTATTTAAATACCGTATTTTTCGCCGTATAAGACGCTCCGGCATATAAGACGCACCCAATTTTAAAGGAGGAAAATCTAGAAAAAAAAGATTCTGAACCATGTAAAATGTGTATTTGCAGTATAAGACGCACCAACTTTTCCCCCCCAGTTTTGGAGAAGAAAAAGTGCGTCTTATAAGGCGAAAAATACGGTAAGTGGAAACAATAATTACAAAGTGATTTCTCAGCTGTATCCATAAAAACATTATAAGCAGATTATTGACAAAGTTGAAAATCTTGATATCTTGCCTAAATGTCTTCATTTTAGTAACAGTTAACATTAAGTCAAATCAATAGCCCAATTGAAACAAATTTCAACTTGATATGAAATGAATTGGTTCATTGTGACAGGAGTTATTACATTTATTTTGTGCCTTTACTAAGAGATAACTTTACTCATATGATGTGTGACTGATTTTCAAGGTTTTGTCTCATCTTCTATGATAACATTAGAGCAATTGGAGAGAACCTTCACTAAGTTATTCAAGAGATGGTAGCCTGTCTGTTTCTTATTAAAACACTTAAGTTTTGCAAACTTCTCAACCTTAAATCTTTAAGAATAAACTAGATGCTATCTTGCCCTGTATAATCACTGGATCAGTGTTACAGTACTCTTATAAAACTGCACTTTGTGATGGCCTGCCCACTTTTAGAACTTGCCCAATAAAACTCACCTCTGAGATGACATGGAAAGCTTGAACATTTTTACAATTGAAATTCAGTTTAAATATAGAAAACTACTTTTTACAACTAGGCATCTATTTCATTGATTTAGGGAAGGACAACAGTACAAAACTTGTATCAGCAAAACAAATTCTAAAAAAGGCTACAATAATTCTTATCATTTTTAAAAACCTGTTCTTTCTTTATCGTTATCTTGAACTGGTTTCCATTTGGCCATGGTCAGGGCCTCTTCAGCAGCACGTAGACAATACTGAGTCATTTGTGTCACAGCTCTGCCATCAATAGTTGGAAGTCCCGTGAGATTAAACTCACCCGGATTGTTCCCATGTCGCACCAGTCCAACTACTTTACTCGGAATTTGTTCAAAAGCTAAAGAGAAGAAAAAAATATTGAAAACATGCTGTACTTTGACAGAGTATTACAGTATTTAATTATTCCCCTATCTTTTATTTAAAGCCTACTTATAGTTTCACAGCAATACAATTATATTATTATCATCAGGCTTACTTACCTTCTCCTTTAATATTAGTAATTCCTGATGTTCCTGATAGCAATTGGTCCCAAACAAAATGCATGCCAGTTCCCAAACAAGAAACAACCCCTAATCCAGTGACAACAACTCGACGACTTTGATGTATAGATCTACACATTCTTGAAACAATGAAAGGTTTAGTTGTTTTTTTCTACAAAGGAGAGGAATAGAAAAGTCAACATCCACAAATCTTTATTGTCATAAATTATGATACAAGAGTGAAAAATACAAACACATTAAGCTTATAAAAATGATTTGTTTAGGATGGCTAAAATTGTATCACAACTATAGTAATGAAGCGTGTGATTAAGTTAAATATTATAAAGGATAAAAACATTAATATTTTTATCACTAGAGAGTGTAAATTGCATGAGATGTAAAGAATGTCTTGAGACATTTTCCAACCTTTTTTTAGGGGGGGGGGGGGGGGAGTAGCAGATTTTCTACACTTTGTGCCCGCATTTCGCCGGACCGGATCTGGTCCGTGGGCTATATTTTGGGCATCACTGGTCTGGATCTATCACAAATTTAATTACATGACTGATCCAAACTAATTGATACACTAATTGATACCGGTACACTTAATATAAGCTTTTTTTTTTTTAAAAAAGTATTTTTTTTTTATTTTGTTTTTTACTAGATACTTAGGCAGCACAGTATAAGAAAGTGCTGACATATCAATAAAAGCATACACAATTTAGATAATTAACTAGTTGTTTTTACACATTTTATGTTGTTTCTCCACAAAAATAGGACCCCCCACCCCGTGTCTCTTAAAAGTAACTTGGGTTACAATTGTAATACTTTTTCCTATTGCTTGTTTCTGAGCACCACCACCATTTTTTATGACCTGTATTGACTGCTATTGTGCTCCAATGAAGACTTTAAGCTCATGTGAGTTCTAACAGCTGCAGAGGCATTCAAGGCACTAAAAAATACTTTAATAACATGGTCTTCTTTTGATAACTTCCAATGTTTGTTTACACTAAGGAAATTGTTGTGTCTTTTTCTTTTGTGATCGTCTCTATTGTTACTACACTAATAGTCTCTAACCAAAACTTGATGTAATTTCATGTCTAACCATAGCAAATTACAGGTATCAAGAAAATAAATATTTAAAAAAACTCAAAAGGTGATAAAAAACTGGCCAGTACAAGAGATCTAAATAGTAGGTTACATTCGTACAAAGCCTACATCAGTTAATGAAAGATATTTATGAAACCTCATCTATATTTTTGCTATTGTCTTTAAACTTGTGACTTTCATTTACTTGCTTTACACATTACAGAAACTGAAGATCTCTTTAGTTTTTTTAGTCTTTAGTAGAATAGTTATTATCATGATCAAACTATATTGTCAGATAAATATAATAATTAGATTTGTCAATAATATGACTTATATGTGATAGATAGATCTAAATTTGTTATCTAGAGATTTTTATCTAGATTCTATCTGTCTAGAACTAGATTTATGATTTACACATGATGTCCGTGGTCACAGTATCAAAATAATTTTTCTTTATGAATGAGAATGTGAGTACTTGAAGTACTTCACAAAAGTTTCATGACAATTGGAACAAAGACAACTGGTTCTATAACAATTTGATCCTGACAAATGGTTCACAGATAATTGGTCAACAGACATTTATTCAGACACAACCGGCTCACCAAAAAAATGGATTCCACAACAGATGGCTTGCTGACATTTTGATCACAGGAGATCAGAACAATTTATTTATTACTGTGTTCATTGTTCTTTTTTTAAAGTTGATAGTAAGAGATTTCGTTCAAATCCTATAATTTGTGTACTTTCTTTGTATTGAATACAAGGGACTAGCAATTGAATACATTTGAATTACCAGTATTTTTGTTTCTTCTATTATTTATTCAAACTTATTCTCCAAGGGTTTTAAATTGCTACTGTGGGACAGGACTGCATCAGTGAGCAAAATAATAATAATAATCTTTATTATCTGTATGGAAATTTGTCTTACAAATAAAGAAAACATGTATAATTATACAAGCTATCCTTGAAACAATATTTTTGATATACAACTGGAAATGAGGGGAATGACTTAAATGGACTAATTAGACAGACCATTTTTCTTTTGAATGTACTTACTAACTCGCATCTATTTCTTTGTTCGATCATCCTTTACTTAAGTCTACTACATGATTATCTATGTTTAAAAACTGGTCCAGATGTTTGTATTTTTATTTTTTATACATAATTAAAATAACTATTCTATCATGTGTTATTATAGGTTCTTTTATAGGCTCTTTTAGGCATTTCCCATGAGTAATGCTTTTATTCCGTTTCTAGTCATCTGGAAAATATAGAGCTCGAAGCAATTTAATAAATCTTTACTGACCACAGAATCATTCTTTTAGGTTTTTCTCAAAGAGAAAAGTATTCTCTGACCAATCATTGCAAATTGTCTAATGTCTGGATCTATAAGTTTAATTTTATTTTTAGCATTATAATGATAGTAACTTGAACCAATTGTTTGTTATATAGGTTTTGGAAGTTTCTTCAAAAATGAAGATAATTATGTCCTACCCTAGAAGTCCTTCAAAACAGCTGGCATAATTTAAACTTAGGACCATCGCGAAGACAGTTTTGAGTGCAAAGATCTACCAAATGACCAGGCAGCCACCAATTCAATATTGAATTATGAATATTTTCTATTCTTATTTCTCTGACCTTGAGCAATTAGTTGTGGGAGCCATTTCATTTTCTGTAAGACATTTGATGGGGAAACTATTTGTCTGGTCCTGGTGAACTAAGTCATTGTAAGCTGTTGAGTAAACATTTCAGAGTTGTCAGTGATTGAGTGAGTGAAGTGTGAACAAGCTGACGTTGTAATTGAGAATGACAGCAACATTCATTAAATCAATTTTAATCATTGCAACTGTTCAATGAATAAAAATAATAAAATAATAGCTAATTTTTTTACTTTAAAAGCAAAATTAAGGTGCCAACTGAGGCAGAGAGATCTAAACTTTTAGATCTATTAAAATATTAAATATAGTCTAAAATCTAGATCTAATTAAATTATTAATTATAACATGTTGATCATTTTCCAAAAAAAATATAATTTCATAACTTCTAGTTTGAAATAACCTCTGTCTGAACTAAACAAAAGCATCATTTGCATTAATAGATCTATCATCATATAATATCCTATCTTATAAAATACAATTAAATGCAAGTCCCTAGTCATGTACGTTAATCAATTTAACTTAAATTCTGCAGAGTCATCGGTTTTCCTGGCTGACTCAGGCAAACCATTCCATAGTCTAATAGAAAAAAAGCCATTTCAGTGTTGGTCATGTCTCCGGATGGAGGACGATCATATTCAGAAAGACATCCTTTATTGGCAACTCATGATGTGGATGTATTCAAAAGGGACCTCAAAGCAGTGGGAATCGGTGTGGGCTATTGGAAAGACATAGTATAGCCCTAGATCACACTATTTGTACAGAGAAAGTGACAAAGAAAGCTGATCACTTAAACGAATGCCACATTTTCCTGCGATACACGTACCGGTAGTCGAGAATGTCTCTTTCCAGAATAGCGATCTATAATTATAATCACATGAAAAAGTGCTCTACGAGATGAATCATAATCATTCTACGACTGAAGGAGGCTGGGCAACTAGTGATCCTTAATACATAACAACCAATAAACTTTGCATGCTCATTGTTGACACATTCTGACATTGTTGTCATGTTTGTGTTTAATAATTAGAATATGTGTCCAAGATGTTTTTGCTGGTAGTAAAATAATGAAGAGATGTGAATTATCAGATCAAATGAAGACATCCAAGCAATCATATGCATGATATGGAACAATAAATGTATTAAACAGTAATAAATAACTATTATTATTATTTTCCTTATCTTTTGTGTTGTCACCGTTGCCTAGTTTAATTTTTATTAATTTATTAGCCTAGGCCTAGGCTAGGCTTTGTAAACTTTGTTTTGTAATTTTTGTATCTGAAGATAATGCCTTTTAATTTATGGACATTAATTTGATTAATCTTTCATTATGATCATTATCATTATGCCAATTATGGTTCAGGAACTTCAGTCCAGTGTAACGTGTTTTTTCATTGATTCTAGACTAGATCTTAAGAGTCTAATTGCTTTTACTTTTAGCTCTCTATCTTGAAGGATCTCTAAATTTATTTTACTAAAGGTGTTACTCTTATCAAATGTGAATATTCGTTTGTTGGTAACAATACTCAATAGGCCTATGGCTATATCAACTAGATCTATATGAGTATGAAATGAATCTCTGCTATATTTTGTGTTTTTATTTAGGGATCACAGACCTATATATATAAGGGATTTTCACACAAAAAGTTAATCACAGTAGTCTCCTCCTTGTTTACATTTTGATACTGTTACTGGCGATAGTAATAGATCTAGATCTAGAATCCAAATAAAGTAAGTAAGAAAAAAAGAGAAAGCAGTATAAAGAAATGTGGTAGCAATATATAGAATCTTATGGAACCTTAAGAAAAACATAATGAAAAGAAGATTAGAATCTTGTCTAGATCTACAAGCTACAAAGAGTGAAACGCCACAGCGCCCACGGCCATGTTGAAACAATCAATAAAAGCTTACTGTTGCCAACTAGTCTAGATTCTCGATAAATATTTAATTATAGGTCACTAGGCTAGTGACTAGGTCTTTTATATTATTATATCATCTGTTTAATTACTTTATTAGAAGCTGTACAGTATTTGAGTGGTAAAGTGTTTGGCTTCCAAACCAAGTAGTCCCGAGTTTGAATCCTGGTGAAGACTGGAATTTTTAATTTCAGGATCTTTACTTTACTGTCTTTAGTAAAAGGTGGCTGTTCATTGTGCTGGCCACATGACACCCTTGTTAACCCACGAAACAGATGACTAGTACAGAGTGGGTCAGAGTAGTACATCATATGTCCCCATAAGGGGAACTTAACTTTACTTACTTAGTCTTTATATATAATCTGTATCATATTATAATATAATATTATATTATAATAATTATATTTATGGATTAATATAATATATTATATATTAGGACATTTTTATTTAGGTCTAGAATCTATATATATATGGATTAATATTGATCTTGTAATGGACCTCATTCACCAATCGTGAACAAACAACATTTAACCACGTGATTCTCTATAGATATCTTCTATACAAATTATGTAATCCATAAAGGCTGTCACGCGATATAAATTTTTCATTGTTTTATCAATATTATGATGTTGCTAAATGTATTTATTTACAATTGATGAATTAGGTCCATTAATTAACACAGTAGTATAACATTCTTACCTTGAAAACTTCTACATTAGATAATAATGTAGCCTTCTATTTAAGTATCATTGTTTATTATTATTATTTAGATAGATCTAGATCTAGTCAATTTTAACCAAAAAAAAAAAGAATGAAATTAAAGATCTAAAGTTCTTGACTTTTGAATGCAGCTACTCTAGTTCAGTTTATCTAATTTGTCTGGATCTAGAGCTGAAAATGTCTGAAATATTGCAAAATGATGAAGCTAATTCAACTACTAAAGAAATAGAAATGGATGAACAGGAACATGAAGACGTTGAAGGTGATGATCATGATCATGAAGATATTTCACAAAAAAGTCAAAGCTCTTCAGATTCAAGTGAAAATGAAGATGAAGAAGAATCTGAGCTTCATTCTAAGATTGATACACTTTCTACCCAGGCATGTTTTAGGATTTTACTTTTTAGGTCTATATATACCATATAAATATATACTGATTCCCTTGTATTCAATACAAAGAAAGAACACTAATTATAGTATTTGAACATATTATATATATCTAAAAATCTTATTATTTAAAATATATATTTTCTCTGCTTTCTCTATGAGTCACTAACATATGTCATGAATTAAAATGACGAAAATGGTGTAGTCTTCAAGTGGGTACTCATTTGTACTTATGAGTTATTTAGGTGAAGACTGGAATATTGAACTTCAAGTTTTTTTTTTATGGAAATTCAAACAATCTTATTTTTATTTATATCGGATAATGGTCAGTCCACATATTTTGCAGATTAAGGTGGCTTTCACTTTAGGGGTAGAGGAGCCAGCCATTTTTCGTATGGTATGCTTTTCTTCCAGAGCTGAGGTCCATGTGTTTTCACTGTCCATAGCTTTCTTGGTCATCTTTATCTAGTGTGTTTTAGGGCTATGTCTTCCTGATGGGCAGTTTCAATGTTCAGTGTTTTGAGTTCTCATTTGATTACATCCACATAACAGAGGTGGGTGAGACCAGTTTTTCATGAGCAAGACGCAAATAGCTTGTAGAGAATGACTTTCAGGATGTGATTGTCCTCCATCCAGTGAAAATGACCAGCCCAGTGCAGGTGGTGTTGTCTGAGGACTGTAAAGATGCTGGAGAGACCCGTTTGCAGATCTCAGTATTGCACACTCTTGCTATGCGATTTTTAGTGCTATGTGATTTTCAAGATCATTTGGAGGCAGCGCAAGTGGAATGAGTTTAGTTTTCTCTCTTGCTTTGCATAAGTAGTCTGTGACTGCGTACAGTAGTGTGATCAGTGTGCTTGTAGACCTCCATTTTGGTCGCTGTAGTGAGCTTCTGGTTTTCTTGGTCTGAGTCTAGCAAAAGTCCATGTAGTCTTCCTATGCATTTCAATTATTACTATATATATAGTGCTTTTTGGAGAAAGAAATAGGTACCAGTACTCAGTGATGGATAGCCTATTATTAAATTAATAATAAACATTAAAATACAAGAAAAGTAATAATTGAAACGCATAGGAAGACTACATGGACTTTTGCTATCTATATAGATGTATATATTTCTCATACTGAAGGTAATACAGATAGATAAAAATATTATTTATTACCTTTGGTCTGTGTATTCTAATAAATATAAAACCATAACACCAAAAAAAAAATACAACTATATATATATATATACAGGTTTTATTGTTAATGTTTGATCATTGCTAAGTTAAAATGTTTAATTAAAACAACTTGGAATTTAGTCATAGAGATAAAAAGCTTTGGAGAGATCTAAATGTGAGTCTCAGTGGTGGAAGGATGGTAGTAGGAAATAGAGACTCTTTTGGTTGTTTGTTTGTGAAGAAAAGTTTCTCAGATAATTCTTAGAAGTTCCCCATGAAAGTGTTTGATAAGTAGAAAGCATCACTTTAATTTCTTTATGACTAAATTGTATTAATCACCTTTTTGAAAAGATTTATTTCTCACACTATTTTTTTTTTTATTGAATGTCCATCAGATTTCACAGAATCCATTCATTTATGACAATCACATTGAGAAAATAAAGCTTTTAAAGCAGCTAGGAGATCTGTACAGGCTTAGAGATGCCAGAGCTGACATGTCCAAACATTTTCCTCTTACTGAAGGTAATACAGATAGATAAATTATTTATTACCTTTGATTTGTGTGTTCTAATAAATTTAAAGCCATAACACTCACAAAATACCACTATTTCAAATGCAATATGTAAAATCAATACTGTTTTAAATAACTTAATGAAAACTATCAGTACTGTTAAATATAAACAAAATCATTTGAATGAAACATCTCAAATTAAATTTAAACAAACATTTTGATAAACTTTCTTTGCATTTGGGGGATGTTCCTACATTCTGCAAAATTGAACTATTTGTACATTATGCTTATAATTATGAGCTTTGTCCGTGTTCTTATTAATCAGTCTTTGAAAAATAGTTAAATCATGAAAAAAAAAGTTTGCCTTCCAAGAAGTTAGTAACTGCAGACAGGTTAAACAAATGTTTTATTTTTTTTTTACCAATTGGATATCTTGTCACACATTATCCAATAGTTATTTCACATATTAACACTAGATAACTGTTGGAAGTTATGAAAATCAAGAACAACAGTCTAAATTTTATCATCCTGATTGAAGGCCCAGACTCTTGAAGATCTGCATTTCTTTGCACTTGACTGATTCATTTTTCCACTTTTTTTTTTAGTACAAAATGTTTTCAATCATTCTTATTTGTTTATCACAATTTGTAAAAAACCTTAAGTATTGAAGTTGACCTATTTTTACATGTGTATCTTATAATATATTTTTAATGGCGACCCATAGAACTGTGGCTTGACTGGCTGCGTGATGAGATACCTCTTATATCAGAGGACAAAGATAAGAAAAGAGTGGAGGAATTATTTGAAAAAGCTTTTGGGGATTATCAATGTGAGTAATTCTCTTCGCCTAAACTATCTCTATGATATTACCTGTATTTTTTTACAATTTCCCTTATTAGCTTGCAAAATCTTTATGGGTGGAGGGTCATTAGGTGGATACAGATTTCGAAAATAGCTGTAATGATTTTCCTGGAAATTTTTATATAATTAGGAAAACAATTACTACTAGCCAATTAGTCACATACTGAAAACTCAGGTTTGACTTACAATTTTTTCAAATATAGCGAAAACTCAGCTTTGACAGTTATAATTTTTTTCAAAATACAATCATCTTAAACTTAAATTTGGCTATTTCTAACACTCTTTCAGCTGGTTATTTCCTGACTTGACTCAAATGTTTCTTTGTTTTTAGTAAAGAGTTTTATAAATAAAAAATGTGCATGTTTCATTTTGAGTATTGTCTTAATAGCTGGACTGTAATAGAAGAACCTGATTGTGCAAAGTTCACTGGAAAGACTTTGACAATAATGAAGCATTACAAGAAATAATTAGAATGAGAAATGATTGACCACCATCAACTTCATAAAGGAGAAAATTGTTTACAAAAGAAGCAACTTTGTTTTTATATTACTTGTTAAATCTTTATAGTTTTCCTATGGAACCGTTAGATTTTACCTTACTCTTGTATCCAAACTGTATCATCAAGAACTTGGACCTATAGTTCTCTAGCACTAAATCTAAATATCTTTTTTTTTTTTTTTTCTTTTTTTTTTCTTACATTTTTTTTTTATAAACTGTTGGGCATAATTTAGCTACTTGACCAAGTTTATTTATAATTGTGTCTCAGCTGTTCCCATGTGGTTAGAGTATGTCCAGTATGCTATTGGTCTAATGAAGGAAAAAAATGGACTTCCCCTTGTCAGAGATGCTTTTGAAAGAGCTTTGTCTGCTGTAGGCTTACATGTAAGTCAAGGATCTAACATTTGGGATGCCTACAGGGAGTTTGAAAATGCCATTTTGTCAGGACTCATCGTAAGTACTAGTGTCCTAAAAAAAATGTGTATCTAGTCTTAAAAATAGGTTTTGTGCATTAATTATCGGGACTCTTTATGAATACATTTCTTAAATTAATGAAAATAGTGTATAATCTATATGTAAAAACAATGACAACAAAATTCTGTTTGTATAAACTTTTTTTGTCTTTTAAATGTCAGAATATTGTTTTACATTATTATAGTATGTATAATAAAAAGTAATTTCATGCACTCAACTTTTATTTTGATAAAATTAATTTGAACATTAGGATACTTAACATTGTGTTGATTTTTAACAGCCACAACCTGGAGCTGTTGTTACTAAAGAAGATGAGGAAGCTTTTGCTCTTCAAAACCAAAAAGTTCATCAGCTATTTAAAAGACAGTTGGCTGTTCCTTTGCTTTGTAAGTTACATTGAGTTATAATGTGGTGACAGTGTTGATCTTAAGCTTAGCAAACAGATTGCTTCTCTGTGTGAGTTTGAGATAATAATATATTGTAACAGAATTTTATTTCATATAACTCTTCATAGTGATTTTTGTGTAGTAGATTTTGATTGAAAGATTTTTTTCTTGATTCCAGATATGCAGAATACTTTGGATGAGTATAAAGAATGGTTAGGTGAAGACATTATTGACATAAATACACAAAAGGCTTTTGATAAAGCATTTGAGAAACTACAATTTTTACAGGCTTTTGAAGATAAACTGGTCAGTCAATGATTTAATGTTGTTTTGTTAATAACTGTTTGAACTAATTAATTTTATACCACTTGTTAGAGATAAAATGATTAATAAAACAATGGCACATATTTTCATCACAACAGAGTAGAGATTTAAAGATTTGAATGCTATCATTCTCTCTTGCACAAAGTTTAAAAGATGGGAAAATAATATTTGTTTGCCAGGTCAAATGATCTGGTTTTAACAAAAGTTAAAACAAATATTGTTTTTTAATAAGGATGAAGAGAAAATTTTCAGTCAGATTTCTTCAATTAATTCCCAATGTGTTTTGTTTGTGGATTAGATCAACAGCGAGATTCCACAGCTGCAGACATATCAGGAATACATTCAATATGAACTTAAGTCTGAAGACCCATCTAGAATTCAATGTATTTTTGAAAGAGCTTTAAAAGAGAATTGTCTGAATACTGACTTGTGGCTGCAGTACACAACTTACATGGTAAGTAGCCCTTTCAAACCATATGATCCATAATGATCTTTTTCAGTTGTTAATGAGGGTGGTATATGACTTTTACATGGACCACATTTACTTTTCCTCAACAAATTTTCTTTTACCAATTTTAAGTTGGGTGGACTCAAAGACTTCTTAAAAAATCAGCAACATTCAAAATCCCAAATCCCAGCTTTAACTGAGATTTAAACCAGAGACCTCTTCAGAAACCAAGTGCTTTATTAATCACCAAGCCCCTTTTAAGTAAAAAGAAATTTAATTTTTTAAAATCTTTCTCATTATTATTTATATGTATTAATATATCTTTCCTTTCCCTTTTTTTAAAAGAAGTTAAATATCTCTACTTATGCACCACAGCTCTCAACTGGTCATCTTTCAGAAAATATAGAAATGTCTTAACTCATCATTTTTGTTTCCTACCTAATATTGAATGTTTTGCTTACCACTTCGTTAGAAAATCTTTCAAAAAATTTGTCCTAAACTATGTTGCTGATAAATTTAATAATGTTTTAGGATAAATTAAAATTGAAAGAACAAATTGAATCAGTATATGAGAGAGCTGTACGTAACTGTCCGTGGTCATCGCAATTGTGGGTCAAGTATCTTCTGGCTATGGAGAGACAGAGTGCACAATTTGAAAAGATGAAAGGTAATATTCAATTTAATCCTTATCTAGTACAGACTTTTTGGAAGATGAAATAATACAAAGAATTTAGTTTTAAACTACATGCCTTATTTTGAAATTGTAGGTTTAGCCGAAAGGGCCCTCCTTGTTGGGTTTTCTCAAGCCTCTGACTATCTCTCTGTTTGGTGCCAATATTGTGACTACCTGAAACGTCAGATCAACTGGGATGCTGGTAAATATTTTACCTCTAATAAATTAGGAACATACAACACAAAATATTTAATAGCATTTTCTAATTATTTTTTAAAAATTGTCTGTTTTATTTTCTATTTGATTTAAATCTCTAATTATTTTATCCACATTTTTGTATGGACTAGATCATGAAGAATCTTTAGAGACTTTTAGACTATCAACACAAAGTGCTGTCAACTATATGTTTGAAAGTAAGGACTGATTGTTTGTGTACAGTAACTTTTAGAATAATATTATCAGATACTAATATAAATTAGAAGCTCATTAAGCATTTTAAAAATCAGAAAACCCTAGGTTTTACATTGATTAAATACGTCTAAAATATTGCTTAGCTAAATAAAATATTGTTATGCTTTATAAAAGTTTGTTTAGTTATGATCATGCATACATTTATAAGTCTACTATCTTATAATGAAATATTTATTGTATTGTAATCTAAATAAATTTGAAGGTGATAAACTTCTCTTTTAACCCTAACAAAATATCTGAAGGAAATAACTTACATTTTTTTTAACTTTATTTGATCTTGACATAAGCTTTTTTTTCTGCATACATTTTTTTTTTAAATGTTGGCCTATATTGATAAACTATTCATTTTTTACTCGATCCCCATCATTTGAAATTGGTTACATAAAAAAAACTTTTTTTTCTTCTCTATTAGACTTTGGTAATGAAGGAGATCCAGGAGCAGTATTACAACAGTATTTGTCTTTTGTTGAGGTAATTCTTTGGTATTGCTTTGTATTGTAGAGACTTTTTCTTCCTCTGTTTGTGAACTTGCTTGTTTGTAAAATTCTTTTGTCTAACAAAGTAGATAAAAGTTTATCTCTTCAAATTTTTGGGGAGTTTAAACAGAATCAGTTTCTAAATGGTTGTAATGTACAATATGATTTTGTCTGAAGTTAGTTGACTTGCTGTGATACATACAATGTTACCTCATACATTTCCCTTTTAGTATTTTAGCTTTTGTCATTGTCAAGTGTTTTTGTATGTAGTCAAAAGCTTAATGTGTGAGTAAAGTAGGTTTACTAGACAGCAATTATTGAATGGTATTACTTTAGCAGCTTTATATACTTTACTAACTTTATCTATTTTACCAGCTTTATATACTTTACTAACTTTATATACTTTACCAGCTTTATATACTTTACTAACTGTATATACTTTACCAGCTTTATATACTTTACTAACTTTATATACTTTACCAGCTTTATATACTTTCTATCTATCTATGGGGGCAGATGATGTAAAGGTCACCTGTTTCTGTAGCCCACGGTTAATGAGGGTGTCATGTGGCCAGCATAACGACCAACTGCCTTTACTTTTCCCCAACTAATGTCAGGTTCCCATTAGAGTTGGGTGGACTCAGAGGCGCCCAAATATCCTGAAGTTAAAATCCCAGTTTTCACCAGGATTTGAACCTGGGACCTTGGTTTGGAAGCCAAGCACTCTACCGCTCAGCCACCGCGCCTCCTTATATACTTAACCATCTTAAGTTCTTATCCAAAGAAAGTCAAAATTAAATCAAAACCTCCTTGGCATATAAGGTCTAAAAAATCTAGTTGCTCAGACATCTTTAATAAGTGTAACCCTATTTTCTGGTAGGAATATGCTATATGCTTCTCTTCTTTTCTCTGGTAGGAATGTGCTAAAGCTGCTCTTCTTTTCTCTGGTAGGAATGTGCTAAAGCTGCTCTTCTTTTCTCTGGTAGGAATGTGCTAAAGCTGCTCTTCTTTTCTCTGGTAGGAATGTGCTAAAGCTGCTCTTCTTTTCTCTGGTAGGAATGTGCTAAAGCTGCTCTTCTTTTCTCTGGTAGGAATGTGCTAAAGCTGCTCTTCTTTTCTCTGGTAGGAATGTGCTAAATCTGCTCTTCATTTCTTATCTCTTCATTGCTTCTCTCTTGTTAGAACAGTTCACAATGCTTTTATTTTTAAAAAAAAAAGGTTTATTTATTCTAGAAGCCATAATCTGGAATCACTTCAAATAGAACTCCAAAACACTTCATTACTTTAAAATTCTGCTTCCACTTGTTAAACTAAAGAAAATATTAATAACAAAATGTTAAGTAACAAAAGAATGCGAAGAAGAATTACATTGTTGTTATTGAGATAAAGGCATGCTCAGTTCTAAGGCTCTCTTTTTACTTTACAGGCAAAGTTTTGTAAGAACATGGAAAGGGCCCGAGAGATTTGGAATAATGTGATGCAGGCAGGTCATGGAGCTGAGGCTGCTATGTGGTTACAATACTACAGACTGGAAAGGTTTGTGTTTTCATGATGTGATATTCTTCAATAGTCTCCTAATTACATAAATCGATGGACAAAGACTTAGATATTTACTTATGGCTTCATTCACTACCAGTATTCTGCTACTATTTAAAAATGATCATTATTATCTAAACTGTAATAGATGCTGTTTTTTGTTTTTCTAAAAATTAAATTCTATGTTTTGTTTTATTTCAACTATTTTCTTTTCTTCTTAATGTTATATGTATGAGCATTAATGTGAGATATAGTAGACATGTATTTATAGAGAGAGGACGTACATAAAAAGATTATCTTTCTGTTCAACCTTTTAAATATTTTTTACTCATTTTTTGTTTTATGATTTTGATTTTTATCTTCCTTGCAATCAAATGAATTTAAAGCTCATTTGAATTGAAGTCTGGAGGTTCTATTTCATTTCAGAATGTTTGGTGACAGTAAACATTGTCGTAGAATTTTACAAAAAGCCCTGAACTCAGTCACTGATTGGCCAGAATCTATAACACAGGCATATATTCAGTTTGAAAGAGAGGAAGGTTAGTTATAGACAGCATGTTCAATGTAATTGTAATTCTTAAGGAAATATTTTGTCATGAACATGGAAAGTAATTATTTTTTATTAGCAGTCCTGAACATGTTAAACTTAATGTGTACAGCTAGCTAACTGTTTTGTAGGTAACTTGGAACAGTATGACATGGCTGTGTTAAAATGTGAAGCTCAGCTGGAGAGAATCAATGAACGCAGAGCCCAGGTGAGGGAAACACTTTGTAACTTAACTCAAGGTTAAAAGTAGGTCAAGCACAATGAAAGTGTCTAAAAGAGTATTACTTTATTTGTTAATGAGCCCTTTCATAAATTTTTATTGTAAAATTATAACGATAGTAAATTACTGTAATAGTCATTAGTATATGTGCTATTTAATTAATAGTAAATGATATGGATTAGATAGTGCAAAGGTACATTCAACTGTTAACTTTTACTATTGAACATATAATTCTATGTTTTAAATGTTTTTATTTTAGAGTGAACAGAGCCAGCAGGATTTGAAAACAAAAGAGAAACAGGCTCGTGGAGAGAAGACATTTCCTAAGAAAAGAAAACAGGTTGAAGCCAAGTATGGTGGTGCAGGAGACAGTGGACTACAAAAGAAAAGAAAACAGGTTGAAGCCAAGTATGGTGGTGCAGGAGACAGTGGACTACAAAAGAAAAGAAAACAGGTTGAAGCCAAGTATGGTGGTGCAGGAGACAGTGGACTACAAAAGAAAAGAAAGGTAAGATACATTATACACATTCAACTGAAAGGACATCAGTTAATAGATAGATATACACAGCTTTCATTTGTGTAATTTACCATATTCTACTAGTTAATTATGTGCAGTTTTTTACCTACAATTTTTTATTAGAAGAATAGCAAGAGAATGCATTGTAGATACATCAGAATATAATTTTTTTTACATATAAATAACAAAATATAATGCTCACAGCACCCCTTTACCCCCTAGTCTACTGTCTTTTCACTAACTCCAGGAGAAATCTATTCTAGGGTACAAAAAATCTCTGAAAGAATGAAGGGTCAGAATATACTGAAGATCTAATTCTTCTCTAGATCTTGATAATTGTTAGAGTGAATGTGAGGGATTATCCATTCATCATTGTGATAATCAAATGTGTTGTTACAAAGATCATGGAACATCTGTATGAAAGCATGTGGGGGTGTGTGTAGAAAATTACTACTATTTGAAATTTAAACACTGCAGTAAATGATAGTATACAGCACAACTTTAGAATGACTTGATCTGCAAGTAGGCCTCTATTCTAAATAAAAAATTAAACATCCGCAAAATTGTCACAGTGAATATAAGGGCTTGTTAAAAGTATGAGTGTGATTTCGTTCTTGTTTTTGGGGGGTTGGGGGTGTGGTTTGTGGAGATGGGTTATTCCATATAAGGCTTGTCTCTAGATAAATGACTGACTAATTAAAAATAAATGTGTAAAGAGTGGACTAAGTTGCAAATAGTTGTGTTTCTTCTTTCAAACTGTTCCACCTCAATGATGTATTTGTCAGGATTTGTATAATTTATGGGTACAAAATATGTGTATTGAAGGGACTTCATTATATGCTAGGATATTGCGGATGATTCAAAGAAGTGTATGCTTTGTTAAAAATGCATTACTGGTCTTTCCATTGAGAAATGCACAAAAGTGTGACAACCTAAAAGTCATAGTTGGAAATGAGGGCTTTCTATTGGAGGATACCAAAAAATTATGGCATGTCCTTGTAATTCTGGCTGTTTCACTGTTCAGGTCAAACTGACTAAAACTATGGGACAGTTATTCACTTTCTCAAGGGCCTTAGAAGTGTGTGGTTTGTTTGTGTCTGTGTAGGGTCAGCCATTCCATTAGAAGATACAAGTGTACTGTTGGGGGAGAGGCATTTAATTTAAAAATAGTGTCTGTATTGTTGGGGGGGATGTTATAATACATGCAGGTGAAAAGGCTACAACTGATGGGAATAAAGAGTGTTTGTGCATACTCCATATATGGGGATTTCAAAGGTTGTGTAGCCCAGGTATCTGCTTGTTAAAATATATATGCTTATGGGAAAAAAATGTTATTTTATATTTTAAATGTCATTAACAGATGTAAATGTATTGCATCATATCTAGGTAGATCATTTGGCTTCTGCTAAGGACTCAGCAGAACCAGCAATTAAAAAGGTGAAAGAGGAAATAAAAGAGGAATTACAAGAAGAAAATCCTACGAGTAAGTACTGATTATATAACATGTAGCTTTCAACAAAATGTTACATCAAACTATGAAATAGTAGAGTCCTAAAGAGTCAAAAAGTCCTTTTATATTATTGCAGGTGATAAACAAGAAGATAGTTCTCGAGTTATCTCTGAAGAAGAATCAAATTCCAGAGTTATTCTCCATGGAGAATCTGTCAAACATGATCCATCTAAAGACAACATCACAGTTTTTGTTTCCAATTTAGATTTCTCTGTAGAAGATGAAATAGTCAAAGGATTTTTTGAAAAGGTTCATCTATATTATCATTTCAATAATAATTTTTTAGTTAGTAGATCCCTGAGACATAATATTTTTAATTAGTGCAAGTTGATGAGCTAGTTTATTTCATTTTGATTTGTTTTCACACTAGCAGATCTACAATCTACAAATATGTTTCATGTATCAGTGATTGTTTAATTATTTAAAAATTTAAGAAAAAGTTGTAAGTCTTAAAAAGTTTTTATCATCTTGTAAAATATTTGTGTTCATTCGGCTGTATGAAGTATCAAATGGAGAATGCTTAATTTACTAACATTGTGTACTTTATCTTTATGTAAAGATTGTGATGATTGATATTTATTATTATTCTCTCTTTCAGTGTGGTGAGATAACCAACATCAGACTAGTCAGAAACTATAAAGGAAAATCTAAAGGATTTGGCTATGTGGAATTTACAGACAGTGTAAGTAGTTTACTAAGTAGAGTTTATAATAATATTTACTCTTGAGACAATTGTTTAAGGCTACTGCAGCTTAAAGTTGTTTTCTAACAATTTTTTTTTATTAGAATGCAGTACTGAAGGCTTTGAAGCTAGACAGAGAATTCATTAATGGTAGACCAGTATTTGTGTCAAGATGTGAAGACAGATCTGTAGCTAAATCTCAACCACTGAAGGTAAATTCACACCTAAGTCTTTTACTTTTAGTCTGGGTTCTTGAGAAAGTTCAAACTTGGGTTAATTTTTAAAGTTTATTATCTAATATCCTAATCCGGAACGATGAAGAAAGCTTAATAGTTAGTTGTTTTTTTTAAACACTGAATTGTCTAGATTTACTTGTGTGTAACAAATTAAACTTACTAATTAAAATTGACACTTCAATATTGTTTTTGCTTATTTGAATATTAATTTGTTATTGTAAAAAATTTTTTTAATGTATTCAAAATGGATATAAACCACATATCTCTTATCATGAGTTCATCCTCTCATAAAGTATTCAGTCACAAAGAGAATATGGATCATCCTATAGAAATGAGATGAAAGCCTGGGCATTAATTATGGTCAGATGATGCCAACACAGCAGTTCCACCCGCACAATGCAGCTGATTTGTCCAAAGGAACTGCAGGTACTGATATTCTGCCAGCATTGTGTGCTCCAAGCTGCCTTTGGATTTTTCCTCAGGGCTGACTACTGAAGCATTTAACATGTTTGGGTATAGCTACAAGGAAGCAGAGATTTGAATTAGGAGTTTTCTGTTCTTGCCTGAACTCCAGAAATGGCCCTGACATTAATACAAATGAATTGTTTCAGTTCATTAAAGTAATTAAAAAGTAAAAAAAAAACAACAACTAAAACTTCATTTGTTTTCTTCCTCAGTTTTCAACAAACTTAGAAAAAAATAAACTCTTTATTAAAGGTCTTCCTTTCACAATGACTAAAGAGGATTTAGAAACAATGTTTCAAGTTGTAAGTATTTGTATAGAGCTTCAAGTTAATAATCAGATACTGTCAACATCCTGAATCACTCAACAAACTGTGAAAAAATCTGAATTTGTATGATCAAAAAATGCCTATTCCATGAAACTGTTGCTTTCCTTCTTCAGAATGTTCTAATTGAATTAAAACTAAACATTTGGCAATTTAAAAAAAAACATAAAAAAGGAAAATAAATAATAGAAATTGTACTAAATAAATGTGGGGAGCTATGAGTTTGGAATTGACTGTTTGAAATAATTTAATGTTCTACACTTTTACTTATTTTATATTTAAACATTTTATTTTTCATAGCACTCAAATAAAAGTGAATATATACAAGGAAACGTTTTGATAAAAAAAAAATGGATTTAAGTTGATTAGCTATTTTAATATCTCAATTCATAATATTTTTACATTCACGCATTCACTTTACTTTATTATTTTGTTTAATTGTTTCTAATAACAATATCATTAACTATATCAGTGATACACAAATTAAGACCCTCTGGCCGCAGGTAATATCTATCTAGCTCAGACGTAAGTGAGTATTTCAAAGAAATAGAACACATTGCAAAATACTGTAAAGATAATTTTTTATTATTAAATGTAAAAATAACCAAAGAAATGATAATCGATTTTCGTAGGGAAAAGAAGGAAAATTATATTGTTTCTGTAGCTGGAGAGACTATTGAAATTGTGCAAACCTTTAAATACCTTGGTACGATCCTAGACAATAAACTAAATTTTACTGCAAATACTGATTATATCAGCAAAAAAGGGCACCAAAGATTACGATTACTAAGAAAACTGTCCTCGTTTAATGTTAGCGAAAAGGCCTTGGCTATGTTTTATCACACTCATATCTGCAATATTTTAAGTTTCAATATCACTGCCTGGTAAGGCAATCTGAGCATTAAAAATAAAAATAAACTTTATAGAATCCTAAATGCTGCTGGTAAAATCATTGGCAAAAAACGAACCCCATTTGGGCAGTTGTTTGAGACAAACATCTATAAAAAAGCTAACAAGATAAAATAAAGAATCACCCTTTGTGTCAGGATTTTGTGATTTTACCATCACAAAAGATATACAAGACACCAATAGCAAAGACGAACAGACACAAACACTCTTTTGTTCCCTTGGCAATCAAATCATTAAATAAGAACAATCTGGTATAAACTTTGTCACATGTAAATTATGAGTGAGTCTGGTGTGAATATACACTTTGGTTTCTTATAGTTATGTTTTTTGTTTGGTGTAATGCACAAATTGTAAGATAAATTTCCATACGGACAATAAAGATTATTATTATTATTATTATTATATTATAAAGCATAAAGTAAGGCATATTTATGTCCCGAATAAAAATCAAAACTGTTTGACCAATCTTGATAAAACTTAGGTTTAAATGTTCCTTAGATTATGGCAGAGACCTTAGTGTATGTTTACTGTCCTTCCCACAACCGGAGGGCCCTAAAAATAGACAAATAGTATTGTCTATATATAACTAATTGTATCTCTATTAAAGAAAAAAACTTTTTAACAAATTGGCTAAACCTGTTTCACAGTATTTTATATTTGATATGAATATGTCTGCTGAATGGGTAAACCCATTTTCACACTCTACTTTTATTTTCGTGCCAAAATAAAAAAAAATGTGAAGGTAACATTCTCCATGTTTGACATAGATCTAAATCCATTCCACAAGATCAGTAATACCCAAACTAAGGCCCACAGGCCTCAGGTCATATATATATATATATGATAAAATTAGTTTTTGAAGCTCTTTTAAAGAGAGCAAGATTGATGTATTTTATCTTCTCTACAGCATGGAAAACTGAAAGATGTTAGGATGGTGACCTATAGAAATGGAAAACCAAAGGGAATAGCTTATGTTGAATTTACTGATGAAGTGAGTAATTTTGTAGTTTGATTAATGCACAGATTAAACTCCAGCTTTCAACTAGTTCTGGTAGTCGATACTGCGCCATGTCTACCATCCACAACCACAACTATGTTAGCATACCTATGCCATTTTGTGTTATCAAGGTCATGTCTGTATTATCTATTGTCACTATTGCCATTGATATTTAGGCCATATTAGTAACTAGGTCACATTAACTAAATGTTATTTATGAAATATTATTTCTAATAATGCTATGTCAACTAAATGATAGTTTGTGTTACACATTTGTTGTAAGAAGATTACCTCAACTAAAAGCTATATTTTGACACAATAGTTGTAATTAAGTCATGTAAACTAAATGTCATTTCATGACACATTACTATCATTAGTTTAAATTAGGTTCTGTCAACTAAAAGTTAGTTTGTGACAAATTAGATCTAATTTAGCCACTTCAACTAAAAAGATCAAATTCAAAATGAAAGAGATTTACCCGAAGGCTTGTAAAGTGTTGTAAAAGAATCTCAAAACAAAATAAAAGAAAGGATGTTGACATTTTTTTAAAGCTAAGTTTTTTAAATTTATTTATATGCCATATTTTAACACATTAACTGTAAAGCTCATTAATCATGGCACTGTAGTAAATGATTATCTGTAAAAGGTCTAATTAAGATATGAAACTTCAAATGAATTTTGTTGTATAATTTAGATATATTAATGTATATTTTGAACCCAGCAAAGTGCCTCGCAAGCTGTTTTAAAAACTGATGGGGCAGTGATAGGAGACAATACAATCTCAGTTGCTCTAAGCCATCCACCAGAACGTAAAACTTCACTACTGACAAGGTCTGATCTAAGTTTGGGCAGTGGCAAGAAAGAAACAGCTTTGTAAGTAGAAATAATATGCTGATGCTTTTTTTTTAAATGGAGGAATAAGAATAGCATTAATTGTATTCTCTTGAGGGAAATTTCTTTTACATTAGTGCATTACTCAAAAATAGTACAACAATGCAAACAAAGTGTACATTCATATAAGTCTCACTCAAACATGTCTTTAATGGTGAGTGAACTAGTTGTTCTTGTCATGTATGTCTACATTTTGAGATTCATTAAATTTAATACAATTTCTGTCAATTCTCGGGTCAGAAAAGAGCATGGTTGGATGTCTGGCTAGTGACTCCACCCTGTATAATAACACCAGTTGCTATAGAAACAGCAGAACAATATAAAAAGATTTAATATGTGACAAAGGGACCAAACCGTTGTGTTGGCATTGCACCAAAATCGTGCAGGCCATAGAATTTCTGTTACTTGGTTAACTCTTCAATGCAATGAAACTAACCCATATTAGTATATGGACATGTAAGAACCCTCCACTAATGGTAAAACTGACCCACATTCCAAAAGAATAGGACACTTAAATAGAGTTGATTGAATAATAAGCTTTTCTGGAGCAATGTGTAAACTGTGATACAGTAAACACTGTATGGAAACAGATTTGGTTGTCATGTTTAAACTGTGATACAATAAACACTATATGGAAACAGATTTGGCCACGCCATGTATAAACATTGATTCATCAAATACGCTCTTGTTATTTTAATCTTCTTTATATATATTATGGATATGCTGGATAATGATAGATGTCTTATGCATTCAATGGTCCTAACTTGCTTTGGTTTGATATACATTTAACATATATCTTAATGGTAATAATTTCTAAGTCTAAATATGTTTTTTTATTGCACTGGGAAAAGGCTAAATAAAAAGTCTTTAAGTGTAAACTGATAAGGAACAGAGGATAGACTTTATATAATTATCCACATCCTTAACCTATTGTTTAAGCAAGTCAGGTATCTATTCTAGGAATGTCTTCAATCACTTAATGCTGTCTTTATCAAGTATTGACCAGACACACAGCATCATCATGGCTTTTTGAAATAGATCTTAGTATACATGAAATCAATATATGCCTTTGAATCTTGTTTATTGCTTCTTTTTAGTAGTATGAAAATTCACTTTTAGTGGATTACATTGTAATAAAATGTTATAATTGTAGGCCATTTTTTTAAAAAGTAAATATTGTCAGTCTCAATAAATTCTTTTTAAAAAGTGTTTTTAAATGTCATCTTCAGTCGAGGCAAGGCAAGAACACAAGTAACATTGTTGCCAAGAGCCTTGAGACAGTCTGGACAACAAGACACTGGTAGTGAAGACTCCAGTCAAGAGAAAGTCAAGACTGAGACCACTTCAATGAACAATGCTGACTTTAGAGCCATGCTATTGAAGAAGTAAATACAATTCTCTTGTTGTTCTCATATCATCAAAGCATTGTTTAAATAATCATTTTGTTGTCATTTCTATACAAAGTATTGAATTTTAACCTGATTTTATTGGATAACATTTCTACAAAGTGTTATATTTACTTAATAAAAAAACAATTTACAAAAAAAAATCTTCTTTAAATATTTGTTTCTATTTTTTTACTACGTTACCAAATGTTCCTTCACAAAATAAATGTTTCCTAGTGAAATCTTAACATGATGACCACAAAACAATTTTTGTCATGTAAAGCTGAAAATGACAAAATATTTGTTTTTGTGTGTAAGAATGTAGGAAAACAAAATTAAATGTAGTTTTAACTTTATTCTTTTGTGTGTTGTGGGTAGACATAAAACAAAAGATAATGGAATTTTTGAGAGAGTGAGCGTTAAAGGTCTGAACAAAAGCTATGATGTACTTAAATATTGAATTACGAAGCCTAAGAAAAGTTAGGGATTGTTCATATAATCATTTTTAGGGGTGGTAACGGGCAAAGCAGGAAAAGTGAACCTATAATTTTCAGTCCAGAGGCATGTGTTTGTGTGTGGGAGGTTGATATAAGCAGGCAGCTGTAATTCAATGTAACAAACTATAAATCACATGCCAAATATATGTTACAGGACAATTAAAATAAGGGGGGGGGGGGGTTTTCGGCCAAAATATTATGTGAGCCTTTATTTAAAAAAAAACAAAGCTTATAGAAGTGCAATTATATCAATTAGTTTTGATCAGTCATGTAATTAAATTTGTAACAGATCTAGACCAACAACAATAAATCTGTGCCATTAGAAATTTTTTTATTTGTTTAGCACTATTTCATGCTTTTATGATCTGATCATTGGGAATTGGGGGGTGACATTCTAACCAATCTGCTTCTGAGGTGCTTGTGAAAATAGAAGATTGTATAGTTATCTATTGTTTGTTTCAAACTTACACTAAAGCGGCGACCCTTGTTCAAGATAGCAAAGAAATTAATTACCAAAATTAATTAACTAATTGGTTAATTTTTTTTTTTATTCTTGTGTTGTTAGGTAAAAGAAATAATTGTGCAAAGTTTCAGCTTGATCCAAGATTGGGTGTTGAAGATATAACGTGTACAAACTTTTTACCTGACAAACAGACATAGTGAGTTGATAAAAGCTTTTTTAAAAAAGGCTCATGCTAAGCCAATTAGATGTAACAAATTATAAAATTAAAGTTTTTAGGGGGGAGGGTCAGAGCAGGATGTAAAAAGTAAAAAAGGACCAGCCCAAAAAACATCATAGAGCCTTTCAAATATTTCAAAATAACTGATAAGCTGAAGTATTGTCAGAGAGTGTAAAGAAGACTGTTTGTTAGGGCAGAGTTGGGGGTTGAAAGTGATACTCAAATTAACAGGATGGTCTAAGTTATAAAAGGAAGGGGATTCATGGCAAAATAAACACAGCCTGGGACCAAATCGGTGGGTAATGCTAGTATATATATATATTTATAAATATCCCCGTGTTGAGCTAGATTTTAAGAAAAAAATTTTGATTCAGTCTGTCTTCAGCTTTTAACTTCACCTATGTTTTCTTAAAGGAAAATAAAATGTCTAAACAATGATAATAATAATATTCAATTTATTGCATTAGAATAAAACCTTTCCATCAAATTAATCATTGAATAACATATAATACATTGTGTTTGAAAGGCAGTGTAAAGTCCTATCATCTTGAGTCATGGTTTGGCTTGTCTTTTTACAGTCAGATTTTAGGGACTCTGAAATAATCAAAAACATTTATTCAACTTTAAATGACAAAGCTAATCAACAAAATTTAAAAAAAAGAGCAATTGAAAAAGTCAATTTTAAGAAACTATTAATTATCATTAAAAAATGTTCAAACAGACAAATACAAAATAAGTGATAGGTGAGATTAAATAGCTTCACCTGTTGCCGCCTGCACAGAGTCTTATACTTCATTTGTAAAGTGTCATATTCTTTTTGAATTCGTGCTAGTTCTTTAGTTAATTCTTCTAATTGCTGCTGGCGCTCCCTGAACGGTAGATGTAAAACAAATTTCAGGGACTTTTGAGTTTAGACAGATATGTGGGAGTGCAGTTATGTTTAAAGACCACTAAATTTATGTACATTTATTATTAAGGACCATTAAATACATGTGCATTGTTTTGACAGAATAATGCTATTGTAATGAATAGCATGGTTCAAACTCAAGGACACAAAATTGAAAAGTTAAGAAGTTATAAAGAGAAAATACATTTTTTATCCTGTATGCTAGCATAGGCAAACAAGAACAACTTTTTCCAAAAGCTATTTAAGCAGTGAAACAAGATTAACACTGTTTATGCAGTAACTTTTTCTGTAAAATCTCAGAAAATGGACAATGAAAGCCTTATCCACAATGAGTGGCCTCCTCTGGCAGACATTCAGACCACTCTGCTAGTGAGGTACTTATGACTAGAGAAGATTGTATAGCTATATATTGTTTGTTTCAATTTAGAGCGGTGACCTATAAAGGGAGGCTAATTCAAATTATATCACCACTATACCTATTACAATTTTTTTCCTTTGTTCGAGATACCAAACAGAATAATTTATTACCAATAGTTAATTAACTAAATGCTTAATATTATGATTGATTCTTATGTTGTCAGGTAATAGAAATAATTGTGCGAAATTTCAACTTGATCGAGATTGGGTGTGGGAGAAATAATCTGTACAAACTTTTTACCAGACAGAGTGAGTTGATACAAGCTTTGTAAAAACAAACAAACCAAGAATTTCCTTTTAGAGCATCTGCCATCTGTGTCTTCAGCTTGGTTAGTTTCTGCTCTCTATCACTGATAATTGAATCTTTTTCAGTCAAACTTAATTCTAACTTGTTAAGATAAAAAAAAAGAGACACATTTTAACTATGTTGTATTGTGAAATAAAAAAAAGGAGAATAACAACAGAGGTGCTCCTTTAAAAACACTTTAAAGACCAACTTAGGCATCAGCTTGCATATTGATTCATCTATCAAGAGATCTCTGGAACCATTAAATGGATTTGCATTATATTTTGTACACAGGTTCCTTTTACCAATTAGCTGCTTGCTAAGAAACAGTTTTGATAGTTTTTTAGTCAGAGTAGAAATTTGTGAAAAATCACAAGGTTTCTATTAAACCTTTGAGTTTAATTTTCAGTATTTCTGTATGGCTGCAGTCTATTTATAAAGCTATTTACAAAGCTTAAATACAACTGCACAAAATAGACTTCATCCTTGTTTTAAAGCATTTTTTTTTCTTTTTCCCTAAATAGGAAAAGGTTTTGTGAAGCTGTGTGAATGTGTGTGTGTTTAGTTTACAAAGTCATAAAAACAAAATGAAATCAATAGTTCTTTAGTACATATCTTGGCACTTTAAAAACAAAACCAAATTACACTTTTCTTTTTTTTTCTTGAGAGACCAAATAACTCTGATAACCTATTAAAAGTGAGTGTATGTGTATTTTGGGGGGAAAAAAAGCTACAATAAACATGACAAGTATTTATTTAACATTTTTAGGAATTTCAAACTTCCAAGCAATATAGTGAGTGTCTAACATTTCAACCTCTAGCATGTTCAATACTTACTGTCCTAATTTGTTTGTTCATTTCTTCTTTCTGATCTTCAAGCTTTTGAACAAGACTTTTTTTAATCTGTTGCATTTCTTTCTTTGCATCTTCAAGACACATTTGTGTAGATAGATGCATTTTTTTCTCATTCATCAGCTCATTCTTCAGATACTCTTCCTAGATTTTCATAGATCAAAATATTACTAACAAAGCTAAGCATATCAGATTGAAAGACAGCTTTTACCTGATGGGAACAGCTAAAAACCTTTTTTAAAAAAATGTAATTGATATCATAAATCTTAAATGTGTATCTCACTTAAAATTACAATCACCTGGTCCTTTAATTGTTTCTGCAACATCTCATAGTGTTCTTCCATCTTTTTGATTTGAGTTTCTTTCTCTTCATTCTGTAATTGAAGAGTCTCAAGCTGCTCTTTTAAATATCTTTCATTTTTCTATTTGAAAATTATATGACAAAGTGAGAGCACTTTTGAACTAGAATTTATTTGTAAATTGACTAAGCTATTAAAAAAGTATTATGTAATTTTCTTTCCATCCTAATGAATCCATTAATTAGTAACTTATATGCTCTTCCAATCCCATAACCATGGACTAAATTTGAGGGAAGTTTTCTGCTGATGAAATGTTTTTTCTAATACTGTTGAAGATGAACAGTAAATTGGCACAAAATAGGCCCCACTAAGGGATGTGTGTCTGAGTGGAAAAAAACATTTATCAAAGTAGCTACTTATCAGTTTGCTTGGACCTAAAAGCAGCATGATACCCCTCCCCTCACTAATCCACAAAAGAGATCCATAGCACTCTGAGCATGCTATAAGCTTAATATAAGTATAATAAAGCTTCAATAGATGCATAAAACAAGGTTGTAATATGACTTCCAGGCTCTTTTGAATAACCTTTTTTTTAATAACATCCACCATGTTTCTGACTTACCAATAAAAATCACACACCTTCACTCTAGATCTATCTAGATTTACTTATCTTATTTATTAAAGACATTACTTCAAAAAAGAAGATAATTGTGACCTACACATTTCATGTGTCAATCTAGTCATGCATGTTAATCAATGACTTAAACTCTGCTAAATCGTTGGTTTTCCTGGCTGATTCAGGCAACCCATTCCATTCTCTAATGGCACTAGGGGAAGAAGGAGCACTTGTACAAATATGTTCTAGCATATGGAATAAGAAATGTGCCTCTACCTTTGTGTCTTTCTGAGTATTTCATTAGGTTTTTGTATTTCTATTTTAAATTATAGCTCCATGTCTTATGTATTAAAGCTACTTTACTTTTTATTCTTCTGTCCTGAAGTGTTACTCTAATCAAATTGGAATATTCGTTTGTTATCTTATATTAGTTCTAGTTTCTTTCTTTTCTTGAGTTGGGGGATCCTAAACAGAGGAAGCATTTTCTAATATTAGTCGAACTAAAGTTAAATAGCATGTTCTTGTTAGTTTGTTTTAATAAACTCTAATACTTTACTTGATTTTTTAAATTAATTTCATCAATTTGGGGATTCCATGATACCTTTCATTTATTATTGTTATATTGAGTTTTTAGTCTGTTTTTATTTGTTTAAGTTTTGTTATTACTCTTTATAACTTGCATTTTTTTTCGGGTGTAAAGACATGCTCCAATTTGATTCGCATTTCTGTGATTCTTCTAATTCTTTTTGTAAAATTTCAGTATCTTGTGTTGTTTTTAATGGTTTAAACTACTAAACTTTACAAACAAAAGGCAAAAACAAAACAAAAATTCTATTTTATAAGATGTGTTCTATGCAGATGATGTAGAAGTCATGACATGCATGCAGCAGGAACTCCAATCACTATTGACAGGTTTTTCACTAGCCTGCAAAAATATGAACAAACAATCTGCACAAAAAAGGAAAATACCATTTTACCACTTTTATTCCAATGCCACTCTCCATGTCACTTCATGTTAGGGTACTTAAATTCTACAAATTCTACCCAAGATGTCCAGTTCTTAGAAATGAAGATCAGGAAATTCTGTTTGATTCATTATGTGCATTTGGTAAAACAAGAACTTACTACAAAAACCAAGGCCTAGAATGCAAGTGATTTGAGTACCCTATTGTACAGCAGCAAACATTGACTAAATATGTAAAGCAAGATCATAAATTGAATTTATTTTACTTGTGCTGTCTCTGCTGTATCCTGACGATACAAGGAAAAACAGAGGGAGGAGTACTGAGATATTTGCTTGTACAGGTCTTATCAATATTCATCATAGCTATCTGCATTTACTTAGCCATTTTTGCAAAAGGGAGGGTAAAAACTCCCAAAAGTCTTCCTCTATGGCCAACTTGTTACAAACACAAGGAAAACTGATCACCGCACCTCCCATATGTGGATGTAGTTTAATGAGATCTAAAAGCAGCGGACATAGACGCCGTTGATTGTGAATGCTTAGAGCAAGACCTCTCTATATGTAGGGGTGGCAACAAGACAAAAGATGTAGCAATAATCTGAGTTAACAAAAAAAAGAATCAAACAGGCTGGTTTCAATAGCACTCAGGCAGGTACTACTTGTACATTAAATGTCATGAAAAAAACATTATACTAAAATAGTGCTCTATAATAGCCTGAGTTGTAGGATAGCCTATACAGTTCAGCCTGTCATCATGATCCTCCAGAATTAGAAACCTGCCTGTCGCCATACTCTGCGTCCTGATAAGTTTTTAGATGAGATGTAATAGTCTTCATTAATGAAAATATGCCTGAAAACTTACAAGTAAGCTACAAGAATAAATGAGATGAGCCATATATAGCCATTTCATGATTGAAGGTTGCAAAGTAAACAAAATATAATATATCAACAATTCATACATATAAATATAGAGTCTTTTGTTTGTATTAATGATGTACATTTTTTAATTTTTATTTTTTAAAAATGTCAACTAAATCTCTCTAGATCTACTTACTAAAAATTTTTGAATTTCTTTCTTACAAGCTTCATGCGATATTTCATTTTCTTTGGAATTTGATAGTGTTGAATTATTTTGTGGGCTTCTAGAGTCTTCTGAATATTTATGATGTTCAGATATTTTGTCTATATCTTTTTGACTATCTGCTAGTTGGTTTGAAATGGTGATAGCACTTCCCAGCACACCTTTGATTTTATCAGGTTCTGTTCTGTTCCAATGCGGAATGGAAAATGTATTTTTCTCAACAAATTGTATTTTACTTCGAACAGATCCTAGCGGTCTGATGTTTTTTAGTTTTGAATGTGACATTACTATCATTACAATTATGAATTGAAATAATAAAAAATAACGCGCGGTTATTATACTTATAAGATCTATATCTAATTAGACAGACTTAGTGAAGTTAGTGAACAGTTACTGAGTTAGTCTTATTTAGATCTATAACTTAGATTTAGATCTAGAATTTAGATTCTGGTTTCTAGATCTAGAGTAAACTAAAAGAGTATTCTAGAGACTTCAGCTTTAGTTTGCATCATATTTTAATTTTGGGTAATCTTTATTATTTAAGCTAAACATAATTAATACTTTGTAATCTAGATCTAGTTGATCACATTTTATCAGGACAATGTTACTAATGTAATCAATATATCGTAACTATTGACTGTTCGGAAGTTAAAATAGTCTGTTCTTTCATTGGATCATTCTACTTGCCTAATCTCAGAATCGTCTTTTTAATTATTTTTTTTTAAACATACATGTTTTAATTAAAATATTCGAGCAATGTTGAATCATTGGTAAAAGCTAACAACAAAGAAAATAAATTCTAGGAATAAAAATTATATGTAATAAAACAAAACTATAGACACCCAATTCCATAAGCGTAGCCAATAGGGGTTTGAGTTTACCCCCCTCCCCTTTTTTTTAAAAAACCTTTAGGAAAACTATAATCTGGTCTCAAAAATTCCTTAAATGTAGGCAAAGGGGTTTTGAAATTAAAACACCTGAAACATAGAAATCAAAGGTACAAAAGACATCCTAAAAAATGAAGGGTCTACAATGGATGTAATGATGATTGATTACAAACACATGTAGCCTATGTGTCTGTGTTCGCGTTCATTCACCCCTCCCCCGAAAAAAAATCGAATCCTAGCCCACAACTTTAGCTGTCACGTCCTGAAGTGTCGTTTTAGATGGTTTTGGTTGCTCAATGGATCAGCGTCCTGGGGCTTTCTGAGATCAACCTCAAGTTCCCATCTGAATAGGTTTATTGTACTTCAGCCAGCCTATCGCCCTAGAAAAAGCCAGTTTTTCATGATCATTGTGACGATGATATTCAGCTTAGCTTGGGCGTGTATAATAACAATCAGCGATCGGGATTACTCTAGTCTCGCACTGTCTCACTAGGATTTAGGCGCCAGTATTGGAGAGTGCGCATGGATGCTTCCATTTAGTCTTTAAACCTTTTGTTTTTATTTGGAATATAATTGTTGGTGATTGCAAGTTTTGCTTCAATCAGAGCTAAAATTATATTCTACCGTTATTGTAGCAGCTGCCAATACCATATGTCCATACTACACCTAGCCAAGCGCTGTAGTCATTTCCCACCCGAGCGTTATAATAGTCACCCATGATAATGAGTTTGTAAGCAGCGTCTACTTTGCAGGGGACTATCCTCAGATCAACGTAAAATCTTTCATTGGTGTCACATTCTGCCGCAGTGTGCGAGCGTAAGCACCGATGACAGTTACGAATTTAAATCCATCTAACGGTAGCCTGAGCGACATCCGTCGATCTGAGTGACCAATAGGGATATCTTGTAGTTACTTCGCAAGAGATTGCTTAATCATAAAAGCTACTCCCGATTCCCTCTGTCAACAACACTCAACCTGCCATGCGCACTTCACTAAGGGCGGTTCATTCCAATGCCAACTTCCCTGAAGGCATTCATTTTTATTGCTGTCCTGCAATGTGCGAACATTCCAACAGTATCCTTTTTTTGTCAACTCCTTAGTCGTTTGTCATTTTGTAGTCTAGTTATATAAAATGCTGTATTACCTCTAGCTTGCGTTGAGTTGTTTTAAAATGATAATTGATTAGAACAGATCCATAGGCGTAGCCGGGGGGGGGGGGGTCACCCCCCCTCCGAATGCAATCCCCCCCCCCGCAAGGGGGGGGGGTCGGGATTTAGTGACTGAATTTTTGTTTGATTTTGTTTATTTTAGGTGAGATTTTAATACTAAGCCATCACTTGCCCCAGCGCAGCCAATCGTGACCTCTGTGACGAAGGCGCCGAGCCAATGGGGTTTTGAGTTAAAACCCCTAGCAGGGGGTTTTACAGTTAAATTCCCTTCTTCTATAATACAAAACAAACAAAAAAGAATGCAAACGACCATCCCCAAATTCCAAGAGCATAGCTAAGGAAGATTTTGATTTTAAACCCCCTCCGAAATTTACTATAAAACCCCTCTTCAATATAAAAAAGCAAATTACACACGGAAAATGCTTTGAACGTAACCAAAGGGGTTTTAAATTTTAAAACCCTCTTTGATGCTAAAAAAAAAATACCTCTTCAATATAAAAAAAAAATGTAAATTACACACTAAAATTCTTTGAGCTTAGCCAAGCCAAAGGGGAGTTTTGAGTTTAAAACTCCTCCTCCAGATGACTTTTTTTTAGTTTAAAACCACTCCAAATGTTTTTGAGTTTAAAATCCACCTACAGAGAGTTTTGATGTTGAAAATCCCCCTTTCAATATTATTCTAAAACAGTGGTTCCCAAACTTTTATGTCTCGTAGACCCCTTGTCATGTTTTCTGGTTTTTGGTAGACCCCCTACTAAACTTTTTGCAAATTCATCAAAAAAAAGTTTAAAACAAATTTCTTACAGTAGTGAGTTTAAAGAGTGAAAAAGAAATTTAAAACTACACATGAAGTTACAGAGTTCTATTTTTTTATCGATAAAATTCAAATTTAAACTAATTAAAATAACAATTTATATTTATTACTGGAATCACCTAACACACTGGAAATGTTTTTTTTTTTTTTTCTTATCAATTATCCGTTGCTACGGATAAATGTTTCATATAGGAATTTGTTGTTTTATGAAGTAGTCTTTCAAACATTAAATAGTAATCAATCAATTAATTAATTAGCCTACGTATGATTGTAAAAGTTTTCGCAAAGAGCAGTTTATGTCTTGATCTTTCACTTGTGGCTCAAATATTGGGTGTGGAGAACTGTTTTCACTAGCAGGAGAAGGAGTGAAGGTGAGTACTTAGTGAGTACCTAAACCGGTAAGCTTTCAGCAGGAAGGGCTCATTAGCCTAGGCTTGCAGCCCACCTAGCAGAAAGAAAAATGAATTCAAACTGTGCTGTCTTGCAGCTATACCCGAACATAGTAAAGGTTTCGTGGGTCAACCCTGTTAAAAAATAAGGAGCAGGCGACCCTTAGGCAGTTTGCAGCACACAGCGCTACACCCTGTCAGAGCCTGCGACGACGCTGACCCCAAACTGTATACATGTCGTTTGCAAAGAATTACATAAGAAACTTTTAATTTTATAACTCATGCCACCGATGTACCCTTGAACTATATTGTTGTTTAAAGAAATTCTTTTAATAATATCAGATGTAGGTTTGTGCAAAACAGTTTTTAAAACTACAACGGTTAGTAAAATCATTGTTTTACCTATGGTGTTTTCCGTATTTCGATACAAGTAAAGAGATTTTGTAAGACTCTTGCAACCCTTCATCTTCTCTAAATGTTGTCGAAGAGAGATTTTGTGGGTCTATTCTTTATCTTTGTGTGTTCTAAAGTTTATCCAAATATTCATCTAATTTGCTAGGGTGGAATTGTCTCAAATGATCCTCCAGCGTAATTGGTTTCATATCATCTTAAAAAGGCACTTTGGCCACATGTTTGACAAGGAAAGAATAAATCCCAATTTTAAATAATCAACTCGGCGAGGGACATTTGAGGGCAACACAGATTGTTATGATTACTGACTCAAAATCTGTACTACAGTCTTTGCAAAGCCCCGGACCATGCCCCCCCTCCCCCACCAATATCAACACTGTCATCATGGCTTCACATAACATTAAACAAGGCTATGGCACCCCTGTAATTATGCAGATGGTACCGAGTCATATAGGTGTGACTGGCAACACAATTGCAGACTCTTTGGCCCACCAGGGAGGGCAAATTCCACCCACTGATGAGGCTGTAAGCTTTCATCAAGCCCTGGCTATAATACAAAAAAACAGAAATGGAAAAGTGGTTTGAGTGCTGGGACAAGTCCCAAAAAGACCGTGGAGTCTGGGAGCGCATGATGCGCCCTGACCGCACTTCCCCGTGGTGGAGGCTGTCCAGGCCTGAGCAAGCTATTATAGCACAGTGCAGGACAGGCCACTGTCCTGTTGGCTCATATTTCTCGCGGCTATGGCCAAATTTTGATTCACGGTGCCCCCGCTGCGGGGAAGAAGAGGAAACCGTGCCTCATATTCTGTTTGACTGCCCCAGACTTGCTGATCTCCATCTCGACAGGTCTGGGAAACCCAAAATTCTCGACCTGTATGGCGACATTTATGCACTACGCAAGACAGCAGGGTTTTTGTCCAGGGCTTTTGCAAGAGAAGATTTGAGCCTCTCAAGCCCTCACTCTAATGAAGTTTGATGATGATGATGATGAATAATCAATGATGTACATTCTACATTATTTTTGTTAAACATTAGTTACATGTAGACAAAATGAAGCTATTTAAGTATTTAAATTACATACAACAATTTTTCGTTTGAATAGCAGGATAACTATTTAAAGGATTAACTCGGGTACAAATCATATATGAAAGAATGAAAGAATTACATTAACTTGATGTTAAATTAAAGTCACAACCTGTTTAAAAGAAATGTATAATCGTAGACCCCCGTAGACATCTCATAGACCCCCAATTTATGTTTTCCCTTTTGTAGACCCCTTTGAAGTCTTCGTAGACTCCTGAGGGTCTATATAGACCACTTTGGGAATCACTGTTCTAAAGCAAATTACACTCACCAAATTCTATGAGCTTAGCTAAATGGGGTTTTGAATTTGTTTAAAAAAAAACAACAACCCCACAACAGATAATTTTGAGGATAAAACTTCCCTTTTCGATATAAAATCTTAAGCAAACTACAGTAACCTAATTCCAAGAGGGTAGCCAAGGGAGGTTGCAAAATTTCTACCAGTGGCTGGACTCCATTAATCGGAGGAATTCCAGCTACCGTCGCCTCAGCGTGGCGCCTCCGTGGAAACGTCCGCCAAGGGAATCGGATTGGCTAAGAATGGTAGCGCACATAGCTCTCAGTGGGCTACTACAAGTACTGTCGAGAGATTGTACACTGCACGTGGTAGGGATGTAACAAAGGCTCGCTAACCCGTCCAAGCCCCCCCCCCCCCATCGATTCGTTCTCTAACGGGGGCCATACGCGCTGTGATGGACCCTCGCACGGGTTCGGTGGGACATTATAGGCATACGAAAGGCCTCCACGCGGCTCGGCCTCCGGCCTCGCACGGGAGAGGGAACCCGTGCGGGGCTCAAGGGGGTCGTGTCCAGCGACATACCGGACGTGAATATATGATCGTTTCGGATAAGGCGGGATTTCGGACAGAGGGATTGGTGAAGAGCCGATGCCTCATCCTGGCCAGGGATAAAAGCCTTTCCTTGGTCAAGAGATCCTTTAATAGGGAACTGGACGTTCTCGGACCTTCAGGACATCTGTATCAGGATTCCATTAATAAAGTGCAGTGGATAGTCAACTGCCGAATTGAAAAATACTAAATGTGGCTCAACAAAAATGGCTAAGACTGATTTTAGGAGTCAGTTATAGAGATCGGGTCTCAATCAAGGAAATGCTATACCGATCTGGCAGTCGACCCCTTGGTAAGGTTGTGACAGGGCGTCGCATGAGGTTTGCGTGACATGCATTCCGACAAAATGAATTACGCATTATAAAAGGTGCAATGACATGGAGGCCATTACGACGAAATCGCAAACAGGAATAACCTAGTACAACCTCACTCCACACTTTCATAGATGTCCTCTGAGTAGGTGAGAAGAGGCTTCAGACATTGCCAGTGACAGATTTTTGTGGAAACAGCTTGCCACCCAATGAGCCGAGAGGCGTGGGAGGATCTAAGTCAGTAAAAATAGCACATGTTTTGAAATAAAACTTTTTAATAGCAGAATAATGCACTGTAGATACCTCAGAATATGCATTTTTTTTAGGTTTGGCGCCTATTGATAGCAATAATGGGGTCTGTGAACTCCTCCAGCGCGGGGCGAAGCCCCGCCGCCAAGCACTATTTCCGGTATTGAAAACCTAAAAAAATGCATATTCTGATGTATCTACAGTGCATTTTCCAGCTATTAAAAAGTTTTGTTTCCAAAAACTAATGTGCTATTCTTACTCACTTAGACCCTCCCGCGCCGTTAGGCGCATTTGCCGTCAAACTGTTTCCACAAAGAACTGTCACTGGTAAGCCTCTTCCCACCTACTCTAAGGACCTCCATGAATGTGTGGCGCCAAGTTGTAGTTAATAGGATTGTCATCGCAACTATTATGCGTAATTCATTTTGTCGGAGAACATGCCCCGCAAACCTCATGCGACACTCTGTCACAATCTTACTAAGGGGTCGACTTCTAGTTCGGCATAGAATTTCCTTGATTGAGACCCGATCTCTATAACTGACTCCTAAAATATGTCTTAGCAATATTTGTTGAGCCACATTTAATGTTTTTCAATTTCGCAGATGACTATTTACTGCACTTTATAATGAAGCCCAGCCACTGTTAGAAATGTATAACCTCTCTTGAATTAGATTTTATATCGAAAAGGGAAGTTTTATCGTCAAAATCATCTCTCTGGAATTTTTTTTTTTAAATTCAAAACCATTTAGCTACGGTCATAGAATTTGGTAACTGTAGTTTGCTTTATAATACTATTGAAGATAGAGGCTTTCCACCTCAAAACGCTCTGTAAGGGGATTTTAAACTCAAAACCATCTGGAGGGGTTTTAAACTTTTAAAAAAATCCATCTGTAGGAGACGGGTTTAAACTCAAAACCCCCAATTGGCTTGGCTACGCTCAAATAATTTTAGTGTGTAATTTGCTTTTTTTTTTATATTGAAGAGGTATTTTTTTGGCATCAAACCGCTATGAAGGTAGGTTTAAACTCAAAATCCCTTTTGGCATGGCTCATAGCATTTTGAGTGCGTAATTTGCTTTTTTTTTTTACATTGAAGATGTCTATTTTAGCGTCAAACCCCGCTGGCTGAGGGTTTAAACTCAAAACCCCTTTGGCTACGCTCATAGATTTTAGAGTGTGTAATTAGCTTTTTTTTAATATTGAAAATGTAAACTCAAAACTAGTCAAACCCCATTTAGCTACGATCATAACATTTTGAGTGTGTAATTAGCTTTTTTACATATTGAAGAGGTATGGTTTAGCTTCAAACCCTACTTAATAGGGGGGGGGGGGGGTAAACTCAAAACCCTTCAAAATTTTGATTTTGCAATTTGCTTTTTTTTATATTGAAGAGGGGTTTATCTTAAATTTCGGAGGGGGGGGGGGGGGTTAAAATTAAAATCTTCCTTAACTGTGCTCTTGGAATTTGGGGATTGTCGTTTCCATTTTATTTTGGTTTTGCTTTATAGAAGAGGGGGATTTAACTGCTAAAGCCTCTGGTAGGGGTTTTAAAATCCAAACCCCATGGTAGGGAGTTTTAAACGCAAAGCCCCGTGATAGGGGGTTTTAAACTCAAAACCCTCTTGTAGGGGTGTTAAACTCAAAACCAACTGGTAGGGAGTTTTAAACTCAAAACCTTCTGATAGGGGGTCTTAAACTCAAAACCCTCTTGTAGGGGTTTTAAACTCAAAACCACCTGGTAAGGGGTTTTAAACTAAAAAAACCCTTGGCTGTGCTGGGGCAAGTGATGGTTTAGTATTATCACTATTAGTATTATTATAGTATTAAATCTCACCTAAAATAAACAAAATCAAAGCAAAAAATCAGTCAATAAATTACGATTCATTTCGGGGGGGGGGGGGGGGGGGGGGGGTTGAACCCCAAACTCCCCCCCCCCCCCCGGCTACGCCCATGCTCTGAAGGAACATTCAAAACATGTAAAATAAACAAACAATATAATTTTATTTCGTAGATATTATTTAATGTATGACTTAAAAGTAACCTTTTTACATCTTCACTGTATAGGCTAAATGAAAAGACATTAAAACACCTTTTCTATTTTCTTTTTTTCTCACTCGCAACTTTTGTTTTTATTCATGATTTTCTGTGGAGAGAGGTTTTGAGTTGGCAGCAATGTGAAACTGAATAAAATTACTCTTTATGTATACAAGAGCTATCTAGTAAAGGAGACTTGAAAAACAATAGTTCTAGACTACTTATACTTATACTAGATCTACATCTAGATCTAGATCTAATAGGTAATCTTAGACAATACGAAATCTTCAAGTGAGATTTATTTTAATATTAATAGATGCGTATCACCTAGATCTAGAGTAAATTACTAAATAGATCTATTAGATAAATCAGTAGTCTTCTTAAGTCTAGTGTCAAGTCTAGACTAGTGAGTAGTGATTAAATCATTAATATTTAATAGATCTATTAGATAAATCAGTAGTCTTCTTAAGTCTAGTGTCTAGTCAAGTCTAGTGAGTAGTGATTAATATTTAAATTAAATTATGAAAATGGTAATTTTGAATATTTTGACTTATTTTCGTTTTCTGAACAATTACAATTATTGGCTTACAAGTTTATATTGTCTTGAAGTTAAAGGGAAACTCCAATAGTTTTTCAAATTTTAGTTATTGACATATTTAAATTCTGCGTAAAAAGTTGTAATAGTAAACATTATATAATTTTCTATTTAAATTCTCAGAAAATTTTATATTTAATAAATTAGACAGAAAGTTCTTCTCATCTAAAAAAAAATGGGGTTCTGCGAGATGTTTATAGTTTTAAAAGATGTGATGTCACAGCTGCGTTGGCTAAATTTAGATCTAGACCTCTATAACCGATAAACTATCTAGATCTATCGGATCGCATTTATTGTTACGCTTCACAGCTAGATCTAGTCTCCATGTTGATTTATAATCGGTCATTGTTTATAAATAATATTCTAGATCTAAACCTCTATTTCTACTTGAAGAAAATGAAATACTGTTCTTCAGCTTGTTGCAGTAGTTCCAATCACAAAGATAAAATCAGCAAGTATGCTAATACAGAAATTAGTGTTTCTTTTCATTTGTTTCCAAGAGATGAAGTTTTAAAGGGAAAATGGGAAAAATTTATTCGCCTGAAGAGCAAATATTTTACAAAGGCATTAGCTAATTCCTGTTTATGCTTAAACCATTTTGAGAGAAGCTGTTTCAGCAAAATTCAAGTTAATACCAGGTGCAGTACCAACAATACATTGGATTTCCAGGCCAAAGAATTCAATTAATGATACTACTGAGACATTTTAAACAACTGATCTACTATAAAATTTCTTATTTAATAAATATAGATCTATCGTCTACGAAACTCAATTCCAACTTTTTAACTTTTGACCTTGGGGGTGTGTCTCGCTGGCTGAGCCAGCAACAAGCTCTCTCATCACTTTTTCCATGTCAACCAATGTTAGGTCAAAACGGCACAAAAAAATCATAACTTTCTTACTGTCAAACATACAGTCATAATTTATACACCATTAGAAATTTCTTTTAAAGTATTTTAATGATGTACTAACGAAATATTTTTTTCCGCCTCCCTATCTATAGGATTTGAGTGCGCACTCGTGACGTCACACAGAAATTCAGTGAAAATCTGACCATTTTGGATGCGCAGAAAAATTATGTCACAAAAACATCAATTACTAAGTTATTCTTGCAAATAAAAAAAAAAAAAGAATAATATATTCATTATCTATAAATCAAAACAAATATTATATCAAAAATTGTCAAAACCATCGAGTTTCCCTTTAACAGTATGAGTCCTATGAGTATTTAACAATAACACCGCAGCCCTGATTTTATATTTTTACATTTGAATGGACCTCATTCACCTATCGTAAACAAACAATATTTAGCCATGCGACTCTCTTTCTCTTCTATGCAAATTATGATCTAATTTTAATGCACAATGGCTATCGTGTGACAGTTTTTTTAGTTTTTTTATCAATATTATCACGTGACTAAATGTTGTTTGTTTACGGTTGGTGAATGAGGTCCATTATAAAATAATTATTTGAAAGTAATCAAAGTTTATTAATATTTAAGTCTAAGTTTATAATTATTTATAGATTAGCTCTAAGTCTCAGTATTAGATCTATATATCTATTAAATTCTATTCGAATTCAAGTATTCTATACTATTACTATAGACTAATATAATAGACTTATAGAGTCTCATAGACACTAGCTCTGTAATGCGTACAATTGTTTTAAAAACATCATACTATAGGATGGTTAGACCTAGAATGCCTAGATTGGCTAGAATGCTAGATCTAAATCTAGGGATAAAACTGCTCTCTAGATCTACTTATATACACATGTAGATCTATAATTTATAACTATAAACTCATCATTCCATCATCCATTTAAGTATCAATACAAATTAAAAATTCATCCATATGTAATAATATTTATGTTGGAAGCATGGTCGAGAACCTTCAGTGATGCTGGCGATGGATAGGTCACACCCTTCGTAAGGCTTAACCTGAAGCCCCCAAGGAAAGAGGAAGAGGGGACGGCCCAGGAATACATGGCGCTGCGATTTGGAAGCAGATGGGTAAGACGTAAGGAGAATGAGATGCCTGGAAGAAGCTGTTTGGTGGATTATGCCCCAGAAGGAACCACAAGCAGAGATGATGAGATGATGGTCAAGAGGCTAAGAACACTTGAACTTGGCTTGGTTACTGAAGAAGGGGGCTCAAGGGTCGACAACCGACTCGAGCAGAGTTGTGTTTACTGTCTGAGTGCCTAAAGACAGCACAGAAAACCTTCTCCCAGATCTCCCACACTGGGATTGGACCATAGCGCTCTGATCATGCTATAAGCATGAAAGTAGCACTATATAAAAGCTATAATTATTTATATATTGTTTTGTTTCACTACCCATGGTCAGCATGGTGGCCATGGGCATATATATATATATATATATGGCCATGGGCATATATATATATATAGAATATAGACTCTAGACTAATAGTAGGTCTATATAGGCATATAGATCTACTTAACAATATTAATTAATTAATATAAATAAAAATAATATGAATATGATGTCAATGAACACCAGCACTGACATTAACAAACTCCTTCCCTTGCTGGGTACCTTACACTTCCCCAGTAGTCCCAGTATATATATGCTAAACAGCACTTCATAGTTATTGTATTTGAAAAATGTTATTATATGAAATCTTCATCTTTCTTTTTCTTATATCAGTTTCTTTTTAAACCAACTCAAGACCGACGAGGCAGTGTTACTTTTCCCATTCTCAATTGCTCCCTTCTCTGCTTATAACCAATGCCACAACTAGGCCATTTGACACTTGACAAGCTTTACCTACAGGTAGCCTTCCTAATTGACCAAAAAAACCCTGTGAGACCCAGTGTGTCTAGCCCTCTCACTCTGCTCAGTGACTGTGGCTAAATCTAATTTGGTACCTGATCGATCAATAATTGTTCCTCCTGCTACGTTTTTTTTTCAGATGCTACACATGTTACTGATACCGTGTTAAGTATGTACCTAGTCAATCAATAATTAGGGCCCAAGACAGAATAAGAGAGAGGGTTGTACCAATCACTGTGTTTGTTTGTTAATTGTACCAGTATTAGCTTATTATTTGCTTTAGTAGCCTATTTCTTTGTCTTTTTAAAATTTATAGTGCATTAGTGATTTGTGGCAAAATAGTTATAAACAGTGTAAAAAAAACATATCTCTTACATGAAGTCAGAATTTAAATATGAATTTGCTATATTGTTCTATAATAAACTTGTCACAAGCTAGTTGGACAACTTAAATGGACCCCATCATTAGCACTATGTTTACATTCATAAGTACCCACATGTAGGGATATTCCCTTTCTTTTTACCCAGCAGCGTTACTTCGTTTACTTCTATTCATTCACATCACACTTGGTTTATACCTTCTATTAATCTATTTAGGCAAATAATAAAATTATGTAAGATAATTGACAAAATAAATCAGAGAAATTTTTATTTCCCAGTCTTGAGTTATATCCCTCCCTTTCATATTATATATGCATTTTCAACATTAAAATAGTGTTCGTTAATGTCATTGATAGTGATAAATGAGTATTATGGAACACCCCCTATTTACTCATAGGCTATAGCATGCACGTTTCCATGCCTATTTAGAAACATTTCAGATAGGTCATGTTTAGCTGATATTGTCTAAAAAATATCTTAACCCCGGACCTACCTTCCTTCTTTCCTAGAGGAAGAAAAGTGACATCGTCATACCAGTGCACTTTGAGCCAAATTAAAATCTTTGTTGTTGTTTTATGAGTAAACAAAACCAAATGTGTCTGAACTACATAGAAATGGATCAAGCACAAAAACAATAGTTCCACCATAGTTATCCAAATAAAGGCTCATTTTCACAGATATGCTGTATAGTGGTGTTTGAAAATGACTAGATCTGCCTTGCTGATTAGAGATTATTAGAGATCTTACTACTTACTTAGTCTGCTCTTCTACTGATTATATTAGACTCCATAGTAGAGTCACCATTACGGAACACTTTGCTGCCACTTTTAGGGTCAGTCACTATAATGGAATAAGATTTTTTAAGAAGTCAAAATTGCTGAGCGTTGTAAAAATGTTTACAGAAGCATACTTATAATTATAGCGCTACTTTCATGCTTATAGCATGCTCAGAGTGCTATGGTTCAATCCCAGTGGGGAGGGATATCTGGGAGAAGGTTTTCTGTGCTGCCCTTAGGCTTATATACTTATACTAATAAGTATTTTTATTAGTCTTATATAATCCTTGAACTCCTTTTTTAGTTTAATTTTTATTAGAGCTTAAGACACCCATTGTCACTCTTATCAAATGTTAGATTCTTATTCTTTAATTCTAATTGACGTCACACTACCCTGATTTCCATTACAAGGTTTTATTTTCCACTATTCTTTATTTCAAACAAAAATAAAAGAAAGAATAACTTTTCAACTTATATACATATTCAGCTGCTATTTACATAATTATGTACAAAAGGTATTAATACACCAATGATATTTTGTCTGAGTTGAAGGGATTTATTCCAGCAGCCCAAACGTGCCTTAAGGCAATCTCAGGTGTTGCCACTGTATTCAGCCTTGCTTCAAAACTCCTCTGAAAGATTGATTCTATCACCTATTTTGGCAACATGCTCCTTAATGGTGTTTGTCCAAGATTCATATAGCTCTAAAGAAAGCCTGGTCAAGAGGCTGTAGTGTGATGCATGAGACAGTATAATAATACAATATTAGTTTCAGCACATAGTACAGATGTTTCCAGAAAGGAATGTTTCCCTCGCACTAACCAACTGTGCCAGCAAAGTGCTTATGGGAATAAAATGTTTTATAGTTATCTATTGTTAGTTTTAAAATAACTCTACACAAAGTATAAAGGGAACTAATTCAGCTTATATGCCACATCAGTCAAGTACAATTTCTTTCCCTTGTTAGATACCAAACAAAATAGTTAATTAACTAATTGGATAATTTATTGTATTGATTCTTGTTTTGTCAGGTACAAGAAATAATTGTGCTAAGTTTCAGCTTGATCCGAAAATGGGTTTGGGAGAAATAATGTGCACAAACCTTTTATCAGACAGACAGACACAGTGAGATGATATAAACTTTGTAAAAAAAATATTATAGTTTACCCAAGATATAGTCCTAATAAAGCTTATCACTAAAGTTTATAAGCATATAGATCTACACAGGAATCAATATTACATAAACTTTAAGAAGTTTTCAATATTTTTTGTTGTTTCTATATGATCTATCCTCCCCTTGAATATATTTTTATCATCGATTCAGTTTAATCCTCCTTGTTGACTAATCACTTTTATGCCTTTCTTTATACTGTATCTTTTACATGTGCCTCTACATAGCGCATGTCAAACATTGCGTTCGCAGGCCACATATGCCACTTTGCACGCACCCACTTGGCCACCTCAAGAATTATCAAAATAATGTTAAATTATTAAGCGTTTAACAGTCACCACTAATTTTGAGGTAAAATATTTACTGCCAAAAAAGAAACTAAAATGTAACATTCAACTTTGTTGAACTTTTTAAGTATTCTTTCATGATCAGGTTTTGGAAAACAAAAAATTTTTCGAAAATTTATTTTAAATTGAATAAGAAATAAATTTGTTAATTTATTAACTTTGAATTATCTTTCAAGTGGCTTAAATCTTGGCCAATTTTCAGTGTTTCTGGATGACATGGACACAAATTTGATTGTGTTTCCTACTAAACAGAAGTCTGTTGGTTCTTCTGTTATAAAGTATTGAAGAGATTTTTTGCACTGCGTGAGGAAATTGTATTGTTTCTGAACATGAAAGGTGAACCTGTTGAACATTTCCAAACTGACTAATGGGTTCAGGTTTTGGCATTTGCTGTTGATCTCACTGGTCACCTGCAAGACTTGATTTTACAGTTATTTACCTGAATGGTACTTTGAATTGCGGAAATTAGCAGCCAAAATTCTTGCTATGTTTGCAAGCACTGATCTCTGTGAGCAGTTATTTTCTATAATGAAAGCTACAAAAACACTGTTCGAACATCTAATCAAAATTTGTCATGATTGATAAAAATGTCAGTGGCAAACAAACTTCAACCTGACATTAATAAACTTGTATCCCAGATTAGATGTCAAGTATCAGGACAATGAAAATAATGTGTAATCATAGTAATTTTTTATAAAAAAAAATAGAGTACCACAAATTTAGCTAAGGGACAGGTATCCATTAATTATTGTATTCTATTGTATTGTTTCTAATTTACACAAAACTAATAGGCTATTTTTTCCAACTGATTTTTGGCTGCTGCCCTTCAGGTCATAGTAAGTTTTTTATGTGGCCCATACACATGAATGAGTTTGACATGCCTGCTCTACATTGACTGCATGTTACACTCTCTTGTTTTTTACTGTTTAGTGTAAGTCTTTTTGGGTTTATTAACTCTTTCTCTCCGTAATTATTTACCACATTCTCGTGGAATCGACACTGGTATCGTCAGTTAGGAGAGGAAGAGTTTAGTTTCTTTTATAGGTGACCTTAGCAAAGGCTACATATTCTAATAGTAGTCAAACTAAATTTAAAAAACTGTAAGCATTAATGCTTGAAGATGAACTGCAAACTTGGATGTGCTTCGAAGAACATTCTTAGACACACCGGATTATATTATTTTTATTTATTATTAGTTATCTTACTGTGTGTTATCCATTTATTTATAAGTTTTTGTTTTTTTTCCCACTCAAATTAAAAGTAAATTTATTTATCTTTATTGCAGATACACTTTGTTAATTATCACATTGTCTTGCTCTCAGAGTAAATTTGCTAGATGGCTGGCAGTCGAAGAGAAAAACTTGGTTCAATTCTATCAAGGTATAAATTAAGCCCTATTTAAAATAAATTTTTAAAAATCTGTAATGGAAAATTGATTGTAGTGGTTTAAAAAAAAAAATTTAACTTAACAAAACTAATATGGAAATAAAAGAGACCAAGTTATTGTCACACCATCAAATTAAGACTATAATTATCTTTCTATGAATTAGTTTGCCTAATAATAGGAGAGATAGAAATATCCAACCATTTACATTATTACCCTACTGGGAGCAGTTTTAAGGAAATGAAAGATGATGATTGTATATAATATTCACATTAGCATTTAGTGGATTTTCATGACCTCCACAGCATGACCACATTTTGCTCACATGAAATTTGACATCTTATCCTTTTCAGTTATTTATTGAACATTCATCTTGATTACTGTAACACCTATGTTGATATTTTATAACTTAACATTATTGAAATCAAATTCTCAGTATAATATCCCATTTTCAAACATAAAATAATTCAGAATAACTTTTTTTTTTGAATAAGTTGAGTAAGATGCCTCTATTGAACACACGGAAGAAACGCAGTATATAATATATTTTATTTGAGTTAAATGCTTCAAAACTAAATTCAATAAAACAAGTAGCTCAGTGATGAACAAACACTAAAATATAAATCATCTGTACAATTAGAATAATAACTTGACTGACATATAGTATTATAAAAAAGAATAGTGAAGACACTAAAGATGAATAAATATCCATAAAAGAATACTGAACACTAAACAATCTCAGAACAATGACCTCCATTGGCTAGCTCTACATCTTTTATCTGGTTTCATACAAAGACTTTATTGGATTGTTCATTTCATTGTTAGTTGTCTTTAAAGGTTCTTAAACGTCTATCTTGCCTTCACTTTCAATCTCTTTCTAAATATTCCTTAATTATGTTTGTTTATTTCTTCAAAAATGCCATTCAGTCTAGAAGCAAACAACTTTTTTCCCTTTTACATATTCCATTTGCACACTCTTTCTCTACTAGCTTACACATTGAAGTGTGACAATTATTATTATGACACATTGTCTTTGTTTTTTATTTCAGATTGACAGGATTAATGCAGTCAGGGGCACTCAGTTCTGAAGAGCGTCCAATCTGGTATGACATAGTCAAAACTTTACCACCAAAACCTAGTCCTCCCCAAAAAGAAGTTCCTATTATATTTTATCCTGAGGATTTTGTCAGAGTGTAAGTTGTACATTGTATTTTGGGATAAGTAGCAGTCTGGTTAAATAGGATGTGAACATTTTTTGCATTCTCTCATCATCAATAGAAAACACATTCACTTTCAAATTAGAAACAAGCTGTAAATGTTAGTTTTTTTAAAAATAAGTTTAAAGAGCTTTGTTAGCTTTTGAACAGAATTTACTGTTGAGGTAACCTTTTTTTTTTTAAGAAAACAGTTTTTTAAGTTTTTGATGTGCCTGTGATTAGTAACTTTTAAAAAAAAATTTGCACTAACCCATCGGTTTATTTTGGGATTGGTGACTCTTTAGTTTCTGTTTTTTTTTCTTTTGTGATAAAAATATACAATAGTAAACTGAACCCTTACCCACACCCTTGACTTCAATGTTTTCTATTAAGAAACCATACAGATTGCCTTAACAACATATTCATTTTGTTTTCAGGCATTTCTATGAGAAGTTTGTTCAGACTGACCCTGTCATGTTAACAACACATATGAAAACTATACCTCAAAGGTAACAAATTACAACAACAACAACAAAATATATATGTGTGTGTGTGTTACCAGTGAAGTACAAAATCTGGCATTCTATAGAATGCCTACATATTTTAGGCAAAGTAGTAAATGAACCATTACTTACTTTGCCTAGGCATTTTATAGAATGATTGGAACTGCTTCAGGCAAAGTTGGAAATGTTTAGTATTTAATTCATAAGTTTCTCTGAGTAATATTTCTACTCACCAGTAATCTTTACTATAATCAATAGTCCCGTTCTTTAGTGTGGAGTTTAACTCTAACTGTGTAAGTGTATATGCTGTGTACAACTTCATTGTGTTTGGTCAATTGTTAATACAAAAGATGTTTCATACTTTGTTGTACAAAAGGTGAAAGAAAAAAATAATATGTGATCAATATAAATACAACTTTCAACTACTAACTTGATTAGACCTCGATTTTTATTATTTTAAGCTGATGGTATTTAATTTATCATGTCAAACAAATCTTTAATGCAATACATTTTTTGTCGTAAATAATGACACAAATTTCAGCATTAAAAAAAAGAGCTTGCCTCCATTTACAATAACTTTACTAATAGTATTTATAATTAACTCTGTGGGCTATGTTAGAAAAAGAAATAATATTTTAAATAATTATAATAATGTTTTTTCTCATTTCAATTCTTCCTGTCAATTTGATTTTAACTTTGACTCTAAGTCCCTTTCATATAAAAATAAAATGAAGTACTAATGGAAGAAAATTTTGGGCATGGAATTCCATATGCTGTTTATATGAAAGTTAATCTGATGTAATAAGTCACTTAGTATAAGAAATATATAAACGTTACATAATTTTATGGCCTATGATCTACTAGATTTTTTTTAATGAAATACTTTGTAAGCCTACTTCTATAGAATGCCTGTTAAAGCCTGATTTAATTTGTAACATGTCTTGTATCATTTCTAATATATATATTTTGCTTTTTTTTTTTTGTTTTCTTGCATTCCTGGTAGATTTATTGACAAGTATATAGAACTACATAGATCAAATGCTGTTCCTACATCAGACTTATTTCAACAAACAGTTTCTGCCTTAAAATCTGAAGGATTTCATTTAACAACACACCAAGAAAAAGCAGCTGTAAGTTCAAACTGTTTGGAGAATGTTTCTTTTGTCCTCCTGTACGCATGGACAGTCACAAATAACTATGGCTTGTCTCATCTAAATAAGATGAATGTTTGGGCATTAATGCTATGGAGTGGGTAAAACTAGAAATGCTACAAAACATTTTACAAATTTAAAATAATCTTCAAAAGGGGCCTTTGATGGGAAATTTTACCATGGAGTGTGTGTGTATGTATGGTGACAGAGAGAAAAAGTTAGCGATTGGCAGTGTGAATAATGCAGGATAATGGCATTGTCCTCACCTGTCTAGGGTAGGACCCCAGATTGCCATAGTGAAAAGACATTTTTAAAAAAATACCATTTCTTTTTATTACTTAACTCTACTACAGTTATTTCATTTTATCTCAAGTTGATATTGTATATAATATTGTTCACAAAGAAGTTATTGCAAGTTTTATAAGTTAAAATATTATAAGCCTACAGCGGTTTAGTTGTCTACCAGCAGTTTGGTGCTACAAGTCAACTACCGTCATTAACATACTGGTGTCAGAAGAAACTATCAACTATCAAAAGTGAACAAATACAATAAATGCTGTCAGAAGTAAAAGTCAACTATCAAAAGTGAACTAACAATAAATGCTGTCAGAAGTGAAAGTCAACTATCAAAAGTGAACTAACAATAAATGCTGTCAGAAGTGAAAGTCAACTATCAAAAGTGAACTAACAATAAATGCTGTCAGAAGTGAAAGTCAACTATCAAAAGTGAACTAACAATAAATGCTGTCAGAAGTGAACTAACAATAAATGCTGTCAGAAGTGAAAGTCAACTATCTGCATTATACAATCTGTGTTATACCTGAAATATTAAATCAATTTGTATTTTATGTCCTACATTAAAATGACCAATTACATGTTTTGAGTCTGGGAGGCGGCCGTCTCATTTTGCAATTATTTTTTTTATGACAACTATTATTTTGGCAAAAAACAAAACAAAATATGTTTCATGTACTCCTGACTGTAGCCTAAGTAGAAATGCTACCAACATCAGATATCAGTAGCTAAAAACTGTTGCATGGTGTTATTTATACATTCATTAAATATTCAATGTATTATTTTATAATCTAGTCTCTTTGCACACTCCTACCCTTCTTCAAAGTACAATTCTTGCTAGCTCCTCATAAAGCAGTACTAATATTCAAAGGCCCTCAATAAGCTCCCAATATGACATTCGTACTCCTTGAACCGAATGGAATATTGTGTTTGTTTGAAATTATTCTAGTTATAAATATTTCTGTTAAGTTGCAATACAAGACTCAAAAAGCTTGTTATGGATCGCATCACTGTTTGAAAACAAATATTTTTTTAATGAATTTCAATTAAAGCTTAATAAGCAATTTTACAAATTTGATTTCCTAAGCATTAACTTCTACAAATTTGATTTCGTAAGTTTTTACTTTTACAAATTTGATTCCCTAAGTACTAACTGTACAACTTGCTTCTAAAGGTGTTGATCATTTCCTTAAAGCCAATTGAGTTCCTAACAATAGTGTTATGGCTGTATATTCAAATAACATCATATTAAAGACAAATAATACACCTATATATCTTCTACTGTTTGTCATTTGGGCTGTGACTCCTTTTTATCTATGAACATTTAAATTTATTTGTTTTCTTTTGGTTTCATGCATAATTATAACCTGTTTATTTTTTTTCTTTAAAGGCTACAGCTATCAAGTCTTCATTTAAACAAGAGCCAGGTTCAAGTTCAGAAAAAGTTGAACAGAAACTAAAAACAGTTAACCTAAATACTTTATTTGATCAATAGTCTACTTAGTGATATTAAACTGGCTTTCTTAAATATTTTTTTACAAATGGACTTTGAAAAGTGTTTTTTCTTCACAAACAGTTAATAAGTAAAACAATTCATGCCGGTAGACATAAATATTTTCCATCCATACAGTGAGAATGATATGTTTTGGAACTAAAATATATTTTGTGTATTAACTTTTTTTGAACAGTACCTTTACAGGGAAATATAGGAAATTTATTTGCCAATTTTAAAATAACCAGTTATTTTTAGCAACATGAAAAATGAATTTATAAAAAAAATTATTATGAATAAATTTCATTTTACTGTAGGACAAGAACTAAAATTAATGTTTATGAAAAAGTAGACCAAGATTAAAAGGAAAGATATCATTTAAAAATATATATAAAAAAAAAATCTAATACCATATTAGAGAACAATTTATTCCAAAATAACATGTCAACTGAAATAATATAAAATGATATAGATAATAAACATAAATGATTTCAAAATATAAACTTTTGACAAATATATAAGTGGTTCTTCTTGATCACTCTTTTTGAACAAAATGTAAATAGACCAGCAAACCACAAATCTCATCTAGCCTTTTCAATAAGAGTACACGATCAGTTCTGATGAAATGATCTACTTGGCTTCATCTGGTTTGATACATTTTTTGTGGACTTCATACCTTAACTGGGATCCCTGAATTAGAAGACAAAAGAAAAGCTAAAGAAATATTTTCAATGTGCAAAAATTATATTCATATTTTATAACAAGTTGAAAATCAGTAAGAAGAATATACAAAGACTTAAGATGTGCATACCACACAATAACACCAATCTATGAGGTGTGGTGGCTGAGTCGTAAAGCACTTGGCTTCTGAACTGGGGGTCCCAGAATCAAATCCTGGTGAAAACTGAGATTTTTAATTTCGGGATCTTTGGGCACCTCTGAGTCCACCCAGACCTAATGGGTACCTGGCATTAGCTGGGGGAAAGTAAAGGCGGTTGGTCGTTGTGCTGACCACATGACACCCTCGTTAACCATAGGCCACAAAAAACAGATGACCTTTACATCATCTGTCCTATAGACCACAAGGTCTGAAAGGGGAACTTTACTTTTTTCGTGGACTAGTAATCATGTTTGGTACAAAGTAAGAGTTCCATGAACCCAAATATTTCCCACAGCCAGCTCTAGATAGACTGGACCTCTATGAATATAGATTGGTCTGGTGTATACATTGCAGTCACTGAGCAGAGTGAGGAACAAATTAGTTCTAGTACCACAATTTATTATCTAAATAAAAAAAAAAAGTAGTTGAGTATGTTTTGAAGTACTTTTCCATTTAACATAGCAAGTATTGAAATCATTCTGATAATTTATACAAATCTTTTTTATAATTAACATTGTTTGTTCACTATAATATAGTATAATTAGTATACCACCTCTTCCTAATTCAGCTTATATCACCACTTCAGTCAAGTACAATTTCTTTCCCATGTTAGATACCAAGCAAAATAATTAATAGCCAATAGTTAATTAACTAATTGGTTAATTTTTAAAAATTAATTGTTAGGCAAAAGAAATAATTGTGCAAAATTGCAGCTTGATCTGAGATTGGGTATCAGAGAAATGACACATATACATAACATAGATATGTACCATTCTTTCTAAGGACATAATGAACATATATATATGTGTATATATATATATATATATATATGCATATACAATATGACTAAAAACACTCAATGCCGAAATGTCAAGCTTTGGTCATCCCAGTAGTTTTGGCCATTCTTATAATGTTTAATGTATGCATTCCCTCAGTTTAGATGATATATTTTCATAGTTAAAGCAGAAGTTGTTCTTTAACTTGCGTGGTGTATAGTCACATTTTGTAATAACTAACTAACCGTTCCTCGCTTCCTAATACCCAAGCCTAACTTGTCTGCTGTCTCTAGAATACAGGCTATTTCCAAATTGTTCATTTGAATACATGGAAATGGCATTTCTGTCATGTCAGAATCTTTCTGAAACTTTCTGGAATAATAAACATTGATTCAGCAAATATTAGTAATATTCCTATATGCAGTTTGCCTGTTCTATCTCTTAAATATTCTTCTATTTTCTACCTCCAAACATTTTAAAACAATTCTATAGTAATTAGCCTTAAAAGACTAAAACTGTAGCGTGCAAAATAAAAATCTCCACGTTTTCAGGTTAAACATTTAATCAAAGCTCATTACAATTTATTACCATTTTAAGGATTTAATATTTGACACAGTAAGTTATAAATCAAATAACTAAAATGAAAAGTTGTAAAAATATTGAATAGAATCAGTACTATTAATTAGTTTCTAGTAGTACAAGAATGACAATGACTACTTACAGCAGTTGTTCTTCAACTAGATTTCTAAAATCTTCAGAACAAGTTTGTTGATCCCCCTCATCTTTAGGAGTCTCTTCTTTTTCCTCAGTTCCACTGAACACATCAGTATCAGTTTTTGCATCTGAAGAAATACATTTAAACCCAAACAATGACCAAATTCTAAACATTTTTAAATTGTTGAAAACTTTTCCATACAAGCTTTTTTTTTTACAAGCTTATATCAAATGTTTAAAAAGCTAAACAAGATAAATGTTAAAAAAGCTTTTTATCAACAATCTGGATTGTTGTTGTAACAAAATTATTTACAATTAAAAAAAAAAGCATTTTTGGGTAAAAAAAAAAGTTTAGCCTAACAAGTTTGTGTATGTGTCGAGATATTTATTTTGAAGAGAGGCTTGTGTTATATTTTCTCTAAAATCATTTGACATATGAAGATTTAGAGGTGTTGTAATTATAGTTCAAACCACTTTAAGAAATATTGAATTGACACAGTTGTCACGTATTACAAATTGAATTCTACTTTTAAATGGCTTGCCTAGGGGAACGTGACAATAGAAAAAGGTAGTTGTGTCACTTATCTTAAGTCTGAATTTAATCAGAGACTTACAATGAATAACAAAAAAAAAATGACACAAGAAATCGGAAGGTAAAATATCAACTTAATGTTTAATCATAATATAACTCAATACAAAATGGAAGGGTTGACCAAAACCCTTTTACAAAAATGGCATGTAAAAATATTACAATACAAGAGTTTGAAAATATAATTACAAATACAAGCAAGGCCTTGAAAAAAAGAAAAATCTTAACTTACACGATCAATTGGTATACCACGCACGGGTCACGCAATGTCTCCGCTATTCTGTCTCACGGCTGTCTCCGTATGTCTGTCCGTCAACGTTACGCGAGCGGTCTTTATATAATCTACCGCGCGTCGATATCTGGTAATTTCTAGAACAGAAAGTCATCAACACCCAGATCTAGAACGCTCTTCAAAGAGACAGAAGCAAAGAAAAAAAAACACCCTCCTTTCAACCAGAGGTACACACATAGGTCAAGGACCGGTCACTGTCTGTGTGGCTTGACTCTTGAAGAATAAAATAAAAAAAAACTTATTACACAAAGGGGCAGACAACCTACAGGTCAAGAAAAAAAAACAATAGTATCTAGGCATTGTTACCTAGATACGTAACACCTCCCTCCTAAAAATAAAAAGTTTACATTTCCACGAAATGGAAATCTTTTTAGAATAATTACAAAAATGATATTTACATTACAGAATGTATTTATCATGATATATAAAAAAAAATATATACATCAAAATACTTTTTACAATCTAGATAAGGCATCGGCGATAACATTTTCGCTGCCTTTTATGTGTTTAAGATCTAGGTTGTACTCTTGTAAAAATAAACTCCACCTGAGAAGTCGTTGATTCTTGCCAGACATTTTGTGGATAAATGTAAGGGGATTGTGGTCAGTAAATACAACCAGTGGCCATCTGGACCCACTGATATAAAAATCAAAGTGTTGTATAGAAAGAATCAACCCAAGACATTCTTTTTCCACAGTAGAATAATTTCTTTGATGTCTATTAAATTTCTTGGAAAAGAAACAAATAGGATGCTCTACTTGGAAATTATCTTCTTGGTAAAGGACTGACCCAACACCTGTGTCACTGGCGTCAATAGCTAACCTAAAAGGTTTTCCGAAGTCAGGAGCCATCAAAATGGGGGAGCTAGATAATATCTGCTTGATTTGGTTAAAGGCTTTCTGACATTCATCCGTCCAAGTAAATCGGACGTTCTTTCTCAGGAGGTTTGTTAAAGGACTGGCAATGACAGAAAAATTTTCGCAAAATTTTCTATAATATCCAGACATTCCCAAAAATCTTCGGAGTTGTTTCCGATCAGCAGGAATAGGGAAAGCTTGGATAGCTTCTACTTTGGCCATTACAGGTTTCACCTGGCCTTGTCCTACAATATGGCCTAAGTATTGGATGGAAGCCTGGCAAAAATCACTCTTACTCAGGTTTACAGTAATTTTTGCATGTAAAAGTTTAGTAAAAAGACAATGCAGTTGTTTACAATGGCTAGAAAAATCTTGGCTGAAAATTACTACATCGTCTATGTATGCGTGGCAATTCTCCATGTCAGCAAGCAGGGCATTTATCATTCTCTGGAAAGTGGCAGGAGCATCCTTCATGCCAAATGGCATCACTTTGTATTGGTACAGACCATCAGGGGTGACAAAGGCGGAGATTTCCTTTGCCCTATCAGTCAGGGGAACCTGCCAATAACCTGAAAGTAGGTCTATTTTGGTGATGTACTTAGCGTCACCAATACGATCTATGAGATCGTCTATCCTAGGGATAGGAAACGAATCGGTCTTTGTTACAGCATTTACCTTACGGTATTCTGTACAAAAACGATAAGTCTTGTCCTGTTTAGGTATCAAGACACATGGGGAGCTCCAGCTACTGGAACTTGGTTCAATGAGGTCATTTTCAAGCATATACTTGATTTCTGACCTAAGTATGGCAAGTTTTTCAGGGTTGACCCTGTACGGATGCTGCTTGACTGGAGTAGCCTCGCCAACATCTACATCATGCATTATAACATTAGTCTGTTTTGGTACATCAGAAAAAATGTCATTAAATTCATTAATGAGTTTCATGATAACTGGCCTTTCTGTCGAAGACAGATGAGACAGTTTTACATCCAAATTCTGTAATACAAAAGAATTAGGTATTTTGTATTGTCCAAATTTCTCCTTTACAATATCATCATCAATAGGAGAAACATGGCTGTTTGAACAACTTTTGACTGTATTTAAAACACAATTACTCTTCTCTGAGTGATCTGGCCGAGATACATAAGGCTTCAGCATGTTTATGTGACATAGCTGAGTCTTTTTCCTACGGTCAGGGGTTTTGATTGTGTAATTGAGGTCACTAATTTTGGTCTCAATTTCATAGGGACCAAAGTATCTGGCTTGCAAGGGTTGACCTGGTATGGGCAAAAATACAAGCACCTTATCCCCGGGAGAAAATTCTCTAACACGGGCCTTTCTATCATACCAGCGTTTCATGCTGGATTGGGTGTTTTGTAAGTTATTTTTGGCCAGAACACAAGCATCATAAAGTCTAGTTTTAAACTTACTTACATAGTCTAAAAGTCCTTCAGTGGCTGTTGGTGACAACAAAGTCTCTTTTATACATTTCAAGGGACCGCGCACCGAATGGCCAAAGACTAAGTCAAAAGGGCTGAATCCCAACGATTCCTGGACGGATTCACGGGTTGCAAACAGCAGCATGTGGATTCCTTCGTCCCAGTCTTTTTCGTGCTCAAAGCAATAGGTTCGGATCATGTTCTTGAGAGTCTGATGGAATCGCTCAAGAGCGCCTTGCGACTCGGCATGATACGCACTCGACATGCAGTGTTTGATGCCCAACTGAGTCATGACTTGCTTGAAAAGATTGGCCGTGAAATTCATTCCTTGGTCCGATTGGATGGACTTTGGTAGACCAAATAGAGTAAAGAACTTGATTAAGGCCTTTACAATGTTTGATGCTTTTATGTTCCTTAGAGGAATAGCCTCAGGAAAACGAGTTGAAGCACACATAATGGTCAACAGGTATTGGTTGCCAGCTTTTGTCCTTGGGAGAGGACCAACACAGTCAATAAGTACTCTGCTGAAAGGTTCTTCAAAGGCTGGAATCGGCTTCAGAGGAGCAACAGGGATCTTTTGATTTGGCTTGCCAACCATCTGACAGGCATGACAAGATCGGCAGTACTGGATGACATCTTTCTTCAAACGTGGCCAGAAGAAGTGTGACATAATCTTGTGGTATGTCTTGTGGATGCCGAGATGACCTGACATTGGTGTGTCATGAGCCAGATTCATGATGTACGCTCGGTATCTTTCTGGTAACACGATTTGATGGCATATTCTCCATTCTTCTTCGTTGGATGCGTCTGGAGGTTTCCATTTCCTGAAGAGCATATCATCTTGGATGTAGTAGCACGTTGATGCTAGCTCTGCCTCTTGTGATGTCATGGCGGTTTCTCGGAGTTTGGCGAGCTCTGGATCCTTCTTTTGGTCCTCAATCAACTGTTTTCGAGTTGATGCCGGCTTTTCAGAATTTGGCGTTGGTTCTTCTTCAAGAGAAGCAAAGAATGTGGTGCTCAAGTCCACATCATCGTGGTTACTGTTGGCTTTGATGACGTTCTCTTCTTGAGATGCTTTCAACCTCATTGCCCTTGTTACTGCACACGCTGGATATAACTCTAGGTCTTCCTCGGGTGTGGCAGATAAGTCGGGTGTTTGAGTGACGATGGGTTCGGCTATCACCTTTCCACCTGCTAAGTCATTGCCTAACAGCAATGAGATGCCTTCCAATGGTAATGTTGGTCGGACACCTACAACAACCGGTCCAGTAATGAGATTTGACTTTATGTCGATTAGATGTAGAGGCACATCTATACATCCAAGCTCTACGCCTCGTAACAGGATGCTCTTCCCAGTCGATGATGATTTTGACAAGGGCAAGATACCCTCTAAAAGTAGCGATTGTGAGGCACCTGTGTCTCTCAAAATGGTGATAGGTCGTAGACTTGTAGAATCACCGGGTAGTGATACGAATCCTTCCGAAATGAAAGGCTTAAAATCCTCTAATAAAACATCAATTTTAGTTGATGCAGACTGGACTTGGGTCGAACTCTCGCTGGAGTCATTGACATCTCTAGGAGACGCAGTGGAGAAACTCTTTCTTGAGTCAGTAGAACATCTTTTGGATGTATTTGGAGAACTCTTGATGGAGTCATTGGAACATCGGGGTGATGTCTTATGGGAACTCTTGATAGAGTCATGGGAACATCGGGATGATGTATTATGGGAACTCTGGATAGAGTCATTGGAACATCGGGGTGATGTATTATGGGAACTCTGGATAGAGTCATTGGAACATCGGGGTGATGTATTATGGGAACTCTGGATAGAGTCATTGGAACATCGGGGTGATGTATTATGGGAACTCTGGATAGAGTCATTGGAACATCGGGGTGATGTATTTGAAAAACTCTTGTTTGAGTCATTAGAACATCGTAAAGATGAATTTGAAGAACTCACTGTTGAGTCATTTGAACATCGTGGAGACATTTTCGGAGAGTCTTGTACAGTCAATACATTTGAAACAGGTGGTGTCGAGGTATTCTTGATATGACTTGATGATGAGGGAGTAAACCTCGACGACCACTGTACTGTGCAAGCGCTGACTTTTGAAGGAGCTTTTTCGTTTCTCTTCCTCAATTTCCAGCAATCGTCAATTTTATGGCCTTCTCGTTTGCAGTAGGAACAAGTAGCTTTACTTGTAGTAGGTTTTCTGTCATTTGTACTGCTGTTCTTGATGGAGTTGCTAGCAATGGACTCAGGCTGTTTGACTTGTTTTGGCTTGACATCCGTCGTATACTTGGCAAATTGATGTGATATTATATAATCGTCTGCCAACACTGCAGCCTTGTGCACATCTTCCTCGCCACGATCAGCTATATGCGTACGGACGTCCAGCCGCACACAACTCTTGAACTCTTCCATCAGCATTAGGTTCTTGAATTTTGCAAAGTCGGTGCCGATTTCCCTGGAAGTGAGCCATTTCTCAAAGCGTCGCTCCTTTTCCCGCAGGAATTCTACATGGGTTTGGCCATCCGATTTGCGACAATCCCTGAACTGCTTTCGGTAAGCTTCCGGAACAAGTTCATATGCCTTAAGAATTAAGGCCTTAACAACATTATAATCTTTTTGTTGTTCAATGGTCAAAGAACAAAATACCTCTGCAGCTCTACCAGTCAAAACTGTTTGCAGCAAAGTGGGCCACAAAGTTTCAGGTACATTAAAATTTTTCACAGCAAGTTCAAATTGTGGAAAATAATTGTCAATTGTGGCTTCATTAAAGCGTGGAATTATTTTCAAAAATTTTGTTGCTTCAGCAGTATGACTGGCAGGGGAAGAATCTGGTCTTACATTAGCAGCTAACTCTAATTTTTTTAACTCTATTTGTAATTTCATTTCCATTTCTTTCTGCTCTCTAGCCGCTGCAAGCTCTAATTCTTTTTGTTTAATTTCTTGCTCTCTAGCCGCTGCAAGCTCTAATTCTTTTTGTTTAATTTCTTTCTGCTCTCTAGCCGCTGCAAGCTCTAATTCTTTTTGTTTAATTTCTTTCTGGGCTTCTATTTCCATCTGTTTTAATTTTATCTGAAGTTCTAAATCTGATTTACCCTCATCGGGTCTAAGGGTTTCTAAAAGGTCTTCAGAAAACACTTCCTCGTCTACATAATGGATTACAATGTTATCTCTGATTTCTTGTTTAAGGGCATTTGATTTTATTTTTAACCCTAACTGTTTAGAAATAAGGACCAGTTCCTTCCTAGTACAAGCATCAAGCTCTTCCACAGAGGGATTTGCAAGAAAAACCTGAATATCCATGACTAACTAACAACTATTACAAACAAAAAAATATGTATACAATGTAAATATACAGTACAAAATCAGTACAACAAAAAAACCTTAAGAGAGTTTGGTCAATACTATTGATACTTTACTTCCGACTCTTTGACACAAAAAAAAATTTTTTTGTTAAAGTCAACTTCGCCTTTACAAAATTACTCAAGTAAGACGAAAATAGGTTCAGAAAAATATCCGGGACGAAAGCCCTCAAACTTCTTTTGTCACGTATTACAAATTGAATTCTACTTTTAAATGGCTTGCCTAGGGGAACGTGACAATAGAAAAAGGTAGTTGTGTCACTTATCTTAAGTCTGAATTTAATCAGAGACTTACAATGAATAACAAAAAAAAAATGACACAAGAAATCGGAAGGTAAAATATCAACTTAATGTTTAATCATAATATAACTCAATACAAAATGGAAGGGTTGACCAAAACCCTTTTACAAAAATGGCATGTAAAAATATTACAATACAAGAGTTTGAAAATATAATTACAAATACAAGCAAGGCCTTGAAAAAAAGAAAAATCTTAACTTACACGATCAATTGGTATACCACGCACGGGTCACGCAATGTCTCCGCTATTCTGTCTCACGGCTGTCTCCGTATGTCTGTCCGTCAACGTTACGCGAGCGGTCTTTATATAATCTACCGCGCGTCGATATCTGGTAATTTCTAGAACAGAAAGTCATCAACACCCAGATCTAGAACGCTCTTCAAAGAGACAGAAGCAAAGAAAAAAAAACACCCTCCTTTCAACCAGAGGTACACACATAGGTCAAGGACCGGTCACTGTCTGTGTGGCTTGACTCTTGAAGAATAAAATAAAAAAAAACTTATTACACAAAGGGGCAGACAACCTACAGGTCAAGAAAAAAAAACAATAGTATCTAGGCATTGTTACCTAGATACGTAACACAGTGCTAATATACTGCTCTTAAGTTTCAAACTCAAAACATGAAACAATATACAGAGCTCATGTACAAAGTAGGTACAGAATACAATAATGATGATCAGTCAACTCACCAACTTTTTAGTTTAATTTAATGACATCTAGAACTAGCTTTCTAACCAAATAACTCCAAGCTCTCACCAACTAAGCTTCTCTCATATTTTATACTTTTTTTCATAAAATCTTCTAGAATCATTACGTCATATCATGCCACCCCATGCCACACTTTTCTAATAACCTTCAACTTTTGACAGATGAAAAAAATAGAAATAGCTAGAAATATATTATATAATCTTATACTATAAAGTATAAAGTAAGGCGTATGTATGTATATATGTGACTAATAGAAATCAAAACCGATTGACCAATCTTGATAAAACTTGACAGGAATGTTCCTTGGGTACTAACTTAGACTGTAGTGTATGTATTGTAGCCCTAAAACAAACTTAAGACCCTAAAAAAAAAAATAAAGTTGTCAGACTCTATTAAAGCTATAGTATTTTATGGATCTAGGCCATGTTTACAATGTTGACATAAGAAAAGAGAAAGGATTTAGATCTAATTTTAAGAAATACACTTTTCGCAGATAGTTTTTTACTTTGACACATGAAAATACAAAAGAAGGTCCATTGATTTCATTATATAATAAATTTAACCTTCAAATTTGTGTTTCAAAACCATTTTTTACATAAATTAGTTCTTTATATCTGTGACTACAGATTTCCTGACGAACATTCTTTCATTAGACAATTCCTAGATCTAAAACTCTAATTCAACTCTAAGATCATAAAACTTCTCTTCGCACAGATAGTTTTACACTTTAACACATGAACATACTAATTATAGTCCATTCATTTCATATTTTGATCAAATTAACAGTCAAATTTGGTTTTCTAAAGCATTTTTAAGAGTACATTCGTTTACAAAAGCTGCGAAGCTGAGTTGAAATAGGTCTATATTCATACATGAATCGCATACGAAAAATTATTTCGTTTAATTGTTTACTTTTTAATCCCATTCATTTAACAAAGCTATCGCTCTTTTCCTTTTTAATAGATATGAATGTATCGGCTTCAGGTAAACCCATTTTCGCAAAACTAATTTTATTTTCGTAGCGAAAGAGAAAAAACTTGAAAGGATCATTAGCTAAGTTTAACATACATCTAAATCCAATCCACTAGATTAGTAAACGCAAACTTAGACCCGCAGGCTGCAAGTAATGTCAGGCTAGTATAATATATATCTGTAAAAATAAATAATTCATTAAAAAAATCTGATTATTATTGTGCATTGTACATTATTGTGCTTCTAATCAATAACATGATAAAATAAAACTAAGAACCATTTGATGGGCTAATGTTGACTTACTGTAAATGGGCATAGAAAACATTTTCTGGCACATGTTTTTCTCAAACAATTCTTGTTCCTTCATAGATCTGAGGACAAAATAAATGTTTTTCCTTTCATTAATATTCTAGATGTGTATATGTCATTAACAGTCTTTATTGTGTCGAAAAACATCTATAATTAGAATTAGTATACTGATAGATTTTAAATTAATGATGTATGCACATACGCATAAAACATAACAATACAACATTAAAAAGCTATGGGTGGGAATGAAAAGAATATTAATTAATATTAAATAATAGCAGACGTGACTACAAATGTTCAAGTAACATCCTGCAAGGGCATGACATGGCCTGAATTATGCCGATCTACCGAAAATCCAAAATCCAATCCAACCATCCTGCAAAATCACTAAACATCTATTAAGTTTTACCGTTTCCTAATCAGGCTATTTTGTTAATTTTTGTGTGTGTGTGCAAAATCCACATTGTTACAAATGCAATGGATGCATAAACGCAAGGTTATTTTAATTTTTCCGGGTTAAGTCTTTTCAACAATAACATTTTTACTTTAACTTAAAAATGCCAGAGAGTCTTATTGACAATTATTATAGTGCTTCTGAATCTAAAAATAAATGGGGAAAAATATTTAAAAAAGAAAGCTCTATGTTTGTTCTACAGTATCATAAAAAAACATTTCTGGATTGTTAACGTAATTGTTAGTTTTTTCTTCAAGTTTCTTAAACTTCTAACTAGTTCTAAATATGTAAAAGTAAAATTCCCATTTCAGACCTTACAATCTATAGGGCAGATGATGTAAGGTCATCTATTTCTGTATCCCACGGTTAATATGTCTTAATTATGTTTATTTACATAAAGGTGATCTAGAAGATTCATTTTAACAAAAACCTGGTCAGCCTTCTTCTAATGACCTAAGGGTGCAGTACGTACGTGCTGACAAACCTGTCCCTCCTTGGCTTACGCATTGCGATTAGCTCTCTCTCTCTCTCTCTTCTGACTTACACACTGAAGTTGGATCAGACCTAATTCTCTACATTTTTGTGATTATTGTCACCCATTGCAGATTGATCACATATTACATATAAAACAAAATTAATTAATTACGACTAATTGATTAGCTAATTTTTTTTATTGATTCATGCATTGTCATTCACAATGAACAATTGTGCAAAGTTTGAACCTTATCAGAGAATGGGAAGTGGGAGAAATAACATGGAAAAGATTTGACCAGACAGATGAAGTTACTTAATATAAGCTAGGTAAAAAAAAAAGTCATTGTACAAAAATTGAAATGAAATCCAGAACAAAATAAAAGCTACAAGTCATATTGATTCAGCTACTAGAAGTGAAAACATCAATCAATTTCACCAATAAATTTGTGCACATAAAGCCCAGAAAAACAATGTTGTGGTAAAATTAGAAATACTTTAAGTTGGCTTGTTAATTTAGTTATTCTACCTTGTAAATTTACTATACACTGATAAGAGCAATGAATAAGAATGAGTTAATGTAATGTAATACTAACATGATCCAAATAGATAATAAGTCTTTGCCAAGCATTTCTAATGAGATCACAGATCTATGTAATTAAACATCAACTACATTTTCCTATCTTCAAACTCAAGAACTATTGTACAAATAACAAACATTGTCTGCCCAAATTCATTAATGATAGATTCAAGATCAAATGTACACATACTTTGCAAGACTCTGTAATGCACTGGAGATGGCTGTGTTGCTGGGATCAAGGTTTCTAGCCAACTTTAAGCTGTTTTTGGCCTCCAGAAAATTTCCAATACCATGTAATGCCTTGAAACAAGCAGCAGGATAATCATCAATGAGTTAAATAAGATAATTAGGTAAAGTCTTAAGGAATTAATTACAAGCATTACATCAACTAATTATACATAATTATTGTTATTGGTTAGAAGGTTGTAACTAGTGATACACAATTTTTCCAAAAGATTCTCCCTTTAAATAAGAACATCTCCAATTAGCACCCCAACTCTAAAGAACTCATTGTGTCATACAGAAAGCCACATGATCTACTTAGTTCTTGGCTAGGCTTACACATTTTTCTGAATGTTAAGCTATTATATTGAATAGAATAACCCTTCACAATGAAATCCAAGTAAGAGAAATACAATTTTATCATTAGCAAAGGAAATACAAAAACAAACAATAAACACACTTGTCAGCTCACTGACCTGGCTATCTACACACTTGTCAGCTCACTGACCTGGCTATCTACACACTTGTCAGCGTGTCACTGACCTGGCTATCTACACACTTGTCAGCGTGTCACTGACCTGGCTATCTACACACTTGTCAGCTCACTAACCTGGTTATCTACACACTTGTCAGCTCACTGACCTGTCTAGCTTCAGCATATTTTCAATATATTTTGACAGATTCTTAAGTTTGCCTTGTAAATGCTAGGTTACATTATGTTCCATTATTTCCTTCACTAATGACCAACCACGTCTCAAAAATATTACTGCCTTGTTCAATGTTATGTTATCATAGCTCCTTGATGTTTGTTAATAGTGTTATATGCATTACATGATTATTATTAACAGAACTCACTCTCTTACCTTGCCTTTGAAGTAATGAGCTTTGACATTATTTTTGTCTTTTTTAAGTATTTCATTACAGAAGTGGATGGTGCGTCCAAATTGTTTCAGGTTATGATGACAAATGGCAGAGTTGGTGTAAACCTTCAACAGCTGCTTGGTCCAAAGTTTTTCTTCTTCATCATTTTTCAAGTGATACTCTTCTAGAATATTCTGAGCCTACAAGGAGAGCAAGACAAAAAAAAATGAACTGTCATTATTGTTTGCTTCTTTGCTGGTGTGCTTCATGGCTAGCAAAATAATGTAGGGACATAGTAAGCTATGGGGGAAGATGATGCAAAACTGTTTCAATAGCAGAATGAAGGTGTCATGTGACCCACACATCCAGCTACTACCTTGATATCAAACAGCAACTATCAGATCCTAGAGACATGGTCATATCCTCAAGTAAAGATCACAACCGTCACAAACAAGAGACTAAATTTCAAGCTAAACATTTTCCCGTTCGGCCACAATATAATCTATTTATTAGTTATGTTTAGAAATATTAAAGGTTTAGAATAGGATACAGGGACAAGTTAAAAAATATAGCAGACATTTCATCTAATTTTTAAACCTGTGTCAGATTAGGACCTGATGACTGAGAAGAAGCTCTCATACAGTACCTGTAGATCACTTTTTAAAACTAGTTTAACATTGCATTTCAAGATGCATGGCAGCTGTTGAAAGGAGTAAAAGTTATTGTAAAGACATGAAAACTCAACATCATCATCAAGACTTTTTCAGAACAATCCAATGAAAACTAAATACTTACACGACTATACTTGTAGGATGCCTTTTGGTAATTTTTACTGTCAAAATATTGTTTGGCTTCCTTAAAATAGAAACATTGTATATCAATGACTTACAAGCTTACTAGAGAGACTAAGTAATTATAAAAAAAATAACAGAAAAAAATAAAATAAATGAGTTTCAATGAATCTAAATAATGATAACATTTAATGGTAAATTTAATATGTTTTTTGTTTGTTTTATAACTGTTACTGAAATATAAAAAAAAAAACAAGGACTTACAGCTGTTTCAACATTGACAACTTTTTCAATATCAACATATTTCAATTTAGCTCTTCTTTCTTCCTGTGGAACACAACAAAAGAATGTTTTAGATCTCATAGCTCAGACAAGAAATGTTTACTTTAAGATGTTACAATAAAGTAAGCATTCCTATTTTAAGTTCTACTTACTGGAGTAAGATCATAATAGTCATCAACACCATCTTGCTCTGTAAAACTCATAACTTCTAGATCAATAATCACTGAACCCAAACATCAGCATTAGTTGAGACAGAGATCATAATTGTACAGAATAAACACAGCATTAGTTTAATGACTGTACAATCATTTATTTATATATATATATGATGCTATTCTTATTATTTTTAATGTTTAAATTCTAACAGCATACTATATTTGTAAACTAATTGAACTAAAAACAAATACTAATAAAATAACTCACACGTTGCCTTTGGAGGAATGCGAGGTGGACATCCCATCTCTCCATAGCCATATGAATAATGAATGAGAAATCTGGATATTTCATGTTTAGCCATAGATAAAATGGCCAGCTCCAGCCCAAGTATGCTAGCACCTAAAAATTTTGACACTAATTAAATGAGGAAGTAAAACAGAAAATATTTTTATATTTAATTTAAAAATTATTTCTCATTAATAAATAATGAAATAAAATGATACAGAAATTCTTGGAGCTAGTGTCACCTTGTCCAAGCCGTAATTTCATAGGTTCTCCTCTCATACGAGTGCTGTCATAAGGAGGCTGACCTACTTCTGAGTAGGCATTGTAATGAACTGAAAACAATTTATAATCTTTCAATAATAATCAAAACATACTTCAGTTTGACTTCTAAATGAAATGAATGACTGTCTACACTCCATCATTAATGTCTATATTATCATTATCTCTAATCTATCATTATTGGCTCCACAATCTCTTAAAATGTATGTGATACTGATCCATGCAAACTAAAAACATTTCAGTTACCATTACAATGATGCAAAGAATTAAAAGTCTATGGGAAATTATACAATTTTATTGAGCAAGAGATTATTAATATAAATCAGCATGAAAAATAAATTCATGATAATAATTCTGTTATATGTAAATACTCATAAAACTAAGCAGAATGGTTTGAATCAATCTACCTTATTAATTAACAATATTATTTTTAAAGCATAGAATAAAAATGTTATTGCTTTGAAATAGATTCAAGAGCTTTTGCCTCTAAAAGAACCAATATTGCTAAATGTTATATATGCATGTCAACACATTCCCAGTGTTCACAATTTGTGTGAAAATGATAAAATAATGTTTTAGTTTTATTATATTATTTACTTTACACTCACTTTGAACTAATGCTTTTTCTGGGACAGTTTTTCCAAACCCTGGTTTTTTCATTTGTTTCAGAACTCCACCATCTTGTTCTGATGTAATATCGCTATTTTTTATCCTTTTCATTTTTCTATACAATCTTTCCATTTCTGTCATGTATTCACCATCATCAGAGCTATCATCCTCATCATCAGACATGAAGCAAATGTTGGAAGAGAGCTGGTTTTTATCATAGGAACCATAATCAATGACATTGCTGTTGTCTACGATTCAACAGAAGAAACAAAACAAAAAAAGTTTTAATACACAAGAACAAAAAATCAGAGTCACTCTGAAATATAACTTTTAAAGGCTTCTTATAGCTGTGGGCATTAATACTGGCTGATAACCACAGGCGAAATAAAAAACAAAAGGCTTCTTAGTATATTTTAATGTATCTTATACAAATTTTTAAGTTATTGGCCTTAGCCCTGAACTGGGTGGACAATCAGTAGTTTAATTATTTAATTAATTATAGTAAAAAAAAAAGAATATGATAAATCTGGATTTATATCTAGATAAATTGGTAACGCTTATGCAATCTTTAAAAAAAATAAAAACTATTATGACTATGAATATTAAATAAATCTTGCTAAAAAATTGTAAAGTCTTTTACTTCAGAACTCTTGAAGGAACAGGAAGGAAAATAATAGTTAAAAAATGTCTTTGAAAAACTTGAAGTGTATTTTAATTTGACCATATTAGGAATGAGGTCAGGAGACAGGGAAGCCAGTGTAGAAGAGCAAGCAATGTGCACTGAATGGTAGAATGCTGAGAACTACTGGCTGCCCAATCCAGCAGAGAATGTTAGACTTGCTATTAATACCATTGACACTTTATTATAAGCTTAAAGAAATATAATAAAGTTTTAAAATGTAATAAGCCATGTAAATGAATATAAAGTGCATATATGTTAGTAATTAATGTTAATTAAAAACTAGATCTCTATAATAATTTTAAGAATATGTCAGTACAGTATATAGAGAACTATACTTAAATAGGCCTTGTCACATGAGAAGTACAATTTTACAGACATGCAAACATTACAGTTGCTAGTAATTGTAAGTGTTGGTATGTAAACTCACCATTTAAACAGAGATTCTCATTATCCAATTCAAACTCTACCCCTTTTTGACAACCTAGCTTTAAAAGATCTACAGCTGACTTCAGTGGAGTAATGAAATCATTACACTGAAATGATACAATGGAAGACTTGAATTGGATACATTATGAAACTGAAGTCTTACATTTCAATTGTTTTTAAAGCTGTTGTAAATGTCAGTCACTAACCAAATCTCTAAAAAAAGTATTATAACCCCCCCCCCCCCCCCCCAAAAAAAAACCCAACCTACTTAGAGACTGTTAATAGCCACTAAAACTTTGAATTACTAATCTATATATATATATATATATATATATAATTCTCTTCATTGATCAAGAGTTTGGACACCAAATGGAAAAATCACTCTTTTATTTCTGAAAATTGGATGGACTAGAGTTACCCCATGTAATTCTAGAGACGAAAAAAAAAAAGAGGGGGAGAAGAACAAGTAGTATTCACCTGTCACTAAATAGCAGGGCCAGACTTAACCATTGTGGGGCCCAATGCAAAACGAATTCGCGGGGCCCAGTTTGGGTAGGGATACAGATAATAAGTGAAAATTACGAGTTTGTATTAGAAAATATATTCGTCTTGCATTTTATTCATTCTTTACTATGCACAGAATTACTACACAAGCCTTGCGTGTTGTGAAGTCATACAGTAAATCATAAGAATTCTGTTTCCCACATAGATCACGCTCATTCCATTGGACTCATTCAGTCATGAAACGACTATGGTTCATCTCAAACAATTTTTCATACGGCTTTGGAGCCCTATTTCGGAGAGACACTCCCGTCCACATATATTGAATGTCAAGGTGGCTTTCACTTTGGTGGTAGAGGAGCTGGCCATTTTAAGTGTAGCATGCTTTTCTTTAAGAATCGAGGCCAATGTTTTCTCGCTGTCTATAGCTTTCTTAGTCACCGTCTCTCTCCAACTAGTGCGGTCTAAGGCTATGTCTTCCCAATTAAAAGTATCAATGATTTTAAATCCCTTTTTATCATATAATTGTCAGTATTACACTCTTTCCATGTTATTTTTAAGATCCTTCGAAGGCAGCGCAACTTGAATGAGTTTAATTTTCTCTCTTGTTTTGTGTAGGTTGTCCACGACTTGCTGTTGTACAGTAGCATGCTAAGAAGGCATGCCTTGTAGACCTCCATTTTGGTTGCTGTGGTGAGCTTCTGGTTTTCCCAAACTCTTGGTCGGAGTCTAGTGAAGGTTGATGCTGCCTTCCCTATGAGTTTTTGTTTTATCTCCTCTTCTAGTGACAGGTCACCTTGAATTGTAGATCCAAGGTAGCGGAATTCATTTACGGCATCTAGCATACTATCCTCAATGAGGATGGATGGTGGTGCTGTAGCAGGTGGTCCCATAACATTAGTTTTCTTTGTGCTAATGGTTAGGCCATACTCTTTGCAAGCCTTAGAGATCACGATCAATAGCAAGAATTACTAAATGTTTCAATCTATCATGGAGAATTGTTGACCTCAAGTAATTCTTCTTTAGTTTGAGGCGCAAGAAGCTTCTTTCCCTAGATTCCACAACTATGGGTATTGCATAATGCCATTTTTTTTTATCGTGTGTAGGATTGGCGTTTTCCATATTGAATAACACCCCAAAATGACAATTTTTGTCTATAAATTTCGGGAGATTTGTATGGGTTTTCTAAAGATTAAAAAAATTTTCAGGACTTTTTTGTATACTTTGCAACTTCAGGAGATTTCCAGGAGCTCCAAGTAAATTGACAGGAGACAGCGGGAAATCTGTTATAAGTTATAAAATGGTTTAATTTAATAATTTATACACCTAGAATTAGCTTATGTTCTATGAAAGTGCGGGGCACACTGTGGACGCATAGGTTGCAGTGGCCTAAGGATGGGCCTGTAAAATAGCGGAGTATGCTACGCTGCCAGTCGACTAGTATACATTAAAAAACCTAATGTAAACATCAAATACTTGAAAACAAGAAAATCTTAAAGGAAGTTTTAATTTGTTAAATAACTAATAAATAAGTTCCAAAATAGCCTATTTATTTTTTTGTTTGTTCAGGCTCAGCTTGGAATTCAATAGAAGGCTAACTTGCACATCTGCTGTGAAATTAGTCTTTTATGGATATAAAAAGAAGCAGACACAATTTATTGAGTAACATCAGTGATAAATAGTATTAAATATTTAGGCGTACCCAGTATCTAATTTAAATTAGTACAAATAGTCAAGCCTATTTGTAAATCACATATATTATTTGCAGTTAATTTTTAATCTTTTGTTTTCAGCACCCTTTAGTTTTAAAGTCAAAACTAAAATTCAGAAATTTATCAAATGTATCATATTCCTTTGTTTGCTTGAGATAAATTTGAATGTACAAGATAAACAGAGGGATATTAGTGTCTGCAGAACTGTGTAACTGCTTGCCCCATCTGGTCAGGTATTTTTTTTATTCCTACTTTTTTTAAAGAACTTATCCATCCTTCTATAAAAAGTGTACTATTAATTCATCACATTATTTCCAAGGCTATCATTTTACTAGATTTATTTTTATAACACCCTCATGCAAGTAACAGAGACAGCAGTATTCATATTAATACACAAAAGGCCCTGACTAAGGTGGGTTGTACCATTTTAAAAAGAACCATCCATCCATCTATAAAAAGTATACTATTAATTCATCACATTATTTCCAAGGCTATCATTTTACTAGATATATTGATATATTTTTATAACACCCTCATGCAAGTCACAGAGACAGTAGTGTCGTAGTTATCTATGTAGTTGTATAGTAGAATTATTCTCTATCTAATTAATAGTGCGGCGTTGATCACTATATTGATGACGTCATTGCACTATTTTTATTTTCCTGTGTAAATTGGAGGACTGATCTCCCCTTGTTGCTTGTCACTAGTATTTGTCTTGTGACGTAGAGGTGTGTGTGTGACTTTCGTCATATATCGGCTGCTACACCCTCTCCATTTTTTGTACGTTTGTACAGTAGGACGTGTCTTGAGAGCTCTTGAATTTCTCCATGGCTTTTGTTACTGAATAGCCTTAACATTTGCCTTGGACATTTTCTTGTTGGATTATCTTGACCCCTGTTTAGGGTGAGTTGTATTTTCATTGTATAGTTATTTCTATTTGGATTAGATCGTATTTGTAAGTCTATAATTAGACTAGATCTAGATGATTAGAAGAATCTTTTCTTTTACTTTTATAGGGTTTTAGCGTCAAGTTTTGGTCTTAGTCTTGGTGTCAAGTCTAGGTGTTAGACTCAGTGTCAAGTATCTTTTTCCAGTCTCAGTTTTCTGTATTGAGAGTACTGCATTAGTCTACAGGACAAAGGTCTTCATCTCACTAATCTCAGTTGGTCGTCTGGTGTTCAAGTTGGTTTTTCGTGAGACTGCAGGTTGCTGTGATCAGACCTGATGTTACAGTGTGAACTATGAACTTTGGAATTGTCGTCAGTGAACAGTATCTGATCTAGAGGCTAGATCTATGTGGATTACCAGTTGTTGTGTTGGAAGTCTATCTAAACAACTTGAAATGAATATATTTTTTAAGGTAATGATATTGTTCAAATAATGTTCATTTAATATGTTGTAAAGAGACTAACTGGATCATATTAGAATACATATTATTATATATATATATATATATTTATATTCATACTATTATTATCATATATCAGTTCGTTTGTAAATATATCACTAGAATAAATTTATATTTAATTGTTAAATCATCGTACCTCTAGTTTATTAGTTTATCTATAACTGAATGTGTATGGTGTGACTGTCAGGCTGAACTTGTGTCAAAATATTAAAATTATAAAATAATTACAATACATGCACACATTGTAATTCACATTGATTTTAATATCCAAAAAAAACAACATGTTTACAAAATACACAAGAACCTGACAAGTAGTATTCATATTAATTATATTTACACAAAAGGCCCGAGTAAGGTGGGTTGTACATGTAGTTTAAATGACTATTTTAAAAAGAGCTGTCAGGTTCAATGGAACACATAGATCTACTCACAGTCAACAAAAGACAAGAGCTCACACAAGGAATGCAGAATTAATACTTATTTGAAAAAAAAACAAAAACTAGCCCACGATTTCTTCTCATAACTCAGAGCCATTAGTGTCTATGCCTAATAATTATACACCTAAATATCGTAAAGGTAGATCTAGTATATTAATTTATATATTTAATTTAGTAATCAAATTAATTAATTATTTATGGTGGCTAATAACCACTGACACTGTGCTGTTAACCACTAACCAGCCTATTCAATTCATATTCGGATAACCATTAATCATAATGTCAATTATTTGAATTTAATAATGCCAAAGGCAATATCAATAATTATTGAATAATAAACCGATCATTTTGTCATGATATGATGATTATATTTATAATTAAAATGCCATGGCATTATATTTTTATTAATTATTTAAAATTTAATATTAATCATTTAATGGTGCAATGGAATGAATCATGAATGGTGCCACAAACTTTTACAAAGATCTAGATTTCAAGTCATTTAGACTCTCTAGAGCCCCAAAAGATAGTAGGTCTAGAATCTAGATATTGATTATCATTTAGAGATCTAGTTCAAGATCTAATTATTTAATAAAGATTCTAGATCTAGATGAGTTAAATTTTCGTTTTGTCGTATTAAAACCAAACAAAATTCCTTAAAATAGCTATTCAACTAATAAACTAATATCTTTAAATTATAGATTTAACTTAATTCAGCATTATTTCCACTAATTAATTCAAATTAACAACTCTTAGTTTAGGACTATTTTGTCTCACTAATCCTTATAATTATATCTAATATTATTTAGTCTATATTTATTATTATATACTTAGATTTTAGATCTAGTCAGTCTTAGACTTAGACTTTAATTAAAGCTTTAGATCTACTAATCATCTACTAAAATAACTTATAGTAATATTCTATATAGTTAGTTAAACACATAAATATATTGATCTAGAATTAGATCTGGATCTAGTCTTGGTCTATATTTTGAATAAACCATTTGATTGTCATTGTAAATTAGCTTTCACTATAGACTTAGACTTAACTTAAGCATTGTAAACCTTAAACTAGATTTAGACTATACCTTTAAAAACTAAAATCAACAACAGTCATCATGAAATTGCTCTGGCTATTTATCCTAATAATTACTAAATACACACTAGCTGAACATAGAACTAGATCTACCTTAATCAACACTAAACTTAAAAAGGAAACAACAGTCATAATCAATCATCACACTCTAGATCAATGCAACTTCAAAAATAACCTAACATACACATCCATAACATTAAAGAAGATCACCCATCACAAATGGAAGTTCTCAATCAGACACAGCAGAAATAAATACCTATCACTGTTAATATTAATTGCAGGAGATGTAGAGTCAAATCCAGGGTCTAGATCTAAAGATAGATGCAACATCTGCAAAAAAGTATGCACCATAAAACAGAAAGCCATTCAATGTGACACCTGCGATGAATGGTACCATGCATCATGTCTCCATATGAATACACCTGTGTATTATGCCTTAGGCAACAAAGATGAATCATGGCACTGTGTACCGTGTGGGTTACCTCAGTTTACATCAGGACTGTTTGATTCCTTTGATGCGGACACTTCTAACCCATACAACATCCTAAACACCATCCCAAAACAAACTCACCAACCACTAGCCAGATCAACTCCTGTTAAACCTAAATCTACTAAAATTAATACAACAGCCTCACTAAACAAACCTACTAAAGAAGTAATACCAAAATACCTTAAAACCTTAGAATTAAATTTTCAAAGCATTAGGAACAAAACAGCAGACTTAGAAATTTTATTAGAATGTGAGAAACCAGACATAATTGCAGGAACAGAAACTTGGCTACATCCTGAAATTTATAATGCAGAAATTTTCAATAGTAATTATGAAATTTTTAGAAAAGATAGGGCTGATAATCATAGAGGAGTTCTTTTAGCAATAAAAAACACTCTTATCGCAGAAGAAATTACCTTACCTAACTCCAAAAATATAGAATCTACATTTTGTAAAATTAATACCACCTCAACATCCCTAATAATAGGCAGCATTTACAGACCACTAAATTCTAGTTTAGAATACATGCAGGAACTATGTAATCAGATTACTACACTTAAAGAGACAAATAAAAATGCAGTTTTTTGGATTATGGGTGATTTCAACCTACCTGATATAAATTGGAAAACACTAACCATAGATAAACACCAAAACCTTAAGGACATAAATGAGCTTTTCATAGAAACTTTACACAACCTAAGTTTAGATCAAATCATTAAAAAGCCAACTAGATTAAACAACACATTAGATCTCTTCTTAACCAACAGACCTGGATTAGTAGTTGATTATGATATTATCCCTGGTCTATCAGACCATGAGATCATAAAAATACACAGTCAGATAAAAACAGTAGCCAATACAAAACCCAAAAGAAAAATCTTACTCTGGAATAAATGTAACCTAACACAACTACACCAAGCTGCATTAAACTTTCAACAAACATTCTTATTAGAAAATGACATTAACCAACCAGTTGATGACCTCTGGAATTTCATTTAAAAACCATCTTAAAAGCATTATAGAAAATCATATACCAACTAAATACACATCAAGCAAAATAAATAAATGCTGGTTTAATAATAGACTAAATAAGCTTTGTAAACAGAAGGAAAACCTATATAGAAAATTTAAAGAAACCAAGGCAGAAAGAGTTCACAAAAAGTATATAAAAATTAAACACCTAACCCAAAAAGTAAGCAGACAGCTGCAGAGTGAATACATAAACAATGTAATATCTAAAGATAACAACAAAAACCTATGGTCATACATTAAGTCTAAACAAATGGAAACAACAGGCATAGCGCCATTAAAAGATGAACATAACATAATACATAATGATAATGAGACTAAAGCAAACATCTTAAACAAATACTTTGCATCAGCATTCAGCCCCAGGAGACAAAGACATATTACTCAATTTGAACCAAGTAGGCAACATAGGAGATATAGAAGTACAAGAAAAGAGAATCCAAAAACTATTAGCCAACATCAAACATAATAAAGCATCTGGACCTGATGGTATTCCAGCTAGATTACTCAAAGAACTAAGTAATGAGCTAGCACTGTGTTCAAAATACTTTGTCAGGCATCTCTTAACCAGGGCAGAGTACCAAGGGACTGGAAAGAAACTAATGTCACCCCTCTATTTAAAAAAGGAGAAAAAACAGACCCAGGAAACTACAGACCAGTATAACTTACCAGCATCACATGTAAAATCCTAGAACACATAATATGTAGCAACATCATAAACCACATAGACAGACATAATGTCCTTACTCCATACCAACATGGCTTTAGGAAATATAGATCATGTGAAACACAACTTATAGGACTAATTGATGATTTTTCAAAAGGTTTAGATAATAGTGAACAAATAGATGCTATTTTACTAGATTTTTCCAAGGCTTTTGACAAAGTTCACCACCATAGTTTGCTTAAAAAATTAAAATATTTCGGCATTAATGGTCCACTGCATCAGTGGATCAAAGATTTTCTGAAAGGGAGAGAACAAACTGTAATAATAAATGGCTCTAAATCAACACCAATAACAGTAAACTCAGGTGTACCTCAAGGAACAGTCTTGGGTCCACTACTATTTTTAATTTACATAAATGATTTACCAAATTGCATTAGTTCAGGAACAAAAGTCAGATTTTTTTGCAGATGATTGCATAATATATAGAACAATAAAAACAACACAAGACACAGATATTTTACAAAGAGAATTAGATGAATTACAGAAATGGGAATCAAATTGGAGCATGTCTTTCCACCCAGAAAAATGTCAGTTGTTAAGAGTAACAAAAAAACTAAAACAAATTAATTCCACTTATCTTATTCATGGCAAACCAGTAACACAGACTAAAAACGCAAAATACCTAGGTGTTATAATAAATGAAAAACTGTCATGGAATCCACATATTGATGAAACTACAAAAAAATCCAACAAAGCATTAGGGTTTATTAAAAGAAATTTCTATAAATCAAATAAGAACATAAAACTAAAATGTTATTTAACCTTGGTTAGGCCAATAATAGAATATGCATCCACCGTTTGGGACCCCTCAACTCAAGAAAACATTAAGAAACTGGAACAAACACAAAATAGAGCAGTGAGATTCATAACAAACGAATATTCACATTTGACTAGAGTAACACCATTAGTAAAATCACTAAATTTAGAAAGCCTTCAGGACAGAAGACTCAAAAGTAAGGTAGCAATTATACATAAAACACTGAACCATAATCTTCAAATACAAAAGCAAAACTTAATAAAATACTCTGAAAGACACAAAAATAAAGGCACATTCCTCGTCCCCTATGCTAGGACAAATTTGTACAAATAGTGAAATACTCCTTCTTCCCTAGTGCTATTAGAGCATGGAATGGGTTGCCTGAGCTAGCCAGAAAAACCAGTGACTTGGCAGAATTTAAGTCATTAGTTAATATGCATGACTAAATGCATGACGCGTAGGACGTAATCATCTTTTTTGAAGTAACGTCTGTATTATATAAGATAAGATAAGATAAATCTAGACTTAGACGAGCAACTTTACTTACTGCCATTTTCGGATAATAAAAGCGAAAGTACGAAACTAACTTTAGCCAAGAAGAGTTACTGCTCGATGACGATATATATATATATAATAGACTGAGAGTCAGCTCATCTTCAATCGTTTATCAAATAGAATATTATAATCTATAGACTGTGAGACTAGACTAAACTAAAAACTTGTATCAAGTAAAATTCACCCAGAAAATTACAGACTAGTAGATCTAGTCCAAAGTAGTCACTATAATAGACTATAATTTAGTCTAGTGACAGTGACACTGACTAGTGTATAAACTATAATAATAAATACTCTAATAACTCTATAGCTATAGGCAGGCTATTATTATAATTATAGTCTCAGTATAGTAGTCTGTATAGGGCATAATAGGCTATTCCTGTATTTAATTTTATTATATATATATACATACATCACTGAGCATTTATAGGCCTATATTTTCGATACATTGTCCTATATTTTGAACTTTAAACTACAATACATATAGGCATATGCATAAATCAGTGGAGTAGCTAGGGTGGGGGAGAATTTGAATATCCCCCCCGGGCCCCCACTTGAGTGTCCAAATTTTGTTTTTAAATAAATTAAATATGGAATTTTATCTGAGGAACTGCAAGCAAAATTCTGTTGAAGGGCTAGCTTATTTTTCCAAAACAAAGATGAATGATATTGTTTCCAGTAGAGTTTGCCCAAAATAAATCATGAAGGTTGACATCATGGTTCACTAGAAAGCTTCCAATAGGAGAAATTTGCAACCAATCTGGGCTCCTCTTCTCTCCACACTTGGGATGTCTATTTTGTTTTGCATGCATACAGATTTCTGAGCCATTAGAAAAGACTTCTAGTGCATTGAGCAAACCATGAGTTGGTTTCACCAAATGGAAGAAACTTGAGAGACTGAAAGAACATGAAGAAGGAGTACACTGCAGACAATTTTTTTTTGAAGTGCAATCTAGAAGAAGAAAAGCTTAAGGCAGAACCAGATGAACAGATGTTGCTTATGTTTCATGCGCACATTTTGAAAAATCAACAGTATTGGAGAGGATATTCTAAAGCGTGTAGCAGTTACTATTAAGTAGGCCTACTTGGCTAAAACAAACTCAAATGTGTTCACAATGAAAAACTGAATTCACTCAATCCTGGGAACTTCCTAGCATCTTCGAAATTTCTAGTGGAATTTGATGAAGTCATGAAACACCACTTACATAGAATCGAATATGGGAAGACACATTATTTGTCACCAGAATTTCAAAATGAGTACATAAACCTGATGGGCAATCAAGTTAGGGAATCAATTGTTGGGAAAGTCAACCAAGTCTGTTACTTTTCTCTGATGCTTGATTCCACCCCAGATGTTTCTCACCAAGAACAGGTATCCTAATAGTTTGTAACTTGGATGTTGATAATTTTGAAATAAAAGAGTCATTCATTGGTTCCTCTGAAATTTTGAAACCTGATGGACAACATTATGAAGATCTTGTTCTGAAAACTCTTAAAGATATTGGACTGGATTTGTGGAGAGGTCAAACCTATGATAACACAGCCACAATGAGTGACTGTCTGTCTCTTAGACATAAATCCAAAGGCAACATTTCTGAACTATGATAATCACTCTCTGAACCTGGCAGCTCTTCATTCTGCTGAGATAGATCCAGCAATTGTCACCTTTTTTTGATTCTGTACATGAATAGTTAAACTTTTTTTCCAATCCACCCCATGCAGAGATGGGCCAAACTGAAAGAAGCTGGATCCTGGAGGGAGAGTAATACAAGGTGGTCTGCAAGAGAAAAAGCTATGTCAGCAGTTTCCTTGCATCTGTCATCAAACTGTTGGAGAAACTTTCTGAATCAACAACTGAAAGAATGGACACTAGAAGCAAAGAATCTTCTTCATGCATTGGAAAATTATGAAAAGGAATTGTTTTCTCTCCCCCCCCCCCCCCCCCCCTCAAATGTGTGTGTGTAGGCCTATATATATAATTAATCTTTATTACACTCTGACCCTTATTCATTTTTGTGGACATTTTTTCTACCCTAGAAAAGGTTCTTCTTGGAGGTAGTGGAAAGACAGTAGACACCCCTCCCTTGCCAGCTAGGGGGTCTGTGAGCTTTCCCAGCAGAGTCCGGACTCCAATAATTATTTCTGGTATTTAAAAAAAATGCATATTCTGAGGTATCTACAGTGCATTATTCTGCTATGAAAATTGTAATTCAAAACAAAATCTGCAATTCACTGCACTTTATTAAAGCTAGGAGGCAAGCATCTGGTAGAAATTGGTAACTATAGTTTTGCTTTAGTTTTTTATTGGAATGCGAGGGTAAACATAGAACCCTTTTGGCTATGTTCATGATATTTTGTAATTGTTGCTTTGCTTTTCCTTTTGTAGGATGGGGTTGGGGAGGGTTTAATCTTAATCTCAAGACTTCTGCTAGCTCTTGGTGATGCTCATGAAATTAGGGGACTGTAGTTGGGTTTAGATTCTTCTTCTAATCAAAACAGGAGTTTTATTGTCAAAACCTGTTGGTGATTTTAAACTTCAAACTATTTGTTTAGCGTTTTTTAAACTCAAAGTCCCCTTAGCTACACTAATAGATTTTGCAACTGTTATAGTAAATTGCTTTAGTCAGATATTGAAAAGGGGTTTTAACCTCAAATCTTTCTGTAGGAGGACTCCTTAGCTAGCAAAGGCGGGTTGTTTTTGTTTTTTTTCACTAACTCCAGGAATAACTTTTCTAGGTACAAAAAAACGTGTAAAAGATTGAAGGGTCAGAATGTAATGAAGATCAATTATGTATATACACACAAAAAAACATGCACACACACACACATATATTTTTTTTCTGATAAGATTTAATGGCTCTTTGCTTTAATTACCTGTAACGCATTAAATCATTAAAGGTTTGATTTTTGTCTACTTTAGTACAAGATGTAGCTTGTTAACCAAAAAAAATTAAATTGACCTTCTTTTTTAAAATCATTTAGATTTTAAAAAAGACTCATATGTGACTATTTCTAAAAGTGTTGTAGGAAAATGAGTTCAACTGAAGAATTATTGAAACATGAGTTAGAACTTACCTGGATAAAAGGTACTGGCAAAAGTGGAGGAGGCTGCATTAATGAGGGAACAGCCTATGACACAGACAAAGGATTAATATTTGCCAAGTATAATTCTAAGCCAGAGGTAAATAATTTGTCTATTGTTTAAAAAAAATATTGTTTAAAGAAAGGAATACCATTGAAAGTTGTTTTTTCTTTCTTTAAGTTTTGTTATCAAAATAAATAAATTATTAAATATAAATGTAAAAAAAAATAGAATTTACAAAAATGTAATAAGCTGTGCTGTATCAATAGCACAAGAGTTTTTATTATTTCTGAAGTTAAATATTGATGTTAAAAAAAAATTGAATTTACAAGAATGTAATAAGCTGTGCTGTATCAATAGCACAAGACTTTTTATTATTTCTGATTGGTTTAACCATGTCCCATATTATTTATCTTTGTCCCAGACCACAAAATTCTTATTCAACAGGTCTGGGAAGCAACTTTTAAGGAAACATACTTGCATGATGCACAACTGCTGACTTTCTGTCTTGGGCTTTTAGAAAAAAGAGTTCTACTCTCACTAGTATCACATATCATTTGTCAAACATATTAAATTATATTTTATTTAATAATTATTTAAATAATTAACTCAGTTCAAGGTTATATGTCAAGTCTGGTTTTCCCAATGACGCGTTGATCATGCATGTAATGTTTGATAGCAAATTATCTGATTGGTTGTAGAAATAACTTGATTGGTTAATCTATTTATGTTAATTTAAAGGTCAAGTACAGTCATGTGTACAGAGAGACGCGCGGGGAGCTAGAATTCTTCAGTCGTAGGTAGATCTTCATCCCAGCAAGACATTGTTATCTAGTCTTGAGCCGATTCTCATACTATGTAGATCGTTTAAAATCCAGTAGAAATCATTTAAATATTTTTATCTAAGTTACATGTAATTTTTATACATTTGCTGTTTCAAGTTATAAATTAAAAGTTTCTGTATTTGAATTGAGAAGGATTTTTGCCTATTTCTAGATTGCATTTAGATCTAGATATAACATAGTCCTTAGCAAGTCACAGTAATTCTTCTAGACAGCTGACTTCTTCTAATCCTCGGCATCACAGTTACAGGATCTTTATTCAAGAGGCAAAAGTTCATTCAAGATCATTACTACTTCAAGAGCTAATTCATCGTGACATGTATCATCATCAAAGATCTTCAGTGATCATGATAGAAAGGCACCTTTTACTCAAGTATTAAAGATCCATTGACCGTGACACTAGCCATCACTCAACTGGAGTGATATGGAGTATAAAATGATGATTGGCTTAATTTAGCTAAATTTGAGCAATTAAAACTAAAAAAAAAAGAAGATTGCTTTCTTTCTGCATGAAACTTAAGCAAAGGATTCATAACTGTGTTTTGTTTTAAATATTCAATTTCAACATGTAGGCACCTTGGTATTTCTATCATATTTCACTTCTGGTTACAGGCTTTTCAGATGTTTGAAGGTGAATATGAAAGTCTAGCAGCACTTAAAACAGCTGATCAGGTCAAGGTGCCTAGTCCAAAAAAGGTGCACTTTTTTTTGTATATTTCTTATACATGGATAAATACATATATTAAAAGGTCTCCATCATAAATATTGTTCATTTCAAACATGAAGATTAGAGAAAAAACAAACATTTGTATATACTTTATACATTTTTTTTTTTTATGAAAATTCCAACTTCATCACCCTCACTAAACAACTAGCATCTTTAATATTAGAAGTTTTCATTGAATGGCCTAATTATTCTTCAGCTTCAAATTCTTTTGTATTTATTGCTGTTTTTTTTTCTATTATAGACATTGTATCTTCAAATTTGCAGCTAATACTTCAGAAGTTATCATTCATGTTCAGCATTAATACTTATAAATCTCTATACCTGTATAATGCAGGTTTTAAGAAACCCTAAAGGTGGAGCTATGTTGGTCATGGACTATATTGACATGCAAGGATTGTCTCTTCATGCTGCTAAACTTGGAGAACAAATGGCAAGGTTCATATTCTTTAAATGTCTTCAAATTGGTAACCCATAACTAATAATTTAATGTGTTCTAAAATATTACATAACATGATTTATCCTAAGCAATGTTTACCTGGATTAATTTGAAGTGAAAGTGAACAATGTGATTGGGGTTCTCATTTCACTAGTGTCACATACATAAATGAATTATGGATTGAAAAACATTCTTTATGTAACTTTGTTATGAAATAATAGTATTTTTGCTTTACTGTTATGTTCCTATAGTCATAGATATTAGGGGTGCACCGGATAGTACTTTTTGATATCCGGCCGGAGTCGGATATAACCGGATAGTAAAATTAGATATTGAGCCGGAGCCGAATACCTGCATGACTCAAACAGCTCGTTTTACTGAAGTTTTTGCGAATCTTCTATATAACATACCTATATTCATATTATTTTGTTATTACTTTCTTACTTTAAACTCTATCACTAATTGATAAATTAAAATCAACAGCATTTTTTTTTTACAGATATGCATATCATAAACTAATCTTTGTAACATGAGATGGTGTGTGCGTATGTATGAGGCAGCTAATTGTAAAGTAAAATGTGGGATAACTCATGCAGAATATATAAACTTATATGTAACTAATGTAAATCTTTCAAAGGTTAAGTTCAATCTTGGTTTTATAGCGTAAATCTCTCTTAAGTACAATCTAAGTTGTATAGTGGGTAGATGTTTGTGTTCATGTACCGGTATTTTACACCATCAACTTGTCATTAGGCTCGTGTTTTAAAGGCCACAAACCGCTTCTGGTTTGTACCTTATACAGATAGTGGCTTAGTAAATATCTTAAGTAATTCCAGTAATAACGAGGAGTTACTTGACACTCTTAAATTTTATTAAAAATATTGTGATTCAATCAAGACACACACATAACACAAGAGTAAGATTTAAAGTTAACACGTTAGAAAACGTAATTCAACAGTGGTATTTATTTGCTGATTTCAATGCAGTCATTTCGTTGAATAAGTCTGGGTGTTTCGAGCGTAGATGACTAATCATATTGCTGGTTGAGAAGTCTTTAGGTTTGCCTAGTTTACCACGTGACAGAACTATTTTACAAGCATTGCAAACTGCTTTAGAGTTGTCCATTGTTTTGACATTAAAGTAACGCCATATAAGTGATGACTTTTTATCAGCCATTATTATTACTTTTCAATTTACTAAATGCCCTTGCAAGCCACTTTTATACCCGTGGCTTGTGTAACAAAATACTTGTAGGGGTGTGTCCTGTAATTCAGCTGTCACGTATTACAAATTGAATTCTACTTTTAAATGGCTTGCCTAGGGGAACGTGACAATAGAAAAAGGTAGTTGTGTCACTTATCTTAAGTCTGAATTTAATCAGAGACTTACAATGAATAACAAAAAAAAAATGACACAAGAAATCGGAAGGTAAAATATCAACTTAATGTTTAATCATAATATAACTCAATACAAAATGGAAGGGTTGACCAAAACCCTTTTACAAAAATGGCATGTAAAAATATTACAATACCAGAGTTTGAAAATATAATTACAAATACAAGCAAGGCCTTGAAAAAAAGAAAAATCTTAACTTACACGATCAAGTGGTATACCACGCACGGATCACGCAATGTCTCCGCTATTCTGTCTCACGGCTGTCTCCGTATGTCTGTCCGTCAACGTCACGCGGGCGGTCTTTATATAATCTACCGCGCGTCGATCTCAAGACAAATCTAGGAATTTCTCGAACCAAATACGTCATCAATTTCCCAGATCTAGAACGCTCTTCAAAGAGACAGAAAAAAAAAACACCCTCCTTTCAACCAGAGGTACACACACAGGTCAAGGACCGGTCACTGTCTGTGTGGCTTGACGAAAAAAAAAAACTTATTACACAAGGGGCGGACAACCTACCCGTCTCTCGACCGCAACAGGTCAAAGAAAGAAAAAAACAACGCCTAGATACGTAACACAGCGTTCTAATTGACATTTCTCTCCAAGTAAACAAACTAAGTGTCATCATCTAGTGACCTATAGACAGTGTCAATATGTCTTAACAATTTGCGTTAATCCATTCTGGCTTAAGAATGGTCAATGTCTATATTCTCTATCAATACATTGTCATGGATTAAACAAATAAGAAGTTGGGGGTGTTGAGTCTCTTGAGCCCTCCCTTTAAAGATACCCTTGGTTAGTGTCTGTTTGGCTTGTAGTCTTCACTCATAATTGAGACTTAACTCAAAGTAAACAAACTTATTACCCGTCCAATAGTATAAAAGGTGTGGTTTGTGGTCCAGACCCTTGATTGACAACCTATCTCATAATAAACAAACTCATACCAAATTAACCTTATAGAGATTTGGCTTCTAGTCCCGCCCCTAATAAAAATTCTACTCCAAGTAAACAAACTCAGTTCCCTCATAAGATGTGACCTCTAGACAGTGTCAACACGTTGACATGTGGCTTAATGTGGTCAGCTGCCTATCTGTGAACTCAATGTTATGGACTAAACAAACAAAAGGAGGTGGGGGTAGGTCATCTCTACCTCTGGAGATATACCCTCACATCTAGACAGATTATCAGCGTGACGTAGTTAAGGAATATGACATGTTTACTAGACCACTCAAAGGTCAAGACAAGCCAGTGTGCCAGACATCGCTGCTACGTATGTAATACGAATTTATAATGTAAAGTCTAGTCCCCCCCCCCCCCCCCCCAATAACAAACCTAGTTCCCTCGTGTGACCTCTAGAGAGTGCTTACGTCCATCGTATCTGACTTGGGGTCACCTGTCAATCAATGAACTCAATGTGATGGGCTAAACAAATAAAAGGGGGAGGGAGTTGTTCATCTAGAAATATACCTGGTTACCTTTGAGGTGTGGCTCTTGTAGTCCAGCCCCCCCCCCCCCACCCCCCCAAATAAAGATTAACTACTAAGTAAACAAACTCAGTTCCCTCGAAAAGTGTGACCACTAGAGAGTGTCTATACGCTGACATTAAACCTACGTCCATCGTATTGAACTTGTGGTTACCTGCCTATAAAAAACTCAATGTGATGGACTAAACAAATAAAAGGGGGTGGGAGTTGTTCATCTCTACCTCTGGAGATATACCCGCACAGCTAGACAGACGTCTGGTCAGCATGACGTAGTCAAGGAATGTAACATTTTAACATGTTAACTAACTTACTCAAAGGTCAAGACAAATTGAAAAAAGTGCCAGCCATTGCATCTCTGTATGTAAAGCGCATTTATGATGTAAAGTTTCATCTCTATTTATATTAAGTTATTAACATGCCTTGTCTTTATAATAAACGATGTTTGGTGCATATTTATAATGGCTCTATTTTTAAGCACATTATTTTGTTTTCATATAAACATTAATACATTCTATAACAGACAGTAATGGAACTAGGTCCACTTTATGCATATTAAATAGGTGTATTTTTTTACTATCCGGTAGTGATATCCGACCGGAGCCGGATAGCACCGGATAGTAAAAAATGCCGGATATTCGCCAGAAGCCGGAGCCGGAGGGACTATCCTGTGCAACCCTAATATATATATATATATATATATATATATATATATATATGATGTATGTATGTATGTGTGTATATGTGATGAATGTATGTATCTGTGTATATGTGATGTGATGAATGTATAGATGATGGGTGGTGTGATTCGATGTATGTATGTGTGATAGATGTATGTTTCTTATCTTAAATGATACAGACATTACTTAAAAAAAGAAGATGATTACATCCTACGCGTCATGCATTTAGTCATGCATATTAACCAATGACCTAAACTCTGCCAAGTCACTGGTTTTCCTGGCTAGCTCAGGCAACCCATTCCATACTCTATAGCACTAGGATTTGATTTATGTATGTGTAATGTGATGGATGGATGTGTGATGTGATGGATGTGGGATGCAATGTATGTATATGTGATGGATGGATTTGTGATTTGATGGATTTATAAGTGATGGATGGATATGTGATTTGATGTAAGTGTGATGTGATGGATATACTGTGCTATTCATTACATTTTATAAAACTCTGTCATAATGAAGTTAATAAATGTATTTAGTATTCCTCATATTCTTCTGCTGTTTATTCTTTGTGATCTTGTAGGCTGCATTTATTCAATAAGGGACTAAAGGAAAAGGCAGTATCTAAACAACAGTCACTTCATTATAAAGTAGACTACTCCTGCTATGTTACACACTTTGGATTCCCTGTGACTACTTGTTGTGGTTACCTCCCTCAAGACAATAACTGGATGGATAATTGGCTAGTCAGTTCTTTCTATTTTCATTTCATTATTTTATTTCCATCTAACTACCAGATAATGGTTTACAGCATTAAAAAAAAATTAATTTTAAATTGACACAGAATATACTCTTTATCTTAGTTCCCACTCCTTTTTTTTAGTGATAATTTCATGTTGGCACACAAACACTTTTACAGTTTTTCAGAACATTTATATTTTTAGTTTCTTTGTATTAAATTTTGTATCATAATCTTTCTACATTTTAGAAATATATGTTTTATAAATTTTAGCTCATTATTTGCTTCACACTAGATTTGTTAGCTCCATAAGGTTTGTCTCATGATACTTTGTTTCTTATTGATTTGAACATATGATAGTTTACAAGTTCATGCCACATTGTAAAAAAGATCCTTCTAGTCTTCTTAGTTTTAGTTTGTCTTGCTTAATTTAAAATATATTAATTCATGACATAATGGGAAAAAAAAAGATACTGGTATCTTTTGAACCCACAATAAAAGAATAAATAAGAATATATGGTGGATGATTGATCGTTAGAAATGTAACACATTGGCTGGCTGATTACACTAAGGTTATATATAGTGTCTGGCTGACACCCACAGAGCACTTCCACCCTTTTCATTCAGCTGTTTTAAAAGAAATGGTTGGTGCTGACACACTTTGGGATCTGTAGCTTCGCAGGTTCTCACAGTATGTAGTACTGTGTGCTCCAAGCTGCCTATGGGTCGCCATCTGCTAATTTTTCCTCAACGTTGACTTCTAATCCACTTCCAATATATATGTAGTTTATTATCTATTAAATGTAGTTTCCTTCAATATAGTAACAACATAATTTGCATGGTTGGTGCTGACACACTTTGGTATCTGTAGCGTTGCAGGTTCTCACAGTATGTAGTACTGTGTGCTCCAAGCTGCCTATGGGTCGCCATCTGCTAATTTTTCCTCAACGTTGACTCCTAATCCACTTCCAATATATATGTACTTTATTATCTATTAAATGTAGTTTCCTTCAATATAGTAACAACATAATTTGCATAATTTTGCCAGGATTTCTTTGCCAGAAAAATAGACCAGCACGTCAGGTGGGCTGAAGAAAAGGTAAATTATTTTTATTTGGCATAAGATAGGTCGTTAAATCATTGAGGTGGATTAATTAGCATTTGTCTATGTCAGCAGTAATGACTGTGTTGCTTCTTTTTTTAGTTACAAATTCATTATAGAGTTTTATTCTATAGATGAAATTACATGTTCTTTAAAACTTAAAAAAAAAAGGCTGAAATTATAAGCCTTTTCAAATAATTAACAGTATCATAATTGCTAAGAAGATAAATGTAAAAGAAGGAAATTTATTTTGATTTGTTTTACATTGTTCCATATTTTGTTTTTTTTTATCATTATTCTCAATACTTTCAGTTTTCTTGAAAAGTTAATAGCTTTAAGTGAGCTGCTCTGAACAGCTTTTAATAATATATAATCTCAAAAAAAACAACTAATTTTCTAGAGGTAGAAAATGGTAAAGTTTTGGCAATGCTAGAGTAATAAGTATTTTTATAGTGGCAGTAGAGAATTAATAGAGTCTTTGTAAAAAAAATCTTTATCTTTTTTCTTTATTCCAAAGAAAATTTGTTTTATGATTTTGCAGAGAATAGAGTTAACATGTCATAGCAAAAAATAAACAATTCTGTTTCATAGAAATTTTAAAATATTTTTCTTTACATTTTGTTTTGTTTCAGTATAATGATCGTGATGTTGGTCAAGAATGGTCTTCTTTACTACCTAAACTTCCAAAACTATTTCTTGACCTTGACATTGTCCCTGCACTTCTGCATGGTGACCTATGGGGAGGCAATGCCGCAGAAACTGATGAAGACCCAGGTATTTTTCCTTTCTTTACTTAAGTATAACTTTTGTTATCTTTACTTGTATCATTTGCTCTATATAATTTACTGTTATATTTACTATCATATAATGGTACTTAAAATTATTTTTTTTTACACAGAATGGACTACTAGTTTTATTGTTGTTTGAAGCTATTTATTTAATTGCAATGTTCATCCATTTGGTTAAATATGTTAGTTTTTAAAATTAAATAATTAGTCACCTACTTGATATTCATTCTTGCAATTTTCTTTCATGAAATAATAAATATAATTATTTTGATGATAGACTATATAAAACTGAACCATACAGAAGTAGACAGGTTGCATCACTATTGAATCATTCTCATTAACAATTTTTTTTCTTTAAATAAATATTTAATATTTTTGTGTGGAATATTGATAAACCTACTTAATCATTTTTTTTCTACCTTGATATTTCTCTGACAATATAACCAAGACCAAACGTTTTCCCAACTTTGTAACTGATTGATTTGATAAAAGGAGAGTATACAAATCTTTGTAAATACCTGAACATATTTTTCATCATTAAGTTGCATTGCTCACTGATTACAATTAAGTTCTTAATTTTTTTTTGTTTCTGGTAGTTATTTTTGATCCAGCTTCCTTCTATGGTCACTCTGAATATGACTTGGCAATCTCCAAAATGTTTGGTGGCTTTGGGCAGACATATTTCAACAGCTACCATAATCTAATCCCTAAACAACAAGGATTTAATGACAGACAGGATTTGTACGTGATGTTTCATTACTTCAACCATTGGTTAGTACAATGCCTCCAGTAGTTAGTACATTGTAACAATATAACATGAGTTAAAAATCTTCACCTTTTAATGTTATTGAGACTTTGTTTTCATGGTGAAGATTAAATTATAATATTATTGGTACAGTCCACACAAAAAAAATAAAAAATTTAAAAAAGTGAGACTAGGGTCTTTTGGATTGCAACCTTTTTACTAATTTCCAAGACTCACTTGTTGAAGTTGTGAATCAAGTGCTATTTTTCTTTGATGTTCTTGGTCTTTAGCTTCAGATTGAAGGCAGGATCCCTATATACATGGTTTATATGCATAGTTTAATTATATTTCAGATCTCTATCTGTAGTCAAATTATAAGTCAGATCATTAACCACATGGTCCAATTATATAGTTTTAATTCCTGGTACAATTTAAGTCAGATTTCTATCTGCAGGGTTTAACTATAGCTCTAAAATCTATCTAAAATGTCAAACTTTAGATCAGATCTCTATCTACAGAGGCTGCATTTTAGATCAATCTCTATCTTCAGGACCCAATTTTTATTGTTGGCTTTACAGAGTTTAATTGTTGGTCAAATCTTCATGTATAGAGTTACATTATGGTCAGAGCTCTATCTATAGAGTTGCATTATGGTCAGAGCTCTATCTATAGAGTTGCATTATGGTCAGAGCTCTATCTATAGAGTTGCATTATGGTCAGAGCTCTATCTATAGAGTTACATTATGGTCAGAGCTCTATCTATAGAGTTACATTATGGTCAGAGCTCTATCTATAGAGTTACATTATGGTCAGAGCTCTATCTATAGAGTTACATTATGGTCAGAGCTCTATCTACAGAGTTACATTATGGTCAGAGCTCTATCTATAGAGTTACATTATGGTCAGAGCTCTATCTATAGAGTTACATTATGGTCAGAGCTCTATCTATAGAGTTACATTATGGTCAGAGCTCTATCTATAGAGTTACATTATGGTCAGAGCTCTTTTTGTAGTTTCTTTTTTTTAAAGGTCCTATCTTTATCTGCATTGTCACACTGGACTCAATCTGCCTTTTGACTTGAAACTTCTCTCCCTTCTAGACAACTGTATAACTTTGTTAGCAGATAGGATTGAAATGTTAATTAGTGTATGTTTGATGCAATGTAAATTTCAGCTGATCATCTGTTCAAATCATTCTACTGACTTCCCATTTGTGCAAAAATTTTTATTTAATAAAATGAGAATACATTTTCAGCGCAATAACAGTGATGAATTCCTTGATGTTCAGCAAAGAACCTTGAACTCACTGGCATCAGTGTCATTGGTTATCCTCTGCTGGTCCTATTGAGATCAGAAATACCAGTGGCTTCACTGCTTTCAAAAAGAACTAAAGAAAATGTTCAAATGGACCTTCAATAGGCGATTTATTTTTCTATCTCTTTCATTGAAGATTTGTTTTCCAAGCTTAACATAACTCAATAAAAATACATCATTGTAGTAATGTTCTGTGCCTACTCAAGTACGTAGGTTTTGTGCTAAAAACATAAATATATTCTTATTCTTGTTAATGGCAGTACTTTGAATAATTAAATAATACCTGTCACTTTTTGTAATGTGTCCATTTATCTTTTTTCAGGAATCATTTTGATGGTGGCTATAAAAGCTCTACAATCAGACTCATGCATGGTTTAAATAAAAAACTATCTTCTTAAGCAGGTATTTAAACTTATAAAGATCAAGGCTCAGAGTAAACATAGCTGGTGTGTACAACTATTTCTGCTTACAAACTTCTGTTGCTTCCAATAGAAATGTTTTGTTGTTTAGAAATGTCTATACTTTTGTTCTGCTATTGACCTTGTTTGAAAAACAGCAACTGTGTATTTAATTTCATCTCTATTTATCTAAGTATTTTTGTTTGAAATTCTTAGAAGTCATAGGTCCCTTGAGTTTTTTACTGTATAATCATGTTTCCCTAATTTTGTTTTTTCCATCACTCATAAAGTTTCACACAGGGGTATCTTTTAGCCTTCAATGGTGCCCACAAACTGCCTCTATATTGGTTGCCTTGGTGGTTGTGCTGGCACATCGTCTAGGGATTGAATTGCTAGGGAGCTAATCCAGCTAATTGTCAACAGGAAGACAGGAACATCTATCTTATGAAATACAGACGTTGCTTCAAAAAGATGATTACATTCTACGCATGTTCCTAGGTCAATCTAGTCATGCATGTTAATCAATGACTTAAATTCTGCCAAGTCATTGGTTTTCCTGTCTGACTCACGCAACCCATTCCATGGTCTAAAAGCACTAGGGAAGAAGGAGCATTTGTACAAATTTGTCCTAGCATTTGGAACAAAGAATATGCCTTTATCTTTGTCTTTCTGAGTATTTTACTACGTTTTGCTTTTGTATTTGAAGATTATGGTTAAGTTGTTTTTTTATATATAATTGCTACTTTACTTTTAAGTCTTCGATCCTGAAGGCTTTCTAAATTTTGTGCTTTTTCTTAAGTTGTTACTTTAATCAAATATGAATATTCATTTGTTATGAATCTCACTGCTCTATTTTGTGTCTGTTCCAGTTTCTTAATGTTTTCTTGAGTTGAGGGGTCCCAAACAAGGAAGCATATTCTATTATTGGCCTAACCAAGGTTAAATAGCATTTTAGCTTTATGCTCTTATTTGATTTATAGAAATTTCTTTTAATAAACCCTAATGCTTTGTTTGATTTTTTGATAGTTTCATCAATATGGGTATTCAATATGGGGAAAATAAGAAACTGAAGTGCACTGAAACAAAACAAAATTGGGGGGTGCTGAGAGCCAAAGGGGCGGTAGGGGCCTGGGGAGCGATGGGCATACAGGGGGAAATAGGAAACTAAAGTGCACTGAAACAAAACAAATAAAAAAAGTATTCTCCTGGCAAACTAAATATAGACAAATTATAGTTAGCTTGCTTCTAATTTAAGAACAGAAACAGCTTTAGAATTTGAGTTCGGGAATCCCATTTTCTATTTTAAAATTCTTACTCGGTAGGCTCCTATTGTCCTTAGATCTTGCGCGCGTAAACTTTTATGATTTGATAAACAAAATAGGTAATAGGCCTTTTAGATTATAGTTTTTTTTCTATACACATGTTAATATATTGTTATGTAAATGTTAATTTAAAAAAAAACGCTAAAGCTAAAATTCAAATAGATTAATTTAACCTTTTTTTTTAAAACAAAAAAAATTGTGTTGTTTACGAAAATTCGCTGGTATGTAAAGGAGTATTTTCCACAGTTTTAGTGAATTGCCACTAGATAAAAAGTATTTCAATCTTCTACTTTGAATTACTGCATTTTCAGACGTGGTTATGAAACCAAGTCAACTTCACGAACATATAGCAATATCCAAAAATAATTTAAGAATATTCATGAACAATTATACAAATCTACTATTCAAACAATATTTTAAAAAAACAAAAAACGGCAGGATATATTTTAGCGCCTCTTAGAAAAATGCATAGCTTTTTTTTTTAAAGTCTTATGATATTGTTTGAAAGTTGATTGAAACTAAAATTAAAATTTTCTAAAATTATCTGTAGCACAAAATACTTTTTTTTTTCTTGTTAGTGATGAAATATGATTTTTAAACTTGTCTAGTTATGTAGCTTATGACTACATATAGGGAACCATCAGTGGTTGGACGCTACAATGACTTCATAAGTAATATAGAATAAAGAACAGATCTATTCACCTTGTGAGTTATGATACACAGGCAACATCTGTTAAAATTGTAGCCCACAATTTGATTTCTATTTGAATCTAATTATAAAAATAGTACATAAAAAACAAACCCATGCTGAAAATAAGCGCATCTTACAACAGTTTTGTGAAACAAATGATAAGCAACATGTTAAACTCTTATTGTAAACTGAAGTTTGCTGGATTTCGAAAGGGAGTTGTTATTGCCCATTTTTCTAAGCTCTTAAATACAATTTCGGAAATTTTTTTTTTGATAAACAGGAAGATTCAACTGTTGACGATGACTTAAAGCAGGCTAAAAAAAATGTTTTACATGGTAGGCATCTAACATAAACCAAGCTCCAACTGCAAGGAAAGAAATTGACTTTCATTGATTAAATCATTTTCTCTTTTATCGAGATATTAAATCTATTTTAAAGGGTTTTACAATCTTACATAACTTGTTTGTTGACAATTGAATTACTGCTTAAGGACATCGATATTTAAGTAATTCACCTAACATTGCTCTAAGAAGAAATGGCTTTTCGCTTCTAGGATGTAAATAAAAAAAATTAAATATAAATGACAATTATTAAACATCTGTTACTGATGTTTAAATTGAGTTTGCAGGAAAATAGATTTACAAAATTATATCTTCAGTTAAAAGAATGTTAACATAGGAGGCACAACAGAGATGTGGCTGCATTTAAATGTATCAGTAAAATTTCAAAACTGTGGTCGACAATGAAATTATTTGTTAGCTTTTCCATCAACATACATGGTTAACCTAGATGTAGCCTTGCTTTGGCTCATTTAAAGCTTGAAATTTCTAACATTGTCAGACTGCAGGAGGCACAAGGTTCCCATTAGCTTAATTTCATTTTGTACTGAGTTCAGCAATAATAATGTTTATATTTAAAAATAAAACTAAATTTATAATTAAACCTAAAAAAAAATATTGCCTAATATTCAGTAATTTAAAAAGGAACAATTCTTAGGATTTGAAAGAAAGTCATGACAATGAGATAAATTTATGTATGTAATCACTGCAAATTGTTTGACATATTTTTTTATAATGATAATAAGGCAATGTCTTTTGATTCCGAAGATTAAGGCTGAGTGCAGTGTTTCACATAACTACGCAAACCCAGTTGCATCCTGCATATTTTCCCGAATTTCCTGCAGACAAAGCCTTTGTCCGCTGGCGCCCTTTTTAAGCTTTCTTTCCATCTATTGTCTTCAATAATGGCTTTTCTTTAAGTCTCAAATGTTTGTCCCGCACCTTTTGTGAGAAGCCATCTGCTGCCATATACTTTCCTTTATGCCAGTGAGGGTGAATGGCGCCTGAGTTTATCTTTATAGCTCTTACGGGGGCACCTCTGTAACACCGTCCTCCCCTAAGCTCGCCTAAGAAGGTCGCCTTTGGCATGCGATCGTCTCTCATCCAGGATAAGTGTTATTAACAGCATAAAAATTAATAAATAAATGACATGTTATGCAAATTTGCATATTATTATGATTGTTTTTCTCACGGGGAGGGGGGAGGGCGATGGCGGATTTTTTAAACGAAAAAATACGAAAAGGGGGCGGTAGGATAAAAAAAGTTTGAAGACCACTGGTCTAGACAAATGATGTATCAAGTATATGTCTCAAAGCCAAAAAAAAAAAAAAAAAGCTTAGTCTAGATAAACGATGTGTCAAGCCTTTAAGGCGGGGCTTACTTTTTTTAAGTTCTAGATCTAGCAACCAGCATGCATCAGCGTTATTCAATGATATGAAACGAAAATAATTTCTTTCGATAAAACCCCAAGAGATTGTTTTTTCAGAAACTGTGTGTGAGCATGAGCTTGTTTTAGGTTGCAAACCTGTTTGTCTAGTAAAGAATAAAAAGCAATTTAAAAAAAACAACAACAGCATGTTCTGGTAGTCATGCAAATCATTCTGTGAATTTTTTTGTTTGTATGTTTTATCTTACCGTCTGGAGATTCTTAAAGTAGGCCTACAGACTGCAAATGCAGTGGATCTTTATTTTTTTTTGTCCAACCACATCCTTAATTGGAACGATAGATAAGTAGACAGATGCGTAGCTAGTCAAGTGTGTGTGGTGCGGGCCTCACGGGACATCCTGTTGTGAGAGGTATTAAACTTGACTCAAGAAGAGCCTTTATTAAGTTCCTATTCCCTTAAGCTTTTCTGTAAAAACAACAACAGGATCATATAGACCTAAAGACTGTGGAGATTGGCCTGCAGATGTTACAGATGATGCTCGAATACAATCAGTCAGTTAAGGATCTGATACCAGTTCAGCGAATGGAAGGTCCATTCAGAGAACTCTAGAGGTATCAAGAATCAGCAAAAGTAAAGACTATGAAGCTTTCAAAGGTTTGGTTCTTCCGGCGAGTTCAAAAGGCGAGATAGCTTTGACAAAGTGTTGCTCGTCAACAAAATCCTTTTTTTTTTCTCCCTGCTTACTCTTCTCCACAAGACCAAGTAGGTACATCTGCATGGATTCAATGAGTAGGGGAGGTTATTGCCGAAATTTGAAAACCAAGCGACTGCAGAGCTCACAATCAGTCTTTGTTTGCTTGAAGGGAGCTTCACGTCTGCGAGTAGGAAACAGTCTAAACAGCAAGGCTCAAGATTTGATCAAACTAGAGAAAAAAGTGTAGAGTAAGTTGTATTAATATAAAGTTGTAACAGTATAAAGGTCTTTCAATTTAAAGTAGACAAGGTTGTGGGAGCTCTTTTACAACTCCGCACAGTGCAATGAGGATGCTCTCGCACCCTTTGGGCACTCCACGGAAGTCTTGTTTTGCTACCCTTTGACCTAATCGTTTCTTCTTACGATCTTTTACACTCGGGAGCCACCATGAGGCACTTTCTCCTGTTAGTGAAAACAGCTTCTATCTCAGCCACATGTGAAGGCTAGGATTCGGCCTTGTCGAAGCTATTTGAGACGCCATTGGAAGTGCTTATATCCAATACCACTTCCGGCAATGACTATCTTACGGAACTCCACACAATAATAGTCTATATTCCCTTATTTGTAAAATAAATAATGTACGGGGGCACAAAATAAAAAATTATTTTTGATTTTTAATTTAAAAAAATTAATAAAAGGTGGATTTATTCCGAGAAATGCCGCCTACAGGCCAATTCTAGCAACACCATCAATGCTTATCAGTAACACTTTTTAAAAAAAAGTTAAGACGTGTTAATGACTCATTATATTATTACTTATTCTTTTTTGTTCAACCTACAGGTTTTTCTTAGACACATCTACACGAGAATTTAAATGCGTCACATATTATATTTTTTAGTCATATATGATTCTATTATAATTAGTCTTGTAAGTAAAATTGACCCATCAGCTATATTTGTAATCTGATCGGGACGTGTCACTGAGTATTTAAAAAAAATCGTTGGTAAAGGGTAAAAAAAAAAAATGGAATGCTGAAATAATTTATTTCATTGAAACATTAGATGTTGACTTCCTTCGCTTGGCTTTGCATTAGCTTGAACTGAACTAGCAACGTGTTCGCAAGTCAATCACCTTTAAGACGCTGATCAGCACAAAGTAGTCTATATTGAGATGAGCCTTTAGTAAAGGTATTACCACAAGAGTTGGCATTGATACACTAGACGTTTTTGGAGTTCAGCAGTTTGAGTTTTAAGGACAACTGCATATCTAATTGCATTAAAAATGTCAAGGACGTTAAATTGATCCTGAATGTTGCCAATTAATATTTTTTCTTTTTAAAGCCTATAGTTCTATAATGCACAATTATATCCGAGTATATTATGAAACTTATATTATAAATTGTAAAAACTTGCTAATAAATATCTAGATTTAGTTTTTAAATGCAATGGCTTCCTTTTCAGATGTCTAATGTATAAAAGAGATCAGTGCAATTATTGTAGCTAAAGAACATGTAGATCAGTGCTATTATTGTAACTAAACAACATATAGATCAGTGCTATTATTGTAACTAAACAACATGTAGATCAGTGCTATTATTGTAACTAAACAACATGTAGATCAGTGCAATTATTGTAGCTAAACATGTAGATCAGTGCTATTATTGTAACTAAACAACATGTAGATCAGTGCTATTATTGTAACTAAACAACATGTAAAGCTTTAAAAACACATATCTTGTCAACACTTTCTTTATTTTTGTACACCGGATACACCAAAAAGCTTACTATTTATAGTTTACTTCAGGAAAACAGCTTGTTGGACATCATTTCTGTTTATTAACAGATGAAGAAGGATCTTCCTAGTCAAACTTCGTCGTATCAGTATAGCCATTCACTCTAAACTGGGTGTCTTTTCCCTAGATCAGTGTTTCCCAAACTGTGTTCCGCAGAACCCTTGTGTTCCATGAGGCCTGATTAGGTGTTCCGCGCACTACTGGAATAATTAACTAATTAATCTATAAGTAAATGCAGGGGAATATTTTTATTAGTTCTTCTTGGGAATAAAATACATTTTTGTAACATCTCTATGAACTTGGAATTGATCTAGATTTTGAAAGCCACCTGAAACAAAGATACAATAAAGTAACACCTGTATTATATAAGATAAGATCAACCATTAAATGATTTCTGGTCGAGTTTTTACCGAACAGCACAACAATATTTTGAAAAACCTATTTTTAAAATATTTTTTTTTCAGTTTCATACAGCTTATTGTGGGAAGAAAGATGTTCTTATGTTGCAACAAAGTATAAGTATAGAAACAGGCTTCACGTAACACCAGGGTTAGGGTTAGAATTCATATTTATATATAGATCTATATATAAACTATACATAATTTACCCGCGGGTCTTAATTTGCGTATCACTTTCGATATAGTCACTGAGAGTGCTTTGTAAACAATTAAACGAAATAATTTTATAAGTAAAGGGAATGCGTGAATATAACAATAGTATGAATGGAGCTAGCAAAATAGCTAATCGACTTAAATTCATTTATCCAATAAAAACATTTGCTTGAAGGCTTACATATATTTGATTAAAATTTGAAATGAATAGACTTAATTTTTGTATGTTCATGTGTTAACGTATAAAGTAGATCTTAAGTTAGACAGATCTAGATCTAGACTAATCTTGAATAGAGTTCATCCTGCGCGTGCGTGAAGGCTTCGCTCTTCGCTTTTTTTTTATTATTAGATTACGCGATTCATGAATGAAACTATTAGAATATATCTCAACACGGCTTCCAGCTTTAGCGAACGAATGTATGAAAAATGCTTTAGAAAAACAAATTTGAATATTAATTTAATTAAAATATGAAATGAATGGACTATAATTAGTATGTTTATTTGTTTAATTATAAAGCTACCTTTGTGAAGAGAAGTTCTATCATCTTAGAGTTGAATTTGTGTTTTAGACCTGCCCGCTCCCATCCCCCTCACCTGCCTGAGGTTTTGGACAAGGAAGTAAAACATTTTACAAAATAACAAAAAAATTATTAGATCTACATTAAAAAAACAAGAACATTCAATTCTCGACTGCACACTCCAAACAGATAACATTAGGCCTACATACATTCTTAACTACTATTCGGGAGGACGTCTCTAAAGCCAGTATTACCTTAGCTGAAAACATGTGCTCAGATCTGCAGAAGCTCAAATGCGTATTGGCCACAAGTAAAAGATGCAATACGGGGATCACTGTATTCTTTCATGTACCGGATTGTTCAAGAAATAATCACGCGAATTCAAGATGTGGCAGAGAAAAAATAATTTTGTCACCTTCCAAACTATTGAATCCTCAGATTGAAATCAACCTCGATAGAGCTCCTAGTGACATTGACTAAAACGAATTTCGTCTGGAGTGAAAGAGGCTTAAACTTTCAACGGTTTTTAGCACTTTCTTCAAAAGCCTCCAAAATTCGTAACAAGGATCTGTTGAGTTCTTCTTGAGTTTTATGAAATAAAAATATCGGCTAGATGATCTAGTCACGGTTATCGTCATCTTTATTCGAATATTTCTGACAATTACGTTAAGGGCGCCTACATACGAGTGAAATTTTTCGACACAAAAATTTTGAACACAAATTATCTGCAATCAGCGATGACAAATTTATGACACACTAATTTGATAATTTTGTCTATAAAACAAGAGTTTGATTACAAATTGATTAAAATGAGATTATCAATAATTTTCCCCAAGAAATCTCGTAAAATTCTTTTGTAGTATTTTTTTTGGGGGGAGAGGCAATTATTAATACTTTAGTAATAAAAACACGTTTATTTTCTTTTTTTGGTAGGCATCAAGAGGAGATGTAGTAATCAATGCCCTAGCTACGCCAATGGCATGTCCTAAATTAAAAACAAAACTTGTTATTAGCTATTGTTTCCTCCTTCATTTGTAGAACCACTATAGTTTACGTGGAACACTTTTTCATATGGCTGTGGTGCCCTTTTTTGGAGAGACTCCCATCCACATTTATCACAGGTTAAGTTGGCTTTCTCTTTGGTGGTAGAGGAGTCAGCCATTTTTCTTTTGGCACGCTTTTCTTCCAGAGCTGAGGCCCATGTTTTTTCACTGTCAGTAGCTTTCTTGGTCACCATCTCTCTCCAACTAGTGCGGTCTTGGGCTATGTCTTCTCAATGTTCAGTATCAATGTTCACTGTTTGTAGGTCCCGTTTATTATATCCATGTAACAGAGGTGGGGGCGACCAGTTTTTCTTGAGCCGACCCGAGTAGCCCGTAAAGAATGATTTTTTTGGGGTGCGATTGTCCTCCATCCGGCGAAATGTCCGAGCAAGCGCAGGTGGCGTTGTCTGAATACTGTAAAGATGCTGGGAAAGCTCATTTGCGCAAGGATCTCAGTATTGCACACTCTCTCTTGCCATGTGATTTTCAAGATCCTTCGGAGGCAGAGCAAGTGGAATGAGTTTAGTTGTTAGCAAAGGTATTTGTTTATTTAAGAGTGGCTACCAGGTCCAGTTGTATGGTCGCCCGTAGGATGTTTCGAAGGGGGGGGGGACTGCAAGCCGCCATTTATGCCTCAACTTTATTGTTACGGAGAATAGTAACATAAAAAACTGGCGCTCCCTCCATACCAATGCTATATTAAGTGCACCGTAAATAATTGTTTCATGAAATAAAAACCTAAACATATGAACAAAGTATTTACTGTACAAGTTGTTAAGTTTATCTGTGCGGCACGTGCCTCCCAATAATCGATCAAACAAAAACTGCAAACGTTGACTGTGGCTGCCGAAAGTGTCAAAAACTTTACTAATGAATTGGTTGTCGTCGCGATTGACAAACTGGCAATGAACGCGTTCTGATATTCTTCTTTGTCTTGCAGATCTTGTTGGCAAAGTCTCGGCAGCACCAACATAATACCCGGTACCAAGTTTTTCTACCAGCAGTCTCGCCTTCCGGAATATACCATCATTAAAGTGCTCCTTATCATGGTCAAGTTGATTTTTTATTTAATTATGTCATTAATGTGACTGTTGATGTGTTGTTGAGCGGCCAATATTTAGGTTAGATAGACTGCAATATCAGGGAAACTGGTTTAACAACAGATGAATAATTGATGCCCAATCAAAAGACAAATCAGAAACACATGAGGAGAAGACACCGATTACACATATGCAGTTTGTCTGGCTTCACTTACTGCCGTTATATTGAGATCTGCCAAAAAGAAAGATTTTTTCGAAGTTGTGACTTAAAGCTTGAATAGATTCATATTTCTCAGTCCACTGTGTCTCACAAGAGGTAAATTAAACAACAACGCTCTCGCTTGAGCCTTCTCAGTGCATGAGATATCTGCAGTTTCCTCACCAAAATACCCAGCAGCTAATTTAGGATGCTGCTGCTCGTATTTTATTTATTTATTTGTGTTTTTTCGCTGCTGCCAGTGCTCCATTGAGATCAACCCTTTGACTCAGACGATGGCATGTGAACAACTTTCTTGTATCTCTTCTATCGTAAACTGGTGGACGTGTTTTACCTGCTATTTTATTGAGCGTTAATACCGACCGTAACTCCGCAAGACGGGAATACATTTACACTTTTTACTCTTCTTCAAAGAAATGTTCACACTTATCACGTTGAAAGTCAACTGGCAGGGATGATAATTAAGATCTAGGTTCACAGTAAGAAATAAGCAAGCAACAACCATTAGTGCCATGGCGTAGAACAACACTTTATTATATTGAACGAATGCACCTTTGCGCATCATATCAACAAGGGATTTCTTCTCCAAGGCAATAAAAACATTAAACAACAAACGTCATATTCTAGACCTTAACAAAATATAATAATAACTATAGTTATGTGCAAATGAAAACAAATCTTCACGACTAACGTGTTATACAATATTTGACATCCTTTATGGTGCGAAGAATCGCAAGCCTATAATATAAGGCGTACATGGTCAGACATGAAGTAGAGATTTGCCTATTCTAGTTTCTTAAAATAATAGCCTATATTTACTACTGTACTTCAGTGGAAGCACAATTTATTAAGTTGCTACTTAACAGAAGTTAATTGTGTCTACTCAGAATTTAGAGGGGTGCACGTACATGGTCGGCCATCAATTCCTGCTAAGCCTAGGCTAGTCTACTATAATATTAACAATTAACATATCTTTACTTCAATCAACAGTGGAATCACTACTTGTCTACTTGCTACTTACATTTTGATTGATTGGACGGTGCCACAAAAAAAAAATGGCTAGAATTTGTCTACTCAGAATCCAGGGGGGTGCACCACTTTGCATCTACCTGCGGACGCCCATGTCCAGTTGGATAGTGTTGGACGGTTGCTAGACATTAAGATGATCGTGTTACAAAATATTTATATCAGTCTCTTATTTAAATCTACGGATATATAAAATGTGGCTATATTTTGAAGGGTAGAGGAAATGGAAGCGTAACTCTTTATGATTGTTGTACATAATCCTAAACAAAGTTCTCCAAAACGTATAAACCACGACCAGGTAGTCTTACATCAACCCTCAATCTAGATACATCTTACAGTTGACGTTTTTGTTCAACCCAGTGGGCTTTAGTGTAGACCAAGATATAGATCGGTGTAGTTGGGTTCATGATAAAGGTGGATGTATTGGGTTCAAGATTGTCACAGTTTCACTTGACATTGCCTGATTTAATGTTCACGTCATGTTAAGAGGTTAAAAGACACGTGGAATTCCTGATGTAGAAAACAGGAAGTAGAATGAATAAAGTTGACTTTGAGGTCAGTCAAGTGGTATCCTTTAGACCGGGCGGTCAAGGAATATAGCGACAGTAGCGACTTAGAAAAGTCGAGTAATAATTTCAGTTAGATAGTAACTTTTGGGCAGTTGATGCCAGTGGTCTTTTTGAGACATGCATTTCTAGTAGTTAATCTGTATTATTCTGTACAGTGTTGCCCGCTGAGATGCGGACGTTATTTGTAATCTACTCTGGAGAGTTTAACGTATTGGATATATTTGATACCACTGTTATGTGGATAGGATTTTCTTGACTTGTGTAACTAACAAGGAATGCAGTATTATTATTATTGCTATCAAATAAACTCTATATTTGTCTGCTGAAACGGACTTAAGTCAATTTGTGGTATCTATGTTTGTCACGTGTCAAGAGTACTCCAGGAAGCACGAACCCAACATTCTACGCATTCGCGACACAGTAGTAGTGACCAGTCCCTCTATAGTCACAGTATATCAATGCTGTGTCTCTAAAGGTTGCATTTACAAAGATATAGGTCGATGTAGTGGGGTTCAATGATTAACCTATATAGTGATAATTGTTACCCAATACATTTGAGTTAAATACAAAGAAATTTAGTGAATGCAGTAAGATGTAGTGTAATTTGATGATGCGTATCGTAATTCAGTTAGGTTTAATACTAACCTTATTAATAAAATGTTTATTATAATTTAGATAAATTATTGGCTTATACTTAACTGATTTAAGCCATCTTTTTGTGGCCTTTAACCATAGACCGTGAACGCTATCACTATTAGACTCATATTTCCCTCTCACCCACTACTCTTTTAATTATAGCTTTTATATAGCGCAACTTTCATGCTATTTCATTTGTGGACCAGTGTGTGTGTGGGGGGTTATCTGGGAGAAGGTTTTCCTTGATGCCTTTATGCGCTCAGTAAACACAACTCTGCTCGAGTCGGGTGTCAAACCTCGAGCCCCCTTCATAGGTAGCGAAGTCAAGCCAAGTTCAAGCGTACTTAGCCTCTCGACCACGCTTCCCACTCTTCAACTTTCTCCCCCCCCCCTCTCTCCTTCTCTCTATGTATATGCTAATAAAGCCTTCATTTAAGAAAATAAAAACAAATAAAAGACACAAAATGATTTTTAAAAAATGTCGAAGCTTTTTTTTACTGTAAATGTAGTTAAAATTGAAATTTTAATCCCACATTGGATTTCACGTGGGAATGTATAATGAATGACAGAAATGAAATAAATGGACTAGTTCAATGTTTATTGAAATATTTTTTCTTTCACAAATTAATTGAACATTTCTTTTTTAATAGCTTTGTAGAGTCTGGCAGATCTGCTCTCGTTATGTTGTTTAGTGTTAAGGGGATCTCTCTCTATATATAAGATAAACTAAGATAAGATCTAGTTGTTACATATCAATGTACACACATGGCCTATTCCGGTTAATCGGAATACATCGGGACGCAATCGTTTTGGTCCTAATAACAGGCTAGTCCAATAAAACGAACATGCAAAAACGTGCTATAATTTCTGTAACATATTAAACATATGAACCTCTTTTAGTTCTATGTACACTGAAAGTGAACGTAGCAACACGAACTAAGGGTTACACACTTTGTTCATTGAAAGATAGAATGTACACACACGTTAATAATATCAGCCATCTCCAACACAATGTATGCATGCAAAACATAACAAACTGCTTGCTGAATTCCAGTTTGAAGAACGTATCCCCTGAGATCACACGCGTTCTCTTCACTGCACTTGATAGAACCATCACAAAGAACTAAGGCAGCACTGCGACTGTCACAGAGATCTAACGCAGATCTTCATGGATTCAAATGCTTCATAATTTCCGTCGTCATTTTCAATCAAACATAGAGCTAGTTGACCGAACATAGATCTTGTGGACCAACTTGCACTATAGAAAATATTCTATAGAGCATCTTGTTTGTGACAAAGCTGCATTCCTCTTTGAAACCCAAAAATTACCATATCTCGATGGCCCTCTTTGGATACAGTCTAAGAGGCATAGGGTAGTTGTTTTTTTTTTTAACTCGCTCTTGCTTTCTTTAGTATGATTAAACGAAATTTAGGTCCGAACAAACAAAATAGCATTACACATATTTAAAATGATATACTTTAGAATTTGGTCCTATTAACGTATTCGTTTAAAAATAATATAGATTTACTTTCCGTTTTAACAGCAACATTCTTTGGTTGCGCTTTTAACAAAATCTGCTAAACGATATAAGACAATGTAACATATAGATATATAGATATATTATATAGGTCTGTGTTTCAACCCCAATCTTTATATCGTTAAATCAATTACAAAAGGAAATATGGTCAACAAATTGAGCATTAAGACTTTGAAAAAGAAAGAGACTTCTAGACTTACAAAGTCTAATTATTCGATACAAAACTGTTTGAAACCATAACAGAGCTAACTGCTAAACGACGATCGGGGTACATAGCCTTAGTTGGGAAGGGGAGAAAGGGAGGGGGGTTAAGTAGAAAATCATACATGCATAATAGGCGCGATAAAGAGTTTTGTTTCACCATTAGCCCATTAAACAAATATTCGGAACCTTTTCTCCACTTTCAAATGTACTCTACAAAGTCCTTATAGATATAAATACAATTTGGTGCATATATTCAGAAACAGTTCTCCTAAACAAAGGACTTGTTACTTTGCAGTTACGAATCCGTTCCCGCATCTCTACCAACTAACATGAAATATAATTGCATACTATTTTTGGTTTTAAAATAATATATTAATTACGTTTTGGATTTTCCATCTTTGGATCCATATACAACAGTTTACAAACATTGATTGACGATGATTGGGAGAATCACTGAATGGATTAAAGAGCATATTACAGGCAGTAAACTCACGCGAAATGAGCGAACTTGATTTAAGTGCACGATTAAAGAAATTTTGAGAATTGATTCCTGATAACATTTTTACATCTGTCTTCGGTATTTTTGGCACATTTGAGTATCATTTCCTAACATTGTTGCAGTGTAGAGACTGATGAAAATATCTGTGATGTTTTGTGAACTAGAAACTTTTCAATGTTGAAACTTATAAAAAAAAACTGTCCCCGATCAAGCTGTGTAGCTTTATTTGTTTTTGTCATTTGATAAGTAATTAGCTTCAATATCTGACTATCAAAATGTTATCAATGATTTTATGCAACAACAAGCTAATTTTATTAGATGTTGTCGAAGAGTTTTAAATAGTTTACTTGATTACTTGTAATCAGTTTCTGGAATTAATTTATCTGATTGATTTATGAATTTCTATAATTCATCCTTTACTGTTATAGATTCCTTTCCTAGTAATCACATAAATCCTGCCATTTAAACTGTAAATCAGGGTTGACTTAATTGAATTCTCCAACATTAAAGAGATTTATAATCGTACATTTGTACCCTTGGAAAAAATCATTTGATCCTTTGCATAACCACTGATTTGCATTATTTATCTTTAGTTGATGTTGATGCTATTTACTCTAGAAACAGTTTTCTGAATCTTTCGAACGCGACCACAAAAATGCTCCTGGAAAAAGAGCAACAGAAAATGGAGAACACTTCATGTCCATCATACAAAAGTCTTTCCTTTATATCTCCAGAAGAAGGAAGGAAAATTACAAAACAAACTTATAGGAACGACTCTAAATCAGCTATACAAATAACACCTGTCATCAGAGCACTCGCTACATACAAGGTGTATCCCAGTTCGCTCATTCAATGCAACCTGTTAACTCTGAAAGAAGCTAGAGCCACCGTGCAGAGGGCAACTCGAATCTTTGCAAATGAATAATGGGTAAAGCTCAGTAAGAGTATTCAGCTACAGCCCAAACAGACAACGTCAGAGCGATATATGACGGAATCAGAAAGGCTCTCGGACCTGTTTGGGAAATAATCACAGACAAGAGCAAACAAATGCACGGACGGGTTGAACAATACTCCGAACTCTATGCAACAACAAACTCAGCCTCTGCCTCAGCGCTCAATGCTAACAATGAAGAACTAGATGAAGTACCCTTTAAGTAGAACTCAACAAAGCAATAAATAAGATGGCTGCAGCCAAAGGCCCTTGATGCGATGTTATCCCCAGATCTTCTGAAACAATGCAAAGCTACATTAAGCCACTCCCTACACGAATTGTTCTCCAAATATTGTTAAGAAGGTGCTATGCCACAGGACCTGCGGGATGCTAAGATTATCACCATGTAAAAGAACAAATTTGACAGACGTGACTGCAACAATTACAGGGGAATTTCTCTCCAAAGTATTATAGGTGTAAGCTTGCGCTCCCTGAGCTAGTTTTATATGTATTTTTGTTGTATAGGTTAGATCTATTTTTATATATTTTATTTTTATAGGTTAGTGTCAGATTTTATAGTTGTACTTCGGCATATTTATATAGGTTAGTGCGGGATAGTATAAAAGTGATGTACTACATGCTGTCTTAAAACAGTTGAGTGTACATTTGACCAGTGGTCAGTACCATATCTGTCTGTGTGACAGCTGAAGATCTTTGTGGTCTGTCGTCTAATTATTTTATTATTCTGTACCTGGGACGGTCTTTGGCAGTTTATGTTTGGAGCATGTGATTTAAAGATGGCAGCGTCCATCAGTCCTGCTTTTAGCTGCTGCAATTACACTGCTGATTATAACTGCTATTACTCTGCTGTAACTCTGGCTGTAGATCTAGAATCTAGTGTTATTTTGTTTTTGTAGTGTAGCCTTAGTGGCTTAGATTAGTAAACTTAGTTATAAGTTATTGTCTGTTTCTGTTCTTAGGGAATGCTAATAATAGGGTACTAAGGCTAAGGTATTCTTGTTTTAGTTGTAGTTATGGGTTGGTTATAGTATAAGTAGTAGAATATTGTAGATCTAGACTAGTTTATTGTAGTGTATTTGTGTAGATCTAGGTCTAGTATAGTAGTTGTCTTGAAGTGATTTAGTTCTTTTTAGTTAGATAGTTGTTTTGATCAGTTTGTGTTAGATAGTTGGTTTGGTTAGTTTTTAGTGGCGTAGATTCAGAGGGTTTTAGTTAGTATTAGTTGTTTTCATTGTAGTGTATATATTTTATTATTGATTTATATTTTTTTTATGTAAATAAAGTTCTGTTTTGTTTATTTATCCTAAGCTAAAGTTTCGTTATCTTGCTTTCATTTAGTTTAGGTTAGTATAGTTAGTATGTCTGGTTATTTAGGCGACTCTAGCCCCTTGGTCGTAGACTGAGGTGTCACAGATTGAGCCCATCCAGTAGCGCTAACATCTGCCAACTGTTGGAAAATTTTAATGTTGAGCAGCAGAGATTAGGTATCTCCCACTCGCACCTGCCTGACCTGCTTACATAGGCAAAATCTTTGCCCGAGTGATACTTCCCAGGCTACTATAATTCGGTAATCGGGTCTATCCAAAATCACAGTTTAGGCTTAGCTCAAGCAGATCTACAGTTAACATGATATTCTCCATCCGTCAACTTCAGGAAAAGTGCTGATAACAAAGGATGCCTTCGTACTTTGCGTTCATTGACCAGACAAAGCCTTCGGTCTAGTCAGCAGAGATGGCCTCTTTAAAATTGTGCAGATAATAGGCTGTCCACCCAAGCTACTAAAATTGTCTCCTTCCACCAAAATATGATAGGTACTGTACAGTTTAATAGAGCTTATTCCGCAAGTTTTCGCATAAACAGTCTAGTTAAACAAGGATCTGGTCTGGCCCCAACACTCTTCGGAATACTCTTTTTTACTGCTAATCCATTACGCGTTTAACAAATCCACCGAAGGTATCTATTTCATTTCCAGATTTTATGGCAAACATATTTTCCACTTCTCTAAAGTCCTGTAAAAAGTGTGGGCTAACAATTAGCACGAAGACAAAAAATGTAATGGGGCCACCTGCTATAAGACCTTCCCATCCTCATTGATGAAAACAGTGCCGTAAATGAATTCCGCTACCTTGGATCTAGAATTCAAGAGGATCTGTCTCAAGAAGAGGCGATTTAAAAAAACGCAAAAACAAAAAAAACAAACCGGAAGCTCACTACAGTGACCTAAATGGAGGTCAACGGCATGCGTTTTAAGCACGCCACTGTACGGCAAAGCAAGGTAGAAAACTAAATTTATTCCACTTGCTCTGCCTCCGAAGGATCTTGAAAATCATATGGCAAAAGAGTGTGCAACACTATTGCTCAAACGGGTCTTTCCTGCATCTTCGCAATCCTCAGACAACGACGCCTGCACCGGCTTGGTCACGTTCGCCGGATGGAGGGCAATAGCATCCCGAAAGTCATCCTTTATGGGGAAACTCTCGATTAAAAAAAACCATGTCGTCACCATCTCCTTTATGTGGATGTAAAAGTGGACCTCAAAGCAGTGGATATCGATACTAACTATTGGGAAGACAAAGCCCTAGACTCTACGTGGAGAGAGATGATAACCAGGAAAGCTAAGGACAGCGAAAAAACATGGGCCATAGCTCTGGAAGAAAAGCTTGCCAAACGAAAAATGGCTGGCTCATGTACCACCAAAGCGAATGCCACCTTAACCTGCGATATGTGTGGAAGAGATTGTCTCTCCCAAATAGGGCTCCACAGTCAAAGTAAAGTGTTCTACGAGATGAACCCTAGTCGTTACGACAGAAGAAGGTCAATTTACTCTGGCATTGCTAGATTCGAAAATACTAAAGGGAAAACACATTACTAGAATGATTATTAATTGAATTTGTTTGAAGTTTACCTTTATTATTACTATTATTGATACTTCCTATATTTTAATATGTTTAGCTCCTAGGATCCTGGCACATTATGTATAATGATGCTTATTATTAACATTTGATATTATTCTGACAGAAGCTATTTATAAAAGAGTGTTAAGGGACACAACTATTGTTTCTTTTAGTTCTGCACTTCTTTCAACCAACGTTTCATTAAGCTTACTCTGTGCCCATTCGGATGTTTATCACAACCCAACACTTTTGTACATAAATCTTACAGCCCATTCCAATCGTCACAGTAAGTAGGAATTCACATTTCTAATTGGTAATCTCATGAAATGTAGCTTTGCGTTTCCATCTTGGTATTGCATAGCTAACACTGCCAAAGGCTCAGAGAGCGCCTTATGTTTAAATCTCACACGATAATGTTACAAAGTCTGAAACTAAGATGGACTAGTTTCTCTTTCCAATTCCATTTAAAATAAGAATAGTTGAAGAGCAAAAGCATTTAATTGACTTCTGGAGTCAAGTGGAAGTAATTTTCAACTGTGAGAACCTCTGCGTGAAAGTGTTGTTTTTTTTTGTCTGTCTACTTTTCATTAAATTGGTGAGACATTGGATCGCACCTATCAAATGTTCCCTCTTTGGCTACACTATCAATTTTCTGATCATCATCTCAGGTTAAAGCTATTTATTAAACTCTAGCAATAGCCCAGCCTTACATTCAGATAAATTCAACTTGTCGAGGTTTTTATTTAAATCTGTTGTAAATATTTCTTTCTGGCTTTTCTAGAATTAATTTAAATGATCTCAAGACTTTGGCACGATCCCTTCTGGTGAAACTTACAGTTTTATTAGTTTATTTTCAGACCAATAGTTTTTTAAGTTTAGAAACAAAGATATAAACAAAGAAAAACAAAATATTTCACATTAAAATTATCTGGCAGCTGATCAAACGGTTTGGACAATTAGTCATTTAGTTCAAGAAATTATAAAAAATCAACGTAATGACACAAAACAATATGACTCGCAAGGACTTGAGAACAGCGGGTAAGTCAAATCTTTTTATTTTTGCCTATTCATCGTGAAAAGAATCAAAGGCAAAGTACCTAGACATAGTCTATGGCAAAGTACCTGACGTTTTCAGACAAAGGAAACAACTTCACTATTTCCTACTGTGGCTAGGCATTGTAAAAAAAAATAGCATTCCATAGAATGACTAGAAATACTTCTTTCAAAATATACAATGTGTATAAAATATGAACAAATATTTAAAAAAATAAATAACAATTGAATAACATGATATGTTAACATTTAAAAGACTTATATTTACTTTTATACTGTTTAATTATTTTTTTTAGAACATCAGATAATTCTTTTAAGTAACGAATCATAGTTTGAGCGAAATTATTAAAGAAAAATATTATGTTTAGTCTCTTCTGTTAGTCTACAGAGAGAAGATGCAAACACATTTAAAATTCAGGGATTGAATTATCTACAGATCGTGGGCGTAGTCAGGGGGATTTCGGGGTTCAAACCTCCCACTCGAAATGAAATCTTCCCTCGTTTGGGGGGGGGGGGGGGGGGGAATTTTGTGACTGTTTTTTTTACTTTAATTTCGTTTATTGTAGATGAGATTTTAATGTTAATCCCCCCCCCCCCCTCAATACTGAAGCAAAACTTCGCCACGAACTTCACTGGAAGAGCTCACAGCGCTCCCTCAGATGCTCTAGGTGGCAAGGGGCGGGATGTCTATACTGACTTTCCACTAACTCACGGGAACACACAAAAAAACGGCCAAAAGAAAGAAGGGCCATTCTGTCATGAAGATTAATTACGTGCGCACACACACACACACATATGATGGGAAGGGGAAAAAATCCCTCCCCACCGGCCGAAAAAAAATCATAGCTACCCCCATGCTTCAATAGTAACTAAAATACAATACATAATACCCTTAGTACGTATAAAATTATATTATTTCAAAGTAATCTTCGTTAGTTTCTTTAAACAAAATAATATACTTTAAAAAAAGTTTCATCCAATGCCTTTGTGTATACAATTTTACAAGTCTTTTCTCTCTTTGGTCTTCTTTCAACGATCTAGTTTGTACTTTTTTTGTTTATTTCTGATGACATTTTCCATCTCTTTCATCTCGCTCATTATTGAACACAAATCCTGCGGGTTGGTAGAACGTTGTGATAGCCACTTTAAGTTTGCAGCCAAAGAGAGATGCATCCATACGGACTGTGCGGTTGATTATCGCCACTACTTTAAGGGGTCACCTACAAACTCGAAAATAGATAATAAAAAATGCATATAGAATCTAAAAAAAAAAGAAGGAATATAAGACTAAATTTGAAAGTAGGCTTACTCTATTTTTTTTTTTTACAAATTTGAATTGCTTTCAAGATATATTAATGTTATTTTTATAGATGCCTTTATGAAAAAAAAGGTAGGTTACTCCCCACAAAATCCTGCCTAGGGCCTCCACTTAATGTAAATACGGCAGCGGCACTGTTTCTACAAAAACATATTTTACATTTTCAAATAGTTCTTGAAAATCGCATTCAATTGACAACACAAATAAACAAATAGCGGCCGGCATTAACCTCCTCTGCTCTTATGACTTTAGCCATCATTCTAGTACGAAACTCTATATATCGGAGCAGCATCATTTTAACCAAAGTAGATCTTAATGTACAACCCCCCACCCCCAAAATAAACAACCTTTTTGAAAAAGGAAAAGGAAAAAAAACGCACATTTAAAAAATAATACATTTCTCTCAATAATGTAGATGCTATTTCCCTTATTTGATATCAAACAAAATATTTTATTACCAATAATTAATTCGCTAATTGGTTAGTTTTTTTTTTAGTTAAGATAAGTTTTTGAAAAAAAAGTTACAACTCCTCTATTACGTTACAATTGAACTCATACCGAACTGGTCTTTATACCTCACAGTCATTAGACTTATTCAACAACTAAACAGTACAAAGATCTAGATCTACTAATTACAGGATCGCGTAGCACATATTTCCTTAGAATGTAAAGCCAAAGAAATGGCTTTCCATAAAGTCCCGTTAAGTCTCTCTATTTGTCCATTTCCTCTCGGGCTGTAAGGGGTCGTTCTACTAGTCGCGATTCCTCTCTCGTGGAGGAAATGCTGCACCTCTGTAGACATAAACGAAGTTCCCCTGTCAGTATGAACGTACGCTGGAAATCCAAATAGGGCAAATAGTTCATTGAGACATTTAACAACCGTAGAGGAAGACATATCGGGACATGCGAATGCAAATGGAAATCTAGAGAATTCATCTATAATGGTAAGTAGATATCTATTTCTTGAAACAGAAGGGACAGGTCCCTTGAAATCCACACTAATTCTCTCAAAAGGTTGAGTCGCTTTAATAAGTTCTCCGGTCAGCTGTCGAAAAAAACGGGGCTTCAGCTATGCACAAGTTTGACATTGTTCTATCACATGAAAATGGAAGATTTTTAGCCCTTACGTAGTGCGATAGTCAAGTAACGCCCGGGTGGCAAAGACTAGTATGCAGCAATTTAAGGTCATTGCGAGTGATGGCAGATAGATAGTATCTGGTAAACGTATCAGCTACAGTGTTCTGCTTGCCAGGGCGATAGATGACGTCATAGTGGAAACACGAGAGTTCTAGTTTCCACCTCTGGATTTTTTCATTTTTGATTTTTCCCTTGTTTGACCTGTTATATATGAAAGAGACAGATCGCTGATCCGTAACAAGTGTGAACGCTTTACCAACTAAGAAATGTTTCCCTTTCCTCAACGACTCAACAATAGCATATGCTTCTTTCTCAACTGAAGAATGTTTTCTTTCACTTTTTGTTAATGAGCGACAAAAGAAAGCAACGGGCCAGCCATCTTGGTTGAGGGTAGCTGCAATGGCTATATCAGAAGCATCCGTCTCAACGGTTAAAGGGCGATTCGGATGAATAGAATATGCGGCGGCTTTTTCAAGCTCATTTTTCAAACTTTCAAATGTTCTTTTGATCTCTTCAGGGACAGGAAATTGTTGATTTCTTGTTAACAGGCTAATTTTTGTTGAAAAGTTAGGTATCCACTGTGAGTAGTAAGCCAGAAGACCCACTACTCGTTTCTGTTCACGCATGTTACACTGGTACGGGGAATTCTCTTAAAGAGCGAAAATGACATTCTCCAGGCATAAAATATTTACTGAAATCTCACATGTAATGAATGTCAAGTTTGTAGAATTGGAAAGTAAATAAGTGGCCATTGACATTTCTGAAGATAATTCATTTATTTCATTTTTCTGTAAAAGAAGCTCTAGCCAAGGTGAAGGAAATGCTACGATGCTTTAGTCGAATGATATATTTGAATATTTTATGTTTTTTTTTCTTCTTGACTAGTGCCAAGTATGGTTCTGATGCTTCCTAATGGAGACGAATTAGTCACTTAATAATAAAAAATTGTATTATATTGTTTTCGACTTTTTTCAACTAACTGTGTTGAACTGAAATAGAAATGTGTAACTGAATTTACTGTGTGGTTGAAATAAAGTCTGACATTGGAATATTACAAGACGTATGAAGAATTCATCTGGATTGGAACATAGGAAAACCAGGACATCCGGCTACTAATACAATGGACAAGGAAGTCGTGGCTAGGATTGGTGTAAAGAAGTAAAACAATGGAAGGAGATATTGGCATGGACTGTTTCTATACAAGCAAAATATTTAACATTTTGTGACAATATTAACAACGAATTTTTATATGATGGAAATGTAAGGTAGATAACACATCTGTCATGTTAAAAAGTTAAATAAATGTTTTAGCAAACAACGAAAATGATATTAGAGTCAGTATGAGTGTAAGCACCTTTGTATCTTGTTTGTCAACACATCTGACATAGCACACCTGACATAGCACACACTGATCAGATTCAGAAGTTATACGATTTTAAGGGAAACACAGAATCTGATGAGATCAATTTAATATCTTAAATGAAAATGCAGCTTCAATTTCTGGAACCATGGAGGAGTACAGGGCAGGAGAAGGTGTACTAGAAGACCCAAAGATACACAAGAGTTGAGGCCTATATTTAAACTATTGACCGTGGTGACTAACTAATTAAACCTTTTCTTTAACAAAAGCATAACACTTAGCGCAAAGTGTTATAATAAAAAGGCCCTTCTAAAAAAAAAAAAGCACTGAGATTCAGAAGACAAAAAACCCCCAAAAAACAAGAAGAAAATCACAAGATGCCGACCTCACTATTTAAGAAGAGAATATATTTATATAGGATGATTTTTTAAAAGGCGACATTCAAACAGAAATATGACGACTGAGAAGAGATCTAAAGGCAATGTAAATTATGAGTGAGTCTGGTGTGAATGTACACTTTGGTTTCTTATAGTTATAATGTTTTTTGTTTGGTGTAATGCACAAATTGTAAGACTAATTTCCATACGGACAATAAAGATTATTATTATTATTATTATTATTATTATTATTAACAAAGCCTTCAACCGTTTCTTACTATCTATAATGCCACGTGGAAAGGGTTTTTTAAAATTAAAATCAAGAGCTTTTTGAGACAAAGGAACATATGACATTTACACAAAAGGTAATTTTATTAAAAATTAGATTGTTAAAGACATTAACTTTAAGTAGCCTAAGTGAATGATAAGTTTTCAAGTTTGAAATCCAGAAAAAAAAAACAGTTTAATTTACTTATGGTTGTAAAATTGAACTATATGATTCCAAAGATTATGGATGCATGCAGAATTTCATATGACTTCACAAACCCAGTGAACTGCAGATGCATTGTAATAATCAACTGAATTTTTAAATTGAATAGACACTCATTGTATAGTTGTTGAACAATCAAATAGCGTAGTAAAAAATCAAGTCTTCCTGGCAGACCTTGTGGTCTATTGTGTAGGCCTACTAGATGTAGTACAGTGTTCCTTTCAGACCTTGTGGTCTAGTGTGTAGGCCTACTAGATGTAGTACAGTGTTCCTTTCAGACCTTGTGGTCTATTATGTAGGCCTACTAGATGTAGTACAGTGTTCCTTTCAGACCTTGTGGTCTAGTGTGTAGGCCTACTAGATGTAGTACAGTGTTCCTTTCAGACCTTGTGGTCTATTATGTAGGCCTACTAGATGTAGTACAGTGTTCCTTTCAGACCTTGTGGTGTATTGTGTAGACCTACTAGATGTAGTACAGTGTTCCTGTCAGACCTTGTGGTCTATTGTGTAGGCCTACTAGTTGTAGTACAGTGTTCCTTTCAGACCTTGTGGTCTAGTGTGTAGGCTTACTAGATGTAGTACAGTGTTCCTTTCAGACCTTGTGGTCTAGTGTGTAGGCCCACTAGATGTAGTACAGTACAACAAACAAACAAAAAAAAATGATTTTTTAAAAAGAGGGGGGGGGGGGGTGACACCCTGAGCTGACGGCACGTCACCCTAGTGACGCCACGGATTTAAGTCTAGATCTGGAAATAGATCTAAGTCTCTAAGTCTAGGTCTAGAGTTAGATCTAAGTCTATATCTAGATCTAAGTCTAGATCTATATCTAGAATCTTCAAAAAGCTCAAAACTCAAACTCTATTTAGTTTTATTTAGAAAGTGTAAGCCCCTATAATGATGATATGTCAAAAAAGTAGTTCGTTATTTTTTAAACTTATAACTAAAACGTATCAAAATTCTTGTTTAAAAATAACAATTAAATCAGTATTCTATTCAATGAGTTAGTTAATAAATGGAAAATCTATTTTATAATGATCCATTAACACTTTTACCATTGTGACCTTAGTTACAAATGTTTTGTACCAATGCGCGAATCTATGAATGAAGCTTGATTTATTAATGAAGAAGTCCATGACCTTTTAAAAAGAGTTACCTCCCCTGAAGTTTTCCATTGAAAATTGGTGTAATTTTTTGAAAAATCTGCTTGCATATCTAATTTTAAAAATTAGATGGTTCACTTTCGGAACACACACATGCATACATACCTACGTACGAGAATTGCTCGCTTAAGAGTATAGGACTTATTATTTCATGAAATAGGACATTGTCTTAATTTCATTCATTAAGCCATGGAATAAGACTATTCGTATTTTAATGATTTATTGATTCATGAAATAAGAAAATATATTGTTTTAATTATTCATGAAATAAGATAATGTCTTATTTGAATAAGTCATTTAAAATAAAAATCTTCAAGTTCGTTGTATTCAAATTATTATTAAAAACATGGAAATAGCTTTCTACTAACATAACGAACAATCCATAATCGCTCAGTGTAGAAAGTGACACTGCCTGCTTTATCATTCCTCAACACTGATGATGACTGACCATTATACTTTAAGTCTTGATCATTACAAAGCTTATATCAACTTACTCTGTCAGTAAAAAGTTTATACACGTGATTTCTCCCACACTCAGTCTCGGATCATGCTTAATTTTGCGCAATGATTTCTTCTACTTGATAACACAAGAAACAATTTTTAAAAAATTGGTAATAATTTTTTTTTGAACCTGGAACAAAGGGAAGAAATTGTAATTGACTGAAGTGGTGATATAAGCTGAATTAGCCCCCTTTAATAGGTCGTCTAAGTGAATACAAACCTGAAAAATATGTCGAGACAATAGAAACAATAAATAACTATACAATCTTCCATGTTCATAAGCTCTCCATTAGCAGAGTGGTTAACGTGTTGGCTTGAGAAGCCTGAGAAGGCTTGAGCCATAAGTTCAAATTCATAACTGCTTTTTTTATTGTTAGTCTAGATCTATTACAAATTCAATGACATGACTACTTCAAACTAATTGATACAATTACACTAAATATAACATTTGTTTTTGTAAAAAGTATTTATTGTATGTTTTTCTTGTTTTATCCATGAATTTAAAAGAAATAATTAAAGATTACATTGAACGGAGTCTTGCCACTAGATTTGGCCACGAATGCGAGTGTGTTTAAAATAGAAAAATATTGCTCTAAACTGAACTGTCATCAATCGAACATTCAAATGTGAATAGGTCAAAAGAATGAACATGAAAAGCTGACATAGCTACACATTCTAGACTCAACACGACACCCCCAACTCTATATAAAATCTCTTTCTCAATAGTGACCTAAAAACAGATCATTATTATTATTAGGGTTTTCTAGTCTTGTTTTGTAATTTCTTTAAATATTACTTCCTAACATGAGCGTAGCCAGGATTTTTTTCGGGGGGGGGGGGGGGTTGGGGGGAATTTTTTTCTCCCCACTCCGAAAAAAAAAATATGTGTGTGTGTGTTTACATAATTAATCGTTATTACATTCCAACCTTTCATTCTTTCTGAAGACGTTTATTGTACCCTAGAATAGGTTCTTTCTGGAATTAGTGGACATTTCTATATCATGTGTTCTTGTACATTTCTATATCACGTGTACTTGTACATTTCTATATCATGTGTACTTGTACATTTCTATATCATGTGCACTTGTACATTTCTATATCATGTGTACTTGTACATTTCTATATCATGTGTACTTAAACATTTCTATATCATGTGCATTTGTACATTTCTATATCATGTGTAAAAAATAAATACTAGCTAATTGGCCACACAGGGAAAATTCTGGTTTAACTGTTATAATTTTTTAGAATAAACTCATCTTAAGGTTAAATTTGGCTAGAACATCATATCTCTAATTGGCTTGATTGGCACCAGATTCTGCACGGTCTTAAGACGAAATCAAAACAAGTGCAGTTAGGAATTTTGGTTCTTAACATTAATAGGAGTCAGACCCAGCCACAAGTCAGTTGATCTATTCATTCTCTACATTTACATATTCTTGGTGAACAAAGCCAATAATACGAGCATGTTTATGGGCGACCAATCTTCCTTTCCTACCCGTAGTATTTCCTATTAGTTGTATTTTTAAAATCTATTTCTCATAACATTATGTTTTATTTTTTAAAGGATTTTCTGGTGAGCAAAGTCAATGCGTTGTTAAAGAGATCTGTGAAGTACAGAGTACATCGAGTCACAGAAGTCCTGTTAAACACACAGACTGGACAAAAACCCCGATCAGATCAAGAGAATGGTGCAAGATGCTGGTCTTGCTGGCAGGTCTTTGTCACGTGATTCCGTGCCAGTCGTGTCGAGACAATCCATTGGGACGTTACGAAGTTGTAATCAAGAAACTACGTACGTAGGAAAATAGTTGAATGTTTTGTTGATTAGCTTTCAACATGATACGCTTTACGGTTTTACTTACTGCCCAAAACAGACACTGTTGTCGCTAGGTTTAATCAAGTTTAATTAATATTTCTATTGAACCGCATTAATTAAATTTGGGAATGCAAAAATGTATTAAATAATGAAACAATGCATGATTAAAATTATGTCATTTGTTTTATGCTTGTCTCTAAATCAGAAGATTATAGATATATAACTTAAAAATTATGCCACAGTACACTTTTGAGTCGCAAGAAGTGTTTGATTATTGAGTCGCAAGGAATGTGTGGTTATTGAGTCGCAAGAAGTGTTTGGTTACTGAGTAGCAAGGAGTGTTTGATTATCGAGTCGCAAGAATTTATTGGTTATTGAGTCGCAAGAAGTGTATAGTTATTGAGTCGCAAGAAGTGTTTGGTTACTGAGTCGCAAGAAGTGTTTAGTTATTGAGTCGCATAAAGTGTTTGGTTACTGAGTCGCATTAAGTGTTTGGTTATTGAGTCGCAAGAGGTGTTTGGTTACTGAGTCGCAAGGAGTGTTTGGTTACTGAGTCGCAAGGAGTGTTTGGTTATCGAGTCGCAAGGATTGTTTGGTTATTGAGTCGCAAGGATTGTTTTGTTACTGAGTCGCAAGGAGTGTTTGGTTATTGAGTCGCAAGGAGTGTTTGGTTACTGAGTCGCAAGGAGTGTTTGGTTATTGAGTCGCAAGGAGTGTTTGGTTATTGAGTCGCAAGGAGTGTTTGGTTATAAAGGTGCAAAAGTTATTGGTTATTGAGTTGCAAGAAGTTATTGGTTATGGAGTCGCAAGAAGTGTTTGGTTATTGGGTCGCAAGGAGTGTTTGGTTATTGAGTTGCAAGAAGTTATTGGTTATGGAGTCGCAAGATGTTATTGGATTGTTTGGTTATTAAGTCGCACGGAATGTTTGGTTATTGATTCGCAAGGCGTGTTTGGTTATTGAGTCGCAAGGAGTGTTTGGTTACTGAGTCGCAAGGAGTGTTAGGTTACTGAGTCGCAAGGAGTGTTTTGTTATAGAGTCGCAAGATGTTATTGGTTATTGAGTCGCAAGGAATGTTTGGTTATTGAGTCGCAAGGATTGTTTGGTTATTAAGTCGCAAGGATTGTTTTGTTACTGAGTCGCAAGGAATGTTTGGTTATTGAGTCGCAAGGAGTGTTTGGTTATTGAGTCGCAAGGAGTGTTTGGTTATTAAGTCGCAAGGAGTGTTTGGTTATTGAGTCGCAAGGAGTGCTTGGTTATTGAGTCGCAAGGAGTGTTTGGTTATTAAGTCGCAAGGAGTGTTTGGTTATTGAGTCGCAAGGAGTGTTTGGTTATTGAGTCGCAAGCAGTGTTTGATTATTGAGTCGCAAGGAGTGTTTGGTTATTGAGTCGCAAGGAGTGTTTGGTTATTGAGTCGCAAGGAATGTTTGGTTATTGAGTCGCAAGAAGTGTTTGGTTACTGAGTCGCAAGGAGTGTTAGGTTACTGAGTCGCAAGGAGTGTTTTGTTATAGAGTCGCAAGATGTTATTGGTTATTGAGTCGCAAGGAATGTTTGGTTATTGAGTCGCAAGGATTGTTTTGTTACTGAGTCGCAAGGAGTGTTTGGTTATTGAGTCGCAAGGAGTGTTTGGTTACTGAGTCGCAAGGAGTGTTTGGTTATTGAGTCGCAAGGAGTGTTTGGTTATTAAGTCGCAAGGAGTGTTTGGTTATTGAGTCGCAAGGAGTGTTTGGTTATTGAGTCGCAAGGAGTGTTTGTTTATTGAGTTGCAAGGAGTGTGTGGTTATTGAGTCGCAAGTAGTTATTGGTTATTGAGTCGCAAGGAATGTTTGGTTATTGAGTCGCAAGAAGTTATTGGTTATTGAGTCGCAAGAAGTGTTTGATTACTGAGTCGCAAGAAGTTATTGGTTATTGAGTCGCAAGAAGTGTTTGGTTATTAAGTCGCAAGGAGTGTTTGGTTATTGAGTCGCAAGGAGTGTTTGGTTATTGAGTCGCAAGGAGTGTTTGTTTATTGAGTTGCAAGGAGTGTGTGGTTATTGAGTCGCAAGGAATGTTTGGTTATTGAGTCGCAAGAAGTTATTGGTTATTGAGTCGTAAGAAGTGTTTGATTACTGAGTCGCAAGAAGTTATTGGTTATTGAGTCGCAAGAAGTGTTTGGTTATTGAGTCGCAAGGAGTGTTTGGTTATTGAGTCGCAAGGAGTATTTGGTTATTGAGTCGGAAGGAGTGTTTGGTTACTGAGTCGCAAGGCGTGTTTGGTTATTGAGTCGCAAGGCGTGTTTGGTTATTGAGTCGCAAGGAGTGTGTGGTTATTGAGTCGCAAGGAGTGTTAGGTTATTGGGTCGCAAGGAGTGTTTGGTTATTGAGTCGCAAGGAGTGTTTGGTTACTGAGTCGCAAGATGTTATTGGTTATTGAGTCGCAAGGAATGTTTGGTTATTGAGTCGCAAGGATTGTTTTGTTACTGAGTCGCAAGGAGTGTTTGGTTATTGAGTCGCAAGGAGTGTTAGGTTACTGAGTCGCAAGGAGTGTTTTGTTATAGAGTCGCAAGATGTTATTGGTTATTGAGTCGCAAGGAATGTTTGGTTATTGAGTCGCAAGGATTGTTTTGTTACTGAGTCGCAAGGAGTGTTTGGTTATTGAGTCGCAAGGAGTGTTTGGTTACTGAGTCGCAAGGAGTGTTTGGTTATTGAGTCGCAAGGAGTGTTTGGTTATTAAGTCGCAAGGAGTGTTTGGTTATTGAGTCGCAAGGAGTGTTTGGTTATTGAGTCGCAAGGAGTGTTTGTTTATTGAGTTGCAAGGAGTGTGTGGTTATTGAGTCGCAAGTTGTTATTGGTTATTGAGTCGCAAGGAATGTTTGGTTATTGAGTCGCAAGAAGTTATTGGTTATTGAGTCGCAAGAAGTGTTTGATTACTGAGTCGCAAGAAGTTATTGGTTATTGAGTCGCAAGAAGTGTTTGGTTATTAAGTCGCAAGGAGTGTTTGGTTATTGAGTCGCAAGGAGTGTTTGGTTATTGAGTCGCAAGGAGTGTTTGTTTATTGAGTTGCAAGGAGTGTGTGGTTATTGAGTCGCAAGGAATGTTTGGTTATTGAGTCGCAAGAAGTTATTGGTTATTGAGTCGTAAGAAGTGTTTGATTACTGAGTCGCAAGAAGTTATTGGTTATTGAGTCGCAAGAAGTGTTTGGTTATTGAGTCGCAAGGAGTGTTTGGTTATTGAGTCGCAAGGAGTATTTGGTTATTGAGTCGGAAGGAGTGTTTGGTTACTGAGTCGCAAGGCGTGTTTGGTTATTGAGTCGCAAGGCGTGTTTGGTTATTGAGTCGCAAGGAGTGTGTGGTTATTGAGTCGCAAGGAGTGTTAGGTTATTGGGTCGCAAGGAGTGTTTGGTTATTGAGTCGCAAGGAGTGTTTGGTTACTGAGTCGCAAGAAGTGTTTGGTTATCGAGTCGCAAGGATTGTTTGGTTATTGAGTCGCAAGGATTGTTTTGTTACTGAGTCGCAAGGAGTGTTTGGTTATTGAGTCGCAAGGAGTGTTTGGTTACTGAGTCGCAAGGAGTGTTTGGTTATTGAGTCGCAAGGAGTGTTTGGTTATTAAGTCGCAAGGAGTGTTTGGTTATTGAGTCGCAAGGAGTGTTTGGTTATTAAGGTGCAAAAAGTTATTGGTTATTGAGTTGCAAGAAGTTATTGGTTATGGAGTCGCAAGAAGTGTTTGGTTATTGGGTCGCAAGGAGTGTTTGGTTATTGAGTTGCAAGAAGTTATTGGTTATGGAGTCGCAAGATGTTATTGGATTGTTTGGTTATTAAGTCGCACGGAATGTTTGGTTATTGATTCGCAAGGCGTGTTTGGTTATTGAGTCGCAAGGAGTGTTTGGTTACTGAGTCGCAAGGAGTGTTAGGTTACTGAGTCGCAAGGAGTGTTTTGTTATAGAGTCGCAAGATGTTATTGGTTATTGAGTCGCAAGGAATGTTTGGTTATTGAGTCGCAAGGATTGTTTGGTTATTAAGTCGCAAGGATTGTTTTGTTACTGAGTCGCAAGGAATGTTTGGTTATTGAGTCGCAAGGAGTGTTTGGTTACTGAGTCGCAAGGAGTGTTTGGTTATTGAGTCGCAAGGAGTGTTTGGTTATTAAGTCGCAAGGAGTGTTTGGTTATTGAGTCGCAAGGAGTGCTTGGTTATTGAGTCGCAAGGAGTGTTTGGTTATTAAGTCGCAAGGAGTGTTTGGTTATTGAGTCGCAAGGAGTGCTTGGTTATTGAGTCGCAAGGAGTGTTTGATTATTGAGTCGCAAGGAGTGTTTGGTTATTGAGTCGCAAGGAGTGTTTGGTTATTGAGTCGCAAGGAATGTTTGGTTATTGAGTCGCAAGAAGTGTTTGGTTACTGAGTCGCAAGGAGTGTTAGGTTACTGAGTCGCAAGGAGTGTTTTGTTATAGAGTCGCAAGATGTTATTGGTTATTGAGTCGCAAGGAATGTTTGGTTATTGAGTCGCAAGGATTGTTTTGTTACTGAGTCGCAAGGAGTGTTTGGTTATTGAGTCGCAAGGAGTGTTTGGTTACTGAGTCGCAAGGAGTGTTTGGTTATTGAGTCGCAAGGAGTGTTTGGTTATTAAGTCGCAAGGAGTGTTTGGTTATTGAGTCGCAAGGAGTGTTTGGTTATTGAGTCGCAAGGAGTGTTTGTTTATTGAGTTGCAAGGAGTGTGTGGTTATTGAGTCGCAAGTAGTTATTGGTTATTGAGTCGCAAGGAATGTTTGGTTATTGAGTCGCAAGAAGTTATTGGTTATTGAGTCGCAAGAAGTGTTTGATTACTGAGTCGCAAGAAGTTATTGGTTATTGAGTCGCAAGAAGTGTTTGGTTATTAAGTCGCAAGGAGTGTTTGGTTATTGAGTCGCAAGGAGTGTTTGGTTATTGAGTCGCAAGGAGTGTTTGTTTATTGAGTTGCAAGGAGTGTGTGGTTATTGAGTCGCAAGGAATGTTTGGTTATTGAGTCGCAAGAAGTTATTGGTTATTGAGTCGTAAGAAGTGTTTGATTACTGAGTCGCAAGAAGTTATTGGTTATTGAGTCGCAAGAAGTGTTTGGTTATTGAGTCGCAAGGAGTGTTTGGTTATTGAGTCGCAAGGAGTATTTGGTTATTGAGTCGGAAGGAGTGTTTGGTTACTGAGTCGCAAGGCGTGTTTGGTTATTGAGTCGCAAGGCGTGTTTGGTTATTGAGTCGCAAGGAGTGTGTGGTTATTGAGTCGCAAGGAGTGTTAGGTTATTGGGTCGCAAGGAGTGTTTGGTTATTGAGTCGCAAGGAGTGTTTGGTTACTGAGTCGCAAGAAGTGTTTGGTTATCGAGTCGCAAGGATTGTTTGGTTATTGAGTCGCAAGGATTGTTTTGTTACTGAGTCGCAAGGAGTGTTTGGTTATTGAGTCGCAAGGAGTGTTTGGTTACTGAGTCGCAAGGAGTGTTTGGTTATTGAGTCGCAAGGAGTGTTTGGTTATTAAGTCGCAAGGAGTGTTTGGTTATTGAGTCGCAAGGAGTGTTTGGTTATTAAGGTGCAAAAAGTTATTGGTTATTGAGTTGCAAGAAGTTATTGGTTATGGAGTCGCAAGAAGTGTTTGGTTATTGGGTCGCAAGGAGTGTTTGGTTATTGAGTTGCAAGAAGTTATTGGTTATGGAGTCGCAAGATGTTATTGGATTGTTTGGTTATTAAGTCGCACGGAATGTTTGGTTATTGATTCGCAAGGCGTGTTTGGTTATTGAGTCGCAAGGAGTGTTTGGTTACTGAGTCGCAAGGAGTGTTAGGTTACTGAGTCGCAAGGAGTGTTTTGTTATAGAGTCGCAAGATGTTATTGGTTATTGAGTCGCAAGGAATGTTTGGTTATTGAGTCGCAAGGATTGTTTGGTTATTAAGTCGCAAGGATTGTTTTGTTACTGAGTCGCAAGGAATGTTTGGTTATTGAGTCGCAAGGAGTGTTTGGTTACTGAGTCGCAAGGAGTGTTTGGTTATTGAGTCGCAAGGAGTGTTTGGTTATTGAGTCGCAAGGAGTGTTTGGTTATTGAGTCGCAAGGAGTGCTTGGTTATTGAGTCGCAAGGAGTGTTTGGTTATTAAGTCGCAAGGAGTTTTTGGTTATTGAGTCGCAAGGAGTGCTTGGTTATTGAGTCGCAAGGAGTGTTTGATTATTGAGTCGCAAGGAGTGTTTGGTTATTGAGTCGCAAGGAGTGTTTGGTTATTGAGTCGCAAGGAATGTTTGGTTATTGAGTCGCAAGAAGTGTTTGGTTACTGAGTCGCAAGGAGTGTTAGGTTACTGAGTCGCAAGGAGTGTTTTGTTATAGAGTCGCAAGATGTTATTGGTTATTGAGTCGCAAGGAATGTTTGGTTATTGAGTCGCAAGGATTGTTTTGTTACTGAGTCGCAAGGAGTGTTTGGTTATTGAGTCGCAAGGAGTGTTTGGTTATTAAGTGGCAAGGAGTGTTTGGTTATTGAGTCGCAAGGAGTGTTTGGTTATTGAGTCGCAAGGAGTGTTTGTTTATTGAGTTGCAAGGAGTGTGTGGTTATTGAGTCGCAAGTAGTTATTGGTTATTGAGTCGCAAGGAATGTTTGGTTATTGAGTCGCAAGAAGTTATTGGTTATTGAGTCGCAAGAAGTGTTTGATTACTGAGTCGCAAGAAGTTATTGGTTATTGAGTCGCAAGAAGTGTTTGGTTATTAAGTCGCAAGGAGTGTTTGGTTATTGAGTCGCAAGGATTGTTTGGTTATTAAGTCGCAAGGATTGTTTTGTTACTGAGTCGCAAGGAATGTTTGGTTATTGAGTCGCAAGGAGTGTTTGGTTACTGAGTCGCAAGGAGTGTTTGGTTATTGAGTCGCAAGGAGTGTTTGGTTATTAAGTCGCAAGGAGTGTTTGGTTATTGAGTCGCAAGGAGTGCTTGGTTATTGAGTCGCAAGGAGTGTTTGGTTATTAAGTCGCAAGGAGTGTTTGGTTATTGAGTCGCAAGGAGTGTTAGGTTACTGAGTCGCAAGGAGTGTTTTGTTATAGAGTCGCAAGATGTTATTGGTTATTGAGTCGCAAGGAATGTTTGGTTATTGAGTCGCAAGGATTGTTTGGTTATTAAGTCGCAAGGATTGTTTTGTTACTGAGTCGCAAGGAATGTTTGGTTATTGAGTCGCAAGGAGTGTTTGGTTACTGAGTCGCAAGGAGTGTTTGGTTATTGAGTCGCAAGGAGTGTTTGGTTATTGAGTCGCAAGGAGTGTTTGGTTATTGAGTCGCAAGGAGTGCTTGGTTATTGAGTCGCAAGGAGTGTTTGGTTATTAAGTCGCAAGGAGTGTTTGGTTATTGAGTCGCAAGGAGTGCTTGGTTATTGAGTCGCAAGGAGTGTTTGATTATTGAGTCGCAAGGAGTGTTTGGTTATTGAGTCGCAAGGAGTGTTTGGTTATTGAGTCGCAAGGAATGTTTGGTTATTGAGTCGCAAGAAGTGTTTGGTTACTGAGTCGCAAGGAGTGTTAGGTTACTGAGTCGCAAGGAGTGTTTTGTTATAGAGTCGCAAGATGTTATTGGTTATTGAGTCGCAAGGAATGTTTGGTTATTGAGTCGCAAGGATTGTTTTGTTACTGAGTCGCAAGGAGTGTTTGGTTATTGAGTCGCAAGGAGTGTTTGGTTACTGAGTCGCAAGGAGTGTTTGGTTATTGAGTCGCAAGGAGTGTTTGGTTATTAAGTCGCAAGGAGTGTTTGGTTATTGAGTCGCAAGGAGTGTTTGGTTATTGAGTCGCAAGGAGTGTTTGTTTATTGAGTTGCAAGGAGTGTGTGGTTATTGAGTCGCAAGTTGTTATTGGTTATTGAGTCGCAAGGAATGTTTGGTTATTGAGTCGCAAGAAGTTATTGGTTATTGAGTCGCAAGAAGTGTTTGATTACTGAGTCGCAAGAAGTTATTGGTTATTGAGTCGCAAGAAGTGTTTGGTTATTAAGTCGCAAGGAGTGTTTGGTTATTGAGTCGCAAGGAGTGTTTGGTTATTGAGTCGCAAGGAGTGTTTGTTTATTGAGTTGCAAGGAGTGTGTGGTTATTGAGTCGCAAGGAATGTTTGGTTATTGAGTCGCAAGAAGTTATTGGTTATTGAGTCGTAAGAAGTGTTTGATTACTGAGTCGCAAGAAGTTATTGGTTATTGAGTCGCAAGAAGTGTTTGGTTATTGAGTCGCAAGGAGTGTTTGGTTATTGAGTCGCAAGGAGTATTTGGTTATTGAGTCGGAAGGAGTGTTTGGTTACTGAGTCGCAAGGCGTGTTTGGTTATTGAGTCGCAAGGCGTGTTTGGTTATTGAGTCGCAAGGAGTGTGTGGTTATTGAGTCGCAAGGAGTGTTAGGTTATTGGGTCGCAAGGAGTGTTTGGTTATTGAGTCGCAAGGAGTGTTTGGTTACTGAGTCGCAAGAAGTGTTTGGTTATCGAGTCGCAAGGATTGTTTGGTTATTGAGTCGCAAGGATTGTTTTGTTACTGAGTCGCAAGGAGTGTTTGGTTATTGAGTCGCAAGGAGTGTTTGGTTACTGAGTCGCAAGGAGTGTTTGGTTATTGAGTCGCAAGGAGTGTTTGGTTATTAAGTCGCAAGGAGTGTTTGGTTATTGAGTCGCAAGGAGTGTTTGGTTATTAAGGTGCAAAAAGTTATTGGTTATTGAGTTGCAAGAAGTTATTGGTTATGGAGTCGCAAGAAGTGTTTGGTTATTGGGTCGCAAGGAGTGTTTGGTTATTGAGTTGCAAGAAGTTATTGGTTATGGAGTCGCAAGATGTTATTGGATTGTTTGGTTATTAAGTCGCACGGAATGTTTGGTTATTGATTCGCAAGGCGTGTTTGGTTATTGAGTCGCAAGGAGTGTTTGGTTACTGAGTCGCAAGGAGTGTTAGGTTACTGAGTCGCAAGGAGTGTTTTGTTATAGAGTCGCAAGATGTTATTGGTTATTGAGTCGCAAGGAATGTTTGGTTATTGAGTCGCAAGGATTGTTTGGTTATTAAGTCGCAAGGATTGTTTTGTTACTGAGTCGCAAGGAATGTTTGGTTATTGAGTCGCAAGGAGTGTTTGGTTACTGAGTCGCAAGGAGTGTTTGGTTATTGAGTCGCAAGGAGTGTTTGGTTATTAAGTCGCAAGGAGTGTTTGGTTATTGAGTCGCAAGGAGTGCTTGGTTATTGAGTCGCAAGGAGTGTTTGGTTATTAAGTCGCAAGGAGTGTTTGGTTATTGAGTCGCAAGGAGTGCTTGGTTATTGAGTCGCAAGGAGTGTTTGATTATTGAGTCGCAAGGAGTGTTTGGTTATTGAGTCGCAAGGAGTGTTTGGTTATTGAGTCGCAAGGAATGTTTGGTTATTGAGTCGCAAGAAGTGTTTGGTTACTGAGTCGCAAGGAGTGTTAGGTTACTGAGTCGCAAGGAGTGTTTTGTTATAGAGTCGCAAGATGTTATTGGTTATTGAGTCGCAAGGAATGTTTGGTTATTGAGTCGCAAGGATTGTTTTGTTACTGAGTCGCAAGGAGTGTTTGGTTATTGAGTCGCAAGGAGTGTTTGGTTACTGAGTCGCAAGGAGTGTTTGGTTATTGAGTCGCAAGGAGTGTTTGGTTATTAAGTCGCAAGGAGTGTTTGGTTATTGAGTCGCAAGGTGTGTTTGGTTATTGAGTCGCAAGGAGTGTTTGTTTATTGAGTTGCAAGGAGTGTGTGGTTATTGAGTCGCAAGTAGTTATTGGTTATTGAGTCGCAAGGAATGTTTGGTTATTGAGTCGCAAGAAGTTATTGGTTATTGAGTCGCAAGAAGTGTTTGATTACTGAGTCGCAAGAAGTTATTGGTTATTGAGTCGCAAGAAGTGTTTGGTTATTAAGTCGCAAGGAGTGTTTGGTTATTGAGTCGCAAGGAGTGTTTGGTTATTGAGTCGCAAGGAGTGTTTGTTTATTGAGTTGCAAGGAGTGTGTGGTTATTGAGTCGCAAGGAATGTTTGGTTATTGAGTCGCAAGATGTTATTGGTTATTGAGTCGTAAGAAGTGTTTGATTACTGAGTCGCAAGAAGTTATTGGTTATTGAGTCGCAAGAAGTGTTTGGTTATTGAGTCGCAAGGAGTGTTTGGTTATTGAGTCGCAAGGAGTATTTGGTTATTGAGTCGGAAGGAGTGTTTGGTTACTGAGTCGCAAGGCGTGTTTGGTTATTGAGTCGCAAGGCGTGTTTGGTTATTGAGTCGCAAGGAGTGTGTGGTTTTTGAGTCGCAAGGAGTGTTAGGTTATTGGGTCGCAAGGAGTGTTTGGTTATTGAGTCGCAAGGAGTGTTTGGTTACTGAGTCGCAAGAAGTGTTTGGTTATCGAGTCGCAAGGATTGTTTGGTTATTGAGTCGCAAGGATTGTTTTGTTACTGAGTCGCAAGGAGTGTTTGGTTATTGAGTCGCAAGGAGTGTTTGGTTACTGAGTCGCAAGGAGTGTTTGGTTATTGAGTCGCAAGGAGTGTTTGGTTATTAAGTCGCAAGGAGTGTTTGGTTATTGAGTCGCAAGGAGTGTTTGGTTATTAAGGTGCAAAAAGTTATTGGTTATTGAGTTGCAAGAAGTTATTGGTTATGGAGTCGCAAGAAGTGTTTGGTTATTGGGTCGCAAGGAGTGTTTGGTTATTGAGTTGCAAGAAGTTATTGGTTATGGAGTCGCAAGATGTTATTGGATTGTTTGGTTATTAAGTCGCACGGAATGTTTGGTTATTGATTCGCAAGGCGTGTTTGGTTATTGAGTCGCAAGGAGTGTTTGGTTACTGAGTCGCAAGGAGTGTTAGGTTACTGAGTCGCAAGGAGTGTTTTGTTATAGAGTCGCAAGATGTTATTGGTTATTGAGTCGCAAGGAATGTTTGGTTATTGAGTCGCAAGGATTGTTTGGTTATTAAGTCGCAAGGATTGTTTTGTTACTGAGTCGCAAGGAATGTTTGGTTATTGAGTCGCAAGGAGTGTTTGGTTACTGAGTCGCAAGGAGTGTTTGGTTATTGAGTCGCAAGGAGTGTTTGGTTATTGAGTCGCAAGGAGTGTTTGGTTATTGAGTCGCAAGGAGTGCTTGGTTATTGAGTCGCAAGGAGTGTTTGGTTATTAAGTCGCAAGGAGTTTTTGGTTATTGAGTCGCAAGGAGTGCTTGGTTATTGAGTCGCAAGGAGTGTTTGATTATTGAGTCGCAAGGAGTGTTTGGTTATTGAGTCGCAAGGAGTGTTTGGTTATTGAGTCGCAAGGAATGTTTGGTTATTGAGTCGCAAGAAGTGTTTGGTTACTGAGTCGCAAGGAGTGTTAGGTTACTGAGTCGCAAGGAGTGTTTTGTTATAGAGTCGCAAGATGTTATTGGTTATTGTGTCGCAAGGAATGTTTGGTTATTGAGTCGCAAGGATTGTTTTGTTACTGAGTCGCAAGGAGTGTTTGGTTATTGAGTCGCAAGGAGTGTTTGGTTATTAAGTCGCAAGGAGTGTTTGGTTATTGAGTCGCAAGGAGTGTTTGGTTATTGAGTCGCAAGGAGTGTTTGTTTATTGAGTTGCAAGGAGTGTGTGGTTATTGAGTCGCAAGTAGTTATTGGTTATTGAGTCGCAAGGAATGTTTGGTTATTGAGTCGCAAGAAGTTATTGGTTATTGAGTCGCAAGAAGTGTTTGATTACTGAGTCGCAAGAAGTTATTGGTTATTGAGTCGCAAGAAGTGTTTGGTTATTAAGTCGCAAGGAGTGTTTGGTTATTGAGTCGCAAGGATTGTTTGGTTATTAAGTCGCAAGGATTGTTTTGTTACTGAGTCGCAAGGAATGTTTGGTTATTGAGTCGCAAGGAGTGTTTGGTTACTGAGTCGCAAGGAGTGTTTGGTTATTGAGTCGCAAGGAGTGTTTGGTTATTAAGTCGCAAGGAGTGTTTGGTTATTGAGTCGCAAGGAGTGCTTGGTTATTGAGTCGCAAGGAGTGTTTGGTTATTAAGTCGCAAGGAGTGTTTGGTTATTGAGTCGCAAGGAGTGCTTGGTTATTGAGTCGCAAGGAGTGTTTGATTATTGAGTCGCAAGGAGTGTTTGGTTATAGAGTCGCAAGATGTTATTGGTTATTGAGTCGCAAGGAATGTTTGGTTATTGAGTCGCAAGGATTGTTTTGTTACTGAGTCGCAAGGAGTGTTTGGTTATTGAGTCGCAAGGAGTGTTTGGTTACTGAGTCGCAAGGAGTGTTTGGTTATTGAGTCGCAAGGAGTGTTTGGTTATTAAGTCGCAAGGAGTGTTTGGTTATTGAGTCGCAAGGAGTGTTTGGTTATTGAGTCGCAAGGAGTGTTTGGTTATTGAGTCGCAAGGAGTGTTTGTTTATTGAGTTGCAAGTAGTGTGTGGTTATTGAGTCGCAAGGAATGTTTGGTTATTGAGTCGCAAGAAGTTATTGGTTATTGAGTCGTAAGAAGTGTTTGATTACTGAGTCGCAAGAAGTTATTGGTTATTGAGTCGCAAGAAGTGTTTGGTTATTGAGTCGCAAGGAGTGTTTGGTTATTGGGTCGCAAGGAGTGTTTGGTTATTGAGTCGCAAGGAGTGTTTGGTTACTGAGTCGCAAGAAGTGTTTGGTTATCGAGTCGCAAGGATTGTTTGGTTATTGAGTCGCAAGGAGTGTTTGGTTATAGAGTCGCAAGATGTTATTGGTTATTGAGTCGCAAGGAGTGCTTGGTTATTGAGTCGCAAGGAGTGTTTGATTATTGAGTCGCAAGGAGTGTTTGGTTATTGAGTCGCAAGGAGTGTTTGGTTATTGAGTCGCAAGGAATGTTTGGTTATTGAGTCGCAAGAAGTGTTTGGTTACTGAGTCGCAAGGAGTGTTAGGTTACTGAGTCGCAAGGAGTGTTTTGTTATAGAGTCGCAAGATGTTATTGGTTATTGAGTCGCAAGGAATGTTTGGTTATTGAGTCGCAAGGATTGTTTTGTTACTGAGTCGCAAGGAGTGTTTGGTTATTGAGTCGCAAGGAGTGTTTGGTTACTGAGTCGCAAGGAGTGTTTGGTTATTGAGTCGCAAGGAGTGTTTGGTTATTAAGTCGCAAGGAGTGTTTGGTTATTGAGTCGCAAGGAGTGTTTGGTTATTGAGTCGCAAGGAGTGTTTGTTTATTGAGTTGCAAGGAGTGTGTGGTTATTGAGTCGCAAGTTGTTATTGGTTATTGAGTCGCAAGGAATGTTTGGTTATTGAGTCGCAAGAAGTTATTGGTTATTGAGTCGCAAGAAGTGTTTGATTACTGAGTCGCAAGAAGTTATTGGTTATTGAGTCGCAAGAAGTGTTTGGTTATTAAGTCGCAAGGAGTGTTTGGTTATTGAGTCGCAAGGAGTGTTTGGTTATTGAGTCGCAAGGAGTGTTTGTTTATTGAGTTGCAAGGAGTGTGTGGTTATTGAGTCGCAAGGAATGTTTGGTTATTGAGTCGCAAGAAGTTATTGGTTATTGAGTCGTAAGAAGTGTTTGATTACTGAGTCGCAAGAAGTTATTGGTTATTGAGTCGCAAGAAGTGTTTGGTTATTGAGTCGCAAGGAGTGTTTGGTTATTGAGTCGCAAGGAGTATTTGGTTATTGAGTCGGAAGGAGTGTTTGGTTACTGAGTCGCAAGGCGTGTTTGGTTATTGAGTCGCAAGGCGTGTTTGGTTATTGAGTCGCAAGGAGTGTGTGGTTATTGAGTCGCAAGGAGTGTTAGGTTATTGGGTCGCAAGGAGTGTTTGGTTATTGAGTCGCAAGGAGTGTTTGGTTATTGAGTCGTAAGAAGTGTTTGGTTATTGGGTCGCAAGGAGTGTTTGGTTATTGAGTTGCAAGAAGTTATAGGTTATGGAGTCGCAAGATGTTATTGGATTGTTTGGTTATTGAGTCGCAAGGCGTGTTTGGTTATTGAGTGCAAGGAGTGTTTGGTTATTAAGTCGCACGGAATGTTTGGTTATTGATTCGCAAGGCGTGTTAGGTTATTGAGTCGCAAGGCGTGTTTGGTTATTGAGTCGCAAGGAGTGTGTGGTTATTGAGTCGCAAGGAGTGTTTGGTTATTGGGTCGCAAGGAGTGTTTAGTTATTGAGTCGCTAGGAGTTTTTGTTTTTTAGTCGCAAGAAGTTATTGGTTATTGAGTCGCAAGGCGTGTTTGGTTATTGAGTCGCAAGGAGTGTGTGGTTATTGAGTCGCAAGATGTTATTGGTTATTGAGTCGCAAGATGTTATCGGTTACTGAGTCTCAAGAAGTTATTGGTTATTGAGTTGCAAGGAGTGTTTGGTTATTGAGTCGCAAGATGTTATTGGTTATTGAGTCGCAAGGAGTATTTGGTTATTGAGTCGCAAGGAGTGTTTGGTTACTGAGTCGCAATGCGTGTTTGGTTATTGAGTCGCAAGGAGTGTTTGGTTATTGAGTCGCAAGGAGTGTTTGGTTATTGAGTTATTGAGATTTTTCTGAATCCTCGCGGTTTGAAATTTTTTCCTTTCTTCAAAGTGAGCTGTCGGTATTTGTCGATTAGGAGGAAATCAAAGGTTAACATGAAAAACGAATATAAATTTCGTTGGCTTCTACACAACTGTTGTCAAAGGTGGAATTAAAATTTCAGCTTTCTAATTCTAAATATATCAATATTATCATTGAAGCAGACAGCAATCTTAACTTGATATTAAATTCAAAGTTGAAAGAAATATTTTTTTTTGTCAATGAAGTCTCGTTTCAAATGAAAACTTGTTTTAAATAACACTAGCAAAGAGTATGATTCACAGCTCAAAGAAATCAATCTCGCCTCCGCTTAGCTATTTATTTCTCAGGATTTCATACCCATCCCATCGTTTGACTTTTGGAGTTTAAAAAAAAACAACATTTTGTTATCTTTAACTGAAAATAGAAAATTGAAGATATCTTAAAAATGTTTGCTCAGAAAATATGAAGAAAATTTCGATTTTTTTTAATTGCCAGGAAGTATATAAGTAAGTTCAAAATTACATTCATTTTTGAATTGCTTACATTAAAAAAAATCATCTCAAGTTAAACATTTTTTCTTTGCTGAACCACTAGACCTACTAATCAATAGTAATATGTCGACTTATTGATTTGTATTTTCTCCTCTATTTCTACAGAAATTAATACTAAATTTCAAGAAATCAACAGTTGTTATATCCAATTGCTGGACTTAACAGTTCTAAAAAGATTATCAATGATAAATAGTTCCTATGATTGGCTAGCCCTAAAAAGGTTAGGATTACACTAAGGGTTAGGGTTAATGTTTGGGCTAGAGTTTGGACTCGCCATGTGACGTCTTATGTATTTTGAACAAATAAGATATTTTTTAGGCTTTTCTTTATTTCTGAAAGGTGGATCCATAACTTGCTTTCAATTGATCCCATTAGTTTTGTTTTATCCAGGGCAGCCGCGAGGATTGTGATCGCCTGCTTGCAAAAACAACAACAACAACAACAACAACACAAAAAAAACCTGTCCCTCTCCCCTTTTTTTAGTTTCTAGTAAAAGGATTAAAAGTTGTCTAACTTGGATTTCGAAAATTCGTATTCTTGTGTATAGATGTTGCAGTATGTAAAGGTGCATGTGTAAACAGTGAAACATTTATAAGCTAATGATTTAAATAGTCTAAATTGTCTAAAGTCAATGTGGTTTAGAGCAGGTAGATGTATATATCTGAGAGTCAATGTGGTTTAGAGCAGGTAGAGGTATATCTGAGAGTCAATGTGGTTTAGAGCAGGTAGATGTATATATCTGAGAGTCAATGTGGTTTAGAGCAGGTAGAGGTATATCTGAGAGTCAATGTGGTTTAGAGCAGGTAGATGTATATCTCTGAGAGTCAATGTGGTTTAGAGCAGGTAGATGTATATCTCTGAGAGTCAATGTGGTTTAGAACAGGTAGAGGTATATCTCTGAGAGTCAATGTGGTTTAGAACAGGTAGAGGTATATCTCCGAGAGCCAATGTGGTTTAGAACATGTAGAAGTATATCTCTGAGAGTCAATGTGGTTTAGAACAGGTAGAGGTATATTGGACATTTCCGTTCATTATAATGCTTGAAATCAAATGTTTTTTTCTTATTCTAGATATTTCCGATCGTGTAAATTCTGTATCAGAGTTTATAACACATTCCATTTCTCTTGCTCACGGAATAATATTATGGAAATTAAATATATTAAATGTTAGATCTGTTAATTAATTTCCAGCTTTTTTATTGCTGATAAAAAAAATAATGTAATTTAAGCTTCTGTAACAATTTACTGACAATGTTGATTCAATGTAATATATTATGTCACATACGAACAGAACAAATGGAATTCAAATTGTTTAGTTTCCTACGAAGACCAGTCTCCACGGTAATTTTTTGGAACCAATACTTTTATGTCAAAGAGAGGTAATCTTTGAAGTACATTAGGGCTGCCTCCCTCAACCCCCTTCGCCCTTGTTCTCTACTACCCGAACAAGTCGAGTCCAGATAAATGTTAAGAACTTAGGCTTGCTTCGTTCTACTTATGTATTTCTTTCTCCCTTTTGGTTCGTTAATCCTGTGATGTAATATAACTGTTGGTTCATTCATTCGCTAATCTACTTGTATCTTCTTTGAAAAACTGTTAGTATGAAAGAATGTGTACGACGAACGCCACTGCTCCACACCCCGGGACACTCGTCCTATTTCCATATCATGCAATGACTGAAGGTTTAGATTAAATGTTAGTGTCTAGCGATAAACGTAAATCTTTTTTCATCTACATTTGTTAAAACTAAGCTGTTAGTTTGTTTGGATGGTTTTATTTTTTACTTGCCTTTATATGGCAGAGAAGATATTGAGATTTCTTTCTAGACCAAAGGAAAAGGCTTCTTCAATAGATCTTGAATGAGAGATTGACCCTTCAATAAGATGATCATTTTATATCATCTGTTTGGCCAGGCTCATACTCAAACATATCTTCAGACAAATCAATTCATTGAACCATCATCACCTGTCCCATGACTTTCGTCGTAGGGTGCTGTGACAGTTCTCGTAACCAAACCTCTATGGTACCCGATCAACAGCTGTTCTTAGCAGAATACCAAGTGAGAGGCCAGCCAGCTTTTCTTCGGACGACCCTTTCTTCGTGCTCCCTCCACTGTACCTTGAAGGATGAATTTTGACAGAGTCATATTTTACAATATGACCAAACCAGCTCAACTTTCGTCTCTTAACAGTATTGAGGTATTCTTCCTTTTTGCCAGCCAGATTGTTGACTTGTAACAGTACAAACTCATTTGTCTTCTTTTCCTGATAACTGATACCCAGCATATTTCTGTAGCATTTACTCTCAAAAGCTTGAATTCTTTTTTCAGCCTCAGCGTTCAGTGTCCAACTTTCACAACCATTGAAGAGACCATTAGCGAAGAATAAAGTTTTAATTTGATTTGGAAACTGTTTATCTTTCAGATTTGTTATTGATTTGACAAAGTTTGCTCTAGTCAGTCAGGCCAAGCTTAAATGTTTTTTTTTTCTCTTTTGCTGATACATCATTTCTTGTTCTATTTGACTCTTAATATTAGAAGAAATTGACTCTTCATTCAAAAGTATACAAAATCTCGCAAACAAACCTTTTCAGCACCGATTTCCATACCAACTGCTCAAGTTGCAGCATCCAATTTTGAAGTTAGATAATGTGTCTGGTCTGCATTTTCTCCACTGAGGTTTATATTTTATATCGTCTGCAAACCTGAGATTGGAGATAGTCCAACCTTCTAAAGTTTTTTTTTTTTTGTATCAAACTATAATTCAGAAATATGTTCATTCAAGAGCACTGGACAGAGTAGACGAGGTGATGCTTTAATAAGTAAGTAAGTAAGTTAAGGTTCAGTGTTTTATCTAGTTTTGGCTCATTTAGTCTTCTGTTATGAAGTGTCTCTAAGTTTAGTGATTCTACCAATGGTGTTTCTCTATTTTATTTTGTTTTCTTGACATGGTTGTCTTCCTTTGTTGTCTGATATACTTCTCAACTTTCTTAGATAAGAAATCATTTTTAAAACATAATCTTATTAGGTGAATTTAAAAAAAAATAATTGAAATGTTCAATCTCCAAACAATCTTACATAAAAAGTTATAATACCGTGATTGTCACTCTACTTAATAATTCACAATTTAGCTTTATAGATGGTCATTTGATACAAGTAACTGTATTTTTAATGGTGATTAAAAAATAAAACATTAGTTGGTTTTTCTTTTTCATTTTATCGGGGTAATAAACATTTGTTAAGAAGTTTGTTTTCTAACTGTGTACATTAATGTCATCAGGAAGTTTTAAACAAACAAACAAACAAATGTTTGGAAAATTGAAAACAAAAATCATTCTTTTCATGCCGATATAGAAACAAGGAATTTTAACGATTTTCCTTTAACAAACTTTTCAACTTGTGAATTCTAATATCTGTTAAGTTGACTTGAACAGTCCGCTCTTTCCTTCTCACTTTCTCTTACTCAATCCACTTTTCTCTTGACTCCCCCCCCCCCCCTATTGGGACAGTCCGTTATTTCTCTTTTTATCTCTCTTTTCATCTTTCTTTACTTCTTTTCTACCTCTTCCTCTTCTCTTTCTACTTCTATCTCTTTCTCACCCTCTCCTTCTCTCCCTCTCCCTCTCTCCCTCTCCTTTTCTTTCCTCTCTTATTCCCCCACCCTTTTTTTGCGCTTTGGTTATCCTAATGGTTTCACACTAAGACTTGAATTTCTAACGGTCCGCTTTACAATCACATAATGTTGGCAGGAAAATTTTAGTATCACCCCCCCCCCCACACACACACACACAAGTAAAAAGTTTGACTTAAATAAATCTCTGACTCTCCTCGACTCTCAAGTCTATTTTGTGTTATTAAATGATTTTGTTATGTATCTATCTATCTAAATCGACCACCTGCGGACAATGATTATGTTTGCCCTGGATGTGGCAAAATATGTAGGTCACAGCTTGGACTGCAAAACCACTGGAAATACTGCATTCCTCACTAATCTTCGGTCTCGAGGACTAGCCTTATTATTATTATTATCCATCTATCCATCCATGCTGCCTTTTGAAGAAATACCTAAAATAATTGCAAAGATTTAATTGAAAACTTGCATTTTTCCGCCAAATAGCGGCGCTCCTACTGTGACTATGTTAAAACCCTCAGGTCAAAGGAATGCCGTGAATGACATTTCCTACGCATACGTACAACAAAAGTGGATGATTTTGTTCGCTACACGAGTCAGTTGGTAATGAAACCAAAAAATACACAAGCATTTAACACCGGCTACACTCGTTGATTTCTTCCCACGCTTTTTTTTATGGCCGAAACATCCCATTCTTTAATTGAACACGTTAGTTCTCCCATTGTCCAGTCTAGGATCAAGTTGTAACTTCTCCCAATTCTTCAGTGTCCCTGACAAAACATAAATCAATCAAAACATTAACCAATTAATTGTTTAATTAGTGGTAATTAATTAATTTTGTTTGATATCTAAAAAGGAAATAAATCTCACACTACTGAGAATGTCGAATTCTTTACTTTAAACGTAGTGTTTTTTAAAGTATATTTTTAAAATACTTTGCTTGTTTGAATGTCTCTACTCCCAAGTGTTAACTAAAGACAGCTACTGTAACAAACAAGTATCTACAAAGTTATGTTCAGGTTTTTACAAGTGGGAGAGCAGACGAGTTTGAACTCACGGGACATTTATATCCAAGGTTCGTTTTACTTACACTTCTTTCGTTAAGCCTGGAGAGTTGTATAGCCGCTGTGAGGTACCATGTGACTTGCGTCTGTCTTTCTCTCTCTAACGACTGTCAGCATAGGTCAGTGACATTGCTCTTTCTAATAGCTCTTCTTTTTTAAATATGCAATTTATACAGTATAGCATTACAAAGTCACACATACATCTTTGTGTAAGTCACACAAACATCTTTGTGTAAGTTACTCAAACATCTTTGTGTGGGAAGCGTGGTCTGGAGGCTATGTACGTTTGAACTTTGCTTGGCTTGAGATACATTTCAAACATTGTTTAATTTGTTTCAATACATTCAATGTGACCGCCTTTAGATTAATACTTAATTTTTTAGACTTTTCTGTGCTGAATAAGTAAATGAGTGTTTTAATAAAAGACGATAGCTCCTTTGAACGTTAGAAGTCAATTTGTACAAAGCTTCTAGCAACTCACTCTGTCTGGTAAACAATTTGAACACGTTATTTCTCCCACACCCATTCTCGGATCAAGCTGAAACTTTACACAGCTATGTATTGGACCTAACAAAACATGATACGATTATAAAATTAACAAATTATGAAAGTAAGTATAGGTAATTATTTCAGTTTGTTTGACACTGTAAAAAATAAAATAAAATAAATTATATATTATTGAAATATGTAGTCGTAAATGTGAAGTTCTCCTCTTTGATAACCTTCGTTTTTCAAAAATTATTTTTTTATATTTTGTTAGTTATCATCATATCCTTTGACGCATTTTGCTACTGGACGAAGACCAGTTGGCGTAATACCTAAACATTAAACCCTCACCACTTATGTGTGACTAAAAGGAGGAAGTACTGTTGAATCTCTAGGCACTTATTAAGACACTTGATGGACATATTGAATGTGATCAACTCTTCCCACGTATTTCCTGTCCTGGCATAGTCTCAGTGTCTTGTGTCTTCGTGCTAGGAAAAGTGCAGAGACTATAAAAAAAACAACAACTAGACATATAGACACAAATAGAGAGAGACGATCTGAGTTATTGATTGGAGATTGTAAATTAATACGAGATTAATATGCTTAAAATACAGTGTGGATAAAAACAAAATAAATTTGTTAAAAATAAGGAGTGTGTGTGTGTGTGCGCGTGTGTGTGTAGATCCGACAAGGAGTAACAAAGATTCTAGAATTAACTTTTGTACCGCTGAGACATCAAATACAACCATCTTACAAACACATTGACATCATTGAAACTATCAACAACTAGTATTCAACACCGATTACGACCGTTGATTTGTACCCTGGGTATATGTTGTTTTCTTTCTAACAGTGAAAACACATTTGTTTTTACAAAGCCACTGTCTGTCTGGTCAAAAGTTTGTTCACGTAATTGTGCATAATTATTTCTTTCACCTGAAAAAAAAAAATTGGTAATTAATTATTTTGTTCGGTATCTCAAACAAGGGAGAGAAATTGTCCTTGACTGAAGTGATGGTTTAAAATGAATCTTTATAGATCGTCGTCTGAGTCTAAAGAACACAAACATGAAAAAGACACAATAGATAACTATACAACCTTCAATGTTCATACGCTCTTCGCTAGCATAGTGGTTACCATGTCGACTTGAGAAGCCTGAAAAGTCTTAAGCTCACGAGAATGAATTCAGGTCGTTCACTTTTTTAAAATACATTTAAAGAACGATCACCCAGATACCCTTTACTTTCTCCCCAACCCCTTTCCAACTGGTCCAGTCTCGTAATAGGATCATAGCGTATTGAGTAAGCAAAAAGCATGAAATTGCGCTAAAAAAACAATCGGTAAAAATATTTCTAATCGTACAGATTTATTATTGTTAGTCTAGATCTATTAAAAATTTAATTACATGACTGATCAAAACTAATTGATACACTTAATATTTTTTTTTTTAAACATTTTTTTAAAATTTTACTTGTTCTCATCTACTGTCTACTTTTTTTTTTAAATTGCATACTTCGCATCTTTCCAGTCTCTCACTCAGAGTTTTATCGCAGGAACCTCCCCACACACTTTACATCTAATCGTTTCCAATGAAACGTCCAGCGGGATTTGATCGATTCCCAAATCTACTTTCGGCATGTCAATTGTAGGGTCTTTTAAGTTCCATGCGAACGATCTAATTAATATCGCTCCCCCCCACACACACCTTTTCGCTAATGGAAATGTTTATTTGACACAACGTTTAGTAAGCGCTCTAGACTGTCGTTGTTATTCTCATTCATCTTTCCAGGACTATTTATTCCACTACCAGCCAAACCTAAACGAAATTCGTGACATTGACGTAATACTAAAACTTCTATAAAACAAAATCTTGTTACAATCTCACTGACTATTCTTCGGCTTCTCAAAAGTGATGGTCTTCATGTTGCATTTTGTCCAAAAAAAATGAAATATCCCTCGGAAAAGCTGTATTCAATCAAAGTATAGAGCTAGATTAATAGGCCTCATATTTACTGTGAGAATTTGTTTGCTCTTTAGTTTGAGATCTACATAATACATTTCTATCAAGATCAATCCTTGTTATAGAAGATTGTAATTCAGAAAGAGAAAAAATGCTTCTAGAGTCAAACTCCAAAAATGGACTTTATCCTTGCTCCCTTACATCCACCCACTTGATGATGCAGCGCAAAACAATTTGTAAAAAAAAAACCACTGCGGAAAGTTGATTGAAAAGTTTGTTTCAATTTTCTTTAGCATACTAAATAGAAAACTGGAGATGGGAAAAAATGACAGATATAGAGGCAGACATAGAGACAGACATAGAGACAGACATAGAGACAGACATAGAGACAGACATAGAGACAGACATAGAGACAGACATAGAGACAGACATAGAGACATATATAGAGGCAGACATAGAGACAGGCATAATGAGATAGTTATGTAATTTGAAAACTATATTGTATAACGCATCTTTCATGCTATAACATTTTCAGTAAGCAATGATCAAATCTCATGTGTAGATCTGTGCTGTGAACTGAGAGAAAGCTTTTAAGCTCCCTTTAGACGCTCAGTAAAGACAACTCTTCTCGAATAGGGATTTAAACAAAGACAACTCTTCTCGAATAGGGATTAAACAAAGACAACTCTTCTCGAATAGGGATTTAAACAAAGACAACTCTTCTCGAATAGGGATTTAAACAAAGACAACTCTTCTCGAATAAGGATTTAAACAGGGACAACCCTTCTCGAATAGGGATTTAAACAAAGACAACACTTCTCGAATAGGGATTCCAACAAAGACAACTCTTCTTCTCGAATAGGGATTTAAACAGAGACAACACTTCTCGAATAGGGGATTGAAACAGACAACTCATTTCGAGTAGGAATTCAAACTTAAGACCCATTGATAAATCTTTTAGCAATTCATTATGACCGACAGACTGAACAACAGAATCTGTCTTTATTATTCTAGATCTATATTTCTATTTTCAAACAATTTATCCTACACGTCTCTAGATCTATACACTATCTAGAACTTCTGAACACCATATTTCCCTCAATTAAACTTCCTGTATGATTCAGACTCTCAGATTGCTAAAACCCAGATTCTACTTTTTTAGTTCTCTTCAAGATCTATTCCTTTTTTTGTGTTTCCGGAGCGAGATTCTCTCAGATATTAATTTTATTATAATTTATTTTTTGTTCCGCCAGCGCATTGATTTGTAGTTTTCTTATTATCCCATTCCAATGGTTTCGTGTTTGTTGGACAATCACCTTACACAATTAGAATTATACTGGAGGCAATTCATTTTTAATGAACAAAAGGGAAATTACTCGGTGTCTGATTTGGTTAGAAGAATATAAGATACGTTATAGTAGCATCTGACAAACTCTATCAGTTTTGTCGTGGTAAAAATATAACAAATTGTAATAAATAATACGAGCAACAATCCACAACTTCAACAAAGAATCAAAGCAGGTAGAGTGCATCCTCTCAGGCATAACTCATACAGTGTAATGGACAAATCTACACATCCAGATCAGTTTCTCAATATACACACACACACATTTTTACATTCTCTTTTTTCGACTTTTTTGTCCTTATTTTAGAGTTGGTCCTGTAGGACAGGCTTTCTTAGACGTATAAGTATACATTGGTACACTGCAAAAAGTAATATAGAAAATAACTAGAATCATATCATAACTGATCCAGAAGAATAAGAGTTTCTGAATGTAGAAAATAACAACTGTTAATTTGAATGATTTTCCTTTGAACTAAAACGTAATAATGATTGCCCGAAACGATCTTGAGTCAACTGAGTTTTTGAAAAACACAAACTCTACTTTTAGCGTTTTTCGAAAATATGTAGATCTTGGCTAGAGATGGGATTCTTTTAAAGTTCAGGTTAGGTTAGATTTAAGTTCGATTTTGGTTCGATAACGAGTTAAGTTTGGGTTCGGTTTGGTTCGGCCAATTACACAACACTGGTGTCGCTCCTTTCTACAATATTGGTGTCGCCCCTTTCTACAACATTGGTGTCGCCCCTTTCTACAACTATGGTGTCGCCCCTTTCTACAACATTGGTGTCGCCCCTTTCTACAACATTGGTCTCGCCCCTTTCTACAACATTGGTGTCGCTCCTTTCTATCTGCAAAATGAGGAATTGGGATTCCATATGTATCAGATATGTCGGTGGCATTACAAACCATTTCGAACTCTGCTGCTCTATCTCTTAGGGTTATTAATGAAATATGATCGGGCATTTTTTTTTATTGTTGTCTAAAACTGGGGATGCATCATTGGCGTGTATTTAATATATCCCCAATTAATTCTTGGATTGAAACATTCTGTTCGTATAAGTAATATCTACATACCTAAAGAATTTCAACATATGTTTTTTATTATCAACAGCAAATGTCGAAACATATAAATGTTTTTAATATTTATTAGTTTGATGTTACTAATGTATTGGTTTTCAACTGTGAAGATAAATAGAAGATAAATAAATTCATTTTGAACTTGGGGTGATACATATAATCAGCTTTCAAAGTTTCATGAAATTAAAAAAATAATTTTATAGATTTGATACATTCTTGAAGAGTTTGTAACACCGTGTACTTTATGCAGGTCAATATTTCCACTGTACTTAGATTGAATTTTAAAAATCAATTTTAACATAACAGTTAAATCTGAATCTCACACAACGGAGCATCCAGTGTTCCTTTTTAGCATGACAAACAGTATTGTGTTCTCTTTCTTCCCTTGCCTCAGGGAGCTCACATACTCGATTGAAACGGTTTCCCATATTCACCTTTACATGAGAAGATTTGTAGTTTAATCTACTCTTTACTCTCGGCATTGGTAGATCAATACTTAGACTATCAGGTTTATAAAGTGACACATGACATCTATGATCATTTAACATTCTGGAGGTGGAATATTCACTTAAAAACCTTATCACAGCACTGCCTGCTTAGGCCATTGTTAGAAATCACAGCACTGCCTGCGTAGGCCATTGTTAGAAATAACAGCACTGCCTGCATAGGCCATTGTTAGAAATCACAGCACTGCCTGCTTTGGGCCATTGTTAGAAATCACAGCACTGCCTGCTTTAGGCCATTGTTAGAAATCACAGCACTGCCTGCTTTAGGCCATTGTTAGAAATCACAGCACTGCCTGCGTAGACCATTGCTTACATTTTAAAAGAATTACACCATTTAAAATTGATGAATAATTTCATAGTAATGTAGTATATTAATTAATCTTAACTTTATTTTATCCCGTTTTTAACTCCGTGACATCTTAAATTTTGTCCACGTCAACCTGTGTTACATCTTAAATTTTGTCCATGTCTACCTGTGTTACATCTTAAATTTTGTCCACGTCTACCTGTGTTACATCTTAAATTTTGTCCACATCTATCTGTGTTACATCTTAAATTTTGTCCACGTCTACCTGTGTTACATCTTAAATTTTGTCCACATCTATCTGTGTTACATCTTAAATTTTGTCCACATCTATCTGTGTTACATCTTAAATTTTGTCCACCTCTACCTGTGTTACATCTTAAATTTTGTCCACCTCTACCTGTGTTACATCTTAAATTTTGTCCACGTCTACCTGTGTTACATCTTAAATTTTGTCCACGTCTACCTGTGTTACATCTTAAATTTTATCCACCTCTACCTGTGTTACATCTTAAATTTTGTCAATGTCTACCTGTGTTACATCTTAAATTTTGTCCACGTCTACCTGTGTTACATCTTAAATTTGGTCCACCTCTACCTGTGTTACATCTTAAATTTTATCCACGTCTACCTGTGTTACATCTTAAATTTTGTAGACATCTATCTGTGTTACATCTTAAATTTTGTCCACCTCTACCTGTGTTACATCTTAAATTTTGTCCACGTCTACCTGTGTTACATCTTAAATTTTGTCCACATCTATCTGTGTTACATCTTAAATTTTGTCCACATCTATCTGTGTTACATCTTAAATTTTGTCCACCTCTACCTGTGTTACATCTTAAATTTTGTCAATGTCTACCTGTGTTACATCTTAAATTTTGTCCACGTCTACCTGTGTCACATCTTAAATTTTGTCCACCTCTACCTGTGTTACATCTTAAATTTTGTCCACGTCTACCTTGTGTTACATCTTAAATTTTGTTCACATCTATCTGTGTTACATCTTAAATTTTGTCCACCTCTACCTGTGTTACATCTTAAATTTTGTCCACATCTATCTATGTTACATCTTAAATTTTGTCCACCTCTACCTGTGTTACATCTTAAATTTTGTCCACGTCTACCTGTGTTACATCTTAAATTTTGTCCACATCTATCTGTGTTACATCTTAAATTTTGTCCACATCTATCTGTGTTACATCTTAAATTTTGTCCACATCGTTCTGTGTTACATCTTAAATTTTGTCCACATCTATCTGTGTTACATCTTATATTTTGTCCACCTCTACCTGTGTTACATCTTAAATTTTGTCCATGTCTACCTGTGTTACATCTTAAATTTTGTCCACGTCTACCTGTGTTACATCTTAAATTTTGTCCACCTCTACCTGTGTTACATCTTTAATTTTGTCCACGTCTATTTGTGTTACATCTTAAATTTTGTCCACATCTACCTGTGTTACATCTTAAATTTTGTCCATGTCTACCTGTGTTACATCTTAAATTTTGTCCACATCTACTTGTGTTACATCTTAAATTTTGTCCACATCTATCTGTGTTACATCTTAAATTTTGTCCACATCTATCTGTGTTACATCTTAAATTTTGTCCACGTCTACCTGTGTTATATCTTAAATTTTGTCCACCTCTACCTGTGTTACATCTTTAATTTTGTCCACATCTATCTGTGTTACATCTTAAATTTTGTCCACATCTATCTGTGTTACATCTTAAATTTTGTCCACGTCTACCTGTGTTACATCTTAAATTTTGTCCACCTCTACCTGTGTTACATCTTAAATTTTGTCCATGTCTACCTGTGTTACATCTTAAATTTTGTCCACGTCTACCTGTGTTACATCTTAAATTTTGTCCACCTCTACCTGTGTTACATCTTAAATTTTATCCACCTCTACCTGTGTTACATCTTAAATTTTGTGGACATCTATCTGTGTTACATCTTAAATTTTGTCCACCTCGACCTGTGTTACATCTTAAATTTTGTCCATGTCTACCTGTGTTACATCTTAAATTTTGTCCACGTCTACCTGTGTTACATCTTAAATTTTGTCCACGTCTACTTGTGTTACATTCTAAATTATGTCCATCTTTACTTTGTTACATCTTAACTTTTGTCCTTTTTAAGCATGCGACTCTTTAGTAATGACTTTAATTATGTTTGCGTTGTATATCTTTGTTGTCGTGTATCATCTGTTCATCCAAGTCCAATGGACAATTTAAACTACGGTCTTTAGCAAAGAGATGGTCGAATCCGTTTTGAATGCGTGTGTGTGTGTTGGTGTAAGGGGACGATGTACTACAAGTGTGGTATCTTTTTGTTATTAAAAATTATTTGAAATTTTGCAGAAATGTAAAAAATCCTAATGTGGTCTAGATTTTCCTCTATGGCGGATTACTGAGGGAAATTATTTTTTTTGGTGCATTCGGTGTAGAGAATATTGAAAATCTATGTCATTTGAAAAGTGCGCTATTTTATGTCTGTAAATTACTAGTAGCACAAATTAAGTTTAATTATTTAGTAGGCAATCCTAATCTTTCAAGGTGGTTTTCTTTTAATTTTTCTTTAAGTTTACTTTCATAACCTCGATATTTACCTTTTAGATTTGACTTTATTTTATCGTTTTAAGAATGTAAACAGTTTTTTAAAATCTAAAGATATGGTAGATGTAAACTAAGATAAGATAGCTAAGATAAGATAGCTGTGTTAAAAATGTAACCTGAAAAAGCTTTTGAAACTGTCACATCTTTTTCTTTATCGAAGCTATAACTATTTTTTGAAGCTTTCATTCTTTCTCTCTCTCTTTCAAACTTCTATTGAAGCTATCACCTTTATCTCGTTCTTGAAGCTAGAACTTATTTTACTTCCAATTATCGCTTCTCTTTTTTTATGGCCCCTCTTTCTCTTACGATGGAATCCATGCCTAGATGACTGATGTTCTGATCATAGATGACTGATATTCTGATAATAGATGACTGATGTTCTGATCATAGATGACTGATGTTTTGATCATAGATGACTGATGTTTTGATCATAGATGACTGATGTTCTGATCATAGATGACTGATGTTCTGATAATAGATGATTGATGTTCTGATGATACATGACTAATGTTCTGATGATAGATGACTGATGTTCTGATGATAGATGACTGATGTTCTGATTATAGATGACTGATGTTCTGATGATAGATAACTGATGTTCTGACGATAGATGACTAATGTTCTGAATATAAATGACTGATGTTCTGATTATAGATGACTGATGTTTTGATAATAGATGATTGATGTTCTGATCATACATGACTAATGTTCTGATGATAGATGACTGATGTTCTGATTATAGATGACTGATGTTCTGATGATAGAAAACTGATGTTCTGACGATAGATGACTGATGTTCTGAATATAAATGACTGATGTTCTGACGATAGATGACTGATGTTCTGATAATAGATGATTGATGTTCTGACGATAGATGACTGATGTTCTGAATATAAATGACTGATGTTCTGATTATAGATGACTGATGTTCTGATAATAGATGATTGATGTTCTGATGATACATGACTAATGTTCTGATGATAGATGACTGATGTTCTGATAATAGATGATTGATGTTCTGACGATAGATGACTGATGTTCTGAATATAAATGACTGATGTTCTGATTATAGATGACTGATGTTCTGATAATAGATGATTGATGTTCTGATCATACATGACTAATGTTCTGATGATAGATGACTGATGTTCTGATGATAGATGACTGATGTTCTGATTATAGATGACTGATGTTCTGATTATACATGACTGATGTTCTGATGATAGATGACTGATGTTCTGACGATAGATGACTGATGTTCCGAGGATAAATGATTGATGTTCTGATCATACATGATTGATGTTCTGATCATACATGACTAATGTTCTGATGATAGATGACTGATGTTCTGATTATAGATAACTGATGTGGGAAGCGTGGTCGAGCGGCCAAGTGCGCTTGAACTTGGCTTGGCTACCCCTAGAAGGGTGCTCGAGGTCAGACACCAGACTCAGGCAGAGTTGTGTTTACTGAGCGCCTAAAGGTAGCACGGAAAACCAACTCCTAGATACCCCCCCCCCCACTGGTCCACAAAGGATATTTGACCAAAAGCGCTCTGAACATGCTATAAGCATGAAAGTAGCGCTATATAAAAGCTATAATAAAAATTTTTTGATCATAGATGACAGATGTTCTGATCATAAATGACTGATGTTCTGATCATAGATGACTGATGTTCTGATCATAGATGACTGATGTTCTGATCATAGGTGACTTATGTTCTGATCATAGGTGACTTATGTTCTGATCATATATGACTGGTGTTCCGATCATATATGACTGGTGTTCTGATCATTGATGACTGATGTTCTGATCGTAGATGACTGATGTTCTGATCATAGATGACTGATGTTCTGATCATATATGACTGGTGTTCTGATCATAGATGACTGGTATTCTGATCATAGATGACTGATGTTCTGATCGTAGATGACTGATGTTCTGATCATAGATGACTGATGTTCTGATCATAGATGACTGATGTTCTGATCATAGATGACTGTTGTTCTGATCATAGATGACTGATGTTCTGATCATAGATGATTAATGTTCTGATCATAGATGATTAATGTTCTGATGTTTTACAGATGCTAAGTTTCCTGGTCGAGATGTGGCTACAATACTTACCATGTTACTAGACACTAACCCAGCAGTCATTGAGCCTATCCTGGTAAGCTTAGTGTGTGGAATGTGGAGTGTGGTGTTTAGTCACTTCAATCGTATTTCAATTGTGCAAATTAAAAAATATAACTAATGAATAAATTCAATCATTTGATATTCAATCTATTATTTAATCAACTGACCAACAAAATAACTTTTTCAGACAACATATATTTGATAACAATCAATTAATCAAACACTATATAATACAATCAAAATATTAAAAAATCCTTTAAAAAAACAACAAAGCTTTCTAAAAGGGAAGAACTCCGTCCTTAAAATGATATATGTCAACAGTGTACAAACTATTTCCCTTATTCAATATAAAACAAAATAAAATTATTACCGATAATTAAAATGAACTGACTAATGGAGTATTTTTGTTTATTGATTCATGTTTTGTTAGGTACAATAAATACTTTTTTAAAGTATCAACTTGATCGGAGAATGCGTGAGAGAGAGAGAGATATTATTTAACTGGACTAAACCCAAAATATTTAGTCATATATGTGAATACTGAAGAATTAGTTTCCCTTTTTGCCATTAAACAAAATAATGAATTACCAGTAATTAGATGTCTAATTGGTTACTTTTTGTTTTTATGAATTCATGTCTTGTCTATGTCATTGAATAATTGTGCACAATTTCAGCTTGATCCGAGAATGGGTGTCAGAGAAATATCGTGTACACCCTTTTTACCAGACAGACAGACAGAGTGAGTTGAGCGAAAGCCAACTTAACCTGTACTATCTGTGGACGGGAGTGTCTCTCCAAAATAGGTCTCCACAGTCACATGAAAAAGTCACTTAACGACTGAAGGATGCCAACAACAACAATGTGTGGTTTAATTGAGAAAGTTTGTCTGTGGTTTTCATTTCTACATTCTGTTTTTCTTTTAATGAACAGCTTATTGTTTTTAGACGTAATCATTAATGCTGCGCTCAGATAAAACTGATTGGTTACGTTACAATGTAGGGGCCGGAAAACATAAATAGAAAAAACACGTTTCAAAACGGAGACTTTAACGTTTTCCGTCGCCGTCGACTGTTCCTCCAGAAGAGGGGGTGCGTATTTAGGGGCGGCCAGCTAATACTGAGATATAAATAAAGCGAAGAATGCATCAATCATTTATAAAATATTTCTATATACTAGTTGATACTCATTAGATACGAGTAAAGTTTTGCAGCTCAAATATTTGTAAATGAAAATAAAAACTTTTTTTTTTGTCTGTATTTCGAAATATTTTTGTCTTATTACTGTTCACTTTCTCTCTTCCTTATTAGTAAAAAAAAAAAGTAAAGTTCCCCTTTCAGACCTTGTGGTCTATAGTGCAGATGATGTAAAGGTCATCTGTTTCTGTGGCCTACGGTTAACAAGGGTGTCAGGTAGCCAGCACAACGACAAACCGACTTTACTTTTCGCTAAATGTCACCAACTAATGTCATGTACCCAGTAGAGCTGGGTGGACTCAAAAGCACCCAAAGATCCCGAAATGAAAAATTCCTTATTAGTAAGAATGTGAATTCTTTCTGTGTCCATAATTTGAAGTCACGTTACAATTTTTTCTGTGTCTATTATTTCAAGTCACGTTACAATTCTTTCTGTGTCTATTATTTGAAGTCACGTTACAATTCTTTCTGTGTCTATAATTTGAAGTCACGTTACAATTCTTTCTGTGTATATTATTTGAAGTCACGTTACAATTCTTTCAATTTACTTTCCACAGACTGAGTGGAAGAGATACACGAACTGTATCGGTCTAGTGGACACTGGCTACTTTAAGAGGTCCGAGCTGTCAAGGCCAGAAGAGTTCAGTAGAAGCAAACCAAATGACCGCAAGGATAACAATGACGCCACTGAAGCTCACCAACAACTAACACGGACTCTTGAAGAAAAGGAGGGGGCTCCAGGTGTTCAATTGTTACAGATTTTAATGACTGTCTCAACGGAAATTTAAAATACATTGGAATCAAATAAAAATTACAAAATAACCATTTTATTGTTGCTTGACTTGTTATTCTTTTTTTTTATGGAAAGAGAGATGCTCAAGTAGCATAGGCTACCTTAGAGATGCTCACGTAGCATAGGCTACCTTTAGTTGTAGGTTAACAGGGCCGGATATAACCTTGCTAAGGCCCTAAATTTTCTGGGATATGGCGCCTCCTTGGAATCTACATTGTCAAATGAGTTAAAGATCCGTGGAGCTATTTTTGGGCTAAGCTATGGTCATTGTTGAATCAAATATGGTCAAATTGAGTACTGTAAGTTAAACCTGTTAATTTTAACATTGAATAAGATTTTAATAAGAAGTTGGCAACATGTAAAATTGTGGAATGGAAACAACAAACACATTTACTCTGTTTTTGAATATTTTCATCTGAAACAAAGGGAAACAAATAAATATTTTCTATAGAATACACAAAAGTAAGATTAACTCCCTTTAAATAAAAAAAAAAGGTGTGGGAGGGGGTAGTAATATTGAGAATATTCAAGCTATTTTTTTTCATAAAAATACACCATTAGCATATATAATGGAAAATAATTTAAAACATCTAATAAGCTGTGTTTCATGGTATACACTTGACATTTAGAAAGTTCCCCTTTCAGACCAAGCAGTCTACAGGGCAGATGATGTAAAGGTCATCTGTTTCTGTGGCCCACGGTTAATGAGGGTGTCATGTGGCCAGCACAACGACCAACAACCTGTAACTTTCCCTAACGAATGTCAGGTACCCATTAGAACTGGGTGATCTTATCGCCATCATCATCTTTCCTTTGTGTTCCGCGTGGAACATAGGGCCTTAGTATAAACACGCCACTCTCCACGGTCTCTTGCTTGTTTGTTAATGGCTTCCCAGCTCTTTCCTGTCCTCTCAGCTTCATCTAGTACACTGCGTCGCCACATTATATATGGTCTTCCTCTACGTCTTGTGCCCATGGGGTTTCCACTCTAAGACATGGACGGATCCAGAACTTTGGAGTAATGGGGGGGGGGGGGGCGCGATTTTTTTCCAAACCCTAAACCTATCACCCAGTAAACCCTAACCCTATTTATAAACGTGCGTACCTCATATATATATATACGATCTTCTTTATCAGGCCTTCAAGAGCTTTAATAAACAATGTGGCGATTTAAAAAAAAATACATCAACAACAGCCAATAAACACAATTGGCTACACTAACTTCAAAAGCTTTGCTACACCATCAGCGCTTCTCTTGCTGATACTGGTTACAGGACAAACGTCGGTTTGGTCAAGGCTTTGTTGATAAGTCTTCCGGTGTTTGCACTCTCCCTGCGAGTCGGCCCTGTCAGCACAGTTCTTGCCAAACATCTGGGTGCAGCCATCAAGATTTGAGTTCCTCTTATCAGCACTGGCAGATTGACATTTGTCTTTAATGTCCTCAGCTACAGGCTTGGGGTAAGACACGACATTGTCTTGTTCTGTCTGGCAGATGGAGGCACATCATGTACGTCTACAGCAAAAGCGTTGGCTGAACTACTGGTCTCTTCTCTTGTTTATTCATCTGTCTCTTTCTGCAAGTCACCGTTGATCACATTCTGAAAGTAAGCCATCTGTTCTTGAAATGTGATCAAGAGCTCTACCACATCAGGTTTGAGTGCAAAGAGGTACGTGTTTGGATCTTCCTCTTCATCCACAAGGGCTTGCCGGAGACGTTCTTTAAGAGTTTCATTGTTTCTTTCAAAGCATTTCACTCCACGACACCGAAGCTCTTGTTTCAATTCAATTTAGATCAAGTTCATCCAGCAGTTTCACAGAAGTCATAAGAAATCCCACGTCTGACATCAGTGTTACGATCTTCTCAATCAGGCCTTCTGTAAACACTGCTAAACACAACACAGCACATCTAACACAAGAACTTGACAACAAGAGCTTCAATAAACAATTTGGCGATTTAATTAAAAATACATCAAGAACAGCCAATAAACACAATTGACTACACTAACTTCAAATGCTTTGCTACACAACAGAACTGCCTAACTAATCACCACAAGTCTCTCTAGCTCGTACAGCTACATTTTTGAGGACTCACAAGGTACAGCACAGTCCTTACGGCCTTGCTTCCCGGGACTCAGCTATCCTTTCTTACACACTGTCTCTCGACCGTAAAGGTTTTCGGTCTCATGACCATAATACTGGTCATATTTGCGTGTACTAGCAGTACTGTCCTTTGTCTATAAACAGCCGTTGACCCGTGTGATTGGCCTGAATCGTGTGCATCAGTAGGCCGCACACACATTAACCCTTTCAGTGCCCCACTGGAGTTACAAATATATATATATATATCATGGGCGTAGCCAGAATTATTTATATATATATATATACATATATATATATATATATATATATATATATATATATGTTTGTATGGATGAATATGTGTGTGTGTGTACATAATTAATCTCTATTACATTCTGACCCTTCATTCTTTTGGAAGACGTTTATTGTGCCCTAGAATAGGTTCTTCCTGGAGTAAGTGGAAAAAAATTGTAGACTCATCAACCCTGCCAGCGAGGGATCTGGGGGAGCGCTGAGAGCCCCGCCGCCAAGCGCAATTTCTGGTATTGAAAGCCAACATATTCTGAGGTACCTACAGTGCATTATTTTGCTATTAAAAAGTTTTATATCAAAAACCTAATGTGCTATTCTTACTGACCGCGCCGTTTAGTGCATTTGCTGGCAAGCTGTTTCCACAAAAATCTGTTACTGGCAATGTCTGAAGCCTCTTCCCACCTGCTCTGAGGATCTCAATGAAAGTGTGGCGCCAAGTTGTACTAGTATGTCATCGCAACTCTTATGCGTAATTCATTTTGTCGGAGAACATGTCCCGCAAACCTCTTGCGACTCTCTGTCACAACCTTACTAAGGGGTCGACTCCCACTTCGGCATAGGGTTTCCTTGATTTAGACCCGATCTCTAAAACTGACTCCTAAAATCCATCTAAGCTATCTTTGTAGAGCCACATTTAGTGCTTTTCAATTTCGGCAGATGACTATTCATTGCACTTTATTAATGGAGCCCAGCCACTGGTAAACATGTGTAACTTCTCTTGACTACGATCTTGGAATTAGGTGACTATTTTGCTTGAGATGTTATATCGAAAAGGGAAGTTTTATCGTCAAAATCATTTGTTGGGGGGGGGGGGGTTAATTCAAAACTCTCTCTCTCCCCTCAATCTCTCACCTAAATCTCTCTCTCCTCAATCTCTCTCTCCCCTCAATCTCTCACTTTCTCCTCAATCTCTCTCCCCTCAATCTCTCTCTCTCCTCAATCTCTCTCTCCCCTCAATCTCTCTCTCACCTAAATCTCTCTCTCCTCAATCTCTCTCTCCCCTCAATCTCTCACTTTCTCCTCAATCTCTCTCCCCTCAATCTCTCTCTCTCCTCAAACTCTCTCTCCCCTCAATCTCTCACTTTCTCCTCAATCTCTCTCTCACCTCAATCTCTCTCTCTCCTCAATCTCTCTGTCCTCAATCTTTTTATCTCCTCAATCTCTCTCTCCCCTCAATCTCTCTCTCCTCAATCTCTCGCGCCCCTCAATTTCTCTCTCCTCTTAATCTCTCTCCCCTCAATCTCTCTCTCTCCTCAATCTCTCGCGCCCCTCAATTTCTCTCTCCTCTTAATCTCTCTCCCCTCAATCTCTCTCTCTCCTCAATCTCTTGCGCCCCTCAATTTCTCTCTCCTCTTAATCTCTGTCCCAACAATATCTCTCTACTCAATCTCTTGCGCCCCTCAATCTCTCTCTCAACTCAATATCTCTCTCCTCAATCTCTCACTCTCTCACATCAATCTTAATCACTCTCTCCTCAATCTATCTCTCTTTCCTAAATCTCTCTCTCCCCTCAAACTCTCTCGCCCCTCAATCTCTCTCGCCCCTCAATATCTCTCACTTCAATCTCTCTCCCTCTCTCACCTCAATCTATCTCTCTTCTCAATTTCTCTCTCCTCAATCTCTCTCTCCTTAATCTTTTTCTCTCCTCAATCTCTCTCTCACCTCAATCTCTCTCTCCCCTCAATCTCTCTCTCTCCTCAATCTCTCTCTCCCCTCAATTTCTCTCTCCTCTTAATCTCTCTCCCCTCAATCTCTGTCTCCCCTCAATCTCTCTCGCCCCTTAATCTCTCTCTCCTCAGCCTCTCTCTCTCACATTAATCTTAATCGCTCTTTCTCCTCAATCTCTTTCCCCTCATTGTCTCTCTCCCCTCATTGTCTCTCTCTCCTCAATCACTCTTTCTCTCCTCAATCTCACTCTTTTTCCTCAATCTCTCTCTCCTCAATCTCTTTTTTTTCTCAATCTCTCTCTCCTCAATCTCTCTTTTTCTCTTCAATCTCTCTCTCCCCTCAATCTCTCTCTCCTCAATCTCTCTCTCTCTCTACTAAATCTCTCTCTTCACTTAATATCTCTGTCCTCAATCTCTATCCCTATTCAATCTTTCTCTCTCCTCAATCTCTTTCTCACATATATCTCTCTCTCCACTCCAACTCTCTCTCCTCAATCTCTTTCTCTCCTCAATCTCTCTCGCCCCTCAATCTCTCTCTCACCTCAATCTCCCTCTCCTCAATCTCTCTCTCTCACCTTAATCTTAATCACTCTCTCTCCTCAACCTCTAATTCTCACGTCAATCTCTCTCTTTCTACTCAATCTCTCTTTCTTCTAAATCTCTCTCTGCCCTTAATGTCTCTCTCTCCTCAATTACTCTCTCTCTCCTCAATCGCTATCTTTTTCCTCAATCTCTCTCTCCTCAATCTATCTTTTTCTCTTTAATCTCTCTCTCCCCTCAATCTCTCTCTCCTCAATCTCTCTCTCTCCTAAATCTCTCTATTTCCTTAATCTCTCTGTTCCTTTAATCTCTCTCTCTCCTCAATCTCTCTCCCTCCTCAATCTGTCTCTCTCCTCAATCTCTTTCTCACCTATCTCTCTCTTCCCTCCAACTCTCTCTCCTCAATCTCTCCCTCTCTCTACTCAATCTCTCTCAAATTTTCCTCAATCTCTCTCTGTCTCTCTCTCTACTCATTCTCCCTCTCTCTACTAAATCTCTCTCTCCTCTTAATCTCCCCCTTTCCTCAATCTCTCTCTCTCCTCAATCTCTAGCTCATCTCAATCTCTATCACCTCAATCTCTCTCTCACCTCAATCACTCTCTCCTCAATCTCTCTGTCCCCTCAATTTCTCACCCCTCAATTTCTTTCTCTCCTTAATCTCTCTCTCCCCTCAATCTCTCTCGCCCCTCAATCTCTCCCCTCAATCTCTCTAGCCCCTCAATCTCTCTCTCACCTAAATCTCTCTCTCTTCTCAATCTATCTCTATCCTCAATCTCTTTCTTTCGTCAATCTCTATCTCCATCAATTTGTCTCTCCTCCTTATTTCTCTCCCCTCAATCTCTCTCTCTCCTCAATCTCACTCTCCTCAATCTCTCTCTCTTTAACCTCTATTTCTCTTCTCAATCTCTCCCTCTCCTCAATCTCTCTTTCTCTCCTCAATCTTTCTCCTCTCATACTCTCTGTCCTCAATCTCTCTCTTCCCTCAATCTCTCTCTCGTCAATCTCTCTCTCCTCAGCCTCTCTCTCCCTAATCTTTCTTTCCCCTTAATTTCTCACCCCTCAATCTCTCTCTCCTCAATCTCTCTCTCCCCTGAATCTCTCTCTCTTCTCAATCTCTTTTTCTCTCCTCAATCTCTCTCTACTCAATTTCTTTCTCTCCTCAATCTCTCTATCTCCCCACAATTTCTCTCTCCTGTGAAACTCTCTCCCCTCAATCTATCTCTCTCCTCAATATCTCCCCCTTGAAACTCTCTCTTCTCAATCTCTTTTTTTCACCTCAATCTCTTTCTCCTCAACATCTTTCTCCTCTTAATTACTCTCCCATCAATCTCTTTCTCCCCTCAATCTCTCTCAATCTCTCTCTCTCTTCTCAATCTCTCTCTCTCTTCAATCTCTCTCTCCTCAATCTCTTTCTTTCCTCAATCTCTCTCTCCCCTAAATCTCCCTCTCTCTCCTCAATCTCTCTCTCCCCTCAAGCTTACTTTCCTCAATCTCTCTCTCTTTAACCTCTCTCTCTCCTTATTCTCTCTCTCTTTCATTAATCTCTCTTTCTCTCCTCAGCCTCTCTCCTTTTATACATTCTCTTCACAATCTCTCTCTCCCCTCAATCTCTTTCTCATTAATCTCTCTCTCTCTTCAATCTCTCTCCTCAATCTTTCTCTCTCTCCTCAATCTCTCTCAAATTTTCCTCAATCTCTCTCTGTTTCTCTCTCTACTCATTCTCCCTCTCCTCAATCTCTCTTTCCCCTTAATCTCCCCCTTTCCTCAATCTCTCTCTCCTCAATCACTTTCTCTCCTCAATCTCTAGCTCACCTCAATCTCTCTCACCTCAATCTCTCTTACCTCAATATCTCTCCTCAATCTCTTTCTCCTGAATCTCTCTTTCTCCTCAATCTCTCTCTCTCTCCTCAATCTCTCTGTACCCTTAATTTCTTACCCCTTAATCTCTCTTTCTTTTCAATCTATTTCTCCCCTGAATCAATCTCTCTCTCTTATCAATCTCTCTTTCTCTCCTCAATCTCTCTCCTCAATTTTTTTCTCTCCTCAATCTCTCTCTCTCCCCTTAATTTTTCTATCTCCTCAATCTCTCTCCCCTCAATCTCTCTCTCCTCTCAATCTCTCTCGCTCCTTAATCTCTCTCTCACCTCAATCTCTCTCTCCTCAATCTCTCATTCTCTCTCACCTTTATCTCTCTCGTCCCTCAATCTCTCTCGCTCCTCAATCTCTCTCGCCCCTCAATATCTCTTTTACTTCAATCTCTCTCTCCTCAATCTCTCTCTCGCACCTTAATCTCTCTCTCACCTTAATCACTCTCTCTTCTCAATCTCTCTCACTCTCTCTCCTCAATCTCTCTCACTCTCTCTCCTCAATCTCTCTCTCACCTCAATCTCTCTCTCACCTCAATCTCTCTCTCTTATCAATCTCTCTCCTCAATCTCTCTCTCCTTAATCTCTTTCTCTCCTCAATCTCTTCCCTCAATTTCTCTCCTCTTAATCTCTCTCCCCTAAATCTCTCTCTCCCCTCAATCTCTCTCGCCCTCCTACTCTCTCTCACCTTAATCTCTCTCTCCTCAATCTCTTTCTTTCCTCAATCTCTCTCTCACCCCTCAATTTCTCTCTCCTCTTAATCTCTCTCCTCTCAATGTCTCTCTCCCCTAAATCTCTCTCGCCCCTCAATCTCTCTCGCCCCTAAATATCTCTCTCACTTCAATCTCTCTCTTCTCAATCTCTCTCTCTCTCACCTCAATCTCTCTCTTTCCTCAATCTCTCTCTCTCTCTCACCTCAATCTCTCTCTCCCCTCAATCTCTCTCTCCTCAATCACTCTCTCTCTCTCCTCAATCTCCCTCTCTCTCCACAATCTCTCTCTCCTCAATCTCTCTCTCCACTCAATCTCTCTCTCTCCTCAATTACTCTCTCTTTTTCTCTTTACACAATCTCTCTTTCTTTATCTCTCTATTTTTCTTTCTCTCTCTTCTCAATATTTCTCCCTCCCCTAAAACTCCCTCTCTCTCCACAATCTCTCTCTCCTCAATCTCTCTCTCCACTCAATCTCTCTCTCTCCTCAATTACTCTCTCTTTTTCTCTTTACTCAATCTCTCTTTCTTTATCTCTCTATTTTTCTTTCTCTCTCTTCTCAATATTTCTCCCTCCCTTCAATCTCCCTCTCTCTCCTCAATCACTCTCTCTCACCTCAATCTCTCTCTTTCAATCACTCTCTCTTAATTTTTCTCTCTCCTCAATCTATGTCTATCGCTTTCTATCTCTTTCACTTTGTTTATCGTTCTCTTACTCCTCAAACTCTCTCTCTCTCTCTCTCTTCAAAATCTCTCTTAGAAACTCGCTTGCCAAGTTTGTGCTTCAGTTATTGTCTTTGTTCCATTGATTTATTTTCTTCTTCTTCTCTGTCTCTCTCTCTCTCTCTCTCTCTTTATAGTTATCTTTTTTCCCTCAGTATTTTCTCTTTTGTTTCTTTGATTTCCAACTAGTTTCCATTTCTACTGTCATTTTGGTTTCTTTTACAATAGTTCAACTTGTAAGGAACTTGGTCCGGTGCTTCACGGTATTCGGCCTCTTACGTTTCTCTCTGTCTCTTTGGTCTCTCTCTCTCTCACAAGCTAATTTTTTTCTGTTTTCTCTTTTCTCTCGTCCCTTTTTTTTTCAACATAAACAATGTATAGAACTAAATGTATCCTAAGTAACAAATTTAGTATTTATAGAGAGAGAATATAGATTTTTGTTTACTTTTCTCCTCTTTATTTTACCTCTTGCACACACTCTCTCTCTCTTTATTTTTCTATTTCCTTGCACATTTTCACTTTGCTGTTTAATAATAATATAGAAGAAAACAAATGTAATTAGGGCTTACACCGAAAAAGGAACATAGCTACTTTAAAACAGGTCTACACTGAAAAAGGAACATAGCTACTTTAAAACAGGTCTACACTGAAAAAGGAACATAGCTACTTTAAAACAGGGTCTACACTGAAAAAGGAACATAACTACTTTAAAACAGGGCCTACTGCTTCGTTTTAGACATTGTGTGGGCTTACGTGAGACCAACATACGGTCTGGATGTTGAATTATTTTGGAAAGAATTGTTTGTCGTCTGGTCAACACGAACACATATGTTGTGAGTTGTTCTCACCGACGGTGTTAGTATAATTAGAGCCGCCGCGATAACCGGAAGGGCTACCTGGAATGGATAACTGTTGACTTCACAGGTTTATTTTTTTTAATTTGCATCTAATAATCATTTTTAATGATAAGATTATAAAATAATATAAAAAAATAAACCCATAGCCACACAGACAGACACATAGACCCCCACCACCTCCTCCTCCTCCTCCAACTCAGAAGAAAAAATCGCCAAAGTATAGACCTCCAAAGAGACAAAAAAGTCCTGTTGTCATGCTTAGGAACAGATTCTCTGTGCTCGCTGATGAGAGCATGGAGACTAAGCAGCATGTCAATCCAACACTCCAGGAGAACCCGGAGACATTATGTCTGACTCAGGTTCTCCTCAGGGAACCCAGTCAGAGACCGTGACCTCTATTGAATTAGAGGTTGTCCAACTCCCTAAGGGGAGAAATCAAATAAGAGAGGATGCCCGAGGTGAGGGAGGAGGAAATGACCTTCTCTCTAACCGGAGGGATCTCCCCTCTCCAGAGAGAAGGACTTCCTCCAAAAGGGGAGTGTCCTCCTCTCCTTCCAAACCCAAGTCTAAAAATACAAAAGCTTAATAGCTCCAAGTAGGTTATTTAGAATAAGCCATTGATTCCAGGATTGTGCAGTGAAACTGTAGAGGCCTCAAGGCCAATTATGACAAAATGCAGCTACTGATGGACTCGGAGACTCCTGTAGCTGTCTGCGTATAGGAAACATTTCTGAAAGATAACATCAGTTTCCGAAGCTACAGCACTTACAGCAGGACTGTTCAGGATGCGGGAAGAGCATCAGGTGGAGTCTGTATCCTTGTGAAGGACAGCGTCCCCCCATGAGAGGGTAGAACTACAGATCACACTACAGGCCGTAGCAGCTAGGATACCCCTACAAAAGGTTATCACTTGCTGCACTCTGTATCTACCTCCAAGCGCTCCACTGAACCCAACAGACATGGAGAACCTCATGAAACAACTCCCTAGGCCCTATATAATTCTTGGGGATTTCAATGCCCATAACACTATATGGAGCCTTCGAATGAGAGAATCCATCCAAAATTTAACCCAACCCATTGACCAAATTTCTAAATTAGAAATCCCACAGAGCCCTCCTTGGCTAATGAATAAACCCAAATTAAATTTATCCCTCCTTAATTTCAAAAAAAGAAAATACAGACCCAAGCATACTACAAGTCCACTTTAGGGAACTGCAGGAGAGCTACGGAGATTGTGGCACCATTTACACTGACGGATCCAAAATGGATGGAAAGGTCACGTGTGCGTGCTCCTTTCGGAACAAAACAATCTCCCGTAGACTCATCTTTACGGCCGAATTACATGCAATATCGCTTGCACTTATGGCCGTCAAAGCATCAGAAAGGAGAAAATGTATCATATGCCTCGACTCCAAATCTGCATTGCAAGCTTTGGGGCGAATGAAGACTGACATTCCATTGGTACACAAGAGCCTAAAGCTTTTGGACCAAATGACAGCTGACCACAGGGATGTCACCTTCATCTGGATTGGCCACACCTACATCACACATTCCTTTGTGCTGAAGAGAGACGAGCTCCCCTTTTGTGAGTACTGTGACTCGCGTATCACCGTGGAAAATATCCTCATTGATTGCCCCAGATACCAGGATATTAGGAAAAATTGTTTAAGAGTTCACAACTTAAGAATATTATTCGATAGTGTTGACCCCGGGGTGGTTTGAAGATTTGATTTGTGAAATTGTGAACATATTGTTATGACTCCGCCATGCTCACCGCCATCAAGGCTAGTGCAGAGGTGCGCACTTCTAGTAACCAGACTAGAAAAGGATGTTGACATTAAGAGAGAGAACGATTTCCGCCCAAGTTGATAGTCGAAGTGAAAAGGCTATGCCTAGATGAAGATGCTGTGCTCAAGACATGTTGTTCTACATGTATTTGTGATGTCCTGTAAATAAACATCTATGTCTCGTTGAGTTTGCCTCCTTCAGTTATTACAATATAGTATTTACAAAAGGTTTTTACTAAATTATTAAATTTTCACAACCTTTACTATTTTAACTGTGAATAGACCTTGTTTTTTGTAACTTAACTAAATAAAATTTAGCTCTTGTGGTATGAAGAGAGAGTAACCTTTTAGGGATTACGGGCACGGCATGACCTAAAGTGTGCCGATGTGCCAAAAAACTCAAACGTCCACTTGAAGAGCTTCTCCTCTTCCAATCAGGACAAGGGATAAGGAAGAAAAGATGATGGCTGGCCATGTATGAACTCATGTCATGGGACTTTCTGAATAAGGTGAAGTTAGTTTTCAGTAGTAAGACTATATTAAAATTTCATCAGTCGGATGTTGTTTATTTATTTTTTTAAAGTTGATATCAATTTACTTCGTCTAATTGTCTTGTAAAAAGTTTGTAGCCATTCTTTCTTTTACACATCATTTCAGTTTATGTTGACATTTTGTACAATTTGTTTTTAACTGACAACACAAGAATATAAATATGATTTAATTAGTTAATTAAGTAAAGGTTTTTAATTATTATGTTTGTTATCTTTTACAAGGGAAAGAGATCGTACTTTACCGATGTGATAGTATTAGTTTAGTTTTCTTGAGGACTCTTGATTTGGTCTAGAGGTGATAGAGAGAAGTGATAGAGAGAAGTGATAGAGAGAAGTGAAGTGATAGAGGGAAGTGATAGAGAGAAGTGATAGAGAGAAGTGATAGAGAGAAGTGATAGAGAGAAGTGATAGAGAGAAGTGATAGAGAGAAGTGAAGTGATAGAGAGAAGAGATAGAGAGAAGTGATAGTTTCAAACTGCATTGTGTAAGCTAAAAGTTAAACAAAAACAATTTGTAAAAGTATTTCTAATCGCACAGATGTGTTCTGTTTAGCTCTGCTACAAATGTAGTCAGGTGACAAATACAAACTAAATGTTACAATTACACTTATTATTTCTTTTTTTTTAATTGTATTTTTATGGTTTTCTTGTGATCAATTTATTGTTTAAATCTTTTCAATGACTTTTATTGAGTTTTAAAATTTGTAATACAGAAGGGGCGGACTGGCTATGTGGGCAAACGGGCAAATGCCCGGTGGGCCTGTACCAAATGGGCTGGTCTGGTCGCGAACAAAGAAAAACAAATTTTCAATGCAGACTATTTTTTTAAAAAAAGTGACAGCAGCAAGACACAGATGTCCGAACACGTTTTCTTGTTTTTTTTTATTCATTGCAATTAATTTTGTTTGAAATTCAACAAGAATATCCACACACAAAAATTACACTGTACAGACGTACTTCTGCTATGCATGAGCGACATGGACATCAACACTGCTTTGATGTCTTCGAGGTTGTGTTTGGCCTAATCATTTTGCTGGTCGGCATGAACATTTGATGGCACTCCCATTTGTTTTTGCTCCTCCCCTCTCCCGTCTTTTGATGGTCCCATTGAAAGTAAACGAAAAAGAGGGATGAGAGAGGTTAATTTAAAAAACATTGATATAACGCAGCAAAAAAAAAAATAGGGGCCACAATTAGCTCTTTACCAATACTAAATAGAAATTCAGTTAAACACATACACACAGCCGCGAAATTGCATACCACCCATCTTATTCACAGATTAATATGGCTATAAAGTTCTACTTTCTGCGATTTGAAAAGAAAAAGCAAATTTTTTTTTGTTTATTTTTGATAGCATAAATCTAAAAATACTACACTTAAGGCTTACACAAAAATATCTACTTTAAAAAAAAATCTAGATCTAAATGAATATTTATGTAATTTTAATTAATAGCAAACTTATGCTTAGTATGAAGTCATTAATGATGAAAATTCTTATAAAAATTACTATAATTAATATAGCGCTGTCACATTCGATATTTATTGAAAGGAGATTTAGATATATATTTTAAATAATGGGTCATAGTATAATAAAGTTTGTCTTCGAGTCCGAAGATCAGTGAGAAATGCAGTATTTCCGGTGGCTGCGCAGCCCCAACTGTGACCTACATATTTTGCCTCAAACAGGGCAAGCATAACCATTGTCCGCAAATGGTCGATTTAGATTTTCTTTTCACCGTCTGAGTCAGTCCGCGGTAGCGGATTTTCTTTTGGTATCAAATGTGGGTCATGGTATATTTATATACAAATCGCGTTTTTGAGAATGTACCAGGACGAAGCAAGAGCTTTCCACATTCCACAAGTGCCTCTCTAACCGTTCTGCTTTCTCTTATCTTTTAATGGAATGGGTTGCCTGAGTCAGCCAGGAAAACCAATGATTTAGCATATTTTAAGTCACAGATCAACATGCATGACTAGATTGACACATGAAATGCGTAGGACGTAAACATCTTATTTTTTGAAGAAACGTCTGTAATCAAGTAATACCAAAAAGCTTCAAACTCATTGAGGCTGCTAAAGTTGTTACTAGTTTTCAGACTACATACATGTATAAATAGAATACATTATCTTATCCTACGCAAGCATACATCTAGATTTCGATGCGTTATCAAACTCTATATATTTTGAAGAGAATTAGGCTTACACCTACAATATGACACATTGGTGTAGCCGGGAGGGAAGGGGTTCAAACCATCACTGGCCTCAGATCTCATTGTCTGAAAGAAAAACTTTACTTACTGTCCCAGTGCAGCCAACTTAAGCAAACTACTATCATCAAATTTCATGAGCGTAGCCAAAATGGGTTTTGTGGTTCCCCTTCCCCCTCCATTACAAAAACAAAAGCATTTTACCATTTTCTACCAGTCGCTGGACTCCAATAGTGCGCCCACAAGGACAACAAGCACTGGTGCAAGGCATTGTTACAATAAGTGTCACGTACACTGCATCTATATTTAGCCATAGTCTATATTTAGCTTGTAGTCAGAATTTTAGCTACCTCGGGATTTTCTATCATAGCAGGATTATGTTTTGAAATAAATATGATTGGTTTGAAGTATTAATTATTGTACTTTGAGCTGCATTTATTGGTTGGCCTTGCAGCGTAGAGATGTTGGTCACGTGATAACGCTCTAGAGCCCGGGAAGGATTCTAGATTAGGGCAGTCTTGTGCGGAACGTGTTAGATATAACATGTACTAGAGTCTAGTGTTAGAACTCAATTATATTATTGTGTAGATCAGTTATTCTATTTAAGTACATTTAACCATTGTAATTATTTGTGAATAGCTTTTTCAAGTTTTGAATTAAAGTAATTGTTTTAGACGAAGAGAAGTTTCTTCATTGAATATATAATAATATACTTAGATCGTCTTGTCAACCAGTAACTTCTAGATGATCCTCTTATCAACTGGCAACTTCTAGATGATCATCTTATCAACTGACGATTTCTGAATCCTCGGCAATTACGATCATTGATTGTGCTCAAACGTGAAATCTTGGCATCAAGTCTGATCGTATCATCTAGCACTATTGATGATCGTAACAAATAGTAAAGATGAAGCTTAAAAAAATTATCACCTACCAACTTACCAAGATAATCTAGATGTCAGTGTCCTAGGGTACTGTGTGTCATCAAAGCTCTCCTCCCGTACCCCTACAGCTTATATTAAAAAGACAACTCCAAATGTCCACAAAATGGGGAATGTTTAACAATCATTAATTGTGTCGAGATAGCAATAATGATAATATACGAAATCAACTGATAATTTAATATGTATAGTTGCACCTTCGTCCCAACATGTAACCAATGGACACTGTCATCTACGGCTAAATGCTCTTGCATGAGTCCGAAGATGAGTCCCTCAGAATGATAAAACCAAACTTCCTATGCTCGACATCCAAAAGAGAATTCTTTAAATCTGTCAAGTATAGCTTACTAGATAGTATTATAGTGCACCAAGCTAATAGAAGAAAAAGAAACGTATATTTGTGCTACATCGACTACAAAAAGCATTCGTCAGTTCCGCATGACTGGCTATTAAAAACCTTGGAAATTCATAGTATCAACCCAAGATTTAAAAAAACAACTATTGAGAGCCTTTATGAATAATTGGAATATAAACCTACACTTTAAGGAGGACACTTCATATTCATATAATATACCATACCAATGGTATATTATAGGAATATGAATAGTCCCCTCGTTGGCTTGGCCTCCGGACTCGCATGTGTCGGGGAACCCATTATGATAGCTTAAGGTACCGTGACCATTGAACAAACTGTGATTGAATGATCATCTACTTGATGGGGGCCTAAAGACAGAGGGGTTGGTGAAGAGCCAATTCCTGATCCTGGCCACGAGATAAAATCCTTTCCTGGGTCAAAGGTGCATAAAAAGGGATTTATCTCGAACCTTTTTAGACATCACCTTAATGGTAATAGACTAGGTTCTATCCACACACGAAGTGTTACATAGCAGGATGACTATCTCTGCTCTAGTTGTGCCAAGCAATGAACCCACTATCTAAATTACTCCATGGCACTACAAAGAGTTTTAAGGTTGATACTAAATGTGCAAAAAGTGTGTCTCACATATTATTCATGGATGATTTAAAGCTTTATGCAGAAACCGAGCAAAAGCTACACACCTAAATCATAATGGTAAAGCGCTTTAGTGACAATATCTGTTTTTTTTGGCCTGGATAAGTGTGGTATCATAAGCATTAAAAAGGGCAAGGCAGCCAACACCAACATTGCATTTGAAGGTATCGAGGAATTGATTTCTGCCTCTCTTTATAATTATCTTGGAATAAACCAGAATGCCGAGATAAACCATAAAAAATTAAAAGTGGACTTTCTTGGTAAATATAAGCAGAGTTAATAAAATCCTTAACACTAGACTGTCTGACGGTAACCTAGTGGCGTAGCTACCAATGTGCGGTGGTGCGGGTCGCACAGGGCACCAGGTGGAGAGGGGCACCAAAATTCCCCCAGCGTGTATTAATTTCCTATTTCCCTGAGCGTTTCAGTAAAAACGGCTAATTGTATGGACACGAACATAAACGACTGTATTTTAAACATAAACTAACGATTTATAAACTAGTCATGTTGCTATTTAGTTTCATCTCCTTGACTATTTCTTCAATACAATGTAAGCTATAGAACAGTTTGAATCTAATTTACTAGATTTTTTTCGGACACACGGTACATGTTATTACACTAATCAATGCTCTGTAATATAAAGAAGAAAAAGAAGATAGGCCAACCTTTTTTTTACTTCATTGTTTAGTCCATTGGTTTAATCTAGATATTGAGTTTACAAATATATTTCTAAACTCTAGCTCTAAACTATTGTCTTAGTTTATATATTTCTTAATGATTCTTAATAGTTTACTTTTTGAAATAATTCTATTGTAATGTCAATATTTTTAAATAAGCTAACCTTTGTTTTCTACGAGTTTTTTTAAACTAACTAGTTAATTGTAATACTGTATCGTAAACAAAATGATGAACAGTGCTCAAGACTGACTAGTCTGGCTGGCGCCTCAAAACCCTTTTAAGCTCAGACGGAGAAATCGGCATCTCTGATTGTGTCCAGTCTGTGTAGTCTATAAGGGCCCCATACCCAGCTCTATCGGGGTCCCTCATTACTGACCCATCGGTGTAGCAGAAAATGGCATCTGATGCGTAGGACTTTAGTGTAGCTGATGCCAAGTTTTGGAGTATGGCAGGTGTTAATCGCCTCTTGGTGGCTCCCTCTTATAAGGGACATGTTTATTTGTGGGGCTGGCATTCTCCTCCACGGAGGGCAAGTATTAATCCTTCTAATAGGAATTCTATCAGTGGAGACTGGAGAGCCCAGATGATTTTGACAAATTGGCCGCAATGTGGAGGAACGATCGCATTTTTATGCGGTTCCTCTCTCTCCACTGTTGCACTAAGATTGTGGTGGGTAGCCTAGAGGCGCCCCTTTTGTAGCGCTCGTAGGCCGTAAGTACCGCCCTCTCCCTCCTTAAATGTAAAGGGGCCACGTTTGTTAAGATTTCATCATCTTCATTTAAATCCAAAGATGGATTCAATGAGTGGTGGAGGTTATCCTCGAAAATAGAAAAACATGCGACCAGCAGAGCTCACATTCAGCCATCGCTTGCTTGGACGGAACTTGATTTTCGCCTGAGAGTAGGAAACAATATGGACAACAAGGCCCTAGATTTGATTAGACAAGAGACGAAAAACTGGAGAGTTAGTAAATTTACTATCAAAGTACGATCCACTTTTGAGGGAGCATGTGCTTCAAACTAACCTTTGTTCCAGACCGAATGTCTCCACAAATACAAAATGAATTTATTACAAAATTGGGGGATCACGCTAAAAAACAAATCATACAGCAAGTAAAACAAGCCAAATATTTCTCTATTATTTTTGACAGTACACCTGACATTTTGACTCTTTCTATCCTAATCGACGATACCAGCGTTGATTTTGACCTCATTAAATAAAATTAATGTTTAACTTTTTAAACTTGAATTTGAATTATATAAAAAGAGCATGGATTTCCCTTTAATTCTATACCAAATACAACATTTTCTGATAACAAACAACAAAGCTATTGAAGCCTAATCATAACAGGGTAGTGAAATAGTAATGAGCAAATGAAGAATTCCATCAAAACGTGGAAAAATAATTACGGAGACAAACAGTTAAAGCTGGAACAAACTTCCCAAATTTTACGGTACGTTGTCATGGATAATGACGGGGTGCAGGTTCGTGAGTCTTTTATTGACTTCATCGACACAAAGGACAAGCAGGCTGCTGGAATCGCTGAGATGATTCTAGAGAAACTGCGTTCGGATGGCTTAGACATAATGGACTGCAGGGGTCAAGGCTATGATAATGCTGCAATCATGAAAGGTCAAAACTACGGTGTCCAAAAACGTATTCTAGAAGTCACTATTCATTGCCTGCTCAAACTCTGAAGACATTAACTAGCAGAGATGAAAATTCATCGACTAGATCTGAAGCAGGTGGATTATTAGTTGCTGATCAGTCTTTTAATTTTCTCACCTATCTTGGATTTTGGGCTCCTGCATTAACTGAAATGAATGATGCGCAATTCTACCTTCAAAGACAAGGATTGTCTATTCGAGACTGCTCACTCAAACTAAAAACTTTAGAGACATTTTTAAGTAGTAATCGAGAGGACATTGCTGAAGCCAGTATTACCTTTGCCGAAAGCGTGTGTTCAGATCTGAGAATCAGTACAGAACCTCAAAAACGTATTGGCCATAAGAAAAAGATGCCTAGTGAGAAAAGTGACTACTCTGTACTTACACACAAAGAAGAGCTACGAAGGGAAATTTATTCTATCTTGGACAGGATTGTTCAAGAAATAATCAACCGATTCGAGCAACTTCATGATGTAGCAGATAGATATGAATTTTTGTCGCATTCCCAGTTATTAAATCCTCAGGTCGAAATCAATCTCGATAGTACTCCTAGCGACATTGATAAAAACGAATTTCTGCTGGAGCGAAAGAGGCTTAACGGTTTGTCACAGTTTCATCAGAAGCCTCCGAACTTCCAAAACAAGGACCTGTTGAGATCTTGAATTTCATAAAAAAATATCAGCTATATAATTCAGTCCCAAATATTGTCATCATGATTCGCATATTTTCGACTATTGCGGTAAGCGTTGCTACATGCGAGAGAAGATTTTCCAAACTTAAACTGATCAAAAATTATTTGCGATCAACGATGACTCACTAATTTGGCCATTTTGTCCATTGACCAAGAGCTGGTGAAAAAAAAATGAATTTCGATAAAATTATTGATACTTTTGCCAGCAAGAAAGCGCGTAAAATTAATTTGTAGTATATTTATGTAAAAAAGATTTTTTTTTAATTAACAATATTTGATTTATGAATAGATATTATTTTGAACAGGTTTTGCAATGTTATTAATTAGTTAGTTTTTTTTTTGGGGGGGGGGGGCATCAAGATTAGGCATCATATACTCTAGCTACGCCACTGCGGTAGCCTCATCTACTCAACTATTACTGATAATAATAAACCAGATCTTCTTAATTACCTCTAAATTATAATTCAACATAGCATAAATGAGACATTAAATCTTTGACTTAGATTTATTCTCCGTATTTATATATATATTCTTTATTATCCGTATGGAAATTTGTCTTTGAATTTACTGATTTGTTCATTTATAATGTTCAGTAAAAAGTCTAAATTACACTGATTATTAAGTTAAATTCGGATGTCTAAGCATTTGATGGAGTTTATGGCTTGTCAGTCCTGTCCCACTGACCTTAGTGTCCTATACTCTTATATACCAGGATGATCAGCTCTATTAAGTAGTAGGCCTACAGTTCTCTACATTAACTCCTCCGCTCCATACAAAACATCCACTGACCTGGAAATTAGACCTAATGACCTCTTTAGTAGACGTCTATATGAAAGGATAAAGGGCTGATGTAAGTGGATAACAAACAGACGACGAATGCATTGATGGACTTGACGTGCTGGACAAGGGAGAGAAGCGACATTTTTTGAAGATAAGATCATCAAAAAGGGGGGGGGGGGTAATTGAATGAATTCTAAGAAGGATGACCACGTTAATGCATTTGAGTTTGTGCGTTTGGAACGCATTGGTAGGGGGGGGGGGGCGTCTAAGTTTACGATATGACTCTAAGCTAGAGCTCTGTTATTTAGAGGAATATTGGGCTTCACTATGTGCCATGAAACAGAAATTCGGAACCCATTGTCCCACTACTTAATCCGACACTGGGTCTAGTGGCAGGTAAAGAATCCAATGTGAGCTCTGCACCTCAGGCATACGGCTCATCACTCAACTCTGTTTGAACTTTATCGGCTATCTGCCTAGTTCAGCTGTGACGTAGCACATCTCGTGTAATTTCCCAAGAGACGTCGTTGGCAAGTGACTGCAGTCAAGAGATTTATATCTTGAATAAAGCTTTTCTTGGGGCTGTCAACTCATCCTATTTAATGCCACGTCGAATTCAACAAAGAAAGCTGGCGTAGAAATGTTGCTTTCCATTTATAGTGGAGATACACAGGTTAATGTATTTTTAGCCATTTGACATCCCTATTCACTAAGCGTGAACTATAAACGCAACTATTGGAAATGATACAAACACATTTTTATAGGTCGGTCTATCATGTCCGGCAGCATAGTCAGTGCATTCTAGTCTAATTTGTTTTTGCAGACATAGGTTTTTGTATAGTAAAAGGGGGGGGGGGAATGTTTTCCATGCTACAACTCAAGTCAAAGCTCGTATTTAAAAAATTCTTACGAATGCAAGTAAATATAAACTGTGTACAAATAACACAAATTTATTGAAGTAACTAATTACTTATCAGATAGTTATGACCTAAATAAAAATTTTAATAAACAAAAAACAAGATCTTCAACTAGAAAGTTTAACTTGATGAAAAGCATGGCTGGGTATTAAACTCAATCTTCAGTTCATACATTTTGCACACATTTTATATTTCCACGTCCAGGAGAGTTTTTCAAATGTTTCCGAGATTCTGCCTTTCAAAAAGGAAGTGGGGTGGAAAGGGCAGTAGCCAACAAAAATTGTTAGAAAAAAAAAAAAAAAAGCGAAAACCTCATGACATAATGGGCAGGTGCCTTTATTTGTCTGACATCTTCCTAAAAATGTACATTTTTGTTTACATGTGTACTACTTTAGGTTTACCTAGCGTCCGGCAAAAGAAAGATATGCCCTCCTCCTATTTGGCTTCGCATCATCCGGGGGCTTAAAGTGTGAAAATATTATTATTATCTTTCATTTACGTTTCTAGGATTTTTTGTGAAGGGGGTAAAGAATTCCCCATATATAAAAAATCTCCTTTCAGACGTGCGATCTATAGGGCTGATGATGTTAATTTTCTCTTTACTTGGCCAACAGCTAACGAGCAGGGTTTCATGTGGACAGAACAACGACCAATCGCCTTTACTTTCCTCCAACTTAAGTCAGGTGCCCATTAAACTTGGGGGAAAATCCCAATGTCAAAATCCCAGTTTTCACCGAGATTTTAACGCAGAATCAAAGGTTTGGAAGCCACCGCGCATATATATATATATATATATATGAATGGGGGAATTTTATGTCGGGGTGGGTGGGTGTGAACCCCGAAAGCCCCTTGGCTACGCCTATGTTATCTGTCATTTTGTAAATTGAAACCTATAGCCATTGTGTACTTTTGGTAGTATTTATGGTATGTATATATTTCACAGAGGAAAATAGGTTGCCCTCCCAAACTACTGAAGTTCATTGAGTGTTTTCACGAGGAAACTAAATGTACTGTCAAATTCAATGGAGCCCAATCAGCACCTTTTGAGGTTTGCAGTGGTGTCAAGCAGGGATGTGTGCTCGCACCTACTCTGTTTGGCATATACTTCTCCTGTCTACTGCATTATGCGTACAACGACATAAACAAAGGTGTGTTTCTCCATACAAGATCCTCTGGAAAACTATTTAATGTATCAAGGCTGCGGGCAAAAACCAAGGTTAGGAAGCTACTCGTCTGGGAACTTCTGTATGCTGATGATGCAGCTATTGTGGCTGATTCTGATATTCAGCTACAGTCCCTGGTTGACAAACTATCTGCTGCTTGCCAGAAGTTCGGCTTAAACATCAGTCAAAGCAAGACTAAGATACTTGTCCAAAACACAAACAATGCACCTCAAGTAAGCATTAATAGCCAACCACTAGAAATTGTTGATCACTTTTGTTACCTTGGCTCCATCATATCCAACAACACTCTACTGGATAAAGACATAAACAACAGGATAGCCAAGGCAATGGCCACCTTGTCACGGCTGCAGAAAAGAGTCTGGGACAACATATTGCTGACTAGCAGTACGAAAGCCCTAGTCTACCGGACCTGCGTGTTGAGCACCTTGCTGTACGGAAGTGAAACATGGTCAACCTACTCATGGCAGGAAAAAAGCTGAATGTTTTCCACCTCCGATGCCTAAGGCGGATCTTTAAAATAAGGTGGCAAGATAAGATAACCAATGAGGAAGTGCTACAAATAGCAGGGTGCCATGACATCCGCTCTGTTATCAGCAGCAGACGCCTTGGCTGGCGTGGCTACATTCGTAGAATGCCAGTAGGTCGACTTCCACAGGACATCCTGTATGGCGATCTAATAGAAAGCAAGAGAGCCGCTGGTCGCCCACTTTTACGTTATACGGATGTATGCAAACGCGTCATGAAGCTCTTCAAAATCGACACTGGCAACTGGGAAGAGGTGGCACTGGACAGATCCTCATGGAGAGAGAGCATAAAGGAAGGGTCAAAGATTGCAGATGTCATACACAACAAAAGCAGAAGGAAGGGTGAAAATGCAACGGCGCCTGGTGATTATATATGCCCAACCTGCGAGCGCAGCTGTGTATCAAGGCGTGGCCTCTTTAGTCACACAAGAAGTTGCAAAGGGAAAAGATCGTCTCTCGAGACGTAAAATGCCACAGATATATTTCACCATGAATACAGTTTTTCTAGTAGTTCTTCATTGACATAAGTTTCTTTACAAAGTTGCTGACAAAAAGAAGAAGACAAAAAAATGGAACATTTAAGAAACAATTTTTTTTTAAACGGCTGTTTTAAAAGCAGGAAGTCCTTTTATGAGATGGACATTTTTCCCCTTTTGTCTCAGACTGTATGTATTCCAAGGCTGTGAATTTTGTTTCCTTTTGTCTCAGACTGTATGTATTCCAAGGCTGTGAATTTTGTTTCCTTTTGTCTCAGACTGTATGTATTCCAAGGCTGTGAATTTTGTTTCCTTTTGTCTCAGACTGTATGTATTCCAAGGCTGTGAATTTTGTTTCCTTTTGTCTCAGACTGTATGTATTCCAAGGCTGTGAATTTTGTTTCCTTTTGTCTCAGACTGTATGTATTCCAAGGCTGTGAATTTTGTTTCCTTTTGTCTCAGACTGTATGTATTCCAAGGCTGTGAATTTTGTTTCCATTCTAATCCTTGGCGTGACTCACTTTTATGGCCGTCTTCTTCAATTTAACGCAACATTATAGCTAGTTGTCCCCCCTTAATCGAACACAAGGCACGTGAACCGAAAGATCCAATCAGTTTCGAGTGAGTGCATGCTAGCCTGCTTCCAAAATAGCTAGAGGCTACCAATAATGGCAGCCAGGTTAGCAATCAACACTGTTCAATGTGGGAATGAAATTTCCTCATAGAAAAAAAAATACGCAGGCAAAATGTGTCATCATTCGATATTCGTTAACTGAATTCCGAAATATTTTGATCTTTTCAGGTCTTCTTCTTAAATACATAGACGCCACATCAATAGGTCACATTTTTATGTAACACGCCCATAAGAAATTCATTTATTTCAACAATATTTCTGCGATTCTTATGTCCTATATTTAGAACTATAAGCTTATCTACACTGTCCGTTTCTGATGACAGAGATTGACGTAAATATGCCATGACTCTCCTTCCCAAGAATCAGTGCTAGGAACAAAGATTTGCTTCAATAAATGTGTTATTTAGAGAGTATATGTGTTTCTTTTTAAATGTGGGCTCCCATAAGAATACTATTGTGTTACCGAACATTGTAATGCTGTTGTTGTTTTTTTTGTCCAAATCTTCAGTATTTCTTGGAACTGCCTGTATTTAAGACCGTTAGCTCTGATGAGTTTGATCACTAAGATTTTGAAGTTATTAATATTTTTGATATTCTATGTAGCTTTGCTAAAGTTTACGATTGGGATATTGTTCTTTAAGAATAAAAAAAAACACTGTTTTTCTGAGTCAAAGCACGGCCTCCATCAGTTGTTAGACTTACTACCTTCTTCCAAACCAACCCAACACTTTCAACACAGTTCTTTATAGCATTGAATAAATACTGGCCTGAAATTGTGTCTTTGACTGGATGTTTGGGAATATTGCCTATAAGAATAATCTTCATTTACTTAAAACGTTTTGAGAATTGTAGAATATGTGCAGAGACCGAGTTTTTTTAGTCTCTTCATCATAGTGATAAGAATCAGAAGTTTCAATCATTTATTGAGATATTAAAAATTATTTATTTTTAATATATTTGCAATTTTTTAAATATGTGTAATCTGTTGCCACACCTGATTTCTGTAAGTGTCCGCAGGCCGCATAAAACACTGCCAGTAACGCATGAGGCCCGCGGTCCGTCATTTGCCCTCCTATGATCTAGATGAAGAAAATAAAGCAAAAGAAAGAGAAGCAACTTTCAATCACATTTTATTTGATGGCCCACATACATATAATATCCATACAAGTCACACTTTATTTGATGGCCCACATACATATAATATCCATACAAGTCACATTTTATTTGATGGCCCACATACATATAATATCCATACAAGTCACATTTTATTTGATGGCCCACATACATATAATATCCATACAAGTCACATTTTATTTGATGGCCCACATACATATAATATCCATACAAGTCACATTTTATTTGATGGCCCACATACATATAATATCCATACAAGTCACATTTTATTTGATGGCCCACATACATATAATATCCATACAAGTCACATTTTATTTGATGGCCCACATACATATAATATCCATACAAGTCACACTTTATTTGATGGCCCACATACATATAATATCCATACAAGTCACATTTTATTTGATGGCCCACATACATATAATATCCATACAAGTCACACTTTATTTGATGGCCCACATACATATAATATCCATACAAGTCACACTTTATTTGATGGCCCACATACATATAATATCCATACAAGTCACACTTTATTTGATGGCCCACATACATATAATATCCATACAAGTCACACTTTATTTGATGGCCCACATACATATAATATCCATACAAGTCACACTTTATTTGATGGCCCACATACATATAATATCCATACAAGTCACACTTTATTTGATGGCCCACATACATATAATATCCATACAAGTCACACTTTATTTGAATGCCCACATACATATAATATCCATACAAGTCATACTTTATTTGATGGCCCACATACATATAATATCCATACAAGTCACACTTTATTTGATGGCCCACATACATATAATATCCATACAAGTCACACTTTATTTGATGGCCCACATACATATAATATCCATACAAGTCACACTTTATTTGATGGCCCACATACATATAATATCCATACAAGTCACACTTTATTTGATGGCCCACATACATATAATATCCATACAAGTCACACTTTATTTGATGGCCCACATACATATAATATCCATACCAGTCACACTTTATTTGATGGCCCACATACATATAATATCCATACAAGTCACACTTTATTTGATGGCCCACATACATATAATATCCATACAAGTCACACTTTATTTGATGGCCCACATACATATAATATCCATACAAGTCACACTTTATTTGATGGCCCACATACATATAATATTCATACAAGTCACATTTTATTTGATGGCCCACATACATATAATATCCATACAAGTCACACTTTATTTGATGGCCCACATACATATAATATCCATACAAGTCACACTTTATTTGATGGCCCACATACATATAATATCCATACAAGTCACACTTTATTTGATGGCCCACATACATATAATATCCATACAAGTCACACTTTATTTGATGGCCCACATACATATAATATCCATACAAGTCACACTTTATTTGATGGCCCACATACATATAATATCCATACAAGTCACATTTTATTTGATGGCCCACATACATATAATATCCATACAAGTCACACTTTATTTGATGGCCCACATACATATAATATCCATACAAGTCACACTTTATTTGATGGCCCACATACATATAATATCCATACAAGTCACACTTTATTTGATGGCCCACATACATATAATATCCATACAAGTCACACTTTATTTGATGGCCCACATACATATAATATCCATACAAGTCACACTTTATTTGATGGACCACATACATATAATATCCATACAAGTCACACTTTATTTGATGGCCCACATACATATAATATCCATACAAGTCACACTTTATTTGATGGCCCACATACATATAATATCCATACAAGTCACACTTTATTTGAATGCCCACATAAATATAATATCCTTATAAGTCACACTTTATTTGATGGCCCACATACATATAATATCCATACAAGTCACACTTTATTTGAATGCCCACATAAATATAATATCCATATAAGTCACACTTTGATTCAGATTCATCATTTTTTAGATTTATGTATAATGTAAAATAGAAAAAAACAAATACGCATCTGGACATTATGACACTAACTTACAATAGAATACACAATATAAAGATACATAAAATTGAGTTATGGTTCAAACGATAGCGTATTTCACAAAATAATTATAAAATAACATTAGATACTCAGTGAATGACACATTGAAGCTGGGATACAAACCGAATAGATCACATGACAGTTGCTTCAATCATTAAGCAAAAAAAAACAAAAAACATGATTCAATCATTAAAAAAACAAACAAACTTGACTTATCATTCTAAACTTTGTTTGTTCCTTTAGGAAGAATGACTAACTCTCACAATCCCAGCTCTCAATTGGAGTCATTAAAACTCAGTTCAAATTAAATTCTTTATAACCTTCATCACGTCGACTGTCATTTGAAGATAAAAAAAAACAACATCCTTTGCTTAATACGTTTAACAACCAGGTTATGAGCGCGCTGGACTGTCGTTCGGAAGGTCTCGATGGTCACGTGCTCATCCCCTGCCCACTGCCTTCCTTAGTCGTCCTCCTGGGGGTTTTGGTTAGAATGAAATTATCTTTCAATCTGAAGGAACATTTTAAGCATGTAAAACCACCAACAACCAAGTCAGTATTGAAAATGACATCACACTGAACTTGAACCCAAGAACTGCACCCAGATGAAACACACAATATCCTATACAAGTCTCACAGAGTTTTATCTTTCTCTTTTTATGACATCAACTATTTATCCTTGAAACGATATTGTATCTTTTATTTCACCAAATAACTTGACGCCCGGCATGTTGTTCCAGATAAATAAAGGCTTTGTGTTGGTAAGAGAGTAGGCCCACAAAGTAGTTAGATGCCAAATTATTCATTGAATTTTTCTTTAACGCTTCACAGGGCTGCTAGGTCTGACACGTTCAGGTAAAATGTGGTTATGTACAAGAAAACTAAAATGTAATACATTTGATTGACATTGTCACAGAAAACTGGCATATCACATCCGAACTCAAAGCAACATCTAGATACTTGACATATAACAGAATTTTATGACCAAAAAGAAATAAATAAATAAATTAGATGACACGTGACGTAAACCTCAAAAAGTCAGATTAACCTAGCCTCATTTTGAGTTAGGAAATAAGTAACACAGACTTTGAAATCACAAATTTAAATAGCCACATACACCGGCAATGGAGCGATTGGGGCTTCTCTGTACTGCCACTATTTTCTCGTGACTGAGATTATTGTGATTGTACAAATGGCTGGGAAATTAATTGTACAAATTAAAATAATAAAGGATATTCATCTCAAGAGTCCCTGTAAACTAACATTATTTATTTCTAGTCAAAATTTAATGTAAGCAAGAAAAACATAAAATATACTTCAAAAAAAAAAAACCCACTTAATAGTGAGTGTAATTGTATCAATTAGTTTGGATCAGTCATGTAATTTTAGCTTAATCCCAGATTGGGTGTGGGAGGAATAGCGCGTACAAACTTTTACCATACAGAGTGAGTTGATTTGATATACATTTAGATGTGTCTAATATAGAAAGCAGAAAGTAAGGGGTGTGTGTGTGTATGTATGTATATATGTCCCGAATAAAAATCAAAACAGTGATCAATCTTGATAAAACTTGGCATAAAAGTTCCTTAGATCATGGCGGAGACCGTAGTGTTTCATGGCCCTCCCACAACCGGAGGGCCCTAAAATTAGATAAAAAGTACCTGATTGTACTTCTATTAAATATATATTAACTTTTTGACCAATCGGGTAAACTCGCTTTCACAGACATTTATATTGGATAAGAATATTTCGGGTATGGATGGGTAAATCTATGTTCATATTCTACTTTTGTTTTGGTGGTACAGTTTTAAAAATGTGAAAGGAACATTCTCCAAGTTTGACATAGATTTTGAAATTAAATCCAATAATACCCAGACTTAGGCCAGCAGGCCGCGGGTCACAGGCCTATCAAGCTAGTATACATATAAATGTTATATGGCGATCAAGTTTGGCCTTTCTCTTTTGGCTGTAACCTAGCTTTTATAAGTATGTCAAATCAAATGAATGCTAATTAAGCCATCTTATAAATTATTTTCAATCTATCTTGGCAACAATTATATCTAACGGGGTAACATAGATTCAGTAACTAATTGCAGAGTTGTCTACAAGTACGCATCTTGTGTATTTTGTACGCAAATGAACACCAAAATACGCTAGTACGGTATATCATCTGGAAATACGCGTTTCCCCCTCTAAAGCAAAAAAAAAAATAAAAAATTTTAATTTTTAAAAAAGTAGTTTTTGCTTATCATGTAAATAGATCAGTGCGTCAATGCATGGAAATAGACTATTCCTATTAGATCTACCACGAGATAGTATCGCTTTTTTTTTTCGTGCGCGCTGACGCGCGAAGATTTAAATATTTACTAGATCTAGACCTTACTGATCTAAATAAAGTTGAGTTCCTTGCAATGTGTCATTTTATTTAAAGTCTTCAAACTAATTGGGAATCAATTGATTGATTAGTTCTAATTCATTTAGACTGGATTTAGAATAATCTAGATCTAGAACCAGCAATATTTTACAATGTCAGGCACCTATAATAGAATATACGTACATCTAGATCTAGATTAAAAGTGTCGATTTAGATCTAGATACTAGATCTAGATTTAATTGTGTAATCTAAATATAATATCTAGATTGTTCTAGATTTAGATACAGATCTAAATCTAATTGTAGTCTACATTCTAATTTTAGATATGATCATGTGTGTAATAGACTTAGATTTCCTAATGTAGACTACTGGCTAGATGTAGAGTCTAAGTTTAGTCACTCTAGAATATAGTAGAAGTGGTAGGCTCAAGATATCTGTAACTAGATCTAAATCTAGGTCTACTCAAAAGCAGCAGTTTCTTATCATTTATGGAATCTAAAATTTAAAAAGGGGCGAAATTGGCCAACTTTGTACCGATATTCATATTCACGATAGAGCCTACATTACTGTGGAATTGTTAAAATACCTTTAAATATCCCTATGCACATTAAAAATCATCAACTGTTAATGAAGCTGCTTACAGATCTAGATTTATTCTAGAGAAGGGAAGAGGTTTTCATAGAAGAAATATTGGTTGAGCTTAATCTCTCTCTTAGCATGATAAAAAGAATCAAACTGATGTTCCCTAACTTGCAGAATGTATCTTCTGTGGTAGATACTGTTATAATCACTAGCGACTAACTATGTTCCTTTACTTATGAAGGACTGAATTCAAAGAATGAAATCAGGGGCACTGTAGATGATGCCAAAGCTTTCACTGCTAACTCTGCAAAAACAAAAAGGCTCTGGAAGAAGAAAATCTGAGTGATATCAAATATGTTCAGCGTCTGGATACCTTGTAAAGAAATTTTCTATAAACAAAACTAATTTTATAAAACTAGATGTCACTGATCGAGCTAAGCAAACCATTACATCTGGTTTAAGTCTAATTTCACTTGTAACAAAAATTTCCATTATTTTGAATGAATGTTTTGTTGCCGCTATTATGGAATGTGAAGTACACTAGAGGCATTTGGAGTATAAGATAATTGCCAAGTGACAGGAACGTTCTTATTCTAACATTGTCTAGAAAAGACTAGGACAAATACTACAAGTGTAAATATTTTGACACATTTGTACAAAATGTCTTATATAACTTTATGCTGTGTTTACTTTTGGATTGCTGCCTTTCGTGTATGTTATCTTAGTATAATCTTAGTTGTGTGCTTGAATGATTTAATTTTAGTCTCTTATGAGTATATTTCTTGATATTTAGGAAAATACGCATTTGTCCCTCAAAATACACATTTCCAGGTCTGGGAATACGCATTTCATTTTTGGCATGTAGGCATCTCTGCTTAATTGACCTTTCTACTTGCCACTGTTGAAATATATTCTACATATAAAAAAGAATGCATATAAAATGCCAAGAAATTTACTCAAACCCTAAAGGTCACTCTGCTTTAAAGAAAATGGCATCATCATTTAGTTTTGGTACAAAAATAAGTAAATCCAATGAGAAAACTTGTAAGTTTCATTGTTAGAAGTATCACAATACACAGGGGCTTGCATTCTCATAAAGCGACACAAAGCAAAACAGTTATTGTCCATGAAAAAAAATGCTATTAAATACTAAAGTGTTACCTAGTCACATTGAAATTTCATATCCTTGAAACTCAAAAATTGTAATGGCATTTACCCAGTATTTATTTTGTCGCATTCGCGGCTCTACTAAATCCCTGCACCGTCTTTCCATCGAAGCGCTCTTTATTGTTAGTTTTTCATTGGTAAGGACACCATAATCAGCATAATGCTTAGGTAACGTCTGTAAGTTTATGCAAGAACTTACTGCATATATAACGTGATTGAAGTGTCACATTGAATTTTTCGACGTGATCGGATCGTAGGAATCCTTTCAAAAGATTCGCTTTCATCATTAAGCGGCTAAGATGTGCTCCTACTGGCTAAGTGCTTAAGTAGCTCTTTCGTCAAGAGCAAGTCAAGACGAGGGGGGTGATCAAGTCATTAGGAAAAATAATAACTCGACATGTTATTGATTTTACGCCAACACAGACCTCATCATATTGACGTCCGGGGACAAGTGAGGTGGACAGGAGGGGGGGGGGGGGTGAAGGGTTGAGATCTCATCCTTGCGGGCGTCGTAGCCTGTTCAGCCACAAGTCCAGCGGCAAGTCTAGCTATACTGGCGGTTCGATGGTGTCCGCCAGGCGGCAAGTCTAGCTATACACGCAGTCTGGCGGTCTCCGCCAGGCGTGCAACAGGTTTCTCCTTGTTCATCTGAGCCTCGGCGAAATTTGAGATGACCGGACAGAAGATGGACAGGGCGGTGGCCATAACAGCGGTGATGTAGCTCCAGCCCATGGCGCAGTGGCCAGTTCGAAATGCTCGGGTTGAGTCGCAGAAGTAAGAGAAGAATGGAGAGCTGAAGCCGACTGGGTAGAGGACAAGTCCTGAGAGAAGCAGCAGGACTGGGGAGAGAAAAACAAAATAAGTCAGTGACATTCGCTTCCGGATAACAGAATCATGGAATACATAGACATTAAACATGGACTAGTAAATAACATAGACCATAATTGCTTACACTTTTGACAGGCTCATATGTTTACCTCCTTCCTCTTCGAATGTAATATCGCTGATTTATTGTTAATCACAATCAACTAGATTTCTTATTTCTTTTCGTACACACTTCCAATAATAACAAACGAAAAAAAAATTACATTGTAAATAGCATTTATTTACATCAATGAGAAGGGTGAACTTGGTGCTGAGATGGCAGATCATCTTATTTTGTCCCATGTTTTGTTAATTTTAATCTGAAATGTGATTCTACGTCTAATAGTCCTTTTTTTTTTTTTTACTGTTTACAAAGGCTGAAAAAGCAACTTCCCATAATTATGAAGTTGCTAAAGGCAAAATGTACCTCCGAACTTTTTCTGATAAAACCGTATCCACATGTTGCATTTGTAACAGAATGATGTTGATTTTGAATGTTTTCTCGAGCTAAGCAACGAACATCAGAATGAAAAAGAAGGAGTTATGACCATTTCTAATGTCTTCCGGTATTTGCGAAAAAAATCGTGCATTCAAATGAAGGTTTGTAATCTTCGTTCACCATTTTCACGCTTACGTTCAGAACTTTCTATGGATCAGTGGGCATCTTGCATGTTGCCAAGGTCTCTCTATGTATACAACAATGTGTGGATTGACATTTAGGGCAACATTTTGAATTCAAGCAAAGATTCTTTTATTTATTCCGACCATAATGTTTGCCTCCTTCTGTACTTTTTCCAACACATCTATTCCAAACATTTTGTTCTCTTGCATACATTTATTCATAATATTAAAGATTTCCTTTTGTGCTGGCAAAATAAAAATTATTTATTTTTAATGGCCTCCAAAAGGGGAATAGACTCTATTAGTTTTGTGTGGTCTGTCTGTCCGTCCGTCCATTTAGATCTCGTAAACTAGAAAAGATATTGAAAATCCGACATCATGATATTTTAGAGCATTCAAATTTCTGATGCAACGGCTACTTTTTTCTTTTCTGAGAGCGAAAAATTTATTTTTTAAAATAATTATGCAAACTTTTTTTTCATAAAAATACATTTTTATAACTATTCACTATTAATAGTAACAAACACGGGAGGCTATTTAGTAAAGGAGAATACTAGTTACCATATTTTAACACATTTATGCAAACGGTTTAAGATTTTTTATAAAATAATATTTTTTTTTTCTACAATTGTATTACTAAGTTATATAAGTTCTGTCATACCGACTAATACATTTACAAAAAAATATTACTTTTTTAAAGAAAAAAAATCTATTTTGTAGACATATAAGAGGATCATAATTTAAAACAATAATTAAAAAGCAGTTTTATAGTACAGCCCTACCATCATTGAACTCCTCACTATAAAATTTTTTGTTCTTTTTTTAGGAAATTTTTTTTTTCTTGAGGCTTTGAATAAGAGATTGACCCTTTACAAAACGATTAGACTAATTAGATAATCATTATAAAACATCAGTTAGGCCAGGCTCAAATGTAACTTCACATTCACTTTCATCTATCCCTTGGTCTGCTGGACCGTTGGGGCACCACACAAGATCTGTCAACTTTCTTCATTCTTCTGTCATTTGTCTTTGATAAAACTTCATTCTGATATTCTTTGTGAAAATATTGAAACCTTCCTTTTCACCTGCCCTGGTGGACCACTTCAGATACCGATTTTGAGTCTGTGTTTCGACACAAACTGTCTCTGTAACTTTGTATATTGTATATAGCAAACGCCAAGAGATTTTCAAAATTTGTATATTAAGTAGACCCATCGAATTGCAATGCATATTTACGGCTTTTAAGAAATTATTTTGTGCGCTTCTGCGGTGTGTCCCAAATTGTATGAACATAATTGAAGCTTTTTTGGACGTTGAAAAGAAGTGGGGGGGGGGGGGGGAGGTGTCCGCGGAAATTGTAATATATTGTCCCTGGTCTTTGTAGAATTTATTCTTAAAATGTAAAATAGCACCGTTTCTGAGTTGGTACAAATATAAAATAATAATAATAAATGAGACTTAAAACTTACGGATATTTTATTTTAATTCATAAATTGAATATAATTGAATATAACAAATAGGTATTTGAAAAAACAAATTAATAAACCCTATGTATAAAAGCACACACACACTGTCACACACAAAGCAATTACAAATATATTGTCTATATTACAATTAGAGCAGTGTGTCTCAACACAAATACAGTTACGTTGGTGGACTGAAGCAACTTTGTAAGCTCTCTCATTGGGAGGGAAGAGACGTTAAGTAGACCAATGAGATTCTATTCTAAAGTTTGTCCAATTTTAGGACTGAAGTATACATTTAGAGTTATAGTCCAAAGGTTGTTTTTTTTTTATACACAATCTGGGTTCAAATCTCATTTCTTATACTTAAAAGTTTCTCATGAGTTCTAAATTTTCCAAAACAAAGTCGTTCAATAATTATGACAGATTCAGTCGCAATTCCATAGACTTTGTGGTCATATTTGACCATTCTGTTTTAAAACGCGATGTTGTCGTCGGAAAAGGGGATGTGGCGGTAGAGGGATTCATGTCAGTCAGCTCTCCATTTCATTAATGCTATTGATTGCAGTTGACATTAAAGAATGGGAGAGGGAGTGTATACGAATTTAATAAATAGCATGTATAGCTTCTATTAGTGACATATATTTTTTAAATTGTGTAATTTCTTTAAAAAAATAAAATTGAAAAAGTTTGGACGGGGGGGGGGGGGGAAGGGATTGTATCTATCGCCCCTCCCACAGTCTCCCACCACGCTCTTCCATTTTATATTTACTAATGATTGAAGTTGAGATCAGAGGGCGGTGTGACATAGTATACAAATGGGTTTTAATTTCAATACGTAGCTTTATATATTATACAAATATTCAACTAATTTTGTTGACAAACTATGATTTCTGCATAAAAACTGAGAGGGTTAGGGTAGGAAGGGCAGTAGATGCAATCGCCCCCCCCCCCCCCCAATGAATCAGCCAACATACCAGAAGAGGGGCGACATCATACTATTGGTTACAATATCAATAATTAGTTTATATCATATAGAAATGTAACTAATTATTTTAACTGTAATTTCTACAAAAAATTGAACCACCCTACACTCGAAGGGTCGTCCCTACCCCCCCCCCCATCCTGGATCCGCCAGTAATGACGTGCATCACTTATCCATTCAAACTCTTCCCGTTCCCCTGAGGGTACGCGTACCAGACTTTGTGAAACACTTATCTAGAAATTGCTAGCCAAAAAAAAAATGACATATACACATAGTAACTTTTCCTCCGGGTTCTTCTTGATATTAATTGAAAAATACATTTAAATTACTCAACACTAAATAAACAGTATAGAAAATTACATATTTCATGCTTAGGTTTTTTTGTCTATACCTCTGTTGATATACATACGTATAGAAAATAATTATAATGGAGACCTTTATTTAAATTTAATGAATAAATTATATTTTTTACCAATTGAAAAGTGTTTGATCTATTATCATTATCTTACTTCTGTAACCCATTATTTTAGTTGAAAGTAGCAATAGTACTGTGAAGAACAACTGTCCATAAGTTTCCTGCCATGAAATAGCCCAACAGTTAGGGGCGACTACTCAAAATAAAAAAGGAGAGTGAATCACGTGAAAATGACTCACGCCCATTGTTCCATGGAATTAAAGATTTGATGAGCAAAAGACGAGGGACAAAATCGGACATGCTGAAAGAGGGAGGGAACAACAGTGGTCGCCTAATGTCGCAGCCATTTCCTGGTCCAGTAGCACTGGACGGGGCACTTGATTGGATGAGGAATTGAATCGTCCAAGTAATGGATTTGCTCTCCATCTTGAACGTGTGGACAAACACACTGGTAAACGGCATTCTATGGAGCCCTGGGTGGACATTCTTTTTTTTTTGGTCTTCTATACAGAAAATAAAATGGAACATTATAGTTTGTTGTTATGTCTTTAACTTTATAGCGTACAGGTCAAGAGTCAACGTGTTCTAAATAAATTATAGCTATTATGTAGCACTACTTTCATGCTTATAGCATACTCAGAGTGCTATGGTCCAATCTCATTTGTGGACCAGTGGGGGGAAGGGAGTATCTGGGAGAAGGTTTTTCCGTGCTGCCTTTAGGCGCTCAGTAAACACAACTCTGCTCGAGTCGGGTGTCGAACCTCGAGCCCTCCCTTATAGGTAGCCAAGCCAAGCCAAGTTGCTGGTACTTTGTTTTTCTTTGTATCACCTGTTTGTACTTAATATTACTTGGTAGTAGTTTGTACTTGGCCTCTTGACCATGCTTCCCACTACTATATAATTTTGACTGTATAAATTTTGGAGCTCTGCTTTCATCACTCAAAAATATAACACGAACAATATCGTGTGAGCAGTTCATCTTGTTGTGTGAGCAGTTCATCTTGTTGTGTGAGCAGTTCATCTTGTTGTGTGAGCAGTTCATCTTGTTGTGTGAGCAGTTCATCTTGTTGTGTGAGCAGTTCATCTTGTTGTGTGAGCAGTTCATCTTGTTGTGTGAGCAGTTCATCTTGTTGTGTGAGCAGTTCATCTTGTTGTGTGAGCAGTTCATCTTGTTGTGTGAGCAGTTCATCTTGTTGTGTGAGCAGTTCATCTTGTTGTGTGAGCAGTTCACCTGGTTGCGTGTTACCATTGGAGATTGTGTTGATCTCAGGATATTTAATTCCTTTTTATACCGTAACTATATATATATATATTATAATAATTAAGCTAGTCTTCGAGTCCGAAGATTAGTGAGGAATGCAGTCCCAGCTGTGACCTACATATTTTGCCACATCCAGGGCAAGCATAACCATTGTCCGCAGGCGGTCGATTTAGATTTTCTTTTCGCCGTCTACGTTTGTCCTCAGCAGCAGATTTTCTTTTGGTCTCAAATGTGTATCCCGCGGCCTTCGTGAGTGACCTCCAGCTGTCTCGTTCTGAGGGCGCATGCAACCAGGTACTCTCTTCTATATATAATGTTCTAGTAATGGTACCATCACACCAAGTCTCCTGGGCAACAATCTAAATCTTACAGATGCTTCGAACCTTGAGTTCTTAGTTCAACAGATCTCAGTAAAAAAGATCTCAGTTTTAAAGATCCTATCCTTAAATGTCGCTTTTTCTTAGAGAATTAAATTCAGTAAAAAAAATGCTGGAAAATATTAGGCATAAGCATATTTTATTTTCAAATCTGGTACCAAAGCGAGACAATCACAGAAAACAAATTGAACAGAGAGACAATCTTGACTACAATAGAAATTAAATTGAACAGAGAGGCAATCTTGTCTTTATTAGGAAAACAAATTGAACAAGGAGGCAATCTTGTCTTTATTAGGAAAACAAATGGAACATTTTGTATATTTTGTATTCCTTGAAATATAATTGAACAGAGAGATTATTATGTCTTCCTTGAAGTATAGTTGAACATAGAGAAAATATTGTCTTCCTTGAAATATAGTTGAACAACAGAGAGATTATATTGTCTTCCTTGAAATACAGTTGAACAACAGAGAGATTATATTGTCTTCCTTGAAATATGGTTGAACAAAAGAGAGATTATATTGTCTTCCTTGAAATAAAGTTGAACAACAGAGAGATTATTTTGTCTTCCTTGAAATATAGTTGAACAACAGAGTGATTATATTGTCTCACTAGAACAGATGTTTCTTGTTTCTTTCCAGTACGTTATACACTTCTATTCTCATGACATTATTTCTAAAACGTATTTCTTCTATTGTTAGCCAGGTGCTCAACTGAATCCCCAAGCCAAAACGTTCTGTATTTTGACAAGCCAACGTAATGGTGACTGGAAGCCACTCAGTGACAAGCTAACGTAATGGTGACTGGAAGCCACTCAGTGACAATAGGAAAGAAAACAAACACACAGACACACACATACGCAGACGGGAAATTAATTTCCTTAGTTCGATTCTCAAACCATTTACAGAGCCAATCTCGTATTCTCCAAATTTCTGAGATAATCATCCGGAAGAGGAGAACCGTGACACTGATAACCTCCCCTTTCTGGAACTCTTCATCAAAATCCAAGAAGTTAATAAAAGCTTCTTGAAATGTGTGTTATAGATCCCAGATATTGCAACGCTAGCCAATGACTGCTATGTAGTGGATCTAGTGACTGCGTGTCATGTCTCAGTTGAAAAAGAATGTACAGCATATGTGAATATAAAAAGTGGAAATTTTTTGATGAATAACATTATGATCTTACACTATAAAAGAAACACATTTCAAAACTAAGGGAAGACATTTCTATTTTAAATGTGATCAGTTTCTATGAACTAACTTGGAGCAGTAACTGGTGTCTTGTTGCTTACATATTTTAAACCATTTTGATGTATTTGTTTAATGTCTTTACTTAATGTCTACTTTTAGTGACTACTTTTACACTTAATGTCTTTCCTTAATGCCTACTTCTTTTAATGTGTACACTTAATGTCTTCACTTAATGTCTTTACTTAATGTCTTTACTTAATGTCTTCTATTCACTGCACTTAATTAATGGAGCCCATCGACCTGTAGAAATTGGTAACCTCTCTTGGCTACGCTCATGGATTAGGTGACTGTAGTTTACTTAAAATTTTATATCGGAAAGGAGAGGTTTAAACTAAAAAATTTCTAGAGGTTGTTTGTTTTTTTTAAACAAATTCAAAACGCGCTTAGCTACGCTCATAGAATTAGGTAAAATATTAGTTTGCTATAGAGGTTTTTAAGCTCAAAACCCCTCAGGACTTAAAAACTTAAAGCCCTCTGGAGAGGGGTTTTAAATTCCAACCTCCCCTATTGGCTATGCTCATAGAATTTGGTGACTGTCTTAGTTTTATATTGAAGAGGTGATTTTTAGCTTTCAAACGCGCTGGAGGGTGTTTTAAACTCAAAACCATCAGGACTGTGTTTAAACTTAGAGCACTCTGAAGCTGTTTTTTTTAACTTAATACACCTCTTGGGTACGCCCATTTTACTAAGTAGATTATACTCTGTGTTATTTGGTTATTATTTCATAGTTTATAATTTGTGTTTTTACTTGGTAAAGTTTAAAAGTTTGTGTTATTTAATTTTACTTTGTATTTTATGTTGTTTGGTTTTAATTGATTCCTTATGTTTCCTGGTATTATATCTGTTACCTGGTATTATATTTGTTACCTGGTATTATATCTGTTACCTGGTATTATATCTGTTACCTGGTATTATATCTGTTACATGGTATTGTTTGTTACAATTTCTTTGAATTACTTGCTACTTTGTGTTGCTTTGTTTTATTTGGTGCATAGGTCGATGTACTCAATCAGTTAGGTAATAAATATGGTGTTAAGCTTGCATCAGCTTTAGTTTCTCTTGAAATCATATCTTCTGGAAGTCAAGAATTGTCTTTCTCAACTGCCTATAAGTAGCACAAAATCATTTTCTTTCTATCAGTATCACAAGTGCATCCGTTCCCAGATAATGTCAGATATCATAAACCAAAAAGATCGTGTCCCAAACATCATTACATATCTTGTCTCTGATATCCCACCCTCAAGAATATCTTGTCTCAGATATCCCGATCTCTAGAATATCTTGTTTCAGATATCCCAACCTCAAGAATATCTTTTCTCAGATATCCCAACCTCAAAAATATCTTGTCCAAGATATCCCTACCTCAAGAATGTCCTGTCCATGATCAGTACTTAAATAATATCTTGTCTCAGATATCTTCACCTCGATAATATCTTGTTCCATATATATCCTTAACCTATGAATATATTGTCCTGAATATCGTTACGTCAAAACTATCATTCACCAAATGTCCTACTTAGAGAATATTTACAAGTAAAATTGGATCCTGGCACGGAATATATTGTAACTAAAATGGAGATACGTCATAGAAGGAACTCACACAAAAAAATAGTATTAAGTACACAAAACAAAAAAGTGTGTGTAACTAAAGGCTGTGTAATCTGTATATATCTGTCTAATATATGTTATATACAAATGTAGCCTAATATATGTTATATACAAAAGTAGCCTAATATATGTTATATACAAATGTAAGGAGACGCGGTGGCTGAGTGACAAAGTGCTCGGCTTCCGAACCGGGGGTCCTGGATTCGAATGCTGGTGCGCCTCCGAGTCCACCCCCTTTAATAGGTACCTGACATTGGTTGTAGTGTGGGCCACAGAAACAGATGAGCATTACATCCTGTGCGCTATAGATCACAATATCTGAAAGTGGATATTAACTATTTTTTACATATAGATATATATGCATGTTTGCAATAATGACACTTGTGTACATGTAGGACATTGTAGCGTTAAACTTTTTCGAAAGGATATTTTGTATGTCTTATGTTATTTGGTGTTTACAATAACTTGAGCGATTGAAGATTTTAAGGTTTAAAACATTTGGTGTTTTTACAAACGCGATATTATAATACTCTATTTATTAAGGTTAACATACAAAGAAAAGAAAGTCTAATGTCATTTCTTCTTAACGATTTAAACAAGTGAAGATACTTCATCTAAACATTTTATCACTAAATCATCCGTTTTAAAAGAAATGGATGCTCGATGCCGTGGCTATTCAAAACCTTAGGCTGAGATTCACCGCGAGGTTTTTCATCTGTGCGCGGAGAAACAGCTAAAAGAGGAGCGCTGCGGCCACTAACAAGCTGGCGAGAAATCTTAAGGGACTATTTGTCAGCAACCTTTGCGCCTGTGTTTCTTTGGTTTAGTCATCACGTGGCCCCAGGAGACGAGGAAAAATAAAAAGTGCAGCTTCCATTCAGTTGAATTGATCTTATGGAGGCTGGCGAGTGGAATTCAATTAACGAAACACAAAATATCGGTGAATAATGTGAAGCCCCCCCCCCCCCCCCCCCAGTTTTCTTTCTTCCCTCCCTGCGGTGTTGTTGTTTTCGTTGTTATTTTTTTCTCAGATTTAGCAATCATGAAAAGGGGGGGGGGGGGAGAACTCTCGTAAAAAAAAAGAAAAAATAAGCCTCGTTCTTTTGTTGTGTGTGATAAACAATGCCGACTCTTTTTTTTTTTCAAAACTCTTTTTATCTCTTATTCATCTCTTGTCATTTCTTTTTCATCTCTTATCATTTCTTATTCATCTCTTATCATTTCGTATTTCTTTCTTATACTATTTCAGCTCTTTTGCAGCTCTTTGAGTGTCATTTGTATCTAATCTGTTTTTTTAACATATTTAAATTTTGTTTTGGTCACTTCTTATTTCATGCTCCATTTATTTTTCACTTTCACATTTTTTGGACGTTCTCTGGACACTGAAAGCTGAAGCTTAAAAGAGAATCCAAGTCTATTAGAGAAAATGCTACAGAAACAAAAAATGAGTATCATAAACCATTAAGAAAAAATGAGTTTTTACTTTTACAAGTCAACATTCTGGCTGGCTAAAAAAAAAAGAGGCACTTCTCAATACTGTGAAGAGATGAAAGCTGAGCTGGTTTGGTCATATTGTAAGACATGACTCACTGTCTAAAGTCAAACTTCAAGGTACAGTGGATGGAGCACGAAGAAAGGGTCGTCCAAAGAAAACCTGGCTGGATTACATAAAAGATTGGACCGGCCTCTCTCTTGATATCCAGCCTAGAACAGCTGCATAACGAGTGGAGGGATTTGGTTACGCGAACTGTCACAGCAGACTAGGACAAACTGTCACAGCAGCCTTAGGACGAACTGTCACCGCTAGGACGAAAGTCAAGGGACAGATGATGATTTGCAAGGCAATTGATATTTATTATTGCAGCAAAAAGTTATTAAATCTACTTGCAATACGCATTACGGGAAATCATTTTATAAATTGTCTACGTTGAGTTTGTTGCTGTATGTTGTACAATTTTATACTTTTATAACCCCCCCCCCCCCACTCGACCTCTAAACCTACAGTTTATACTCCATAATTCTCAGAAAGACACAAAGATAAAGGCAGTTGTGGATTAGCATGAAGGAACGGTGGAAGAACTAGACTTCGTGCGTGGTGGAAGTGAGCCCGTGGCCTGAAAGTCGCTGTTTCTTGTGATCATCTATCTCCACGACATTGTTTATTAGAAATCAACATCTATCATCTAGCCGTGCTACCTCTAGTGGCTTACCTCCCTTAAGTTTACAACAATACTTTATCTTCCCTCTAAACATTATTATATTAGCTGAGGTCCTAAGGAATCAATACCTCTGCTTTGCTTCCTTCACTGCCTAACAACAAACACACGTCCAAACTTCTTTCGTCCGTCTGCTAAAAATATAAAATAAACATGCACCTCCACATTATCTTCCTGATAATGTTACACTTAGTTAGACACCTTTTGAAAAGACGGGGAGAGGTTAGGAGTTCGGTCAGCCTTATTCCAAATCTTCAAAGTATTTTTAAGAATTTCACATAATGACCAATTTTCGCTTCTGAGATATTCTACACAATATACACAAATGCGAGGTGATGTCTTGAGCATACGCTCTACGTGCCAATAGATTAATCCATTTCTGAATCCCAGCAACCTAATTGGTTGGCGCATAAAAAAAAAACTAAAGAAAATTACCCTCACAAAAAATTTCAAGTCTGTGTACAGAAGTTAAAAAAAAAGTTTCCATTTTTTTTTAAGTCGAAAGAGTTTCTTGCCTCATAATTGTCTGGCGTCAGAAGTCAATGTTTTCCCGTGAACAGCTGTACTCACGTTCTGCTTAACCTACAACCTTGACCCCCTGGGGGTCAGGACCAGCTTGGCTTTGACTAATTGAATGGCCAGGTAAACGTTACAATGCCGATCATCGAGACGCCTGTTCGTAGCTCAAGTAAATAAATAACGAGAAACAATTCAGCAACAAGAAAGAAAAATGACGTACGCAGGGCAATGACGTCACAGGAAGAATGTCATGAAACGAAAATGAAAAACAAACAAACGAAGGTATCGCGCCGCCAGATCCATTGACTACTGATGATGATGGCTTGGATGTAATAGCGATGTGCCTTGTTTTTGGCCTGAGCAGTAATTAATATACTAAAGTAAGGTTATGTTTGTATAAATATGCTCATCCTGAAGTGGAAATTGGTTTGGCACTCCTAGCGTTCAACTGATCAGAGTATCAGGTCGCCAGACAAGCATGAGAACAAACTGTCAACAAAAGAGTTGCCAGATAAAGCTCGCCATCTCCATCTCATTATCAAGTTTCTTTCTAGTTCTAGGCTCTTTCAGGTTTGATCCCTCTCAGAACAGATGATGGAACTACTAGCTCTTTTCCCATCCTGACAATGTGCAGTCTGTTGTCTTGTGTGCTTGTCTTGTATTATGTGGTAGTCTTTTCTTTTAACGTCCTATTTGATTCAATGCCTATTGAAGTGTAATGTCTTAGTTTGGCAGACTTCTGTTGAGTTCATATTTTATTTACAATCTCTTTTCTATCGCTACAAACTTGTTACAATAGAAAGTATTATCTTTTGCTAGCTGTAGTCCGTACCTGATAAAGAGTGTTTTCTTCAAGCGTATTTTTTTTAAAGAAAAATAAAGGACAAAAAAATGTTTCTCTTGCATTTTTGGGGGGCACGACATAGGCCTAAAATGTGCAGATATGCCAAGTAAACATAATCATAATCTTGCAATTATTAATTACAATAATTCGATTATTTTTTCAGCATAGTAACGGATTTTGACTGTAAAAGTAAAAAGATAACAATTCTGTTCTGGTGGGTAAAGTTATAAGTACAAACACAAGTGCTCCTTCATTGATACAAACCCAAACACACAAACATACATTAATAAGAAACCCAAGATAATCTAAGCAAAACTTTTTCTTGCTGACCAAACCTAATACGGGGCACAAGGATTTCAGCCTTAAAGAACATTAATCCTATATAAAGTTCCACCCAAAATATTATTCAAATTGAAATTTTATTAAAATGATGAATTCACAAGAAAACCCGAGTAACATCTCTAGCCCTTGAGCGAGCTATGTAAAGCCGGCCTTTCATTTATTTATGCGTACATAGTATTCAGGGAAAATGTTCCGATTACGTCTCAGTGCCGTCAGTGACCAGAGTCAGTCACCATCTAATGTAGGTAAAAGCCTTATCGATCGATTGACACACATTATCGCTAAGCAAGGAAGGACGTCCATGATTGTAGACAAGGTGACAAGTAGTGTCAACGTGTTGTCTGCTGATTGGCAAATCATTTGACCTGTTGTCATGGAAATGTTTATCTCGGGCGCCACGAAACGTCATCTACGTAAACTGTTGATTGGGTTAGACTTGTTGAAAACAGTTGTCGTTCCTAGTTGTGAACAGGAAGTAAGGTACTTGGTGCTTACAACGAGATTTCAACGTGATTTCTAGTCTTCAAAATAAAGTACCGTAAAAGTTCAAAAAACAAACAGTAGCATACTTTCATTTCATTCCTAGCAATGAGCTCCTCAAAAGTTCTTTCTCCAATGTAGAACACCACGTGGTCCTCACCCTCCCTCCTTTCTACCTCCCCACATTGGAAAGCAATAGGACACACGCAAGTGAACTGTAGCACGTGCCATCAACTACCTTCTGTTGTCATTAGCTGCAGTAAACAGTTCTGGTGTTTTGTTACTTAGAATTGAAAGATCTGATTAGAGCGTTGGAAAAATTTTGTACGAGCAAATATTTTTAAAAATTAAAGAGCGCTTGTGTAAATAAATATAAATGTTAAAAATAAATTGTTTCCCTTACAATTATATTGTTTGTCGTCATTAGAATCCTTATTAAATAATAGATTTCTCCTTTAAGTAGACCAACAGTTTTAATTGTATTATTTTTGTTTACAACCATAAGGTAAAAATCCAAAGAAAGCAGGGTTCGATTACAGAAGACGAAAAGCTATCTCCACAACTCTTTCTAGCTGGCCACAAAATATGGTGTAAAAGGATTTTCCATATTGCTTTTAGTTCTATACATGACAGACTAACGTTTGATTGAACAAATGAACAGACCACACGAGGTGCTCTAAACATTCATTTAGAAACTGTGTGAAGTTTTTATGTAAGTCCTAATTCTATAATCATCTTATCTTATAAAATACAGACGTTACTTAAAAAAAGATGATTACGTCTACGCGTGTTCCAAGGTTAATCTAGATATGATATTCATCCATATTAACCAATAACTTAAAATCTGGCTAGCTCAGGCAACCCATTCCATGCTCTAATAGCACTAGGAAAGAAGTAGCATTAATTTGTACACATTTGTCCTAGCATTTGGAGTGAGGAGTGTGCCTTTATCTTTGTGTCTGAGTATTTGATAAGTTTTGTATTTGAAGATTATGGTTCAGTGTTTTAAGTACGCTTGCTACTTTACTTTGAAGTCTTCTCTCCTGAAGGCTTTCTAAATCATTACATAACATCTCCATCTCTGTCATATATAAATTTCAAACAAAAAATTATTAAAAGTTTAGTTAATTTCATTGAATAAAACATTTTTTCAATATTAATGATAAACCATAAAAATTATTTCAATCGATTTTTGTTTTTACAAATCTTTGATCGCCTCCGGCTCCTTTTCTAGAACATTCTAAGGGAAACAATTACTTAGAAAAAAACAAACTACCTTCGTTTTTAAGAGAGCTGGGCAAATAAATTGGCCCATGAGCTGCACTAATGACATCCAGAAACTAGAAATAGCACATTGTCGTATTGAAAAGAAATTTAGAAGAGCATTGTTTCGGTTTTCATTCACATATTTTCTTTTGTAAGCCTTATTTTTGTATAAATACATTACAGTCTTAATTTTATTTGCAAGTTAGTGGTTGACATTGAGTTCTAGTTTGTAGGTAACTTCAACAAAGCTTATGGTAACTCTCTGATTTCAACAAAGTTTCCAGTAACTCTTTGATTTCAACAAAGCTTATAGTAACTCTCTGATTTGAACAAAGATTATAGTAACTCTTTGATCTCAACAAACTTTAAAGTAACTCTTTGATTTCAACAAACTTTATAGTAACTCTCTGATCTCAACAAACTTTATAGTAACTCTCTGATTTCAACAAACTTTATAGTAACTCTCTGATCTCAACAAACTATATAGTAACTCTGATCTCAACAAACTTTATAGTAACTCTCTGATTTCAACAAACTCTCTGATCTCAACAAACGTTATAGTAACTCTCTGATGTCTCCCACTTCTCGGATGACAACACTTGAATATATAAACATACTAGACATATGTTACCCGCGACCCGCGGGTCTTTATTTGCGCATTTCTGTCGAAGCTATGAAATCAAAATAGCTAATAGGCTCAAAATCCTTTTTTTTTCAAATTAAAACATTTGCTTATAGGCCTACATATATTTGATTCAAATTTGAGATGAATAGACTTAATTTTGTATGTTCATGTGTTAAAGTATAAAGTAGATCTTGAGGTAGACATAGATCTAAATCTACACTAATCTAGAGTTAAAAATAGGCTTTTATAGAATTTATTTCTGTGTTGCGCATGCGTGACCTTTTTTCATGAATGAATATAGGCCTATCTCAACACGGCTACGCAGCTTTAGCGAACAGAGAACGAATGTATTAAAAATGCTTTAGAAAAACAAATTTGAATGTTAATTTGATTAAAATATGAAATGAATGGACAATAATTAGTATGTTTATGTGTTAAAGCATAAAACTATCTTTGCGAAAAGTAGTTTTATCATCTTAGAGTTCAATAAGAGTTTTAGACCTAGGCCTAGGAATAGACTCAGTAGAGAGATGTGTTAATGTGTAACCATTTTGTAATGTCGAATGAAAGAATGTTCGCCAGGAAATCTGTAGTCACAGATATCAGGAACTAATTTATGTAAAAAATGCTTTTAAAAAAAAAAAATTGAAGGTTAATTTTATTATATAACAAGATATAGTATATATTAGATAACAACAAAAACCTATGGTCATACATTAAGTCTAAGAAAATGGAAACAACAGGCATAGCGCCATTAAAAGATGAACATAACATAATACATAATGATAATGAAACTAAAGCAAACATCCTAAACAAATACTTTGCATCAGCATTCTCAGCCCCAGGAGACAAAGACATATTTCTTAATTTGAATCAAGTAGACAACATAGAAGATTTAGTAGTACAAGAAAATGGAATAAAAAAACTATTAGCCAACACCAAACCAAATAAAGCGTCTGGACCTGATGGTATTCCAGCTAGATTACTCAAAGAACTAAGCAATGAGCTAGCCCCAGTGTTCAAAATACTCTTTCAAGCATCGCTTAACCAGGGCAGAGTACCAAAGGACTGGAAAGAAGCTAATGTCACCCCCCTATTTAAAAAAGGAGAAAAATCTGATCCAGGAAACTACAGACCAGTATCACTTACCAGCATCACATGTAAAATACTAGAACACATAATATGTAGCAATATCATAAACCACTTAGACAAACATAATGTCCTCACCCCATACCAACATGGCTTTAGGAAATATAGATCATGTGAAACACAACTAATAGGACTAATTGATGATTTTTCAAAAGGTTTAGATAACAGTGAACAAATAGATGCTATCTTACTAGATTTTTCCAAGGCTTTTGACAAAGTTCACCACCATAGTTTGCTTAAAAAATTAAAATATTTCGGCATTAACGGTCCACTGCATCAGTGGATTAAAGATTTTCTGATAGGGAGAGAACAAACTGTAATAATAAATGGCTCTAAATCAACACCAATAACAGTAAACTCAGGTGTACCTCAAGGAACAGTCTTGGGTCCACTACTATTTTTAATTTACATAAATGATTTACCAAATTGCATTAGTTCAGGAACAAAAGTCAGATTATTTGCAGACGATTGCATAATATATAGAACAATAAAAACAAAACAAGACACAGATATTTTACAAAGAGAATTAGATGAATTACAGAAATGGGAATCAAATTGGAGCATGTCTTTCCACCCAGAAAAATGTCAGTTGTTAAGAGTAACAAAAAAACTAAAACAAATTAATTCCACTTATCTTATTCATGGCAAACCAGTAACACAGACTAAAAACGCAAAATACCTAGGTGTTATAAATAAATGAAAAACTGTCATGGAATCCACATATTGATGAAACTATAAAAAAATCCAACAAAGCATTAGGGTTTATTAAAAGAAATTTCTATAAATCAAATAAGAACATAAAACTAAAATGTTATTTAACCTTGGTTAGGCCAATAATAGAATATGCATCCACCGTGTGGGACCCCTCAACTCAAGAAAACATTAAGAAACTGGAACAAACACAAAATAGAGCAGTGAGATTCATAACAAACGAATATTCACATTTGACTAGGGTAACACCATTAGTAAAATCACTAAATTTAGAAAGCCTTCAGGACAGAAGACTCAAAAGTAAAGTAGCAATTATACATAAAACACTGAACCATAATCTTCAAATACAAAAACAAAATTTAATAAAATACTCTGAAAGACACAAAAATAATGGCACATTCCTCGTCCCATATGCTAGGACAAATTTGTACAAATACTCCTTCTTCCCTAGTGCTATTAGAGCATGGAATGGGTTGCCTGAGCTAGCCAGAAAAACCAGTGACTTGGCAGAATTTAAGTCATTGGTTAATATGCATGACTAAATGCATGACGCGTAGGACGTAATCATCTTCTTTTTTGAAGTAACGTCTGTATTATATAAGATAAGAAGAAGATATAATGAAATCAATGGATCTTCTTTTGTATTTTCATGTGTCAAAGTAAAAAACTATCTGCGCAAAGTGTATTTCTTAAAATTAGATCTAGGTCTAAATCCTTTCGATCTTTTCTCATGTCAACATTGTTAACCATGGCCTAGATCCATAAATACTATAGCTTTAATAGAATCGGACAACTTTTTTTTTTTTTGAGGGTCTTAAGTTTGTTTTAGGGCTACAATACATACACTACGGTCTAAGGTAGTACCCAAGGAACATTCCTGCCTAGTTTTATCAAGATTGATCAACCGGTTTTGATGTCTATTCGTCACATACATACATACATACGCCTTACTTTCTACTTTATAGTATAGATAACCAATAAGTTAATCAATGAGTCGCAATTAATTACTTATGTAGAAAGTGTAGGAAGTTTGGGTGAGATGTGTATAGAGAATTAGGTCGTGCACTAGAAATGTTAAATGCTCTAGGCTTTGATCACATTGTTTATGTTTATTGTATTATTGTTTTGTATGTGTGTTTGTGTCTAACGTATTTTTCAAGAGATATTAGTGTCCCGAAGTTTTGGTATTTAAGTTTGTTTCGTAATTTTTGTTCTATTACAGTATAACGCGAGTATGGATTTTAATATTGTCCAAATTAAACCCAAACAATGATAGAACAAATGCACGTGGCCAAAGTGAACACAAAATGATTGAATTTGTAACCCAAAAAAAAAAGAAGAAAACGGATGAATGTCACCACGTGCTTTTGCACACCTCACGTTTAGTTTATGGGGGTGGGGAAAGTAGGTTAGGTCCCTAGTCGAGGTCTGACCTTTCATGCGTTGCATATTTTACATGTTTTGATTTAAGGATTTTAACATGCAAATACAAACCTCCCACAGGATTGTGGCGGGAAGGGTTTGAACCCGGCACTTTCGAGACCACATATCTAGAGACAATACCACACGGCCAGACAGCCATCCATAATAAGGCATGTCTTCAAGTCCGTAGATTAGTGAGGAATGCAGCATTTCCCGTGGCTGCGCAGCCCCAGCTGTGACCTATATATTAATAGCTATATATTTCAAAATATACTCGGTGAAGTTTTGTCTTCAGTTGTTTGTCTTAATTTGCATCAAGAGAGAAGATGTGTCACCCTAATCAACCTTACACAAATTAATTTTTTTTTCAAATTTTTCAATATCGTTTAAAAATTTCTTAGCTTTTACGGACATTGAACTAATGTCAATACTTTTTTTTTACAAAAGTCTTTTGCAAATAGAAATGAAATGATGTACGCTCCGGTCCAGTGCGCTTGGAAGAACTTGTAGACAATTTATGTAGAAGAAGGAAGCATGTCACTACCATGGTTTCAGGTAGGATTATGAATTTTATATATTCATGAAATAATCATAATCTCTGTTAAAAAAACACTATTTGGTAGCTGTGAATAGAATTTATAATACACATAAAATAATATGGTATTGTAAAATAAACGTTATTATAGAGGTAAGAGTTTCTTAAATTATAGCCAGATTATCACGCTCCAAAACGGCTCGCGCCGAAACGGCGTACCGTCTCAGTGGAGGCTCGAGATCCTTAGTTGATTGGTTCAATAGTCAAGGATTGAGTTTTAATTTGTTAAAGTCAATAGTCGGAAATCTTTGAAATATTGGACATTTACTATTTATATTCAGTGAATAATTGAATAATTTTCAAAAAAATATCACAATAGATACTGGTTAACTTGGAGATTGTCTTTCACCAATGTATTATGTTTTAGCATGGCTTGTAATGACATAAATGTTGCTCATTAAAAATATATAAAAAAAAAATATGGTTATCGCCATCTCTTGATGACATAATTACGTAAGAACTGCACTAGCTGTTGACATTTGGTGTTGAGAGTATTTATGTAGTTGACCCAGTTGTGTTTTGTCTTTCGACAATTTAGTGGGAGTAGAAAATGTCATCGCAGGTGGTCGAATGTCAAGGGTGACTGTACAAATGAGAGAACTGTTTTGGTTCAGGAAATGAGTTACAATGGAGTTTATTTAGTACAACACTTTAGTTGAGTTCAACACTGTTGAGAGCCTAAACTTTGGTACAACACTTTATTGAAGTTCAACACTGTTGAGAGCCTAAACTTTGGTACAACACTTTAGTGAAGATCTACACTGTTGAGAGCCTAAACTTTGGTACAACACTTTAGTGAAGATCTACACTGTTGAGAGCCTAAACTTTGGTACAACACTTTAGTGAAGATCTACACTGTTGAGAGCCTAAACTTTGGTACAACACTTTAGTGAAGATCTACACTGTTGAGAGCCTAAACTTTGGTGTCATGTTTGTTTAGATTTAGCGCGTCCTGTGATCATAAAATAAATAGCAGTCTCCCCCCCCCCCCTTCACTGCATCTTTTCATCTCTCTCTCTCTTTCTCTCTCACCTTCGTTTTTCTTTTCTTTCTGTCTCTATTTCTCTTTCTTTCTCTGTTTCTCTCTCTCTCTTTGTTTCGTTCTCTCTTTCTTCATTCTCTCTGTGTCTCCCTATTTCTCTCCTTTTTCTGTTTCTTTCTCTCTTCTCTCTTTTTCTGTCTTTTTTTTGTTTATTTCTCTCACTTTCTCTCTCTTCTTTTTGTCTCTTGTCTTACCACTATGAAGTGAGAACTTTTTGTTGTATGCTAACGAGAACATCAAATATTTTAGTTTGTTTTGGTTTTCTAAAATTAAATTTAATTTGAATTCTGATTCCTCTATTAACACTTTTAACACTTTTAACCCGCTATGCTGGACAAATATTTTCTCTTAAATACATGAAATGGAACAAAAATCTATATCGACTTTTCTGGAATACGTCGAAGAGTAAATAGAAACATAGTATTTTGTATGTAGATCTTTTTTTTTTGTGTCACTTTTCAGTTAGTTGTAAACTTCACTACAGAAGACGTCCATGAGAGTTCTCTCTTTCTATCTCTCTGTCTCTGTCTCTCTCTCTATCTTCCACCCCCTCAACCCATCTCCGGTGTTCTAAGATGCAGACACCAGAACGAGATCACAGCAGAGTTTACAATGATGGAACTGTGAGTTGTGAGGTCAGTGACAGAAATAGGTCACTGACTAGTTCTTGATGATGGAAGTAGGGCTAATGGGATCAGTGACGTCTGATACCCACCCACACACGCCCAGACGCGCACACACTCAGCCCATTAACACCATAATAAGATGCTGAGGTCACGAGGCGACACTTGAGACTTTATGAACTCAATCTGAACGCCTGGAGGTCACGCTAGTTCTTGGAGGAGACAACTCTGTCACGTGCCCAGCGTACGAAGCGTACATCTTTCTAGTCAGTGTTTTCACGGCTGCGGCTGTCGTGACTAAGTCGTATAGTGATCTGGCTTACGCATGAACACGAGTAATAAGTACTTTTGGTGTTGGTTGACCGTGATGTACTTCCGCTGAGACTGACAGGAACACGCGAGCATGAAAGGAATCAACATAAATACACAAAGAATAAACTCTATGTACTGATGGGAAGGCGGCCAGGGAGAGAGACTCCAACATAAAGACACAAAGAATAAACTCTATTTTCTGATGGAAAGGCGGCCAGGGAGAGAGACTCCAACTATTTTCTGATGGAAAGGCGGCCAGGGAGAGAGACTCCAACATAAAGACACAAAAGAATAAACTCTATGTTCTGGTGTGAAGGCGGCCAGGGAGAGAGACTCCAACCTCCAATACTTCTTCATCGGACGGCGAAACATTTTTAAGAAATGTCCAAGTCCGGTGATTTGTATCCCGATACGGCGCATGTCGTTTTTAGTTCCGCCTTATGGCGCTATTTGATTTGGTGAGGGGACGAAGTTCTTAAAGTTTTTAAAATTGTATATTGACCCCCCCCCCCCCTTTTATGTTTTTTTGCTTTATGTCCCTCGAGTTATCAATCTCCAGCAATTCAGAAACAAAGTGTGTGTGTGTGTATGGGAATTGGGGCTGTGGGGAAAGGAAATGGGAAAGAATGAGTTGATGATGAAACTAAATCTGAACATCTGGGATGGAATCAATGGCAGCGTTGACATGAAGAGATCGTAGTCTCAGTGTAGTCTCATTAGACATGTATGGAATAAATCAACTAAGTTGGCAGCAAGCTGCACGACAATAAAGCTTTTTTAGGCTTTACATTTCTAGATTTCAATGACATTAAAGAATGTTATTGAATAACATTTCAAAAAGTTGACAGCAGATTCGAATTAAATGACACGATTTGTGTTTGTATATCTCTCTGTTTTTTTTTATTGTTATGCATTTTTATCGGCCTCTGTTTAGGTAGGTTTGTATAAAAGTTTTTTCCTTTGACGTCATCCAGAATATTTCTTATTTATGGCTAGTCGGGGTCGCCTCTGAGTTTGTAAAACAAACTCTCTTTGTAATCTTGTTTTTTTTGTTTTTTTTAGAACTGAATGGTTTTATCTTTACACAGAGCAACAAAACTTTAAAGAGAAAGTCCACAAGAACAGACGAGTGTACAGTAGATCTATTTATGGAGGGACGTCTTTCTTATAATTTTTATAATTTCTTATAATAAGACTTCTTCAAATGTAAAGCTAATGACGTCCTACACGTATTCATGTGTTCATATAGTCATGCATGTTAAATAGAGAATTCTCAGCTGAGCCTAATTGTTTTCATGGCTCATTCAAGCAACCAGTTCCATGCTCTAATGGGGCACTAGGAAAGCATGAGCACTTGTACAAACGTGTCCTAGCATATGAAATAAGAAAATTGCATTTATTTTTGTGTCTGAATATTTTATTCGGTTGTGTTTTTGTATTTGAACATTATGGTTTAGTATTTTATGTATTATTGCTTTTTGCTACTTTACTTTTTTGTCTTCTGTTCTGTAGTGTCTCTAAATTTAGTGATTTACTAATGGAGTGAAATGTGAATATTCGTTTGTTATAGTTCTCACTGTTCTATTTTGCTGGACACTACAAATTGGTCAAGTTCATATTTCAGTGTTCAGCTATTTATAAGTGGGGAAAAAGGGGATGGGGTGGAGCTTGTGATCAGTGGCTTCAATTTTCCCTTGAAGAAACACTAAACAAAAACCTGCTAACACTCAAGCCATTGTTCTATCGTACACAAATAGCTTAACAGTATTCTCTTATTTGAACATATAAACAGCGCGTAGCCCAAACTTCTTTAGACTTTAAAAAGTTTTTATGACGATACATAGGACCAATTAGCTTATCAAAGTTTCTATTTTCCGTGGACGGTAATTCAATGTTTCCCCCCTATGTGAAACACATTGAAGGGAAGTCGAATATTTTAAAGTTTTAATTATATGAACTAACAGGCAACATACACTTTATAGCCGTGATAAGGGGCTGGTGTCTCTTAAAGAAAAATGTTTTGAATTAAAACTTAAAAACGTATCTTTAAAATGGTATAAACGGGTGCGCATGCAACAAACTTATTCAGACAGTGGGAAGATTTTTGTTAGCGTTTTAATTTTTTTACCGTTACGAAGTCATTGTGTACACTCTTTTCACGCTATATTCCCTTCTCTTCACAAAGGTTGTATAACTCAATAGTTTTCTATTCTATACCATACTTTCTCTAACACTTCTCTATTCTATTGTTTTATTCCCTTTCTAGTCACAGTTTATTGGTTACTTAGAACTCGCCACCAATCAACAACCAATGGGCCTATGTATCTCATTTCCTGCAGTGTTCCAATGACAGTCAATTGATCGAGTCAGTCCATTCTCCGCTCTGTCATAGACACTTCACACTTTGTTTCAGAACAGTAGGTCTACATACTACATCACGTGACAACAACCCATGGAATCTTGACCTCTGCTTCGCTCTTAAAGCCGACAAGAAAACTTATTGACCACTTTCATCAAAGGATATCTCTAAAAAAAAAACTAGCCTTTTGGTGTATCTGGTGTAATCAAAATCTATAGGAAGTGTTGATAATTGTATGTTTTTATAAGGGACAGGAGAACTTGTGCGATTTTTAGCATTGCAGAAGAAAATGTTTAAGTTTGTATCATTAAGTCAAAGAGAGAGAGAACTTTTTTTTAAACTAAATTTCTTTCTTTTCATTATTTTAGCTTTTTTTTAAAATATTCTTTCACAGAATGTAGGCCTAATTCCCAGGATAATTTATTTAAAAGTTGGCATCTGTGAACATCATTTAATAATTGACTTAAATGTGTATTCTAATTAATTATTGCAAAACTTTTTAAAGCAGACTTTATGAACTGAATAACCTGCGCTAGGGTGCAAATCAAATGAAATAGCTACACTTGAAGACGTTGTATGATATTGTATTATACAATATTATTCGTCAACGTGTATTATATTATGTATGAACTTTACAGCCTACATTGATAGCGTAGTTTTTCTTAGGACCATACTTTTTGTTTTACAATGGATTGTAAGGCAGTGTAGTCATGTAATGGTACCCTAGCTCTAGATACTACATCAAACTATGTGTCTCACTTAAAAGGGTTTTATAATGTCAAATATATTAGTTCTTTAGAGCAAAGAAACATACGAATCTGAGACAAGACTTGTCTTGGTCTAGAATTGTGAAGGAAAGAGAAATATACAGAAGGGCAGATCAATGAATAGTATGAGTGAAGGACTGTGAAAACAAACATAAAAATATTGGCATTAAAAAATGTTACAAAAAAATGCTGCTTAAAATATAGATAAAATGTCGCTTGAGCTAAAATCTTAAATCTACTTTCAATAACCTAATCGGAAGCCAGAATGACTTTAATAGTAGTAGAATTATTTCTCTTTCTTTCATCACTACGATCTCTCTCTCTCACTCTCTCTGGCTCAATATGTGATGTAGATCTACTAAATATTGTAGGACTGCTACTAAACTCTCCATTGTTGTCACAGGGCAGGAGACGATCACGTGACTACAAAATAACTTTGCACACACCTTCCCTCCCCCGCCTCTCTTATATAAACCCTATCGGAAACATAAAAAACTCGGAAAAGTTAAAGGTTAAAAATAAAAGCGTGCGACCAATTCAAGGTCATTCTCACGACAGTGGATTCATTAAATATGGATCACTTTAAGTGGTATTCCTTTCTTTCCGTAGAGTCATTAGACTGGTGTTTGAACTATAAAATATTTAACAAGGTGGTACACTTTCTAATGTCAGTAAAACAAAATTAGCTGGTCGACATTTCAGAATGTATGTGATTAACAGAGATGTCTTTTCAGTTAATATTAATATATATATTGATATGATTGATTCAGCCAATCTATTCACCTTTGTATAGTACAATAAGAAAATGATATCGATTTTGATGGTCATGGACAATATATTATATGGCCAGCACAATGACCAACCGACTTTACTTTCTTCAAGTATCTGTTAAGAGCTTGGGTAAGTCAGAACTCAAATTACGTATCAAAACATTTCGAACAGCAGAGGTAAATATACAACTATCCTGTTTTGAGCTTAAGTTATTGGGTATTAAAGTTATCTCATGCAATTAGGAATCAACAAAGCTAGAACACAGAACTCTCTATAAACTCAACTAGTGACATTATGAAAACTCAAGGTAAAGCTTCTGGTGGTCACAAACTACAAAGCCCAGTACACGGTCAATACAAAGGAGGTGAAGCAATTTATAAACTTTCTCACATAGTGAATTATTTTGTGATTACTATATTTTTAAAGTTATTTTTCAACAATATACCACATTCTGAAGACATCTTAACATGTTTTAAAGTCTTGGGTTTAATGATAGTGTCATGAATATGAAAGAAAAAAATAAAAACTTCACAATTGCAAATCTTTCATTCAAAATAATTTTTGTATATGAGAATTATTCACTCACCTCCAACTGTTTGTACGTATCCATTAGTCATAGCGACTCTACGGTGCCAAGGCTCAGATAAAGTCAGAACCACCAGGGAGACAGTGGCACCCAGTATCTGGACACTCACCCCAGCACCGAACAGCAAGCATGCTGCCTGCCACGCCCCTGAAGGAATTCTAGTAATATCGATGCGAGGCGTGTCCACTACGTAGGGGAAAATTTCCGTTTCGTTGTTCAGGTTACGATAAGAGTACAGCTGTTGATAACCGAAGTTAACGCAGATAGACCTAGGATGTGAGAACCGTTGATCTCTGACGCAGAGATTCAGGAGACCAAAGGAATGAATGTGGTCAGGATGTACTGCCCAGAAAGGCGTCAGGAAACTTAACAGGCAAGTAGCAGCCACGAGGACAGAAAGGAACGCCCACAGAAGCGACACGGGGGAAAAACTAATCCGCATATGACCACAAGTTAGATGATGGATGAGTGTACTTTGGCTGAAAGAGGTGTACACCGATCTGGACACTCCAGACTCCAAACGCTGAGCTAAAAGATAATTGACGGCCTCTGGAGCTCGTAGCAGCGTGTGCTCTTCCCAGTTGTCTTGGCTACTGAACTGTTGATATTTACTGGAGTGCTGCCTGGTGAGAGGCTGCTCAGACGAGTCAGAGAGTTTGCTGAAAGGGCACTTCATTTGTGCCAGTGGAATGAAAATGGATAAATCAAAATCTTTGTTTTTCTTCTTCTCTCCCATGTTGCTTGTAAAACTGGAGTTATGTTCCCTGACAACAGGTTGAAACATGGAACTTTTATTGTAATAATGATGTGTAGGATGTGGAGCTAGATCTCCCGGGATACTTTCCGGATTAGGTCTTTCTTTACTTTTTGCTGCGTTGAATATCATTTCTGAATGAACGTTTGGAGAATCCAGAACTCCTGTGTCGGAGAAAATAAATGGGTATTTGTGTCCAGTGACGGAACTGTTCAAATACTGATGAGACAATCTTTTGTCGTGAAGATCTTGACGACACACTGACAGGATTTGCTCGTTCCTCTTAGAGTGACAGGAGCACGCCACGGAGACTTCGCTGGAGGACGGTGATTTGGAATCTCTAGAATTGTTGATGTACACTTTATTCTGACTAGACATCTTGAACTGTTCTAAACGGCCCAATTGTTGGGCATTTCGTCTGCTATGTATAAACCGGCTCCAATTGTCCAACTCGGAAGATTCTGTGCAAGTTTCGATATTTGTATTACACAAAGATGATGTGAATGAACATGGACGGCGATTGCGATGCCGCTGAGAGTTTTCTTGACAACTTTGTGCTGAGACGAACTTGAAATGAGCTCTGTCGTTTTGGCTGTCAATGTAAATCTGATCTGTTCTTGGCGGAGCAGAGTTGCGAACAGAAGATTCTTTGCAGGCACATTGTCTTTCACACAGTCGAGACTGAGGTGGACATTGCGGATCACTGTTGGTATCAAAATCTGGCTCTGGATATCGCGGGGAACTTGTATTCGAAGAGTCGGGTTTGAAACAAGTGTCGCTAAAATTTTGTGGGGATACGCCTCTGTCTGTTTTTACAACGACTATTCTCTTAAGATCAAACTCTCTGCTACGTTCTGAAGTAACCTGTGGAGTAATTTCGGCAATTAAATCTTTCACCAGTTCTAAATGAGTAATTTCTAAACTGATATCCTTTAAAATATCTGAATGAATATTTGTAACTTTGTCAGTATTATTAACTTTTGAAAGCTCAGCATTGGTAGCTAAGTTTGTATTTATTTTAGATATATTTGTAATCAAATCCCTTTCTTTGATGCCTACTGAATCAACTTCTGATAATTTTGGATCAAGTTTAAAGTCTTCTATGTTTATAGTTTTATATTTCTCGTTTTCAACATGTTCATCTTGATGGCTGAGAGTGTTTGTATCACATCTTTTAAAGAGATGTACATTGTCATCATTGATGTCATCATGAATGAGCTTTGTATGTATATCTGTCTCGTTGACAAGCTGCCTATCATGTCCACATTGAGTATCTAGTCTATCATGTCCACATTGACTATATAATCTAGAATATCCACCTTGCTTCTCATGTCCACCGCGTGTACCTATCTCATTGTCAGGAGAGTTCACTTTGTGACAAACGCCAAGACAATTGTACTCTCCCCCGCCATCTTCCACTAGAATTTGGTCACCGCGACACAACCAGGCTTGCTGTACGCCACCAGGGGGCTGCGACATCGCTTTGTGGGGGTCTGATCGATCAGTTGGTAACAATCGATCGGAAATGGGCGTCAACTGACCAATCTTGGCGGATTTCATCGCAAAGGTTTGGAGGCCAAACGTATGTGTCGCAATGTCCTTGATGTTGTTTTGTTTTTAATATAATTAGATTAAGAGATAGTTGGAAAAATGTTTTGAACATGTAATCACTTGACTGTTCTCCCAAGCAGGGCTTCAGGTCAAGATAAAGTCAGCTTTTTTATGATAATATGTAACTTGTAAACGCTTAACTCAGCAAATGTATCCATTTTTCTTAAAAGGAAAACAAATTTTCAGTAAAAACAACAACAAAAAAGTCAAACAGTACTAGTTTTTAACATAGCGAAAAATCATGAACTCTTGTATAATTAGAAAAGAACAACCAAGTCAGTGTATTCCTTGGTGTCCAGAAATGTGTGTCACTTCATTTGTTGTCTGCTTTGGGGCATTTCTTACGTCACAATTCCTCCAGTTGAAAATTAAGAATTAAAAAAAATAATAACTTCACACAGGTGAAAATGTTTTCATCCTTTTCCAAACGAATTTCCTCAAACTTTTTAAATTATCCAAAAAAGTATCTTGCCGAACGGTTTTGACTGGCATCCGGAAGTTGGTCTATCCGATGGCGCCATTATAAATGACAGCTCTAGGGACAAAATGTCTGACTTCAGTAGGTGACAAGTGGGGTTCAATGAAGCGTACAGGAAGCTATTTTCAGTCTATCAGTTCTGCTCGGTCCGGTGTGTGGCACCAGAGAGGTCCGCCTTATCAATCCACGTCACACACTTGTTGAACACCTCACACATCTGCCGCTAGCATCTCGCGCGCTACTCACCCCTTCCGCGTCTCAGTTTCTATAACAACAGGGGGAGAGAAACGCATGAGACAGAACTGTGTGGCTTCTGCGGTACATTCCCTTAAAGGCGACTTGAGGCAAATGTTTTTTTGTTGGTGAATGTCCCAGAATACAATTCAAGTGGTATACAAGCTTCAATTGGTACATTAACTGAGTCTATTGAGTTGTATGTTATGTACCGAAATTTATAAGGCACAATGGCATAGTGAATTGCCAGTGGACTTATTCACCACTAACAATAAGTTAAGCTGGTTGTAGTAGTTTTTAACACGACTCTATAAGACAGAGAAAACATTAGAATTGAAAATAGGACTAGCCTAGGACATAGGTGTAAACATCAAAGAAAGAAAAAAATATTGTTTTAAGTGATTTAAAAATTAGACTTAATTTAATTATTGAGCTATTCTTTAAACAAGAAACATTTTTAAAGATATTTGCTTCTAAAACTTTTTTACAATACCGGAACTTCAATTGAAGTCACACATTTATGAAACATAGGTGGATACAGATCTCGAAAGCGGCTCTCACGATTTTCCTAGAAATTTGACAGTAAATGTATATCTTTGGGAATAGAATGACTAGCTCGTTGGCCACGCTGAACGTTATAATTTTTCAAAGTGTAAAAGAAATGAAATTTGGCAAGAGGACCAGAAAATATTTAACTTAAACGGACTTAGTGTATTTTTCCGCATGTAGGTTTCGTAACTAAGTTGTTTGTAACTAAATTGTTCTAATTCTGGAAACAAGTTATTGTTATATATATTTAAAAAAGACAAGAACTCCGTAGGTACAGGCTCCAGTCTACCAAAGTGAACGACCTTGTTGGTGCCATCGTGTTGTACACACTCAACTACTGACATAAATAGGTTCACGCGCTGACACATCATTACTTCGTGTGTTACTGAGTGGTACCAGGGTTAACGCTGTTGAGTCCGAGAGTCAGACTAGAACTATACCAGCAGCTCTGCCAGCGCATCTCTTGACTCTGCGTACGTCTGTTCAGTCTGTTCCTTCTTGGTGTTTCTTTGAATGAAAACGAGGCAAGAGTTGCATGGGAAAGGGGAAGGGGGGGGGGAGGTTTATTTTGTTTTTTTTCTCTTCATGAATTCTTTTTTTACATTACATTTTAGAGTGTGTGTGTGTATGTGAGAGAGAGAGAGAGAGAGCGGAGTTTGTGTTTTCAGAAAGGCAATTCTTGTTTTATATTTAAAAAGTAACAACAAAAAAAAACAACATTGAAAAATGCTTTTAAAAAAAAAGCTTATTAGAAGTGTAATTTTATCAATTGGTTTGGATCAGTCTTGTAATTCAATTTGTAATAACAACAATAAATCTGTGCATTTAATAATATTTTTATCACTTGTTTTTGTTGAGCACTATTTCATGCTTTTCACTTTCTCACTACGCTAGGATCCTATCACTTTCTCACTACGCTAGGATCCTATCACTTTCTCACTACGCTAGGATCCTATCACTTTCTCACTACGCTAGGATCCTATCACTTTCTCACTACGCTAGGATCCTATCACTTTCTCACTACGCTAGGATCCTATCACTTTCTCACTACGCTAGGATCCTATCACTTTCTCACTACGCTAGGATCCTATCACTTTCTCACTACGCTAGGATCCTATCTGGACCAGTTGTGAAAATTGAATTGGTGAATATCTGGATGGATTCAATGGTAATTGGTTTTTAAAAGCATTGACAAAATGAAAAAAAAAGGAACGATTTGAATTCGAGCTCATGACCACGCCTACTCGGGCAGACGTGCTAACCACTCTGCTGAGGTACTTATGACTAGTGAAGATTGTATAGCTATATATTGTTTGTTTCAATTTAGAGCGTTGACCTATAAAGTGGGCTTATTCAGATTATACCAGCACTTCAGTCAAGTAATTTGAGATACCAAATAAAATAATGAAATACCAATAGTTAATTAATTTTTTTTTTTATTCCTGTGTTGTCACTTAAAAGAAATAATTGTGCAAAATGTCTCAGCTTCATCGGAGATTGGGTGTAGAAGACATAACGTGTTTACATTTTGTACCAGACAGACAGAGTTGATAGAAGCTTTGTACAAAAGTAAAGTTACCCTTTCAGTTTATACGGCTAATACTTCTATGGCCGACGTTTAACGAGTTTCATGTGGCCAGCACAACGGCCAACCGCCTATACTTTTCCCAATCTAATGTTAGGTACTCATTAAGATGCGCTCTCATAGATCACGAAATTAAAAATTCCAATCTTTACCAGGAATCAGTCCAGGGACTCTCTGGTCAGGAAGACTATCGCTTTACCTCTCAGCCACAGTGCCTCCTTGTTTTATGTTTTGCTATTCGTGTGTCTCGTATCTGAAGTCTGTTGTGTAATTATGTGACTTGTCTACTCTTTTGTCATTGGAAAACATGAAAATATCGCGACCAATCAGTTCTAACAATGCTGTAAAAGGATCTATAAGTACACATGTACACATCTATATAGGTGAGTGATTGAATTGTTTTTGCTCATTGATTAATTACCTAGAAAATAAATCTGGTTCTTAATTTGTATATGAGTTTTTCAGAATCCGCTGGTCATTTTTTGAAGAGGTGGAGATTATTTCTAGCGTTTTTTACTGCGCGTTTTTTCACGCTATTACTAGTGCTATAAATAGTCTAACATGCTCTACGCTCTGTGGTGGAACTGAAAGGAAAGGAGAGATCTGGGAGGTTCTAAGCCTTAGGAAACACAAATCAGTTGGAGTCGAATCGCTATTAAAAAAATTCCTGGTCAACATCAGAATTCAAACTTAAGCCCTCATATTAGGAAGCCAAGTGGTTTATGCTACATGCCACATATTATATAAATCTAATCATGTCTTTGACAATTTTAAATTATAGGCTGTAGTATTGGCCTATTTAAACAATAAAAACCCTATCTAGGAAGTTTAAATTATCAAACATTGTGAGCATGAGCATTAGTACGTAATTATATTATTAAGTATCAATGTATAGCAGGCCTACAACAAGTTAGCACTCTGTCTATGAAAAAATACAAAACTTAGTTTTGTGGTTTCTATAAAAAGAGAAAGAATGTCAGCCCTCAGCAACGGCTCGATCAATACATGTTTTCCACTCTTATTATATTGTCTCTTATTCACACCCGGTCCGAAGAATTATTTGCCATTCATTAGGTTATCTCCCGTTGAAGCGGGGAGGAACAGCAAGAGCAGACAACTGTGGTTTTTGTCAAGCTGACCAGATAGATGGCCGCTTATTAAGTTATGGCCCCTAGCGTAAGGCTCATGTGGCAAAATAAAAGATGACATGAAAGATAACAAGGTCGTATGTGATTATGTTAGTGCTGATATTTCAAAGTGCGCTGTGGAGGGGGTTGTTAGGGGTGCCCTCACACTCGTACAAGGGAGCAGAGCAGCAGGAGTTTGAATCTTTTTCTCTTTCCCTCCGTCCTTTTGCAGTCCTGCTCTTTCAGTATGAGTAAGACGCAGCGGCCGCCGTCTGGATTCTATTACACACAGTGAACAGTACTCAAATAGTTGAATTTGTATTTGTATTAGTCTATAGATGTCAATTCTGTATACATACAACACTAGAATCTACTGCCTATATCATAGTCTTAGAAACATATCTTTAGCTTTAATGTATTTTCTTTCATTATTGTCATGAAACTATTGATTTTAAAAAAAAAAAGGAAAAAGACAGTTTTTCAATAGCTTTTCAAAAGTAGGATCAACTGATAGATCCATGTAAACTGCTTACTGAAAAAGTCACAATTTTAAAGCTAAGAATTAATAGCTGAAAATGTATTACTGACGAATTGTGTCAGATATTTAGTGCAAAGACTTAATCCAACTCTTTACTTCAGAGTCCGTGCAGTCCAGCGAGAGGATTAAGTCTTGTGTCTGGAACGTTGCACATGTCAGAAAAAAAAGTTCTAGCATTATTTGATACAAACTTAATATTCTTATTTCAACGATTTGAGTTGCGACCCATTGCACGAGATAAAGAACCAAAAAAAAATTCACTTGATCACGCACTTCACAGGTCAAGGTAGAGAGCAAAGTTCACGGTCACTCACGTTTTAATACTTCAACTTTTATTTGCATTACAATTTCTCTGACCTTTCCATACATAAAAAAACACAGTTTTTAAATAGAATGATTTCTATATTATTTTAGATACGAGTGCATCAGTGAAGTTTGTGTTTAGATACGAGTACATAAGTGAAGTTTGTGTTTAGATATAGTTGCGTCAGTGTGTTGTGTTGAGATAATAGTGCACCAGTGTTTGAGTTAGGATGAGAGTGCATCAGTGTGTGTTTGTGTTGAGTGCACAAGCGTGTACACCTATTTCTTTAGGACATCAAATACAAACATAACTGCGTAGGGTAACATAGAAAGTTGATCATGCTCTTGTTCTGGAACATTGATTTATGTTTGAATTAGTTTAATACGTTTTGAAAGCCACACTAGACCTCTGTTGTCTTTTAGACAAATAGCATCAAAGAGAGAAATAAAGCTAGGGCCATAGTGTTAAGTACAGATGAAAGAATCTTCGCTGATATTTACATACACAATCGACCATTTTCATAACCTGCGGGGAAAAAAAGCTACAAAGAACTAGCTGTTTTGGTGTATAGTTCCGGTATACTGGCAGGTGTTGAGAAGTTAGAAATGGCTGTTTTGGTGTATCGTTCCTGTAAACAGGCAGGTGTTAAAATGTTAGAACTGGCTGTTTTGGTGTATTGTTCCGGTACACAGGCAGGTGTTGAGAAGTTAGAACTGGCTGTTTTGGTGTATTGTTCCTGTACACAGGCAGGTGTTGAGATGTTGGAACTGGCTGTTTTGGTGTATTGTTCCAGTACACAGACAGGTGTTGAGAAGTTAGAACTGGCTGTTTTTGGTGTATTGTTCCTGTACACAGGCAGGTGTTGAGATGTTGGAACTGGCTGTTTTGGTGTATTGTTCCGGTACACAGACAGGTGTTGAGAAGTTAGAACTGGCTGTTTTTGGTGTATTGTTCCTGTACACAGGCAGGTGTTGAGAAGTTAGAACTGGCTGTTTTGGTGTATTGTTCCGGTACACAGGCAGGTGTTGAGAAGTTAGAACTGGCTGTTTTGGTGTATTGTTCCTGTACACAGGCAGGTGTTGAGAAGTTAGAACTGGCTGTTTTGGTGTGTCGTTCCTGTACACAGGCAAGTGTTGAGAAGTTAGAACTGGCTGTTTTGGTGTATTGTTCATGTACACAGGCAGGTGTTGAGAAGTTAGAACTGGCTGTTTTTGTGTATTGTTCCGGTACACAGGCAGGTGTTGAGATGTTAAAACTGGCTGTTTTGGTTTATTGTTCATGTACACAGGCAGGTGTTGAGATGTTAGAACTGGCTGTTTTGGTGTATTGTTCCTGTACACAGGCAGGTGTTGAGATGTTGGAACTGGCTGTTTTTGTGTATTGTTCCGGTACACAGGCAGGTGTTGAGAAGTTAGAACTGGCTGTTTTGGTGTATTGTTCCGGTACACAGGCAGGTGTTGAGATGTTGGAACTGGCTGTTTTGGTGTATTGTTCCGGTACACAGGCAGGTGTTGAGAAGTTAGAACTGGCTGTTTTGGTGTATTGTTCCGGTACACAGGCAGGTGTTGAGAAGTTACATTTTCTAAATGATCGATGATCATTTCTGTGGACTTTTTTGTAATGTAGATTCACAGTTTGTACGATGTTCCGTTTGTAGGGGACAATCATTTCTGTATGGAGACTTTGATTCTAAGACAAAACTCATTTTTTTAAGAACAAAACGTGAACTAGCAGATTTGTCATGAAGTTCAACTGTCAGGCATTGAGAAAGGGTTAGAATTAAAAACTCTTTTTTATTTACTTATCATACAAAGAATCTCAATTGATCGCCTTGGAGATTGTTTAGTTTATTGTGAAAATCTTGAAGAACTGAGCAAAAAAAAAAATCAGATGAGGAAATCCTCAATGATGTGAATGAATATGATATAATAAGTACGCAAGCTAAGTTCAGATCAAAGTCTAGGGTCTCAATAACGCAAAGAAAAAAGAATGTCTCACTTGCACTGACACCATAGGATCATGCAGTCATTAAAGCGAACTAAGAATTTCTCAACAGTCTTACAAACCTGTTGATCCCATTTGATCGCTACCTGACGCAGGAGAGCAGTTTTTTCTTTGATATTCACAAAACATAGGAAACAACAAGAAAAACTTTTTTAAAATACTTTAAAAAAACAACAATACCTCCTTTAAATACCTTGGTACTATCCTAGACAATAAACTAAATTTTACTGCAAATATTGATTATATCAGCAAAAAAGGGCAGCAAAGATTACGATTACTAAGAAAACTGTCCTCGTTTAATGTTAGCGAAAGGCCTTGGCTATGTTTTATCACGCTCATATCTGCAATATTTTAAGTTTCAATATCACTGCCTGGTATGGCAATCTGAGCATTAAAAATAAGAATAAACTTTATAGAATTCTAAATGCTGCTGGTAAAATCATTGGCAAAAAACAAACCCCATTTGGGCAGGTGTTTGAGACAAACATCTATAAAAAAGCTAATAAGATCCTCGAAATAAAGAATCACCCTTTGTGTCAGGATTTTACTATCACATATAAATTATGAGTGAGTCTGGTGTGAATGTACACTTTGGTTTCTTATAGTTATAATGTTTTTTGTTTGGTGTAATGCACAAATTGTAAGACAAATTTCCATACGGACAATAAAGATTATTCTTATTCTTATTATTTATACAACTTATAGAGCTTTTTTTTCTCTTTATAACTAATGAATGTTCGATTTTTTTAAAGTACAACATTCCCCCCCCCCCCCGCCCTATTAGAAGACGAGGCACAAAATGCTCCTGAACAATAATTTATTAAACTCTTGAATGAATGCAGAAATACCCGAAGACATTTCGTTTAAGAGAAATATGTTTTTGTCTCTAACCAAATTTAAATGTTTTTTTTTTTTCATACTTTGAACAATTATAACAGTCAAACTTGAATTTCCCCAGTGTGACAAACGAGCAAGTTTTTCTTTTCCCAACGATATATCAACTGTCACATTTGTAAGGAAAATTGTTGAAGCCGTTTTGGATGTTGTTGTTCTCTGGAAGGTACGAGTTCACTAGAGGTCTTGTAATCATTCGAGTTCAAAATCAGAGGTCTAGATACAAAGAAACGTGACAAGACAATACGTATGGCATGAATGATTACATTGAACAAAACAATTTCACCTAGAAAATAAAAGCAGTTTATTCATTTATTCAATTGCTAGTCCAATAGTTGTATACACACGTGATCTGAGCTCAACCAACAACAGTGTTAGTGCCATTTGTAGTTTTTGTACCACATGGAGGCGGGACTGAGTCTTTAAAGGCACATGTCTGAATGGCGTTGGAGAAGACTGTCTCTGTGGACAGAGAATGAAGTATTGACATGTACATTGTCTTGTATCTTTTCGTTCCAGTTTAATACTACATATTATTATTATACAACATACTATGTATAACAACACACCGAACTCTATCTGTGATGTTATTACATTATATCCGGTTGAGAAACAAAATAAACTGAAGAGGATAACAGAGAAACAAGATAAACTGAAAAGGATAACAGAGAAACAAAATAAACTGAAGAGGATAACAGAGAAACAAGATAAACTGAAGAGGATAACAGAGAAACAAGATAAACTGAAGAGGCTATCAGAGAAACAAGATAAACTGAAGAGGATAACAGAGAAACAAGATAAACTGAAGAGGCTAACAGAGAAACAAGATAAACTGAATAGGATAACAGAAACAAAATAAACTGAAAAGTATAACAGAGAAACAAACGAACCTTAAAGAACAACAGAGAAACATAATAGCCTAAATAGGATAGACAGAGAAACACAAGAGCACTGATGGGATACCAGAGAAAATAAATAACGGGGATAAGATGAAAGAGAAACAAGATGACAGAGGAGCAAATATCTCTCACGGTGGGTTACACGGTTACAATGTTGGTAACAAGCTTATAGGGAAGAATAAGAATAAAGTAAAAAAAAAAAAAAAAAAAGAACTGACATAATATTTCCGACCATCTTCTGACTGACAGACTTTCTATTCGTTAGAACTTAGAGACAGCACTTTGATGCTAACACCATGAGAATGTACGTAGATGCTAACACCATGAGAATGTACGTAGATGCTAACACCATGAGAATGTACGTAGATGCTAACACCATGAGAATGTACGTAGATGCTAACACCATGAGAATGTACGTAGATGCTAATACCATGGGAATGTACGTAGATGTTAATACCATGAAACTTCACTCAGGTGCTTATACCATGTTACAGCACTTAGATGCTAATACAATGAGACAGCGCTTAGATGCTGATACCATGAGACTGCACTTAGATTCGTATTCCATAAAACAGCACTTAGATGCGTATGCCATAAAACAGCACTTAGACGCTAATGCTACGAGACAGCACTTTGATACTAATACCATGAGACTGCACTTAGTTTATTAAAACTGTAGAGAAACAAAAAGCTTTAACCCTATGACTGCCCTTGGTATTAGTTCCAGAGAAAATGCTCAACAGCACTTGCTGGATAGGATTTGAAAAAAAATAATTGAAATGTGGAAAAACTGAATGAGTTTTGATTCCAATCCAAACCACATTTTATTATATGATTCAATCAATCATTCGATAATTCAATTCATCATTCATTTATTTAATCGCAAAACTATTCACTCGATCATTCATTTACTCAATCATTCATCCAATCCTTCAATCTCTGAATCATTCATTAACTCAATCAACCTTTTCACTTTATCCTTCATTCGTCCTATCATTTGTCAATGAATCATTCATTAACTCAATCAACTATTTCAATCAACAACCATTCATTCTATCCTTCTTTCACTAAATCATTCATTAGCCCAATAATTTATTTAGTCATCAATATCCTTATGGATACTAAAAATTATTATTATTATTATTATTATTACTCTAGTTCACTCAGTCATTCCTTCACACTTGTATGAGAACTTACTTGTCGGGCAATACGAGTGGGCAATGATTGCCTCTCCTAAACAACGAACGTAAGTTTCACATTTATCTGCCTGAAATAGAAATAGAGAAGAAACGAAAATAAAACTGAAATAAATAAAACAATATAGTGTTGCACACACATATTTTGAATCAAATTTAATATCAATATAAAACAATCCTGAGTCCATCCAACTCTAATGGGTACCTGACATTAGCTGGGAAAAGTAAATGCGGTTGGTCGTTGTGTTAGCCACATAACACGCTCATAAACAGTAGGCCATATAAACAAATTAGTTTTACATCCTCTGCTCTAAAGATCTCATGGTCTGAATAGGGAACTTTATTTTACAAAAGTTCAACAGCCTTCAAGTCGAAAGCTGTACCTAAAGCGTACTGTACGTCAGCTCTATTGTATGAAATGTTTTCCTCTCTGCTGGGGACGTTTCCACTAAAAGTGAACCACAGTGATCTGCTCTTTGTTTACTGACTTTGATTCAGTTTGCGTTGTATAAAATACAGTCAGAGAGAACAGGACGAGAACTGGATATGAAGAAATGTGGAGGCAATATAGTGGGCTCTAAAGAAATACATAAGAAAAATTAAAATATTGGTAAAGATTTTGAAATAAAGAGACAAATTAAACAATGTCCAGGACATCGTATTCACAGAAATGTCCAGGACATTGACCGATCACTTTGTGAACCAAATAACTTTTTTTTGCGGGTACGTACGAATGAGTTGTACAATTTGATTCTACGGTGTAAAAAAAATACATCAAAAATGATCCTATGATTCATTGAAATACTTAGCTTACCAATACGTCTGCTCTATACACCGGTTACTCCAGTAAGCAAGCCATTTAGGAATTAGCCTCTGCGTATCAATATCTCCAATATTTTAAGCAGCGCAGTTTTAAACACTACAATTTAAAAAGTGGACTTGTATGAAACAAAGTTTGTGATTGAAATTGGCAAATAAATTCCACAACTCGTGTGTTCAACATAAGTATACGTTGATTGACTTCTGTCAAATGTAATAGTTTAAAGGAACTTTGGTGACGGCACCCAAATGTTTACTGTGAGAGATACAAGTAGGATTCAAACTAGAAATAAACTGTGACAGCCTGACTGACATTGCTTTACATTTTACATCTTTACAACTCTAGAATTCTAGATTTATGTTGTTTTTTTTTCAATTAAACTTAAAACAAAGAATTAGATTGTAAACGTTAGTTCTAATTTAGTGAGGAATTTAATATGCTAGCGAAAGTACCATAGTAGGCTACTTAGAACATAATATATATAACTTGTATTATTTATATTTTGTTACCTAGGCATTACTGTTTAGCCCACTTTCTTGAGTCTTGCTGTAAATCTTGTGTATTATGGTATACCTTAAAATTTCTATTTCATTGGATTATTTCAATTTGACTTTACAATTTCATAAATTTCTTTTTATTCTTCAACGTATAGCTCTGTTACCTCATCGGCGTATATGCCATCAGCTTTGCCGTTGCACTGGCCTCTATCTGCACAGCTTATAACGCTAGAGATACGGCTGTAAACACAAATAAAAGAACACATGGAGGTTGAGAGACAAAACTTGTTTTCAAGTAGCACAAGAAAAAAATGTGGAAATAAAAAAAAAACCTAGATGGGTCTCTGGATTTGAACTTAAAATTAATTTAAAGTCATTGAGCTGTATCGGTTGTAGATTAATTTAGTCATTGAGCTGTATCGGTTGTTGATTAATTTAAAGTCATTGAGCTGTATTGGTTGTTCAAGTTTTGGGACATGTTTTCCTTGATTTATGATCACGGTTAAAAGATTGTTTCAAACATTAAAGTTTTCTCTTCTAGACCTTGCCATTCTGAAGTCACGTGACTTTACAATCAACTATCTCTCTGTTTCTTGGCTGCCTTCAGTTGTAAAACGACTAGGGCTTGATCTTGTGAATATGGTCTCCATCAGTCGTGAAACAATTATGAATCATCTAATAGAAATGAGATGAAAATCTGCATATATGGTCGGAAGGATGGCGCCCACACACTCAAAAGAAACAGCACTTGCAGAAACAGTTTAGGATCAGCGGGTGTTGCAGGTTCCGACAGACCCGGGTACGCTATTCTGCCTCAACGTGGAAACGATCACTTGAGGAAGTGATTAGGCTAAATGAATAGCAAATCAAAACTTCTGTGAGAGTGTCTAAGGGAATGGGAGAGCTTTCCCAATGCACAGTGCGGATTTGAAAAAGAGCTTCCATAATTCGATGATCTATGCGCCGTTCCTCAAGGGACCAATACAATAATGGCGAGTTCTGCAGGGTTAGCTTGGTACAACAAAGAAAAATGGCGGGGTTCCCAGTGTGCTTGGCCTTCGGTCATGTATTCTAGTCAATGTGCCCAGAGTGCCAGATTCATAGGCATTAATTTGGATCTCTTCCAGACAAAACGGTTTGTTCAATCAGGCTTACACGCTTAGAGTTCTTCTTCTAGCCAGCTTTATTGCTGCTGTGCTGTGAGCTCTTTTGGCAGACTGTGACAAGGAAAAAAGTGTGCTATTTTCTTCAGTTGTTCAACACTGCCGTATAGGGTGTTGGTTATGTTGGGCTGTTGTGGAAGTAGGATCTGCCTAAGGTGGATTAGGAAGGGGCATTCAAAGAGGATATGGTTTACGATTTCCTAAGGGTGGGCGCAGTGTCTGTAAAGGGGAGTTGTGTGGAGTTTTTTTTGTTCAGATGGTAATTTAATAGAGGTGTCCTGTTCTTAGTTGGAAAATTGTAGATTGTTCTTTGCGGGGGAGTAACTTAATACTGTCCAGTTTGTTAGGCATAGTCATTTCTTTGTACATGCCTCTGCCTGTGCTTTCTGATGGCCATTGGTTGAGCCACTCCTCTTTGTGATTGTTGTCTAACATTGACCTTAGGGTGAGGTAGTTAACAGGTCTATCTGGTTGTTACATAGATGAACCTGCCTTTGATAGCTTATCTGCCTTTTCATTTCTCATGATGCCAATGTGTCAAGGGATCCACTGTAGTGTGATATTGATATTTAATTTTGATATCATCTAATGGATTATCACAATTAGTGTTGTCAACTATCTTGGGCTGTTTGAGGTGTTGCTGTTAAGTGCTTGCAGATTGGATTGGGAGTCTGTTAAGACAACAATATCTGATGGTGATTGCACTCCTTTATATAATTTGTTTTCCACTGTCTGTAGTGCAATGGTGATTGCCTCAATTTCGGCTTGAAAGTTTGAGCAGTAATCGCCACAGGGTGCACTTATTTCAGAGTGTTTATTTTTAGGGAAGACCAGGAAGGCACCAAGACCAGCATTGATGGTGGCTTTGAAGGTGGTGACACAGATGGGAGTAGTGCTGTGTGTTTTTAGCATACTCAAATCGCCACAGTCCAGCGCAGGACGAGCGGTCAACTGTGACCTGTGACAATACACGCCAGTTCGGCAACGACCTGTGTGTAAATATTACGCACGCAAGTCACGGCGATTGTGATCAACTGGAGTGGTCAAGAACGTTCCATCTTATTCTAGAAGGCCAGTAGAGACTCTATATAAGAGCGAGTGTGTTAGAAAGACTGCACTTCACGTTACCTCGCAATGTGACCAGACGAGGCGAAGTTAGAAACAGCACAGTGTGTGAAGTCAGGCGGAGCAAGGCTAGGTTTTGGACAGTTAGTGTGATGTTGTTGCCAACTGTACAGTATTTGTAATGCATTTGAAATTAAATTGCTACTGTTACTTTGAAGCCCTGATGAGTTGTGAGGTTCTTTAAGTTCGTTGTGTCGTGTGGTGCAGTTTGAAGAGAGCCTGGATAGTAGGAGAGATCGTAACACTGGTGTCAGAAGTGGGATCGGATCTACTATGGCTCGTCTAAAACTGCTGAACGAACTGGAATTGAAAGAACTGAGGCGAGATATCCATGATCGAGGGCTGAAGGCAATCGGAAAGAAAGAAACATTGCAAGCACGTCTCCGACATGAACTAACTGAAGAAGGTGAAGATCCGGACACCTACCTGTTCGAGTTAGAACCCGATGTAGTGCAGCTGTTGGTCACCTTTTAACAACAGATGTTGGCTGACTTTCAGAATGTGTGGAAGTGTGATTTACAGAAAGATACCTGTACCAGAGTAGAACAGATGTACACTTCAGTGAAAGAAGTGACTAGCCCCGAGCCGAAAACTTTGAACGAGGTGGTAGAAACCCCGTGCTACGAAATACGCATCTACGATGGCCATGCTAGTGAAGATGGTGCTTGCTGTGACTCTAATAGCAATCCGTACAAAAGTAGCTCCCATGAGAAGAAATGTGGTGATTGCTGCGATATCCTCAGCGAATACAAACCTGATGAAGCTGTTAAAGAACATTTGCATGATGAAAGCTACTAGCGAGGTTTGAAACCTGCAGATGTCTGTCTAGAGGTCAAGACCAACCAAGACCCTGGTGATGATTACGAACACCCACCGAAACCTGATGACGCTGCAGAGAACCCCCTTGCAAGTAGAAAGTAATCGAAAAGGTCTTAACCCAACAGACGATTGGTCCGCTGCTGAAACTAGTCGACCGAAGCCTGATGCGCAGCCTGATGCCGAAGAAGAGGGACCTTTGCAAGTGGAGAGTTACCAACCTGCCCCACAAGCATGTCCTTCATACAAGTCTGAAGATGATGACCTGTCCCATAATTTCCCCTCCAGTGAACGTGAAACCCATCCCAAAAGTCCTCTTCGAGAAAGCCATTTGATACGACCTGTTAGGCAAATGATTTTGGTGACACCGGCCCTGACATCCAATCCCTCCCCATGTGTAAAATGGCTGCACTTAGTACAGAATGACAGAAGGCGACGTTTGATGAGCCCAAGGTGCATGGTGATGCAACCACGACGTCATTGCAACAAGATGAAGATCGACTGGAGGATAAGAAAGCGACGTTGGCTGCGTTCGAGGATGGCGATGTGACCACGATGTCAGTGCAACCAGGTGAAGGTCAACTGGCAGAGAAGACGAAAGCGACAGTTGCAGAATTCAACGTGGATGGCTTCGTCTAGTTCAAGAGGTAAGCCCACTGTCACCCCCACCGATCGACCCCCACCTGCAGAGATGAAACTACACATCCCATGTCATGAGATTGATGCTGTCCGGGACGGACAGATCTAAGGAGGGTCCCCTCCTTATTGTAAACCTGGTGGTGACACAGATGGGAGTAGTGCTGTGTGTTTTTAGCCTACTCAAATCGCCACAGTCCAGCGCAGGACTAGCGGTCAACTGTGACCTGTGACAATACACGCCAGTTCGGCAACGACCTGTGTGTAAATATTACGCACGCAAGTCACGGCAATTGTGATCAACTGGAGTGGTCAAGAACGTTCCATCCCATTCTAGAAGGCCAGTAGAGACACTATATAAGAGCGAGTGTGTTAGAAAGACTGCACTTCACGTTACCTCGCAATGTGACCAGACGAGGCGAAGTTAGAAACAGCACAGTGTGTGAAGTCAGGCGGAGCAAGGCTAGGTTTTGGACAGTTAGTGTGATGTTGTTGCCAAATGTACAGTATTTGTAATGTATTTGAAATTAAACTGCTACTGTTACTTTGAAGCCCTGATGAGTTGTGAGGTTCTTTAAGTTCGTTGTGTCGTGTGGTGCAGTTTGAAGAGAGCCTGGATAGTAGGAGAGATCGTAACAATATATGAATAGCTGTTTTTGGATAGCTTTCAATTGTTTCAAGCGGTGCCAACTTTGAGCTCCAGTGGTTTCGATTCTTTTGTTAGAGTGTTATTTAATAAATGTGTTTTAATGGTTGGTTGTATTTAGTTTAGTCCGGGCTTTAGGTTTGAATGAAAATCTAATAATTTTTTCTCTGTTATTGGGTAGGTGATGTTTTAGGCCTAGCTCGTCAGTAAGTTGAATCAGAGTTCTTTGCTTTTTTTGGTTGTTTTTCCTATTTTTCTGTGTTAGTTAGGTTAGAGTTCAAAGAGCCTTCGGCTCAACTCTTTTGAAAATCACACGGTTTTGATAGAGTCTGGCACAGTGTGGTACAAGCTTTCTTAGGGTCGCGGATCTTAAAGTTTTTTTCATGTTTTGACTCACAAAGCCTTTCCCGTGTTTGGGTATAGCCGCAAGGCAGTAGAGGTTTGGGTTTAGAATAGTCTTTTCCAAGGTGGATTGCCAGCCAATGGTAACGAGTCCTTCCTGCACAAAGGTAATTGTTTAGGCACCAGTAGCTCTTCTTTGCCCACTCTCCTGTCAGTGATTACAGTTCTGCCGTACACAACATCCGAGCTATACGTGAAGGCCAGGATTTCAATGTCATTGGAAACATAGTTAGTCCGTTATCTTTTGCGGCACTAACAACTCCTATTCAGGAGAGACAATATCGCCCGCTTGTGAAAGTATTGCCTCACTGTGTGTTGAAGTAGTCAACCTTTTTTCTTTTTTCTAAAGGCTAAAAATGTGGTACCATGTTTTCAATATGTCAATACTTACTCCACACACTGGAAGCTATCTCTATCAAACACCATTAGATAATACTTAATCCACACACTGGAAGCTATCTCTATCAAACACCATAGGTCAATACTTACTCTACACACTGGAAGCTATCTCTATCAAACACCATTAGATAATACTTAATCCACACACTGAAAGCTATCTCTATCAAACACCATAGGTCAATACTTACTCTACACATTGGAAGCTATCTCTATCAAACACCATACATCAATACGTACTCCACACACTGGAAGCTATCTCTATCAAACACCATTAGATAATACTTAATCCACACACTAGAAGCTATCTCTATCAAACATCATAGGTCAATACTTACTCCACACACAGGAAGCTATCTCTATCAAACACCATAGGTCAATACTTACTCCACACACTGGAAGCTATCTCTATCAAACACCATAGGTCAATACTTACTCTACACACTGGAAGCTATCTCTATCAAACACCATACGTCAATACTTACTCCACACACTGGAAGCTATCTCTATCAAACACCATAGGTCAATACTTACTCTACACACTGGAAGCTATCTCTATCAAACACCACATAGGTCAATACTTACTCTACACACTGGAAGCTATATCTATCAAACACCATACATCAATACGTACTCCACACACTGGAAGCTATCTCTATCAAACACCATTAGATAATACTTAATCCACACACTAGAAGCTATCTCTATCAAACACCATGGGTCAATACTTACTCTACACACTGGAAGCTATCTCTATCAAACACCATACATCAATACGTACTCCACACACTGGAAGCTATCTCTATCAAACACCATAGTTCATACTTACTCCACACACTGGAAGCTATCTCTATCAAACACCATAGGTCAATACTTACTCTACACACTGGAAGCTATCTCTATCAAACACCATACATCAATACTTACTCCACACACTGGAAGCTATCTCTATCAAACACCATAGTCAATACTTACTCCACACACTGGAAGCTATCTGTATCAAACACCATAGTCAATACTTACTCCACACACTGGAAGCTATCTCTATCAAACACCATTGGGTAATACTTACTCCACACATTGGAAGCTATCTCTATCAAACACCATACTACTGTCACAAAGATGTTCTATCACCAAGTTGTTGTCACATTTCTTGTAGCCCTTGCAACTAATCTCAATGATACCACTGTCATCCTGCGGTACACAAGGCTGGAGCGTACTGGTGTCTTGACATTGAGCTGTGAAAACAATTTCCACATTGGTCACTTATATATCAAGACTAATGAACCTGTATTTTGAACCAAAGAATATTTTTGTTTGTTAAAGAAATTGATTCCTTCTTTAGTTCAATAAATGCATTCAAGAAATGACGGAGAGCCTAGACAGAGAGGCACCCAAAATTGGCCTCCGCATAAACTTGGATAAGACTAAAATTATGCAAGGGGGATATAAGGCAAAGGGTGTCCCCGTCAGACTTGGCGAGTCAAAGCTTGAAGAGCTGGACAAGTTCACGTATCTTGGCAGCATCATAACAAATGATGGAGATGCTTACCATGATGTAGAGTGCCGAATAGGAAAGGCAGGGAGCATTTTCCAAAGGCTGCAGCCTATTTGGACTAGCCAAGCCATTGGACTCGAGACAAAAATACACCTTCTCAACACAATCGTCATTCCAACTGCTACATATGCATGTGAGACGTGGAAGTCATCTGTCAAAATTGAGAAAAGACTAAATATGGCTCAACAGAGATGGCTGAGACGGATTTTGGGAGTCAGTTACACAGATCGGGTCTCAAACAAGGAAATCCTATGCCGAACTGGGAGTCGAACACTTGGTGAGGTTGTGACTGAGCGTCGCATGAGGTTTGCGGGACATGTTCTACGTCAAAATGAATTACGCACACCAAGAGTTGCGATAACATGGAAGCCAAAACAAGGAAAGCGCAAACAGGGACGCCCTCGTATTACTTGGCGACACACCTTCATGGAGGACCTCAAAACAGTGGACACCAGGTGGGAGGAGGCTTCAGACATTGCCAGTGACAGATCTTTATGGAGACAGCTTGCCGCCCAATGCGCCGAAGGGCGCGGGAGGACCTAAGTCTAAGTAAGTAAGTCTTTAGTTCAAATAATATAGTACATTAAAAATATTCCAATTTTATTTGTCATAAGTTGTCTTACCTTTAAATGAAGGTGGACCTACTCTTTAATGGTCAATAAAAGTTGTAAAAATAAGTGATCCTTTTATTTATTTCATTTTGTTACTCTTTTGACGAAATTGGACGAAGAATTTTATATAAGGAATTGAAAAGTAAAATTACAAAATAAATGAAGATACGGACGTTTTCACATAACATGTAAGCAATTGAACATATTCAATTTATCGATAAATCGTGTCATGTAAGTCTCTGAAAATTTCATTCAAAACCAGAGATTTTGAGCTTGTGAAGGTCATTCAAAAGAGTTGTAGTCGAACATATAGTGCCATCACAAACTGAGGTAGTATGGCTCAGGGAAATCAAAGATGTATTTTTGTTAAGTTATTAAACTACAGCTTGGCATTAAAAGGTTCAGTAAAACCAAAGCTTGATGTCATTGGAATTCTGTCGTATCTCAGGTTTAGAAAATGATTAAATAAGTAATAATGAATGAGGCCAAAATCTGAGCAACTAAAATTTAGAAAGGCCAAATATTACGCTAGCTAGGTTCAGTGAGACCATAGAATGAGCTTTTAAGGTTCAGTGAGACCACAGATTAAACTAGCAAAATTCACTAAGTTCTCACATTAGGCTGTAGAAAGTCAATGGGATAACATATACGTGAAATTCGGTATAATCATTTATTAAGTTAGTGAAGTTTAGTTAAACTATATATTAAGCTGATGAGACTCACATTAAGTGAAGTTAGATCACATATCATGTCATACACTTCAGTAAGATCCAAGATTAAGTTTAGGAAATTCAGTGAAATAACGTTATAAAGCTTGTGAAACTAGTGAACTCGTAAAAAATGAAGTATTAAATTTCACTGTTTTTTGTTGTTTTTTTGTTTTTGTTTCCTGAGATCACGTGATGTTACTTTAAATAGCAGACAAAAATATAAAAATAAATCTAACGAAATAAATCAATTGAATCATTGGCAACAATTATCTACACTTTATATGAACGAAAAGTTTTGTTGTTTTTTTGTTATTGTTTTTTTTTTATTAAATCAATGAAACAAAATATAAAAACACAGATTCAAATTTCTGAGATCATATTTTTCTCCTACAAATTTGTTTTTGTGCCTCAAATAAGATTTTTTTTTCTTTTTTATTTCTAAAGGGGAAGAATTCTGTCAAGGGAAAATGTTTCTAAGACAAGTGTCCTCAACCGATTCAGATCATCGTCAGCAGAGATGTTGAAACTTAGAATACAAAAGATGTGAGCATGTGGTAAAATGTTGACAAGACTTTAAAAACAACAACATAAAGTGAAACAGTTGCCTTAAGCTTAGTAGTCCTTTTTTTTTCGATGTAAAATTTTTTGTGTTTGCATTGAACTTTAAAGTATCGTCTAAGACAGGGGTGGGTAAATTACGGGCGGGGGGCCACATGCGGCCCGTCGAAGTGTTTTATGCGGCCCGCCGACACCTAAAGAAATCAGGTTTGCCCATGGTATATACATATAAAATTGCAAATATTAAAAATACTATCTATATAAATTATTGAAACTGTCTCCTTATAAACGTTTTAAGTAAACGAAGATTTTGCTTATTGGCTATACATCAATACACTTGATTCAAGACACAATCTCTGAGTGTTGGGTAGGCTTGAAACAAGATAGCAAGTGTAACAACTGATGGAACTCGATCTTCAACTGAGATTTGTTAAAAATATCCCTACCATAAATTCTAAACAGGAAACTTTGCACAAAGCTGCATACAATTTCATCAATGTATTGGCCACAATTTCATAGTAATCAAACTTATTAGAGCTAGGGATGTTAACCATGGGTATTTCCGATTTATGAACAAAATAATCCAATGTAACGCTAGCTCAGCATGGGTAAGACAAATGAGAAGAATATAAAATCTCAAGGAAGAAATTGTTATATTATTTGAAGGACATTGACTGTGACCTTGCTACCAATATTTATAATGAAGAGTGAAAGACAGATTTCATGTCTTTTATAACTTCTATCGCAATTGGTTGTTTATAAATGAAATATAAATGCATTTTAAATCTTTTCAAACAAGGCTTTCCCATTTCTACCGGCAAGCAAAACAAAATAGTTTTTGCCACTTTCCTTTGCTGAAAGGTGAAACTATTTTTAGTGAAATAATTAAAAGTACAACACTTATTAAGATTCCTTAATTAGGCAATTTATAAGAGCAAATTTTAAGACGTCAAGAACCAGTTTTCATTATTATCAGCTCACCATTTATCGCAGAAGCTGATTCAGCTCCAGAGAACATAACTCAAAGCAAAGAGAAGTTCCAGTCAGTACTACCACTGGAGTCTTATGGGTGCCAGAAGCTGCATTTTCAAAATTTAAAAAACCTTTGCTGCTGTTCACACTATTTGGGTACACATACATCTGTTCTTCTTCTTCGTTCTTATTTTACATGTTTGAGGGTTCAGATCAGTAATTCTATATCTAAGATGAACCGCGCAGTGGTTTCCAGTCTTCCAGATCAGGCAGTTCTCTGAATAGTCTTTGGAGAGTCTTGTTCCGGTCTCTTGATTTAGTATGCACCATTGAAGGACATGGTCCGCATTCTCTGGTGATGCTCCAAAAGGGCAGGTTTCCCTCGTCCTGACATTTAACTTCCAGAACATACATTATTGTCTCATTCAGTGAGAAAACATTTTTGGGGAAAATAAACAAGTATAATCACTGGTCAATGTTGACTGACAAATTTGACAGTAGTCATAGGGGTAACAACTAGTAAGATAGTTGCACAGTTTTGGAACATTATGCACGAGTGTAAAAAGTAAAATACTGCACATTAAGTAAAAATGTATATTTGTTGAGATATTGTGATATAAAAAGACAACATCAATTTTTAAAAATCGTAAAATTGATTTAAAAAACTGCTAACTCTTGTTGTAATTTTCCAACGCGGAGTGTGAAAAAAAAAAGAAAGAAACGTGAATATAATACAGTGTAAATATGAATTAAAAGACATTCTACACAGTTAGCGAGCGTATCTTTCTAAGATATATACATACATGCGGCCCGCCATTCCGAAACGTTTTTTTTAATGCGGCCCTCGATACAAAAAGGTTGCCCACCCCTGGTCTAAGACAGTAGCTAACATAAAAGCTTTCACTTGTTCTATCTTCAATAATAAAAATAATAATAATAATAACATAATGCCAGCATATCCAACATTGTCTGAATCATCCTTTCAAGCTCGCGCTAACCTAAACTAATCCATCAGTATTTGGCCTGGTACTTGAACTGATTGAAAGAAGTACGCCTCCTTACTACAAATACTCTCCCCAGGAGGTTCTCAAGTTAGCAAACTGACAAGGCAGAGGACCATGTCTACTGTTGAATGACAATCTAGAACAAACCGCAATTATGTCTATCATTGAAGGTACAGTACTAAATTCTAATAGCGTTAAAAAAATCTACATATTAATCAGACCTAACAATAACAAAGCATCGTCTACAGAACATCTTTGCAATCACCCTGAGGACTTAGTAAATGTTCAGCTGTCTAGTTTAAGACATTTGCAGGCAAACATCTCCACTGTGCGTGTGATGGCTAACGAATTACTTTAAAACATTTCTGAAGATCCTATCACCATCAAGTTGAAGCTCGCCAAAAAAATGACTTTAACAGAATTGTCCCACATGCGGCATAGAAGAACTATTAAATTATTATTATTGCATTGTTTCTAAGCTGTCCATTGCGGCATTCATCGGAATATCTTTTGTTATACGTAATGTGGTCTTGCCATCTTAAGCCCAAAATGATGTATAAGGATCTTCAATGGAAACGTTTGAAAAGCTTTACATAGTTTCTATAAAACAGTCACGTCTCAGAGCCATACAGAAAGGTTTTAAGAATCACTAGTTTGTAGATTGAATTTTTCAGAAGAGACTTATTCCCGCCACAAACTCTTATAAAGGCAGACAAAATTGTCTCAATGTGGGATGTGTCAAAGAAATGTTATCTTTTTCCCCCTTGCGACATAGTATTCATTAAATTCTTGTTGACTTCTTCTAAGACTATTATATCCATCCATCCATTCCAGTGGCGCTACAGCCCATGGAGGGCTCTGGCCTGCTTTAACACATCCTTCCATTCAGATCTCTCCTGGGCCTTTTGTCTCCACCCCCTAACCCCAAGCTGCTTCAGATCTGCTTCCACATCATCTATCCATCGCATTCGGGGTCTGCCTTTGGGTCGCTTGCCTTTTGGTTTTTGCCTGTATACGATTTTCGCCCCTCTGTTGTCTGACATTCTTTCAAGGTGACCTGCCCAACGTAGTCTGTTCTTTTTTATTTCGTTCACTATTGGTGGGTCTTCATACAATTGATATATCTCATGGTTAGTGCGTGTCCTCCACCCTGTTTCATCCTGTATGGCACCATAGATTTTCCTAAGAATTTTTCTTTCCCAAGTGTTAAGTAAATTTTCAGATGTCTTTGTTAGTGTCCAGGTCTGACTTCCATACATTACTGCTGGTCTTATTATTGTTTTGTATATTATTTTCTTGGTTTTCCTTGAAATCGTTTTGCTCTTAAGTAAATGGTGGGTGCTATAAAATGCCCTGTTGCCTCCTGCTATTCTTTCCTTTATTTCTGTTAGTAGGTCATTTTTGAAATTAATAGTACTTCCTAGATATTTGAAAGTTTGGACGTTTTCAAATTCGTGGTCTTTGATTTTAATATTTTGTCCCTCTGTTTGATTGTCTCTTGTCATTGTGATGTACTTGGTTTTACTGTCATTGACCTCAAGTCCTGCTGGTCGAGATGCTTCTTCTAGTTGTATGAAGGCTTTAGCGATGTCAGAGGTTTCTTTACCCAATAAGGCAATGTCATCGGCATAAGCAAGGTATTGTACAGGTTGGCTGTATATCGTCCCTGTTGGTTGTGGACCCGTGTTTTCTCTCCTGAAGTAGTTAGTAATAGTTCCCCTTGTGTTTATGTGTATATTTCTTATAACTCTCTCTAGTGTTAAATTGAAAAGCATGCAGGAGAGTGCGTCTCCTTGTCTTAATCCTCGTTTAATCCTAAATTCCCGTGAGTGTTCTCCTTGTATTATGACTTTGCTTTTTGAGTTGTTTAATGTCATATGTATAAGTCTTGTCAGCTTGTTGGGTATTCCAAAATCCTGTAGAGAGTCATATAGGTATTTTTTTCTGATACTGTCATAAGCCATTTTATGGTCTATAAAGAGTTGGTGGATTGGTATGTTGTATTCATGGCATTTTTCTAGTATACATCTTAGTGTGAAGATGTGGTCTATTATACTAAAAACTATTATACTAAAAAGAAATTATGTACTGGGATCTTCTGATCGCCGATATTCCTGATGAGCTCAATAAATTCACCTTCATAATCAGATTTCACGAAATAAAGACTAATCGATTCATTCCTATCTTCATTCCTATCATCATTCCTATCTTCATTCCTATCATCATTCCTATCTTCATTCCTATCATCATTCCTGTTATCATTCCTATCATCATTCCTATCATCATTCCTATCATCATTCCTATTATCATTCCTATCATCATTCCTATCTTCTTTTCCTATCATCATTCCTATCTTCATTCCTATCTTCATTCCTATCATCATTCCTATCTTCATTCCTATCATCATTCCTATCTTCATTCCTATCATCATTCCTATCTTCATTCCTATATTCATTCCTATCTTCATTCCTATCTTCATTCCTATTATCATTCCTATCTTCATTCCTATCTCCATTCCTATCTTCTTTTCCTATCATCATTCCTATCTTCATTCCTATCTTCATTCCTATCATCATTCCTATCTTCATTCCTATCATCATTCCTATCTTCATTCCTATCATCATTCCTATCTTCATTCCTATATTCATTCCTATCTTCATTCCTATCTTCATTCCTATTATCATTCCTATCTTCATTCCTATCTCCATTCCTATTATCATTCCTATCTTCATTCCTATCATCATTCCTATCTTCTTTTCCACTCAATGATATAAATAGTTTCAGCCAATTTTGTGCCAAGTTCAAATAGAATTTTTTGTTCACATTATGATTTCTTTACACATTTTTTTGTCTTCGGGCAAATGTTTTTTTCTCTCTCAGTTGATTTATTATTTGCTTGTTGTTTTTTTTAACACCTACACATTCTTTCTATAGGACATTTGTATCCCATCGTCTGCAGAATAGTGACCAATAAGATAGTTTCCTTAATCAAAATAGATCTACATCAATGTTTTAATAATGTTTTAACAATGTTTTAACAATGTTTTAATAATGAACAAAAATACACATCTTTTTTCTTTTTCCGTCAACTATATATGACTAATCAATGACTGGTTACGAGCCTACCTTATATATATGACTTATCAATGACTAGTTACGAGCCTACCTAATATATATGACTAATCAATGACTGGTTACGAGCCTACCTTATATATATGACTTATCAATGACTAGTTACGAGCCTACCTAATATATATGACTAATCAATGACTAGTTACGAACCTACCTAATATATATGACTAATCAATGACTAGTTACGAGCCTACCTAATATATATGACTAATCAATGACTAGTTACGAGCCTACCTAATATATATGACTAATCAATGTCTAGTTACGAGCCTACCTAATATATATGACTAATCAATGACTAGTTACGAGCCTACCTAATATATATGACTAATCAATGACTAGTTACGAGCCTACCTAATATCCCCAAATGGATTAAACAGCTGACCAGGCCCAATAAACTCGACATATTTGGAGTCAAAATGGCTGATCTCTAGAAACAAAAAATGAAAAGACTAGAACTATGACAATCAACAACTTGGTCAATCTTTGTAAGGAACACGTGTGTCCATTCTCACACTATCGGAGTACATGGACACAGAACTAGGAGTTATTGCTCTTTTAATCTTTATCTTTATCTGCCAGTTAATTTTTGGTGAAGTTCCTGGTTCAAGTTCTATTTATAGATCTAGCTCTAGGTCATGACCTGCTGTAATAATATATTCCTTTATTTATCACGTTTCTTGTGTACTCAACACATTGCAATTGACCAATGGGAGCATTGAAATAAGCTGTTAAATTGAGATATAGCTAATGTGATACAGCTGACTATGTAATGGAAGGCTAGATGGCTGCCTGGTCGTGCGGTTTGCGCGCTGGACTGTCGTTCGTATTTATCGACGGTGGAGGGTTCAAACCCTGCCCGCTCCCATCCCCCGTCGTCCTGCAGGAGGTTTGGACTAGAAAGTAAATTATCTTCAACTCTGAAGGAACATCCGAATTATGTAAAACATTTTTAGTTAGTAGAACTGTTTTACCTAATTTATTTATCACACAGTAAGACATTATGTATGTCATCATGTGAGTAGGTTACTATAGCAACATCTCTACATATATCAGGCCCTTCTTTTTTAATTATTATGTTTTAATAGCAGCTGCCTAAGCAGAAAACAGTATTGTACTAGGCTATAGCAACTGTCTGTGTCCTAATTTGAAAATCTCCCCCCCCCCCCCCCAGACGGGGTCCCCACTCTGTTACTTTGAAACTGTGAAGCCAGATGCACAACATTATGAAGAATTTGTTCTGAAAACTCTTAAAGACATTGGACTGGATTTGATCTCTGCAGAGGTCAAACTTATGAGAACGCAGCCACAATGAGTGGCCGTCTGTCTGGCCTGCAGAAACGACTCTTGGACATAAATCCAAAGGCAACATTTCTGAACTGTGATTCTCAAAACTCAAGGAAAAATAACGCAAGAAAGACTTAGCAGCATGGCTTTAATGTCAGTAGAGTTAATAGTACTAGACAGCATTGATATCAAAGATGTCACTGATATACTGTCACTGGCTGCCTGGTCGTGCGGTTTGCGCGCTGGACTGTCGTTTGGATTTATCGATGGTCCCTGGTTCAAACCCTGCCCGCTCTCATTCCCCGTCGTCCTACGGGAGGTTTTGTCTAGGAAGTAAACTATCTTGAACTCTGAAGGGACATCCGAAATATGTAAAACAAACAAACATTTTGAATTTTGGCTTATATATTTATTAAGTACATTATCTCATCTCATGGTGTCGAAAGTCAAAATGCAGGGGGTCCCTTAAGAGGCAAAGCCCCCCCCCCCTCCCGCCGGACCCCCAAATCCCTTGCTACGCCACTGAATCTAATCATGCATATTAAGCAATGACTTATAATTCTGCCAAGCCATTGGTTTTCCTGGCTGACTCAGGCAGCCCATTCCATGCTATTATAGCACTAAGGAATGAGTGCCTGCAATTAGTATAAATTTGTCCTAGCAAACGGAGCAAGGAATTATTATTTTTTTTTGTGTATTTTTTAATTGCTACCGGTACTTCACTTTTAAGTCTTCTATCCTGAGAGGTCTCTAATTTTAATGATTTTACTAAGGTTTTACTCTCTACGCTACAGGAACTGTTGAAGTAAAGTTTTATGCTGTCAAATAAGTTACACAACTTTCTGACTCCATTCTGTCTTCATTGTTGTTACAGCTCGCATTATTCTTTTTCATTTATCAACCTTTTATCAATATACATACCTTATTGTGCTATATCTTAAGAATCAAGCAGTACCATATTGTGTTATATCATATCATGCAGCACCTTATTGTGTTATATCTTATCATGCAGCACCTTATTGTGTTATATCTTATCATGCAGCACCTTATTGTGTTATATCTTATCATGCAGCACCTTTTTGTTTTATATCTTTTCATAAGTTCTTCCTTTTTGCTGCTGAGCTGTGAGCTCTTTGCAGACTCTGCCAGGGAAAAATAGTGTGCTGTTCTCTTCAGTTGTTCAGCACTGCCATACAGTGTGTTGATTATGTTGGGCTGAAATGGTAGTAGGGTGTGCCTAAAGTGGATTAGGAAGGGGCATTCAAAGAGAATGTGGTTAATGGTTTCATTAAGGTATGGTTTGTACAAGTTACAAAGAATGAATGTGATAGATTGGCCAATACCATTTTGGGCCTGCACAATGATTGCTATAATAATCAAACATGTTTTAGACATTCATGTGGAAAATCAAATCGTGTATCTTATATGTCAGGAGACTGGTTTTTGATAGAGACTAGTTTCAGCATTCACCTGGCTATGAGGGATGTCAGAGAATTCCTTTGATGCTAAAGTCTATTCAACAAGTTCGTGAACAACATGGGTGGGCAATGGGTGGTAGTAACAAAAAAAAATGAAGTTCTCTTTTCAGGCATTGCATGACGGGGAGATGATGGAATGTGATATGTTTGTATTGCCAATGGTTAACAAGGGTGCTATGTGGCCAGCACAAAGACCAACCGCCTTTGCCTTCCTTAACTAATGTCAGGTGCCCATTGGAGTTGGAAGAACTCAGAGGTACCCTAAAGCTCCTGCTATTCCAAATCCCAGTCTTCACCAAGACTTGAACCCAAGACCCCTCAATTGGGAAGCTTTATGCTTTAGCCGCCACGCCTCCTACAATCTTATATAATACAGACGTTACTTCAAAAAAAAAATGTTCACTCCTGATTGGACACAATGTTTTCATGGACAAGTAAAAAAAAAATGTTTACTCCTGATTGGACACAATGTTTTCATGGACAAGTAAAAAAAAAATGTTTACTCCTGATTGGACACAATGTTTTCATGGACAAGTAAAAAAAAATGTTCACTCCTGATTGGACACAATGTCTTCATGGACAAGTAAAAAAAAAATGTTCACTCCTGATTGGACACAATGTCTTCATGGACAAGTAAAAAAAATGTTCACTCCTGATAGGACACAATGTCTTCATGGACAAGTAAAAAAAATGTTCACTCCTGATTGGACACAATGTCTTCATGGACAAGTAAAAAAAATGTTCACTCCTGATTGGACACAATGTCTTCATGGACAACTAAAAAAAAGGCACACACTTCCACATGTATGGAGGGGAGACTATTTAAATGTTGTTCCTGGTTGTATTGAAGATATAAGCACACACAAATTAACAATCACAAGTTTATTAAAGAGATTATTTCAAATTGTATCTGGTAATGATAAAGATAATGATCTAGACTAGAATCCAGATCATTATAACAAAAACAGATGCTTGAATATGTCAGATAATTGTTTAATGTTTGCTTTTTGTCAAGTAACATGAAAAGTAGACATTAAAGTAAAAAACACACACACCAACATACATAAAAAAGACATAATCAGCGCTAAAGCGTTGGTTCTTAAAACGTTTTGACTTTTGGAGTCAAAAGACTCAGTGTTACAAAATACTACCAAGACCTAAGTTTTGACTTTAGAAGTCAATGTTACAAAATATCACCAAGTCCTAAATTTAAAAAAAATAAATAATGTAGGTGTTAGAGAATTCACAGTAGACTTCTGCAATAAAGGAAGTAACTTGTGTTAACAAATAAAAGACAAGTTTTAGATCTCTTTTTTTTTTTTTACCTCCCTTGAAAGTATACCTGTAAGATGTGTACACATCTTTCTTTAGTATTTTTGGAGATATACTCTTCAATGCTTTGAGTCCAAATAAATTTAACAAAACTGGTTTATAATGCAGCAGTAACATTCAGCAGTCTTTAAATGATTTTTTTTAAATAATGATAATTCTTTTGACATTCATTTGTATAATAAAATGTAACCACACTTAGATGCATTACTAAAACAATGCTTACAAACTTCTAATGAGTAATAAATGTAATTAATGGAGTGTATCACATGTATACAAGAATAAAAGAAATTACAGCAATACATTTCAAGTCAATGATGTTTATAATGTACATAAATAAAACTAAATAATTTGAAAGTTGTGAATACATGAATACAAAAGTTCATAAGTCAGGTGTTCTATTATCCATATATACTCTCAAATCTCACTGACATACACAGAAGCCTCAGTAACTCACTTAACCAACGATTAATTTGTTAAAACAAATTCCTAATAAAGACTACACAAAGCATATATATTTGAGCTACCTGGTAATTGTAAAATGATTTTTTTAAAAATACAATTATTTTTAAACAATTCAAATAAGTCTACTACACATTAATGGTATGTCATTAAAAAACCAAATATGCTGCAAAGTTGGTTGGCAGGTGGTACAGACCCCAGAAAAGAGATAAACCAGTATGCATCTTATAAAATTGAAATAATTGTTTGTGGCTAATCTAATTAAGTTCTGTAAATAATTCCAATAATAAACTAATTAGAGCAAACCCTAAGAAAAATAATGTTGGCTGGGTAAGAAAGTAGAATGAAAATTTGTGCCTGTGTTGAAAATAAATCTGCATAAAAATTTCAAACATGAAACCAACTTTAACTCTTTTCAAAACTAATAGAATACCTAGTTATATAGATTTTTATCATTTTCAATATATGAAGAAATGATTATCAAGTGATATGCCCTACTTAATTTTCTTGTCTCTGGGTTTCTGATTAGATGCTGCTCTGTAATCTGTATAAGCTGAACTAAACAAAGCATCCAGTGCTATGAGAATTGGAATGACAAGGTAGGGGCTATAAAAACCTAACAGAGTTAGTCTCTCAGTCATATTGCGCGGACTAGGCAGTGTAGCTTTAGAGAAATCTTCCAACAGAACATAGCCAATGATGGGTACCAGTGTAGTAGCCACATGAACTCCATAGACAACACAAGGCCAGCGTAACCATCTGCATTGCTTGGCACCTAAAGGAACAAAATAGTTTCACAACCAAAAATTATTTTTTTTTACTATACACAGATAAAAAAAAAAAGTAATACATATTTAAAACATTTACTTAAAAAAAAATCATGTTAAGCAAAAGCAGCTTTACCTTTAAAAAATCCATAAACTCCAAAAAAGAAAAAAGGGAACTGAATGAATTCACAGATAATGAGAGACTTGAACCATGAAGGAGGAGATGCCATCATTGAATCTCGATATTCTCTACAGTACCATGTTTTAAGGTCAATCAACTGTTGAGAGAAATATTTGTTGCATATTTACAATCAGAAGGTCAAAAGGTACAAAATACAATATTTTAGACTTAAATCCAATGTGCTGTTGGCCGCATCGGGTGGCAAGCTGTCTCCAAAGAGATTTGTCACAGGCAACCCTATTCCCAGCTAATGTACACTGCTTTGAGGTAATCTTTGAAGGATTGTGCCCAGTTATACGAGGACCTCGCTATTTGCACTTTCCTGGTATGTAAGATTCGTGTCCTGCAAACCTAACGTGAAGCTCAGTTACAACCTCATTAGGTAGCTGAGTTCCAGTTTGCCATAAGATTTCTTTGTTTGTAACACATAAAAATCAGTCTTAGCCATTTTTGCTGAGTCACATGTCTTGCATGCATATTGGGATGACGATTGTGTTAATAGGTGGATCACAAATCCAAACAAGCTGCAGCCTTTGGAAAATGGCTCCTGCCTTTCATATTCAGCATGATAGGCATGACGATCATTTGCTTTGAAGCTGCCTACATAAATATGCTTAACTTTTATTAAGAGTTCAAGTATTAAATATACTAGATAGTTAGAAATATGAGCAGCCATGTGAGGCAGAACTAGCTAGCTTACAACAGGGGTTAGCAACCTTTAGTTAAATGGCACTTACATCAAAAATTTCTGTATAATATATTTGAAAAAAATATCTACAAATTCTGCATTAAGTTTAATAATTTTCTGGCCATTGCTCTGCCGGACTGCCTGTCTATGGACACACAAATGCAGGACTCTTGGAAGATGGGAATTGAACATCTGAAACCCTCATTTGTATTGAGTTTGATGATGATAATTTTTTAACACAAATCATTCATAAATAGATAATTATACTTAATATTATTGTGATGTTTTTTTTTTTATTTATTGATTGATTTTTTCTTTGATATGACAGATAAGCCTATTTTTATGGCCGCACATACTTCTAGCACCATCTGTAGCCCCTTAGATCTCTAAATGGTCCATCAACATCTTAAAACAGATCTTTTTTCCCATACTAACAATTCCAGATGTTTAAGTATACCTTTTAAGTGACCTTTTAACTTAAACAAATTCTATAATGCATAGACAGTCTATCAAAGATTGTTGATGTTCACATGAGTGAAGCCCAAAAAAACATGCAGAGAAAAAAATGTATGTATAGAGTAAAGATTTATTTTAAAAAAGTGAAGCAGCACATCAAAATGAGTTTTACATTTCAGCATGAATTAAATGTATTAGTACACCTTTTGTAATACTAGCCAAATGTCATGCAATTAAAATATATGTCTATGTATACATACAAAAGCTTTTATTTATTTTTGTTATATTTTTTTTAATTTGGACAATTCCATTTGAAATTAACAAATACTTGAATATGCTGGCCAAAAGATTGTTGTTTTTTTAAGCGGGCAGTGTCATTGAAAATGGAAACAAAAAATAAGGGTGAAGAGTACAGGGCGTAAAACAGATTTCCCATTGAAAATGCATTTTTGAAAGTCAATATTCATTATCTCTGAATTTAGGCCACCTGTAGCGTATTTTTTAGATCTGATACGTAGATCTATGTTTGTGTAAGCTTCATAAGCAACATTTTGTGGAAATTCGTTTTTATTAAGATTTTGTGCCATTGTGAAATTCACCAAGTAGGCTATTCAGGACAGACAGGTTTTACTTATGGTTTTATGTGATTCCCTTTGAAAAGGTAAGAAACATTTTATTTTTATAGTTATATGAAAAACATTGCCGACTGGCCATTAAAAAATGGTTGTTGTAAATGTTCAAGAAAACAAAAAAGTGAATTGAATGGTTCGTTTGTCCTAGATTTTAAAAAAAATAGCCTAGATGCAAATACGAAAATTGGCTGTCGCGAAAGTACGCTTACAGATATTTATTTATTTACACTTAAATATTACCAATTTTAATTAGGAAACACATTTTTTTTATTTTAGAAATCATATTGCAATATTTTCGTACTTAAAAAAGAGGAAAAAATATAAAAAAAATGTTTTATTACATTTTTTATAAACCAATTGGAAGTGGTGTCGTCGAAATCGGAAGGCTTACGCTTTTTAAAAACTTGTTTTTTCAATCATCTTATCTTATATAATACAGACGTTACTTCAAAAAAGAAGATGATTACGTCCTACGCGTCATGCATATTAACCAATGACTTAAATTCTGCCAAGTCACTGGTTTTTCTGGCTAGCTCAGGCAACCCATTCCATGCTCTAATAGCACTAGGGAAGAAGGAGTATTTGTACAAATTTGTCCTAGCATAGGGGACGAGGAATGTGCCTTTATTTTTGTGTCTTTCAGAGTATTTTATTAAGTTTTGTTTTTGTATTTGAAGATTATGGTTCAGTGTTTTATGTATAATTGCTACTTTACTTTTGAGTCTTCTGTCCTGAAGATTTTCTAAATTTAGTGATTTTACTAATGGTGTTACTCTAGTCGAATGTGAATATTCGTTTGTTATGAATCTCACTGCTCTATTTTGTGTTTGTTCCAGTTTCTTAATGTTTTCTTGAGTTCAGGGGTCCCAAACGGTGGATGCATATTCTATTATTGGCCTAACCAAGGTTAAATAACATTAGTTTTATGTTCTTATTTGATTTATAGAAATTTCTTTTAATAAACCCTAATGCTTTGTTGGATTTTTTTGTAGTTTCATCAATATGTGGATTCCATGACAGTTTTTCATTTATTATAACACCTAGGTATTTTGCGTTTTTAGTCTGTGTTACTGGTTTGCCATGAATAAGATAAGTGGAATTAATTTGTTTTAGTTTTTTTGTTACTCTTAACAACTGACATTTTTCTGGGTGGAAAGACATGCTCCAATTTGATTCCCATTTCTGTAATTCATCTAATTCTCTTTGTAAAATATCTGTGTCTTGTGTTGTTTTTATTGTTCTATATATTATGCAATCATCTGCAAATAATCTGACTTTTGTTCCTGAACTAATGCAATTTGGTAAATCATTTATGTAAATTAAAAATAGTAGTGGACCCAAGACTGTTCCTTGAGGTACACTTGAGTTTACTGTTATTGGTGTTGATTTAGAGCCATTTATTATTACAGTTTGTTCTCTCCCTATCAGAAAATCTTTAATCCACTGATGCAGTGGACCATTAATGCCGAAATATTTTAATTTTTTAAGCAAACTATGGTGGTGAACTTTGTCAAAAGCCTTGGAAAAATCTAGTAAAATAGCATCTATTTGTTCACTATTATCTAAACCTTTTGAAAAATCATCATTCGCTCTGAATCCTCGAGAAAGAAGCATCGCTAAAAGCGATATCAGTCCGAACTATCCATAAGACAATATTTTTTATATTATCAACTATTAAGGTAATTATTGTACTTTAATACTAGGTTGTTGCAGCAAACAACTGATTATCGAATAACCGGACATAGGCAATAACGCACACATGCTAAACACTACACAGCAATATGCCGCATGGAGATCGATATCTTAATTTTAACTTATATTTTATAATCTAGATTATAGAATACCTAGATCTATAACAATAGAGATTAGACCTAACCCTAGTCAAGATCTAGTGATTATATACTGTCTAATACAAGCTAGATCTAGAAAAACTTCTACGGCGACTACGAGTGTTTTTTTCCTTTGTAAATTCTTTTTACTAACGCCAAGACAACCAAGATCAGGATAAAAGATTGGATTGTAGATATAGAATCTAAAAATCTAAATGTTTACATTAAAATTAATAATTAATTACGGTATTGCTAGATCAGATCTAAAAAAAATACTGACTGGTAAAAAATCGAGTGCTGTATCCCTTCCATTGTTTAGATCTAGATCTAGACAGTAGATTTAGATCTAGGTCTAGTACTAGTAGATCTAGATTAGAGCTACCAAAAAAATTTTTGTTTAAAAAAGCATTGTAAATCTAGACACTAGATCTAATAATACTTGTTATGTTTGTGATTTAAAGATCTAGACTAGTCTAGATCTAAGACTAAACAGTAAATTCTAAATCTCTACAGACTATAGAAGAATAGATCTACTTATGACTTAAAAAAAGACATCGTTAAAAATAACAACAAACAGATATAAACCAAATAAATGTTTTTATTTCTTTTCTCAGCAACATTTACAACAGATACAAAAATTGAGATTATTTGAGATAGTAAACAGAAAACACCATGCACTTCTAGCTTAAGCCTATTATTAGGTCTAGAAATGATCAAGAACTAGATCTATTTATATCTTTATAATATTTCATTTAATATTAGATCTTTTCTAGTCTAAAATATCTATACCCTTTATCTAAAATTGATATTGATATAAATAGTATATTATACTGTATTTATGTAAAAAAAAATAAGATGAATATAAGAAAAAAAAGTGACTTTTATGGTAGGGTGGGCCGACGAGCGGGCTTATTTATTAGTTATAAATACATTTTAAAGTTGTTTATTTGTTTTTTCAAATGTTCTATAAATATACTTTACTTTGAAACACAGTTTTATGTTAAAAATATTGTGAATTTGTGAAATTCATGGAATATTGGACATATCTTCTTTGAATGGTGGATTTTTCACTATTAGGGGTAAGTGTGTTTGATCTCATTTTTTTATGTTAAATACTTGTCTGATGTTAATTAATTTACTTTTTTTTGGATTTCTCTGTTCTTGGGCATTAAAATTGATACATATTATGTCAAAACTAATAATAGTTTTGTTATTCAGGATGATGATAAAGTAACAATTTGCAACTTTGTTTTTTACCGAGGGGGTGGGGCCTCAATTAATAGGCATTATAAATGTCTTAAAACACTTGTTTATATTTTGTTTCAAATGTTCTATAAATATACTTTACTTTGTGATACATTTTTCTATTAATAATATTGTGAAATTCATGGATTATTGGACATATCTTCTGTGAGTGATGGATTTTTCATTATTAGGGGTAAGTGTGTTTGACCTCATTTTTTCAAGTTAAATAATTGTCTGTTGCTTCTGATTTTATTTTTTTTTAATTCCTCTATTCTTGGGCAATAAATTTGATATGTCAATTATAGCCAATTTGAAATTGGTCAAAAAAATGGTCCTAAAAGAAGAATGTTGAGAGCTCAATTTGTTTTCGCCACAGCTCACATTTTACGTAGAGAAATAAAGCCATGTTCTGACACGTAAAAAAAGATATCTTTCAGATATGCAATTTATTAATATAAGTACAGTAAGTAGTAAGTACTAGATTACTAGATCCACAGGTTTCTGTTAAAATTGTTTTTAAGTCAATATCTTTTAGTTTTTTTCTACCTTTTCTGTCACATGGCCCGCAACACGGGTGTCGGACATTAAATTGGCCCGCAGATTGAATTAGGTTGGGCATCACTGGACTATAGAGATATATATAGTCAATTTAGTAGTAATACTAAGAATAAAGATCTAAGTAAATCTGTCTCTAGTGACACTCTACTAGACTACTCTAGAGACTCACTGGATTACTAGATCTAATCACAAGCCGGTGACAAGCTACTTAGAAAAAATAGATAGATTAGTAGGCAATATCAGTACTGAATGTAACTGAGTGGTTAGACTCGTAACTGACTCTCACTTTAAGTGACTTTAAGGCTTTACCAGTTTTTTTTGTTTTTGTTTTTTTTTAACGTGTTGTGAGTTACTTTACCTGCTGTGGATAATACTCTGACGGTACAAGTGCTTGAAAATCCACTAACAGAGAAATAGGGATGTGAGTAAGGAAGTATACAAAGAAGACGAAGTCCAATAATCTTGCCATTCTTTATGCTAGTCTAAAGTCTCTCTGTATATTATATAGATCTAGACTCAATCAGTCAATGCACTACTAGACTTAAGGCAAGGCTGGACGAGGTTTTACTGTTTGTATCCTGACTTGGCCCCATCGATAGCGTCGTCGTTAGAGTGCTGGCCCTTTTATTAAAATGTGTAACTTTCATATTCGTCCATTCGCATTAATCGAAACAATATCAGTATACAAAAAAAAAAAACTATTAGTATTAGTCTATAGACTCTATACTTTAATTGATTTATACTTTAAAATAATAATAGTAAAAAGCTTAAGCTAGGACAAAGTTTTGCAAATACTCCTTGTTCCCTTGTGCTACTAGAGCATGGAATGGGTTGCCTGAGTCAGCCAGGAAAACCAATGATTTGGCAGAATTTAAGTCGCTAATTTAGTCGTCATTGATGACTAGATTGACCTAAGGAGGCATACGTCCTATATAAAACAGGGCAGTTCTTGTAAACCTCAACAGAAAGAAAACCAGTGGCGTCTCTATAGGAGGTTAGCTAGGCCTAAGGGTACCTCCACCCCCGACCACCCTCCTCACACACACATACACAAACTAAACAACGCCCAACCCCTCCAAAATTCCTATATTAAAAACCATCGTTAGTTTGTTCTTTTGTTGAACCGTAATACAATGAGCTGACGACCTACATGCATTGATTGTTACAAATGAGTGTCACTTCTAAATTTTCGTTCTTTTTAATAGTTATTAGGCCTACATATATTAAAATGAGCGAAAGTTTCATCTTGATCCGCGATTGGGAAGTGGGAAAAATACATTGTACAAGATTTGTATCAGAGAGACACAATAGAATGAGACAACATATGTTCCGGAAGCTTGGGCATTACGTGTTATCAGAGAATTCTGACCACGTCTTTCAAATCTGTATACTCTATCGACATCAGACTCGAACTGGCCCCAAAACACAACTATAGAAGATAAACTATTATGGAGAGCTGAAAGCCACTGCTAAAAAATCATCTCAGGTAGTCTGACTCTATCTACAATGAACCCTCCAACATGATAATGAGAATGTTAAAGAAGAAGGAGTCTCAAATGTGCATGACCAGATTAATTTAACACATAGATGGCGTAGTAGAATCTGCTTCCATAATGGTAGGCCACACGCGAAAGATCAATAGATACACGAGAAACTGCTCTTTGCGAAAATTTTACAATGAAACTTATGACTAATTTCATTAATTAACATTTAATGTTTGAAGGACTACTTCATAGAACAAAAAATTCCTATATAAAACATGATAACAACGGATGATACACCTACAAAATGAAAAGAATAAGAAAGCATTTTCAGTGTGTTTGGTGATTCCAATAATACATATTCATTTTTATTTTGATTGGTTTAAATTTGAATTTTATCAATAAAAAATGATATATCTTAAAATGTAGCTTTAAAATTTAAATTAGTGTACTTTTTTACTCTTCGACTCACTAGAGTTAGTAATTAGTTTTTTAAAAATTGGAGTTGCAAAAAAAAGCAATACAAGCTAAGCAAGGGGTCTACCGAAAACTAGAAAATATGGCAGGGGTTCTACGAGACTTATAGTCGTTCATCGTTTGTTCAAACATACAATCATTAGAAATAGTTTGTTGTAGGCCTAATTACAAGTTTTGTCATGACTCTCATTTAGACTTATCAAGCGAAATAAAAATACTGCACTAGAGATATTATTATTTTAAACCACTCGTCACATTTTAGCCATAAACATAAATAAATATAGACTGGCCGATAAAAGAGTTTTATGAAACGAAAATTTGTGACTTGCAATTTTGTGTACTTTATTATACAGCAATGTAGTTTTGTTTAATCTCTGAGACTGAAGATCATGCAACCTTTCAGAATTCGGAAATCCGACAACAATAGATATACATGTTTTCAAGTTGCATGAAGTTATTTCCTTCTTGCAGTCTATATTTATTTATGTCTATGATTTCAGCTTATTTCTGAAGCCTATCTGGCAGATCTTTAGGTCAGTGTGTGTGTGTGAAATGATGACTTGCATTGTGTGTAAAATTATAAATTACTTCTAGTCCTACACACATTGTGTGCAAAGCTAGGACTATAAATAACTTCTACACATATTGTAAAGCTAGGAGTTATAAATTACTTCTACACACATTGTGTGTAAAGCAAGGAGTTATAAATTGCGTCTATGTGTGCTTTGAACTATGGAGCGGCTGCGCATTTTTTTACAATACAATGAATATATATTGACACTTCCTTGAGCAGTCGATCAAAAAAAAAAATTATTAAAGTTTATTGAAATATATTGGTATAACTCTTTTTTTTTCCTAGAATGTGAAATATTCAAAACTGTTATTTGATTATTTTGACCAAAAGTCAGATACGATTTAACAAAACGAAATCCAGTAGGCCTATATTCTGTACTGATCTGTATGCATTCATCAGCAGTGGCTTTACTATGGAATCTTAAGGGTACGGCATACCAATACATTATTACCTTCAATTTTAATAGTTTAATACTTTAAAAAAAAATTCGTAGTTATTCTATGATTAAAAAGATTTCACAGATGTGACTACACCAGACTTGATTAAGCTCTTGCTAGATGTAGATATTGAACTTTACTTGCGGAGAGCTCAGATTGCTTAGACTTTAACAAGAACGCTTTGTTCTCTACGCCTTTTTTATGATAATCTACGCTAAGCCTATCTGTCTGTCTGTTTATCTATCTATCTATCTATCTATCTATCTATCTATCTATCTATCTGCTAGTCTGTCTGTGTGTATGTATATATGTATGCATGTGTGTAGGTATGTTTGTATGGCATGAATGTATGTTTGTATGGCATGTATGTATGTAACTGGCGGATCCAGAACTTTGGAGTGGGGGAGGGGTCGATTTATTTCCAAACCCTAACCCTAACGCCCTGTAAACCCTAATCCTATGCATAAACGCACATACGGCCGAGTGGAAGGGGGTATCCACTTTTAATTCGAGTGACAGTTCTTTTTTTTTTATTTGCACAAACATTTAGCTTCAACTTCCACATTAAACTTCTCTATTAATTTTTTTTATTGTGTGTACTTTAAGTGATCGTACCCAATAAAGTTCGCTCTGAATTGCTTGTTTTTTTAAATCATTGAAACATAACGATTGAATATACTTGATACCATTTTGAAAAATATTTGACATTAGTCAATGTCGGAAATATAATAGGAAAAAAGTGTTGGGCTCAGAGCTCAGCTCATTTGTTCAATTCACTTTTAAACTTTCATATCAAATTATACATTTTACAAAATCAAAATCATTTTTTAAGCTAATAATAATACAATATTATTAAAATTATCTTTTAGTTTACGATGTAGGTAAAGCTAAAGCTACCCCCCCCCCCCCCCTCAGTTTCAAATTTCTCACCTTCATCAGTCCCTATACTTTCGTCGTGGAGGGGGGGGGGATGCTGGGACAGTTCGTGTAACCACATCCCTCCACGTTACCTGGTCAGCAGCTGTTCTGAGCAAGATATTCAGAGAGAAGCCGGGGGTCTATTTTTTACATTGCCGTGCTTCTTCCACTGTATCTTGATGAATGACTTTTGACAGTAACCCCTCTCATGTCTTACAATATGACCAAACCATCTAAGCTTTGCAGTTTTGGGAAGTTTCTTTTTTTTTCCAACCACAGTGTTGCTTGAACAGAACAAACTCATTTGTCTTCTTCTGATACCCAGCATGTTCTGTAGCATTTGCTCCCAAAGGCTTGAATTCTTCTTTCAGACTCAGCTTTAAGTGTCTAACTTTCACAAAGGCCACTAGCGATGAATTCAACTTTAATTTGACACGGAAGCTGATGTTACTCTTCCAGATTTTCCACAGTTTGTTCATGGCAGCAGATGCAAAGCTTAAGTTTTTATCTTTTTATTGATCCTCCATCTTTTGTTATGTTTGACTTCTTCTAATGTGCGGTCCTTCAACTGTATGCAATATCTCGGATTATTTCCACTACAAACTAGTCTGTATGTGGCATTATCTATTTTTTCCCTTTTCAACTTCTTGTGTGACTAAAGAGACTGTTAGATCACCATACAGAATGTCTCGTGAAAGTGGACCTTGTGGCATTTTATGGACGTTATCAAGCCAGCTAAGTCATTAGCTGCTGATAACACACCTGATGTTCTGGCACCCTGCTCCAATACAAACTAGTATTTTGCTTTTCTGCATTAATTTCCATGCCAACTGCATGTATACAGTTTTGAAGTAAGATTTTTACCTGGTCTGCATTTTTTTTTCAATGATGTTTATATTATCTGCAAAACTACGATAATGGGCACTAGAAATGTGTTCAAAAGAGCGGGAGAGAGAATGCACTCCCGTGAATGTCCTAAAACGTCTCAATTTGGTTGTACAGAAGTACTAAGCTATTTGCATTTTGGTTTAGGTCTTTCAATACATCATTAATGTTTGTATCTACCCTCATCACTCGCCACATGCCATCATGCTAAACCCTGTCAAAAGTTGTTTTTTTTTTTTGAAGTATTTGAAGTTGTGTACCTTTTTTTTTTTTTTTTTGGTGTTGAACGCATTTTTTATTTAATAATCAGATGTTAATTATTTGCAGCTAGGCTGCTGCCTCTGCTCTGAAGCCTGTTCTTTGGAAAGAACTTTCTTCTCAACTTTTCTTTTTTTTTTTCTCCATTCCTTCGTCCATGATTTTTCGTCCTATATTTTCTGGCAGATTGTTATAAAAAATGTATTTATATGTGAGCCGCCGTGTTTTAAAAGTTCTGATGGTATGTTATCAATTCCAGACAATTTGCCAACTTTTGTGATCTTTCTGCTTTCCTCTACTTCTGACTCTAAGGCTAAGGTCTCTGTGTTTTCTTGATTAGACTGTAGTTGGGATTTATCTTGAAATTATACAGATCTTTGCAATATCCTGTCCACCTTCGAAGCACATCCTCTTCTTCAGTATGAAGAGTTCCATCAGTTGTTCTCAATCATTGTGGTTCTATCTTGCCTTGTGTTGGTTAAAGCTGTTATTGTTTTGTATGCTTTTTTACTATTGCCAAATTTTAAGTTACTATCGATTATAGTGCACTGGTCGCTGAGATTCATTTTTCTTTTGCTGACTTCATATTCATGAGTATTTCTTTGTTGGCTGAACTGTATTTATCCAGTATGGGATTACTTTTTCCTCTTTTTTTTTAGTTCTCTTCCTGCATCATATAAATCAAGGATGTCATTTGTGACCCAGGGCTTAATTTTCCTTACCTTTTTCCATAAGGCCTCAGAGGCTGGCTTGTGTAATGCTGTTCTGATAGTTTCTGTGAGTCAAAGTATTCGTGTATAAGATTTAGAACTACACATTTCACCAACATGTTAAAGTTTTAGACTGGGGGGGGGGGGAGCGACACAAATATGAATAGGTTAAATAACATGTATAAACATATATACAATATAAACAATACTTTTATTTATATTTAATCATATAATATACTTACTTTTGTGGTGAATTTCACAATAAATATGAATTGCAGGCTCCTTCCCAAAAGATGAGTTGAGTGGGGAGTGATTCGTCAGTGGGGGTGATTCGTCAGTGCTAGCATCAGCATAGGCCTTTTTTTTTGGGTTCACGATAGCGAAAGTAAAGATATGCTTTCCATTGAAAACAGCCTACCTTACCTACTTATATTCTATATTAACTAACGCTCTTAGATTTCTTGTAGTGTACACCAGTTTTACACACTTTAGTTAAGAATAGAAGGTGTAGCGACTCAGAAGTTTTCATACCTCACGCGCTTAATGCAGAGGCTGAGGTCATCTGCATATATAAATATAGGTCACTTGCATACTAAATAGAGCTAGATGTTGCTATGACGACGTGTATCTCGAGAACTCAAACGAACGAAAGTCCCACCGATCATTGTAGTGATCCTGTCAGGCTTTCATCCGATAGAGGCCAAGAGAAATCTCTGCGATAACATCCCAACACTGGTCTGTTCAGACAAGTGCAAACCATTTTCAACACAAACCTTCTCTAGGATCTAGCTAAGAAAAGTGATCGATAAGATGTGATGCATGTGACTAATAATGTTATTTAACTGTTTAACGAAGACTCTTCTCGAAAAGATTGTTTTCCCTTGCTAAGATAAACTATTGAAATAAAATTTTTTGTTGAGTTTTTTCCTTGTATCATGGTTCTTAATAATCAAAAAATATATTTCAAAACTTAAACTGAAAGACAAAAAGAAGTCTTTAATTTTTAAAGAAATTTTAGTGCGAACAAGTGATGTCAATTTTAAAACAAGAAAAACATTTTTTAAAATACTTTACTAAAAAAATAAAGCTTAGATTATATACGTACTGGTTCATTGAATACACTCACTATTTGAATACACTCATTCTTTGAATACGCCCAATATAAAAATCAGGGGTCCCTCAGTTTACATTGAGCATAACACTATCAGTCACATGCGCTAAAAGATTTAGGATTTAAAGGGTTTGGGACTGAATTATCAAACCGATTTTTTATTTGTATAAAACACAAACAGCTCAACATGTTCTTGTTTCGGAAGACAAACAGCTCAACATGTTCTTGTTTCGGAAGACAAACAGCTCAACATGTTCTTGTTTTGGAAGACAAACAGCTCAACATGTTCTTGTTTCGGAAGACAAACAGCGCAACATGTTCTTGTTTCGTAAGACAAACAGCGCAACATGTTCTTGTTTCGGAAGACAAACAGCTCAACATGTTCTTGTTTTGGAAGACAAACAGCTCAACATGATCTTGTTTCGGAAGACAAACAGCGCAACATGTTCTTGTTTCGGAAGACAAACAGCTCAACATGTTCTTGTTTTGGAAGACAAACAGCTCAACATGTTCTTGTTTTGGAAGACAAACAGCTCAACATGTTCTTGTTTTGGAAGACAAACAGCGCAACATGTTCTTGTTTCGGAAGACAAACAGCGCAACATGTTCTTGTTTTGGAAGACAAACAGCTCAACATGTTCTTGTTTCGGAAGACAAACAGCGCAACATGTTCTTGTTTTGGAAGACAAACAGCTCAACATGTTCATGTTTTGGAAGACAAACAGCTCAACATGTTCTTGTTTTTCCAGTCTCCTGATTTTCAACTATCGGCAATAACCTCCAGCATTCATTGAATCCTAACTACATGGCTAATAAAACTGATTTTTACCCCTAGAAAAATAAGGATACCTTCATGCCTCGTCAGCGAAATGTGCACCGCATTGAGAAAAGCTGATTTAGATTATGGAGAGTTAAAAAGTCGCCCCTGAAAAATAAATATTTAATGAAGAATAAAAAAAAAGACGTTAATATTTAATTCCTTTTGTTACAGAACTAGATTTAGTCTTGTAACTCTGAACGAAATTCAATATTCTGTTAGATTGTAAGTTTTTGTATTTTAAGGAGTTTAAATATACATCTATCGTGAACGAGAGAACTCAAAGTAGTTTATAAAATAGAAAAATGAGAGAATCAGAAAGGTGACTAGAAATAAAGTATTTGGGCTCAAAACTCTTCTATTTGTTATATAAGTTTCAAATGAATTCTAAATTGTCCAAAACAAAGTCTTTTATGAAATAATTGCAACAAATTCATCCCAGAAAATAACAAACTTTAGAACCCGATGTTGTTTTAAAAATCCTATTATCTGTGGGAAAGGGTTGGGGCGGTAGAATGTAAGCGATTAGTCAGATACGGGTCTTCTGTCCACTTATACTTTATTTATTACTAATGATTGTATTGGATATTCACGAGAGGGAGGGTGGAGTGCTTGATATAAGAAACTAATATATAGCAATCATAACTATTATAATTAGTTGTTTTTTTCATTAATTATGTAATTTCTCCAGTAAAATACCGACACCTCCCCCAGGGAAGGACCTTTCGGAAGGTGTGGGCAATTGCATCTACCAATACCTCCCAAGGTCCACCTGATAACAACAATCCGATATAATGTACACATGGGTTAAAATATTAATATGTATCATATATAGATATTGGACTAAGTTTATTCACAAACAATGATTTCCGAAGCCTAGGGGCGGTAGATGCCATCACACACACACACACACAGAATCGGTCACCAAACCATGTGTGGAGCGACATAATAAAAAATGGTTTAAAATATAAAAAATAGCATGCATTATACAGATATTTGACTAACTTTGTTCACAAGCTGTGATTTCTGCACAGAATATACCCCCTCCCAAAGGGAAGAAATCGCCCCACCCATCCCACCAGAGGAGCGTAACATAATTTATAAACTGGTTAAAATATAATATTAATTATATATTCGCTAAAAAAAATTATTATGTTCACAAATCGTTTGTTTGGGAGGGGGAGTAACAAGTAAAAGTTTGAGAAACACTGATTGTATGACATAGTCTATGTCCGAGTTCATGTAGGTTCTGATCAATGACACACTAAGCTGTGTACTGACCCACTACACACAACGTGGATGAGTAGCCTACTAGATTCTGTGTTTTCTAATCAATGATCATTGTTTACAAACTCACTATGTACAAAGTGATTGGTTAGATTGACATTGTGTTGCAATGTTCCAATCAATTTCTAAGTGACTTGAGTTTCACTGTATAATCAGTTCCTACTTTGTACACGAAACAAACACAGCCTGAACGTTTAAAAAATCAACACTCCAACATGTCCGGTTGTGTTTTGGTGTTCATTTAGCTTGCAAAAAACACAAACACAAAAAAACACAAGAGGCTAAAATCATGAACACTGCATCACTCAATAAAAGAGAATCTCTCTCTCTCTCTCTATCTATCTATCTCTCTACTATATATAGTTTGTCATGACAAGACATGAAAGTTGGTTGTCATGTAATTATAACTTAAATCATTTCTAATAGTCTAGAAGTCCAGTTGTTACTGAAAATCGCAAAATATAGACATGAACAGTCTGGAGATGGAGGAACACAATTTAGTGATAGACATGAACAGTCTGGAGATGGAGGAACACAATTTAGTGATAGACATGAACAGTCTGGAGATGGAGGAACACAATTTAGTGATAGACATGAACAGTCTAAAGATGGAGGAACACAATTTAGTGATAGGCATGAACAGTCTGGAGATGGAGGAACACAATTTAGTGATAGACATGAACAGTCTGGAGATGGAGGAACACAATATAGTGATAGACATGAACAGTCTGGAGATGGAGGAACACAATTTAGTGATAGGCATGAACAGTCTGGAGATGGAGGAACACAATTTAGTGATAGACATGAACAGTCTGGAGATGGAGGAACACAATTTAGTGATAGGCATGAACAGTCTAAAGATGGAGGAACACAATTTAGTGATAGGCATGAACAGTCTGGAGATGGAGGAACACAATTTAGTGATAGGCATGAACAGTCTGGAGATGGAGGAACACAATTTAGTGATAGGCATGAACAGTCTGGAGATGGAGGAACACAATATAGTGTTAGACATGAACAGTCTGGAGATGGAGGAACACAATTTAGTGATAGACATGAACAGTCTAAAGATGGAGGAACACAATTTAGTGATAGGCATGAACAGTCTGGAGATGGAGGAACACAATTTAGTGATAGACATGAACAGTCTGGAGATGGAGGAACACAATATAGTGATAGACATGAACAGTCTGGAGATGGAGGAACACAATTTAGTGATAGGCATGAACAGTCTGGAGATGGAGGAACACAATTTAGTGATAGACATGAACAGTCTGGAGATGGAGGAACACAATTTAGTGATAGGCATGAACAGTCTAAAGATGAAGGAACACAATTTAGTGATAGGCATGAACAGTCTGGAGATGGAGGAACATAATTTAGTGATAGGCATGAACAGTCTGGAGATGGAGGAACACAATATAGTGTTAGACATGAACAGTCTGGAGATGGAGGAACACAATATAGTGATAGACATGAACAGTCTGGAGATGGAGGAACACAATTTAGTGATAGACATGAACAGTCTGGTGAACATCTACGTCACGATTCCTTCAAAATATATTTCGGCTACGATTTCTTTTTGTTTAACAGGACACCTTCCAATGCCAAGCTGACTGGAGAAAGATGCGCACAGAAAAGATTACTGCAAAACTTACCAGTAAAAATCAGTAACAGCCACCTGTTTGTACAAAGCTTATATCAAATCACTATGTCTGTCTGCCTGTCCGTCTAGTTAAAAGTTAGTACACGTTTTTTCTCTCTCACCCAATCTCTGATCAAGCTGAAAAATTTCACAATTATTTATTTTACCTGACATGACAAGAACCAACAAAAAAATTAACCAGTTAGTTAATTAATTATTGGTATTTGTTTAGTATCCCGAACGAGGGAAAAATTGTACTTGACTGAAGTGGTGGTATAAGCTGAATTAGTAGGAGTTATAGGTCGTTGTCTGAGGCATAGTGAACACAAACATGAAAAATAGAAACAATAGATGATTATACAATCTTCCATGTTCATACGCTCTTCGCTAGCAGAGTAGTTACTGTGTTGGCTTAATCAGCCCGAGAAGGCTTTATCCCAAGAGTTCGAATTCCGGTCATTCACTTTTTTATTTACAAATACATTTAAAAAACGATCACCCAGATACCAAGTTTCTTCCCCATCCCTTTCCAACTGGTCCACACAAATGATAGGATCATAAAGGCAAGTGATATGATCATATAGGCAAGTGATAGGATCATATAGACAAGTGATAGGATCGTATAGGCAAGTGATAGGATCATATAGGCAAGTGATAGGATCATATAGGCAAGTGATATGATCATATAGGCAAGTGATAGGATCATATAGACAAGTGATAGGATCGTATAGGCAAGTGATAGGATCATATAGGCAAGTGATATGATCATATAGGCAAGTGATAGGATCATATAGGCAAGTGATAGGATCATATAGACAAGTGATAGGATCGTATAGGCAAGTGATAGGATCATATAGGCAAGTGATAGGATCATATAGGCAAGTGATATGATCATATAGGCAAGTGATAGGATCATATAGACAAGTGATAGGATCGTATAGGCAAGTGATAGGATCATATAGGCAAGTGATAGGATCATATAGGCAAGTGATAGGATCATATAGGCAAGTGATAGGATCATATAGACAAGTGATAGGATCATATAAACAAGTGATAGGATCATATAGGCAAGTGATAGGATCATATAGGCAAGTGATATGATCATATAGGCAAGTGATAGGATCATATAGACAAGTGATAGGATCGTATAGGCAAGTGATAGGATCATATAGGGCAAGTGATAGGATCCTAGCGTATTGAGAAAGCTAAAAACATGAAATAGCGCTAAGCAAAACAATTGGGTAAAAATATTACTAATCGTAAAGATTTATTGCTGTTGTTACAAATTTAATTACAGACTGATCCAAGCTAATTGATACACATTAAGTTAAGCTAGTTTTAAAAATATTTTTGTGCTTATTTTTTTGTTTACCTAATTGTATGACCCCAAACTCATAACTGAGTCGTTTGTCTTTTAAAGCTCAATAAGTTAAGCGTCGGAGGTATGTGGCTTTTTTTTTTTTTTGACAGACAGGTAGCAGAGGCAATGTGGTCAAATCGAAATTTAAAAATAAAAAGCGAATCGACCCAAAAGAACATTAGGAATATCCCTACAAATCTAGATCTGGATGACTTAGACATAGATAAAAAAAAAAAAGTAAGAATAAAATTCCCAACTAAAGCTGACTTACCTTCTTCAAAGAAAACTGATTTCCAAACAGGACTGCCACCTGTATGGAGCCAGGTGCTTCGTCCCCTTGTGATCAAACTATTTTTATTGGTTCACGGTCAATGGACATATCCGCCCTATTATGCATTACTAATGAATTCTGTCAATATCAGATCTTTTGCAAGGGTGGGGGATATCACTAAGAATAAAATCAATACGCTGGCCTAATGTGACGAAATCTAGGACAGACATGTCTCTTCGACTATTGTGTATTGTGCGGAGCGCTGTCTTGCGAAAGGGGTGGGGGCTGGAAATGAGAATAGAAACGGCGGGAACAAAAGGAGGACAATAAAGAGACACATGTGTTAGTGTAGACTGGTCTGAAAGTCATAATTGGTTGTGGCCAATTATCGAACTGTAGCCAGTTACCTTACCTGACTCTGGGAAGATTAGACCAGCTGGGCGTGTATAGGGTTTTAAAGCTGGATTGAGATATTTACGTAAATACAAAGTCCCACCCCCACACATATACTTGTGGTTTGTAATAAGCGAAAAGATTCAAACAAACTAGTGCAGATGGTAGGTGACCAAGTGTTTGTTGGTGTCTGAGTACATGTGTGAGCAGGTCTACGTGTGTGAGTAGTTCTACGTGTGCGAGTAGGTCTACGTGTGTGAGTAGGTCAACATGTGGGAGCAGGTCTATATGTGTGAGTAGATCTACGTGTGTGAGTAGATCTTCGTGCATGAGTAGGTCTACGTGTGTGAGCAGGTCTATGTGTGTGAGAAGACCTACGTGTGCGAGCAGGTCTACGTGTGAAAGTAGGTCTGCATGTGTGAGCAGGTCTACATGTGTGAGTAGGTTTACGTGTGCGAGAAGGACTACGTGTATGTGAAAGTAGGACTACGTGAGTATGTGTACGCGTGTAAGTACATGTGTCGAAACAGTTACGGTGCTGAGTGGGGAGGTTACGAGGCTTAGGCAGAATGAGAATTGCGGTGCATTTAGAGTCAGCCACATCAGACTACTAGGGACCTCCTTCGTATGGGCTAACCTTGAGAAGTCCTTATGCTATACATATGGCCTACCTACATAGTTATTGGTTAGCACCAAGCCGCCATATGTCACGGAACATCAGCCGCTGCACAGACTTTGACAAATGTAACAGTGCGTGTTTGTTAAAATGTATGTAGCTACATAAATCTGTGTGTGAGTATTTGCTTACTAACACTTTGGATCCAGTCGTTATGCCTACACAGTACACATACAGTTTATCTCTTTTTCTATCGACCAAAGTTATCTGATGGCTCTGTTAGATCTATGGCTGGCAGAACATACGATCATGCTGAACTTCTTAACAAATCTTAAGTCAATGTTTCGAATATATTGTTCTGAATCTGATTCTAGATTATAATTCACGCAAAATAGACGAGCAATACTGTTAGAAAAGATTTTCAGTACACTTTTTTTTATACATCTTTTTTGTTTAGTTTAGAATAGAATAATGTTGGTTCTCATTTTTTTGTGAGTTGTTCAAATTTTGAGACCAGCGTTTCCCACCCCACCCCAAACCTCCTAGAGTGCTGACAAAGGGGTGTGAAGCTGTTTTATTTTTATTTTTGTCAAGAACAAAAAACTGTTGTTATAATCCAGATTTGAGTATTATGTAAAAAATGAAATTATCATCAATGCTAAAAAGACATTATTACATTAAGTTAAGACATTTCATACAGTGGCGCATGGGTTCAATGAACCCGGCCTCAAGGCCATTAGGGGCCCACAGCCTGTGGCGTAGAAACAATGGCGCAACGGGGCTCATAGCTCTTGGGCCCATTACTCATGACCATTTTTGGCCCACATGAAAACTTAGGGATGACACAAGTGAACAAAATAATAACACTTTTGTAAGAACCGATAAAAAAATATAATGTCCTAAACCAGACATGTCAAACTCATTAAGGTGTATAGCCACATAAAAAACTCACTATGACCTGAAGTGCCGCAGCCAAAAATCATTTGGAAAACATAACCTACTTGTTTTATTTAAATTAGAAACAATAGAATAGAATACTATAATTAATGGAATACCTGTCCTTTACTTAGCTAAATGGTAGTACTATTTCGTTCATTAAAACTTACAATGATTGCGCATTATTTTCGTTGTCCTGATGCGTGACATCTTTTCTGGGATACACGTTTATTAATGTCAGGTTGAAGTTTGTTTGACACTGACACCTTCATCCCTGATGTGAAATTGTGATCAGATAATCTCGAACAGTGTTTTTGTAGCCTTCATTATGTAAAAGAACTGCTCACAGAGATAAATTTTAATGCTTGCAAACATTCTGGCTGCAAATTTCAGCAATTCAACGTACGGTTGAGATAAATAACTGTAAAATTTTGCTCGTATGAAACAATCCTTCAAAGCATATAATAACTATTCCAGGTGTAGGATATATTTACCAAATGTTACAACCATATTTAATCTTTTTAGTTCTTAACACGTTGAGACGTCAGCTAGGTTTTCTCTGATATTTGGTTTATCCACAGTCGTAACTTTGCTTTCTAAATCGACTATCTGCGGATAATGGTTATGCCGTCGCTGGATGTGGCAGTATATGTAGGTCACAGCTGGGGCTTCGTCGCCACAGGGGATACTGCATTCCTCGTTAGTTTTCGGACTCGAAGACTAGCCTTATACATATATATAAACTTTGCTTGAAAGCACTTCACATCATTACATGCAGTTGTATCAATTTTGTCTTTACCTTGAAGTTTCAAATTCATTAGCCAAATCCTAAACCCATTCGTGATTTTGGAAATGTTCAACAGGTTTCATGTTCAGAAACAATACATACAACATTTCCTCACGCAGTGCGAAAAATCTCTTCAATACTTTATAACAGGAGAGCCAATCAAATTCGTGTCCAATGTCATCCAGAAACATTGAAAATTGGCGTTGATTTAAGCCACGAATAAAATTGATAACAACTGAAACTGATCTTAGCACATGTTGGAACTGTAATTGTTCTGCAAATAATGCTTCTCGGTGAATGATGCACTGAAAATGAGCACATTTAAAATTATCATCAGTCTCTCTTAGTTTTGCATTTCTAACCCTAATCATGGTTGGTGTACCATCCATTGCTAGACTAGCTAGCTTTACCGAAAGTAAATTGTACAGCAATATCTCCTCCTGTAATTTCTCAAAAACATCCTGGCTTATTGTGGTGTTATGCATAGAACAGAGTTCAAGTTGTTTCTCGTGTATCTCAAAATTCCTGTCAAAGCCCTTATGAATATAGCCAACTGTGCTACACCCGTTACATCAGACAACACACATCGAGAGACAATGAAAATAGATCAAAATCAGCTATTTCGTCCTTTAATTGTTCCATCAAGTTGACGTCATTTATTTTATCCTAGTTACGTCATTTATTTTATCCTAGTTACGTCATTTATTTTATCCTAGTTACGTCATTTATTTTATCCTAGTTACGTCATTTATTTTATCCTAGTTACGTCATTTCTTTGAAAGCTTTCAACTTTTCTGGACAAATTACTTCGGAAGCTCTTCCCTGAAAACGATCTACTTTTGTCCTTAATTTTTCTTTTAGTAACAGTTGCTGCTGTAGTTACCGATTCTTTATCATTCCGGGAAATTAAATTGTCAGTAAACTAGTGTAAATTGTCTTGTGACCGCAGACAGTACTAAATAAACTGAATATACAGTGGGCTTAGTAGTCACTAAAATAAAATATAATTACAATATTAATCACTGATAATGTTTCTGTAAGTCTAACTCTGACATATTAGTTTATTTATGATGTGATTAAAATACCTTTTCCAAACTTTGTTTCTGTCCGCAAATCTGATCATTTGGGAATACTTCATAAGTTCAAGGAAGTTAATTGTTACGTTTTTTTTTTACCTGAAAATTAGTGGTGACTGTTAAACGCTTAATAATTTAACATTATTTTAATTATTCTTGACGTGGCCCGCGAATTTTATATCAAAACTTTATATTTGTTTTAAAACATGAATCCGTGTTTTAAGCTAGAGTCAGTATACCAGCGGCTTGGATTACTTTAATATAAGAAGCTGCATTCCTTCAGGTCTATTGTAATGGTGGCTAGCCCTGATCGTGCATTTGAGGTGACAATTGTTGCCAGATATCGTTCCATTCTTTTTTATTTCTTGTATATTCATAAAACCATTAAATAGTATTTACAGGCTTTAGGTGGGAGGCAAAGGGAGAGTTTTGTTAATAAAATATATCTCATTGTGTTGTACAGAACAAAAAAGGTAAGGGCAGAGGATGACACACTGCATGACAGATTTCATAGGCATAACAAAAATTATAATTAATTTAGTCATTCAAGCCGAGTCGCATAGTTTTCATTTCAAGTGCAAACGGATGATGTCAACATGCTTTTAGTCTCATCTGACCCAGATGGATGATGTCAACATGCTTCTAGTCTCTCTCATCTGACCCAGATGGATGATGTCAACATGCTTCTAGTCTCTCTCATCTGACCCAGATGGATGATGTCAACATGCTTCTAGTCTCATCTGACCCAGATGGATGATGTCAACATGCTTCTAGTCTCATCTGACCCAGATGGATGATGTCAACATGCTTCTAGTCTCATCTGACCCAGATGGATGATGTCAACATGCTTCTAGTCTCATCTGACCCAGATGGATGATGTCAACATGCTTCTAGTCTCATCTGACCCAGATGATATTGCTATAGGGAGCATTTTCCAAAGGCTGCAGCCTTTTTGGACTAGCCCAAATGTTGAAACGATGAAAGTGGTCTGAGTACTTCAAATGTTGAAACAATGAAAGTGGTCTGAGTACTTCGAATGTTGAAACAATGAAAGTGGTCTGAGTACTTCGAATGTTGAAACGATGAAAGTGGTCTGAGTACATCGAATGTTGAAACGATGAAAGTGGTCTGAGTACTTCGAATGTTTAAACAATGAAAGTTGTCTGGGTGCTTCGAATGTTGAAACAATGAAAGTGGTCTGAGTACTTCGAATGTTGAAACAATGAAAGTGGTCTGAGTACTTCAAATGTTGAAACGATGAAAGTGGTCTGAGTACTTCAAATGTTGAAACGATGAAAGTGGTCTGAGTACTTCGAATGTTGAAACGATGAAAGTGGTCTGAGTACTTCGAATGTTGAAACGATGAAAGTGGTCTGAGTACTTCGAATATTGAAACGATGAAAGTGGTCTGAGTACATCGAATGTTGAAACAATGAAAGTGGTCTGAGTACTTCGAATGTTGAAACGATGAAAGTGGTCTGAGTACTTCGAATGTTGAAACGATGAAAGTGGTCTGAGTACTTCGAATGTTGAAGTGGTCTGAGTACATCGAATGTTGAAGTGGTCTTAGTACATCGTATGTTGAAGTGGTCTGAGTACTTCGAATGTTGAAACGATGAAAGTGGTCTGAGTACATCGAATGTTGAAGTGGTCTGAGTAAATCGAATGTTGAAGTGGTCTGAGTACATCTAATGTTGAAGTGGTCTGGGTACTTCGAATGTTGAAGTGGTCTGGGTACATCGAATGTTGAAGTGGTCTGAGTACTTCGAATGTTGAAGTGGTCTGAGTACATCTAATGTTGAAGTGGTCTGAGTACTTCGAATGTTGAAGTGGTCTGAGTACATCGAACTAAGCCTGATGCTCTTTGTGAATCAGCCATAGATAAGCATTTATCAGGATCTATAATTCATCATTTGTCCCTTCATTTTCCTCTTAGGGATGCTGTGACAGTTCACGTAACCAAACCCCTCTATCTGTCCCGGTTAGCACCTGTTCATTCTTAGCAGGATATCAAGAGAAGTCACTCTTCGGACGTTCTCCTGCCAGCTTTTTATTTGGACAATCTCCTGCCAACTTTTCTTTGGACAATCTTCTTCCTACTTTTCTTTGGACAATCTCCTGCCAACTTTTCTTTGGACTTTCTCCTGCCAACTTTTCCATGGACAATCTCTTTTCAACTTTTCTTTGGACGTTCTCCTGCCATCTTTTCTTTGGACGTTCTCCTGCCAACCTTTCTTTGGACGTTCTCCTGCCAACTTTTCTTTGGACGTTCTCCTGCCATCTTTTCTTTGGACGTTCTCCTGCCAACTTTTCTTTGGACGTTCTCCTGCCAACCTTTCTTTGGACGTTCTCCTGCCAACTTTTCTTTGGACGTTCTTTTCTTCAAGCTGGTATTTAATTAGTTAATTTATATATATATGTTTGTGTGTGTGTGTGTGTTAAGTTAGGATCTACCGAAAAAACGAGAAAACTTGTCAAGAAGATTACGAGAAAAAAAGGTTGGGATCCACTGGTCTAAACCACAGTATCATTAGCAGATAGCTAGGGCCTACTATCACATATTCTATCACAGACTCAATAGACTCAATCACAGACTCAATCACAGACTCAATCAGGCTGCCACAAAAATGGTTTATTTAAATATTTTAAAGAACTATTGATGTCATTTTGACCTTAACCTAAACACAACAAAAACCACTTCTATTGTGAACTTGCTATTCTAACATGTTTTATGTTCGATTCAACGACCTGATCAAACCCCATCCAGGTTACTTTTCGAAATCTCGTCAGCGGCCCGCAGCTGTCGCCCTAACGTTCAATAGGACCAGAAGGCTCAAAAATCTCGTCCTTTACCATTCGAACATTCACCAGAGGGGGAGGGGAGAGGAGGGAAATGAGACGCTCACTCTTCCTGCACGTGTTCTCTGGAGGTGACATAATCTACGTCACGTGACATGAGACTGCCCCCCACCCCCACAGCCATTTCACCCCTTCTTTTCATAGATTGTTCTACCGTTTCTATTAAAGGCAATAACAGAAACGATTACTGCCCTTTGTTTTGATCTAAGTACTTTTGTGGACTGTTTTGTCTCTGGAAATAAAAAGGTTTGGGTGCGGCGGGAACTAATTTATTTGTAAATAAAGAGGCTTCACAAAAGTTTAAAGAAAAAATCTTTGACCTGGGGTGTATTACAGCAAAAAAGGTTTTCACACGACACTAAGGTGCACACCTAATTGCCCCCCGCCCCCCACATTCACAATTTGCTAGGATGAACCACTTTATCTTTAAACTCTATATGCTGAACCAGTTTATCTCTATACTGTTTATGTTGAACCACTTTATCTTTAAACTCTATATGCTGAACCAGTTTATCTCTAGACTGTTTATGTTGAACCACTTTATCTTTAAACTCTATATGCTGAACCAGTTTATCTCTAGACTGTTTATGTTGAACCACTTTATCTTTAAACTCTATATGCTGAAACAGGGGCACCCGCAGAATTTTTAGCAGGAGGTTGCAAGTTGATACCTATGGCTCAAAATCGTAGCTTCAACTTTCTTGTTATAGAGAATTGGCCTATTACAAAAAAAAGAGCCAGTCTATGCAGTTTCATCAACAAAATACCAGGCAAATACACAGTGGCGTAGCTAATAATTTGCCATCAGCCCGGGGGGCTTGACCTCTTTGGGGGGGGGGGCTGTATTTTGCGTAATATTTAATGTAAAAAACACTCATTTGCCCCCCCCCCCAGTGGGGGTCGGGGGATTTTAATTTTCCCCCTTCCTTCCCCCACCCTGGCTACGCCTCTGCAAATGCAGTTATATCATGGTGCTGCTGCTCGTATTTTTTGGACTTTTTCTGCTGCCAGTGCTCCGTTGATTCAAATGATTTTGACTCAGACGATGGCATGTGAAGAACTTTATTTCCTCTGGTGGATGTGTTTAACCTGCTATTTTATCGAGCGCTAATACAGACCGCAACTCCGCAAGACGTAAATACATTTAGGCCCTACCAAGATGACTGAACTGTTCAAAGAAACTTTCACATTAGTTACATTGAAAGACAGCTGGTAAGGATTTCTCCTTCAAAGCAAAAACAAACAAACAAACAAACAAAAAAACAAAATCAAAACATATATCTTATTTTAGGATTTAATTATTTATAATTATGGGCAAATGAAACAAATCGTCACGACTAACATGCCATAGAATAATTCACACCCTCTATTGCAAGCCTATAATCAAGCTTACATGTCGTACATCAACTTCTGATTACATTATTCTATTCTATTACAAGAAATACATGTACAATAAAAGTACACGTTATTTCTTTCACACCCAATCTCGAAACAAGCTGAAATTTTGCTCAATAATTTCTTTTACCTGACAACACAACAATCAATAAATAATCAATTAGCTAATTAACTATTGGTAATTAATTATTTAGTTTGGTATGTCAAATAAGGTAAAAATTTGTACTTGACTGTTTAAGCTGAATTAGTCTCTTTAGAGCACTGGCAGAACCAGGGGGCGGTAGGGGCGATCGCCCACCCCCACTCGGTCAACTCTCCCCTTTACGGGGGGGGGGGATGAATTTTAGTAAAGAAATCACACAATTTGTATACGAATTTATTAGTTATGTTAACTAACTATTGTAAAGAAACGCAAGCTCGCAAAGACCTTCCTTCAGGGAACAGTACCGGGAAAAAGAAGAAGAGACAGACAGAGTAAGCGATGGGAGGACAACATAACAGAATGGACGGGCCTACCATTGATAGAGGTTTTAAACACTGCAAAAGACAGGGAGGAATGGAGAAAGACGGTCGACAAATCTTGCTTGGTGGCCCAACGGTCCGATAGACTAAGGGATAGATAAAGGTATATAATATATACTAATTATTCATATTTCAACCTATTTTTAGATTATTTCGCCCTCCACCCTCTAGTATGTTGGCCGATTTGGTGGGATGGGGAGGTGGCGATAGCATCAATCCCGACCCCCCCCCCCACCATAAACTTTATAGTGGGGGCGGTCCAATTTATTTGTAGAAATCACAGCTTGTTAACAGAATCATTAAAATATCTATATAATTAAAACTTGTTATTGATATTTTAACCGATCTTTATATTATGTCGTTCTCTGTTAGCCTATTGGGTGGGTGGGGGGGGGGGGGGGCACGAATACATGCCTTTCCCACCTATACCCTTTGAGTGGGGGGGGGGGGCGATCCTACGTTTATGGAGAAATCATAGTTTGTAAACAAAATTAGTTGAATTACTATATTATATTTATATTATATCGCTACACTTCTGGTATCTTAGCCGATTCGGTGAGTTGGGGGGGGGGGGTGCGATGGCTTCTATTGCCCTCCACACTCTAGCCCTCTGTGTGTGTGGGGGGGGGGAGGCGGTCCTATTTTTATGGAGAAATCATAGTTTGTGAACAAAATTAGTTGAATATACATATTGATATTTGTATATCAAATTTTATCATTAGTAAATATAACATTGAAAAAGTGTTGTACCAGGTGGGAGGGGCGATACATGTAATCGCTTTCCGCCCATCAGACAAACCAATACTTTTTTTTTTGTATTTTAGTTAAGAAATTACAAAATTTAAAAAAAAATGTCACTAATATAATTTATATAAGTTATTAATTTAATTCTTATATCAAGTCGCCCCTTCCTCATATTCTTTAACGCCAAATGCAATCATTAGCAGAAATTATAAAAGGAGCGAGGATTAACGTTTTCACTCTACCGCCCTCTCCCCTTTTCAAACGAAACCATAACGTTTTAAAACATTAAAGTCAAATATGGCGACAGAGTTTATGTCATTGCACACGAATTTATCTTAGTAATTTTAAGAAAGACTTTGTTTTGGAAAATTTAGAATTCATACGAAATTTTTCATTATAAGAGTAACAATTGAGATGATTTCTGAACCCAAATATTATTTTCCTAGCCACCTTTTCCCAATCTTTACTCATACTGATATGTTTCTATGTATAAAAATTTTGAGACTATAACTCACAATATTTGCTTGAATCCTAAAAATGCAAAAAATTTAGAGTAGAATCTAAAGGGCCCACTTAATTTCTCCTCCCAATTCCGACATTTTTTTGTTTAGAGCTTTGAATTATAGTTCTGTAACAAAACAATGTTATAAACATGCCTATTGAACAAAATGTATCACTTACAAATTAGCTTTTTTTTAAATATTATTTTTCTAATATTTTTGTTTCGGTGGCGATCCTCAAAGCCTTAATCTTTATCTTTTCAAGGAACAAATCGGTTTTATTTGTAATGTAGAATATTTTTTCAAATTAACATTTTCAAAAGGTCCTTTTTAAATAGGATGAATAATGAGCTGTAGATGTCAGGAGAATGCGTTTCTGCAGTGAAGAATGCAAGAAAACGCTTTTGGCGTCGGATCCCACTGGGGGAGCTTACAGTGCTCCCCCAGATCCCCTAGCTGTCAAGAGAAAGGTCTCAACATGACTGTTTTTGTTTTGTTTTGTTTTGATTTTCTTACTTTTTAGCCAAAGGTTGAGAAACACTGCTTTTATTAAAATCTAATATATTGTTGTAAACCTGGCGGTGACACAGATGGGGGTAGTGCTGTGTGTTTTTAGCCTACCCAAATTGCCACAGTCCAGCGCAGGAAGAGCGGATTACTGTGACAAGTGACAGTACACGCCAGTTCGGCAACGACCTGTGTGTAAATATTACGCACGCAAGTCACGGCGATTGTGATCATTCTGAGTGGTCAAGAACGTTCCATCCCATTCTAGAAGGCCAGTAGAGACACTATATAAGAGTGAGTGTGTCAGAAAGAGAGCACTTCACGTTACCTCGCAATGTGACCAGTACGAGGCGAGAACCAGCACGGTGTGTGAAGTCAGGCGGAGCAAGACTAGGTTTTTGTAAAGACAGTGTTAATGTTGTTGCCATTTGCGATGTATTTGAAATTAAACTGTTATTGTTACTTTGAAGCCCTGAGTTGTGAGGTTCTTTAAGTTCGTTGTGTCGTGTGGTGGAGTTTGAAGAGAGCCTGGATAGTAGGAGAGAACGTAACAATATATATATATATGCTGTACGCGAGTTTATGCTTAGAGTTAGGGTTAGGGTTGGAACAAAAATCGCCCCCCCCCCCTCCAAAGTTCTGGATCCGCTAGTGCTTTTGAGGTCGTCGTCTGAGTCTAAGTGAACACAACGTCAAAAACAGCACGAGACTTTTGAAACAATATATAACTATACAATCTTCCTTAAGCTGAGTGGTTACGGTATTGGTTTAAAGGTCTGAGAAGGCTTGAGCCATGCGCTCGAATTCAGGTCGTCCCTCGCCCCCCCCCCCCCCATTTTTATAAATGCTTTTTTATTGCTAGTCTCGATTTATTACAAATTGGATTAGGCTACATGACTGAGCCAAGCTAGTTCATATAATATACTTACTATAAGCTTTGTTGTTTTTTTAAGTATTTTTTTTTATTTTCTTGTTTCAACATGATGTTGTTGACTTCTCCTCTGGTGACTTTAGTTATCCATTAGAACATCAATAATTCCCAGCTTTCTGAGCTTTATCAAGCACCTTTAAAACACCCGATTAAGCATTTACTGTGAAACTATAGTCGGACATGCTGCCATTCTCACATGAATGTCTAGAGCTATGTCTTTCTAGTCATTTTGACTATCTTTCGTTTAGTAGACCTTTGCTCTTTTACGCCTCTGTTATTCTAACAGTATCTCGAGCCAAGCCAGCGCTTCAACATTAGACTTTCATATATAAAATTTCTTGTAAAACTCTGATACTCTCTCCAGTCGAACTACCACTGTGCTACTCAACTATGTCCCTCTCATAGTCTCTCCAGTCGAACCACCACTGTGCTACTCAATGTTGTCCCTCTGATAGTCTCTCCAGTCGAACTACCACTGTGCTACTCAATGTTGTCCCTCTGATAGTCTCTCCAGTCGAACCATTACTGTGCTACTCAATGTTGTCCCTCTGATAGTCTCTCCAGTCGAACTACCACTGTGCTACTCAATGTTGTCCCTCTGATAGTCTCTCCAGTCGAATCACCACTGTGCTACTCAATGTTGTCCCTCTGATAGTCTCTCCAGTCGAACTACCACTGTGCTACTCAATGTTGTCCCTCTGATAGTCTCTCCAGTCGAATCACCACTGTGCTACTCAATGTTGTCCCTCTGATAGTCTCTCCAGTCGAATCACCACTGTGCTACTCAATGTTGTCCCTCTGATAGTCTCTCCAGTTGAACTACCACTGTGCTACTCAATGTTGTCCCTCTGATAGTCTCTCCAGTCAAACTACCACTGTGCTAGTCAATGTTGTCCCTCTGAAAGTCTCTCTAGTCGAACTACCACTGTGCTACTCAATGTTGTCCCTCTGATAGTCTCTCCAGTCGAATCACCACTGTGCTACTCAATGTTGTCCCTCTGATAGTCTCTCCAGTCGAACTACCACTGTGCTACTCAATGTTGTCCCTCTGATAGTCTCTCCAGTCGAATCACCACTGTGCTACTCAATGTTGTCCCACTGATAGTCTCTCCAGTCGAACTACCACTGTGCTACTCAATGTTGTCCCTCTGATAGTCTCTCCAGTTGAACTACCACTGTGCTACTCAATGTTGTCCCTCTGATAGTCTCTCCAGTCGAACTACCACTGTGCTAGTCAATGTTGTCCCTCTGAAAGTCTCTCTAGTCGAACTACCACTGTGCTACTCAATGTTGTCCCTCTGATAGTCTCTCCAGTCGAATCACCACTGTGCTACTCAATGTTGTCCCTCTGATAGTCTCTCCAGTCGAATCACCACTGTGCTACTCAATGTTGTCCCTCTGATACTCTCTCCAGTTGAACTACCACTGTGCTACTCAATGTTGTCCCTCTGATAGTCTCTCCAGTCGAACTACCACTGTGCTAGTCAATGTTGTCCCTCTGAAAGTCTCTCTAGTCGAACTACCACTGTGCTACTCAATGTTGTCCCTCTGATAGTCTCTCCAGTCGAATCACCACTGTGCTACTCAATGTTGTCCCTCTGATAGTCTCTCCAGTCGAACTACCACTGTGCTACTCAATGTTGTCCCTCTGATAGTCTCTCCAGTCGAATCACCACTGTGCTACTCAATGTTGTCCCACTGATAGTCTCTCCAGTCGAACTACCACTGTGCTACTCAATGTTGTCCCTCTGATAGTCTCTCCAGTTGAACTACCACTGTGCTACTCAATGTTGTCCCTCTGATAGTCTCTCCAGTCGAACTACCACTGTGCTACTCAATGTTGTCCCTCTGATAGTCTCTCCAGTCGAATCACCACTGTGCTACTCAATGTTGTCCCACTGATAGTCTCTCCAGTCGAACTACCACTGTGCTACTCAATGTTGTCCCTCTGATAGTCTCTCCAGTTGAACTACCACTGTGCTACTCAATGTTGTCCCTCTGATAGTCTCTCCAGTCGAACTACCACTGTGCTAGTCAATGTTGTCCCTCTGAAAGTCTCTCTAGTCGAACTACCACTGTGCTACTCAATGTTGTCCCGTTCTATCTCAACTGTCATGTTTATAAATCTTGGGAAGATAGTAAGCCTCCTCTTTAAACAAAACATATGTAAAACCTATTACATCAATTAGACCTACTCTGGTCGCAAGTTCTTGTATTAGCTCTATCTCAATGTCTAGAATGGTTACGATTATTAGGCTACAAACACTTTCTACCTGATCTACCTATTGTTTCTAGCTCATTCTTTGTGTTTGGCATCTTATTTGATGCTTTTAAATTGTTTGGCGGCGATTTTTTGTTTTGTTTATTTTTGTTTGACATCCCATTTTAAATGCGAATGTATTTTCTTTCGGTTCATTCGCGAATACATTGGCTCATTAGACATTTCTTTCACGTCTGATTGCATAGGGTTGTTATTGCGGAAGTGGTAATGAATATAAACACCACTGCCTCAAAAATTCTTCCAATGGTATGCGTCCCAAATAGCCTCTGACAACCAGTCAACTCCTTACCTTCACAGATGACTCAGATATCGCTGTTATCACTGACATGGAGAAGGGCGCCTAAATATGACCCGTAAGCTTTCGGCAGGAGAAGCTCGTTAACCTTGCTGCTCACCTAGAAGACACACACAAAAGCCCTAGGTAATCAACCCTGAGGAAAAGTCACACTTAGGCAGATTGCAGCACACAGTGCTACACCCTGGCAGGATCAGTATCAAACAGTATCAGCACATGTCATTCCTTAGGATGCATCAGCTGTGTGAAGAGGGGACACCTGCTGTGTGGGCGACATCGTTCCGGCCCTATCTTATGCCTAGACGTTCTTCTCATTTATCCATAGTACGGTAGCTTTGCGACTGAAGAAAGCCAAAGATGGCACGTCTTGATTTTGATTTCCTGATTAAATCTATGCGTATTTTTAGTTACTTGTATATCATCAACATAATTTAATTTAAAAAACACATTAGGTCTATATAAAAATATGTAACGAACGAATTCGTTTTTTTCCCTATTTCAATTAACCTAAGATCCAAACCACTTCATAGCAGCGAAACCAATCTGATTGCTTGGATGTAAAGTTGATCTTTGGAATATCAATCTTATGTTCTAACATCTGCTGTGTTTCGCAAATCGTCATTATAAATCTAGAAAACTAACAAATCATGGGATATCGCGTTCAGTGTAACCTTAACTGAATCATGTGCCTTTCCTCAACCTGACCCCGCCCTCCACCAATTACACACACACACACAAACTAAAAATCTGTACGTGTCACACCTTCCACATTGATACACACCGTCCACATTGATACACACCGTCCACATTGATACGCACCGTCCACATTGATACACACCGTCCACATTGATACACATCGTCCACATTGATACACATCGTCCACATTGATACACACCGTCCACATTGATACGCACCGTCCACATTGATACACATCGTCCACATTGATACACACCGCCCACATTGATATACACCGTCCACATTGATGCACACCATCCACATTGATACACACCGTCCACATTGATGCATGAATAAATTTAATTCCTTTGAGACAAAGTAGTATGCCATTGGAAAAGCGACTGGGGGAGTGCTAGGATAGTAAAAGGAAGAACTAGAGGTAAACACGATTCGTATAAGGAAGATGAAAGCATCTAAAGACATATTCAATGGACAATGTCCAAAACCTAGCCACTCCAGCACAACAGACTTTAGGCAAACACAAGAGACTTAAGACCAAGAAACATTTGGTCAAACTCTATTCAAAGATATTTCTGTTCAATTTAATAACACAGGAATAAACTGCAGAAAAATATAAAAGGTTGGCACAAGTAATCGTCTTTGCCTAGTCTGCCTAAAGATAAGTTTCCAATGAAATTATATTTGCCCTCAGCTAAAAATTCAGACTCTACTCATCGCTAGACGGCTACATATTTATTAATTTCAATGACTGTATTTCACTTTGCGAAATAGTCTTCGGCATAGGCCTAACACATACACTGTGTAATTGTAAAAATGTGTGTGTTTGTGTAAATGTGTGAGAGAGTTTCCAAATGTCAAAAGAAGTTTGGGACAAGTTCTCAAGTTACTATGAGCAGCAGACACTCACCACTGGCGTGGCTGATCTCTAATCTAGAGCCAAGAGTAGAGTGTAATATAATGAATTTACTGTGAATGCTTGCTGGACACTGAGCATATTGTGAGTGCTACCATTCCTGTGACAAATAGCCTAGAGTATATTATCATTGGTACCATATCTGATTTGTCAATGAATTTGTTTGCATCTACTTTCCAATGTCTCCTTAATGACTAAGTCAACTGTTAGGGTTAGCAGTTTGTTTCAAACCTATCAGTGTCTTAAGTCTCAGACATTCCTTTAGAAATGAAGATGACAACGCCCTAGTCCAAACCTCCTTTAGAAATGAAGATTACAACGCCCTAGCCCAAACCTCCTTTAGAAATGAAGATTACAAAGCCCTAGTCCAAATCTCCTTTAGAAATGAAGATAACAGCGCCCTTGTCCAAACCTCCTTTAGAAATGTAGATTACAACGCCCTAGTTTCAACCTCCTTTAGAAATGAAGATAACAACGCCCTAGCCCAAACCTCCTTTAGAAATGAAGATTACAACGCGCTAGCCCAAACCTCCTTTAGAAATGAAGATTACAGCGCCCTAGTCCAAACCTCCTTTAGAAATGAAGATTACAACGCCCTTGTCCAAACCTCCTTTAGAAATGAAGATTACAACGCCCTAGCCCAAACCTCCTTTAGAAATGAAGATTACAACGCCCTAGTTCAAACCTCCTTTAGAAATGAAGATTACAACGCCCTTGTCCAAACCTCCTTTAGAAATGTAGATTACAACGCCCTAGTTTCAACCTCCTTTAGAAATGAAGATAACAACGCCCTAGCCCAAACCTCCTTTAGAAATGAAGATTACAACGCGCTAGCCCAAACCTCCTTTAGAAATGAAGATTACAGCGCCCTAGTCCAAACCTCCTTTAGAAATGAAGATTACAACGCCCTTGTCCAAACCTCCTTTAGAAATGAAGATTACAACGCCCTAGCCCAAACCTCCTTTAGAAATGAAGATTACAACGCCCTAGTTCAAACCTCCTTTAGAAATGAAGATTACAACGCCCTAGTCCAAACCTCCTTTAGAAATGAAGATTACAACGCCTTAGTTCAAACCTCCTTTAGAAATGAAGATTACAACGCCCTAGTCCAAATCTCCTTTAGAAATGAATATTTCAGCGTCCTAGTCCAAACCTCCTTTAGAAATGAAGATTACAGCGCTTTCGTTCAAACCTCCTTTAGAAATGAAGATTACAGCGCCCTAGTCCAAACCTCCTGCAAGTTGGCGGAGATAAAAGCAAACAAGGTTCAAACTCTGGACTATCGTGACAATCCTTAGTACACACCACATGACCAGACTGTGCACACGACATGACCGGACTGTGCACACCGCATGACCAGACTTTGCACACCACATGACCAGACAGTCGTATGCGCGTGAAGTTCTTTCTTGTTTAATAGTTGTGTTTTTAGGTATAGGAAGTAGTTTGTATTGAATGTGTTTGGTTATCAAGAATAATGTGCGTGTCCCACTTAGTTCATGTATTGTTCTTGTAGCGGTAGAAAACTCTCTAGATGTAGAATCTATTTGCGCTACAGTTTGCACTGTTTCGCCGTTTTAAAGGGTGTTGGGATTGGGGCTACGATGGAGTGTGCAGATTTGAGCTCGCCCTTGACTGATATTTGATTTTTTTGAGACTTGCATCTCCGTATTGGAGTTACCTGGCAGTGTGGCCGACATTGAGTGTGCGTGCGTGAGATGTGTTCATTTGTATAATTAACAATGCATTATTTTGCTATCCCATGATTTGTATATGTTTTGAATATTATTTGTGTGAATTTAGTATTAAACATTATTGTTCAACGCTCGTCAACCACTTAATTACAGTTCAGTTATTAAGCAACTTGGTTTGATGTTCTTTGATTAATGCATGAGCCTGTTGAGGTGGGGGAACTCCGTTAATTATATCATCCCCTTGATAAAGCTCACCTTGACACAGGCATCCACTTGTCACAGTCTCAGTTGACATTGCTTGATTTAATGTTCACGTCATGTTAAGAGTTTAAAAGACACGTGGAATTCCTGATGTAGAAAACAGGAAGTAGAATGAATAAAGTTGACTTTGAATTCAGTCAAGTCAGTAAGTCAAGTGGTATTCTTTGGACCGGGTGGTCAAGTAATATTTTAGTCCGCAACGGACAGTAGCGACTTAGAAAAGTCTGTAGTAATTTCAGTTAGAAAGTAACTTGTGGGCAGTTGTTACCAGTGGTCTTTTGAATAATGTATTAGTTAATCTATATTTCTGCACAGTGTTACCAGCTGAGATGCGGACGTGATTTGTAATCTAGAGAGTTTAACGTATTGGATACATTTGATACCGCTGTTATGCGGATAGGATTGTTTATAATTTCTTGACTCGTAGCACTAACAAGGAGTGCAGTATTATTATGTTGTAAAATAAACTTTATATTTGTCTGCTGAAACGGACTTAAGTCAGTTTGTAGTATATGTGTTTGTCACGTGTCAAGAGTGCTCCAGGAAGCTCAAACCCAGCACTCCACTACATTCGCATTCTTCAATATTACACCATTAAACATCATTTACACCACTTAATCGTTTTTCTTGTTGATCTAACGAAGCTTGTTAGATCTCTTTTAAAAAACAAAATAATTTCTCTAATCATTTGCACATAATATAAAAAAAATACCTTGTTGAACTAACCTCTGGCACCGCTGAGAGTGTGTAATAGTTGTTGAAAAAACAACAGCTCAGTATGTAAGAATACACAGAATTTAATAGAAGACTGTTGGTTTACAACATGTGTCAGAAGACTTTTGGTCTACAATAACATTATCAAAACAAAACAATTTGTATTTAAATTAGTTTAGATTTATTACACATTTATAATAAGAGGTTACTAAAGAATTTGAAATAAATAAATAATACAAATATCAATACAATACCAATGGGAGTAGGAGTAACGAGTTAGAGTATATTCTATTATTCTAAAGACTTGCTGGGAACTTCTTTGTGTGTACTGGTATTTGAAGAATGAAATTCAGCTTCATCAGATAGAAATAAAAGAATGATCTCAGAAAGAAAAGGTTGATTCTCTTGATGAAAAAAGTAAGGATGATTCTTTTCAAGAAAGGGAACAAGAAAAAACTGAGGATAGAAGCAGAGATGATTCTCTCACGGAAAGAAGAATTGAAGATTCTGCTCATGAAAAAAGTGAATCTGACTCTATGGAAGAAAGAGAGAAGAAAGAATCTTTGGCTGAACATGAGAAAGAAGCTTCCAAAGAAGAGAAATCAGATGAACAGAAGGAAGATGTTGGGGGGGTAACTACTCTGATGATTATGTTGAAGATTCTGAAGGAAATGATGAAGTAGATGATTGTATGTATGTGTTGAAGAAGTGACTAGCTCTGAAATCTTGCTTCTTCAGTGGATGATACAAAATTGTCCCTGATGTCATCTTCGATGTAACTCTCAGGGTTGCTGCTGTCATCAGTATGGTGGATCTCTGAGGAACTTTTGTCCACCAAAAACTCAGAAGCTAACATATGATTAGCTATGTCTTCGATGTAGTTCTCAGGGTTGCTGCTGTCATCAGTATGGTGGATCTCTGAGGAACTTTTGTCCACCAAAAACTCAGAAGCTAACATATGATTAGCTATGTCTTCGATGTAGTTCTCAATGTTGCTGCTTTCTTTAAGATGGGGGATCTCTGAGGAACTTTTGTCCACCACAAACTCAGAAGCAAATTTTTGATGAGCTATCTCTTCGATGTAGTTCTCAGGGTTGCAGCTGTCAATAAGATGGGGGATCTCTGAGGAACTCTTGTCCACCAAAAACTCAGAAGCAAACATTTGCTTAGCTATTTCTTCATTGATAGTTTCTATCTCCCTTCCTACTTCTTGAAGGCAGTCCATCAAGATCTCATCTGAGAGCCTAAACAAACATATAAAGTTCACATAACAATATCTGGACTGTTTAGTGTTGAAGTTTTAAAATTCATTTGTTTCTTAGTTTACTAGAGTACAATTTGGAAAGCACAAAAGAAATAAAGTCTCTCCTCAACATTAAAGAGTATCAGAAGCCAAAAGAGCTAGCTCTGGACTATCATAGAGAAGTAGAACAAATGCCAGGATTTAGAAAGATTTGAATCTGGATCCATCAGATTGAAAGTCAAGCTTTCTTCATCTTAGAAACCACAAGTTGATAAATGTCTTATTGAGTTTAATCCTCATTCAATGTTTAAGAGATTTTTGCGAGGTGGAATTCTTTTTCTCTCTAAAAGTTCAAATAAAACATCAAGATTGTGTACTTACTCCTCAATCAGCTGCCAAGGATTAAACTTGCCAGTCGGATGGTGGGATATTGACTTCAGATACTTTTCAAACTGTTTCTGATTCTGCACAATTTTTTCAACACTTGTCTGATTCAGTTTCAACAGTTGCTTCCCCTGCAGTAGGCTGACATAATGTTGTTCACTTCGGACAGGTTCTCTATGAGTGGCTGAAGCTTCCCTCAAAGGCTTAGTAAACAAAATGGGTTCTTTCTCAACCAACCTGGCAACAAAAATGTTCATTCTAATGATCAATTTATCTAAAATAATAATAATTCCTGCTTGTGGTAAAAATTTAAAAAAAGGGTTCTAAAGTATTTCCATTTAGTCAGAATTGATTTACTTTAAAATATTTGCATTTAGTAAGACAGGTATTTAAAAAATCAAAGATATAGTAAGAAAAACATAGAAAAACATTTCAAGTCATCAACTCTTGTGATACAGATTTTCCCTTACTCCCTATAATAGGACAACTAAACATTTCTTATGTTATCATCTCTTAAACATTTCTTATGTTATCATCTCTTACACATTTCTTGTGTTATCATCTTTTAAACATTTCTTATGTTATCATCTCTTACACATTTCTTGTGTTATCATCTCTTAAACATTTCTTGTGTTATCATCTCTTAAACATTTCTTGTGTTATTATCTCTGTCCAGATTTGTCCCAAAGCTAAACTTTTTGCCCCTAATTGCACAAAACTGAAATGATGAGCAGTGACACCACTATAGACAAAATGCTTCAAATGGCATATGTCTCACATAGCCTCTAACAACTATCTACTCCTGCCCTTCTCATATGGCTCATATATTGGGTGACTAACTGGTGCATAATCCGATAAGCTTCAGGCTGAAGAGGCTTGTTACTCACTGTTTGTTCCAATTAGAACTATGCCATCACATGCGAGTTCCCACAGCTGCTTGGCGTTACAGACGCTCTTGAAATAACTAAGATACGCTTTTCAAACCTTTAAAACATTTATTTATAAGGGAAAATGGTCGTCGAGTCTTCTCTCTAAGCGTCTCTATCTTACTTACTTCCTAGTGTCCCTTAACATGTTGTATTTCCTGTCTAGTTCTATCTACTCTTTTTGTCTCGACATTAATATACAAAATTACTCTAAATACATATCCTAACATCACCTAGGAGAAGGAAAAATCTTAATAAAAACCTCCACAGCCTTGAAGCATAACTGAAACATGGAAAAAATTGAGATCTGGTGACTTTTAGGCTCATCATAGCACACAGTACTACCCTCTGGCATATACTAGGCCACTGCTGATCCTAAACTTAACCCAACAGTTGCATTTAGAGGAATAAACTTCTTAGAAGCCTGCAATGTAATGACCATATCCATAGCCCAGCTCCTTATCTTCTCTAAGTGTACAAGATGAGCAATAATTGTTTCATGACTGAAGATCGTTTTATGAGTATTCAGAGGAATGTGTTCCATAACCAAGGCACTAGTGCTAAAATGATGACTGCAACTATTGCATGCATTACTGTTACATTATGGTCCCACGGAAATGCTTTAAAGACCAGCTTAGGCACCAACGCCTTAGCTGACATAGAAGAGAGAACCTGATTCCATATGGCCTCAGAATGAGACAGCTGGAGGTCACTCACAAAGGCCATGGGATACACATTTAAGAGCAAAAGAAAATCCGCAGACGCAGACAGCAAAAAGAAAATCTTAATTGACCACCAGCGGACAATGGTTATGCTAACCCTGGATGTGGCAAAATATGTAGATCACAGCTGGGCTGCATATCTACAGGAAATACTGCATTCCTCATTAGTTTTCAGACTAGAAGACAAGCCTTATGACATAAGAATAATTATTTTTGCTTTTGAACATTGTGTTATTGATCTAAAAACATGTTATAACTTCTTATGCAAGTAATGAGAACTGAGTGGTCAAGTGATTATTGGGTGCTAATATGAAGGTCACAAATTGAAGTCCAACTAGAAGTATCAGGATTTTCTCTAACTTGAGATCTGGTAATCACACCCAGCTCCCAAAGGATCTGGAGAAAGTCAAGTCATTTTGCTGGCATCACAACATCCTCATTTATTGTTCATCTTGAAAAGGTGAACTTAACATAATAAGCCAGCGTGGAGCACTACATTGTCAAGGGGACTGCAAAACCTGCTTGGCTTACTGAGAGTGGTTCAAGTTCAAACCCTGCTGTAGTTTTGAGATCAATATTTGATCTGGACCAAAGCCATTAAGTATGCTCTAGGAGCATGGAAGATACAATGCACTAGAAATGTCTTTAAGATTATGAGGCTATGGTGCAAGAAGTTATAGTTTGCACTATGAAAAAAAGTAACTTCCATACAGTGAATTCAACAAGTGAATACAAACCTTTCAGTGTAACCCCTTCTTTCAGTCCAACTTTTGTCAGTCTCAGGCGACCATGTGACATGAGTTTCAGTTGATTTGATTGGATGTTTACCTGGTGAAGTGAAAACATGAACATCTCAACTCAATAGAAAGTATGGACATCAAATCTACAAGAAGCCTAGTCTCACTTATCTTAAATGACCAGATGTATAGTAACAGCCTGAGTCTTCATCATGCTCTGGCTATAATTCAAAAAATAGAAATGGAAAAATGGTTTGATTTCTGGGACGTCCCAAAAAGGCTGTGGAGTCTGGGAGTGCATGAGGCGCCCTGACCGCAATTCCCCGTGGTGGAAGCTGTCCAGCCCTGAGCAAGCTATTATTGCACAGTGCAGGACAGGCCACTGTCCTGTTGGCTAATGCTTCTCATGACTAGGGCTAAATTTTGATTCACTGTGCCCCTGCTGGAGGAGGGCCCCGCTGCAGGGAAGAAGATGAAACCATGCCTTATATTCTTTTTCACTGCCCCAGACTTGCTGATCTCTGTCTTGACAGGTCTAGGAAACCAAAAACTCACAGCCTGTATAGTGACATGTAATCACTATGTAAGACTGCAGGGTTTCTGTCCAGGGCTTTTGCAAAAGGATTTGAACCTCTCAAACTCACTCACATGGAGTTTGATGATGATGATGATGATAGTAACAGCCCAATGGAACAAATCAGTCAGGGTACAAACACCTATTATAAAATAAACTTACCTGTTTTAGAATGTAAGTTTTGAGATGAGCTCATCAATTGGAATGTAGACCAGCGTTGTTGAATTTCTTGTTTTTCTCTCTTTAGGAAGGAAGCAACAATTTATATAATGGTTATAAATGCAATTAAAGTCAAACGAAACATATTTTATAAACTTGTTAACTATCTTGGTAGCCAGGATTGAAAATTCAACTCAGAATTAGACCACACAACTGTCCTTCTGTTGCCAAGAAACATTGATCTCCAAAGGGAATTAATTTTTTTCCCTTTACATTGTTTAAAGACATTTACATTAGAAATAATATTTTAAAATCAAAACAATAACCCCTACATATTAGCCAGTTTTAGCTTTATAGCTTATAGTGATAGTAAATGACAAACCTGCATCTCAGCCAGTCTAAACCCTTATAGCTTCTACGGAAGGCTCATCACAAATCTGCATCTCAGCCAGTCTCAACCTTATTGCTTCTAGGGATGGCTCATCACAAACCTGCACCTCAGCCAGTCTCAACCTTCTAGTTTCTAGGGATGGCTCATCACAAACCTGCATCTCAGCTAGTCTCAATCTTATTGCTTCTAGGGAAGGCTCATCACAAACCTGTATCTCAGCCAGTCTCAACCTTCTAGCTTCTAGGGATGGCTCATCACAAACCTGCATATCAGCCAGTCTCAACCTTATTGATTCTAGGGAAGGCTCATCACAAACCTGCATCTCAGCCAGTCTCAACCTTATTGCTTCTAGGGAAGGCTCATCACAAACCTGCACCTTAGCCAGTCTCAACCTTCTAGCTTCTAGGGATGGCTCATCACAAACCTGCATCTCAGCCAGTCTCAGCCTTATTGCTTCTAGAGATGGCTCATCACAAACCTGCATCTCAGCCAGTCTCAACCTTATTGCTTCTAGGGGAGGCTCATCACAAACCTGCATCTCAGCCAGTCTCAACCTTATTGCTTCTAGGGAAGGCTCATCACAAACCTGCATCTCAGCCAGTCTCAACCTTATTGCTTCTAGGGAAGGCTCATCACAAACCTGCACCTTAGCCAGTCTTAACCTTCTAGCTTCTAGTGATAGTAAATGACAAACCTGCATCTCAGCCAGTCTCAACCTTATAGCTTCTAGGGATGGCAAATCACACATTGCTGCAGCATCAGCTTGAACTGTCTTTGTATTAGTTTCTCTGACTGATATATCCAACTGAAACAAATTGATGAGTTTATTGATTTTGAAGTCTGCTACATAATGGTTCTTTAAAAGAAATTGAAAGTAGCTCCCATTGCTTAAGGATAACGATTGCACCTGCTGGTCATTATACAGGTCACACCATTCCCAATTACTAGTAGAGAGTAAAGTTCCCCTTTTAGACCTTGCAATCTATGGGGCAGCTGATGTAAAGGTCATCTATTTAATGGCCAGAGGCTAATGTTACGTATCTAGGCATTGTTACCTAGATACTATTTTTTTTTCTTGACCTGTAGGTTGTCTGCCCCTTGTGTAATAAGTTTTTTTATTTTATTTTTCACGGTGAGTCAAGCCACACAGACAGTGACCGGTCCTTGACCTATGTGTGTACCTCTGGTTGAAAGGAGGGTGGTTTTTTTTTTTTCTTTTCTTCTGTCTCTTTGAAGAGCGTTCTAGATCTGGGTGTTGATGACTTATTCTGTTCTAGAAATTACTAGATTTGTCTTGATATCGACGCGCGGTATATTATATAAAGACCGCCCGTGTAACGTTGACGGACAGACATACGGAGACAGCCGTGAGACAGAATAGCGGAGACATTGCGTGACCCGTGCGTGGTATACCAATTGATCGTGTAAGTTAAGATTTTTCTTTTTCAAGGCCTTGCTTGTATTTGTAATTATATTTTCAAACTATTGTATTGTAATATTTTTACATGCCATTTTTGTAAAAGGGTTTTTGTCAACCCATCAATTCTGTATTGAGTAAATGTTTGTTTTTTTTTACTTTATGTGATTCAGTTAAAAGTACTATTCGAGTTATATTTTATTAAAAATTAAGTTGATATTTTACCTTCCGATTTCTTGTGTCATTTTTTTTTTGTTATTCATTGTAAGTCTCTGATTAAATTCAGACTTAAGATAAGTGACAAAACTACCTTTTTCTATTGTCACGTTCCCCTAGGCAAGCCATTTAAAAGTAGAATTCAATTTGTAATACGTGACACTAATGAAGGTGTCATGTGCATAACGACCAATTGATTTTCTTTCCTCAGTCAGAAACCATTTTTGGCTGGACTCAGGGGAGCACTAAAAATTCTGAAATTTAAAAAATCTATCTTCACCAAGATTTAAACCTAGAACCTCTCAGTTTGGAAGCCGAGTACTTTGTCACTCTGCCACTACACCCTTTTCCCAATTACTATTTACCAAAAAAAAAAAAAACAAATGAAAAATTCTACTTAGACATAGAATCCTTGGGTATCAGGAGGTTTACACAGACACAATCATTTCAAAATAAACAAATTAACTACTCACAGTTACAATGTTATAAAATTAATTAATATTTGTGCAATTTTAACAAAATTATGAGCTAATAGTTGTATATGTGTGTATGTTTACCACAGTGTCCTCATCTCTAAGTGTAGTCTCTGTCCTGTCAGCATAACTACAAGTGGAAGTATCTTTAGAGCTGGAAATGTTAAGACAAGTGCATTCATGTGAATAAATCTAGAATGTAAACATTGAGTGCAAATTTATTTTGCTTTTTACAGTTTACAATTAAATAACTATGATTTATATGTACACTTCTGAGTGAATGACTTGACTGATTGGTTAGTTGGACTAAGTATATCTTAAATAAAATCTAGAAGAAACATTTTTACTTAATCACTTACTGTAACTTAATGTTGTCTACAATAGAACTGGAAATGTCCTTTTAAAAATAAAGATGAAGATCTGATTAAAGCATTGCCAACAATGGTGCACCAAGTGTCTAAAAACAATGAGTCACAAGTCAGAGTCCCTCTGGTGCCAACAGTCACCTATGTGCTGGTTTGTTATTTAAATCAAAAAAACCAGTGGCTAGATTTTTTTGTAAAGTGTGCCCAACTGTGATGCAAAATATATCTAGTTGTCAGGTTTTCAAGTCTGATTAAAACACTGCTGAGCTAAAATAAAATCCCTATAATTATAGTTGCTATAAATTTAAGATATAAATGTTGTTGTTGTTTTTAAATTTAGCACAGCAAACCATCTTAGTAATATCCTCTTTATTAGGTAACTAAATGAAAAAAAAAGCAACTCTTTAATGCACTTACTTCTGTATATGACTCATCTTGAAATATTTGTCTGTAAGAAACAATTAGAACAAACTTATTCAATGAGTTATTTGTCAGGCACACAAAGAATTAATTCATTCTATAAAAGTATCATTCAGTGATAGAAAGTACAGAAGAACTATTTTAAAAAAAAAAGAACTATTTTAAGAATATAATTTTAAAAAAAAAGAACTATTTTAAGAATATAATAATATAATTTTTTTAACAATGCAGTCCAAACACATATATTTTCATTATCCCATACGCTTATAATTTAATTAGCAAAGATGTAAAAATTGCCATTAGCCCAGATGCTTTTCCTTTTAATATAAAAAATATTAAAGCCCTAATATAAATAAAAGAAGGACCATATTAACTAAATAAGAGAAGGACCATATTAAGCTGGACAAATATCAAAGCCAAAGTTGACAGAGTTGATGAATGATGTTTAAAAAAATTTGGTTACTAAGTTACAAAAAACTGAAGTAATGACCTGATGTCTTCATTGTTTAAGCCTTCAACATAGAAAGGTGAGCTGGTGTTGGAATTCAAATCTGATGGCGATATTGGAGAAGTTCCAGTTGTCTGGTATCTCTGTACACTTACTGTCTGCTTTTTGCCAAGGTCAAAGTTCACATCTTTTATATTTCTGTTGAGTATTCAAGAAATTAAATACTCTTCCTGCCTAATTACTCTTTAATTAGTAAAATTGTTCTTTGATCAACAAAATCTTAACTGGAATAAAGACATTTTACTAACAAACTTTTTTTTAATAGTAAAAATGTGACTCTCCCTACAACAAGTGCAGTTTTGTTGTTTTGTTTTCTTTCTAAATTTATGTTGTTTGTATTTGCAACTATGTTATTATTATCGTTGTAAAGCTATGGAGAAAAACTATATTTGTCAAACTGAATATCCATTTGTTTCGACCAATAAAATTATCTTAACTCTATTTTATCTTAACATGAGATCATTTCAAGTTATTCTTAAAACAATTAAAACAATTTAATGTTGATTTCAACAATCATAATTGCAATAGAACTCAGTCTCTGTCTGAGATAGGGATATTTCACTCTACATTGCTACTGATATAAGAGTCTGTGAATTTTTTACCTTCTTTAAACCCAATACACATGGATTTATATGTTAGGGTTTAATATTTATATTTAAAAAATCTTGTATTTCAAAAGTTTTTTTCATTGTACGTAATGCAATTGAGCTGAATTTGATTGTGCAAAACATTATAATAGCATTTTAGTTAATTGTTTTTAAAAAAATATATAATTTAGAATTAATCTTTTTGCTACACTTTTAAGAAAAACTTGTACAAATAACAACAACAACAACAAAAAAAAGACTAGAATCTGAAGTTTGACTTTATGCAAATCTAAATGTTAGAAATAAAAAGAAATAATTGATAAACGATGATAATAATGAATACTACTCATTGGCAAATTAATCAAGAGATACTAGGGATACTCTGTGTTTTTACAGGACTCATTCTTGTTCCCTTAGTATTTAGTGGTTAAGAACTCAAAAAGGCCATACACAAAAATAAAAGTCAAAGTATTAACTGGGTAAAAATAATTGGATTGGTCTAATGAAAACATGCTAGAGTACAAAGAAATGACAATAGCATGCCTACAAAAAATGTCCAAAGGTTGTTGTACTCTGATGATCAAAAGGTAGCTGTAAATAGTTCAGTTCACTTCACAATACATGCGCACCAGACCAGCAATGTCAAGAAAATGTTTTAAAATATAGATAGATCAATACAGAACAAAAGGATAGATTGCTTGAAGAATGTTGTTTTTTTTTCACAAAATGAACTTTCTTACTTGATTCCACCTTCCAATGTTTTCATATTGCCAACTGCAGGTTTGTCTATCACTTGTTTATTGTGAAAATAGCTTGTGCCTCTCTTGATGGATGGACCAATTGCTGGTCTTGGATTGGGTTCACTGGCATAGTGTGAACGCTGAGCTATTTAAAAAAACAATTTTTCTGGTCATTAAATTCATGTGATAATAAGAATCAAACAATGACATACTTTCACATTATAAAACTCAATGACTCAAAGAATCACAGTATTCCATTATCCTATTGTGTTCGAATTACAGTGACTACAGGCCACTATAGGACAGTTCAGCTGTCAGTAAGCAATAATTGAAGAGTTTTAGGATTAAATAAAGATAAAACGAGCAAATATTAGCTTGTATTATAGCAGGTCATTGCAATGACCATTAGAAACCATCATTAATCTGTGATAAAGTGTGTCTTGATTAAGCAAAGTATGTGTTGGGAATGGTTTTATAAACACTTCAGAAGTTCCAAAATTTGTTCATTTCATTTTATTTTAATCTTAAACTTCATTAAAATCAGTTATGATTTTACAAAATTTATTTTATAGAATAATAATAATTTCAAATAATAAATCTTTTAATCTGAGATAAAATGAAAGAGCCCAAACTTCTTTCCAATAAGATTTAATGACAGAGAATATTAACATAAAAAATCATATAATAAATTATTTCAAGGCTGGCAACCCCATTAACAGTTTTATTTTGGAGCTGCATTTTAAAAACTTCTTTAAAATATTTTTCTGCTCTTCCAAAACTGTTTTTATTTGTGAAAAATGTGTGTTTAGAGGTCATAAAAACACAACTATTCTTATTGAAACTCTCTATTCACTAATCCAAGCAAATATTTCTGAACCTGATTTGCCCATGTTGAAAATATTCTCTTTTCCTTTTTTCTGTTGTGCCTGGCGTTGAGTGGGCTGATTTTTGGGAACTTTACTTGCTTTCTTCTGTGCCATAAGAATGACTTGTGGGTTGTCCTTAGTCACAAATATATTTTTATCCACTTTGGTATCACTGACCCATGTCTGTCCTGACAGCTTCTTGTTAGCAGGGGAAACTTTCTTTTTGCCCTTAAGGCTCCAATGGCTGTTAAGATTCTGTAGTGAAAGGAAATAATTTCTTAAAGAAACATGATACATTTTTGACAAATAGTAAAAAATTATTTATCAATCAAAAATGTTTTCTTTAAAATAACTATATACTTTATGGGTTTTGAGCTATGAGGACTGGGCTTTAAATTCAGGACTTTGTATGGCCAAATTAAAGATTTATTTTTTATCATTCAAATTAGATATCTAATATTCTTCAGTTCATAATTGTTTAAAAAATAATCATTAGATTATAATTGTTTGTACAAATAAAATCCATAATTTTTTTTTAAACTTGTAGTTTGTGGTTGTCATTTTTTCATCCATTTTCTGTTGTGTTTTAAACTAATCTAGACTTACTACATTACTGTTAAGTAATATATCTTTTCTGTTATATTATGTTGGCATACAAGCCAAACATAAAACAGGTTCTAATAGAAGTACATTATATTCAATTAGACACATATTATAGAGCTAGATTTTTCTTTTTAATTTAAATTCAACTCCACTAACTAGACAAGGTTTATTTATGTAGAGCAAAGGATGCTATCTTAATCTAGCTAATATTACAAGCCCCAACTCACGTCTATTTTATCCATCAGTGTCACAAGCTGCTTCAACTGATCAGAGTTATCCTCCTTATGCATTTCCTGACTTAAGCTAAACAAACTACGCAGCAACAAGTCCAGGTCATGGTAGTGAGAAGGTAAACAAGACTCCAACTTTTGGAAAGGAAGTTGGTTCATGAACATTTGAAGAGTTTTGGCGCAGCCTCTATAAATAGCCACTAATTGTGCTGTCATGTGGCTCTGATAAAAAATACAAAAGGTAAATTACTTTTCAATATATTTTTAAGATAGTAGATTTTAAAAAGAGCAAGTGATTTTTTTTTTTTAAATTTCAAATTAAAGTATTTAGGAAATGTATGAACAAGAGTTAGTTTGTTCTTAAAAGACAAAACCTACTATCTTAAATCTCTAAACAGAAGGATGTGGAAATTAGGATTTCTTATAAAAATACAATTTTCAGCCTCTAGCTGGATGAAAGATTCAGTCTCGCAGTTCAACAATACATAAAACCTGTGTCTAAAAACTGGTAGAGTGACCTTGCAAAGCAAGTACAATGACAAAAATGTTTTAAAAATTGAAACCATTGCAGCTACCCACAATGTCAGGTGGACTGAGGAGCTTTATAAAAACAAAATATGAATTGAACATTTTTAGCTATCAATTAAATATGTTTCAAGTAGCCATTACACCCATATGTATATCAGTATAACCGGTGGTTGCATGGTCATGTGGTATATGATCCGGACAGTCATTACCATGGTCCCAGGTTCAAACTCAGCTCACCACTATCCCTTGCTATCCTGCAGACGTTTTGGGCTAAGATATAACAATCTTCATGTCTGAAGGAATGTCAGAAACTTTTTAAAATGATCCTACAGATCATAACTTTCAAATTATTTAACAATTATCTTACAGATCAAAACTTTTAAACTGAGACAAGTGAATGATTTACTTTTTTCACTAAGTTGTTCATATCACAGGTGAAAACATCTTTCTGCAGCTGCTTCACTTTCTGTGTTAGGTTGTAAACTGTTCTAACACATCTCACTTTGTTCTCCTCTGCTCGATGTTGGGCTCTGTCTGTCGTCTCTTCCTGATACAAAAAGCCATCTTTTTGTTTTCCTTTGGTCTCAGGTACAATTTCAGCATTGTCGGCTGAAAAATAAAGATATAATAATAAATATGATAATAATATAATAATATTTTAGTATGAACAAGTAGCATTTATAATGAAACAATAACATTGAAAGTTTAATTACAGAGTTCTCAAAGAGTGGTAGGTGGAAAAATTAATTCAGTTGTTTTCCTATTGACAAATTTCCCTCAACTTTTTAGAAGGAAAACTTTGCATTCACAAATTTCAAACATTTAGAGCAGTAGTGGTTTTGTCTATTCAATTTGAACTTAGAAACAGAAACTGCTCAAAGATTTGCTTTTGCATACAGACATTTAGAACTTCTTTTCTTTCTTTTGATTGAACTAGCTGTAGTGGGGCAATCTGATATATATATACGGCCTAAACCAGCCAAGAATTGTTTAATTTTCAAAGATATTGTTACGAATCTCACTATGCAGGCTCTCTGCAAACTGCACCATACACCACCAACTTAAAGAACTTGACAACTCAGGGCTCCAAAGTAACGTACCACTTTAATAGTTGAATAAATAACAGCCAATACTGTACAATTGGCAGCACATAACACAAAACTGTACAAATATCTCTCCGCCGTAACAACTCTTGCACTGGCCTCTCCGTCTCGTTCCGGGCTTGCACTGGGTTCAACAGTCCAGGACCGACTTCACACACTAGGCTCGTTGTGTCGGACTCGATCGCAGACCAAAATCAAGACGCCAGTCGTCTCAGCTGTACTTGACAGTACTCCGCACTGAACCGTCGTAATGCTCCGTACAGAACCACATCGTTGAACTGTGCTGTAGTCGACCGTGTTCTGAGCCCTGTCATGAACCTGTCGTATACCGTCTTGACTGCGACACCTCCGCTCTTTATATAGGGTCCCAACTGGCCTTCTAGAACCGGACAGAAGGCGCTCAACATTTCTAGGTGGTCAGATGACTACAACTCTCGTGATGCTACTGAGCTCTGTTCACGACGTCAATCCTTCCCTAACCATCATGTTGACACTCGTCTCGGCCAACCGTCGTAACTCATCACGGTTGACCGCTCGTCTAGCGCTGGCCTGGGGCGATTTGCGTCGGCTGACTACACTCACACCACTACCCCCATCTGTGCCACCACCAGGTTTATAACAATATTTTTGTGAAAATCAATGTACAATGAAGCGATAAATCGGAATATAATCAAGTAATAAATCAAAATATAATCAAGTGATAAATCAATATACAATGACAGATAATACTAAGACATAACATGATTTACTTAGTCAGAGATGAAATAAAAGACATTCATGATGGTAAAAGTTGAGAATAATTTATATCATCTTTAATGGTTTCCGATTTATAGTTTAGCGCTTTATTTTTTAATTATAGTTGCTAATTTTGAATGAGATCAGCTTAAATATATTCACTTTGCAAACCCAATTGAGTTAGCAATCATTACAAATGGCATGTTCCCAACTTCTCTAACATCACTTACTAGCTAGGGCTCTCTCCAAGAAATTCTGAAGAATCTGGAAATAATTTTGTATTTCTGATATAAGCCGAATGTATTCATCCTGGCCTGCTGCTACACAAGATATATTCTTATCTAAATAGATAGATGATTCATTGAGAGCTTCTGTAAGAAAAAATAATAAAAGGATATTATTTAATGGCTCAAATAAAATTCTGGTAAAAAAAAGAATTAAAATCTTTAAAATTCCATAAATACTCTTTATATTGATCTCTGTTTTTTTTACAAGCCTTAAACACACAATCTGCTTATTCTAACATTAACATTGAATTATTTTTGTTGACTAATATTGTGTTGTTTCTTTAAACACATATTTAAAAAACTGATCACAACATTAAACTATGTAACTTCATTTCCTTTGGAGCAGTAAAAATATTTATTTTTCTAAATACCACTAATACTTTTTCGTTGTCTTCTTCCAAAAATGCTTTCTACTTTACACACAAAACAATTATTTTAGTTTCTAATTTTGATTTGTAGTGCATTTAATTATGACCTAAATTTATACAACTTTGTAATTTAACAAAAAAGAGAGACAATTGTTAAATGGTGAATCTAATATAAATATGTTTCTCTGTAGATATGTAAGATTACATAATTTAGTTGTCGATTAGTTAGTAAAAAACACACACTTGGTTTCTGAGGTGGTGGTGTTGAAACTGCTCCAAACATACGATTTTTTTCTGCCTCTTTTCCAGTGACAGGATGTTGAAGTCGCTGTCGCTTCATATAGGACTTGTGATGTAGATGGCAGGAGTGCTGAGGTGAGGAAGGTGGCTTATTTTTTGTCACTGTTGCTTCATGTGAAGCCTAGATAAAGAGCAGTAGAAACACAGTTCTAGTTTTAACAAATTTTTCTAAGGTCACAGTTCTTTGACTATGTGAGAATATGACCCTAGTGAGGTCAGAAGGAAAGGAAACTTACTTATTTAGTGAAGTTTTATGTTAGCTTATACATTAGTTTACTAAACAGAGAACATATAACATTAGTTTACTAAACGAGCACATATACATTAGTTTACTAAACAGAGAAAATATACATTAGTTTACAAAACAGAGCAAATACCCTTTTTTTAAACATTATGCTATAAACTGATAAAAATCTTCTAAACATTGGTTCCCAGTTACATCAATGGTAAAAGACATTTTTGTACTCAAGTTTATAGAAAAATTTGGAACATAGACAATGACCCCGAGTATATAGACCAAGTATATAGACAATGACCAAATATATAAATAATAACCAAAGTATATAAACAATGACCAAAGTATATAGACAATGACCCAAGCTTATAGACAATGACCAAATATATAGACAATGACCAAAGTATATAAACAATGACCGAAGTACATAGACAATGACCCAAGTATATTAGACATAGAGAGATGGGATGTGTAGCTGAGAGGCTTAAACCATTAGGCTGCCTATCAAGGGGGCTTGGCTATCTATCAAAGGGGCTTGAGTTCTACACCTGACTTGAGCAGAGTTGTTTTTGCTGATCCTAAAGGTAGCACAGAAAATCTTCTCCCAGATACTCCCTCTACCTCACAAAAAAGATTGGAAGAGAACTCTGAGCATGCTTTAAACATGAAAGTTGCGCTATTAAAAAAAAGCAAATAAAATGCACACAAGCAAAGCAACCCCTCCTGACCCTAATAGCTCTTTTTATAGGCTTTCTTTAAGCTATTTATAAATAACTATATCTATGAATTAGGATTCATTCTTTATTAAACGAAATTATAAGTCTATGAATTTGAATTTATGAACCTGAGTTCTGGTCAGCCTGGGTCTCCTATTTACTGTAGAGGAGAAGGGGGGCAATTCAGGCTAATGACTTCAAAACTGTTATTGTTTTAAATTGTTTTACTTGGTGAGATGTTTTTGTTGAATATAATGTAACTCATAATAATGCAGTGTGGTTTTGTTCCTAGTCCAGAACAGTTGGACTTTTGGATATAGATATAGTCGAAGTGTAGACTCTAATTATTTTTCTGTGTTTTCACTATTCAGTCTATGGAATATTAAGCTGTTATATTTTTTAATTGATACTGGATATTTCAAATGTCTGAACTGATTCTGTATTATAGTACAGATAATGTAATAAACGTGTTATATGTCTGTGAATCGGCATTCTGAATTTTTAGTATGTCGTTGTATGTGTCGTTATGGTATTGCCCAGGACTTGGGTACATTTAGTAATACACATACGTATATTAGAGAGGAAAAAAGTCTTGACAATAACTATATCTATGAATTAGGGTTCATTCTTTATTAAACGAAATTATAAGTAGCTCTGTATATGAATTTGAATTTATTAACCTGATTCTGTTTATACAACTATTTATGAACCTGACTATACAACTATTTATGAACCTGACTATACAACTATTTATGAACCTGATTATACAACTATTTATGAACCTGATTATACAACTATTTATGAACCTGATTATACAACTATTCAAAAGAAGAAAGACACATGGAGTTCATATTTCTTTCACTTTTTAATTTCTACACTTCCTGGCAAAAAAATGAAAAGAAATAAAACTCATATTGTTGCAGAGAATACATTTTTTAAAAATAGGATGAAAGAAGACCAATGACCAATCCAGACAGTTTATGTCCAAGATATTAAGTGAACACAAAGAAAATGTGGCAGGTATAGGTGTAAAAAAAATCAGCAAAATAATACAATTCATTTGATGCAGTTATTATTTTCTTTGAAAATCATCAAGTTCATATTTTGTTTACTAGGAAAGAGCTCAATTATCTTTAAGTATTATCTTTAATAAAAACATCTGCTGTTTTAAACATAACAAATGTCCAAAACCTACCTTATTCCTGGTTTGCAGGTTTCCTCTCTGTATGTCTCTTCTAGCAAGCTGCGTCATAACTGACATTGTCTCTTCAAACAGATGTGAATGATCTTTTTTAGAATCATGATTTTCTGTTGATATAAAGTGTGAAAAATACTTTTGTAACTTCAAACACAAAATCTTTTAAGAAACCCCAGATTCACTATAGAATCCCAGATTCACTCAAGAAAACCCCAGATTTACTCAAGAAAACCCTAAAATATTTATCTGTGTGTTTAATGCAAAACTAATGAGCATTTGTGTACCATAATGGTTCTCAAACTTTGGTCCGTAGACAATGAGAGAACCATAATGGATCTGCAGAAAGATGAAAATTGTATACAATTAAAATAACTTTGCTACATTTGATTGGATAGTATGAATAATGATCAACTCAACCCTCACTACTGTTAAGATGTCTATTACGAACAGTTCTATAATGACCTTAACCAAATATTTTTAGAAATTCTTCACTTGGATTTTGTCAATTGGGTAAATAAACCTTTAGCACATTGACAAACATAATTCCCAGACTAAAATAAGAGCAGCTGATTGAAATATTCACAAACATGAAACTTAGACCAATGTTTGAACAAGGAGACCACTAAGTCTGGTTACAAAGTCAGACTCTATTTTTATACCCTGCATTATGGGTCATTGTAAAGAAATTGTAGACTCTTTTTATTTGGTACAATGTTGATTCATTGCTTATGAAAGTCGTATCAAATTTTTAAAAAATGTGTGCTCTTGGAGATTTGATGTTGCTACTAAAAACATTGAGCGGGACATTAACACAGTCACAAAATCTCATCAACCTCATTCAAGTCATTAATTTTTTATTTATTTTAAACAAGAGCTATAATTTCAATAAACACGCATTTAACAAAATGTTTGTTTTATTTTACAATTTTAATGTATTTAATATAATACACATATATGTAGCTTTTTCACTTAGGCGTCCATCTGCAATATAATATAATATACATATATGTAGCTTTTTCACTTAGGTGTCCATCTGCAAGTTTTGACTATATAAAGGAGTCCCTGGGTCATAAATAAATGCTTTGAGAACCCCTGGTGTACAAAACATTGAAGCTAATATGTGCCTGGGTCAAATTTGGAGGTACATCATCAGTCTATTTTGACACAGATTTTTCTATGCAGCTCATAAATATATGAAGATTCAAACATTGCACACATTTTCCGAGCATGAAAAATTACATTTGGAAAAGTGGATTTTTGCAAGCTCCTAGTATTTCTAATTTTGAGATTTATATAAATAGTTTTTTAAGACTATTATTAGCCTGGTTTTACTACATTACAATATACACTAAAGGCATTCTGAAAATATCCAAATCCTTTTCAATAGTTTTGTAATCTTCTTTCAAATTCGCCTTGAAATAATCTGGTTCTCTATAATAATACTTAAGCTTGTCTTCCTTTACAACAGTCAGTGAATTCAAGTATTCAGATTGTATAGAATGAAAGAAACCTTGTAATAGTTTGTAAGCCCATGGAAGCAAATAGCATTTACAAGCTTTACTATTGCATCAAACATTTCTTTTTATATTCCAGGCAGCTTTATAGAATGTCTTGATGTCTAATTCAATTTAGGGTACTTTTGATTGAAACCCCAGATATTTTATCTATCATTATTGGAGGTCTATCTTTCGTACATTCAAGACAAATCTCTGGCCTTTTAGTTGTGTCCTTAAAGGATAACTTCAATGCAAACGCCTGAGTAACAGATTTTTTTATTTATACATAATACCTAATGCGCAGTATCATCCACATCTGTACTTTCATCCATAGTAATGTAGTGGAACTTTTAGGTTAACATTGATGGACAATTCGTATGTATTGATTCGACTCTAGAGGCTATAGTTTTTCATATGAACTTACATTCTCAAAATCTCTTTTCTTAAAAGGAATCATGGCAAACTTGATTCGTGTATAGTTTAACAAAGTCTCTACTAGAAAGTGTTTTATTACTTTTAGCACTACACACTATAACTTGCATCTGTAGTGGCTTCTGAGTACTATAAACTTTTGAAAAAGATTTGCTGGCCTAATAATTCTTTTTGGAGATCTTCAGATTTTTGTTTTCTTTCAACATTGGTCATGGATTCACATTGAATGTTTTTTTGTTTAGTTAAAAGTGAAGTATTAGAATATATTATAGTTCTCACAGAACGACATGGTTTCATAGCAAATGAGGGTAACTTGTTTGCAAAATATTACTTCAAAGTTTCAATTCGATTACATTTTTTTTTCATTGTTAACGACATAGTTATTTTAATTATTAGGCTTTTACAAAACTCTTGGTGGGCCAGATAAAACTTCCTTCTGGGCCAGACTTGGCTGCAAAACATAGCTTGCCCATAACTGAACTAGTCTAACTATAATAAATCTGTGCGATTAGAAATATTTTTATCAATTGTTTTTGTTTAGTACGATTGCATGCTTTTAGCTTTCTCAATGCACTATGATCCTATCACTAGTCTAGACCAGTTGGGAAAAGGGGGGAGGGGGTATCTGGGTGAAGGTTACTGTGATAGCTTTTTAACTGTATTTCATAAAAAAGAACATTTTATGACTCGACTTTGAATTCGAGGGTTCAAGCAATGTGCCAGCAAAGAGGAAAATGAAAACAGATCATTTCAAACCTATCTATTGTTAGTTTCAAACTATTAAGTTGAGACATAAGGGGACTAATTCAATTTATACTGCCACATAAGTCAAATACAATTTTCTTCCCTTGTTCAATACCAAAGAAATAATTAATTACCAATAATAAATTAACTAATAGGTTAATTTTTTTAATTGATTATTATTTTGTCAGGTACATGAAATAATTGTGCAAAATTTCAACTTGATCTGAGATTGCGTGTGGGAGAAATAATGTGTAAAAAAAATTGTACCAGACAGACAGCGAGAAAGACAGAGTTGATATAAGCTTTGTAAATATTAACCTGATGTTCTTAACACACTTTTTCCAGCTTTTGTATGGTGACCTGAAACTCTTTCAATATAAATAGGTTGTGGACGCTGGAACTGAACTGCTAGTTTATCTGTAGTTATGGGAACATTGAGATTAAACTGAAGCTGATTTCGAAATGGAATTGAATAGTCAGAGTTCATTTCTGTATTTCTGTGATAAAAAAAAAAGCCAAGCCAAGTTCAAGCGTACTTGGCCTCTTGACCACGCTTCCCACTAGATAAAAATAAAAAGTTTGTAAGTATAAAATATATATATATACTCTGCAGTATAGATCTATATAGAATAGATATTTACAGATTTAGACCTACTCACCTAGTATTACTATTAGTAACTAGCTCTACTAAAAATTTAGATTTAGTACTACTAAACCTACCTACACCTAGTAGAATCTTCAATCTAGAATCTAGATTGACTTCATCCTCTACCTAACCGCCTAACCCTATTGCCTAAGACTATTATTATATATGATTATATGCAATATAATGCCAAACTTTGAGGCTAAATTAGACTTTATTAGACTCTAGAATGTACTCTCTAGAGATATAGAATCTAATACTTAATACTAGATCTATCATCTAGATCAGTGATGCCCAAAATATGGCCCGCTGGCCAGATCCGGCCCACGACCTGGTTCCATCCGGCCCGCTGAAAAGTCTACATAAAGTGCAGAAATGTATCATTACCTACACCATGGCCCTCACTTTTTATCTGATTGGTTGCTATCATGTCATTTGTTCTTTTATGAAATGGGACTCTGAATGTAAAATCAACCAGAAAAAGTAAACTTCTCTTTTTTTTTTTTTTCCAGAACATGATAAGAAGCTTACATATTTGTTTTATACAAAAGTTAAGCTATTTAAAAAAACACCATAAAGTCGGCATTATGAAACAAATATTCCGGCCTTCTTGTTAAAGAAAAAGGGATAAACTTCAAATGTGCTATTAATGAAAGTAAGTACTAGATACACTGATTTCTAATCAAATAGTTTCAGTTCAATTTCATTTCTTTTTTTACTTTTTGTGGCCTGCGACGCGATTGTCAGAAATAAAATGGCCCGCAGGTCGAATTAGGTTGGGCATCACTGATCTAGATGATATCTTACTTATTTTACTTACTAGATCTAAATAAATTTATAAATTATATACTTGATCTATTTTTTTAAATCAATGAATTGAATCAGTTAATGAATTATGATGATGATGATGCATGAATCAAAAAAGGTTTTAGGTTACAAAATGAAATAAATGTCGTCAACGGACAATCATCTCAATGAGACTGAGACTCACTCAATCAACTCAATGACTTCAGTTCAATGAGATGAATTATCATTATGAATAGTTATACTAGACTCTAGTTATACTATTATATAGTATAGTACTATAGTGATAATAGAGTGAATAGGCAATAGTTGTTATTTATAATTTTTAATGATTTTTAGATAGAAAAAAAACTATGACTATGACATATTTTATTTACATATCCATAAAGATCTAGATTACATCTAGATCTAGTCTTCTAGAATCTATATAGATCTAGATATCTAAACTTGATCTAGATGATCATAATGATAATGTAGATCTATATTTAGACTTAGAATGATAACAAGTTAGAGCTTGACACCAAATTATAAACAAAGGTATTTGTTGTTGGAGTTATATCCATTTTCTAAGAGCTCTTTGGTTAATGAAATAAAATGTTTAGGGGACGTGATTTTCTGTGACTATATAATAATATAATAATAATACATGCTAATGCTTATCTACGAAACAGGTTTAGGCTGTATATCTAGTATTTTTAAAATATAAAGTTTAAAAGTTATATAAAATCGGATATAAACTAGATCTATAAATAATTGATGAATAATGATAAAAATTTTAAGAAAAAGTAAAATTGCGAAGATTTTTCTGTCAGTTTCAGTTGCTAAATATAGTAACATTGTAGATGTTGAAGAGTCGTTGACGACCAACAACTTGAGAGTTGATTTTAACTTGAAAAACGTTTTAAACGTAAGTTTATTGATTGTTAGAATCATATTTGATACTATACATACATTTGTTATGTATCAATTTTACATTAATATTTTAGCTCATATGGATCACTAATGTTGCAGTGAGATTGCAATCTTTAGTCTAGATCTAGAATCTAGATCTAAAGTAAAATCCCTCTAAAAGTCTAAGTGCTTTACGGTTTACGTTACTCAATTTACGACAATTACTGATAATGCCTTTTATTAGTTTTAATATCAGGTGGCCTCGCCTCGCTCGGTTAAATAATTTCCTAAGAAAGGTTATATGTCCAAAGTCATTTTGGGAAGAAAGTCTTTGCAGTGTAACTTCTTAGATGGTTACATTCAGACATTTAATTATAGAATTAGTATATTCATTATGGCTTTAGTACAAAACATCAAGTGATGCAAATCTCTACGTTATAGGGTAAACCGGGCACTTTGTGACAAAGTAAACTGGCACATTTTTTCTTAATAGACTTTAATCATTGCATTAGTTTTCTAAAGAAACGTTTCTGTGGGGCACCTCTGTTAGGCCGAACAATATTTTCGTCTTCGTACGGGATACGTGCCCTGCCCAGCCTAACTGTCGGACTATAAGAAGTTTTATACTGGCTTTCGCCATCCATCCCAGTGGTGCTACACATACAGCATGTGGAGGGATATGGCCTACTTTTACAGATCTCTCCATTCAGATCTCTCCTGGGCCTTCCGTCATCAAGGCCCTAATTCCAAGCTTTTTGTTTTTACCGAGGTTTATAGTTAGATAAAAAGATGCTGCAGTGTACGCAAACTCGATGACCGCTAGATGGATATCATGTTTAGTGTTAGCAAGTAAGGCCTAGAGAAGCTCTGTTATGACCATTTCCTATGTTTTGGTACGGGACAGTAGACACAGAAGCATGAACACATGGTAATAATTCACCAGCACAATAATAATAATAATAATAAAGCTTGTCTTTGAGTTCAAAAATTAATGAGGATTGCAGTATTTCCTGTGGCTACGCAGCCCCAGCTATGACCTACATATTTTGCCACATCTAGGGCAACCATAACCATTGACAGCGGTGCTCGATTAAGATTTTCTTTTAGTGTCTGTGTCTGTCCTCGGCAGAGGATTTTTTTTTTCTCAAATGTGTATCTGTGGCCTTTGTATAGAAGGAATTCTTTAAGTCCGACAGTTACGCTGGGCAGAGCATTATCCTGTATTGGAGATGAATCTCAGACGAACGAGCTAAAAAGTGGTCGACGTAACACAGAAATGCTTAGAAGACCAGCTTAGGCGCAACTTGCCTTAGCTAACATAGAAGAGAGCACATGGTTGCATGCGGCCTCAGAACGAGACAGCTGGAGGTCACCAGCAAAATAAACAACAAAGTAAAATGTATCTACACCACTCTACGCAGTTAAAGAGTAAACAATTTATTACAAACTTAAAAGACAATAACTAATCATACATCGGCACATTTAATTTCATTACTTTTACTTTTCTTTCATAGTTCTACAATAAATCAATCTACAGTAAGATGGTGTACAAATGTTTAATTAGGTCTATTGATTCTTTAGAACTCGTTCTTGTTTGCAAAGAAATATTTTAGTGTACTGCGGTAAGCCTAGTGACGTAAGCAGCGTTTTTCCCTTTTATGTCACGGAAAATTTTCATTCATAAAACATTCTAGCCAAAATTAATTTTTCGATAATGAGGCATTTTCAAACCGATAAAACGGTCGACCTCAAGTTTTCTGATGTGGCCAATGAGTTGAGAATTTTTTTCTCACTAATATGCACATTCATTGAAATTTTTTCGAAATAAAATTTATATATAAATATATATACATACATACATACAAGAATTGCTCGCTTAAGAGTATAGGTTTAGAATTTACTAGATCTTGTATCAGTAAATCGCTCAGACACTTTTGTATAGCCTTGCCTAGGCTTTAGCCTTTGAGAGTTTGTCACACTCACACATTGAGAGTGAGTGTGATCTGTCTTATAATAAACACTAAAGTCTTGAGTTTTTTCTGAATTTCTCACCACTCTTTAAATAATCTCTAATGAAAAATATGTTCAACTCAATGTTTCTCAATTTAATAATTTTACATTTTTAATCTATGCAATAGCTCATCGATGCCCAAAGTATGCCCCACGGGCCAGAACCGGCCCGCGACATGGTTCCATACAGAACAAGTAGTTCATGTAGTTGTTGTCCGTCCAACCAATAAAAAAGACTGCCTGTAGAACATGAGGTTTATTTACATGACATCAATCCAATTTTCATGATGATATTTGATGAATATAATACTTTTAGGTTCACTACTATTTTTAATTTACATAAATGATTTACCAAATTGCATTACATCAGGAATAAAAGTCAGATTATTCGCAAATGATTGCATAATATATAGAACAATAAAAACAACACAAGATACAGAATTTTTACAAAGAGAATTAGTTGAATTACAGAAATGGGAATCAAATTGGAGCATGTTCATAACAAATGAATATTCACATTTGAAAAAGCTTTTGTAAAATGATCTAATCTAGAAACCCTTCAGGGTAGAAGACTTAAAAGTAAAGTAGCAATTATTCATAAAACACTGTACCATAATCTTCAAATACAAAAACCTAGTAAAATACTCAAAAAGGCGCAAAGATAATGGTGCATCCTTTTTTACATATGCAATTACAAATGTGTACAAATGCTCCTCCTTCTCATGCTATTAGAGCATGGAATAGATTGCCGAAGTCAGCCAGGAAAACCAATGACTTGGCAGAATTTAAGTCATTGGTTAAAATGCATTCCTAGATTAAGGGAGAGGCATAGGATGTAATTGTCTTCTTTTTTAAGTAATGTCTATATTTTATAAGTCCAGTCTCAGTAATTATGTTTGTTTTATGTTTTACATGTTTTGAATGTTCCTTCAGAGTTGAAGATAGTTTACTTCCTAGTCCAAACCTGTAATGCTGCTTATGAATGACATGCCTATGAGAAATATTCCTACAAGCATCCTACAATTAATGTTATAATGATAATTATGATTACATCAGTGAAATTTCCTAAAGCCACATTGGTATCAAGTGGGAACATTATCTTTATCAAAGTGATTTATGAAGTTGCTACCTATTATGTTTTCTATTATTTTACATGTGATGCTGGTTAGTGATACTGGTCTGTAGTTTCCTAGATCAGATTTTTCCTTTTTTAAAAAGGGGAGGGACAATAGCTTCCCTCTAGATTTATAATCTAGATCTTAATATTGCAATCACTACAGTCCTTGTTACAGTTTTGCTGGAAGTATGCTGTTTACATGTTGGTTAGTACATCATGTGGATCTATGTTTTTATTATAAGATCCTAAGAATGTTATAGGCTTTCCATTTTTTTAATTGTTAAACTTCTCCCTTTTCATTTGCCTGGGTCATGAAAGACTTTTTTAGAATAGTTGTAAGGTAGCCACATTGTTGGTTGAAAGACATCAACCAGCATCTAAGTTGTCGTTTCCATGAAGTTTTTATTTTTTTGATACAGATTCACTTTATAAGATTGGAGGAAATGATGAAGAATAAAAAGCATTCAATTGCTGTGATTGTTCAGTTGTAATAGCTAGATGTGGCCATATAGTTGCCTTGATTTCTCCTAAGTTCACCCTCATGAAAAAATTTTAAAATGTAAATTGAATTCTTAGCAGGATTGAAATCATAAGTGTTTCAATGTATTTTGTGCTAAATAGGTGGCACCAATGCAGTTTTTCTGGATAATGAAACCATCCATCCCTCCCAGTGGCACTACAGCCCATGGAGGGCTCTGGCCTGCTTCAACACATTCCTCCATTCAGATCTCTCCTGGGCCTTTTGCCTTCATGCCCTAACCCCAAGGTATCATAGATATGCCTCAACATTGTCAGTCCATCGCATTCTAGGTCTGCCTTTGGGTCGCCTGCCTTTTGTTGGGTTTAATTATTTTGAGATTCTAATGTCCTTTATTTTAATTTGTAAATTAATTTTAACATATGAACTCTTATTGTGATAGAATGCAGTGTTTATTATTAACTCTTAATACAAAACTATACAATAACTGAGGATGTGACCTCTGTGCTCAAACTTGAAATCATTCTCATTTAGTCTTATGGACCTATTCAAGAACTACACATGTTTAAACATAAATTGTCCATCCTTAAGCTCATTATTTTAAGCAAATAATAAAGAAAACTTTTTTGCAATGTAAACTTGAAGCCTAACCATTAAGTGTTTTACATTACTTTGATCAACTATTATATTGTTCTTGTGCAACTATGAAACTTAAAGTCATTTGATACTTAAGAATTTTATACATTTGTTGCTATAGTTTTAAATTTAAGTCAAATTAGGTCCATACTTGTAGTTTGTATTGACAAAAAATACTCCATTAGAAATTTTTAGACTAAGAGTTATGTTTTTTACGAGCTTAGTAAAAAAAACATACACACACAAAAGGCTTTATAAAATATAAAGCAAATTTTTTTTTCACATGTCTGAATGTACAAATAATGTTGATTTAGATCTAAACTAGCCTTCAAAAAAAAGAAATTTCCAATATATTTATTTATAAGTTGTTATTGTTTGTTTTTTTCAGCAGATATTTTAAAATGATAAATATTGACCCAAGAAGAGCAATGACTTAAAATTATTAGTAAGAACTATTGGCCAGTGGGTTTGGGAAGTGTTGTTTTTTTTGCCTTGTGCTAATAAAGAGTCTCATTGTTAACCAAAATGAACAACACACATGTACACATGATGCCCCACTGGACACGTGTTAATGTTCTTGACAAGGTAGGGTATACTTAGAACCAAATACTTTGTGGGTTAACTACTAAGTTTCACAAATTATTATTGTATAGGATTAAACTTAAAAAATCAATAAGATTTATGTATAGGCCTATAGTTTTATGTTCAGGCTAAATTAAATATGCTGCAGATATGCAGATAAATTTTAAAACTTTTCTCTTGTAGTAAACCTTTTGAAACACTATTAATATGAACATAAAATTGTATTTTGAACTCTTTACAAAAATAATTTAGTGTTGTTGTTTATTTTTAATCTCCACAAAAGGTTTATTTTCCAAAACAGTATTCTACTAGAGATGCTAAGCTCAACATGGAGATGAATGGAAATGAAAATTATAATACTGAACAATTGTCAACTGGGAGTGAAGTAAATACATTACAACGAATTCATTACCTGGAAAGAAACATTGCATTTTTACAACATGAGCATGCAGAGGTGCTAAAATCTTTACAGAATGAAGTAGACATGTTAAAAAGAGAAAATAAAGGTAGTCTGAGTGTGAATATAATATCTATATCAAAGTAATATTAAGATTTTAATTTTTACATAATATAAGAAATGTCTCAACTGATATGCCCACACAATATCAAGATCATAATATTTGTCAAAAATACAAACAATAAATAGTGGACTCTCGTTGCATCCATGCAATATGTATGGGCTTTTTTTTTTTTTGTGGGGGTGGGGGGAGAGTTAATACTTTAAAAAAATGGACCTCACTTAGGGCCAGGTATCTCATGCTTTTATTTGTGATGCTCTGGAAGAAAAAGTGTATTTTCATGTCCCACTCACACAGAAGAAGAAATTCATTCTTTTCTAATGTGAAGTATAACTTAATTTAGAATGAAGTAGTATAATTTAATTTAAGGTGCATGAGTATAACCTTATTTAGAATGCAAGCCTATTTTACTTATAAAAATATAAAATATGAGAGTCCTTTTATCAATGACCACATTCTTCTCCCTCTTAATCAACACCCCTCCTCTTCCAATCCTTCATGCACCACAAGTTGAGAAAAGTGAATTTGAGAAAATGTCTTTTTTAATTCAACTTTTGGCTTTAAGATTAGGATAGAGTTTCATAATATCCAATTGTGATTTATATCCCTGACTAAAGAAATGTGTTGATTTTATAAAATATTCATCCAGCTCTTCTCAGTAATTAAAAGTACTTGAAGTTGTCAAACTTAATGAAACTACTCCTTTGATATTGACTAAAAAACTTTATCTTGTTTTTTTTATTACTCTGAAAATAAATAGATTTTTTAAAGTGCAAATTAATTGTATGGAAAAATTAACTTCTAATTTTAATTTGGTTTTGTTTTCTTAACAGAATTACAATTTAAAATTGTGATGAGTCAGACTCCCAAGGAAGATGCAGATGTAACTCTTCCTGAATCTGGTAAATAATATTTTCTGATGTTGACAGTTTTCATTTACTGGTTCAAAAGTATTCCTTTACATTGGACAGCTCTCCACTTAAAGAGTATTATCATATGAACAGCTGCTAGAATAATTTCCTCTGCACTGAAGAGAGAATAAAACTTCAGAACTTTTATTTGATTTAATGTTTATTTGTCATTATTGCCAATTTATTGCAAATAAAAAAAATACACTCAAAACCTAATAGTTTAAAATACTTAGAAAGACATAAAGATAAAGGCACATTTCTTATTCCATATGCTAGAGCAAATTTGTACACATGCTACTACTTCCCTAGTGCCATTAGAGCATGGCATGTGTTGCCTGAATCCACCAGGAAAACCACTGACTTAGCAGAGTTTAATTTTATTGATTAACAAGCATGACACTTGAAATGCTTATCTAGTAATTATCTTCTGTTTTGATCTGTAATTTATAAGATAAGATGGAGGTCTAGAATGTATTGTGTTATACCAATCTCTTTTATTGTCAATTATGTGAGTAGAAACAAGTTTCAAATAGCTTTTAAAATTTTTATTTCTTGGACACATCTGGTTGAAACCCTAGAAATCTAGAGCTTGTCTGACTTGAATGATTGCCAGGGACAAAACTGGTAGAAACCTTTAGAAATCTAGAGCTTTTCGCACTTGAATGACTGCCAGGAACAAAATTGGTAGAAACCCCTAGAAATCTAAAGCCTGTCTCACTTGAATGACTGCCAAGGACACATCTGGTAGAAAATAGTAGGCTTGAGATTAAGATAATTATATATGTATATATGAAAATTCAAAGAAAAAAAAATATTTCAAAAGAGAGGAACCTGCAAGAATATTAAGGTTGCATAATCACTTCTTATAGTCATTGTAAAGTATAGCTACTAAGTTCTAGGGCCTTATGTTCTGGTCATTCTTCATATCAATGAATACTGATGCATTGTTGTTGTTCCTTTGCTAGAATTAAATCAAGCATTTCTTTTAATCACATTTAATAAACTATGCAACATTTTGTTTTATAATTATTTTTGTTTTGCTCAGGTAAGAAAGAAGAAATAAAGATTCTATTTTTAGAAGAAGAAATTAAGGAACTGAAACATGCTCTGAGGGAGACACGCAACAAAAATCATTATTTAACTCAGCGACTAGAGCAAGAAGAAAAACAAAAAGAAAAACAGTAAGAGCAGTATTTTTTTCATTAAGGCCATTAAATAAAACTAAAATCTGGAAAAAATGAATTTTCTTTTATGAAGTTTTCAATAACTTTTAATTTAATCTAAAACTTTGTGACTAGTGAAAATGTACATAGTATGTGAGAACTTGTAATTTACAAAAGTATGTTTGTTTGTTTTTAGCGGCCCCTGAAAGGGGAAAAGATGTTATTAGTTTTATGTCCGTCTGTCCGTCCATCCCATTTAGATCTCGTAAACTAGAAAAGATAGTGAAAATCCGACACCATAATATTTTAGAACATTCACAGTTCTGATACTTTTTTCTTTTTTGAAAGCGAAAAATCTAATTTTTTAAATCACTTATGCAAGCAGTTTTTTTCATAAAAATACACCACTTTTACAACTATTCACTATTAATAGCAACAAACATGGGAGGCTTTATAGAAGGGGAGATGGCTATTTACCATATTTTTACCATATTTAAATAAATGCAAATGGTTTTAGATCTTTTGTCCAAAAATTTTTAAAATTATATTTATAATGCTAAGTTATGTAAGTTCTGTCATACTTACTACAACATTTACACACAAAAACTTTTTCTTTTTTTAAAGAGAAAAAATCTATTTGGTATGCATATAAGTGGGACATAATTTAAAACAGCAATTGATAAGTAGTTTTTCATATTATCGAGTGAACTAACTGTAGTGTTATGCCGCAGATATAGTACACGTAACTATATTTTTTTTATGGAAATGTTTTTTTCTTGAGGATTTGAATAAGAGATTTACCCTTTACAAAACAATTACATATTCATTATAAGACATCAGTTAGGCCAGGTTCACATCTATAAACTTCACATTCATTTTCACCTATCCTTTGCTCTGCTGGACCACTGGGGTACCATACAAGATCTGTTAACCTTCTTTCTCCATTCTTCTCTGTCATTTGTCTTTGATAGAATTTCATTTTGATGTTTCTTCTGAAAACATTGAAACCTGCCTTTTTACCTGACTGGGTGGACCACTTCAGGGGGCGATTTTGAGTTTGTGTTTCCACATAAATGTCTTTGTAACCTTGTTTCAAGTTGTGTTTGTAGCTGTTGGCATAAAAATGCATTAATCAATTTTAATTTAAAATTTAGTTACTAAAAGTTTTAAGTAACTAATATAAATAATAATAATAATAATCTTTATTGACTGTAAGGAAATTTGTCTTACAATTTGTGCATTACACCAAACAAAACATTATAATTATAAAAAAACAAAATGTACATTCACACTAGACTCACTCATAATTTACATGTGAAAAGTTTATATCAAATTGTTTCTATTTAATGATCTGATTGCCAGGGGAACAAAACAGTGTTTGTGTCTGTTAGTCTTTGCCATCAGTGTCTTGAATCTCTTTTGTTTACAGTAAAATGTACATTATAATAAATAAATCGAACTATTTCTTGTTGATTATTTTGCTTGTGATAAGAATTCAACTTTGTCATCATTTCCAGTGCTAAGGTCAATAATCATATGTATTCAACTCATCAACCTATAAATAATATAGAGAGAGACTTTAAAGTATTATATGTTACCAGTTACAAATTTGGCTTTTCAAAACATGCTGGAAAAGTTGTGTTTTATTTTTTATACAGTTACATGACATTGTAGTCTATTAATAGATCTATTGTTAAAATGACATGTAAAAAACAAAGTATCCTTTGATCTTTGTAATTTTTAATTTCTCCTATGTCAGGATGAACTTAAGAGAACACTAAGCTTACTTAAAAGATATCCTGAGCAACTATTTTGTTTACTGTTGATATAGATAGTAGATATGCTATAGATAATAAAAATAGTTTCACCCCATCCATATCTTTCTTTGTCCACTGCCTAGCCATCAATCCAGACATTACTTCTGTTGCTGTCAGAAATGCTAACAAAAAAAAAATTTACTTGAAGATAAAACAAAATGTGTGTAAAAATGTAGGCTGATATTATAAATTATAATTTAATATCTAATAATTAACTTTAGTTGTTTTGATTGTTTTTTTTTTTTGTTTTTTTTTTAACTTCTATAAAATGTGAGTATGTGGGACATTCACAGGAAAGGAAACTTGGACAACTTTGAGTCAACACTTCCAGCCATCTATCCTAACTCTCTTGATACCCACAGCAAGCCAGTGCCTGCTGCACCTGTTGAACCAGATGGCCAGCCAATGAGTCTAAGTCAATGTCATGCCCTGATTAAACACCTTCAGCAAGCCAATGAAAAACAAGCCCATGAGGTGTGCCTTAATTCATTTGTTTTCTATGGTGACACAGTTGTTCAATTTCATCTTCATTTTAGATACAGGCTTTCTGTTGGAAATTTTAGAAAGAGGCTCTCATTTCTTTTGTTTTTTTTTATTATTTCATTTCATGAGATTTCGTTACACAATTGTAAATAAATCAGTTGAACAAATTTTAGAATATGAAGAAAAAAACAATGCTGGTTTAAGTAATGTATTTTCTTGCCAACCAGTTCAAGTGTTTTTAAGCTTCATAGCCAGTATATTTCCTTCTCTAACAGTTGAATCAACTCAAACTTGATCTTCGAGATGTTCTCTACTCTCACAAGTGGACACCTGATGCATTTCTTATGGCTAAAGCCTATATTGCAGAAGATGATAGAAAAGAAGAAGGATCAGGATATCTACCAAGGATACCCATGAAAAACCCAACTAGAAAAATGTAAGTTTGTGAGCATTTCTTAGAAAATTTCTTGAGTTATACTTAAAGGGTTTATATCAATCAAAGATTTTACTGTAATAAATCATGTTAAGAGGAGACCACTCAGATTAATCTAATCCTCTGACCTCCCTTCTTGCTTGCTTTGTTGACATTCCTCTTCAACACTTGTTGTTTGGATCATCAAAGGTTGTTTTGTATCAGTGTTCATATAGTAGTGAAGGTTTTGTATACTAGGCTTGCATATGTTGATGCTATAATTAGCAACATAGCATGTCTTCTGTAAGCTAGTTGACTCAGCTCTTACATCAGTACAAATTACCCTGTTCTTACACCAGAGATTCTATCCTGCCTAAAATTAGAATTTTTTGCTTGGTAACTGAGGTCATTATAACTACTCACCATAGAGTAAGGGAGAACGATCCAGTGTCTCTTTGTTATAATGAAGTCAGTGATTTATGACCATAGAGCATGGAACAGTTGGTTAGTGTCCATTCCGTAGAACAATATTCTTCATTCACATACTCAACCCTGCTTCTGCCAAATCGAGGCTTATAAATTTGTGGAATATTTACTATTTAATCAAATGTAAACTGAAGTCAATAAATCTGTATTAGTAGCCAGTGGTTATAACATTTTGTTGTTTCTTTACTTTCCAGTCCAGATATTGCATATGTGAAAGAAAATGTCAGTTTACCAGCTCTACATTTAACAGTTGGCAACAAAGCTGTGGAAAGGAAAAAAAAAACACAAATTATACAGAAGTCAAAACTTCGTCCTAGTGCTCTTCCTTGAGTTGTTTTTTCTTTTGATTTTATGTTGAATGTTTTTAAGACAGAGAACATGATGTTGACCTAATAATTGTTGTTAACTATGTTGTTATAAATAACCACTTTAGATTACCCTCTGCAGAAATGTAAAGTTTTTATTGAATGAAACCTATCGAGCTTAATGTTTAGATTGAAAATAAAATTCAGTTTGTAGTAGCCACAGAACAACACTGTTATGTAAGGCTTGATGATAAAATGGAATAAAATCCAACCATCTATCCCAGTGGCCCATGAAGGGCTCTTACCTGGTTCAACACATCCCTCCATTCAGATCTCTCCTGGGCCTTTCCGCTCCACGGCTGAACCCCAAGCTGTTGTAGATCTGAGAAAAATCCAACATTGAACCAAAATGTTATGTATTGGAATTTATTCATTCCAAACACAACTACTGGAACAATAAGTGTAAGTCCATGGCTTTCATTGTAAATTGCTGCCTATAAAGAATTAAGTATTCATGGCTCTGTGGTACCAGATCTACTTGCTCCCCCTGAAGGTATCTAGGGCATCACTATACCAGCTGTGAAAAAAAAACTTTTTTTTTTGTTATTTGATGGAGCCTTTCCCCCATATATTTTACTACTTGCTTTAGCTGCATTAAGTCTTTCTTCTTAACATTCAGCCCAAGGTTAAATAGAGGTTTTCCATGTGTTTGGTCCATAGCTGTCTTTTCAATTTCGCATCACAAACTCCTTCAATTAAGACATCCATTACAAATTCATCAAGAGTATTCTGGGTCTTTAAAAATAATCCAGGTGCAACAATAATTGGATGCCAGTTCTTTTAGCATCTTTCCTTTTTCTGATGGGGCTTTGATTGCACTTTAAAATCCTCCTGCATATAATTATCCTCCACATCCTCTTGGTCAGATAATCTCTATTAGGATGCCATTCCATGTAATGTTAACATTATGCGTGGTTTTTTTTTCAGCATTTATTTCCCAATTTGTAACTTCAAATTATTGTTTAAATGCTGACCGTCAAACTATTCAATCAAAGATAAGTGGCTTAACACTTACCAGTTGTATCATGTACACCTGATTTGCCCTCGTACAAGAGTTTGAATTAGGGTCAAGTTAAAATTTTGCACAATTATTCATTGGCTTTGACAATACATGAATCAATAAAACAAATTAACCAATTAGTCAATTATTGGTTATTAATTTTTTGTCTTCAGTATTCACTGGTATGGTTAGTGTCAGGTTTTGTACCCAATTCTCAGACTAGGTTGAAACTTTAAACTTTTATTTATACCTAAAAAAAAACATAATCAACTAAAAAATTAACTAATTATTAAATTAATTTAGTTTGATTTGAAAAAGGGAAATAACTTCTTGAGTGGTATAGTTGTAAGTACAGTTTTTTTCCCCTTAAATAAGCCTTGGGTTTTTAAAAGTATTTTTAACAAATATTTTGCTTGTTTTAACTGACTGGATCATGTTGCACACCAATTGGATCTTTTGATTTTCCATTCATCTCCCCAGTAAGTTGTCTCACTTGTTATTTCAGCCTGTAGAGGACTTCTGTCATTATTTATGTTAGTTGCCATGGTAAGCATCAAACTTTGTCCCTTTTCATTAATTAGTTCTCAACTTTAAAGGAATTCAAAGGTGGTTCTTAAGTATCTGATAATTTTATTTTTGACACTGATGTCACAATTCATTAACTCCTTCCTGATTTCATTTATTTGGAGCTTGAAAAGTAATTTAAAAGTACAACATACATTGACTTGGAAATCCCAGCACTAACATCAGTAGTTATATTTTAGGCTTCAGACTCACCAATGTATGGGTCAGTGTCTTAGCATAATCACAGTTTGCTATTCAGGTCCAAGGAAATATTTTTTTCTTGGACATTTAGGGAGAATTTAATTGAACAGAAGATATAAAGTAGAAAGCCTTGACTTTATACTATGTTAGTATATACATATATATATATACATATATATATTTATATATTTATGAAATGTGCACATATAAATAATGAGCTGATGATTTAACTCTCTCTATGTCATATTTGTTCTATGTATTGTGAAATGAAAATCTCAATTTGTGATCAACTGACAAAACAAGAATATTTAATTGCACAATGACAAGATTTATTTATGTATCAATCATCATTATTTAGTCAGATCAATCATCATTCAGTAAGATAAGTTTTTTGTAGACCAGTGATGTCCAACCTTTTTTCAGCTGTGGTGGGTGGGGGGATATACTTTTCTGACTGTCATTTAGTGTTTTCCTTCCCTTGTTAACTGAAATGTGCAAATTTCCTGCACTGTGGGTAAAGATTTTAAGGAAGTGAGGTTTGGATGGTATCACATGACAGGCTGGAGGTTAGGCATCACTGTTCTAGGCCAAAAAACAAATGTAGTAGCTCTGTGAACTAGAAATGTGACTGCTCTGTGAACTAGAAATGTGATAGCTATGTGAACTATGTCAACGAAACTCAAAGTGTGAAATAAAACTTGCAGTTGTATTAGCTTTAAGAATTAGAACCTAGTTACAAATATCACAAGCCAAAAAGTAAGTAAACTGGGGCAAAATTGCTGAACTAGCGCCTTAGTGTATCGTCATCATTTTCTTTTAATCTTAGTTTGTCATTGAATGTACATGCCCCAGGCAGATAGATATACGTACCAGTAGTGAAAATTACTAAAAACAACTATTTATAGAAAGTAGCCTTATATTTTATATGGAATCAGCAGTGTCATAAACATTAGTCATTTTTTAGTCAGGACTGTTTCATATTATAGCTGCCAAATACGCTTGAAGTTGGCTTGGCAACCTATGAAGGGGGCTCCAGGTTCGACACCCGACTCAAGCAGAGTTGTGTTTACTGAGCACCTGAAAGCAGCACAGAAAACCTTCTCCCCACTGGTCCAAAAATGAAATTGGACCAAAGTGCTCTGAGCATGCTATAAGCATGAAAGTAGCGTTATTTAAAAGCTATAATTTATTTATTGTCCTATATGTTCCTAGCTAGATTGTGATTTGTTAACAACAGGCTAGCGCTGGGCATTTAATCTACTTTGAACAACAGAACAAGATTTATTTTTATTACAGGTACATCTAATGGTAGGCTAACAGTTGCTAATTTCTGATTTATTTTATTTTTTTTTAAATATACATAAAAAATATTTATAAAGATAAATATGTTCTCGATGTTTCAAGTCAGATTCATTGTTAATTGAAAATTGTCCTGGTGTTTATTTAATTTAATGCTTTTTTTATTTTTCTAAAACAATTTTGATCTGTCTCCTTTGGGTTTTATTGGTAATAAATTATTTAGTTTTGCATTATGTGTTGTATTGGTTGAGTTACATAGGTAAAGCCCTGGAAGTCTTATGAGAATATTGTTTAACATCATCCAGTGGTACTAGTAAGTGTTTCTTAGTTGTAGTATTTCACATGGAAATTTTATTTTAGCATGATCTATCCATAACTATAGTGTCAATTAGTCAATTGTATCCAACATATCAAAGAGGGTAGTGTCTGTGATTTCATGATTAAAAATATTCATATTGTTATAACCCTATTCGCGACGCAAAAGGGTTAACTGTGTGATTAGCTGACATAGGTGACACAGGCCAGTAATACAGTTTAGCGAGCTATATTGAAAGGCAAGGGACAGTACTGGTATGAACTTTGCATGTGAATAGCACCCGTGTTATGGTCATCTGATTATAGGCCTGTGCAGACCAGAGACAGTGTGTAAGAAAGCGGCAGTTCAAGACCGGAGAGCGTTGAGACCGGGACTGTTAGTCAGCCATGGAGTCGGTCCTGGTGCAGTCCTCCAGTGAATCGTATGAGTCTAGGAAGAGACAGTAGAGTTTATGAGTTGAGTACAGTGATATACTGTCTAACGTTGTAGTAGTTGATTGTGTTGCCAATTGTGTCATATTGGCTGTTTTGACCTTTATTAAAGTACCAGATTATTTGGAGTCTTGTTGTCAAGTTCTTGTGTTAGATGTGCTGTTAAGTAGTGTTTACAGAAGGCCTGATAGAAAAGATCGTAACAATATGTTTGGGTTAGGTTACTTCTACTCAGTACTGGTAACAATGACACTAATGTAGACTGCACAAAACCCAAAATACATTTGATAAGCTAAGTATAATCACCAAAAAGATTATTCTGATAGAAATGCTATGGATTTCTTCTTATTCGTTCTCATTGTTATTTTGGAGCATTCAGATGATTAGACCAATATATGAAATTAACTATGCAGTGGTTTCCAAATCAGGGAGCTCTCCATATAGTTTTCTTTATATAGGGGTGTTTTGGGGCCATTGTCCTCTACGGGCCTCTTGGTAAAGAGAGCAGTTTTGGAGGACATGGTCAGCATTCTCTGCTGACACTCCACATGGGCAGATTTCACTGGTTCCAATTTTGAGCTTCCGGTACATATGTTGTCTCATTCTGTTGGTCTGGTCCTGAGTAGAAAGATCTTGATCTTGTCGGGATAGCTTATAATAGGCATCATCTTTCTTGTAATTTGGATGAGAGCTTGTCCATTTTGCATTTATTTTATTTACTATTAGTTTCTTCTGGATAGAGTGCAATGTTTTTTTGTGAGTTTGTTCTCCCACTCTTAAGGAGTATGTCACCCTTTTCATTTCCTTCTAGTTCTATATGAGCTGGTATCCATTGAATAACAGTTTACAGTTTTTATGCTGTTGTTGTTGAGCTTTGTAAGTGCTGTTCTGAGTCGTTTTATATAACGAGTTTTCCAAGCTTTGGAGGATTGTTTTCGCATCGGTTAGAAAGACAATCTGACTGTGTGGGGTACTTGGATAATTTGCTAGCATGGTAGCAGCTAGTTCAAGTGCCTCCCTTTCTGCTCTGTGACTGTCAGAGAGCTCTCCAGTTGCAATGGATTTTTCTAGTTTTTCTCCATTAGGCCATTCAATGAGTATTCCAGCTCCTCCATTTGTGGTGGCTTTATGGGATGAGCCATCTGTGTAAACTCTGATCCACTGATTGCTAGGATAATGATATGGATGATATGAGAAATCTAGTAAAGTGATATTAGGTTGTAGTTTCTCCACCTACAATGTGGGTAAGATCAAATCTTAAACTGATTCATTTGGTCAAGATGTATACTTCCTGGTAATAGTTTCTATAGACTATAAGAATGAAAAGTAATTTATAATCAAAAGAAATGATTGTACAGAATTATTTTTTATTTTAAGTTTTTTTTTACAAATGTAATACATAAACTACAAAATATTATTTGACTATAGATCAATCTAATAGTCAAAAAATTTCAAATGAGATTGCTTTTAAATAGTAAATTTAAACAAATGAAAAAATAATAGCCATCACATGGGTCTTAGGTTATTACTAGCGAAAACAAATTTTTATTTAGCCAAAAATGTGTGTAACCATTGACCAATATAACCAATAACTATAATTAAAATTTAAAAAAAATTAATTAAATTTTTATTTAGCCAAAAATGTTATAATAACAACTGACCAATATAACCAACAACTATAATTAAAATTTTAAAAAAATCAATTCATTTCCCTATACTTAATTTTAATTAGCTTGCATGGCTGCATAGTGACACTCTTCACTGACAAACAGGAAGTTCATTGGACATGTAGGGTACCAAGAGTCCATTCAGAAGGAAATAGAGCATTGTTCTTAACCAAGTACCAATCCTTGATGAATTACCAGCCTCACAAATCAGATAAAGTCTGCTAAGGAAAGTAATGATTCACTGTAAATAGAGTTTTAAAGACCCTAAGTGTTTTACAGTGCTTAGTTTTACACCTGTAAGATCAAAACCAATCAATGACCAGTATAAAATGCAGGGAACAAATTCTAATACATGTAAAGAGTGCATATGGAATTATTACTGTACTAAAGAATTAGGCTCTGCTGATTTTCGACACAATCTTGCTAAAAGACCAGACATCTGTAACAGAGACTGAACACCTTCCGCCAACCTCATATGTGTGTAACCAATTTCCTGCAAAAATAGATAATGGTTTTGTTATTTTTGTTTTAATTGTACAAATACAAAAGTAATAATACTAATGAAAAAAAGAAAACATACTAAAATGTTTATTGTGTTCAAATTTTTCTTAATGTTAGACTTCAGCTTAAGACTTTTATACTCAGGTGAATAATGAAGTGCACAGGAATAATGAAATAGTTTGGAACTGTTGCTGTTTTTTAGTTTTGAATAAAAAAAATTAAGAAGTAGTCATAAATATTTCAAAACCAATGTGACCCTCATCCACGGATGCCACTTATTTTACCAATAAACCCTGAAACTCAACTTCTCAATTTTAATAAATCCTGTAACTGAAATAAACTTTACAAACCCTGAAATATAGCACATGCCAGCTAAAATGTTTTAATTTTTTTTTATTGAAATGAGTGAACAGTAAAAATTGCTTAGTTTAATTTGTATTTTTACTTTCTTCTCATTGTTCTAATCAAAGGATGCTTGCACAAATTAAAAAAAAATCCCCATAAATTAAAAACAAAAATTGGAATTATGGAAAGAGGCAGAATGTATAAAGTTTACTTTTCAAAATGGCATCACTTCACAAAACTAGAACAATATAGTAAATATGTAATTAGAATAGGCCTATCATTATAATGTATGAAATAGAGCTTGGGTGTATTTATTGATGAAATTGTAATACAAGAGTTGGATTCGTCAACGATGATGTAGTACAATGTAATACTGAGAATGTTTGACAATTATTTTACCTAAGATCTTTCTGCACCACCACCACCCCACAAAAACTATTTGAAATGTTTCTCTCTAATTTAAATTCTTTTTTTTCCCCCATTATTCCTTTGAAACACCCTGCTTTAATAACAGTATTAAAACTCATTCCACCAATGTACATGGAGCAGTAGGTTTATTTCAACAAGATATTGAATTTCAATAGAAAACTGACTTAGATTTAGTCCAGATCTACTCCCAAATTGACATTGATTTTTTCTAGACCTAGCCCAGATCTAGATTAAGATTCCAATTTTTTTAAATGTAGATCTAGATCTACAATGTGCTGGACTGCTTGTACATATCTAAGTGAACATAGATAATTCTTCAATCATTGATTCTAGAGCTCAGCCACATTCACTAAAACAATATAAATCCATCTCTAGTGTAAGTAAATCTCGATCTAATCCATCCAAATCTAGATCAATATCTAATCTAGAGCTAATATAAAACAAAAAGAAAAAAAAAACGTCAAGTCTCAGATATCACCAACTGTGAGCTCACTCATGAAATGTTTTTTCCTAGGTACGTGAATAGATCTATACCTAATCTATTTCTAAATCTTGGAAATAGATCTAGGCTTAGATCTAGAATTTAGGTATACAATGTTTACTTTTTTTTTTTTAATTATGCTTACTGTGCATGAATAACAATGATGTTAATATGCACATGTAAAGTGAAACTCTCTTGGAAGACAAGATAAAAAAACATGTCAATTTTGTTTCAAAATGGTGGCTTGCACGATTGGAACTAACAAACTAAGATTAACAGGGAAAATGTGAAGAAATATTGACCAAAATCTTCTGCTAGACCAAAAACCCAGATTTTAAAAAAATAGTAGTGGACAAACCAAGAGGGTGGAAAATCAGACCTCTCAAAACCCAGATTTCTGAGGTATCCCAGAAAAGTGGCACCCTGCCATAATAGTTTTTAACATAGTTCTGATACCTTGATGAACTCAAGCTTGAGATATTCTGGCATACTGTGATTCTTACAAACTCGGAACACAATAGTAATGATATCCTCAGCAGAATAACCTAGACGCCACAAATGAGCCATAACTTTATAGGCATCATCCAGATGCCCCAGGACACAATGTTGCAACATATCTTTTATCAGGACTGGGTGAGGCTCATCACACACCTGTAATAGTTCAAGAGAAAACATTTTTTACCAGCAAATGACCAAATTATTGTGTTGAAATGACAAACATATTTTTCAGCAGTACTATGATTGGAAAAATATCTATAATAAATGAAAGCGAGGTTGTTTCCATCTTTGCCTGAAAATGTCAGACATTTTGTAGAAAGCAGGATTTCATACTTTGACATAGACTTTGTATGTTAACTGTTATGCCACTAAGATATATAACACATTTGTAACCAACATGGGGGAAAGGGGGGGGGGGGGGGGATGATAAATATGGAATATGCTGGTGACGCAGAAAATAATTTATAGATATTTTATGGTGCACTCATCACATATTTTCAAGCCTACACACATGTGTAAGTACCTTGAAAACATTTTCACTACTGACATGACCAAAACCTTGATATGTTGACTGAAGATTATTTAAAGCCTGTAAATAAAACGAAAAAAAGCAGAAATTAAAATAAAAAGCTAAATTCTCCAGACTGTTTATCTAAAATAAATAACAATACTTAAAATGTAACCTTCAAATAAAATTTCATTTAGGGTTACCTAGCAAAAATAGACCAATATATAAACAGGGTCTTAACAAAGTTACTGCTCAGGTGTGGTAAATATAGATTGTTATAACCGGTGGTATTGAGGATAAGGGTTTGTGTAGCGTGTGTAATTACTCAGGCCAGCAATAGACAAGTGGAGATAGTCAACCGTGATGAGTAACAACATGGTGACGTTGCTGTTACTGGAAAGATGTATGTGTTGTGAACAATACCCATGCCATTCACGTCAGATATAGTCATGTGATTATCCAGAAGGATCTAGGGATATTCCAACTTGTTTGAGAAGGTCTTTGGGGACCTTATATAAAGAACAAAGGTGTCAGTGTCAAGTGACTTCACCATCACTTCACAAGCATGGTTCGGTTCATAAGTCATGATGATTCAAGATCAAGTCCAGTACAGCAACTCCTATGCAAAGTCGGTCAGGAATAGTTGAACCCAGTGTACGTCCAGGAAGAGGCGAAGAGGCCAGAGGAGTTTGATACAGCAGTACGTGCAGAGTTTACACATCGGTGCAGTTATCTACAGTAAAGCATTAGTACAGTCAGTGTTACATTGTTGACAATCGTACAGTGTTGGCTGTGATTTATTTGACATTAAAGAAATGTTATTTGGAGCCCTGAGTTCTCAAATTTCTTGAGTTGGTAGTGTCATGTGGTGCAGAAAGCCTGGATAGTGAGAGTCATTACAATATAAACAGGGTCTTATCATGGTTGCCTCTATGGTGTGGTCAATATATATCAATACAAGGGAATAACAGTCCACTTAAAATTTTAATCTTTAATTTTCAAAATATTGTTTCTAAATGTGGTATCAAGCTCTGTATTTATAGTTAAATGTATTTAAATGAATTTATTTCATTAGAATGTTCATAACAATTCAAATATATTTATTCAATAAAATTAAGCCTAACCTGACGCATGTCGCCCTGTGCTGTAAATATCACAGCCTCCAAGCCGTCATCAGTATAACTCACACTCTCAGCCTTAACAACTTCCAATATTCTAGCCAAGACCTGAGCATCACTTAGTTTAGAATAGCGAAGCACTGCACACCGAGATTGTATAGGTTCTGCAAAATAGTTTTTTAAAGTTGATAAATGAATGATAAAAGTAAATTAATCATTGTTTTGCAGATTTAAAAAATCATTATCTAAATTCTAGATATATCAATGTCTGTTTTTTTAAGTCACTTTTGAAAGCTGTTGAACATAAGCTTCCGTAATAAGGTCATGTAACTGGAATTTGTTTTTAGAAAACATACATGAAATGTCAATTTTAAGAAATTTTTTTAGACATTTTCAAAATAAAATGTCTATATGTGTATATATTTTATATTTATTTATACGAATTGCTAGTGGCATAGTATTAAATTATATTTTTTTAATTTGACAAAAGTTTTGATGTTAAGATTATTTATTAATTTATAGTAAGTAATTTTGTGCGTGTGTGTTCAAATAAAACCCTAGGCATGGTAGGTTATGGGACTTTGGCAAAGAATTATCGAATGACCTAGCTAGTATAATATAATATAAGGACATAAGTGAAAGAGAAAAGCAGCATCATTACAAGGATTAAGCTATTGAAAGAGGTTACCAGACCTAATACAAGTGAAAGAGAAAAGTAGCACTATTACAAAACTCCACTAACCTATTATTTTTTCAGAGGAATTACACGCCAAAGCAAATCTGGTTGTCTTTGAGAATATCTCCATTGTTCTACGTAGTGCTTGCTGGGCTCCATCTGTCATACTGAAGTAGAAATGGAGACTTTCAATTATTAAAATATTATAACTAAGTTTTTTTCCTATTAAACTATAGCTTGAATCAACTAATAGCTCTGCTGGATACTTGACAACTGTCTGGATAAGATTAAGGACTAATTGTTGTGTTTGCTTCATTGGTGACATCTCACACAAACAAATCGCTTAGGAATGGGATGAGCTCTAAATGCCAAAATGAAATCTTTACTTCTATGGCTTGATATTAGACTGTATTCTAGCAAAGTTAAAGACGAACTGAAGAGGTTTTTATCGAAATTGAGATAACTATTGATTATGATAGTAGATGGTATCAAATATAGTTCCTAAAAATTTGAGTTAAAAGAAATACATATTTATACTAGAAAAAGTAATTTGAAAGTGTAAAAAAATTAACGAGATTTGAAATGGCTATGTCATGGCCGAAAGCGGAAGTGATTTTTTAGTATGGAAATAGGGGGAAAATGTCGAGCTCAAGACACTAGATCTAGCTAGACTACCTAGAGGACTCTAGATCGTGTTTTTTGTTATTAAGACCAACTTAACGTAGACAATTTAGTCTTATTACTAGATTGTAACTAGATATGGATTTAGATATCTAATAATCGATTTTTAGCTACATATATTTTTTTAAATAGTCTTAGTTTAGATGTAGAGTCTAGTCGTAGATCTAATTTTAAAGTATAAATTACTAGATCTATAAAAAATAAATATAAAAAACAATAATATAGGAATATAAAAATATAGTCTTATGACTAGCTTAGGCTATAGGGCTAGGTCACTTCACTTGTGGTGTGTAATATTAATATATGTCCTGGGGAAGGTTCTGTCTCAATCTTTAGTTGGTCTATTCTTGTTTTGTAGTATTAGTAGGGCCTTCTCAGCCTGCTTCTGAACTACAAGATTTAGAATTTAGACTAGTGTCTATAGTAACAATAGTTTTTAGAAAGCATATAATTTTTACATATCATTCTTAAGGAAGGTATAGATAGACTTTAAAAAACTCTTTCATCATTAGACTCCAAGAACTATAAGAATTAAGATCTACTAGATACATAACTATAGAGTCAGTATAGACCTATATAGTATATAATCTAGTTATATTCTAGTAAAGTAGCACTAGATTCCTCTAGGCTGATATTAATGTTCCTATTCATTTAATATTACTTAATTTTTCATTTGTGTATCTATTATGTATCTATTACTAAATATATATATATAAATATATTTTTTATTATTTTATTGTAGAAACCTGACATTGGCTAAAAGATGATCTGACGCGTCCGACAGTGGATGGCTGCCTGATTGTGTGTTATGCCAGCTGGACTGTTATTTTATAAGACCGTTGAGCATCTTTTACTTGCAAATCTAAAAGCTGATGCTATGACACTCAATGGCTTAGAAGAAATTCTGTCAGTTTTATATGGTCATGACAATAATCTTTACTAAATAAGTCTTATACAAGGACAATAAAGATTATTATTATTATCATATTTTCAGTTGGTTTGTTTTAAGCTAACGTTGTCTTAAATTTTTAGAATTAACAAATTTGTTAAATTTTCTTTATAAATACTCAAAAGTGAAAAAATATTCTTTTGGATAAATTTCAACTTTGTAGAACATGCCATTTATATTTAATGCAAACATAAAGTTATAAGGCATTATCTTTGATTCCAAAGATTAAGGATGAATGCAACATTTCTCTTGACCACACGAACCCAGTTGCAACTTGTATATTTTGTCATATCTAATTCATTATGCAGACAAACCAGTGGTTTCTTTGGCATATAGGAAAGCAGATTGCCTTTGAAAGAAACAACTGAAAAGCTCTCACGAGCCTGCTAAAGACAGACGCAGACGACGAAAAAAAAATTAATTATAAATGCGGAATGCATAGTTTGTTTATATTTATAAATTAGTTAATGAAATGTAAATATTTCCAGTAAGACACTGTTTACAAACATATTTTAAAGAAAATTTAGCACCCAAAAGTTATTTAGCTAGATAAATAATTTAATATTAGAATTTGAAATATTTAATAGCTTGAACCTAACTGATCAAATATATTACCTCAGCTGTTTCTGCTCTTACTACCTTTTTTAAATATTCTAATAATATTCTAATATTACTTTGAAAATATGTTAATATAAGAAAAAGTAAAAGTTAACTATTAGTTAGCAATTCTGTTTTAAAACTGCATTACGAAAGACAAATTGAGCTCTTCATTGATATCAGATTTTCATTGAGCTAACTGCTTCCAATATGGGGATTACTCTTAAATTTTTAAATCATATAAGTTAAGGAAGCTGAATTTGTACTTAGTGTGCAAGTAACTATCTAGCTTTGACTTAAAAAAAATTGCAGGTGTACTGCACGATATGGTGGACAGAAACATTGTGTTGTGGTCAAATACTGGGTACGCATGAATGGATCTAAGTTAAACTGGCTTGCTAACTGTGATTAGCTTACACTCATAGTCATAAAAAAACACACGAAAACACACGTGGAGTGTAACAAGAGGTATAGCAGACTGATCCACGTTGTACGGTGGACTAAAACTTGATACTAGCACGCTTGACTAGATCTAGGCTAATCCGGCGAACATTAATTTGCTTACCTCTAAATTTAGTAGCGTGACCTAATTTCCATACTATGACGTCACAGACCCGTGTAGTGAGGGAGAAAGACATCTTGAATGGCTACAAGACTAATAGTGTCCCTAAAACCCACATTAAAATGCTAATATCTCATTAACGGCTGAAAAGTTATAGAAAATATTTTGCATACACGTTTTTTAAAGCATTATATTACAGAAAACAAGTATTGAAACGGTTTCTGTGATTGACCCCCAAAACCTCTTCAGTTGGTCTTTAACGTCTTCAAATCTTATCAAAATTTACTTTTTTTTACTGTGCACATTTAATCTCATGATATTTCAAGGCCTTCCTTTTTTTTTTTTTAAATTTATAAGCAGTTTGTTGCTCTCTATCATTCATGAAAAATAGTGACTTTTTAAAAGGAAAACTTGCAGCTTGAGTTTAGTATATTATATAAGAGTTACAATCCATGAAGATTTTCAAGCAGTTACAACTGCATTATAGCAGAAACATCAAGTTACCTGTCTGCTTCATCCAAGATAATGATTTTATGTCTGCCTTTAGGTAATGTGACTTTCTGTTGTGCAAACATTTTGATTCTATTCCTTACAACATCAATACCTCTGTACAGAAATATACAAATATTTCAATACTAATATCAGAACTAACAATAATAATAGAAAAAAAGTATAAATGCCACATCTGTTCTTACTAATTTATAATCATTCAAAGTTTGACAAAAAATTGATGTTATTACAGTAAACCTATCCAACTAAACACTTGCAAAGCCCTAGACCAGGGGTTCTCAACCTGTGGGTCGCGAGTCCCTTGGGGGTCAATTGACGATTTGCCAGGGGTCGCCTAAGACCATCAAAATATGGATTGTTATTGTCTATTCTTCTATTGCTGTATGTGTGTGTGTTAGGTGGGGTCACGGCAGAGTGGGAGATTGTAAAAAGGGGTCGCTGTGCTTAAAAGGTTGAGAACCGCTGCCCTAGACCATGGCCCCCTAATATCAACACTGTCATCATGGATTCACACAAAATAAAGCAATGTTATGGCACCCCTGTAATAATGGAGTGGTTACCGTGTCACATAGGTGTGACTGGCAGACTCCTTGGCCCACCAGGGAGGACTAATACCACCTACCAAACAGGCTGAGAGTCTTCATCATGCTTTGGCTATAATCCAAAAAATAGAAATGGAAAAGTGGTTTGAGTGCTGGGACAAGTCCCAAAAAGCCCGTGGAGTCTGGGAGCACATGAGGCATGACTGCACTTCCCATGGTGGAGGCTGTACAGGCCTAAGCAAGCTATTACAGCACAGTGCAGGACAGGCCACTGTCCTGTCTCACAGCTATAGCCAAACTTTGACTCACTGTGTCCCCCACTGAGGGGAAGAAGAGGAAACTGTCTCATATTCTTTTTGACTTTTTTTCACAGACTTGCTGATCTCTGTCTCGACAGGTCTGGGAAACCACAAATTCTCAACCTGTATAACAGCAGGGTTTCTGTCCAGAGCTTTTGCAAGAGAGGATTTGAGCCTCTCAAGCCCTCACTCAAATGGAGTTTTGATGATGATGATGAAATGCTTGAAAAGGAGCTAATGTATATCTAGTACTATTCATGGCACTCTCAACAGTTTAGATTAGGCTTATTCATTCCATATTTTAGGAGAATTCAAGCCCTTGAGAGTAAATGGTAGAGCAAAATACAGATACCAGGAAAAGAAGACAATTGTTTTGCACTGTTACAAGTCAACACCCTGGATGGTAAAAAGGAATAACTACTCAATACTATGAAGAGATGAAAGCTGAGCTGGTTTGGTCATATTGCAAGACATTAATCACTATTGAAATTCATTCTACAATATAGTGGAGAGAGCACAAAGAAAGGGTTGTCCAAAGAAAAATTGGCTATGTAAATGTAAGTGAATGAACCATCATCTAGACTCAGTTTAAATCTCTTAATATTATACTAAGAACAGCTGCTGACCAGAAAAAAATGGAAGGATTTGGTTACGTGAACTGTCACAGCACCCCTACAAGTCCAGGTTAACAGTAGTGCAGCCCCCCAAAAAGTATTTATGGTCTTAGATCTAAATGAAGGAAAACATAGCCCAAAAGGTCCCATTTATGTACATTTTATCAGATCATATTTATACAAAATAAACAGATTGTTAAGATTCTTTGCTAAAAAGTCTTTTGAAAGCCAGTGGGAATGAAAAAAAAAAACTTCAAACTTTTGTTATTACTCTGATTAGAAAACTAAGAGCATTCAAAGGAAGGTTGAAAAAAAAAGAAAACTTGGTCAAGCATATTAGACAATAGTTATAGAGCAAATTTAATATGAAAATAATATAACAATGAGAAATATGGTCATATTTATTTAAGATTTTATGCATGAATTAAACAAGCCATATTTAAGTTGTATACTTCATGAACAATATTTGTTGACATAGTTTGAAGTAAAAATATAATTGCAGATCTAATCTAATAGTGATATTCTCTTATTTATGACTAATGCTACATTTTTTGTTGACTTAGATGCTAACTATATGTTACATTTATATACTTCCTTAGCTCCATACTATCATCATGAATGCAATGCCCCAAAAATATGAAAAATTATGCAATCCACAGTAATATTTAAAAAAGAAACTTTTGACTGACCTGTCATTTGAAGCATTTAATTCAAGAACAGCATCTTTAAAAGCATTTCCCAAAAGAGCTCTTGCCAAGCACAATATACTGGTAGTCTTACCTGTGCCTGGTGGGCCCTGAAATACAAATTTAGTGCCAGAGCTTGTCCAAATCTATTGACACAATGTGATGCACAGGAATAAATAGTAGCTTCCCAACACCATTTAAAAATGTAGTCCTATGGTAGGGTAATTGGCAAAATGTAGTCCTATGGTAGGGTAATTGGCAAAATGTAGTCCTATGGTAGGGTAATTTGCAAAATGTAGTCCTATGGTAGGGTAATTGGCGAAATATAGTCCTATGGTAGGGTAATTGGCAAAATGTAGTTTATTTTATTTCATAACTAGGAAACTTAATACTGATTAATCTTTTATCTGTTGGTTGAATTAGTTCTAATCTTACTAATGTCTCAATTTTACATTTTGGGTATGAAATTAATTGATAAAAGAATACAAGACTTGTAAAAATACATCTATCTATAAACCACTAACAGCAATAATGATGTTTGGAACATTTCCTTCTCTTGCAAAGACAGATAACCTGCTGATGGTTTCTTCATTGCCAACAATATCTTGTAGTTTGACTGGCCTGTATTTCTCAACCCTAGATATAGAATAAATAGCAAATTACAATTGTTACTACATATAAATAATCAATAAGACAAAAAGCCAAAGCCTAAATGTGGTGGAAATAGTTAAAAGTAAAAAAATTTAAAAAGCCGCACTGTAAAGTCTAGATTTAAAACTGACAATTTTTTTTCTCAAAGGTCTGGTGTAAAGAGTGAACTAATCTGCGACTCGAGATATTAGTTTGGAACTGTTCCAATATAGTTTAGGAACAAATCAAAGGGCATTTACCATTGTGTAATGATAGTATATTTATTATAATATAATCAAGTCAAACCATATGTAAAGGTACTATAATTCTAAATTTATAAGTAAATCTACATTATAAACATAATCATATATATATATATATATATATATGATTGTATTTTTTCTTTAGACGTCTTGTGATTTTCTAATTTTGGACTATTTTCACCACTTAATGACTTATCGTTTTCAATTCCAGCCACAACATTTCTAATTCATTTCTGTAACATAGGTTGGCAAATAGATCTAGATATATTTACTAATATATTTACTCAATACTAGATTGACATTGACAAGAGTGAGTTTAAATCAACTTTAAAGAAATATTTTTTGAAGGTGCACAACCCAAGTACAGTCTGCACCCCCAGGTGACACCATAATCTAGGTCTAGAGTAATCTAGTCAGACCTAGGACCTAGATTAAATGAGATTAAATTAGATCTGCATTATTATTATTCTAGACCAGACCAGGCCGGTCAAACTCATTAAGGTGTATGGGCCACATAGAAAAGTTACTATGACCTGAGGGGCCGCAGCAAAAAAAAAAATCAGTTGCAAAACAGTCTAAATTTTTTTTTTTTTAATGCAATAGAATACAATTTATATAATTAATGGCATAACTGTCCCTTAGCTAAATTTGTAGTACTATTGGCTAATTAAAAAATATGTTGATTACGCATTATTTTCTTTGTCCTGATGCTTAACATCTTTTCTGGGATACCATTTTATTAATGTCAGGTTGAAATTTGTTTGCCACAGAAGCTTTCATCAATGATGATAAATTTTGATCAGATAACCTCGAACGGTGAGGTGTTTTTGTAGCTTTCATTATGAAAAAGACTGCTCATAGAGACCAGTGCATGCAAACATAGCTAGAATTCTGGCTGCAAATTTCCACAATTCAACATACTGTTCAGAGTAAATAAGTGTACAATTTTGGCACAGCCATTTCAATATACTTCGATTTCAAATAAGAATCTGACTGCTATTCTATCAGCTCTAGTTGCACATTTCCAGCAGCATTTTCAGAATCAAATGAGAATGAAGATACAACACACGAAAATTCTTGCTCTTATGTAACGAAGTCACGAAAATGGTCATTGAAAGCATCTACTAATGATTCTAGGTGTAAGACATTCAACAAATGTCGCAACCGTATTTAATCTTTTTAGTTCCTGACATGTTGAAAGTGAACAAGATTTTCACTTCCTATTTGGTTTATCCACAGTCCTAATTTTGCTTGAAATCATTTCAAATGATTACATGCAGTTGTGACAATTTTGTCTTTACTTTAAAGTTTCAAATTCAAGTCTTGCAGGTGACCAGTGAGATCAACAGCTAATGCCGAATCCTGAACACATTCGTCAGTTTGGAAATGTTCAACATGTTCAGAAACAATACGATTTCCTCACGCAGTGCAAACAATCTCTTCAATATTATATGTCATGAGAGCCAGCGAACTTCTGTGTAGTAGGGAACACAATCAAATACGTGTCCAATGTCATCCAGAAAAATTTAAAATTGGCGAGTATTAAAACCACGGGCACGAATAAAATTGATAGTGACTGAAACCAGTCTTATGACATGTTGAAACTGTAATTGCTGTGCGCAGAATGTTTCTGCAATATTTTTGCAAGTAACTTTGCATCAAAACCATTTCATTTCATGGTTGGTGCGCCATACCTTGTTAGACTAGATAGCTTTACCAAAGATAAATTGTACTGCATTATCACCTCCTGTCATTTCTCAAAAACATCCTCGCTTGTTGTGGTGTTATGCATAGAACAGAACTCAAGTAGTTCCTCGTGTATGTCAAAATTCCTGCCGATGAAAATAATTCAAAATCAGCTATTTTGTTCTTTAATTGTTCACGCAACCTGACTGACATGTCATTTATTCTATCTGCCACAGTGTTCCTAGTTAACGCTATTTCTTTGAATGCTTTCACCTTTTCCGGACAAATTACTTCGGCTCTAACGACACACTCCATCATAAAATCACATTTATTAAATGATTTGCAATGGCTTACAATAAAGTTTGACAAAATGTAGCTTGCTTTCACTGCAGACTCACCCTCGTTGTTCAGTTTAACAAATACTATTTTTCAATTTGTTTGTCATCTCTTGTTTTCCAGCGTTTGACATGCCTGATCTAGACTGTTTAAATCTATTCCATATATAGATCTATTATATTTATATTTAATAATTAAATATAAAACCTTATTTTTTAATTTTTAAAAATATTTTTTTTGCACACCGCCATCCAAGATAGTACAGAAGGTGCGCACTATTAGTTTAGTCATTAGTGACTAGACTAGGAAGGACGTTGCCATTAGAGAAGAAGAGAACAAGTCTAGAGTCTCTAGAGCAGAAATGAAGATTCTATGCTGTGCTAAAGGCAGATGTCCTATTAGATGTGTTTGTCAAGTCTCCATTTAAATAAACACCTATGATACCTCTGAGTTATTTATAGATTATTTACTCTAGATTCTAGAACTAAGAAAAGGACTTTCACTCACTTTGAAAGTAGATTGAATCTAGAATAATCTAGAACTAGATAGAGTAACCAGCGTCAACAGACAGCGACGTTTTGTAGGGCTAACCAAACAAACCACTTATTATAAATATAACTCCTTAATTTTAATGTTTATACCGGAATTGCTATATTGCTGCTGCGCAGGCACCATTTTATCCCACTTCCGACGCTGTGGTGCTTCCTTTTCCTTGAGAAGGCAAAGTTCATCCTCAGGTCAAAGTAGACAGATACGAAAAAAAAAATTTTTCCCTCTTGGTAAACAAGGGGAGGGGTCATGGGCTTAAAGCTATTTTTAAATCTGATGATGCATCAGCTCAACGAGACTACTATTTTTGGACTCTAAATAGACAAGGAAACACATGTGATTTATGAAATATGTTGTCAATTGAGCCTGAATTTTTTTAAAGGGGGGTGTCTGGTGTTCATAATGGATGTTAGTCTGTCAAGCTATCCGGACAACATAACTTTTCTATTGATAATAGTGCAACTAATGTATTGTTTAATATAATCTGGATGTAGACTAGATTAAAGTAATCTAGATTAGTTATAAAAGTTGTAAGATGCCAATTACATAAACTGAAGCATTTTTTTAAATCTTCACTAAGCGTAACAAGCTACAGGTAAAAATAGTGTCTAACCACCTTGATGTGACGTCAGGTACAAGCCAAGAATAAAGATCTGTGGACACCTCCCTCCTCCTAGACACTCTATAAAAGTAAAAAAAAAAAAAGAGAGAGAGAGAGGGAGGAGTGGACTAGCAATTATTGATCGTATCTGGGGTCAGGCCAATGACATGCTCTGAGCTTGTTATATGGGAACTTTACCTATGGAACCCCTCCCCCACGTCCACTAAGCATGCCTGAACACTGGAGAGGGATAAAGAGGGAGGAGTAGACTGCCAATGTGTAACCTCAGTTGTAGGGCTTGTAGGCACTGAGCATGCTTGTTAGATGGTGCATCTTACAACTTCTATAACTAATCTAGATTACCAATCTTACTCCTTGTAGATGGGCACACCAGTCACACATCCCTTTTGGAGACCTCTCTTATTAGTTCAGAAAAACAAAATAATCTTGTACTGCCACATGCCAGCGACATATTTCAGCCCCTTGACCAAGCCTTTTTTGGAGCAACCCTCTAGAATTGAATGTTCAACAAATCAATGCATTGAAACAATATTCAATTTTCATCTTTGATGAGATGACAAAATCTGAGTTAGTGATGTTAGATTAGCAGACCCAACAAAATCAAAGATTTCCTCATGATCTTCTGCAAAATGATTTGCTCCTCAGTAATCTGCCTGTTTAGGCTGTGATACCTACGACCAAAGGGACCTCTAGATTCTCGTGTGACTCTTGGTGGCACACTATCTGCACACATAATGCAAAAAAAATTGGCTAAAGCACAATTGAAAAACTTTAAATTTGTGTGCAGCTGGTGTGGCCCCAGTCTTGCGTTGTAACAGTAAATTTAGAGGTTCCTTACATGTTGCTATATTTTAAAATTTTAGTTTGATAATGAATTAATATGTATAAAAGTATATATATAAAATGTATACAAAGATATAAAAGTTGTAAATTAATCTATAAATAGACCTTCTTTTGTTTAAAAATTTAAACTTATTATTCAAAAATGTGAAGACCTTTATTATCATTTATTAATATTCTTATTTTTCTGTAATTAATAGCAGTGTGTATATTTCTTATCTTATATGATACAGACGTTCCTAAATTTATTTTATAAAGGTATATAAAATCTTCTTTTAGATATATCTTTCTTAAAAAAACTTTTTGTTTTTAATTCTGTATACATACAGTCAAGGTGTTATACCAATTGCATGCACTGATCTTTGTAGTGTGGCCAGCTACAGGTCAAACTAGAATGTCTAACCTTGTTGTGACATCATTTACAAGCCTAGAATGGAGATATCTGAAATCCTCCCCCTCGCCTTCCCTTCAAGTTTATTGAGCATGCTAGAAGAATGAAGGTGCTTCACAAAAAAAAAGGGAGGGGGGAGGAGTGGACTAACTATTGACTGTGGCAAGTTAGGTGAAGACAATTTACCTATGTACCCCCCCCCCCCCTGTCCACTAAGCATGCCAGAACACAAGAGAGGGAGGAGTAGGCTATGTGTGAACCCAGTTGTACTGCTTGTAGCCACTGAGCATACTTGTTAAATGGGGCACTTGACCTATATAAACCCTCCCCTTCCCCCCGTCCTTGAAAATGATTTATTTACCAATATTAAAGATTGAAATATATTTTTAAAAATACTCTGTGAAAGTTTCTGTTGACCCTTACACAGTGTTTGGTTTTCCTGACACGAAGAGAAATTGTTTGGTTTGCCTTACGCGCAACGATACCAACTCTACACCTCTCTGACCTTATATTTAATTTTAACAAGGCGTAGTGATACAATAAGTCGTATCTATTTTTATTGAAAAAAGGACGAGGAATCCATTGATACTATCAGTTTTTTCATAGGTTAGACCATTATGGAGCTATAAAAATTCAAAGTTGAAAATGGCCGCGACTTGGCTTAGCTTGTCCGACGACGCTGTTTTACTCTAGTAGATTCTAGTCATTAATAATCTAATTATCTATTATCTAGCTACTCATTATTGATTCTAGAAATCAAGTTACTAATCAAAATCATGTCAATCTGAATCTAGATCTAATCTACTATCTAGTCATCTGATTCTAGACCAATATAATTTTTTATAATAAATATTCAACTCAAGTACTGAAGTAGACTTAAGTCAAGTTAAGTAGATCTACTAATCAATAATCTAATCAGTGACTAATCTACTTCCTAGAGTCTAGTTAGTAGATCTATAAATTAGACCTAGATATTATCTCTAGAAGTGTCATAAATTTTTACCAATTAGTTATTATATCTATGGAACTTTTACCAAGGTGTTTCATATCCACCAACTTTTTTGGATTCTGTTGTTTTTTCAGTTTCTATTTCCATTTCTTCTACTTCTACTCCTTCTCCCGCCATTTTAATCTGACAGGGTCAAGGACAGATACTCTTTTGGAAAAAAGTTAACATAGTAACGCTCACTTGCATATGATTCAAATCTAAATCTATCAACTTGATGGTCCAACCATAGACATAAATAAATATAGACTGGCCGATTAAAGAGTTTTATAAAACGAAAATTTGTAACTTTCAATTTTGTGTACTTTATTATACAGCATTTATGAGCAGCATAAAAGTTAAGTATTCATATCTATTTCAGCCATAACCTATATTACATTATTTTCACTAGTGTTTTTTTTTAAATCTCTAAGAATGAAGATCATGCAATTTTTCATAATTCGGAAATCCGAATACAATAGATATACATGGTTTCAAGTTACATGAAGTTACTTCCTTCGGCCAGTCTATATTTATTAATGTCTATGGGTCCAACTCCAAATCTCCTTGCTACGGGCATTAGAGTCTATATCAGCGGTTCTCAACCTTTTAAGGTCGGCGACCCCTTTCAGAATCCCCCACTCTGACGCGACCCTCTAACACACACGCACACACAGCAATAGAAGAATAGACAAAAACAATCTATTTTATATGGTCTTAGGCGACCCCTGGCAAATTGTCAATCGACCCCCAAATTGTCAATCGACCCCCAAGGGGGTCGCGATCCACAGGTTGAGAACCCCTGGTCTATATCCTAGAGAATAATTTAATTTTGATCAGTGACACCATGCGTCATGTCATATAGAATTGGTTTCATGGTATTAAAGAACATAACCTATATCCTGAGTTTCTTATGTCATTCATATGTAGGCCCATAATATGGGTGCAGCCAGGGTTTTTTTTTTCGGGGGGGGGGGGGGCTGTGTGTGTGTGCGTGTACGTACGTAATTAATCTTCATTCTTGCGGAAGACGATTATTGTACCCTAGAATAGGTTCTTCCTGGAGTATCACCACGATTTTTTTTCATAAAAATACACTAATTCTAAAACAATTATGTAAATATAAGGGAGGCAATGTTACAATATGTTAACAAAGAATGACACTTTTTTTGGGTGTTTTTAGTATCACTAAGTCAAATATATTTATAAAATGTACAAGAAATGTTCACAACAAATATAAATATTAGTTAAAGGTATTTTTTTCTGGTCAACTAAAAGAAAACATTTATATTTGTTTATAAAGGCTAAGAATGCACTTGGTATGTAAATATTACGCACATTTTTTAAAATGGACTTTATATGCAGCGACTTTCGTGCAGTAGCGTAACGCCGCGGCATGATAGTGCTAAACTAATTCCTAAAAAAATAAAAACAATAATCAGATTTTATTTATTTTTTGTTTAGTGCCCCCATCTGGATAAAAGCCGCTTATTTTGTGCGTTTTCTTTGTTGCTCGGTCTGTCCATCACGTTTATATAAAAAAAAACACTAAACGCTATTGAAAATCTGATTTAACCTTAAATGTTCCTTCCAAAACTTTGCAATAGTTTTTAAGTATCTATAATAGATTGTTCTGAATTTTTTTGTGAAAAAACAAATCAATGCTAACGAATGTTTGTTTGCTCTTCTAACTTATATTACATGTAATTTCCTTCCTACATTCCAATGAACTATGAAGAACTTGAAGTTGTTCCGGAAGTTGTTTAAAAACAAATTATGTTAAATGATTATTTGAATTTGAAATAGCATCATTGACTTAAATTACCCTTATATTCTTGGACAAAAAGTCACTATAGTTTAATTATCGATATCCAATTGTTCCGTATTTTCAACTTTAAACAAATTTATGTCAAATGACTTTAAAAAAAAATATCGACAATAGGTTGTTCAGGATTTTAAAATAAGAAAGTAATTTACTAGAAAGATTATTGAAAAACACTTTTTAGACTAATTTATCATTGAATTTTCTTGCTCAAAAATTATATATATATAATATATATGTATATAATATATTTAAATGAATTCTATTAGAACTCAGTGCACTAGAGACTTTCATCATCATCATCATCACTCCTTTGAGTTCCTTATGGAACATAGGGCCTCGACAAAAACACGCCACTCTCCACGGTCTCTTGCTAAAAAACACGCCACTCTCCACGGTCTCTTGCTAGTTTTTTTTTATGGTTTTCCAGCTCTTCCCGGTCTTCCCTGCAGATTCAGACTTTTAACCCTCGTTAAATCCCTCGTGTTAATAAAAACTTTTTTTTGTTACTAGCCCATTGTGACGTAATGTAATTTTTTTTCCTTTGACGTCATATGAATGAATTCTTTAAATTAATGCTAAAAAAAAAAACTCGGTGCACCAATGTCTATGAATCCTCGATAACTGGCTGGTATTGATGAAATCATTTTTAGTCTAACTAGGCCGTGTGACGTAGTGAATTTTTTCCTTTGACTTCATATGGAATGAATTCTTCAAATAAAATGCTAAAACAACTCGTTATAGTAATGTTAATTAAACTTCGTTATCTGAACTCGTATTTTAAAAAGGCATGATAGCTAGATTTAGATCTAATCTAGATTTTTAAAATTAGATCTTGATTTTTTTACAGTGTATTTTTTTTAAACTAGATCTGGATTTATATTCTAATTAAAATCTTTGTAGAGTCTAGATCTAGAATTTCTAGGTCTAGTTTAGACTGATATAGACTAGACCAAGATATAGAATTTCAATTACTAGACTATTTTTAAATTTAATGTTGCATTCAGTCTATTGATAGATTATCTAGGATTTTTTTTTTTTTTTGCTTAAGTCTAATCTAAATTACATCTAAATGATTCCAAATTTATATTATAGATCTAGATCTAATAGATATAGATCTTAAGAGTGCTAAATCAGAAGTTTAGTTTATGTAGAGCTACATCCTTATTCTAGTTCCGTTTAAATGAAAATGCCAATAGCTCTGTTGATAGCTGTGCTTAAACGTCGAAGTACAAGCACGATATAGGCTATCAATGCTGAAAGATTATCCAAAATTGCTCGTCTGACATATTGTACATATCCGATAGAGATGACATGCCGTAATATGTAATATATCTATTTATCAATAATAGGTTATTAGTTTGTGACCAGTTTGTTATTAAGTTAAGAGCAATGCCTGGTCGAGTGGTTAGCTTGCTGAACTGATTATCTCGACGATCCCGGGTTGTTTGTTTGTTTTAATGTTTCGGGTGTTCCTTCAGAGTTGAAGATAGTTTACTTCCTAATCCAAACCTCCCGCAGGACGACGGGGGATGGGAGCGGGCAGGGTTTGAACCAGGAACCATCGATAAATCCAAGCGACAGTCCAGCGCGCAAACTGCACGACCAGGCAGGGTTATACCCTGCTTGCCGCAATCCTCGGTCGTCCAGCGAGAAGTTAATTATTTTTAAAATCCGAACATCCAAAACATGTAAAACAGAAACAAAACAAAATTTTTTTGTTTACAGAGGCAAATGAATCTTTGAAACATTATTACTTTTGACAATCAAAATTAAATATCGTCTTGAATATTCCTTGCGAATAGGCGGATCCAACATTGATCCGACTCCGACGGGGGCCGCCTCTGAGTTTGTGTGATAACACAAACTCTCTTTGTAATTTTGTTCAATTTCGACACATGACTTCCATACTATTCACTGCACTTTATTAATGGAGCCCAGCGGCTGGTAGAAATTTGTAACCTCTCTTGGCTACACTCTTGGAATTTGGTGATTGTAGTTTGCTTTTGATTTTATATGGAAATGGAAAGTTTTATCGCCAAAACCATTTGTTGGGGGGGGGGGGGGGGGAGGTTTAAATTTTTAAACTAAAAAAATCTCTTCATTTTTTTAAAAAACAAACCCCCATAGCTACGCTCATAGAATTTGGTGACTGTAGTTTGCTTTAGAATAATATGGAAGAGGTAGTTTTCAACCTCAAAACTATCTGTAAGGGGATTTCAAACTCAAAACTATCTGGAGGGGTGTTAAACTTAAAGCCCTCTGGAGAAGGGGGTTAAAACACAAAACCCCTCTAGGCTACGCTCATAGAATCTGGTATGCTTTAATATTATATTGAAGAAGGGGTTTTATAGTAAAAGAAAATTTATAAACTCAAAATCCCACTTGACTATGCTCTTGGAATTTGGGGATTTTCATTCGCATTTTTTTGTTTGTTTTATACCAATATCGTTACTAGGGTCGGTGTCACCCTCCCCCAATCAACCCCCCCACCCTTTCAAAAATATATATATATTTTTTTTTTTTTTTTTTTTTTTTTTTTTTGTTAAATTATAAATACTTTGAGCTCATTAATTGTTGTGACACTAGAATTATTCTCGATTCTATTTTAAAATTTATTGCTTAAGACATTTAATCAATATTTATTACATAGATTTAAAAAGTAAAATTATTTAATCTTGAAACGATAAACCTAGAATTGAACGGGCTTTTTTTTTTCCTAGTGGTTATTAAATAGCTTCTTATAAAAACGGTCTCATATTATACTAATGTTTCTTAAGTGCTTCAGATTTTCGTCCTGCGAGCAAAAGCCTGGAAAACCAACAAAAGGCTGTCAATCAGTTTCGTGTATTGGAACTTTCTGGGAAACAGCAAGACACTATGGCATCCCGCTACATTTTTTCGAGATTCTGAGAAATCTCTGCAGCTAATCAAGTTGTGTTTGAATAGACGATGGAATAACGGAGCTCTTCAACACCGAAACGTTTGTAAAACAATGGTAAGCCTATATCTTATTCATATTTCTCTTTCAGCTAGCCATCGGCGATGTCATTAAAACACGAATCAAGTTGCATTCCGTATCCCAAGGTATGAACCAAATGGACTTGGATTTGGCAGACGATATAGCATTACTTGAGAATAGAACTGAACATATACAAGCGATGATGGAGAGCCTCGATAGAGAAACATTCAAAGTTATGCGTATAGGCTGAAGATCAAGCGATACCCCCGTCAGGCGGCCTAACATTCATATTTGGCACTGACATATAAAATCTAGACTTATAATGTAACAATAACATTCACAGTCAACACATATCTTTTTCTTTTTGTCATTGTTTTCACAAGGACTCCTGTTGACCCTAATTGGTCGTGTGCTAGGTCGCAACGAATCTACGCCATTGGCCATGACAAGGAACAATAACTCTTTCAACTTTTCCAAGTTTTTTAGAAATTCCTCCGTGAAAATAGTGAGCTTGAGATCACAATGTGATCGGCGTGTATGATAGTCATTTAAATGTCACACTAAAAGTGATTCAACATTATTGCCTCTAGTGAAAAAGATAGTCTCTATTCTGCGAATTCGAAGTCTTCATCACATTGTTCTGTTGTCTTCTGGGATGAAATACATGTCATTTGTTACTATGGCCGAAGGTTAATTAGGGTTTTATGTGGCCAGCACAAAGACTAACCACCTTTAATTACTATTGTTAACGGCCGTTGACTTGTAGCACCAGACCGATGGTAGAACAACTAAACCGTTGTTGAAGAATTATATTTTAACTTGTAAAACTTGAAATAACTTGAATGAATAACTTGTTTTCTGAACAAAATTGAATATAACTTTTATTACAATAATAATACAACAGACAAATTCAACTTGAGATGAATAAATATAGTAGACTTTAAGAATAATACTCAAAGGTATTCTGAACAAAATCTAACTCACAAAATAAAAAAAAACACTTCTTTTCATTCTGGTTTTCTGAAGTCGCCTGGTATACCCAAGACAACTTACGACAGTGCCGCTTATCTTGCATCATTCACACTGCATAGCCACCAACCAATCGCTAACTTCTTCTCACCATCACCATAGAAACAGACATATATACACTTACCCCAGCTGATATCAGGTTTCCTTTAGAGTAGGGTGGATTCAGGGACGTCCTGAAAATCCCGAAATTCCAAATCTCGGTCTTCACCAAAATTTGAACCCATTACTGAAATCAAACGCTTCAGCACTGAACCACCACACACACCTTCAAGCATATTTGTAACAAAATTAAATTCAAATAAAATAGTATATAGACACAATCAAAAGCGCCAAAAGTGCTGCATCAGCCGGTGCGGATAGCTTATAGTTTTATTACTCTATGCAAAAAAAAAGTTTCTCTATAAATTCGTTTTTAACAATTCTAGAATGAACTTATTTAAGTTAGGTCAACAAGTTAAAAATGCGTGTCATTCTAATGTTTAAAATGTAGGATAAAAAAACAAAACATTTACAATATTTTGTAGAGTTTGTATAAAATTCAATATGCAATATCACCAGTTTTGAAAGTCATGTCTGTCCCATTTTCTATCTCAATAATTCGTGGATGAGATTTAGTTTTGAAAGTCATGTCTGTCCCATTTTCTATCTCAATAATTCGTGGATGAGATTTAATTTTGAGAGTCATGTCAGTCCTATTGTCTATCTCAATAATTCTTGGATGAGATTTAGTTTTGTAAGTCATGTCTGTCCCATCTTCTTTACAATAATTTGTGGATAAGATTTAGTTTTGAAAGTCATGTCTGTCCCATTTTCTATCTCAATAATTCGTGGATGAGCTTTAGTTTTGAAAGTCATGTCTGTCCCATTTTCTATCTCAATAATTCGTGGATGAGATTTAGTTTTGAAAAGCTTTTTTTTTCAAAACACGTCACAAATTCGCAGATGTTAAAAAAAAATGGTAGAAATATTTGTGATGTTTTGACCTGGGCAATGCTTCCCAGCCTCACCGTGGCGCTCATTAGAGGAATCGATTCGGTCAATTGGGAAGCAAAAGAACCCACGTTGGCTTCGCTTCTAATCCGAGCATCATGTGATACGAACCATCGGTAATAGGGATGTAATAATTTACATTTGCTTGAATCTTTCCCAGACAAAATTTGTTCAGACAGTCAGATGGAGGCAATCCTAGAATTCCAAGAGTCTTAGACTCAACACTCATGACAATTATAAAAAAAAGAGGAACAATTGCCATGTGAATTGTGTTACGTATCTAGGCATTGTTACCTAGATACTATTTTTTTTCTCTTGACCTGTAGGTTGTCTGCCCCTTGTGTAATAAGTTTTTTTTTATTTTATTTTTCACGGTGAGTCAAGCCACACAGACAGTGACCGGTCCTTGACCTATGTGTGTACCTCTGGTTGAAAGGAGGGTGGTTTTTTTTTTCTTCTGTCTCTTTGAAGAGCGTTCTAGATCTGGGAAATTGATGACTTATTTCTGTTCTAGAAATTACTAGATATCGACGCGCGGTAGATTATATAAAGACCGCTCGCGTAACGTTGACAGACAGACATACGGAGACAGCCGTGAGACAGAATAGCGGAGACATTGCGTGACCCGTGCGTGGTATACCAATTGATCGTGTAAGTTAAGATTTTTTTTTTTTCAAGGCCTTGCTTGTATTTGTAATTATATTTTCAAACTCTTGTATTGTAATATTTTTACATGCCATTTTTGTAAAAGGGTTTTGGTCAACCCTTCCATTTTGTATTGAGTTATATTATGATTAAACATTAAGTTGATATTTTACCTTCCGATTTCTGGTGTCATTTTTTTTTTGTTATTCATTGTAAGTCTTTGATTAAATTCAGACTTTAGATAAGTGACACAACTACCTTTTTCTATTGTCACGTTCCCCTAGGCAAGCCATTTAAAAGTAGAATTCAATTCGTAATACGTGACAATTGACATACGACGATAAGCCTTGGCTGCTCCTGACGACTACTCAGTCTTGGAATTTCTATAAAAATGTCGGCTTCTATGCAAATTATATTGTTCTGTTTCTACAGACCTATAAACATAGAAATGAATTGAGACTTCATCTTAAGTTCTACAGACTAATAAACATAGAAATTAATTGAGACTTCATCTTTCGTTAGAGTTGACATTAAAAGCTCTCATTTTAATACGTTTCAACCATAGACTTATAGATATATTGTATCTAGACTGGACATGGAGATCTTTTAAAACTACAAAAAATGTGATTTTTTTTATTTTTAAAGTTGAAACAAAGCGTTGTTTTGTAAAGTAGTTAAAAGACGTAAGGTTTTTTTTTCAACCCAACCTATGTAACATATAGGTTAATTCAATTTTTAAGATCTAAATCTAGTAATTGAACATAAAAGATAAGAGTACTCTCGTCTCATAAGTATTATTTTGCAATTTTTAGATACATAATCTAGAAAGATCTAGGTAATCAATTTATTTAAATGTACATAAGATGATTAAAATCAACAGACACGAATTATTTCGATCTAGGAATTTTGAAACATTATCTGAATGGAAACTAACTGGAAATGGCATTGTTTCAAATATTAGCGTGAATTTCTAGTTCTGTGCCCATTCCAAAGAAAATCCGAGAAATAATTTTGCATTATTTCTAAACTTTGAAAACTAAAGATCATTACTTTTCTAAGACAGAAAAGATTGATTGGGGTGACTTCCCTTAGAGTTTGAAAAAGAGTTACGTACATAAAAATCTATACATGTAGGTCTGTGAATCGATCAATCGCGGATAAGAATTTGTTTCCGGTTTCCAGTCTAGATATAATATATAAGTCTATGGTCTTATCCTTTCAAGTACTTTTTACAAAACCTTAAAAACAAATAATAATGTTATATAAACCTATTGGGGGCGCGGTGGTTGTGTGGTTAAGCGCTTGTCTTACAATCTTGGGTTTTGAGTTCAAAGCTCGGTCAAAACTAGGGTTAGGATTTTTAGGATGCCCGAGTACACAGAACTCTAATGAGTACCTGGCTTTAGTTGGGGAAAGTAAAGGCTGTTGGTCGTTGTGCTGACCACATGACATGATCTGAGAGGGGACCTTTACTTTACTTAATTACTTACTATAAACATATTAGTACGTAAATATTTTCTTCTTTTTGTCAAAAGTATTTTTTTCTATGTCTCAAAGTATTTTAGCTGTCGTTGAGAGAGTTCTTCGGCTGTTTTTTTAAATGATTTTTTTTTTAAGCCAGTTTCTGACAGGAGTTCTCTATGCCAGTAAAGCTAGTCTGATGCCTGAAATTGTCTATAAAATTAAAACTTTTGCTAAAAATATCTTACGCATCCTTAGTCCTAGATAAATGCCCCAACAAGCGCACTGACAAAATAAATATGTTCACTATACAGTTCATTAGGCGTTGGCCATAATATAATTATGAAGTGTTCATATTTAGACTATTAATCTAACAATAATATACATAATAATTTGATAATACATGAAAAGAAAGTGATTATCATGAGTAGGCAAATACATGTTAACACATAGGTCTGTGATACTTGAAAATACTCTCCACAATCAAAGAAATGGAATGTGACAATGATTTGTTGTACCAGTTATCGTTCTTTCTGTTTCAGTTCGTAATTCGTCACGTGAATGTGGACAGTTTACATATGACTTACTTGACTAACTGACTTAATCCTGTGCACTCCCCAGGGGAGCATAGGGCCGCAACCATTTCTGTACTCATGGTATACATGTTCATTTTAGTCAGTGTATTAGAATTAAAGCTATATATATATTTAAAACAATGACCATCATCTTTTATCTGTAGCTACTAACTTGTTTTCCTCGAGTCTTATATCAAGACTGTTAATTTTGATTTGGTTTATTTTTTTTATTGACTATTTTTGCTTGCTAAGTCTCTTCAACTTTTTTAACCTGTATTTTTAATGAAAGTAAAAATGCAACATGATGACTGTTTGGGAGGGGGGTTAAAAAGTTTAACTTCTTAGTTTTGGGCTGGGGAGGGGGGGGGGGAGTCCAATGTCTTGGTTATGTTTGTAAACGGAGACCCAACTTGAGGGTGCAACAAAAACTGTCCAATGTTAGACCAACGTGATGAGATGTACAAGAGAAATACGAGACGTTATGAATACAGCAGGAGGGAATGACGTCCACAAATGAACAGCTCTGGTAAATGGCAGTAAAAGTGTCAAGGTCAGATACAACTATAAGAATGGTTTGTGACACACATTTTATAATGAAAAATTCAAAGGGAAAATATTAGAGCATAGACATAAATAAATATTAGAGTTTTGTGACACAATTTTTGAAGTGATAGGCTCAACAAAATGAACGCGATATCGATGATGTCATTAAAACAAAATGTCACAGACGGTGGACCTTAGCAAATGGATCATTTGTAGAAACACTTAAAATACGAATTAATGTTTTGAACATTGACTACGGAAATTATGACAATAACTTTAAAAATTGTACACATTTTACTAAAATTTTACATTCACATTTAAAAATTCATAGGCAGGATAAATGTTTTAAACTCTGAAGAAATTTTAAGTCCGTGAACTCTCTCCGACTGACACCCGCACGAAGTCCAGACTGCCCAGGCGCTTAGGTCACGTAGTGAATGAATTTGCTTACTTCGTCTGGTCAACTCGTCTCTAACTGCTCGGACATAGGTCTGAAGCTGTCAACAGAGAGGAAATAGATTGTCAGTACTTCCATAGAGACACAAAGTTTGGAAAAGTTATAACAAAATCATGACAAGATGTTCAGATTTAGTATTAGACATCAGCGTCATCCAACTCTAATCAGGTATCTTGAGGAAAAGTGAGAATTATATTTTATTCAAATCATTTAATTTTCTATCAAGCTCCCTACTCCTACTCGCACACAAACTTTTGGTTACCTCCCCTAGGAACCGATGACAAAAAAATATGAACCGTGTTTGTTTCATGGTTCTAAATTTTCGGTTATGACTTCCACCACTAGTTGAGGCTACATTGAATGCAGACCATATTTTACCTTGTTTTTTTACTAAATAACTGATTGTAAAACTGTAAACATACCTTATGGGCACATTTATATTTTACTATAAGTCAAATTGTCCTTTTGATTTTCTTTTGAGGCATTTTTTGTTTATTATAGACTATCTATGGTAAGCTGCTCGAGGCTGATAAATCGGATTTGCGGGACATGAACTTCTATTTACGGACAGACCGAAAGTTTATGTTATAAAGTTAATGTTAAATGAGCGACATTTATTTTACTAGAGATAAAAATTGAATTTTCATAAATATTGTTTTGGTAGTAGAGTTACTAAATGGGAATGACGTGATCTCGATGAGATGCCACCCACAGCAAAGTCTTTAAGTTATTCATAAACTATTTATAGACCATTCATACCTCAATCCTTCTTTACTGCTGTAGTCTAGTAAATAATACTGATGAAGTATATGGATATGTTGATAGTGAGGTTCTCAAGAGACACGGTCTCAATTTTGTTATAGCAGTGATGCCCAACCTAATTTGACCAGAAGGTCATTATAATTTTCAACACTCATCTCGCGGGCCACATGAATGAAAAGTTATAAAATGAAATGAAATTGTTCTGAAACTATTTTGGTAGAAACCTATGGATTTGATGATTAATAGGTTATTTGACCATTATATTTTTTTTCCGCTTTAGAAAATACGTTCATTTCTCTACTTAAATGTGAGCAACACCGGCTCATTTTGTGGTCTCTTTTTGATAAATATTTCCATGGATCCTCCAATATCTAGGCATAGTTTAACAATCTTTTATTCGCGGCTCAAACCAAGAATGCAAACATATTAGTTATAAAATACCGTTTTTATGTTGTTGTTTTATCAAACAGCCACACTTTCTTTATAAAATAAATATGTTGGCTTATTATCATGTTCAACAAAAAAAATGAAGATGTTAACTTTTCCAGGTAGATTCTACATTTAGAGTCCCATTTCATAAACACACTAATATTAAAGATCCTGATAACAATCCATCAGAGAAAAAGTGAGGGCCCAAACGTAGGTAAAGATACATTTTTCAACTTTTTGTTTTGTTTGGAAGGTAGATTTCTAATCTTAGTGCCGACATTGCGGCGGGCCGGATGGAACCACGTCATCCGGCACGCGGGCCGTAGTTTGGGCATCACTGTGTTATAGAATAAAAAGTACGGCGTATTTCCAAGAAAAGTTCTTCGGCTCAGTAGTGGGTGACTGAAGACCGAAACCCTGTAATATGCTACGACTCAATTCCCAGCCATGATCGATGACTTTGAGAAATTCAGACAGGACTAGGTTTGAAGAGCTCACTGTTCACTCCTGTCCGTTGAGAGAAATCATTTTTAGCGGTTAAAGAGGGAAATGGAGTGGCCCGTCCGCTTTGAAATATTTATGGATTTCATTGTAGGTTAGAGAGTAGTCTCATAGTGTGCCCGACTTTGTTTAGGTTTAGCTTTTAAATAATGAGCAATTCATTTCATTTAGAACCTTCTGTACCCATGAATCAAACAGCTTTACATCTTATACATGTCAACCAGGGGCTCTGCGGAAGTTCGAGAGATGCAGGAATATAAATCATAGCAAACAGCATAGTGCTATTATCTGGAATAGCTTGAAATTCATCCATAAACAAATTCAAAAATAGAGTACCTGATCAGAAAGTGCTCTCCCGTGGTCTTTAACAAAGATATTCAGACAATCTCGGATGGACTCTGGTTTCATAAACATACACAGCCTACACATAGTCATGGAGTCTTTCAGATACTTGCCAGTCTCTGCAGGCTTGGAGTTGCCTGAAAGTTTCTGGAACAGCCGGTCAAAGTAGACATTGATAGCATACTTTCCGTCCACTTTGAGGTTCGGGTCCGCCCCGTGGCGCAGAACACACCGGACCATGGCCGGATTGACCCCTAGCGCTACGCTGGACTTTGCCAGCTGATGAAGCACAGTGCCTTGAATAGTCCTGGAGACAAAGAGTGGACAACTGAATCTGTGGCTCATCTAAATCTATAAAAATGTAAGCAAAGTTTTTCTTTGATATCATTCAGTGAAAGGTTTCATAAACGGCAAACTTGTGAGAAGATTGATAATATTGATGCAAAGCAATGGCTGGGAACAGGGCTGGATTTAAATATGTGGAGGCCCCACTAGCGGATCCAGAAATTTGGAGTAGGGGGGACGATTTTTTTTCTAAACCCTAACCCTAACGCACAGTAAACTCTAACCCTAAGCATAAACGTGCGTACAGCATATATATATACATGGGCGAAGCCAGGATTTTTTTTCGGGGGTGGGTTTTGGGGTGGGTTTTCCCCCCCCACCCCGCGAAAAAAAAAATTTATATGTATGTATGTGTGTGTGTGCATAATCTTTATTACATTCTGACCCTTCATTCTTTCGGAAAACGTTTATTGTGCTCTAGAATACATTCTTCCTGTAGTTAGTGGAAAAATTGTTGACTCCTCACCATTGCTAGCAAGGGGGTCTAGCGCTCCCCCAGCGCGGGGCGGATCCCCGCCGCCAAGCACTATTTCTGTTATTGAAAGCCAACAAAATGCATATGCTGAGGTATCTACTGTGCATTTTCCTGCTATTAAAAAGTGTTATTTCAAAAACCTAATGTGCTATTCTTACTGACTTAGACCCTCCCGCGCTGTTTCCACAAAAATCTGTCACTGGTAATGTCTGAAGGCTCTTCCACCTGCTCTGAGGACCTCCATGAATGCGTGGCGCCAAGTTGTACTATGATGTCCATCGCAACTCTTATTATTATGAGTAATTCATTTTGTCGGAGAACATGTCCTGCAAACCTCATGCGACGCTCTGTCTTACTAAGGGGTCGACTCCAGTTCGGCATAGGATTTCCTTGATTTAGACCCGATCTCTATAACTGACTCTTAAAATCTGTCTTAGCCATTTTTGTTGGACCACATTTAATGTTTTTCAATTTCGGCAGATGACTATTCACTGCACTTTATTAATGGAGCCCCGCCACTGGTAGAAATGTGTAGCCTCTCTTGACTACGCTCTTGGAATTAAGATTATATATCGAAAAGGGAAGTTTTATCGTCAAAATCATCTGTTGGGAATTTTAAACTAAAAAATCTCTGGAGTTGTTTTTTTTTTTAAATAAAACTACATTTAGCTACGGTCATAGTATTTGGTAACTGCAGTTTGCTTTAGAATAATATTGAAGATAGAGGTTTTCCACCTCAAAACGCTCTATAGGGGGATTTTAAACTCAAAATCACCTGGAGGAGTTTTAAACTATTAAAAAAGCCATCTGTAGGAGAGGGGTTTAAACTCAAAACCCTCAATTGGCTTAGCTATCATCAAATAATTTTAGTGTGTAATTTGCTTTTTAGCGGCCCACGTAAGGGGAAAAAGCCGCTATTAGGTTTGTGCAAAATGTCCGCCTGTCCGTCTGTCACACTCAGATCTCAAAAACTAGAAGAGATATGAAAAATATTTCACCATTAAATGCGGCTTGAAAAGTTTAGGTGCAACGGCTACTTTTGGTTTTCTAAAAGCATACCGTTTAATTTATAAAATTAATTATGCAAGCGATTTTTTTCATAAAAATACACCAATTCTAAAATAACTACGTCATTGTAAGGGAGGTAATGTTACAATATGCTAACAAAGATGGACAATATTTGTGTATTTTCAGTATCACTAAGTCAAATATATTTATAAAATGTAAAAAAAATGTTTACAACAAATATAAATAATAGTTAATGGTGTTTTTTCTTGTCAACTAGCTGATAAAATTAAAAGAAAACATTTCTGTTTGTTTATAAAGGCTAATAATGCACTTTGTATGTAAACATCACGCACATTTTTTAAAATGGACTTTTTAAGCAGCGACTTTCATGCAGAAGCGAAACAATACCACATGCACCTATACCAGACCAATTCCTTAAACTTTTTTAAAAAATCAGATTTTATTTATTTTTTGTTTAGTGCCCCCATCCGATAAAAGAAGCTTATTTTTGTGCGTTCTGTCTGTTGGTCGGTCTGTCCGTCACGATTAGATTAACAAATAGCAATAAAGGCTATTGTAAATCTGATTTAACCTTTAATTTTTCATTCAGGAATATTGCAATAGTTTTAAGTATCTATAATAGATTGTTCCTGTTGTTTTGTGAAAAACAAATCAATGCCAGCGAATAATTTTTTGCTCTTCTAACTTACATTAGATTTTATTTCCATGCTTAAACGTTGCAAGAAACACATGATCTTTAATACACTGTTCCGGTTTTGTTAATGTAAATAGCATATAAATGCTAAATAAAAATATCTATACTAATTTATATTTCATTAACTATTAAGTTATTCCGGATATTGTTTTATAAAAAATAAATTATGTCAAATGATTGTTTGAAATCTCCTAATTGACTAATATTACATTAATATTCTTTGACACTACGTCACTATAGTTTATTTATCAATATCAACTGTTCCGAATTTTTTACTTAAAACAAATTTGTCAAATGACTTTATTTTTTTTTTTTTAAATATCGACAATAAGTTGTTCAGGATTTTAAAATAAGAAAGTAATTTAGTAGAAACGATTATTGAAAATCAATTTTTAGACTTATTTTACAGTTAATTTTCTTGCCGAAACATAATAAAAGCTGTTTAATCGGTAAAGAATGTTCCGGATTTTGTTTTGAAAAAGAAATCGACCTACATTACCTTAATTTTCTTACAAATCGTCGCCAAAAATGATCCGAATTTTATAGGAAAAATCTAATAACGCTAATAAATGTTTGAAATCCCTCTTCTATTATCTAAAACAAATAATTTTCTCATTTACGACAATTGGTTTTTCCGGATTTTCAATGAAAAATATTTTAACTCTATTTATGTAAAATCACACATCTCTCTTACACTACATTACACTACAACTTTCTAGCTAAAACGTTAGAAAATCTAATTATCGTTAATATTAGGTTCCGTTTCTAAGGAAAACAACTTCCTAACACCAAAATATGGTTTGAAAATCTCTCCATAAGGCTATGGTACATCTAATTTTCATAACTGACCATCCCACAAATTTAATTAACGGTATTTGATTAATCTGGAATTCTTATTTTCTCTCCATATAAATATTTTCATATCCGGAACAATCTATTATAGAAACTTAAAACTAATGCGATGTTTCGGTAGGAAAATTAAATTTTAATCAGATTTTCAATAGCTTTTAGTCTTTTTTTTTCCTCGCTATTAACATGACGGACAGACAGACTAACAGACAAAACAAAAAAAAAAGCGTCTTTAATTCTTTTATTTATATGTTATATACATATTTAGTCTAACTAGCCCATCAAATGAAATGCTAAAAGAACTCACTCAGTGCACCAATGTCTATAAACCCTCGAGAAGCTGCTCGTATAGAAGACATTTTTTAGTCTAACTAGGACGTGTGACGTAATGGAATTTTTTCCTTTGACGTCATGTGGAGTTCATTATTTAAATGAAATGCTTAAAGATCTCACTCGGTGCACCAATGTCTATGAACACTCGACAAGCTGCTCGTATAGAAGACATTTTTTAGTCTAACTCGGCTGTGTGACGTAGTTATTTTTTTTTCCTTTGACGTCATATGCAGTTAATTCTTTAAATGAAATGCTTAAAGAAATCACTCGGTGCACCAATGTCTATGAACCCTCAACAAGCTGCACGTATAGATGATATTTTTTAGTCTAACTAGGCCGTGTGACGTAGTGGATTTTTTTCCTTTGACGTCATATGGAACAAATTCTTCAAATGAAATGCTAAAACAACTCGGTATAGTCATGTTTATTGAACCTCATAATGTGACTCGCATTTTAAAAAGACGTAATAGTTAGATTTAGATCTAGTCTAGATTTTGTACACTAGAGCTAGAGTTTTTATACTAGAGCTAGATTTTTTACACTAGAGCTAGATTTTTTACACTAGAGCTAGATTTTTTACACTAGAGCTAGATTTTTTAAACTAGATTTAGATTTAATTTTTAATAAAAATCATTGTAGAATCTAAATCTTGAATTTCTTGGTCTAGTTTAGAATGTTTGTTGTTTTACATGTTTCGGATGTTCCTTCGGAGTTATAGTCCAAACCTCCCGTAGGAAGACGGTGGATGGGAGCGGGCAGGGTTTAAATCTGGGACCATCGATAAATCCAAAAGACAGTCCAGCGCGCAAACCGCACAACCAGACAGCCATGATTTAGACTATAATTTTTATTTCTAGACTTAAAGTGTAGATTTTTATTTCTAAAGTCTAGATTGTCAATATGTCAATATTGCAATGTTATAAAATACTAAAACTAATCTACTATTTACAAATTTAATATTGCGATTAGTCTATTAATTGATTATCTAGTGTGTGTTTTTTTTTTTACACAAATCTTATCTAAATTACATCTACATTATCCCAAATATATATTTATTATCTAGATCTAGTACACATAGATATTGAGAGTGCTAAATTAGAAGTTTAATTCAGGTAGATCTACATCCTTATTCTTGTTCCATTTAAATGAAAATGCTCAATACCAAAAGATTATCCAAAATCGCTCTTCTGACATATTGTACATATCCGGTAGTTGTCATTCCGTAATGTGTAGGTATATTATCAATAATAGGCTATTAGTTTGTAACCAGTTTGTCATTAGGTTAAAAGCAATACCTGGTCGTGCGGTTAGCGCGCAGGACTGATTATCTCGGCGGTCTCGTTTTCATACCCTGCTCGATGCCTTCCTCCGTCGACCAGCGGGAGATTTTACATTAAAAAAACTATTTTTTTTACAACGCCAATTGAATCTTTGAAACATTATTACTTTTAACAATCAAAACAAAATCACGTTTTGACTATTCTTTGCGAATATGCAGATCCGACAGGGATCCGTCTCCCACGGGGGCCGCCTCTGAGTTTGTGTGGCAGCACAAACTCTCTTTGTACTCTTGTTTTATTTTGAAAACGTATTTTTTTTAGCATCAAACTCCTCTCAAGGGGATTTGATAAAACTCAAAACCCCTTTTGGCAACGCTCATAGACTTTTGAGTGTGTAATTTGCTTTTTTTGTTGTTGTTGAAGAGGTGGTTTTTAGCTCTAAACATCGTGGAGGTGATTTTTAACAGGAAAAAACCGTTCTTGCTACGCTCATAGAACACAATGACTGATGTTTGGATAGTGTTATATTGAAGATGTGGGTATTGTAAATTTCGAAGGAGGTTTTAAAATCAAAATCTTCCTCAGCTATGCTCTGGAATATGGGGATTGTCGTTTGCATTATTTTTTTGGGGGGTTTTGTTTTACAGAAGAGGGGGTTTTGACTCTAAAACCCCTGGTAGTGGGTTTTAAACTCGAAGCCCCCTTGGCTGCGCTGGGGAAAGTGATGGTTTAGTATTGAAATCTCACCTAAAATTAACAGAATGAAAGCAAAAAATCAGTCACTTAATTCTGATTTCATGGGGGGGGGGGGGTGAACCCCAAACTTCCCCCCCCCCCTGGCTACGCCCATGCGTTTACATATATCAAATCGAAAGACAGCTGGCAAGGATTTGTCATCCAAGACCAAAAAAACCCCCAACTTTTATCATATTCTAGGCATTTACTAAATATAATGATAACTATAATAGTGTGCAAGTTAAAAACAAATCGTCACGACTAACATGCTATAGAATATTGAATTGCAAGCCTATAATAAAGCGCACATGGTTGGACATGAACTGCAGATTAGCCAATTCTAGTTTATTACAATAATAGCTTATCCTTATTACCTTTATTTCAGTGGAAGCACTACACGTTAAGTTGCTTCCTAACAGAAGTTAAGTGATTTGAAAGTGTAAAAAACTGGCTAAAATTTGGATTAGTCAGAATTCAGAGGAATGCTCGTACATGGTCAGCCATCAATTCCTGATAAGCCTAGGCTAGTCTACTACAACTGTACTTCAGTCACCAGTGGAAACACTACTTGTTCAGTTGTTAATTGGATTTTGATTGATCTGATGGTGCAAAAAATGGCTGGAATTTGTCTGCTCAGAATCCATCCAGGGGTGGGGGGGGTGTGTGCGAGTGCAGCCCCTTGCACTTCCCTGCGGGCGCCCATGCCAGGCATTCATCTAATCATCCATGAAATGATCCAGAGTCTCTTCGCGACTGAAGAGAACATATTGATTGGGCATACACTGACGATTAAAATTAGTTACTTGATTGGGCATACACTGACGATTAAAATTACTTACTTGATTGGGCATACACTGACGATTAAAATTAGTTACTTGATTGGGCATACACTGACGATTAAAATTAGTTACTTGATTGGGCATACATAGACGATTAAAATTAGTTGCTTGATTGGGCCTACATAAACAATTGGCTGCCTGGTCGTGCGGTTTGCGCGCTGGTCTGTCGTTCGTATTTATCGACGGTCGAATGTTCAAACCCTGCCCGCTCCCATCCCCCGTCGTCCTGCGGGAGGTTTGGACTAGGAAGTAAACTATCTTCAACTCTGAAGGAACATCCGAAACATGTAAAACATTTTACAAAACATTTTAAAAATTAAAAATAGTTGGATTTAAGTTAATTGATTGGGCATACACAAAACATTATGTTATTTTGGATATATTTTCACAATCTAATCTAGCTGCTTAATCAGGCACACAAATATAGTTTTTATTAGTTGCATTAGACATACACACACACACACCTACGTTTTTAAATGAATTACTTGAGCGAACACATTAATTTCTGACCTTTTCTCCGAGTGGCCGATGTGTCCCACGTGGTTCATACTAGCGTTGTTACCCATCAGCACCACTGCACAATCTTCCACGAACTTGATTGCCAGGGTCGGAGAGTCCAGATATTTCGAATATGTTTCGACAGTCTCCAACAGACAGTGCAAGGCGGAACTGAAGGCGGACCTCCCCGTTATCTTACTGGCGGCGAATTTAGGGTGTCGCTTTTCAAACTTCACTTCATCGAAGCAAGGGTCGGCGCCTTGCTTGAGAAGAATTCGCAGTGCCTAGAGGAGGAAAGAAAAGAAAAATACTGAGTAAAATTATGAAGCCACCAATAGACATTCTAATAAACAATCATTTTCACTAACAATCATTCTCACAAACAATCATACGTAGGCTTACAAACAATGATTTTCACAACAGTCATTATTACAAAGTACATATAATTCTCACAAACAGATATTGTCAACTTTTAGTGAGACTGTGACCCCCATTACCTTTCGTAACCCCTCCCCCCTTTCTATACTGGTGACCCTTTACCAAGAAACTGTAAAATAATTAATGAATATAATTTTATTAATAATCAATAAGCACAAATGACATAACACTCTTGCATTCTCATTTGTGTCTTTATGCGTGTTCTTATTTGTATTTTTATAAGTATTTTTATCTGTGTTTTTAATTGTGTTTTTATGTGTGTTCTTATCTGTGTTTTTAATTGTGTTCTTATGTGTGTTTTTAATTGTGTTCTTATGTGTGTTCTTGTCTGTGTTTTTAATTGTGTTCTTATGTGTGTGTTTTTAATTGTGTTCTTATCTGTGTTTTTAATTGTGTTCTTATCTGTGTTTTTAATTGTGTTCTTATGTGTGTTTTTAATTGTGTTCTTATGTGTGTTCTTATCTGTGTTTTTAATTGTGTTCTTATCTGTGTTTTTAATTGTGTTTTTATGTGTGTTCTTATCTGTGTTTTTAATTGTGTTCTTATGTGTGTTTTTAATTGTGTTCTTATGTGTGTTCTTGTCTGTGTTTTTAATTGTGTTCTTATGTGTGTTTTTAATTGTGTTCTTATGTGTGTTCTTATCTGAGTTTTTAATTGTGTTCTTATCTGTGTTTTTAATTGTGTTCTTATGTGTGTTCTTATCTGTGTTTTTAATTGTGTTCTTATCTGTGTTTTTAATTGTGTTCTTATGTGTGTTCTTATCTGTGTTCTTATGTGTGTTCCTATGTGTGTTTTTAATTGTGTTCTAATGTGTGTTTTTAATTGTGTTCTTATCTGTGTTTTTAAAGGTGTTCTTATCTGTGTTTTTAATTGTGTTCTTATGTGTGTTCTTATCTGTGTTTTTAATTGTGTTCTTATCTGTGTTTTTAATTGTGTTCTTATGTGTGTTTTCATTGTGTTCTTATCTGTGTTTTTAATTATGTTCTTATCTGTGTTTTTATTTGCATTCTTACTTTATTCTTACTTTTTTTGGTGTTAATATTTGTGTTCCTTTTCAATTATTAATGAATTTTATTTGATGATGAAATGTTTCTTATACAATAGTTGAACACAAAGATCGTCTGGACAAATAAAGAGCAGCCCTGGTTGGACACTGGTGCGGCTGTCTGCTTGGAATCGTGTTAAGAAAAGAACACTGAACACGATGTTCCTGTAGACTGGGTGTTGGTGTTGCCAAATAAACTGGACAGTATTAACTTCCTCCACTGTAAAGAACAATCTACAATCTTTCAAGTAAGAACAGGACACACACCTCTGTTAAATTACATCAGAACAAAATAAATTCCACACAACTCCCCCTTTGTAGACACTGCGCCCACCCTTATGAAACTGAATGCCCCTTCCTAATCCACCTTCCTAACCCTCCTTATGCAGACCTTGCTACCACTACAGCCCAACATAACCAACATTCTGTAGGGCAGTGCTGAACAACTGAAGATAACTGCACACTATTTTTCCTTGGCACATTCTGCACAAAAACTGACATCGCAGGAGCAAAAAACTGGCTAGAAGAAAAAAAAGAAGTAGAAGATTCTCTTGTTAGAGGGGGGGCCACGGAGGCGTTGGCTCTTGCCTTACATTTGTACAGACCTAACAGTGCACTGCTAGCTCAAGACATTTTACGTATTAATATTATAGCTAATCAAATATCTCCGTTTATCTTGCTTTTTGGTGAGCTTCTATCCTTTATCCACATTAAACCATGAGCATACTACCAAAGGCTCTCTCTATTTCTTCAAGTCATGTAGAATTCGCCTTACTTTGAATATACTGCTCGGATTACCATCAAAGTTTTCAACTAAAATGAATGAAAGTTGTGCTTGTTGTGTACATTTGGTGTAGATAGTAAGTCCAGGATACCATCCTAACTACAAGTTAGAGACACGTGACGTAAACCACACAGCATTGCGTTTAGCCGGTTGAAGGTATCAATGCAATATCAAATGGACATTCTTTGTTTTGTTTTGAAGGTATCAATGCAATATCAAATGGACATTCTTTGTTTTTGTTTTGAAGGTATCAATGCAATATCAAATGGACATTCTTTGTTTTGTTTTGAAGGTATCAATGCAATATCAAATGGACATTCTTTGTTTTGTTTTGAAGGTATCAATGCAATATCAAATGGACATTCTTTGTTTTGTTTTGAAGGTATCAATGCAATATCAAATGAACATTCTTTGTTTGAATTTGAATTCTATGTTTTGTTTTGAAGTTATCAATGCAATATCAAATGTATATTCTTTGTTTTGTTTTGAAGTTATTGATGCAACATCATATTAACACTCATTGTTTTGAAGTTATCGATGCAATATCAAATTTACATTTGTTGTTTTCTTTTCAATTTTTCAGACATTCCTTAAGGGTGGAATATTATTAACCCTTGCCTGAATCTCATGTGGGACGGCAAGGAATAGGTTGGGCGGGGCTCGAACCCGAGATATCGAGAAGACAGTTCAAAGCGCAAACCTCACGATCCATGCTTTGACAAAAGGAATACCACACATTTCTGGGTCGGCTCAACAGCACCAGGCCCCTTTGTAGCAGTATATCAGTCAATTGGTATAACTCTGCTTAAAATCTCTTGTAAAATGGGTTCTAGTTTTACAAAGTTTAAATCAACTCACTCAGTCTGGTAAAAAGTTTGTACACGTTATTTCTCCCACACCCAATCTCGGATCAAGTTCTAATTTTGCACAATTAATTCTGTTACAAAATAAGAAGGAAAGAAAAAATTAACCAATACTATTTACTATTGGTAATTAATCATTTCAATTTGTATCGAACAAGGGAAAGAAATCGTACTTGACAGATGTGATGGTATAAGTTGAATAATAGTCTCCTTATAAAGGCTTGAGCCCCAAGTTCAAGTCGTACAACTTTTTTTCATGCATTTAAAAAGCGATCACGATAATATTTATCAGATACTACCTTCTTTCCCCTTCTGGTTCAGACAAGTGATAGGATCATGGCATATTGAGAAAGCTAAAAGCATGAAATTGCGCCAAACAAAAATAATTGGAAAAAATATTTCTAATCGCACAGATTTATTATTTTTAGTCCACATCTATTACATGACTGTTTACAAACTAATTGATACAATTACTCTTAATTTAATGTACCAATCAGGCAACATGATATCCTTCAGAGTTTTGTATGTACAAGACTATGTGAACCAACTGAATGTGTCATCCACCCTGCGAGCAATTCTTTCTTTTGTTATCATCTTACCCTACTTTAAAAGTAGGAAATGTTCCATTAACAATATTTGATGCCCGGACTTTGACAGTGTTAAATTAATATATAAGCATACATGCATAGTCGTTGTCAGGGGATATGGTTCGGGATTCAGCCCCTCCCCCCAGTCGAAATGAGATTTCCCCACACAAACACACAGGGTGTGGAATTTTGTGACTATTGTTTTGCTTTAATTTTTTTTTAATGGAGGGGAGATTTTAAGGTTAAACGATGACTTGCACCAGCGTTGCCAATGGGATTGAGGTTAAAACCCCACTCTTCAATAAAAAAAAAAAGAAACAAACAAACAAAAATTATAGCCACCAAATTCCATGGGCGTAACCAAATGTTTTTTTTTTAGTTTAAAGCCCCCTAATAATAAAAACAAAAGCAAAGCTAAAAATCACTTAGATTTCATAAGAGAACAAAAGGGATGTTGTGGTTAACACCTCTTTTTCAAATACAATTTAATTAATATGTAATTATTGTGTACTTAATGTGTACTTACTATGCTCTTACTGTGTACTGACTATGCACTTATTGTGTACTTATTGTGTACTTACTGTGTACTTACTTTGATGTAATACTGAGTGTTGGAGTAGTCGTGAAAACAGAAAGCGTGGGTGAGGAGACTGTACATGGGGTAAGTCCGACATGGCACTTTAGCACCCACTTTGTGGCCGTGTTTGACTAGAACCTCTGTGGTCTGGGCCAACTTTGGATAACTTGAGGCTCCGTGTACCGAGGTGTAGGTGTACAGGACGTGGTAAAAGTTCATTCCCTTGAACATCTGCTTCGTGTCTCGCTTCTGCTGGAGGAGGAGGTCCAGACACTCGGGGCGCGCATAGTGGAGGCATACCTGCACGGCGCCCTCCCACTCTTCTCTGCTGGGCGCCTGCTCGTGAATAAGCATCGCCAAGGAGAGAGGGCTGTCAGCAATGCAAGCTAAGGTGTAGTCACTTTTGTCCAGGAGAGTATCCCCTGAATGCTTTTTCAGAACGCATTGGTTGAGAATGATTTTAACACATTGCAAGTGACCGGCACGCGAAGCAATGTCCAGAGGAGACGTGACCTGATTGGATACGTTTTTTAGCAATTCCGAAAGACTTTCGGTCTTGTAAAAGTTACCTGTCGAGTTATTGGGCAAAGAAGAGGATGATGATGATGAAGAACTGCTTGAACCAGCTCCAGACAGTCTAGTTGAATTCAGAACTGTGGATGTATTCATTTTGTTATTCTTAGCTAAAGAATCGATTACGGATTGTGGAAGTCGGATGGGAACTTTAGATGGATAATAATCGTCTGGGCGATGCTGCAGCAGGACCTGAAGCAAAGCTCTCTCTCCCAGCAGGGCCGCCAGGTGGCTGTACGGGTTCACTTCTGGTATGTGAGGCCGCACGAAAAAGTTGTGCTGCAACAGGAAGGCGACCAGCTCGGAGTTGTTGCCGAGTATTACGTGATGCATAAGGTCAAGGCCGTCTTCGTCCCGCCATGCCATGACATCACTGAGAGGAATGTGCTCGATGAGGCCACGCAATTTTCGAGATGTTTCTCCTTTCTTGGCAAACTGGATGAATGTGAGGATATCACTGGTGTGAGGATTCATCTTGAAGTCTTTTTAATGTCTGTTTCTGTTTTACATCTTGTAGACAGATTCTGAAAATTAAAAAAAAAAAAATTCACAGATTCTGCGTATTCCATTATTTTATTGAAATCCATTGAATTATTTCCTCGAAGCCTAATGCTTAAAAAAGGAAAAATTTTTTTAAAAAAGCTTATTTTGAATTAATCCTCTCTAATAAATCTAGACTAACAATAATTAATGTGTGATTGGGGAACACAAATATTGTTATTGTTTAGCAAAACTTTCATGCTTATAGCATGTTCATTGTTTTACGGTCCAAGCACTTTTGTGGATCAGTTGTGGAGAAAGAGGTGCTATCTGGGAGAAGGATTCCGCTCGTGGTTTTCAAAAGCTTATTTTTAAAAAAAAAGTTGCTTAGGTGTAAATTAGAACCCGAGGTCTAGAGCTTCAATGATGGGAGGCCGACATGTTTTGCCACTGAGCTATTCAATTACTTATTAAATTGTTTTGTAGTAAAAAAAAATGTATAAAACAAAATTAATTCAAAACAACTAATTGATTCATTAATGAATAATTGTGCAAAGATTCAAGACTGGGAAGTGGGAGGTGTGTGTAGCACGTGACCAACTGACCACGGGGGGAGTTCAAATAGAATTTAAAAAAAGATAATAAGAGAAATGTAATTTACTTTCTCAAAGCTAGGAACATCAATCAGTAAATACAATTTCCTGATGTTCGTGCATTCATATAATATTGTCATAAATCTAAGGAAGGCAACTCAGGAGGACAGGTGTGCATGAACAGGGCATCACAGAGACACAATGACAAGGTGTGCATGAACAGGGCATCACAAAGACACAATGACAAGGTGTGTATGAACAGGGCATCACAAAGACACAATGACAAGGTGTGCATGAACAGGACATCACAAAGATACAATAACAAGGTGTGCATGAAGTCCAGCTTGTTCTCAAGCTCCTTGACTTAAGGAGGAACTCCGTTTACTCTCTCAGCAGTGCGCGAGCTACACAGCAACTTCGGCACTAACTTGGATGGCACTGTTATAACAATAGGTTCAAAGGTAGATTGGCTAAAGACATATCCCGGACGTCTATATATTTAACGATCTAGCTCAATTTAAGAATAATAAAGTGCTCTAGTTCATTTCTATACAAATTTTCACTTCCACATAAATCTAATGTTCTAATTCACTTCCTTACAAATCTAATGTTCTAATTCACTTCCTTACAAATCTAATGTTCTAGTTTTTTCCAAACAAATCTAATGTTCTAATTCACTTCCTTACAAATCTGATGTTCTAATTCACTTCCTTACAAATCTAATGTTCTAATTCACTTCCTTACAAATCTAATGTTCTAATTCACTTCCTTACAAATCTAATGTTCTAATTCACTTCCTTACAAATCTAATGTTCTAATTCACTTCCTAACAAATCTAATGTTCTAATTCACTTCCTAACAAATATAATGTTCTAATTCACTTCCTAACAAATATAATGTTCTAATTCACTTCCTAACAAATATAATGTTCTAATTCACTTCCTAACAAATCTAATGTTCTAATTCACTTCCTTACAAATCTAATGTTCTAATTCACTTCCTAACAAATCTAATGTTCTAATTCACTTCCTAACAAATATAATGTTCTAATTCACTTCCTAACAAATATAATGTTCTAATTCACTTCCTAACAAATATAATGTTCTAATTCACTTCCTAACAAATATAATGTTCTAATTCACTTCCTTACAAATCTAATGTTCTAATTCACTTCCTTACAAATCTAATGTTCTAATTCACTTCCTAACAAATATAATGTTCTAATTCACTTCCTAACAAATCTAATGTTCTAATTCACTTCCTTACAAATCTAATGTTCTTGTTCACTGTCACAGAATTCTAGATCTAGGGTTTTATTCTTCGTTATTATTTTATATTCAAAACTTGATTAGTAATCTATAACGCCTTAGATTTAGACCTTTTCATAGAGTATGCTATGTATATATACACAGATACGTTCGTGCTTTCTAATCTCCGCCCACCTGCCAACTTTACCAGCTAATCCCATAATTACTTTCGTCCATACCAGAGTCTCTAAAGCATTTTTTTTTATTTCTGTCGTCCCGAATAGTGAAGTGAAAGGAAAAGAGACAAAAGTGACATTCTACTGCCAACTCTGCACTACATTAAACCTACATTCATTGACACTCCGTTTGTCTGCGAGGATTCTAAAAATATGCCACTTTTAGCGTTCTTTAGTGATGAACAAAAGCGTCATAACAAGTCAGCAAAATCATTGAAAATTAACACACAAAAAGATTTGCAACTCGTTTGTTATATCAAAACGCAAGCACTCTATATAACATAGGATGGATTGAAATAGACTAAATCAGAATTTTTTTTGTTTTCATTGACATATAGGTCAGTAGTTTTCAGTCTACCCCAATGAACATCAATAGGTCATGACTAAAGTAACTATACGGACAACAACAACAACAAAAAAACAACTTATTAATAATTAGAGTGTGTGTATGTGTTTCGTGTGTGAATGTTGTTCGTATTTGCATCTATATTGTTATTGTTACAGTAGTTACGCTCAGGTGATCAATTGTAGTCAAAACGAATTTCCCTTTGATTGGACCAATAAACAAATTTCTTATCCTAATAATAATCAATAAAAAGCTATCATTAAACCCTGAGATTGATAAGATTTAAACTCAAACAAGGCACTAAGGTTTATTTGTTAAACATATACAAACCTAGAATGCAATTTAGCTTCAGTGAGTTTCACTTAATGCATCCTCTGTAATAGAACTTAGAAAACATAGAGCAACTTGAATAAACCAAGGAAAGTTGTTTTTTTTTGAGGCTGCAGTGTTAATAAGAGTAAAACTATAAACAGTCCAAGACAGAAGATTTCAAACTAAAGTGGTAATAATACTTATAAATAATACTTATAAAATAATACTAGCCCTGCCCTTTTTTTAATCACACATACAGTATATTAAAATACTTGTAAGACATAAGAAGTAAATCCCATTTTTATTTCATATTTTAAGGCGAACTTAGATTTGACTGTAATCATTTTTTCTTGACGAATAACTCTCGAACATATAGCGGATCGATTATATCGGCCAGAACACGAGTACTATAGAAAAATACAAACTAACTCATAATGTATGTGTTCCAACTCCTCAGTCTAGCACGAGAGTGTCAGGGACATAAAAAACAACAATATTAGTTTACATCTATATCTTTAATTAGCATAACGCCTTAATTAAGACTAGAATATTTCAATAGAATGTTAAAATTTTATTTGGAACATCATTAGATTATTACATATTAGAGCCCCCCCCCCCCCCCCCCCTCAACATGAGGTTCTAATTAATTGTTACAAGAAAACAATTTACAATCTACTGATGAACATTTATGCTTCTTACAGTTCATCGGCTTATTTGAATTTTAGAATCGCTCCTTTAGCTCCTTCTGTCGACATATTCATCGATTGCCCAATACAAACATTATCTTGTTCTTATGATTATAGGAACTAGTCGCTCATAGAAATTCATTTTTCCTGAAAGGCAAGAGTGGTCGTGTGTATAGAAATCGATTACTTAAATTGTATCGCATTAGTGAATACCATTCAACTCTAATTCTTCGATATCCGCGTTAAGCTAAGCACCATGCGGCTGCTGGATTCTATTGTATTTTGGACCATGGCGTTGAAGAGTCCAAACAATGTACAAATCCGTACTTGTATAATTTAATTAGGAAATAGAATATAGCAGATTGAAAAAGAAAGCACGGGTTGTGAAGTGTTTGTTAACTTCAAACTTCATTGAATCTTGAATGTATCGACTACATGCTTGGTGAAGTGTCGTCTGCTGCATGCACTGAACTATATCATATATGGGTTTGGCTTTCATCGCTCATTGAGTAGAATTGATAAGGAAAATAACAAGCTAGTCATAAATGAAATTACAAAATGGAGGAACTTTTGCTTTAGCTAGTCAAAGTAGAGAACAGGAAAAAAAGGAAAAAAAAAGACAATACTAATTTAAATGCCTTGTAATTGTATAACTTTCACAAGCAATAGTACCGGTATGTTACATGTGGTCACAAACATTCGTTAGAGTACACTCACCACTAACGTCATAATAGAACTTATTATATTTTTGTTCAGCAACACATTACTTCACTATGTACAGTCTTTTCATAGTCATTATAGTCTTATAATAGTCATTATGCCAACAGTTCACCACTCTATCAATTTCTGATCACCACTTTATCGCACCACTAATCTATCTCCTCTTCATCACAGCATTATTAAATCATCACATTACTAATCAATCACCAATTCATCACATCAATAATCAATCACTACTTCATTGCATCACTATATCAATCATCAATTCATCACATAATTAATCTATTATCATTTCATCACATCACTATTAAATCCCCAAATCATCACATTACTAATCAATCACCACTTCATCAGATCACTAATCAATCACCACTTCATCAGATCACTAATCAATCACCACTTCATCAGATCACTAATCAATCACCACTTCATCAGATCACTAATCAATCACCACTTCATCAGATCACTAATCATTCACCACTTCATCAGATCACTAATCAATCACCACTTCATCAGATCACTAATCAATCACCACTTCATCAGATCACTAATCAATCACCACTTTATCAGATCACTAATCAATCACCACTTCACCAGATCACTAATAAGTCACCACTTCATCAGATCACTAATCAATCGCCACTTCATCACTTCACTAATCAATTGCCACTTCATCACTTCACTAATCAATTGCCACTTCATCACATCACGAATCAATCACCACTTCATCACATCACTAATCAATCACCACTTCATCACTTCACTAATCAATCGCCACTTCGTCACATCACTAATCAATCGCCACTTCGTCACATCACTAATCACTAGCAATTTCATCAGATCACTAATCAATCGCCACTTCGTCACATAACTAATCAATAGCCATTTCATTAGATCACCTTACGACGCACCCATTCCACACTTCTGACGAATAGTGAAACACTCCACCCGACCCAGAAGCTTTTGATTTTTATCTTTCTCAAACCACACATCTACATCTAGACTTGTCTACCACTACACTCATACCAATAAAAGACTGCTCTACCACTACACTCATACCAATAAAAGACTGCTCTACCACTACACTCATACCAATAAAAGGCTGCTCTACCACTACATTCATACCAATAAAAGACTGCTCTACCACTACACTCATACCAATAAAAGACTGCTCTACCACTACACTCATACCAATAAAAGACTGCTCTACACTTTCGTGATTCAACACAAACAAATGAGACTATCAATTTTGTTTTGATTCATCGATAACGCAGGTCAGAGTGATCTGATTTCTGTCTTAATGTGGTGCTGGGCAGATAGACAAACATGTCTATTATAGGTGTGTATCTCCTTCGGACACTTTTTTAAAGGGGGACAATTATGAAAGGCGTTGCTTTAACTAACGTAATCAGATCTAGATCTACTTTGGTGTGTGTGTGTGACAGACAATTACCATAGTCTACCTACAACCATTCAGTTTTTCTATGGAATGTGATAATTTGAGTCTACATGTTGGATAATTTTTTTTCTTTCTAACGCAAATTTCGATAGAAATCTATTGACATTTTATTCATTTCCTTTCTCACCCAGAATTTATCGTTCACCCTACTCCAATGAGCTCAATTGTTAAAGCAGACATGTTCTCCATCGTTAAAAATAAAACCCATAGGCTAATGATATTTTTTTCAACATTATGGGAAGCAACTTCTCACGTCTGCTAAAGCTCCATTAGCTTAATGACCGTATTTTCGTATTGACTTTTCTTGTATTCGACGTCTTGATTAGCTATTAGATCAAGTTTTGTTATTCTTCACTGCATTGTTAAAAATACAATGTGACGTCAAACGCATTGTGTGTAAAAAAAATAAAAAAAATCACAAACATAAAACAGAGTAAGAGGAAAGAATCGTGTCACGTGATCGTCTCTTCTTGCTGTTTGTTGTGTCTGCTTTGTTTTGTTTTTATTTCAAAATCTGCCATGAACGACGGCCTCGTGGGTCAAAGTAATAAATTAGCGCAACACATATAAGAAGAATTTGCCGGTCTTATTTTATGGTCTTATGTAGGCTAGATGTTGTTGTTTTTTTCTAGCGGCCCCTTGAAACGGGAAAAGTCTGTCTGTCCGTCCGTCCGCCCGTCTGTTACACTCAGATCTCAAAAACTATAAAAAAGTTATTGAAAACCGATCTCAAGATATTTTGCAGCTAGCAAAGTTCTGGTGCAACGGCTACTTTAAAAAAATTAATTAGGCAAGCTATCAAATTAAACAAATTGTTCTCCTGATTAATATAACATGCTTATGCCAAAAACGACCAAAACTATCACTATCGCTATTAGGTTAGTCACTGATGGTTTAGAGACAAAAGGGAAATAACGCCAAAAGGTTGTTAGATTTCGCTATTCTAAGCTATATCACATTTAATTTTCTCGCCAAAACATCAAAAAAGTCTATTTATTGAAAATAGGTTGTTCTGGATTTTATTTGTAGATTAATAACAAATTAACGCCAAAGAAATGTTTGAATTTGCTCTTTACATTCATTATTTTACGTGGCTAAAATTTCATCATCGATACCAGGTTGTTCCGGATTTTATTTTAAAGAAATTTCGCCAAATAGCTGTTTGAACTTCCTCTTCTAACTTATATGACATTTGATTTTTTTGCTAAAATGTCGCAAAATCTTATTAATGATCGTTGGTTCTGATTAATTTTTTTATTTTTTTTTTGATCATTTTTATTTTTTAATTTTTTAAAGCAAAAATGTAGCAAAAATATCATTATTGGTAATAGGTTCCTCCGATTTTTTAAAAATAGAAAATAAAACCTACATTATTTTTCAATTTAAAAATAAATTAACGCCAAAAGATTCATTAAAATCTCTTTTCTGAATTAATAATAGTAATAATAATAATACTAATAATCTTTATTATCCATGAGGAAGTTTGTCTTACAATTTGAGCATTACACCAAACAAGAACTTTATAACTATAGAAAACAAAAAAAAGTCTCACACCAGTTTCACTCAAACGTTACATGTGATATCTGGAAAAAGTTTAATGGCAGTTTGTGTGTCTGTTTGGTTTTGTAATTGGTGTCATGTTTCTCTTTTGTGATGGTCAAATGTTCAAATCCTCACACGTTTTTTTAAGGCAAAGCTCGTATCAGCTCACTCCACTAGTCTGTCTGGTACACACGTTATTGCTCCCACTGAAACTTTACAATTAGAATTTTTAAATTTTTTACTGGGATTTTTTAAAGTTTATTTAAGAATGTTTCTTTCGAACAAATGACAATTGTGTCCGAATGTCTATACGACTAATTATTAATAAGTACTTAGATTCGTCACTCGATCAAATGATTTGTTTGAGAACCATGCTAGATGGCCTTTTGCCTAGTTGCAACAATTGAAAACATTGGTTTAAATGTTGTAACACCTCGTGTACAAGAGTTGATTAGCTCTCGTGATTCCTTCTCTCTTGCTTACAAAGACACAGAGTTGAGTCTCAGTCTGACGTAAGTACACACATTTCATGAAAGTACAACACCCAGGCAGGTAAACAGACAGATTTCATGAAAGTACAACACCCAGGAAGGTAAACAGACAGATTTCATGAAAGTACCACCCAGGCAGGTAAACAGACAGATTTCATGAAAGTACCACCCAGGCAGGTAAACAGACAGATTTCATGAAAGTACCACCCAGGCAGGTAAACAGACAGATTTCAATAGTTTCAGAAAGAACATCAGAATGAATTTCTATCAAAGACAAATGACAGAGAAGAATGGAGAAAGAAGGTTGACAGATCTTGTGGGGTGCCCCAGCGGTCCTGCAGACCAAAGGATAGGTGAAAGTGAATGTTAAGTTACATGTGAACCTGGCCTAACTGATGTCTTATAATGAATATCTAATTGTTTTGTAAAATTAAACAAACAAAAATTTTCTTTACTTAAGTGTTCTGTAGTTATACAGCCCGTCAGCAGTTCACGGGATAATATGAAAAACTAATTATTAATTGTTGTTTTAAATTATGTTCCAACTTATAAGCACACTAAATAGATTTTTCTCTAGAAAAAAAAGTAAACATTATTTGTGTAAATGTAATTGTTAGTATAACAGAACTTATTTAACTTCGCAATACAAATGTAAACAAAATTTTTTTTTGAAAAAAATCTAAAACCATTTGCATAAATGTGTCAAAAATATGGTAAATAATAATCTCCCCTTCTAAAAAACCTCAAGTGTTTGTTACTATTAATAGTGAAATGGTTGCATAAATGATTTAAAGAAAAAAAAATTCGCTTTCAGAAAAGAAAAAAAGTAGCCATTGCATCAGAACTTTGAATCTTTTCTAGTTAACGAGATCAAACGGGACAGACGGACGAACAGACATTCCACACAAAACTAATAGCGTCTTTTCCCCTTTCGGGGGCCGCTAAAAAAACATGTACATCTTTTTAGGTATACTTGGACAAATGAGCAGGATAACAAAGAGGTTAATGACGACTTGGTAGATAAGGTAAGGTAAGGAAAAGGTAAATCAACATAGGGATAAGGTAAATCAACATAGGGATAAAGTAGATCAACATAGGGATACAGTAGATCAACATAGGGATAAAAAAGTTCAACATAGGGATACAGTAGATCAACATAGGGATAAAGAAGTTCAACATAGGGATACAGTAGATCAACATAGGGATAAAGAAGTTCAACATAGGGATAAAGTAGATCAACATAGGGATAAAGTAGATAAACTTAGGGATAAAGTAGATCAACATAGGGATAAAGTAGATATACTTAGGGATAAAGTAGATCAACTTTGAGATAAAGTAGACCAACATAGGGATAAAGTAGATCAACATAGGGATAAAGTAGATCAACTTAGAAATAAAATAGATCAACATAGGGATAAATAGATCAACATAGAAATAAAGTAGATCAACATAGGGATAAAGTAGATCAACTTAGAAATAAAGTAGATCAACATAGGGATAAAGTAGATCAACATAGAGATAAAGAAGATCAATATAGGGATAAATTAGATCAACTTGGGGATAAAGTAGACCAACATAGGGATAAAGTAGATCAACATAGAGATAAAGAAGATCAACATAGGGATAAAGTAGATCAACTTAGAAATAAAGTAGATCAACATAGGGATAAATAGATCAACATAGAAATAAAGTAGATCAACATAGGGATAAAGTTGATCAACTTAGAAATAAAGTAGATCAACATAGGGATAAAGTAGATCAACATAGAGATAAAGAAGATCAATATAGGGATAAGTTAGATCAACTTGGGGATAAAGTAGATCAACATAGAGATAAAGAAGATCAACATAGAGATAAAGAAGATCAACATAGGGATAAAGTAGATCAACTTAGAAATAAAGTAGATCAACATAGGGATAAATAGATCAACATAGAAATAAAGTAGATCAACATAGGGATAAAGTAGATCAACTTAGAAATAAAGTAGATCAACATAGGGATAAAGTAGATCAACATAGAGATAAAGAAGATCAACATAGAGATAAAGAAGATCAACATAGAGATAAAGAAGATCAACATAGGGATAAAGTAGATCAACTTAGAAATAAAGATCAACATAGAGATAAAGTAGATCAACATAGAGATAAAGAAGATCAACATAGGGATAAATTAGATCAACATAGAGATAAAGAAGATCAACATTGGGATAAAGTAGATCAGCATAGAAATAAAGTAGATCAACATAGGGATAAAGTAGATCAACTTAGAGATAAGTAGAACAACATATGGATAAAGTAGATCAACTTAGAAATAAAGAAGATCAACATAGGGATAAAGTAGATCAACTTAGAAATAAAGTAGATCAACATAGGGATAAATAGATCAACATAGAAATAAAGTAGATCAACATAGGGATAAAGTAGATCTACATAGAAATAAAGAAGATCAACATAAGGATAAAGTAGATCAACTTAGAAATAAAGTAGATCAACATAGGGATAAAGTAGATCTACATAGAAATAAAGAAGATCAACATAGGGATAAAGTAGATCAACTTAGAAATAAAGTAGATCAACATAGGGATAAACAGATCAACATAGAAATAAAGTAGATCAACATAGGGATAAAGTAGATCAACTTAGAGATAAAGTAGATCAACATAGGGATAAATTAGATCAACTTAGAGATAAAGTAGACCAACATAGGGATAAAGTAGATTAACTTAAGAATAAAGTAGTTCAAAGTAGGGATAAAGTAGATCGACATCCAGTGTGTTAGACTATCAATGAGCAACTTTTTTGTAAAATGCAACACGATGATATGAACTGGTTTATAAATGATTAGCACATGTGTGGCGTTGCTGAGGTAGACTTATCTAGAGTTTTAAAAAAAACCACTTGAGCACCTCGCTCTAGAAACATTTCATTTGATCTTTAAATACTTAAGCCCTGGTCGTGGTCATAATAACGACAGTAGTATGATGTCATACACTAAAAATGTCCTAGCGGCCCAAACATAAAGCTATTCTGTTAGGTCGAGCTCGTGTTTGGTTTCATTGTTTATTTAAGAGTGTAACTAATCGTTGAACGTATCCAGCACGAGAGCTGACCAAGCGAGAAAATGTAGGACTTCCGTTGAGTTTACAAACCCATGACCAGTTCTGGTTCAAGTGAGCTTTGTAATGGATGAACATGCGCAGTTCAAATATGGTCATTTTGACCTTTTAGCTTGCACGTGAAACGGAAAGGTCTGATGGGAAGCACATCTTTCGACCTTGACATTGGTGCCCGATGCAACGTTTTAATACATTATATGTGTGCTTTCTCTCTACCCTTCCAAAACGGTATATATCTATCGAGAATGTTTCATTGGGATATTTACTATATTTAGCTGTATTCACACATTTGTACACTTGAAAGACTAGGTCTCAGGGAATGTTGACAGTGGGACTAACCACCAGTCATTGGACCAAATATGCTCACTCAGAATTGTCATAAACACAGTAATAATGCTAATAGTTCACTGTCAACAAATATATGTAAATAATAGGCCATTATAATCGAGAAACAATTGATCTTATAAAACTTTTACACGTATGAATTTTGGGATTGCACTCTTGACTTCAACGAATTACTATTACTCTATAGTCTACAGTTAGTCGTAACATCACCAATATTCGTGTACGAAGAGCATGGTCACGTGATTACCAGCCATGTGATCACTAATCATGATATGCCTAGTTAGGTCATCCCTAGTCATAAATACTCGATCCCACATCTCTTAAGGAAGCGAAGAGGGGGGGGGGAGATATCGGAGAATCATCGGTTGGCTACATTCCATGCATACGCAAGTTCCTGTTATCACATGCTGTCATGGTAACGTCAATTTCAGTTCCGGGTAAACATCTTTGTCCGACATTTTGACATGACCTCCCATGTTATCTTTACTAGTGGGATAGGAATTCATTTTGTTCCTTTATCTCAATGAGAACCTGCAGATTTCAATATTTACATTGCCCCAGGGAATCCCCTCAATGTTTCATGCTCATTGTGCTTTTCTGAGAATTGATTTGGCATTAATCTTTTTTTGTTCGGTTTTCATGCAATTAGTTTAAAAAATAATCTCAAGTAATACTATTTTTTAAGATTATGTCCGGACAAAAACCTTTAAAACAACTGTCCATGTGGTCAAGAAAAACGCAAATAGCGATATCTCTCATTTGAATGGGCTATATTGTGGTAAGTGTGGCAGATTTGGACGCTAATACTCAGAATTAAAGATACGAAAGAAAATTATAAGAATGTATTTAGGTAAGTGATGCTCACATCTCTGTACAGTATTTCTATGTATGAGATCATCAATAGTCGCCTAGCCTGGTTATGGAGTCGTAGATCAATCTTCGTGGAAAGAGCTTGCGCCTTATGCGCCGAACGGCGCGCGAGGGCCTAAGTCTAAGTGTTGCTCAAACTTTTACAACCAAAAATGTTACGTTCACCTCCTACTTAGTCAGATAAGAGGTCGGGGGGGGGGGGGAGAGCTGTAAATTCACTCAGAGTTGTCGGGGGAAAAGACAAACCGCCAATCTTTTTTTTTTTATTTCTGAGCTTCAGAAACTCTTTCTACTGGCGTCTGCAACGCATTACTATTTCAAGTCAAGTAGAATTGATCCAAGAAGGGTTGGGACGAGTTCATACTTAGCTGTAGAGACAAGGCAGTGTGAACCGGTTGGGAATGAGCTTGATCGGCGTCTTCAGCAAGTCGTCTTGTGGCGGGCATGTTCAGTTCACGCAAAAGACGTCAATAGAACTGAGGTAATTTTCTCAAGAAACATTTGTCTGTTCTGACGTTAGAGGGTGTCAGACTCTACAATTGCGTTGGGGAAGACGCGCATTGAAATGTTTTCTTCAAAAGAACTTTTGTAAATCTCTTTTGTTGCTGATGTAATCACGAAAAATAGGTTTCGCTTAAAAGATGAAACAACGTCACTGAATTGAATTACTTTAACATTGGTAACAATGTCGCATCCGAATCTCCCCCTCTAGTGACGCCCCTGCTGATGTGTACACTATTGATTTTTTCTCTATCGATCTGCATACACTAATTATACACTATCGTTTGTAACAGTTGCTCCAATCTAGTATATACCAGAAGCTATATAAATCAAGGCATTATTGAGTCATGTTAAACATTTTAAACCAGCGAAACTTTATTTCCCTCTTCCCTGATGCGTCCCTTCAAACAAGCCCAAGTCTATGATATAGATGGATATGAATAAAAGTAGACATTGCCCAAATATCAACAAAATAAACAAATATGAGTAAAAGTAAACATCACCCAAATATCAACAAAGCAAAACAAATATGAATAAAACTAGACATAACTCAAATAATAATAATTTTATTTATAAAGCGCTGTTAACAAACAAAATGTAGGCTCAAGGCGCTGTAACAACATTCCAAACACAAGAGCTAACATGACAAACTAATCTAAAAAAAATTTAAACAGATAGGTCTTAATGTTCTTCTTAAAAGTGGTGTAGCATCAATGGGGAGTGAGTTCCAAACCTTTGGTCCGTGAACTGAAAAAGCCTGCAGACCGTAGCTTTTGAGGGAGAAACGTGGCACTACTAAAATCGTTGAGTCCATTGAGCGCAGGGCTCTCTGGGGGACATATGGAGTAATCAGTTCTCTAAGGTACAAGGGCATCTCGATGTTATATATATACTGATGACAAAGTGTGGCGACCTTGTAATCGATTCTCGCTTTCACGGGAAGCCAATGGAGCGTGTGCAAGAGCGTAGTGGCAGAATCTTGTCTATTTTTTTTTAAGGACTATTCGAGCGGCGTTGTTCTGTATACGTTGCAGCTTGGCTATTTTGTCATCAAGTATACCTGCTAGCACGGCGTTGCAGTAGTCAAGGCGGGAGAGTATGAATGCCACAGCCAGCGTTTTTGTTAACTCCGTTGTTAAATATGGTCGGATCTGGCCTAATCTGCGCAGCTGCAGATAAAGACCTTTGCAGAGCTGACTTATGTGTGGGTCGAAAGACAGTGTTGAGTCGAAAAAACTCCAAGATTCCGCACTACATGGACAAAAGGAACATGGCAGTTCGTGATAAAGAGAGAATCTGTGCTTTCAACTTTTGAGACATTGTTCCTAGTGCCAATCTTAATGTATGTAGTGGCCACGGTACACGGTTTTACCAAGCACATCAATCCCTCGGGCTATGAGTATCACTCTGCCACTGTTTATATAGATGCTTGTTAAACTAAAGGATAGTAAATGAATTCAAAAACTAATTAAATTTAATTAACGTGACTTAAATCTATCGAACTAAATACACCAATCTATAGACGAAATCTACACAAATCTAATGGTATAAGAAAGATCACTTAGCTCTAGAAAATAGCAACACAAAAATCCTCCAAAAAGAGAGACGAAAAAACACGACTGTTGCCTGCTGGCGCAACTTTTTGTTGCGCCAGCAGGCAGCAAAAATATTGACCGATGCATAACTATGAATAAAACTAGAGATAATCCAAATATTAAAAAGATGGATAACTATGAATAAAAATAGACATCGCCCAAATATCAATAAGTCGAAAAAAAAAAAAAAAATCCAAACCCTACTTTTAACCAAATCGCCTGCTGGTTTCGTGTTATGAGAGTCGTTCCCCTTTACATTCCAGTTTTGATCTTTAAAATCTGTATCGCATGAGATTACTCCAACAAACCAACGCGCGAGATAGCATACAGAACTGTGACAGGATATTTGCCTCTATTCAAGTCTGTTATCCGATGCTTAGGAAAACTTCAAAAGTGTAGTGTTGAGTCAACACACAATCACGTGACGAAGTCTTTTGCTAGTGTTTTGTTTAATAATAAAAAAAACAACAGTTGAAACTTTTGTTATCTTTTCTTTATAGCATAAATTTACAGTACACCGGTTTTGTTAATATTTACACCGGTCTTGCTCATTTGTAAATTGACACCGGCTCACATTATACAAACTCGGAATGAAAAGAGTGCCAAGGAGTCTGTTCTCTGAAGTTTTTTCTTGTTAATATCATTGATTCAAAAACAAAACTTTTAGCCTTTATTTTGAAGTTTAATTAATACAAAAGACCAAATGAGAACTATGGGAGAATAGGACAAAATAACCCTAACCCTAAGCATGAAGATAAACCCTAAGCATGAAGATATCAATATTTCCCGAATCAATTCTTTATTTCTGGTCAACATTAGATCCCTACTGGTTCTCATAATAAGACCCCTACTGGTTCTCAAAATAAGATAACTACTGGTTCTCAGAATAAGACTCCTACTGGTTCTCAGAATAAGATCCCTACTGGTTCTCAGAATAAGATCCCTACTGGTTCTCAGAATAAGATCCCTACTGGTTCTCAGAATAAGATCCCTACTGGTTCTCAGAATAAGATCCCTACTGGTTCTCAGAATAAGATCCCTACTGGTTCTCAGAATAAGATCCCTACTGGTTCTCAGAATAAGATCCCTACTGGTTCTCAGAATAAGATCCCTACTATTTACTAGTTTTACAAAGTTAACTAGAAAAGAAGGGCACACAACTTGTCTACTAAGAACTAATGTCAAAACTGGTTAGTAGCTCTATAGGCCTAGCACACAAATTAATAATCCAAAATAAGCTATTGAATTGTTCTCAGAATTAGATATATATTAGTTCGAATTGATCAATATTTGTTTTCAGGTCTCTATTTGTTCTTAGAATCGAATGTACGTTCTCTATTTGTTCTTAGAATCGAAATATCTGTACTCTATTTCTCAGAATTAGTTGTTGATTTGTTTCCAGAATCAGTTCTCTATTTGTTCTCAGAATTAGTTCTCTCTTTGTTATCATAATGGAATATCTGTACTCTATTTCTCAGAATTAGTTGTAACAAGTTGTTGATTTGTTCCCAGAATTAGTTCTCAGAATTAGTTCTCTATTTGTTCTTAGAAAAGAATATTTGTAATCTATTCCTCAGAATTAGTTCTCTGTTTGTTCACAGAATCAGTTCTTTATTTGTGTTCTTGATTTGTTCTTAGAACTAGATATTTGATCTTAAAATTAGATATATATTTGTGTCTTCCATTGGACAAGGAGAAAAACAAATTAGACAGATTAAAAACACAATTAGTCATGTCAGAAGTAACATTTTGATGTTGCAGATTCAATTCCAATTCGTTGAAAGCACAACTTAAACGAGAAGACAAAGAGACAAAATACAATAAATAATAAATCACAAGAAACTAGAAACTAAACCAAAGACAATTCGCCTCGAGATACAATTCTTAAAATACATTTAAAAAAAACAAACTTTTACGTAGCTAAAATGATTAACACGCAGCAATCTAATGCAAAAATATTAGGGGCATTCGATTCTGTATTTTAAATAAGAATGAAATTTTCAGATGCTGAAACCGGATACTCTACAAATAGAAAGAGAATACTTTGTTTAGGGCATCTGAATAATTTGTTTTGGGTATCTGAAATAAATAAATCTGAATACTTTGTTTAGGGTATCTCCCCATTCTGCAAATACCAACTGGTGACTCCTTTCATTCTTCTTATAGACCATGCACTCATAGACAATGCACTCATGCACTCAAAGCATGCTTCAATGCAAGAAAGAAAAGACTAACTCGATGCATACTACTACTAACAGACTATTAATTTATAGTGAATACTATCACAGGAAGAATGTATATTTAGCTGGCGCTTTATCAAGATGGATTTATCTTTAATGTTGTAGTGGCCATCTTCACCTGTTTTATATAACTATAATGTCTATTGAACGATTAGATACAAATAAGTTCTGAATGATATTCAAAATAATATGTTACTTCTGCATTACTGATCAATATGTCACATCTGGTAGCAGACGAGGCTCAGGAAATATAGTGACTGTATAAGGAGATGCGAGCATGATTTGATTTGAATGTCAGGGACGAATTTAAAAGTGGGCAGGCGGGGCTACCCCCCCCTTCCCGGAGACTACACAATATAGGGGCCTCCAAATTAGAAATAAAAACAATAAAAATGTAAATTATTTTTTAAAAAATCTTATACTAAGTGTAGTTTCATCAATTAGTTTGGATCATCAGTCATGTGATTAAAGTTGTATTATATCTAGACTAAATATAAAAAAATCTGTGCAATTAGAAATATTTTACCAATAGTTTTTGTTTAATGCAATACGCTATGTTCCTAACATTTGTCCAAACCAATTGGGATAGTTGTGTGTGGAGGGAGTGAAAGGTTGAAGTAACTGTAACAGCTTTTTAAATGCATTCTATATTTAAAAATAAAAAAAAAACGGTACGACTTGAATTCGAACTCGAAGGCTCAAGCCTCCTCAAGCCAATACACTAACCACTGTGCCAGCGAAGTGTTTATGAAAATAAAACGTTTTATAACTATCTATTCTTAGTTTCAAAATTTTAAACGACGACTTAATTCTCTGCACAAAGTATAAAGGGGATTAATTCAACTTATACCGCGACACCAGTCAAGTACAATTTCCTTCGATGCTTGTTCGATACCAAACAAATTAATTAATTAACTAATTGATTAGATTTATTTTATTGATTCTTGTTTTGTCTAGTACAAGAAATAATTGTGCAAAGTTTCATCTTGATCCGAGATTGGGTGTCGAAGAAATAATGTGTTCAAACTTTTGACAAGACAGACAGCGTCAGTTGATATAAGCTTTGTAAAAAAAAAAAGATCCAAAATTTGACTGGCCACAAGCTTTTATGTTTTATTTTTTAAATATTTTTTTCTATGTTTGAAGTGTAGGAGACTGCACCATAACTACTGCTTCTCTCATTACATCAATCATACAACGTAACAGATTGTATGTGAATTAAGGAGTATTTAGTTAGTTTGTCAGACAAGGAGTATCTATTGAGACAGTATGTCAGACAAGGAATATCTATAAGACAGTATGTCAGACAAGGAATATCTATGAGACAGTATGTCAGAGAAGGAATATGTACAAGAAATCATATGATGCAAGTAGTATCTAAAAGATATTTTATGATACAAAAAAGTATCTAAATGATAATATATAATAAAGGAATATATACCAGAAAGTATGTGATACAATTCGTATATACAAGATAATATATGATACAAAACGTATCTACATGATACTATATGATAAAGGTGTATCTACAAGATAATATTTAGTGAAGTGTCTCATTAAATTTTTAAAAAATAAATTAAATAAATTGTAAAATGTTTAAAACAGACACAAAATAGAGCAGTGAGATTCATAACAAATGAATATTCACATTTGACTAGAGTAACACCTATAGTAAAATCACTAAATTTAGAAAACCTTCAGGACAGAAGACTTAAAAGTAAAGTAGCAATTATACATAAAACACTGAACAATAATCTTCAAATACAAAAACAAAATTTAATAAAATACTCTGAAAGACACAAAGATAAAGGCACATTCCTCGTCCCATATGCTAGGTCAAATTTGTACAAATACTCCTTCTTCCCTAGTGCTATTAGAGCATGGAATGGGTTGCCTGAGCTAGCTAGGAAAACCAGTGACTTGGCAGAATTTAAGTCATTGATTAATATGCATGACTAAATGCATGACGCGTAGGACGTAATCATCTTCTTTTTTGAAGTAACGTCTGTATTATATAAGATAAGATAATCGTTCAATCGATATTTTTCTTTGAACTGCAGAACTATTGATTGATCTTTTTCTAGTGGAATTGATAATGCATTATATTGAACGCGGTCCTTTTGTTGATACAGCATTATTGATAATATAAACTGATAGTTTGATTTTTATAACGAGAGAGATCTAAAATATCGCGTGTGGACATTGAATGATTGAGTATTTCCTCTTGCATTAACCCTGCATTCCCCCCACACACATTCCTTACCACTCTATTCCTTTTTGAGCGGCCCTCGAAGGCGCTATTAGTTTTGTGTGGTCTGTCTGTCCGTTCATTCCTCAAATTTAGTTCAATCTCAAAAACTAGATAAGATATTGAAAATTTGATTTCATGATATTTTGCAATGGTTACCTTTATTTTCTGAAATCAAATTTTTTTTTGTCTCGCCGTAGTACAAAAATTAAATTACGTGCTTTCTGTTATACGAGCTAAATTACGTTCATTTTTTAGTTTTAAAAATAAAGAATTCCTTTTGTTTAATATAATACAGACTACAGACAATCTAAACAAGACTTGAGGCCATGGAAGCGCTTCAATAATCATCAACTAGATGATCATTTAATAACACAATAACAATCGAGTCAATGAAAACATATGAACATTAACAATGTAATACTATTACAACATAAATAGATCTCTCCGCATCTTGCGGTATCACCGTCAGCCGTACTAACAATAGAATCCTACCAGGACTACTTTCACCCTGCGCACGTCTATTTGGTGTTTAGGGAGGGAGGATGATGGTAGCTGATACTTGCTGGCTTCTGACAGTCCGGATGAAAATATTGAATCCTATCTTTTTACCTACTTGGGGGGACCTTTTAGGGAGACGATTCTGAGCTTGCGTTTCCACTCAAACTCGCCATTCTGGTGGAGGGGTTGGGCTAGGATGTAATAATCTTCAATTCTGAGTAAACATTCGAAACGTAAAACGTACAAGCCATGAGAGGTCAGAATATTGGCTGAGACCAGAATATTGGCTGAGACCAGAATATTGGCTGAGACCAGAATATTGGCTGAGACCAGATTACTGGCTGAGACCAGAATACTGGCTGAGACCAGAATATTGGCTGAGACCAGAATATTGGCATGCTTTCCTCGCCATCAGAAACTCGAGTGAGATGTGTGAAACTCACAGAATGACATTCATTAGTTTTCTCTTTCTCTTAGACAAAAAGACAAGGAATAAATCATTTTCGTTGGCACTAAACTGTGCATCGATTGTTTCAATTAGTTTTTTGAACGCACACTATAGTCGGACACTCTCTGACTCAGCAGTGGCGTTGCTAGGGTGGCTAGGGTAAGGGAGGGGGCGGGTGAGGGGTCCGAATTCAAAAGTAACCTAACCCTAACCCGGGCCCCTACTTGAGGGATTCCCCCAAATGAAAGTTATTTTACATTATATGTTTAATATTACGCCTTTGTAATGTAATCTTGCTATTCACGTGGAGTCAACAAGACTAGACAGCATTGATCTAAAGGGTGTGACTGTGTGGCCTTTGTAGCACATAAAGCACGAAGTGAGGCCATAGGAATGGACCTCATTCACCAATCGTAAACAAACAACATTTAGCCACGTGATTCTCTATCTCTTCTATACAAATTACGATCTAATTTATTTTTATACACAATGGCTATCACATGACAGTTTTTCCCGTTGTTTTATCAATATTATCACGTGACTAAATGTTGTTTGTTTACGATTCGTGAATGAGGTCCATTGAGATTTGTCACTTGTGCATCATCTCGCCTACAAACAAAGGTATTGTTTACTAAAAGAGTCTTACTGATTTTTAGATTAGTATTTTTTTTTGTTAATTTTACTTATATACGGTACAAATTGAAATTTAGAAATATATTTATTAAGTACATTATCTCATGTCAAAATCCAGGGGCCCTAAAAAAGATCTATCCCCACGGCCCCCTAATCCCTAGCTTCGCCCCTGTGACTCAGATATTCTCTACATCTTATTTTTGAATTACAACTTTCTTTTGGAAGATGTTTTAAAATCAACTGTCGAGGACAGACACAGATGGCAAAAAGAGAATCGAGCATCGGCAGACAATCGTTATGTCTACACTGGTTGTTGCAAAGTATGTAGGTCGCAATTGGGGTTAATTAGCTACGTGAAAAACTGCCCTTTTCATTAATCTTCGGGCCCGAAGACAAGCCTTATAAGGCTTTTGCATATAACAATAACTACAAATTGAACTTAAATCTCAAATCTAATGGTAAAAAAAAAAAAACACACTATTGTTCTGTACATAATAGGTAGACCTAAGCACAAACACACACACTAAACATAGAAGATATGTAGACCTGTCATTCTTCTTAAAGACATAAAATGAACATAATGTGACTGAAACATTTCGCGTCTAAACGTCCCGCGTCATAACATCTGCGCCAAAACGTTCTGCTTCGAGGATAAGATTATCAATCTGTCTTTAAAATGATGCAACTTCAACCAAAAAAAAAAAAAAAAAAACACCTAAAAAGCTAAAAGATCATTAAAGGACGAATAAAGACATTTTTTCCCCCTCTATAATTTTGAAGGCTTAATATTAAGCTGTATATTGTGTATTATGATAAAACCTACACATATAAACACACAGCCCGACTACAGACATGCCAAGAGATAAACCTTTCAATGTTGTCAGGGTGTATAAGATCAAGTCAAGTCTAGATCAAGTAGAGACCTACAGATAACAGTGTTTTATTGACTTCTGCCACTAGAACTGTGACAAAGTCACAAGTCTGTTTCACCCCTTCAAATAGAGTAGAAACAATGCCACGTGCCAAATTCTTTCTTCTTTAATTTTAAAATGCCGAAATGATTTCTCATATTCTATTGTGATAAACAAGAATGTATTATAAGTCTAAACTAAATTATATTCTAGATCTAGTTTATACTATGATATACAATAATATTCTATTATATACATGGGCGTAGCCGGGGGTGGGGTTCAAACCCCCCTACCGAAATGAAATCCCCCCGCAGTGGGGGGGGGGGGGGCGGAATTTACTGACTGATTTTTTGCTTTGATTTTGTTTATTTTAGGTGAGATTTTAAAACTAAACCATCACCTGCCCCAGCACAGCCAAGGGGGTTTTGAGTTTAAAACTCCCTTCCAGGGGGGTTTGCAGTTAAATCCCCCTCTTGTATAAAACAACAACAAAAAAATGCTAATGACAATCCCCAAATTCCAAGGAAGATTTTGATGTTAAAACCCTCTGAAATTTACGATAAAACCCCCCCTTCAATATAAAAAAAAGCAAATTTTTAAAAAAACAACTCCACAGATTTTTAGTTTAAACCACCCCCAGCAGATGATTTTGACGAAAAAACTTCCCTTTTCGATATAAAATCTTAATTCCAAGAGCGTAGTCAAGAGAGGTTACACATTTCTCCGACAAAATGAATTACACATAATAAGAGTTGTGTTATGAAAATTATATTCTGTATCAGTTATCGTTCTTATGTTTACATGTGCTTGTAACTCGTCCGTGAGAATGTGTTCACGAAATGTGTGTTGTGTAGTCATTCAGTGTATTAAAGCCATAATATACAGACATGGTTTTCGACTCTCTTATCTTTATGTTCATAACAATTTAATACACTGAATCCAAAACTGTGAAGGTGTTAGAATTTCGAAATGGATAGGATATTTCGCCTAGAGAAGTTTGACATCGAGCCCACAGCACCTCAAGCAGCAGAGCATTGGCAGCACTGGTATGAAACGTTTAAAAATTTTATATCGGTAGTATCAGTAGACAATCTTGATACTAAGAAACTACTGATAAACTATATCTCTCCTGCTGTATATCAAATGATACTTGATAAAGCGACATTTGATGAAGCTATCCAGACTCTAAATGGCATCTACATTCAACCAAAGAATGAGGTGTTTGCTAGGCACAGGTTAGCTACTTGCAAACAAGAGCAAGGTCAAACGATAGACGCCTACATGCAGAAATTAAGAATTCTATCCAAAGATTGCAACTTCAAAGCGGTGACTGCTGAACAACACCGAGAAGAGGCTATTAGAGATTCGTTTATCAATGGACTAGTGTCCAACGTCTACTTGAAAAGACTGTTTTGAGTTTAAAGGACGCCTTCGAGGAGGCTCGCTTACTAGAACATGCTTATCAGCACTCATTACAGTAGGAATCATCACAGCCGGAAACTAATTACGCGGCAACTACTCTCACCAATTCTTCGGCTTCACCCCTGCCAAATGTAACGATTCCTCAAAGTGCAAGTAATTCACACACACATGAAATAAATGCATTAGCTAGCAAGTGTGTTTTTTTTTCTGAAGAAGTCAAAAGAACATTTGAAAGTTTGAAAAATGAGCTTGAAAAAGCCGCCGCATATACTATTCATCCGAATCGCCCTTTAACCGTTGAGACGGATGCTTCTGATATAGCCATTGCAGCTACCCTCAACCAAGATGGCCGGCCCGTCGCTTTCTTCTCTCGCTCATTAACAAAAAGTGAAAGAAAACATTCTTCAGTTGAGAAAGAAGCATATGCCATTGTTGAGTCGTTGAGGAAATGGAAACATTTCTTAGTTGGTAAAGCGTTCACACTTGTTACGGATCAGCGATCTGTCTCTTTCATGTATAACAGATCAAACAAAGGAAAAATTAAAAATTAAAAAATCCAAAGGTGGAAACTTGAACTCTCGTGTTTCCACTATGACGTCATCTATCGCCCTGGCAAGCAGAACACTGTAGCTGATACATTTACCAGAAACTATCTATCTGCCATAACTCGCAATGACCTTAAATTGCTGCACACTAGTCTTTGCCACCCGGGCGTTACTCGACTATTGCACTACGTAAGGACTAAAAATCTTCCATTTTCCTGTGATGACGTCAGAACTGTAATAGAACAATGTCAAGCTTGTGCAGAACTAAAGCCCTGTTTTTTTCGACAGCCGACCGGAGAACTGATTAAAGCAACTCAACCTTTTGAGAGAATTAGTATGGATTTCAAGGGACCTCTCCCTACTGTTTCAAGAAATAGATATCTACTTACCATTATAGATGAATTCTCTAGATTCCCATTTGCATTTGCATGTCCCGATATGTCTTCCTCTACGGTTGTTAAAAGTCTCAATGAACTATTCGCCCTATTTGGATTTCCAGCGTACGTCCACACTGACAGGGGAACTTCGTTTATGTCTATAGAGGTGCAGCATTTCCGCCACGAGAGAGGAATTGCAACCAGTAGAACGACCCCTTACAGTCCGAGAGGAAACGGACAAATAGAGAAACTTAACGAGACCTTATGGAAAGCCATCACCTTGGCTTTACATTCTAAGGAATTGGACATAGCTAAATGGGAACTAGTACTAAATGACGCTCTGCAGTCCATCCGGTCATTACTATGCACTGCAACTAACAGGACACCACATGAACGACTTCTTGGGTTCAACCGAAGAAGTGGTTCCGGGACATCCTTGCCAACATGGTTGACCAGTCCTGGTCCTGTCCTGCTGAAGAAGAACGTTAGATCATCTAAATATGATCCCATAACAGAGGAAGTTGATTTGGTAACATGCAGCCCTCAGTACGCTGTAATCCGAACACCAAACGGCCGAGAGGAAACTGTCTCATTACGAGTGTTAGCCCCTAGGGAGGAACAAAAAGTTATAGAAAATGAGAATCAGAGAAGAACAGAGCTTGATATTGGCTGCCCCATCCAAAGCTCACCTCCCAGGAATCAACCTACTGATTCTATCATGCCTGAAGAAACCACTAGCACCACCAAAGACATAGCCAGACCGTCCGAAACTCAAGCAGATGAAACTACACATACATACAATCTTAGAGTAAGGAGAACTAGGCCCAACTACAAAGTGTAAAAGCTCATCAGCTAACTAGAGCTCTTACTTTGACATTCAGTTTTGTCTCCAAAATGACATTTGTTTATTTTACTACTTTCATTTAGTTTTGTTGACTTGACTTTAATGTGATATTTGATCTATCATGTCATATTTTAATAATCTATTTGATTTACCATGTTATATCAACATGTTACATTATGTCATGCTGTTCTGCATTGTTTGTTTACTTGAATCTCTATTATTATTCTACACTTACTTAATTCTTTTATTGTTTATAATACTAGTTAGCATTATTTGAACCGGGGGTGAATGCTATGAAAATTATATTCTGTATCGGTTGTCGTTCTTAGGATTACATGTGCTTGTAACTCGTCCGTGAGAATGTGTTCACGAAATGTGTGTTGTGTAGTCATTCAGTGTATTAAAACCATACTATACAGACATGGTTTTCGACTCTTATCTTTATGTTCATAACAAGTTGCGATGACATTCTAGTACAACTTGGTGCCACACTTTCATGGAGGTCCTCAGAGCAGGTGGGAAGAGGCTTCAGACATTGCCAGTGACAGTTTTTTGTGGAAACAGCTAGCCGCCCAATGCGCCGAGCGGCGCTGGAGGATCTAAGTCAGTAAGAATAATTCATTAGGTTTTTGAAATAAAACTTTTAAATAGCAGGATAATGCACTGTAGATACTTTAGAATATGCATTTAGTTGGCTTTCAATACAAGAAATAGAGCTCCCAGTGCACCCCCAGACCCTCTGGCTGGCAAGGGCGAGGAGTCTACAAGTTTTCCACTAACTCCAGGAAGAACATATTCTAGGGAACAATAAACGTCTTCCGAAAGAAGGGTCAGAATGTAATAAAGATTAATCATGTACGCGCACACACACACACATACATACAAATATATATATATATATATATATATATATATATTGGCTAAAGGGGGGGGGGGGACTGCCCCAAAAAAAATCCTTGCTACGCCCATGATTCTATATCAAATTATCTATTATGTAAGAAAAATATAGTGTAGCTCTAATTTGATATTCGGGGATCTACTGAACACGTTTGTCAATGTAAATCAAGAAAAATTTTGAAAAATGTGAATTATTGGGCGATCCGAGCATTGAAATGTAGGCTTAATCAGTTATTTTAAATCAGAAGGCTGCGGGAATTCTGTTATAAGTTATAAAAATGGATTAATTTAATAATTTACACCTAGAATTAGCGCGGGTCCTTTGAAAGTGCGGGGCTCACTGAGGTCGCATAAGTTGCATTGGCCTAAGGCCGGCCCTGCAAAATAACGGCGTATGCTACGCCATGAGTCGAGTAGTAAATATCTTAGTGATCTGATTGTTTTGCAAAGGGCTAATGTCTTATTCAAATCCTCAAGAAATAAATACTTCCATAAAAATTGTTTCTTCCATTAGTCAAGCGTACTATAGTATTTGTACCATCCCGAAGTTTATGCGATAATATGAAAATCTACTAATTAATTGTTGTTTAAAATTATGTCCAACTTATAAACATAATAAATAGATTTTTTTTCTCTTTTTAAAAAGTAAACATTTATTTTTGTGTAAATGTTGTAGTTAGTAGGACAGAACGTACATAACTTTGCTATAACAAGGTTAAAAAAGACAGTTTGTGTGGAAACACAAACTCAAAATCGGCCCCCGAAGTGCTCCACCCAGGCAGGCTTCAATATTTTCAGAAAGAACATTCGAATGAAATTATATCAATGACAAATGAGAGATAAGAATGGAGAAAAAAGGTTAACAGATCTTGTGTAGTGCCCCAACGGTCCCGCAGATCAAAGGATAGGTGAAAGAAAATGTAAAGTTAGATGTGAACCTGGCCTAACTAGTTCCCCTTTCAGACCTTGTGGTCTATAGGGCAGATGATGTAAAGTTCATCTGTTTTGTGGCCTACGGTTAACGAGGGTGTCATGTAGCCAGCACAACGACCAACCGCCTTTACTTTTCCCCAATGTCAGGTACCCATTAGAGCTGAGTGGACTCTAGGCGACCGACGACTTTTTGGTTTTGAAAAAATTAGGAAAATGTAGTTTACAAGATTACTATTCATTTTAAATTAGGTCTAAATTATGAAGCATACTAATTAGCTTTTTCTCTTTAAAAAAACTGCTTGCATAACTGATTTTAAAAATTAGATGTTTTGCTTTCAGAAAAAAAAAATAGCCGTTACATCAGAACTTTAAATGGTCTAAAATATTGTGATGTCGGATTTTCAATATCTTTTCTAGTTTACGAGATCTAAACGGGACGGATGGACAGACGGACCGTCTTTTCCCCTTTCGGGGGCCGCTAAAAATGTAAACAAAAAAAATTTGCTTTGACGAAAAAATCTATAACCATATGTATAGATAAGTTATAAATATTGTATACCTCTACATCCCCTACAAAAGAGCGTTCCGTGTTTGTCACTATTAATAGTGAATCGTTGTAAAAGTGGTGTATTTTTTATGAAAAAACTGCTTGAGTAAATGATTTTAAAAATTAGTTTTTTCGCTTTCAGAAAAGAAAAAAGTAGCCGTTGGATCAGAACTTTGAGTGGTCTAAAATATTAAGATGTCGGATTTTCACTATCTTTTTTAGTTTACGAGATCTAATTGGACTGGACGGAGGAACGGACGGACGGACAGACAGACATTCCACACAAAACTAATTGCGTCTTTTCCACTTTCGGGGCCCGCTAAAAATCGCCTTCGCGCCCCCTTGACAGTGGCACCATTTGCGGCTTGAGAAACGCTGCTTTATTAGGTCAAACATGTCATTTATGCGATCTATTCCGGCTTCTGGCATATAGTCCTGTGAGTGATAAGAGTTGTTTATATGAGGACTTTCTATGAGCTGTTGATAGACTTAGACAAGTCCGAAAGTAAGATTGTTATCATTTGAAAAAACAAATCTGTTTAAGAAAGATTAGAAAGATTAGGTACACATGTTTTAGACTGTTTCCGAAATATTCCCTTTATGACTTCCTAGAACTTGCAGCTCGTGCCCAAGTGTTCTTAAAGATACAATTTATACATGAGGCCATATTTTGACTAGGACATTGATTAGATATTCATGTTACCTACAGACAGTCTGAGACAGTTGTTTCTCTTACCTTAAAACATACAGACTAGATTGACACATGAAATGCGTAGGAGGTACTTAGTTTCTCTAGTGAAGTAACGTCTATAATCTATGACATACGATGTAACAAAAATGGAAAAAAAAATGTCCTCAACAATAGAACTGAAAAATACACACATATGGCAAAGTGCTAGATTGAGCTAGAAAAAAATTGGTGAGGAATTCTCTGCGATGCATTAAGAAATACACAGCAAGACTAGATTCTATTTATTTGTCCCGCACTTTTGAATCAATCATGCTAATTGTGTAATTCAAAATTAAGACAAACTCAATTTACCCCGTCCTGTGTTTGTCAGTTGTGCCGGTAAATACATGTCAGGTGACTGGATAGTTTTGTGCTTGTGTGAAGCTATTTTTTCAACAATAGATGACACGTGATCTTGGGGTTTAGATGACAGACATTCGATGTCAGGACTGGGAGGGAGCTATATCTTTACATTTCTTGGCATGAGATTAAGTGACTGGCTTTGATTGGCGTGAGCTAATTGTTAGAAGCAGGATGAAATAAGAGATTACTTTAGATTAGATAAGATAAGATTAAATTTGGTTCGATATATATATATATATATATATATATATATAGATAGATAGATAGATAGATAGATAGATAGATAGATAGATAGATAGATAGATAGATAGATAGATAGATAGACAGATAGACATACATACATACATACATACATACATACATACATACATACAGACAGACAGACAGACAGACAGACAGACAGACAGATAGATAGATAGATAGATAGATAGACAGACAGACAGATAGATAGATAGATAGATAGATAGATAGATAGATAGATAGATAGATAGATAGATAGATAGATAGATAGATAGAAAACTTAAAGTGACTTCCAATACTTATCTACGTTAAGTGTCTCAAAATGTATTGAACGAATACACAAAAGACTTTATTCATAAAAATCCCCCACAGCCACATCCAATTCTTCGATCTAGTTAAATTTTCTTACTTGAAGAAACCCTTATTATTATCATTATTATTATTATCATAATTATTATTATTATTAAAGACTTACCCTTTCTTGTCAAATGTTTACATTAAAGTTTCAGTTTCTTTCCTAACACAAACGAACACAAGTGTCTCTTTCTAAAGTATATGGTCACAGCGCATAATAACTTGACTCATGAACTTATTATGTAGACAGTAGATCTATTGGTCAGGTATGTCGCTGAACAGGAACTAGTGTTGTGCAGATTTCAGAAACCTGCGTTGACTCGGTGGGGGTTTGTCATTCAAACATTCGATCTACAGATTACGATTGGCTCCCACCCAGATCGATCCTATCGATAAAGTGTTTACAGTGCGTCCAAATAAAGAAAGGATTTGAGTCTATGAACTGATCTGGAAGTGTAAACATTACAATAAATATAAAGTACAAAGCTCTCAAGAAACATGTTCAAGCTATTGAAAGCACATGTAGGCCTACATTAACTTATATAACTATCGAAAGCACATGTAGGCCTACATTAACTTATATAACTATCGAAAGCATATGTAGGCCTACATTAACTTATATAACTATTGAAAGCACATGTAGGCCTACATTAACTTATATAACTATTGAAAGCACATGTAGGCCTACATTAACTTATATAACTATCGAAAGCACATGTAGGCCTACATTAACTTATATACTATCGAAAGCACATGTAGGCCTACATTAACTTATATAACTATCGAAAGCACATGTAGGCCTACATTAACTTATATAACTATTGAAAGCACATGTAGGCCTACATTAACTTATATAACTATTGAAAGCGCATGTAGGCCTACATTAACTTATATAACTATTGAAAGCGCATGTAGGCCTACATTAACTTCTATAACTATTGAAAGCGCATGTAGGCCTACATTAACTTATATAACTATTGAAAGCGAATGTAGGCCTACATTAACTTATATAACTATTGAAAGCGCATGTAGGCCTACATTAACTTATATAACTGTTGAAAGCGCATATAGGCCTACATTAACTTATATAACTGTTGAAAGCGCATGTAGGCCTACATTAACTGATATAACTGTTGAAAGCGCATGTAGGCCTACATTAACTTATATAACTGTTGAAAGCGCATGTAGGCCTACATTAACTTATATAACTGTTGAAAGCGCATGTAGGCCTACATTAACTTATATAACTATTGAAAGCGAATGTAGGCCTACATTAACTTATATAACTATTGAAAGCGCATGTAGGCCTACATTAACTTATATAACTATTGAAAGCGCATGTAGGCCTACATTAACTTATATAACTATTGAAAGCGCATGTAGGCCTACATTAACTTATATATATATATTGAAAGCACATGTAGGCCTACGATAACTTTTGTTTAAATTGTTTTGAAATTACAGACGTTCTCTAAAAAAAATGATTATATTTCTATGTTAATCTTATCTTACTTTGATAACAAACTAATTCTAGTAGCCTACATGTAAATAATTTCTTAAGTGTCTCACATCCTCAATTAATATAGACATAGACATAGTCAAATAGTCAATAGAACTTGTGGTCATGATAATCATAACGCTCTACTCTCTACAGATTGCCTTTCAACTGACTTTCACTGACCAATATTTATTGTTGTCCTAGACCTATAATGGCTGACGAAGTATCTTACAGTGTTTAATGGCAGTGTGAGAGAGTGTGTTAAAATGTGTCTGGGTGTGTGTGTGTGAGAGTCTGTGAGTGTGGCTTTGTGGATGAGTGAGAAAGTAAGTGAGAGCGTGTCTGGGAATATGTGTGAGAGTGTTTAAGAGAATATGTAATAGTGTGTCTCTGAGAATTTGTGAAAGTATCTGTAAGAGTGTGTCTCAGAATATGTGTATGAGAGTGTATATGTGTGAGTGTGGCTGTGTGATAGTATGTGAGTGTAAAATCCAGAATGTGTGAAAGAGTGTGTGAGAGTGTGTTTGTGGGAATGTGTGAGAGACTGTTGAGAGTGTCTCTAAGAATGTGTGAAAATTTTTGAGAGAAAGTGTGTGGTGTGTGTGGTAGCGGATCAAGATGAAATTTCGCACCGTCATTCTATGTTCCTGACAAGACATGAAGCAGTAAAACAAATAATTTATTAGTAAATTAATTTTTTACCTTTACCTATCCCTAAGTCTGTTGGACTGTTGGGGCACCAAGCAATATTTGTCGACCGTCTTTCTCCATTCCTCCCCGTCTTTTGCCTTGTTTAAAATCTCTATCAATGGTAGGCCCGTCCATTCTTTTATGTTGTCCTCCCATCGCTTTCTCTGTCTGCCTCTTATCTTCTTTTTCCTGGTACTGTTCCCTGTAGGAAGGTCTTTGCGAGCCCCGTGGATCTTGTAATATGGCCATATATTTTAAGCTTGCGTTTCTTTACAATAGTTAGCAGGTCATCATGGGGTCTGATCGCTGCAGTAACCCTGACTCGTGGTTTGTGATGCGGTTTTGAAAGTGATGCCTAGGATCCTTCTGTAGTATCTCAATTCCATTGCTAGGATCCTCCTCTCAAGCTCTGCAGTCAGCGTCCAAGACTCGCAAGCATATAAAAATGTGGCCATGACCAGGGAGCGCATCAGTCTGATTTTGGTGCCGAGGACCAAGCCCTTGTGATTCCAAATTATTTTCAGTTTTGAAAGGGCTGCTGTGGACTGTGCTATTCGGGCCAATAGTTCGGGTTTTGTTCCCTCATCTGAAACAATAGCTCCGAGGTATTTGAAGCTGTTAACACTAGTCAGCTTTTCACCTCCAATACTGATGCCTCTTTTAAAGCCCTGTTGGCTATTGGTCATAATTTGTTTTTTTTAAGCATTTATTTGCATTCCATATGCTGCGGAAGTCTTGTCAATGCTCATCACCAGGTTAGCTAGTTCTTCTTCCGTTCCATTCTAGGTCATCAATGTCATCTGCGAAGCTCAAGTTAGTGATTCTTCTTCCTCCAATGCTAACAGTACCGTCATAGCCCAATAAATAATTATTGCTTTATTTTTTGTTTGATATCGAAATAAGGGGAATAATGAGCGATTTAATCCTCTCGTTACGTTTTGACACGTATTTTCTCCTACTTCCCATTCTCGGATCAAGTTGAAATTTTGCATCATTATTCGAATAACTGTACACGAATCAATCCAAATATTAACCAATTAATTATTCAAAAAGTAATAATTAATTAATTTTGTTTTATATAGCAGAAAGGGAGCTAAACCCTGCTTTTTTAAATATGAATTTCAGTCATTAGCGGTTCTTTCCGTTAGACAAGTTTTTTTTCAAAAGGAATCCTTTGTTCTATTGCTTGCTTTTATTCCACAATCACAACAGGTTCAATACTCCAATTGTGCACTGATCAACAATCAGGCGGAATACAATGACTCTGAATTGGTCGCTTCAAAAGCTATGGGCGTAATTGAAATAGGTAAGTCAAGAAATCTATTTTTGTAATGACCTAGATCTGTTTACAACTAGGGAGGTGATGTTGTTTTTTTAATAATTAAAACCTTAGACGCTTGACAATAAGTAGAGAAGGATTATTATCTATCTGAGATTTCTGTTGTTCTTGAGATAAATGTATTGGAATAAACATTACAAATTAATGAGATGGAAATGAAAAAAAAAAGAGCTTTATATTTCTCTTGTTAGCACTATAAAGCTAATTTCTAAGCTCGTACATTTGTAGCACAATTTAATTGTATTATTTAGTTGGCAACACTTATGTTTTAGTACAGCCTCCGTGACTTTGTTAAACTTAAATGTGTCTATTTATTTCAAAAACAGCATTTTTAGTTCATGAAATATATCCCTATATATATATAATTCTCTTCGTCTCTAATAAACAAACAATTCAAGGGATTAACTACATAGACGGCGGCGAAAAGAACATCTAAATCAACCACCGGCGGACAATGGCTATGCCTGCGCTAGATGTGGGAAAATATGTAGATCACAGCTGGGGCTGCGTAGTCACTGGAAATACTGCATGTCTTATTAATCTTAGGACTCCAAGACAAGTCTTATATTTTTCTAAAATCTGTATATGTATGTGCATGCAATATGCATTGCATATGTAATTAATAGCTGTTGTAGATCTACATGACAAAAAAAAAACATGTTCATCATTTATTTATTTTTTTTTACATTCCTTTGATTGTGATAATTACCAAACTTTCTATAGGTCTATATATTAGCTACTAGCTGATAGCCGTGATTCGCTGCGTTGAAAATCGGAACCTAAATGTTTATTGTTAAACCTAAAATCATTTTTGTATCCACCAATACAACAGCCTATAGTACAAATCTAAGTCCAACGTACTTTTTGGTTTGACGAAACTTTCCCTTGTAATGAGTCTACGTTCACGACAAAGACATTGGAGAGCAAAGGGGCTAGAACAAGAATGGAGGTGTTCACGATCAACTGAACAATGTCAAGGACGCTTTATTGAACGTCACTGTTGCCAACTAAATGAACAAGAATTAAGCTCTAATTTTAACAATATTTCAATGCACGGCAGTTGATCTTCGAAACGAATTGTCTTCATTACCGCTAGTTAGTTTTTAAATACAAGTCATAGAATGAAAGTCTAATGCTTCCTCCATTTGAACTGTACAAATGAACTAATGAACAAAATGTGTACCGGTACCTCCGTAGAGAAAAAAAAAACGTTTAAGTACAGCATTTGAAGTGTTATCCCTTGATCTGTTACCTGCTATTTAGAGGCAAAGACCTGCCACATTTAGTTTTGTTCTTTTTTTTTTAAATCCTAGATCAAACTTCCCGCAGAACGGTGGGAGATGGCGGCGGGCAGGGTTTGAACTCGGGAACATCGAGACGACAATCCATAGCGCACACCACACCCTCAGGCAGCAATTCATTTGTTGTTTTTATTTCCCACTAGAGAGATTAGATTTTCTTTTCGTCGTCTGCGACTGTCCTCGGAAGCGAATTTTCTTTTGATCTCAATTGTATATTCCCGCGGCCTTTGTAAGTGACCTCCAGCTGTCCCGTTCTGAGGCCGCATGCAACCAGGTGCTCTCTTCAATGTCAAGTAAGGCAAGTTGGCGCCTAAGCTGGTCTTTAAGGCGTTTCCGTGGGACACCTCTGTTACGTCAACAGATAGATAGATCTGATATGTAGGTGTAGGGTTCATTGGGGTTTAGGTTATGTCCGAGCCGAGTATAATAGAAACACTGAGACACGAAAGTTCAAGTGTCGGGTGTATATGCTACATTCCAAGCCTAAGTTCAGCCTATTGTCTCAGACCGGACAAACGTGCGCATGGAACAAAAGAATTTGAAACAAGCTTTTTGTCCTCGTAAAACTAGTGAAGATAACTTTATGAGCCAATGCTTCGAAGGTGTCAAGCGTCTGTGTGTGTATGCCATGTGAAAAGTTATTTGCGTGTTTGTATGCCAGGTTGACTGTGTGTTTGTTTATAGGTCATGTAAATGTTTGTCTAGTGCTTAATGACAAGGGTGACTTAACACCCTGTCATAAATGTAAGTGTAAATGCATAATACATCTGGGCTGACAATATGTTCAGCAGTACCGGTAGTTTAGAAAAGATCCTTGTTACAAAGCGTATATCAACTCACTTTGTCTGGTCATATGTTTGTACAGGTTATTTCTCTCACAACTTATCTCGGATCAAGCTGAAATTATGCATAATTATTTCTTTACCTGACAAAAGAAAACACCAATGAGTTAATTAAATATTGGTAAATAATTCTTTTGTTTAGTATTTTAAACAAGTATTGAAGTATTACAAACTCATTATCCTAGCAATAAGTGGATCAGAGTTTACACGGATAGCTCATCCCATAAAGCCGCCACAAATGGAGGAGCTGGAATACTCATCGAATGGCCAGATGGAGGAAAAACAAAAATCCATTGCAACTGAAGAGTTCTCTGACAGCCACAGAGCAGAAAGGGAAGCACTAGAACTAGCTGCTACCATATTTGAAGTACCCCACACAGTCAATGCGAAATCAACCCTCCAAAGCTTGGAAAACTGATTCCTATAAAACGACTCAGGACAGCACTTACAAAGCTCAACAACAACAGCATAAAAACTTATTCCAGCTCATATAGAACTAGAAGGAAACGAGAAGGCTGACACACTAGCCAAGAGTGGTAGAACAAACTGACAAAAAACCATTGCACTCTATCCAGAAGAAAAGAAACTAATAGTAAATAAAATTAATGAGAAATGGACAAGCTCTCATCCACATCACAAGAAAGATTATGCGTATTAGAAGCTATCCCGACAAGATCAACGTCTAATCTTTCGACTCAGGACCGGACACAACAGAATGAGACAACATATGTACCGGACGCTCAAAATTGGAACCAGTGAAATCTGCCCATGTGGAGTGTCACCAGACTGCTGACCATGTCCTCCAAACCTACTCTTTTTACCAAAAGGCGCGTACAAGAAACTGGCCCCGAAACACCCCAATATAAAGAAAACTATATGGAGAGCTTCCTGCTTTGGAAACCATTGCGCAGTTCATCTCATCTATTGGTCTAGTCATCTGAACGCTCCAACATAAAAATGAGAACGAAGAAGTAAGATTGACATATCTAGAACTAGTGTTTTTTGCAACCATCTCTTTGTTCAATACAAAATGAAAACATTGATTATATTTATTGTATTTTTTTTATTATTTTAAATAGTTTTTTTTTTGTGTTGAAATCCATTAATTGAAATACAATGTAACTGTTAGGATAATTCATAATTATATTTATATTGATCATACTGCATTCTCAACAACACTCATAACTACAGCAGCCACATTGAATCAGCATTAATAACCCAATCGTACCTACAGCACAGAATATACAGAGGAACATAACAGAAGCACTTTCTCATTGACTCCTGTGGCAAGAGACACCAAACTTAAACCATTCCTTGACATCTTACATAGCAAACCAATGTCCACACACACACAAGCAACAAAAGCTCTGCTTATCTTACACAAGGAAACTTGCAACAGAATTTATTTTGTTATTTCAAAATAATAATTTATAAACAAATTGAGCTCTACAGCCTGCAAGTAATTTCAGTAGGCCGACTTGGCCATTGACATTAAACAATGTAATACAAATTACATATTAGATATATATTTAATATATATACTTCTTTTAGAGTCTGGACATTATCTGTACAATGTTTCCATTCACATCTGAGCATGCCCTGGTGGTCAGTCTTCTCATTCTGCTCAGTTGATTCCATCATGTATTCGAAATACTGGCAGCAACCCATTCAATAAATACAGGTCCACGCTCACACCTACTTGGAACAAAACAAAGAAATACAACCAAATGTTGCCTGCACACAAATTTAAACATTGGGGATTTCAATAAATCTTCAACTAGCCACAGAATTAAAAAAAAAGTTTAGCTTGAACTAGTCAACACATTTTTTTAGGCAATGCATTATTTAACATCACAAAATCTTGGCACCCCTAGACAACTGCCACAGAACACATACAATGGGCCTGTCTATCAATGAGAATTGTGAATTCGGCTATGAAGCCTTTTAGTATTGCCCATAAAAATTTCCTTCCATCTAGAGAGAGGAGCTACTTAGACATAGTTCTGAGAGTCCTGCCATTAAAATCTAGCTTCACCTGAAGAGACTTCGTTAATTAACAGACTCATCACACTTTCAAGAAAAATATCCTACGCAAAAATACAATAGAAAACAAAACAAGGGGAATGACTTCTCAACAAAAAGTATTTGTAAAAGTACCAATAATCAAACTACATGAAATACTCCTTTTCAGGAACAAAACTGTGTTCACATATCACAAAACAAAAAGTGTCTTCAAATATAATGAAAATCTAAAATCTTTAGAGCTAAATAATTTGCCATTATCACAACAAACTAACACCATTTATTAGCTCTAAGTAATATTGAATTTAGCAAGTTAAATGAGATGTTTTGAAGCCCAGATATCAATTTGTATTCAACAAAGTAAAAGTAATCTGCATATTGTCAATTAAGAAATAGCCAAGCAATGTCATACTAGCTAGTGGACACACAGTCATTACCTGCCTACCTGCTACATAACAGCATCTGAGTTGACATGTACCACTTCTGACATAATGTGATAAGTAAGGACTCACACAGCATGGGACACACAAGCCATTTTGAGACTACTATACCAACAGTAACAAAAAACACACTATAAGATACAAGAAATAAGTCCAACAAAAAAAGCCTATAGGTTGGATACAAGTGTATGGATATAAGGAGAAATTAAAAACCAAATATAAGCAAATTAAAAAAAAAAAGTAAACAGTTTATGTTTGGATGATGTCATGATCAACAAAATGAATGCAAAACAAACATCACAGGAGCAATGAGTCTTGAGGAGATCTCGACTGCCTTGATAAGATCTCTAGTAAAACTTTACAACTGCATTCCTTGATGTCTAGAACATTTAGTTCATTGTCAAATAGCTATATTAAGTTTAGTTTAGTAGTTCGGGGACACAAGACAGAACTTGAAATACTAATAGAAAACTAACTAGAGATCAAGTAAATCAAGACTACACTAAAAAAAACAAAAAAACTACTAGCAAAGATTTCTTCTAGTCCAGATGGACTAGATATTTATAATGCAAAGACAAGTATGGTGCTCAATCTTTAACATTGGAATCCATAGACTTCTATTGGCCAGTGAAACATTGAGGATAATGAGAATGTAGAGCACAGATTCAATGTTTCATCAAACACCTGAGAATACAATCAGAAGGGAAGGGAAATGTGTGAGGGCCATTCAACTTGTACTAGAAGTAGACAGGCCAGATCATTCAAATGCACATAGCTCCAAATTAGAAACTCAAAAAAAAAAAAAACAGACATGGGTCATTAGTAGAACATTGTGTAAGAAACACTTGCAAACTATTTTTGGTTGGGACTAAGGTGAGAGAACTGCAATAGACCAGACTTTTAGAAGAATGCTGGTTGACCAATGTAACATTTGGCACAAAAATACATTTATTACAAAAATAAGGATTATCTAGAAAATGGTTTGTGAAAATTAGGTTTTGCTACTTATTGCTTTAATACCATTTGTGTGTTGAAAGAACAATAGGATTTAGTGAATAAAATTATTTTAACCTGTAGCATTGAATTTTTTTTTCCCAATTCGGAATTTAATTTGTTCTATAAAAAAATCATTTTTCTTACCAAATTGAACTCAAAAGTTATTCTGTTGGTTGCTATACACTAACAAAAGTAATGGGAGTGAATTCCAGATGAAGTGTCTAGGTTATCACTGTAGAAATACTGGATTACATTACAGATTTGTGCACTCCAACTCAATACAATGAACTGACATAAAGTCAATGTGGTCACATCAGGTCATTGCTTGAGTCAACAAACAAAACACTTTCCTCTAGCTGCTCTATACAGTCAACTTAATCCTTAAAAGGACAAAAAATGAATGCATTTAAAATCTTCCAACTTAAAAACCTTCATAAAAATGTTACCTTGTCTTGCAACAAACTTTGAAGTCCAGTAAGACAAGCAGCTGTTATTCTACCATTTAGTAAGATTATTTTAGAAACCTTTATTATTATCTTTTTTTCATACTTTCTGACATTGCTTTAGATTACATGTACAATAAAATGTGACCTCTTTCTCATTGTTCTTACATACAAAAGTCATGTCTTAAAAAAAATTCATTTGTAAAACCCTTTCATTCAGCAGCACTTCTGTATACTCCACCATTCACACAACATTTATTGATCCATCCTGAAGTCAGAGTCGGTTAATACTCTGGTCTTCCATGATGAGGAGGTGAAGGTTTATACATTATTTATTTATATACAGACATACAATATCATTATAACAGTAGACAAGAAAACTGAAGTTCAAATGAGGCAAGAGGTTCTTAAAACTAATTGTCTTGAATCCAAGACTTTGGGATTTTACTTTCATGACAGTCAAACTCCTACAAAGCCTTCAATAAAATAGGGATCAGCTGACCATCATTTTAGAACTACTACTATGAAAGCATTGAAAAAAAAAAACAATGCTGTAGTTTCTATGTGTGGATGTGCCAGGGATGTTGACCTAAGAAACACAAATTGAAAAGAATGATTGGGTCTAGCATAATGTGCTTAGCTGTAGGAGGTGCCAGCTACTGTTATAAGGGTGTGTGTGATGTAAAAGAATTGCTGGATGAGCTCCCACTCAAGCTGAGCATGCTGCCACGTATGCTGATGTCATCGTCCACTTGCTCCTCAGATAGATGAGTCACCTCTAGTGTGTTGAGCCCCATTCGAGTTGTCTCAATGTCAAATGTTTCTAATTCCTCTCTGTGCCTAACCTGGAGAGCCCTACACTTGTCCTGCTCATCCCTATCAAAATGAGCACGCTCTTCCTCCATCTGAAAACAAGAGTTGATTTCGTTTCAAGACATTCCTATGAAATACAAAGTTGTGAGGTACAAACTCTAAATAAATAACTCGAGTGCAAATGTAGAGAACAAACCTTTGAGCATGAACTCATTCCAATGGTTTCATTGTGTTCACATTTTTATTTAGTCTTAATCATTAATTAAAGAAAAAAAACAACAACACTTTCAAACAATTATTGTTATTGAGAGAAAACTGTTTTTGTTAGGTTATACTAACTATGGAAATGAATACAATGTTTCTTGAGTGAACTATGGAAATGAAAACATTGTTTGTTGGGTTATTCTAACTATGGAAATGAAAACATTGTTTGTTGGGTTATACTAATTATGGAAATGAGATGCTCAGTGTACAATTAACTCTTTCTCTCCTTAATTATTTACCACATTCTGGCGGAATCAACGTTGGTATTGTCAGGCAAAAAAAATTTAATCAACATCTTGAAACAGCAGATAAGCATATATCATTTCATAGTGTAGTAAGCTCTACCAAGATGATAAACTTTTTTATCCGAGACAGTAGCAGCTTCTTAAATACCATTCTCTATCATTCTCTCAATTCAAACAAAAAAGGTCCTCACCTTTTGTTCTAATAATGCTCGCCTTAGAGAGACACGCTCCTCTAAAAGTTTCCTCTCCCGTTGATGTTGGGCCTCAGCTTGCATCTTGAGCTTGCTCTGGTAGGCTATGAGCAGCTCAAGCTCTTGCTGCAATCTGTTCTTTAATTCATTGGCATCAGCCAACTGCGTCTCATCAAGTCTTACCTACAAGAAATTAAACAGACCTTTTCAAGTCATACCATTGTCCCTCGCTAGTCATTTAATGGCATTTCTCAAAGCATCATTTAAAGTTTTTAGAAAATAATTTATAGAAGAGTTCAAAAAATATTCTTTATTATTATTTTGATTAACTAGCTTTGGATAAAAATATGTGTTTGCTTAGCTTAGAGATGTCTAAACACAAATAGAAATGTATGTGAATTCTCTTTATAGCAGCGCCAGAAACTTAAACAAAATTATTTGTAGATAAAGCCCTATAGAATATTATAGTATTACAGTTTGTCTACTAAGTTGAGTCTAAAGTTTTGAAAGTTGTAGGTATTGTATTGCCTGAAACAGGGAGAAAGATAAAGTGGACAAATAAACTGAGCCAAGTTTTAAGTGAAAGTCCAGGCAAGATATAAGAGAGTGGTAGAGGAGTTTGTGAAAGTCCAGGCTTGATATGAAAGACAATAGGAGTTTAAGTGAAAGTCCAGGCTTGATATGAAAGAGTGGTAGAGGAGTTAAAATAATAAGAAACTGTAAAGACTTGTAATATTTTTGGTATGAAGTATGCAATAGTCTGATAAATTCAGCAAAATTTTCTTTTATTTCTTTTAACCTTATACAATAAAATGGAAGACAATCAATTATTTATGAGTAGGCTTACATTTTGTTGCTGCAACATTTCTGCAATGCTGGCTTCATACTGATCACCAAGAGCTGCCAACTTCCTCATCTGTTCTTCTTTCAACTTTTTGACCACAGATTTCTGTTCATTTTTAGGAGTATTCTGTAGTATATGATCTTTTAGGGCCTTATACTGACGCTGTTGAGTTTTAACAGCTTCATTAAATTGTTTACGGATTTGAACTTCTTTGGCCTGAAAACAAAAAAAACTTTCTCATTTTAACAAATATTTACTAAGAGGAAATGGAAGAGGATGCTGAGTAAATCAGTTTACTAAGAGGAAATGGAAGAGGATGCTGAGTAAATCAGTTTACTAAGAGGAAATGGAAAAGGATGCTGAGTAAGTCAGTTTACTAAGAGGAAATGGAAAAGGATGCTGAGTAAATCAGTTTACTAAGAGGAAATGGAAGAGGATGTTGAGTAAATCAGTTTACTAAGAGGAAATGGAAGAGGATGTTGAGTAAATCAGTTTACTAAGAGGAAATGGAAGAGGTTGAGTAAATCAGTTTACTAACAGGAAATGGAAGATAATGTTGAGTAAATCAGTTTACTAAGAGGAAATGGAAGATGTTGAGTAAATCAGTTTACAAAGAGGAAATGGAAGATAATGTTGAGTAAATCAGTTTACTAAGAGGAAATGGAAGATGTTGAGTAAATCAGTTTACAAAGAGGAAATGGAAGAGGATGTCGAGTAAATCAGTTTACTAAGAGGAAATGGAAGAGGTTGTTGAGTAAATCAGTTTACTAAGAGGAAATGGAAGATGATGCTGAGTAAATCAGTTTACTAAGAGGAAATGGAAGAGGATGTCGAGTAAATCAGTTTACTAAGAGGAAATGGAAGAGGTTGTTGAGTAAATCAGTTTACTAACAGGAAATGGAAGATAATGTTTAGTAAATCAGTTTACTAAGAGGAAATGGAAAAGGATGCTGAGTAAATCAGTTTACTAAGAGGAAATGGAAGATGATGTTGAGTAAATCAGTTTACTAAGAGGAAATGGAAGATGATGCTGAGTAGTTCAGTTTACTAACTGGAAATGGAAGATGATGTTGAGTAAATCAGTTTACTAAGAGGAAATGGAAGATGATGCTGCGTAAATCAGTTTACTAAGAGGAAATGGAAGAGGATGTTGAGTAAATCAGTTTACTAACTGGAAATGGAAGATGATGTTGAGTAAATCAATTTACTAAGAGGAAATGGAAGATGATGTTGAGTAAATCAGTTTACTAAGAGGAAATGGAAGATAATGTTGAGTAAATCAGTTTACTAAGAGGAAATGGAAGATGTTGAGTAAATCAGTTTACAAAGAGGAAATGGAAGATGATGTTGAGTAAATCAGTTTACTAAGAGGAAATGGAAGAGGATGTCGAGTAAATCAGTTTACTAAGAGGAAATGGAAGAGGTTGTTGAGTAAATCAGTTTACTAAGAGGAAATGGAAGATAATGTTGAGTAAATCAGTTTACTATGAGGAAATGGAAGATGTTGAGTAAATCAGTTTACAAAGAGGAAATTGAAGATGATGTTGAGTAAATCAGTTTACTAAGAGGAAATGGAAGAGGATGTCGAGTAAATCAGTTTACTAAGAGGAAATGGAAGAGGTTGTTAAGTAAATCAGTTTACTAAGAGGAAATGGAAGATGTTTAGTAAATCAGTTTACTAAGAGGAAATGAAAAAGGATGCTGAGTAAATCAGTTTACTAAGAGGAAATGGAAGATGATGTTGAGTAAATCAGTTTACTAACAAGAAATGGAAGATGATGTTGAGTAAATCAATTTACTAAGAGGAAATGGAAGATGATAGTGAGTAAATCAGTTTACTAACAAGAAATGGAAGATGATGTTGAGTAAATCAGTTTACTAAGAGGAAATGGAAGATGATGCTGAGTAAATCAGTTTACTAAGAGAAAATGGAAGATGATGCTGAGTAAATCAGTTTACTAAGAGGAAATGGAAGATGATGTTGAGTAAATCAGTTTACTAACTGGAAATGGAAGATGATAGTGAGTAAATCAGTTTACTAACAGGAAATGGAAGATGATGTTGAGTAAATCAGTTTACTAAGAGGAAATGGAAGATGATGCTGCGTAAATCAGTTTACTAAGAGGAAATGGAAGATGATGCTGAGTAGTTCAGTTTACTAACAGGAAATGGAAGAGGATGTTGAGTAAATCAGTTTACTAACAGGAAATGGAAGATAATGTTGAGTAAATCAGTTTACTAAGAGGAAATGGAAGATGTTTAGTAAATCAGTTTACTAAGAGGAAATGAAAAAGGATGCTGAGTAAATCAGTTTACTAAGAGGAAATGGAAGATGATGTTGAGTAAATCAGTTTACTAAGAGGAAATGGAAGATGATGTTGAGTAAATCAGTTTACTAAGAGGAAATGGAAGATGATGCTGAGTAGTTCAGTTTACTAACTGGAAATGGAAGATGATGTTGAGTAAATCAATTTACTAAGAGGAAATGGAAGATGATGTTGAGTAAATCAGTTTACTAAGAGGAAATGGAAGATAATGTTGAGTAAATCAGTTTACTAAGAGGAAATGGAAGATGTTGAGTAAATCAGTTTACAAAGAGGAAATGGAAGATGATGTTGAGTAAATCAGTTTACTAAGAGGAAATGGAAGAGGATGTCGAGTAAATCAGTTTACTAAGAGGAAATGGAAGAGGTTGTTGAGTAAATCAGTTTACTAACAGGAAATGGAAGATAATGTTGAGTAAATCAGTTTACTAAGAGGAAATGGAAGATGTTTAGTAAATCAGTTTACTAAGAGGAAATGAAAAAGGATGCTGAGTAAATCAGTTTACTAAGAGGAAATGGAAGAGGATGTCGAGTAAATCAGTTTACTAAGAGGAAATGGAAGATGATGTTGAGTAAATCAGTTCACTAAGAGGAAATGGAAGATGATGCTGAGTAAATCAGTTTACTAAGAGGAAATGGAAGATGATGCTGAGTAAATCAGTTTACTAAGAGGAAATGGAAGATGATGTTGAGTAAATCAGTTTACTAACTGGAAATGGAAGATGATAGTGAGTAAATCAGTTTACTAACAGGAAATGGAAGATGATGTTGAGTAAATCAGTTTACTAAGAGGAAATGGAAGATGATGCTGAGTAAATCAGTTTACTAAGAGGAAATGGAAGATGATGCTGAGTAGTTCAGTTTACTAACAGGAAATGGAAGAGGATGTTGAGTAAATCAGTTTACTAAGAGGAAATGGAAAAGGATGCTGAGTAAATCAGTTTACTAAGAGGAAATGGAAGATGATGCTGAGTAAATCAGTTTACTAAGAGGAAATGGAAGAGGATGTCGAGTAAATCAGTTTACTAAGAGGAAATGGAAGAGGTTGTTGAGTAAATCAGTTTACTAACAGGAAATGGAAGATAATGTTGAGTAAATCAGTTTACTAAGAGGAAATGGAAGATGTTTAGTAAATCAGTTTACTAAGAGGAAATGGAAAAGGATGCTGAGTAAATCAGTTTACTAAGAGGAAATGGAAGATGATGTTGAGTAAATCAGTTTACTAACAGGAAATGGAAGATGATGTTGAGTAAATCAATTTACTAAGAGGAAATGGAAGATGATAGTGAGTAAATCAGTTTACTAACAAGAAATGGAAGATGATGTTGAGTAAATCAGTTTACTAAGAGGAAATGGACGATGATGCTGAGTAAATCAGTTTACTAAGAGGAAATGGAAGATGATGCTGAGTAGTTCAGTTTACTAACAGGAAATGGAAGAGGATGTTGAGTAAATCAGTTTACTACGAGGAAATGGAAGATGATGCTGAGTAAATCAGTTTACTACGAGGAAATGGAAGAGGATGCTGAGTAAATCAGTTTACTAAGAGGAAATGGAAGAGGATGCTGAGTAAATCAGTTTACTAAGAGGAAATGGAAGATGATGCTGAGTAAATCCGTTTACTAAGAGGAAATGGAAGAGGATGCTGAGTAAATCAGTTTACTAAGAGGAAATGGAAGAGGATGCTGAGTAAATCAGTTTAATAAGAAGAAATGGAGGAAGATGCTGAGTAAATCAGTTTACTAAGAGGAAATGGAAGAAGATGCTGAGTAAATCAGTTTACTAAGAGGAAATGGAAGAGGATGCTGAGTAAATCAGTTTAATAAGAAGAAATGGAGGAAGATGCTGAGTAAATCAGTTTACTAAGAGGAAATGGAAGAGGATGCTGAGTAAATCAGTTTAATAAGAAGAAATGGAGGAAGATGCTGAGTAAATCAGTTTACTAAGAGGAAATGGAAGATGATGTTGAGTAGTTCAGTTTAAAAAAGAAAAAAAGAAAAAGAAAAGAGAAAACATTCTAGACTAGATTCATTGAACTATAGACAGACAGCAACGGTAAATGTACTTACTCTAAGACTTCTTGGTTGCTGTTTGACTTCCAGAGCATGCTTCTTTCTGAGTTCCCCTTCAGCAAACTGGTTGTAAGCTGTCTGGTTGTCTCGCTCTGTCTCATGCTGCTTTTTCAGCTGTTCATCTTTCATTTTCTGAAGTGCAGCCAGATGCTTGTACTCCAAGTCCTGAGTAGATTCATGATGACGAACGAGCATAGAATGTTCATACTCCAACTGTGCTCGCCTCTGGCCTATTTCCTGGACATCAACAAATTATATTTAGCCCACTGTTATTTCCATACAAAATCTATTTATTAATTATTTTACCTATTTCTTTTAAGTAATGGTAAAAGCGGTGGGAAAGGTGGCTGAGCACTTGGCTTCCGAACTAGAGGTCAAATCTCGATGAAGACTGGGAATTTAAATTTTGGGATTTTTAGGGCACACCTGAGTCCATCCAACTCTAAAGGGTACCTGACTTTAGTGGGGGAAGTAAAGACAGTTGTTCAATGTGCTAGCCACATGACACCCTGTTCTTGAACTGTTGGCCAAAGAAACAGATGACCTTAACATCATCTGCCCTCTGGGATGGTCTGAAAGGGGTACTTTACTAATGGTAAAACAACCAAGCTTTGATAAAAACTTACCTCAAGCAATAATTTTTGCTCAAGTTTATGGTACTGCAGAAGTTTTCTGCGTTTGAAAGACCGAAGGTTAAGTTCTAAAGTATCCTTCTGATGCTTCTCTAGACGGAATTCAGCATCCCTCTTTTTTCGTGTCAGAGCATCTTTGAAAGATTTCATGGCATCCTCTCTTTCTTTTCTAGGGGTACCTGTGTCCAAGTTCTGCTAACAAGTAAACATTCATGAAACAGGGTTGTGAAGTTTAGATGTACGGTCATAACCAAGAAACTCAATTTATTATGAGATTTAACAGATTTGATAAACATTCATTTAAAAAAAAAAGGAAATTCAATTACCTTTTTGATCTTTTCCTTATCAGATTTGTAATTTTTCTTCATCTGTTCTGCTAAACTTTTCCTTTCTGTGTCATGATTCTGCTGGACATCTCGCAGAAACTTTTTTTCTTGAGCCTGACTACCTTTTGACTATTATACCAATGCAATAAACAGTTTAGAAAATATAAATATACTTTTTGACTGTATTGAGATTTAGATTCTACATATAAAGCATTTAAAACATATAACACAAATTCTGTATTTTTCCTTAAGTCTACTTATTCTTAATATGCATTACGTCATTTCCACTGCTTTGTAGACGCAGTCTAAATAACAAACAAAACTAATTCTAATAGCATTGAAAAGATAGGTCTAGGTTCTTTTTCTTATGATTAACTTAAAGAATGTAAAAGAGCCGCTGTTCACCCACTTTTACGGTATACAGATGAATGCAAACGTGAGATGAAGCTCTTCAAAATCGATACTAGCACCTGGGAAAAAGTAGCACTGGATAGATCCACATGGAGAGAGAGCATAAAGGAAGGGTCTCGGATTGCTAATGCCATACACAACAGAAGCAGAAAGAAGGGTGAAAATGCAACAGCGCGTGGTGATTACATATGCCCAACCTGCGACTGCAGCTGTGTATAAAGAATTGGCCTCTTTATTCACACAAGAAGTTGCAAAGGGAAAAAGTCATCTCTCGAGACGTAAAATGCAACAGACAGAACTTAAAGAATGTAGATAAACCGTTATGAACTAACCAGAGATGCTATATATAGACTCAAAACCTGAATTGTGTGTGGTGATCCATTGGAAAATCCATTTAGATTTAAATGTTAAAGACCTAATCCTAATACCATTAAAAAGGTGAATCAAGATTTATAATCATTTCGCTACATTCAAAAGGAGTCAAATAAATGATTACAATTAATAAAACCAAATTGATATTTCTTTGTATACAGATAACAAAAATAAATGTAGAAAGGGGAAAGAGAATGTGATATTCAATCGAGGGCTTTGGAAAATGCATTTTTTTTCTTCTCTAGGCTTGACTGTTGGTATGAAGAAATGTATGTGGTGTCTAATACCCTACATTGCTAGCTTATAGATTAAAGGATGAAAAAAAAAAAGATAGAAAAAAAAAAAAACTGAATTGAGAGAAGCCGAAGTAAAGTCACAGAGAGTAAGAAGGACCAAAAATATGAATGCATGCATGTGTCTAACACCTATTTCAGAGAAATTAGGATGTGCAGGCATGTGTCTAACACCTATGACAGAGAAATTAGGATGTGCATGCATGTGTCTAACACCTGTGTCAGAGAAATTAGGATGTGCAGGCATGTGTCTAACACCTATGTCAGAGATGTTTTCATGTTTAAATGTCAAAGTGTTGTCACTTTAACTTTTACTAATTGAAAATTCATTACAAAATAGTTACATGCATATTTTATTTTAAAGATTAGAAAGAGAATGTTTTAATGAACAGAAATAATAAAATGAGCCATAAAATAATTTTAAAATTTTAAGCTATTTAAATATTTAAAGCACATTTATTTAAAGATATTTTATTTACCAACCAGGAAAACCAAGGAACACAAAATATGTATACATTTATTAATAAAAACATATTTTCATAAAAACATATTTTCACCTGTTTGTCCAACTCATTTGTGTGCTGAATTTTGAGCTTATCCAGTTCACGTAAAAAGCGCTGCCTCAAATTATCATACTCTCTGTCTAACTTCTGTTTGTGTTCATCCATTTCAGCTTTAAACCTTGACTCCATCTAAGTGAAAAATACATCATCAATTATGTCATACTGCATACTTATAGCAATATATCAATACAAATCTTATATTAGCAAAGGCATAATAAAAAAATATATTACTAAAACTAGAAACTACAGCAAAAATATTTTTTTTTATACATTTTTTTCTTCAATTCTTGTTTGCCACAATAAATATACTAGTCGTTTAAATAGTGAAATTTTGGTCATTAATTTTTTTGTAATAAAACCCCTTTTCCATACTTGTTAGAACTCAGTTCAAAGAATGTACTTTATTTTTAATGACACACTCAATTCAAAAGAAATGTTGAAATTATATCCTGACAATATTGTGAGGAGTTGACTCATGTAATACATACACTCTGCAACTCCTTTTGGTGAGTTTTCCTCAATCTTTTATATACGGTGAAGTTTCTGTAGTCATTAGTTCTTTCATGCTCTTTGATTTGTTTCTGGACTATGGAGGTAGTACGAATGGTTGCAAAGTTGCTGGCTATATTAGGATCAAAACCTCTAGGGCTACCACCAGAAGCCTGAAGATCAAAAGTTACTTTTATAAGAAAAACAAAAGGATGAAGAAATGAAAGCACAGTTATAAAAATGATCCAGTTATTAAGGCTTAAATATTTTTATCCTTATCAATTTCAAAACTGAAATTTAAAAACGTGGGCTGTTCAAATACATAGTCAAATAATTATGCTACATAACTCCTTCAAATGAACATTTCAAATAGAGCTATTAGACTTAAGACTAAGTTGGTTAAATATTTAGCATTATGTCCAGTAAGTTAAATAACAAAATACTTGTGTAAGTAAACAAATTCATTAAATAAATAATTAAAAAAAAACAAAACACAATTCCCTAGACAATTTATAAATACTCTAGTTTTAATTAGTATCCACAGAGCATTCCACAATGAGCAAAATGTCACATGATTGCTCAGATTATAATTGTGCAAAACATCAAACTCCAAAGTGTATTAAATTAGGCATGCATTGTAAATCCAAAAGCTTTTCACATTAGCAACAATTATATAAAAAAAAAATTCTTATGTTTTCCCCACACATTTGCAACCGACACAGTTTACAATGAGCCAAAAGTCAAATAGAAACATATAAAAGCATTTCAAAAGCAGCTCAAACTAAAAGAAAATACACATTTTAATTCATAGTAAAGAAGTAACAACAGTTACAACTAGACAAAGATAAAAGAAAGATTGTGTGAAGATAAGAAATAGATATAGCTCAACAAGGATAAAAAATAGGATTGTGTTAATAAAGTTACGACTCAACTTAAAAAAGGTTTCGTGTTGTAGATTAAGTCACACACACACAATATGCAAGCAAACAAGACATCAAGAACCTTGTGGATGTCTACAGAGAGAAAAAGACATGCATGTTGTGAAGACCACATGCACAAAAACTAGACTGAATGCAAGATCATGAAAAGAAGATCTTTAAGGGATGAGAAGAGACTAAATAAGTCTTTAAATTCATTCCAACAAGCTTTTATCATGTCAAAACTGTAACTGTAGTAGATTCAACTTTGGTAATAAGAATGTCTAACAACTAGCTGATAGGCAAACTCATCAGTTTCCTTTTATTAAAATATGCTGGGCATGCCTGGTTGTATCTGTCCAGTTTGAAGACACTGGGGCATGCTTGCTTGTGTTACCCAGTGGTGGTAATGAACATGCAAACGATGTCTGTGCTTTGAACAAAAATATGAACATCCAAGTGTTTCATTGGAAAAAAGAGTACCTTTGAAGCCAGATAAGGGCTGTAGGAGGCACTCCGATGAGGAAAAGAGGGCCACTCAAAACCACCACCACCACCTCCACTGCCCTAGGTAATTAAATTTAATGTTTATCAGAACCACAAAGAATACAGTTGAAAACAATGTTTACCATGTCAAACATTGTCAGTTGTGAAACTAGCATTTATAAGAACACACATCTAGCTTCGGAAATATTCTTTTACATTCATTCTATTCTAGAAGTACAGGAAAAGGCACAACTTAAACTCATCTATTTTCAGATTCAAAGAAAAACAGAATTGTCATTTTTCTTTTAAATAGAAATTTTATAAAGCAAAAATATTTGCAAAAGATGAAATTACATTAGTCCTTGTAAACAATTTGAAATGAAACGAAAAACTCATGAAGATGTTAAATAGTTTCAAATAAATTCACAAGTACTGTATAGTTAAACTTCATCATTATACATACTTGTTATAATACAAACAAAAATTGACCTGGAATTTTAAGTGAACAGCAGTTGCAAAAAAGGTTGAAAGAGAGGATAGTTTAAGAATATTAATTAGAGATCAGTAACTCTAACAAAGCCAACACTCAAGACCAAACCATGCTGTGTTTACCTGTAAACGCAACTGAACTGTCACAGGTGACTAAAAGAAAATGAAATTGGCCAAGAATGAGAATGAAAGAATGGTATTTACATGATGAGCAAGAATTAGTGTCTGCCACTGATTTGCATCTATTATATTGTGCTAATGATCATTTCTATTCAAATTATCCACTATGATTTGTCTGAAGTTTTACTAAGATTAAATATTTTTTGTGATGTAAGCAGTTCTTTCATTAGAATCAAAATGCAGACAAAACATTGGATTGAAAGCAACAAGATAAATAGGAGACTCAATGATGTTTTAAACTGTTTACTATCTCAGACCTATGCATGTAAAGGAGATTCAAATGCACTGACATAATGAAAATATATGCTTTAATTTCAAACAATAGGTATATATGGAAATGACAACTGCTTGTGTTAGAAAAATCATGAAATATTTAAATTCATTCAAATACATTTTTTGTGTGTGTAGGCCATGATCGGCAAACAAGAAATAGCTGCGCAGCTCCAGCTCTCTTGCAAAACAGAAGTGTGCACAAAACTGATATAGTTGTTATGTATAAATATCAACAATAAATAGCTTGTAATAGGAGGATATAAATATTGTTTTAGTAACACAGCACAATAACAAACAAGGATAATTCTCCAGTGTCTAGGTATGCAATATTGCACATGTCACAACATTTACCTGTCTAGGTAATCCAAAGGATATAGGGTCATCATTCTGGCTGGGCTGGCTAGCAACACTGCTCTGGCTACTGGCTGTGTTACTGTGCTGACTAGGCAGACTGTCAGACTTGCTTTCATCATCCTGAAAAAGAGGTGGCCAGAGTTTTAACACAACAAAACATTATTGTGATGTTCAGAGTAATAGATAACATTTTTTAAGATCTTTGTTCAACACTACAAATAGCTAGAAAATACCAGTACAAATGTCTGCACAAAAGAAAGTAAAAATAAATTCTATTGATACATACCAGATTTAATTCTTCAAATCATCTAATTTAACACCTACCAGTGATGAATTGTCATCTGGAATGATTGCTTCATCTGCTCTAGAACCTTCCAGCAAGCTTTCATCATTGCCTTCACCATTCATAATTAATTTATTGAGTCGTCGATACTGAAGATTGTCTAGTTGTTTAACTGCCTCTTTAGTCCTTTGAATTAGTTCTAGTATTACATCTGATCGTCGAGTCTTGCGGACAAATGGATGCTAGCAGAGATAATATACCAGTTATAAATAACAGGGATGCATTAAGATTCTTCTTTAAACAACTAAGCTGAAATATTTAAATTATAGAGAATACAAACATTTCAAAAAACTGTAATAAAAGTTTTGAAAAAAAAAAAGATTTTAATACTTAAGGGATAGAAATATTTTGTTAAATAGTACAAGACTCAAAGAAAGTGAATGGACATATATAGCTCAATGTAAATACAAAGCATAGATAAAATTGACATCAATTCACTGGTGTTTGAAAAATCATTTCTGAACAGAAACTTTAGTGTTACCAACCTAATGTGGTATGCTAAGAATGGGACATGGCAAATACCTACCAACAATAACTGAGTGGCAGAGGGTCTATCTTTAGGAATCTTTTGTAGACAAGCATCAACAAAATTATGAAACTCATCTTGCCAGTCACCACCTGATAATGTTGGTGAATCATTCTGTGCAATGTGATAGAGAGCACTCATGGCATTCATATTGAAGAGGGGTGGCTTACGCTCAGCTGTAAGAGAAATAGAGGTAAGCACAAAATGTTTTGACTTGACATTTTTTTTTTTTTTTTGCAATCATTTCACGTGAAAATGATCAACCTTGCAAATTAACAGGTATGTTTTTTTCATAGTTTACACAATGGGAAACAATATTTATGAACACTGGTCTATTTGTTTTTATAGAGTGACAACTGTTTTTTTTTTATTATTCCGATATTAAAAAAAAAAGGCTATTTTCTTTGAATTGATAGGGAACAATGTTAAACAGAATGTATGACACTTAAAGATCTTTTACTTATGGTTACAAAGAGAACGATAGTACACAATAGTTTTCAATATATTGTTTGCTTAGATTTGACAACTTTCAATTTAAATAACATATAAGAAAAATAAATGAAAAACAACATACCCATCTCTATACATGTGATGCCAAGAGACCAGATATCTGCTTTATCATCATACTGCCCCTCATCCATGGCCAATATGACTTCTGGAGCCATCCAATAAGGAGTGCCCACAAATGAGTTGGCAGGAGATATGAAGGAAGCTGAACCGAAATCAGCTGTTGACATGATAAAAGTTGAGTTAGGGTTAAACCCTAGTTATAATAATAGCATAAACCATTGGAAATAAAAGTTAAAAAATGTCTACCTAATTTCACTGTTCCATTTTCTGTAAGTAAAATATTTCCTGCCTTGACGTCTCTGTGAATCTTAGACTGACTATGGAGATAGGCCAGTCCTTCTAAAGCATCTTGACATATAGCTGATATCTCCACTTCTCTTAGTGGCTTTTTGTGAACTATGAGAAAGAAAAAAATATCAAAAGTAAGAAAGATGTTTGTTTATAAAATGTATTAAAAGAGGAATCTACAGAATTTGAAAATTTAGTTTTGTGAGACAAACATATTTACTACTAAAATAAATAATTAAGTGGGAATGCAGAAGTAAAATGAAACTGACCTTCTATTATGTCTGATGCTGAACCTAAGCAATACTCCATCACAAGCTGGACAATTAAAATAAAAAAACACTAATGATGGACACATTTGCAAACAAGTTAAAAGATATTTTTATCACAACTTAATCATAAGCTGAAAGTATTACCCAAGAATTAGGACTAATAGGACCCAATGGATCAAAAGCAAGCCAAGATTCAAGAAACAAAAGTGGAAAAGATGAAAACATCAAAGCCATAGATGTATATCTCAGTACAAAGATTTCCCAACATCCCCATCAATGAAAAAACAAGTAGTAATTTCATTGCAATAGATCTTATACTAAAAGGATGGCAATGTTCTACAATGAAATGAGCTATAATTCTTCTAACTATGGCTTATATATGTAAAAATAGAATGTAAATTAAATAAGATAAGATTAATACAAGCTTTTCATGTGTATCTGTTATATTTATGTGCATTTTTATGTGTAAACTTTTCCCAGTAAGATTTCAAATTATAGTTTGTTGTGCCTGTATATGGTCTTTTCATACCGGTATCAAAATTATTTATGTTATGAGGATTTTATTATTATTCATTAAGAATTTATTAAGAAGCTTTTCATTTTGTGTATGTATGTGCATGTTTTTATTTCTGTTTTTTCCTCTAATTAGTCAATTTTTTATAAAATATATTTGTTTATACTTTTTTAAAAGGAATTTTAAAAGCGAAACCTAAGTAAAATAATAGTTGAAAAACATATATAGAATTTTTTTTCACAAAAAAAACAAACAACTAAAACTATAGTACTACAAATAATTAAACAGAACAGAAAGATAATTGTTCATATGTAGGTGTAGGTCATTTCAGGTTGGGGCCTGACCTAGGTGAAATGTAATATCAACGTGCTATCTTGGAAGTATATCAAACAGAACAGAAAGATAATTGTTCATATGTAGGTGTAGGTCATTTCAGGCTGAGGCCTAACCTAAGGTGAAAGGTAATATCAACGTGCTGTCTTGGAAGTATAGGTGAAAGTACTTTTGTTCTCTACCAGAAAATGCCCATGCTACTTACAATGTATGGGATACGGGAGGGCCTGGAGGGGAATAGCTTCAATCATTGTCCATTCATCTCATTTTCAGGTAGGAATCACAATTGTTATAGTTAATACTACTCATAAAATATTTAAAACTTTAAAAAAATTTTTTATAACATGCAAACTATTTTTTTTCTTCTTAAATATTCATGTTAATTTTTTTAATCTAAAAATTGTTTATTACAAAATGTTGAGTGTTTTCTAAAACTCCTAGCTCCTGCCACCTGAATTAAAAGGAAAGGCAAGGGCCAGTACAGTTTGGAATCAGCTGCATCGCAGGCTCTGCCGGGGTGTAGCACTGTGTGCTGCAAACTGCCCAAGGGTCACTGGCTCTTGATTTTTCCTCTATAAACGTCAACAAACACAGCAATAATAAAAGGGTGTCAAACTACTGATGCCTTTCAGGACATGACACGTATATTTATCTAAGTGCATTAATGAAAATAAAAGTAATTTAACAATGTTAAGCAATAATGTGACACAGAAATTAAAGTCAATGATAAAATTACTGAAATAAAATTTTTCAAATATTTTAAGTTACTCTTACCCATGCTGTATGCTCTTTAAGGTAGCAACCTTTGTATTCAATGGTATTTTTGTGTTTCAACTGACGCAAAAATTTCACTTCTTTTATAATGTCCTGCCATTTCTAGAAAAATATAGAAAAACATTTTAGAATAGCATAAGTTTTATTTTTATGTTCAACAAATTTAATTACATACTAACACACACAAAATATAAATGTTAGTATTATCAATACAAATCATAGCTAATCTAAAGGTGTTTATAATTTCATTTTAATTATAAATAGTCTTACATCTGTGCTGCTCTTTCCATTATAAGACATCTTTTTGATGGCCACAACTTCCTTGGTGGCCACATTACGAGCCTGAAAGCAAATCAAATAACAAACAAAATACACACAAAAAATCCTTTTTTAAAAAAAAAAACAATTAGTTTGGATCAGTCATGTAATTAACTTTTTAATAGATCCAGTCTAACAATAATAAATAATAAGAAATATTTTTTTTACCTAATCCTATCACTTGTCTAAACCAGTTGGAAAGGTGAAGAAAAAAAATGGGGTATCTGGATGATCGCTTTTTAAATGTATTTTTAAAAAAAAAAGGGGGTTGATGACTTGAATTGGAATTTGTGGTTTAAAGCCTTCTTAGGCCAACGCAGTAACCACTCTGCTACTGAAGAGTCTTTGAACATGGAAGATAGTATAGTTATCTATAGTATCTATTTCATGTTTGTGTTCACTAAGCCTCAGACGACAGCCTAATATACAGGGGACTAATTCAACTTATACCACCACTTCAGTACTATTAGTACTTCAGTACTATTTCTTTCCCTTGTTTGAGATACCAAACAAAGTAATTTATTACCAATAGCAAATGAACTAATTGGTTACTTTTTAAAAATTTTTTTTATAGATTCTTGTTTTGTCAGGTAAAAGAAATAATAGCGCAAAATTTCAGCTTGATTTGAGATTTGGTGTCAGAGAAATAATGCGTACAAGCTTTTGGCCAGACAGAGAGAGCAGGACAGAGTGCGTAAATATAAGCTTTGTAAAAACAATGATAAATTATCATAATTCTACTAATCAACACCAATGTTATTTTAACTAAAATAAAATACTCACAAAATATACGGCCCCAAAGCTTCCATGGCCAATTTCTCGCAAATCTTCGAAGAACCTTTCTGGATCTTCATTACAAAAAAGTCCAGCAACTTCTGGGTCTTTAAGATTACCAGGTTTTGGGGGTGACGGCATGACGCTCGTCACTCTCTCTTACAAAAGTGTACACGGCCAATTGCCAGTGTTTAAAAAAAATTTATGGTGCTCTTTGATCCTCATTCGAATTACTGTTATGAGAATCTTAAATCTGATCTGAACAAACAAAACAGAAAAATATTAAAACAAAACTAGAAACGCATAAAAAATAATGTAAAATATGAATTTTAGGATTTTTGCTAATTTTACAAAATTCTTTTTCAAATATATATATATATGTACAAATGATTCAAATGTTTAAAAAAATGTTTATATTGATTTGGAATTTTAAGGCTTATTATATAATGAGAAGTTGATATACTTATGTACGTTAGATTTGTTAAAATTTGACATTAATTGTTTGTGATCAGGGGCGGATTGGCTATATGGGCAAACTGGCAAATGCCCGGTGGGCCGGTCTGGTCGTGACCAAAGAAAAAAAATTTAAATGCAGACAACTTAAAAAAAAAAAAAAAAGACAGAAGCAAGACACAAAGGCCCGAACACGTTTTCTTCTTGTTTTTTAAAATTCTTATTACAATTAATTTAATTTTGTTTGAAATTCAACAAGAATATCAACAAAAATATATATATACACTATACACATTTTGCTATGCATGAGCGGCATGGACTGCTTTTATGTCTTCGAGGTTGTGTTTGGCCTAATCAATTTGCTGGTCGGCATAGGCCTTTGATGGCACTCCCATTTTTTTTTGCTCCTTCCCTCCCCCGTCTTTTAACGGTTCCAATGAAATTTAACCAAAAAGAGGGATGAGAGAGGTTAAGTTAGAAAACATTGATATAACGCAGCAAAAAAAAAAAAAATTAAAACAAGATTACAAAGACAGTTTGTGTGGAAAAACAAACTCAAAATCGGCCCCCGAAGTGGTCCACCCAGGCAGGCTTCAATATTTTCAGAAAGAACATCCAAATGAAATTGTATCGAAGACAAATGAGAGATAAGAATGGAGAAAGAAGGTTGACAGATCTGGTGTAGTGCCACAATGGTACAGCAGATCAAAGGATAGGTGCAAGTGAATGCAAAGTTTGATGTGAACTTGGCCTAACTAGTTCCCCTTTCAGACCTTGTGGTCTATAAGGCAGATGATGTAAAGTTCATCTGTTTTTGTGACCTACGGTTAACAAGGGTGTCATGTAGCCAGCACAACGACCAACCGCCTTTACTTTTCCCCAACTAATATGAGGCACCCATTGGAGCTGGGTGGACTAAGAGGCGCCTAAGGATTTTGAAGTTGAAAATCCCAGTCTTCACAAAGATTCGAACCCGGGGCCCCCAGTTCGGAAGCCAAGCGCTTTACCGCTCAGCTACCGCGCCTTTCCTGGCCTAACTGAAGTCTTATAATTGATATAATTGTTTTGAAAAGGCTCAATCTCTTTTTCGAAAGCTCAACAAAAAAAAAAACATGTTCGCAATAAAATAAAAAGTGCATGAAAATGACATTTACAAGATTACTATTCGTGTTAATTTAGGTCTAACTTATAAAGCATACTAATTAGCTTGTTCTCTTTAAAAAAACTGCTTGCATAACTGATTTTAAAAATTAGATTTTTCGCTTTCAGAAAGAAAAAAAAGTAGCCGTTGCATCAGAACTTTGAATGGTCTAAAATATTGTGATGTCGGATTTTCAATATCTTTTCCAGTTTACGACGACAGACAGACATTTCGCACAAAACTAAAAGTGTCTTTTCCCCTTTCGGGGGCCGCTAAAAAAAAAAAGATAGGCGCGACAATTAGCTCTTTAACAATACTTAATAGAAATTAACACACAGCAGCGAAATTGCAAACGACCTAACTTATTCACAGCTCAATATGGATATAAAGTTTAATAAAGCTCTACTTTCTGCAATTTGAAAAGTAAGTTTCTTTTTCTTTATTTTTCAATACATAGATCTAAAAATACTACACTTAAGGCTTACAAAAAAAATTATTTAATTAAAAAATAAATCTAGATCTAAATCAATTTTTATACCATTATAATTAATGGCAAACTTATGCTTAGTAATAATAATAAGGCTAGTCGTCGAGTCCGAAGATTAGTGAGGAATGCAGTATTTCCCGTGGCTGCGAAGCCCCAGCTGAGACCACATATTTTGCTACATCCAGGTCAAACATAACCATTTTCCGCAGGTGGTTGATTTAGATTTTCTTTTCGCCGTCTGTGTTTGTCCTCGGCAGCAGATTTTCTTTTGGTCTCAAATGTGTATCCCGCAGCCATACAGAAGGATTGAGAGAACCAACGCCTGGTAGACACTGATTTTTGTAGGCAGGCGGGGCGATCTGTTCCGCCAAACTTTCGCCTGAAGGCGTCATTAAGCGCTACTTGCCCTGGACAGACGGTTATCAACTTCCCTTGAAAGTGAGGCGTCATTTGACACTATACTACCTAGATATGTGACGTGGTCTACCACATTAAGGGGCTGTCCGTTTATTGTGATACTTGGGGCTGAGTATGTTTTATTGGGTGACTTCTGGAACATGACTTCTTTTTTCCGAGGTTTATTGATAGACAGAAAGAGGCGGCAGCGTATGCAAATTCGTTGACAGCGTTCTGGAGATCATGTTCATTGTGAGCTAGCAGGGCACAACAATCGGCATAGGAAATCTCCGTTGTAACCATCTCCTTTGTTTTTGTATGGGATAGTAGACATCGAAGATTGAACACATTGCCGTCAGAACGAAACCAGATATAGATGCCTTCGTGCAATCGCTGCCTCATTTGACCCAGCATTAGGACAAAGAAGATAGTGAATAGAGTAGGAGCAAGTACACAGCCCTGCTTCACGCCATTTTCTATTGGGAAGTGATCAGAAAGGGCACCATTGTGTCTGATCTGGCCATTCTGTCGAAAGCCTTGGTGAGGTCCACAAAGGCAGCGTATAGGTTTAAGTTCTGTTCTTTGCATTTTTCTTGTAATTGTCGCAGAACAAATATTATGTCAGGTGTACCTCTACCGGTTCTGAAACCACATTGGCTTTCAGATAAGACCTCGTCCACTAAAGAGTGGGTTAGTCAGTCGAGCAACTTAGTATGAAGTCATTAATGATGAAAATTATTACAATAATTTATTTGGCACTGTCACATCCGATATTTAATTAAAGGAGATTTATATTTAAAATAATGGGTCATGGTATATTCATATATAAATCGCGTTTTTGACTCGGAGGAAGCAAGAGCTTTTCACAATAAGTAAGTGCCTCTCTAACCGTTCTGCTTTCTCTTATCTTTTAATGGAATGGGTTGCCTGAGTCAGTCAGGAAAACCAATGGTTTAGCATATTTTAAGACACAGATCAACTAACATCACTAGATTGACACATGAAATGGGTAAGACGTAACAATCTTATTTTTTTAAGAAACTTCTTTAATCTATAAGTAATACCAAAAAGCTTCAAACTCATTAGGCTGCTATTGTATTGTTTATAGTTTTCAGACTACATACATGTATAAATAGAATACATTATGTAATCCTACGAATGCATCCATCCAGTTTTTGATGCGTTATCAAAGTTTATATATTTTGTAGAGAATTAGGCTTACACCTATAATATAACACATCGGCGTAGCCGGGAGGGGAGGGTATTCAAACCATCACTTGCCTCAGACCTCATTGTCTGAAAGGGAAACTTTACTTACTGCCCAAGTGCAGCCAACTTAAGCAAACTACAGTCACCAAATTTCATGAGCGTAGTCAAAAGGGGTTTTGTGGTTTCCCTTCCCCCTACAATAACAGAAATAATGCTTGGTTCCAGGGCGAAGCGCTCCCCCGGACTCCCTAGCTGCCCTTTGGTGGTAAGTACTGTCTTTCCACTAATTATAGGAAGAGAGTATTCTAGGGTAGAAAAAACGTTTGAAAGAATGAAAGGCTATCTTAAAGATCCTATTATTTTAAAAAATAATAATAAAAATTGAAGGGCTAGACTGTTGAAACATGTCAGTTTCTACCATTACAGCAGACGTGTGAAAATACAAATAGACTAGATAGCGTAGAAAATAAAAATACAAGCTTCAAATCAATTTTAAAATACATCCACTCTGACCAGGATTTTATACTATATATATATATATATTTGATGTCTGGTGTGGATGTCACCCAAAATGATCTTTTCAACAGGCAGCTATTTTACAATATGGCAATCAACTATAATGTATCATTACAGTGATCACAGCGGGCATTATGGGATCAATTACTTTAATTCAAAAGTTTAGTAGATGCCACAGATGTTTTAAATTACCCCTATAAATGTCTTCACTTTGCTACTTCATTGATAAATATTGATTTTTTTTTTCATCATATATATATATATTTCAATGCATGCATTAACACTAGATGACTTTAATAGAAATCACTAAAGCCAAACTAAATAATGTTGTTATTAAAATATATCATTATTAACTATTAGCTTAGTAATTGACTAGAATCTTATGATAATAATAAGGCTTGTCCTTGAGTGCCAAGATTAATGAGGAGTGCAGTATTTCAGGTGGCAACGCAGTCCCAGCTGTGACCTATGCACTACGCAAGACAGCAGGGTTTCTTTCCAGGGCTTTTGCAAAGAGAGGATTTGAGACTCTCAAGCCTTCATTCGAATGGAGTTTGATGATGATGGTGACCTACATTTTATTCCACACCCAGCACAGACATCACCACTCTCCGTAAAAAGCATTTACCCATACAATTGATTTCTTACATCTAAAATCTTACTATTTTAAAGAGTAAAAAAAAAATAATGTTAAACTCAGTTTGTATTTACCAACTTGATCAATAATAAAATAAATATTGAAACATACTACATGTCTATAATTCATAAAATTAATGTTTTTTTGCTTTTTTAAAATAAACCAAGTTGAGTTTTAGTTTTTACTAAAAAATACTAGATTAAAATGCCACTTGTGAAGACTCCAGATTTTTTCTTGCATGCAGACAACTTGATGTTTTCCCTTATAAATCTTTATCCAAGTGTTTCTATAATAGTGATATTGCACTCTATCCATTTCTTTACATTTCAAGGACAAGTTGCTTTTGTTTCCATTGAAATGGCAAGATGTCTGTATCCTAAATTTTTACCTCCTCTTGATTAACACATAAAGATCTTGGCTTGGTATAATTTTTCTGTTTTTATGCATAACCTGAATAAAGATTACATTAGACTTTTTGTGTGAATGAATTAACATAAAATTCATAACCAATGCAGTATATTAACTAAAAAATTAATTAATGGGGTATCCGCAAGCAGGCACACTTTTTCAATGGATTTAACAGTTGCGGATATAGCATTAAAATGTTCTACTGTCATAAATGGGTAATTTTTTTTATGTGATATCTATATAGAATAAAATAAATCAATTGTAAACCACTAATTGATTAATTTTTTTATTCATTCAAATACTGTCATGGACTATGAATAATTATAAGTTCAACTTGATCTGGGAATGCGAGTGGGAGAAATAAAGTTTGTAAAATGGTAAAAGGTGAATAACTCCACATTTACAGCAGCATATCCCAATAAGTAGCATTAATTTTCCCTTTTCAGTACCAAACAAAATAATTAATTACCAATTTAATAATTGGTTAATTTTTTTATTGATTCATGTTTTGTTAGGTACAATAAATATATGTGTTAACTTTCAACTTCTACATACAAAAATTGTATCAGACAGACAAAGTCTACTGAGTTTTAAGAAAGTAAAGTGTAAAGTTGTCAAAGTAGAAGGGTCTCTAAATTAAATGATTATAATGCAATTACAAATTACAAATAGCAGTGGACCTAAGGCTGTTCCTTGACACCTGAGATATATGTTATTAATATTGGTGTTGTGATTTAGTTTGTTCTCCCACTATCAGCCAAACCTGACTCCAATGATCATTGATGTAATGAACCAGCAATTCCAAAATATTTTAGCTTTTAAGTTAAAATCACATGTCATAGTCTTATTGGGGCTTGGTGGCCTTAGTAGAAAAAAATAATAGCATTTTTCAGTATTTGCTCATTCTCATAGGCTAATTGACATCATGATATCCATTATTAGAGTAATTTATGCTATTCAAACACCTCTATAGTAAGCCAAAAAATCAAAGTTTGACTTTGACACTTTGACAGTGCATTATTTGATAATGGCTTGACATAGAAAAGAAAATGAAATATTAAAATCTTCTTAACTGGTTGTTTAGAATAAATTTTGGTAAGAAAATCGTAATTTAATACAAACACCCCCATTAACTTTTTTTGTATGAAATCAAACAACTTAGCTTATGAATCAAATAAATCAGCTCTAAAAAAAATTAGATATATATATATATAAATGTTGGCAGGCTCATTAGCATAGACTTAGCCAACCAAATAATATGTATCCCATAGTATAGGAAGAGGTAAAGTTATTCTGGTAACATAGGGAAAAAAATACAATCTGACTTACAAATTTTGAAATTCTTTTTTTCTTACATAAATAGACAGCTAAATGGAAGGTAATTGGGTCAGAATCATTGGAAAATGGGCATGCACATTCTACAGTGCATACAGTGCGCTAGTTTCACATTAAATATAAAAATAAAATTTAATGACCACAAAAACAGCGAGTTGTATAGATTCATATATGTCCAGAATAAATAAAGTGTATTTACTCTAGATATCTACATTTATTATTTATTTATTTGAATCTTTCTATAGATCTCTAGTAGATATCCTCTATATCTAGAATCTAGATCTAATATATATATAGATCTAAGATCTAGTGACAATATTTGAATATAGAATCTACTGTAATTTCCCTCGTCCGAACAAGTTAAGCGCTGCCGCCGCAATTTTTACGTTTGAATCTTTATAGCTCCGTAATGGTTAGTCCTAGGAAAGAACTGCAATCATCTATAAACTTGTCATCCATTTGTCAATAAAAATAGCTAAGCTATATTGTTTTGTTACGCTACGCATAGTTACAATAAAATGTGATGTTCAAGAGGGTCAGGTCAATGAGGTCCAGCGCTAACATTAACAAACACCATTCCCCGCTCTGTACACTAACGAACACTCTTGTACACTAACAAACACCTCTTAGTTATTCAAGTTTATTGCATTTAAAATAATATTATCTTAAATTTTTTTTATTTTATTATCAATTTCTTTTTAAACCAACTCAAGACCAACAGATTAGTGTCACTTTTCCCTCTTTTCTTGCTCCCTTCTCTGCTAAACCCTCAATTTTACAAAGGGCCATATACTGTGAACTACCTAGATCTAGTTGACCCAAAAAAAAAAAAAAAAAATTCGCAACCCTGTGCGTCTAGCCCGCTAACTCCACTCAGTGAATGTGACCTAATTTGGTACCTGATTGATCAATCATTGTCCCTCTCGCTACTTTTTTTTCTTTTCTGGTACTGGGTTGATGATAGCATGCTAGGTATAAAATTAGAGTGACAAGGAGTGAAAAAAAAAAAAGAGAGAGAGCAGGATTGTGCCACTCATGAAAACTTTATTTTTTTCATTATTCACAGTATACCCAACTCTACCCCTCATCAGCACGGTATTCCCTTTCTTTTTACTCATTCACATCACACTTGTTTTAACATAAAAAACAAAAGCATAATTAAGTAAGAAAATGTTAGACCTATACAAAATAAATCAAAGAAATCTCCATTTCCTGGCCTTGAGTTAGATCCCTCAATACTGATATGCATTTTCAACATTAAAATAGGGTTCATTAGTGTCATTGATAGTGATTAAGACCATTCGTTAGTGTCATTCATTGTGACAAAACGAATATCATGAAACACCCCATATTTGCACATAGACAAGGACATGTGTGTTTTTAGGCCTATTTAGAAGCATTTTAGATAGTTCAAGTTTAGATGATACTTAAATTTTCTAAAAAAAATCTCCTTCACCCCGGACCTACCCTCCTTCTGTCCTAGAAGAAAAAAAATGGCCTTGTCAGGCTTGTCCAACCAGTGCTCTTTGAACCCGTGTAAAACCCTTGTTTTTCAGAGTAAACAAAACTAAATGTGTCTGAACTATAGATCTAGACTAGTTTCGTCATAGCTATCAAAATAGAGGCTCATTTAGATTTTAGATAAAGATTGTGGGGTGTTCCTTTTAAATTTAACGTCAGAAAATAAAGGGTGTTCGGAAGAGGGAAATTACTCTAGCTGCTAGATTCTAGATCATAACTAGATCTATAATCTAGCAGATCTCTATAATATAATTATAATCTAGTCAAACTCAAACTAGAATCTTCAATCTACTTCTTCAGTTCTTGTGTTGGATTCTAGATCTAGACTCTAGATCTAGACTGTACTGACTAGGGAGGTGAAATTCTGGAACTTCAGGTGTCCAAAAAATGACGTAAAAACTTGAGACAAGAGTTTTCCTTACTGCTACATAGGTCTTTGTTTCAAATCGATTATGCTCACTATATATAAAGATATCATTGCTAAAAAGAGTGAATTCAATTACTTTTGATGATGGAGAACATTTGTGTCTTTAACAATTTTTTGAAAAAAAAAAAAAATTTAAATATTTTGCATTGAAATATATAAATATACATTTTTATTTTTGCTGATACTCATCACAGAAAAGTCGTGTCCTGTTGATTTTTTTCCTGCTAATAGTACATGTGTCTGGCTATATTCCTACCAATTTTCAGATCGATCTATTGTTAACATCGAACACACTTGAAAAAAAAAATAACATTGACCTCAATGGACTTTTCAGTTGTTTTTTTTTTTTATAGAAGATATTGTTTGTCACCAACAAATGAAATTATAATCTTGTAGCAGATATTATTAGCTACAGATCTAGATACTTTTGAACGATTTTTTACCTTGCAATTTTTTTAAAAACGCATTTGAAAAAAAATTGTTTCAGGCGATTTTGATCCCAATTTATAAATATTTTTTTTTTTCTGCCATCACAACGCCGCCATTTTGTCCCCGCCTCTCTGATATTTCTTGTAGATCTAGACCCGATAATTTGTTTATTTCATCAATATTAACATTTTAAACAACTGAAGTTCATAAATATAAATGAAATCAGAATTGTGAGCTAGAAATTTACTATGAATACTAGATCTACTATTAAATTTCTTATTTAATAAGTAGATCTATCGTCTACGAAACTCAATTCCAACTTTTGACCTCGGGGGTGTGTCTCGCCAGCTGAGCCAGCGAAAAGCTCTCACTTCACTTCTTCCATGTCAACCAATGTTAGGTCAAAGCGGCACAAAAAAGATCATAACTTTCTTAATGTTAAACATACAGTCATAATTTATACACCATTACAAAGTTCTTTTAAAGTATTTTAATGATGTACTAACGAAAAATTGTTTTTTCAAAGATAATTTTTATTTTCACCTCCCTATACTAACTGTAGACTACTAGAGTTGAGTAGACTCAATAATCTCTAGAGAGAGTAATCTAGACTATCCACTAGATTAGATACACTAGATTTAAGTTTAAGAAAGTCATAATGAAAAAAATGATTAGATCTAGAATATAATGTTAGAAGTTATAATGATAATCATATAATTATAATGATCTGCATCTCATCTGGGTTAGTCACAGTTATGAGTTAGTCAGTGTCTATAGTCACAGTAATTGAGTAAGTAAATCTAAATATTAAAAAGTTAGTCTAGATCTACTTGTTCTAGATTTAGATAGCTCTTCAATCAAAGATTTAACATGGAAAGTGAGGGTTAAGATGAGGGATGCTACCTGTTTCAGGTACTCTAGCCCAACCAAAAGGTCGTCATTTTATAAGTTTGTCCTTTAGTTCCAATGTTTATCACTAAATTTGTTCTGAATTTCCAGTCAAAATGGCTGTCGATTGCGGGCATGCGCAATGAACGAACTTTAAACCTCCCGAAAAGTTATATTTTTTTAATATAATTATAGAATTTAATGCTGTAATTTACCATTAAAATACCAATTTAATTAGCTTCACATAATTTTCTTGTTGTTTTTTCAGTATTTACTTTATTTTATTTTAAAAGTTAATATAATTCTCTTCGGATTGTTGTTTCTTTTGCAAACAGGAAAGCATTTATTACGTCACCGGAAAACGTTAATCTGACAACTGTTATATTTTCTATATAGAATCTATCTATGTTATCTACAAAAGTCAAAACTTTTTTTTTTTTAAGCCTTTTATACCCATTGAAGATCAAGAGAAGATTAAGGGTAACAAAAAATAATAATTAGGGACCTACTACTGGGGCAAGGATAACGAGCTTGGAATATTTGAGGCACAATAATTTTATAAGAAAAGTAGGCTAGTTCATAGGAAAAATAACTAGGCCCCATGATATTTTTTTTTCATGGAAATGCCATTAGAGCAATAATATAGGTTTATTAAAAATATTTTAAAATAATGATTGTATGTTGTTTTTATTATCTAAAAAAGTTGAAGCATTTAGTATAATATTGTAGTAAATCTACTATTTTTAATTTTATTTTTATATACACACACACTCCACGAACCCTTCTAAACTGAAATCGTTTTAGCTGTTGATAGATCTAGTTGTTTTCTTTTAAACGTTGTCCTAATTAGTAACTATTAAACTTTTTATTACTTTACATTTTTTGTTACAAATGTATGCTTTTAGAGTTGACAATATGTCTTCCCTAAATCTGTTATTCTATTGGTTATAAAATAGGTTAGTTTCGTTTTCTAGATCTAGTTGTCGATCTATTTAGATCAGTGGTTCCCAAAATGGAACTAATCAATATTAATATTAGGTTATTCATTGTAAGAGTATGTGTTTAAACTATAGATATATATAGGTCTGTGGTATTGAGATTCTGAATGTCTGCGTTCTCATAAAGTCTACCACATAGACTTGATAGAATAGGGCTAAGTAGGCTATATACTAGTCAACCGGCGGCGTAGCATACGCCGCTATTTTGGAGGGCCGGCCATAGGCCACTGCAACCTATGCGACCGCAGTGGGCCCCGCACTTTTATAGGACCCAAACTAATTCTAGGTGTATAAATGATTAAATTAAACCATTTTAGAAATTAAAACAGATTTCCCGCGGCCTCCTGTCGATTTACCAGGAGGTCCAGGAAATATCCCGAAATTGCAAAATATATAAAAAAGTCCAGGAAATATCTGGAAATTATTAAATCTTTTGAAAACTCGTACAAATCTCCTGAAATATAGGCCTATAGACGAAATTGTCATTTTGGGGTGTCATTCAATATGGAAAATGCAAATCCCGTAATTTTGGAATCTGGTGAAAGAAGCTTCTCGCGCCTCAAACTAACGAAGAATTACTTTAGTTCAACAATTCTCGTAGATAGATTGAAACATTTGGTAATTCTTGCTATTGAGCGTGATCTACAAAGGAAATTGAATTTTTATGATATACTGTATGACTTCGCTACAGGCAAGGTTCGTAAAGTAATTCTGTACGTAGTAAAAGATAAATACAATGCAAAGACGAATGTATTTTCTAAAATAAACTCGTAATTTTCACATATAATCCGTATCCCTACCCAAACTGGGCCCCGCGAATTCCGTTTTGCATAGGGCCCCAAAATGTTTAAGTTCGGCCCTGCTATACAGAGTAGATTACTTGTTATATATATATATATATATATATATATATATATATATATATATATATATATATATTGTAATAACTTAAGAGAGGCAACTCAACGAGACATAGACGTTTATTCACACGACATCACAGGTACACAAAACAACATTTATCTTAGGCACAATCTCTCCATATTGGCTCTTTACTTGGGCGGAAATTGTTCTCCTCTTCTAATGTTGACATCCTTCCCAGTCTAGTTTATCACAGTGCGCACCTTCTAGCTTAGATGGATGTGCGAATGGCAGAGTTATAACAATATATATATATATATATATATAGTCAACCCACGCCCATGAAATGTATTGGTTGTAGCCCCCTGAATCTTTGCTTTTTGTATAGGAAGGGGTATTTTAACATCTAAAACCTCATTGGCTATGTATTGGGTATATTCAAGGAATTTAGAAACTAGTTTTCCTTTACGACGGACGAATTTTAGTAAATAAATCATACAATTTGTATACGAGTTTATTACTTATGTTAATATATACTATTTATTATTATTTATATTTATATAGGACAGAATGTGTCGGGGCCTCACCTCGAACCTCACTCATGAATAATAAGCTGTAGATGTCAGGAGAATGCGTTTCTGCAGTGAAGAATGCAAGAAAACGCTTTTGGCGTTGGGGGTTCGCTCTGAACCCCACTAGGGAATCTTACAGAGCTACCCCAGACCCCCAAGCTATCAAGAGAAAGGCCTCAACATGACTGTTTTTTTTGACTATTTTTTTTTCGCCGAAGGTAGAGAAACACTGCTTTATTTTATTCTCATATATATATATATATATATATCATGGGCGTAGCCAGGATTTTGTTTTCGGGGGGGGGGATTTTTTCTCCTCCCCCCCGTCCCCCCTTCCGCAAAAAATATATTTATATGTATGTGTGTGTGTGTGTGTGTACATAATCTTTATTTCATCCTGACCCTTCATTCTTTTGGAAGAAGTTTATTGTGCCCTAGAATTTCTTCCTGGAGTTAGTGGAAAAATTGAAGACTCCCCGTCTTTGCCAGCAAGTGGTCTGAGGGAGCGCTAGGAGCTCCCCCAGCGCGGGGCGAAGCATAGGATTTCCTTGATTTAGACCCGATCTCTATAGCTGACTCCAAAAATCTCTCTTAGCACTCTTTGTTGAGCCACATTTAGTGTTTTTCAATTTCGCAGCGGACTGTTCACTGCACTTTATTAATGGAGCACAGCCACTGGTAGAAATGTGTAACATCTCTTGAATACGCTCTTGGAATTAGGTGACTGTAGTTTGCTTTAGATTTTATATCGAAAAGGGAATTTTTATCGTCAAAATCATCTGTGGGGGTTTTAAACTAAAAAACTCTGGAGTTTGTTTGTTTTTTTATTGAAAACCCCATTTAGCGACGGTCATAGAACTGTAGTTTACTTTAGAATAATATTAAAGATAGAGGTTTTCCACCTCAAAACGCTCTGTAAGGATATTTTAAACTCAAAACCATCTGTGGGGGTTTTAAACTTTAAAAAAAAGCCATCTGTAGGAGAGAGTTTAAACTCAAAAACCCCAATTGGTTTGGTAAGGTTCAAATAATTATTTTATATTGAAGAAATTTTTTTTTTGCATCTAATCCCTCTGAAAGGGGGTTTAAACTCAAAACCCCATTTGGCAACGCTCATAGCATTTTGAGCGCGTAATTTGCTTTTTTTTTTTTACATTGAGATGTATTTTTTTAGCTTCAAACCCCACTGGCGGGGGGTTTAAACTCAAAACCCCTTTAGCTACGATCATAGATTTTACAATGTGTAATATGCTTTTTTATATTGAAAATGCATTTTTTAGCTTCAAATTCCACTGGAGGGGAGTTTAAACTCAAAACTCCTTTGCCTACATTTATAGAATTTTGAGTGTATAATTTGCTTTGTTTGTAATATTTTAGAGGTATTTTTTACCTTCAAACCCCGCTTCAAAACCCATTTAGCTACGCTCATAACATCTTGAGTGCGTAATTAGCTTTTTTTTTTATTGAATAGGTAATTTTTAGCTTCAAACTCTGCTGAAGGGGGGGGGGGGGTTAAACTTAAAACCCCTTCAAAAATTTGAGTGTAAACTTTGCTTTTTTTATATTGAAAAGGGGGTAAATTTAGGTAGGGTTTTAAAATCAAAATCTTCCTTAACTGTGCTCTTGGAATTTGGGGATTGTCGTTTGCATTTATTTTTTTTTTGGTTTTGTTTTATAGAAGAGGGGGATTTAACTGTTAAACCCCCCCCCCCCCCCCCCCCCGGTAAGGGTTTTTAAACTCAAAAACCATTGGCTGTGCTAGGGCAAGTGATGGTTTAGTATTAAAATCTCACCTAAAATAAACAAAATGAAAGCAAAAAATCAGTCACTAAAGTCCGTTTCCCCCCCCCCCCCCCATTGCGAGGGGAATTCATTTCGGGGGGGAGGGTTGAACCCCAAAAACCCCTTTGGCTACGCTCATGATATATATATGCAAGCCTGGGGGTCTGGTGGAGCGCTGTAAGTTTCTCCAGTGGGGTTCGGGGCGACGCCAAAATCGTTTTCTTGCATTTTTCACTACAAAAACGCATTCTCCTAACATCTCCAGCTAATTATTTATCATTGGGGTTCCGGGCGAGGCAACGACGCCAAAAGCGTTTTCTTACATTCTTCACTTCAGAAACGCATTCTCCAGATATCTACAGCTCATTATTCATCAGTGGGGTTCGAGGCGAATCCCCCACGCCAAAAGTGTTTTCTTGCATTTTTCACTGTAGAAACGCATTCTCCTAACACTTACAGCTAGTTATTCATCAGTGGGGTTTGGGGCGAAGCCCCGACGCCAAAAGCGTTTTCTTGCATTCTTCACCGCGGAAACATTCTCCTGACCAACAGGTCATTATTCATCCTATTGAAAAAAGGACCTTTAGAATAAAATAGTTGAAAAATATTCTATTATGAATTTTCAGGCCCTTAATACCTTTGCAAATAAAACCGATTTGTTCCTTGAAAAGATAAGATACCCCTCATATTTAGATTATTTGAAGATCGCCACCGACAAAAAAATATTCGAAAATTATTATTTAAAAAAAAGTTCATTTGTAAGTGATACATTTTGTTCAATAGGCATGTTTGTAACTTTTGTTTTGTTACATTACTGTAATTCAAAGCTCTAAACAAAACATTTCGGAAGTGGGAGGTGAAAATAAGTGGATCAATTGGATTCTACTCTAATTTTCTTTGCATTTTTAGGATTCAATCATGACTCAATCAAAAATTGTGAGTTTATTTTACTATCAAAATATCAGATTGAGTGAAGGTTGGGAAAAGGTGACTAGGAAAAGAATATTTGAGTTTAGAGCGCCTCTCAATCGTTACTCTTACACTGAACAAATTTCGTATGAATTCTAATTTTTCCAAAGCAAAGTCTTTCTTAAAATAATTATGATTAACTCTTGTGAAATTACATAAACTCTGTCGCCATATTTGACAATACTGTTATAAAACATCATGTTTTCATCTGGAAAGGGAAGGGGGTGGTAGAGTGAAAACGATTAATCCTCGCTCCTTTTTATAATTTCTGCTAATGATTGCATTTGGCATTAAAGAATAGGGGTGGTGCGACTCGATATAAAAATGTAATTTATAGCATACGTATAAATTATATTAGTAACAGATTTATTTTTTAATTTAGTAATTTTTTAACTTTAATAAAAAAAGAAAAAGTATTGGTTTGTCCGATGGGCGGAAAGCGATTGCATGTATCGCCCCTTCCATCTGGTACTACCCTTTTTCCTTTTCTATTTACTAATGATAAAATTTGAGATTAGAGTGTAGTGGGACATAATATACAAATGGGTTCACATGTCAATACGTAGCTTATATTATATAGATAGTCAACTAATTTTGTTCACAAACTATGATTTCTATATAGAAGTTTGTTCGCCTCCCCACTCAAATGGTTTAGTTGGGAAGGGCAGTAGAGGTATTTGCCCCCCCCCCCCCCTTCCGATCGACCAACATCGGAACTACATAATATAAAGATCGGTTAAAATATCAATAACAAGTTTCAATCATATAAATAATTAATGGATTCTGTAAGCAAGCTGTGATTTCTATAAATAAATTGGACCGCCCCCCACTCGAAAGTTATAGAGTGGGCGGAATTGATGCCATCGCCCCCTCCCGACCCCAACAAATCGGCCAACATACTAGAGGGGGGGGGAGAAATAATCTAAAAATAAGTTGAAATATATATACGTAGTATATATCATTAACATAAGTAATAAATTCGTATACAAATTTTGTTAATTCTATACTAAAATTAGTCCGCCCCCCCCCCGAAGTTCGGGGGGGGGGGGGGTCAGCCGAGTGGGGGAGGGGGCGATCGCCCCCCAGGATCCGCCAGTGAGTAGGCCTACATCTACTGCCCTCCCACCCAAACCTTATTAGTGATGGGGGCGTCCCAATTTTTATGCAGATATCTTTTTAGTTGGTGAACAGAAATAGTTGAATATTCGTATAATATAATTTTATAATATGTAGCTTCCTTTCTGGTATGTTGGACCATCTACTTCCCTCCCTACACAGCCCTCTGAAAAGGAGACGGTGTAATTTTTATGCAGAAAGCATAGTTTGTGAACAAAATTAGTTGAATATCTATATAATATAAATTATATATATATGGCTCCCTTTGTCTCGAAAGGCAATGGATGCGCCCAAAAGAGTCACTGGTTTTGGCTTAATCTTGAGACGGGGCAGAATCTGGTGTGGCTAATCAAGCCAATTCTAGAACGGCAGACTTTGCCACAATTCATACATGTGTATGCCTCTGATTCAGGGCTAGCGGACAGGGCAGCTTTCTTTTTTTCCCTCTTGATTAAGGCAGCTTCAATTCTTTTGTTCTCAGCAAGGGTTGTCCCAGCATGCACAGTCTGTCTCCATGCACTCCGGTCTTTGGCTATGTTTTCCCACATATTTTCACTGATGCCTGTGGCTCTCATGTCTCGCTTGCAGACATCTCTATATGTTAGTCTTGGGCGGCCCTTGGGTCTGACTCCTTCCACAAGCTCAGCATATAAGATATCTTTCGGGATTCTACCATCTGGCATGCGGGTGACATACTGTTCATATTGGCCAATCTCAAAACTTCCTGATTGGAGACATGGTCCCTCCAAGAGATGCCCATTATGCGTCTCAGGCAGCGCAAGTGGAAACTATTCAATCTGTGCTCTTGGTACATGCATGTTGACCAGCTTTCACTGTCATAAAGGAGAGTGCTCACAACACAGGTGTTGTAGACTAGGATTTAGGTCGCTGTGGTCAATTGACTATTTTCGAAGACGCGCTTGGAGAGTTTTGCCAATGCTGTGGTAGCTTTTCCTATCCTTTTTGTCAGCTCGATGTCTAAGTCTAGGTTACTGACAATTGTTGAACCCAAGTAGGTAAATTCCTGCACCACTGAAAGGGTGTGGTTCCCAATATGTCTTATAGGTATTTCTGCGACGTCTTGTGCCAGGATTTCGGTCTTGGAGAAACTTGTAGTAAGGCTAAACTCTTGACAAGCAGCTGCTAAGGCGTTCACTAGCTTATGTAGACCTCCTTGTGAGTGAGATACGAGTGCCGCATCATCGGCAAACAGCAGCTCCCTTATCAAGATACGACGCCTTTTCGTTTTGGCTTTAAGACGTGCCAGGTTAAACAACCTTCCATCGGATCTGCTATGGATATATTTTCCGTCTTCCATGGATTTAAAAGCACTGGTTAGTACGACTGAGAAGAAGATTCCAAATAGTGAAGGGGCCAGTACATATCCTTGTTTTACACCGCTCTTGATGGAGAATGGCCTGGAGGAAGAACTTTCAAACCGAACAGTGCCCTGCATATTTTCGTGAAAAGCTGACACTAGTTATCTTAACTTATTTGGGCAGCCGATTCTCTCTAGTACAGCAAACAGACCGCTTCTGCTAACAAGGTCAAAGGCCTTGGTCAAATCAATAAATGCTATGAAGAGGGGCTGCTTTTGTTCTCTGCTCTTCTACTCTAGCTGCCGCAGAGAGAAAATCATATCTGTTGTAGATCTACCTGCCTAATTGACTTCAGCAGGAATGCCATCTCCTCCGGGTGTTTTCCCATGTGCAAGCATGTCAATGGCTATGCTCAGCTCCTTTACTGAGGGCGTTTCGTCTAATTCTGTCAAAACTGGAAGTGATGGAAAGTTGGAAACAGCATTTGGTGAGATGATGTTTTCAATCTGGTAAAGTTCTGCATAGTGTTTTACCCATCGCTCCATTTGCAGCGCACGATCACTGATGATTGAGCCATCTTTTGACTTGAGCGGAGCACACTTGCTGGTGTGAGGTCCAAAGGCTTTTCTCATGCCATCATATAGTCCTCTTATGTTACCAAAGTCGGCACAAGATTGAATATCTTCGCATAGCTCCTGCCAGTATTTGTCTCGCTACTCTTTGGGCATTGTTACGTGCAGCTCTGAGCCTTTTTAAGTTGCTTGGGGTGGACCTTCTTGTAGATTAGCATGGCTGCTCTCTTGTTCGTAGTGGCAGTTTCCATTTCTGATATACTAGCTTCAAACCAGTCTTCGCTTTTCTTGGTTTTATTTCCAAAGACCAGTGATGATGTTTGGTAGATGGTATCACGCATAAACGTCCAGCTTTTTTCTACCTCAGTCACAGAGAAGTTTTTAAAAGCTTCCTCTAATTTGTTCTCAAATTCGGTGCATAGATCAGGATTTTTTGTGCTCGTGGTATTCAGGGGTGATTTTCTTTTTCCCTGTGATGTGTGGATCTTAGTTGGCAGCAGTCTTGTCCGGCAGGACACTAAAGTATGATCAGTATCAAAATCCGCGCTATGGTAGCTACGTGTCAGCAGTATATTTCCAATGTCCTTTTTTCGTGTCAGTATCATATCCAGCTGGTGCCAGTGCCCAGACCTAGGGTGCCTCCATGAGACACAGTGCTGTGGTTTTGTTCTGAAATATGTGTTGGTAATGCAGAGTTTTTGGTATGTGCAGAATTCAAGTAGTCTTTGTCCGTTTTCATTCATCTTTCGGATTCCAAAAAGCCCAAGGCAGTCTGGCCAGGTAGTGTGATCTGATCCTACTCTGGCATTGAAGTCACCTAGAATGATCATATGTTCTTTTTTGAGGAATGTTTGCAATGGCTTCTTTGAGGTCTTCATAGAACTTGTCTTTGTCCTCCTGAAGCGAGCATAGTGATAGTGTGGGGCATAGGCACTAATTAGAGTGACTTTTCCAGATACTGTCATCATACTTATGCTTAGTAGCCGTTCCGAGCCACCAACTGGAGGGACTATCATGGGAAGAAGACTGTTTTTGACAGCAAAGCCCACACCATGTATTTGAGTCTCATCCTGTGCTTTTCCTTTCCAAAAGAAAGTGTAGTCAGTCTCGCGGAGCATGCCGTTTTCGGGTTTCTTGCAGGGCTGCAATGTCAATATGTAGCCTTTTTAGCTCGTTGTTTATGACTGCCGTCTTCCTTGCGTCGTCGATCTGCCTAAGATCATCAGTGAGACCAGGACACATTGTCCTGACATTCCGAGTGGCCAGTCGCATGACAGGGATTTTCTTTTTCAGTTTAATTTTTCTTCTTTTGTTTCTTGGTTCAAGTTTCCAGCCTACTTGTCGTTTTAAACTAAGCTCTAAGCACCCATTAGAGCAGGCAGGCTGTGGCGGATCAGCACCTAACTGACTGGGGGCTGCCCAGGTTGAGGCGGACGGTAGCTGATCAATTAGGCGCGAAGACCTCTCCCACCGTCAGAGACAATCCGTGGCGTCCATACATTACGCCAATCAAGTTGGACTTATAACCCGTAACTGTTGTCTCCCGTGTTGTTTAAGCCGCTTTGCAGCAGCACCAGAGTTTCCTCTCCGGGGAGAATTCCTGGGCCTTAGATAAGGGGGTCATGCGTCATGATCCCTCTCTCGACCTTGCTGATGTGATCCATTACATTTGGCACCAACTCAGTTGCAGAAGCTGCCGGAGGGAATTTCATAGCTGATAGCCTCAGTACCGCAAGGCAGCGGGGGTTTGAAGTCAGAGTACCCCTCTCCTAGATGAACTGCCTTACTAGGCTGACGAGCTCAATCTGCCCGAAGCTCCCGGTTTTGTGGCGCCAGGTATCCACCTTCACCTGTTAGTAAGAGCAGTTTCGCCGGGCTTAATATCTAAGCCACACGAGCAGACCAGGTGCTGGACTTAGTTGTCAGAGGCTATTTGAGACGCATGCCATTAGTATTTTATAGACAATGGGAGCTTAACCCCATTGACACCCCTGGCCATGTCAACCTTTGAAACCAATATACCAATAATATATAAATTATACGCTACTGATATTTGAGATCTTACGTATATTATATTGTCCACACTTAAATCTAACATTAAATCATTTGTAAATATAAATTGAATAAATGTGGTTTGTACCAGGTGGAACCGTGGAGGGGCGTTGGACGCATTTGAATTCCCCCCACTGGCGGATCCAGAACTTTGGAATGGGGGGGGGCAATTTTTTTCCAAACCCTAACCCTAACGCCCACTAAACCCTAACCCTAAGCATAAAGGCGTGTACAGCATATATATATATATATATTAGAATTTTTTTAAAAAAGCAGTATTTCTCAACCTTCGTCAAAGAAAAAGCACAAAAAAAAGTCACGTTGAGGACATTCTCTAGACAGCTCCCCAGTGGGGATCGGGGCGAGGCCCCGACGCCAAAATCGTTTTCTTGCATTCTTCACTGCAGAAACGCATTCTCCTGACATTTACAGCTCATTATTCATCCTATTCAAAAAAGGATCTTTTGAATAATGTTTTACTTGAAAAATATTCTAATATGGATTTATAGGCCCTTAGTACATTGCAAATACTACCGATTTGTTCCTTGAAAAAATAAGATACCCCACATATTTATAATAAGGCTTTGAGGAAACAAATCAATCAACTATGTTTAGGCCTTTTTCTAGACAGCTAGGGGGTCTGGGGGAGCGCTGTAATGTCCCCCAGTGGGGATCGGGCCGAAGCCCCGACGCCAAAAATCGTTTTCTTGCACCCTTAACTGCAGAAACGCATTCTCCTGTAATCTACAGCTCATTATTCATCCTACTAAGATAGGACCTTTTGAATAATGTTTTACTTTAAAAATATTCTAATGTGATTTGACAGGCTCTTACTACATCGCAAATACAACCGATTTGTTCTTGAAAAGATAAGATACTTCACAGATTTAGATTAAGACTTTGAGGAACGCCGTCGAAAAAAACATTTATTCGAAAAATAATATTTAAAAAAAAACTCATTTGTAAGTGATACATTTTGTTCAATAGGCATGTTTGTAACTTTGTTTTGTTACAGAACTGTAATTCAAAGCTTTAAAAAAAAATCATTTCGGAAGTGGGAGGAGAAATTAAGTGAACCTATTCGATTTTACTCTAATTTTTTTTTTTTGCATTTTTAGGATCCGGGCATGGATTGTGAGTTATTGTCCCAAATTTTTTTATATAACAGAAAAATATCAGTATGAGTAAAGGTTGAAAAATATGACTAGGAAAAAAATATTTTCTTTCCTAAAATAACTAAGATAAATTCGTATACAATAACATAAACTCAGTCGCCATATTTGACTTTTCTGTTTTAAAACGTCATCTTTTCGTCTGGAAAGAGGAGGGGGCGGTAGAGTAAAAACGATCAATCCTCGCTCATTTTTTAAATTTCTGCTAATGATTGCATTTTGGCATTAAAGAATATGAGTGGGGCGACTCGATAAAAGAATTTAATTTATAGCATATATAAATTGTATTAGTGACATCTTTTTTTAATTTTGTAATTTCTTACAAAATATAAAAAGTATTGGTTTGTCCGATGGGTAGAAGGCGACTGCATGTATCGCCCCTCCCACCTGGTACGACACTTTTTCAATTTAATATTTACTAATGATAACATTTGAGATCAGAGTTTGTGTACGACATAATATACAAATGTGTTAAAACATCAATATGTGGCTTATATTATATATATATTCAACTAATTTTGTTCAGAAACTATGATTTCTCCATAAGAATAGAACTGCTCCCCTCCCCCACTTAGAGGGCTAGAGTGAGGAGGGCAGTAGAAGCAATCACCCCTCCACCTCATCAAATCGGCTAATATACCAGAAGTGTAGCGACATAATATAAAAATTATATAGTAATTCAACTAATTTGTTCACAAACTATGATTTCTAAATAAAAGTAGGCCCGCCCCCCCCCCCACTCAAAGGGTTTAGGTGGGAAGGGCTGTAGATGTATTCGCCCCCCCCCCCCACCCAATCGGTTAAAATGTCAATAACAAGTTTTAATTATATAGATATTTGATTCTGTTAACAAGCTGTGATTTCCACAAATAAACTGGACCGCCCCCCCCCCCCACTCGATAGTTTATGGTGGTGAGGGGGGGCGGGATTGATGCAATCGCCACCTCCCCATCCTACCAACTCGACCAACATACTATAGGGGAAGAGCGAAATAATCTAAAAATAGGTTGAAATATAAATAATTAATATATATATTACTAATAAATTCGTATACAAATTGGTGGGATTTCTTTACTCAAATTCGTCCCTCCCCACCCCCTCTCTGGATCCGCCAGTGATTCCCCCACCCGGTCAGACCAATATTTTTTCTTTTGTATTTTAGTGAACTGAACAAATTGATTTTTTTTTTACAAAAACATCTGTCATAATATAAGTTGTATATGCTATCTATTAAATTCTTATATCGAGTCGCCCTACTCCCTATAATCTTATGTCAAATGCACTCATTAGCAATAATTATAAAATAGATAGATAAAATAGAACTCTTACATGATTCATTTATTTTTTAACTTTACAGCCCCCCCCCCCCCTTTTTTTTTCCAACGAAAACATGACTGTTAAAACAGAATAGGCTAGTCAAATATGACGACGCACATTAGTCCAAATTATTTAAACTGTGAATTTGTTTTTGGAACATTTAGAATTAATGAGAAACTTTTCAGTATAAGAGTAACCTTTATATGTCTATGTGTCCTTTATTTAGTCGGAGCTATTTCTATTGTATAAATGACATTCGGGCTAGGCCTATAGTTCTCATACTTTATACTTGAATCCTAAAAATAACAAATTGAGATGAGTTTTGAGCCAAAATATTTTTCAGTAGTCACCTTTTCCCAACCTTTACTCATTCTGAGATTTATTCTATTTTATAAATAATTTTGGGACATATCTCACAATTCATACTTCAATCTTTAAATGCTCAAAATTTAGAGTACAATATGATTGGTCTATTTAATTTCTTTTCCGTGATTTTTTTTTCAGAGCACGGAAAACCTTCTCCACGATACCCCCTCCCCCCACTGGTCCACAGATGAGATTGGACCATGGAATATGATTGGACCATAGCGCTCTGAGCATGCTATAAACATGAAAGCAGCGCTTTATAAAAACTATAATTTAATTTAATTTAATTATATTTCTGTAACAAAACGAAGTTAAAAACAGGCGCATTTAACAAAAATTATTCATTTATAAATTAACGTCTTTTCAAATATTATTTTTCAAATATTTTTTTTCGACTCTCAAACCCTTAATCCAAATCATTTTTATCAATATGCGGGGTATCTTTTCTTTTCAAGGAGCAAAGTAGTTGCATTGCAGTGTAGTTAGGGCCTATACATTAAAATATAAACATTATTCAAATGGTCAACTATCCAAAGAGCGTTTGACCATGGTTCTGTTGACGTCTTATGATGATCAAAACAGGCTGACTACAAGAAATCTTGCTTAACATGAAGATAATATTATGATACATACGCCGTTTAGATCTCAGAAAGTAGAAAAGAATATGAAAATCGGACATCATTGTCACCAGTCGAGTCTGCGACCTATTTCGACCAGTTTCTAGAAGCTCGAGGTCAAGCCAGTGCTGTCCAGCGTAAACAAGTTAATTTTAGAAATCCAATCAATGAAAGGGGTTAAGGAAAAAAATAGCACACGTCAGCTTCTAGAAGGTCAAAGTTACTAAAATGAGAAGTTTCCATGATATTAGAACATCCGATTAAAAAAAGTATAAGTTAGGGGAAAGTCAGTTAGACGGGGTCCTCGCTCAGTAGTGGTTCTTATAGAGCGATGGTCCTCGCTTGGTCCTCGCTTAGTCCTCACTTAGTAATAGTTTGGTAGAGTAATATAAGCGGGTCCATTAATTAAAGTTTTTTTAGTTGAAGTAATATAATTAGTTGAAGTTGAATGTTATACTAAGTGAAGTTTCATGTATCTTTAAGTTTTATTTATGAAGTATCAAGTCAAGTTGTTATTGAATTGAGAAGTCATTTTATGTGAAAGTTGAAGAAGTTATTAAAGAAGTTTTAAGAAAATACAGAGAGATGTTTCTTTCTTCATTTCATATGAATTTATCAACTTATTAATACAATCCTCGGCCTGTTCATCACAACCATGATATTTGGATCATTCAAAGTTCTGATGCAACTGCTACTTCTTTTCCGAAAGTGAACCATTTAATTTTTAAAATTATCTATGCAAGCAGATTTTTAAAAAATACATCATTTTTAAATGCAATACTTCAGCGGAGGTAAGTGTTTCTAAAAAGGTCACAGTCTTCTTCATTTAGAACTCAAGCTTCAGTCATAGAGTCATCCTTCTACTTCAATATGTTCACCGAAATTGTTGGGGAGAAGTACGTATCTAGGAGGTTCCTATGCTGTTCTTAGGTGGTCCGTTAACGCAACTCTACTGTTAAGGGAGATCTGTTTCAAATCCTCATTCCAGACGAATTATAAGAGTCTTATCATATACGACGTGTTGTCCTGTTTATTTTAAGTGAAAAATAACGCCAAATGATTTTTCAAAATGTTACTACTTTAAACGATCAAAACAAGACCTTGGCTTGAATATTCCTGGTCCAATAGTGAATTCGATAGAGGCCGCCTCTGAGTTTGTGAGGTAGCACAAACTATCTTTGTAATCTTGTTTTCAATCCGAATCGTCGACCAGGTTTATGATCTAGATTTAGCTGTTTTCCGATGACTTGATTTGATGATTAGCTACGTAACTAATGACAAGTAGTATACAGTACATTTACTTTAATAGGCCTATAAAATACTTTCTTTTTTGTTCGATACTTCCCACTCACCATCTCAACTTTGTACAATTCAAACTAGGCACAGTGGTCATAAAATCATTAGTGTCTCTCTCGCGCGCGCTGTAGTTTTGATGTGATGGAATATTCTATTTGTGTTTGATTGTAAATGATGGGTGAAAGGGATTGCACTAAATCACTTATCCTCATTCATAAAGACGGCTTGAAAGTAATGGCACTAAATCACTGATCCTCAACCATAAAACATTTTGAAAGTAAGTATTTTACTGCACCCAGTCACTGATCCTCATCCATAAAAACATTTGAAAGTATTTTACTGCACTCAGTCACACATCCTCATCCATTAAGGCGATTTGAAAGAGGCATGCCCTCAATCTCCTAGACCAATCCATGATGGCGATGTGAAAGAGGCATGCCCTCAATCTCCTAGACCAATCCATGATGGCGATGTGAAAGAGGCATGCCCTCAATCTCCTAGACCAATCCATGATGGCAGTGCAAAATCGGAGATGTTGAATCCCTTGGAATTAACAGAACCTTCCCGAACTTGGTGTTTGTAGTAGATGACGTCACCACCACTCAGCCATCCAATCCACCAGCCGAACGTGCCAACTGACATGATGACGTGGTGGCACATACTCAGCAGACACATATGAACCTGAGGAAGAAACAGATCAGCACATTAGCGATGGCGATAATAAACATTATATATTTACAGTACCTTTTTTTTTTTACCGCTTACGAAAACGAAACTTAAAAACAAAATATGGCATTTAAAACCTCTCCAATAATCTTCTACAAATGCTTTGAAATTATAACAAATATAACGGTTTAGAAAAAAAAAAGCCATTTTGTGACTATACTCCCAAGCTGCGAAAAACGTGTTCTAATGAAAGTTCACAATGAAGTAATGAATTAGGAATATTCACTTCATTATCGCAAGTTTCTTGATTCAGTAATTTGTAGCACACACGCATACATCTGAATCGTAGTAAAAAATCATATTGCGTTTGTGCTGTCTGTAGCGTTTTGATCTTTAAAACTAAGAAAGCAATTAATAATTTGCTATCACTGTCGATGTATACAAACAGTTACAACTACTTTCGGAAAGAGAACTTTTTAAATTTTAATAGTAAACGAGAATATTGTATGTGAAAATTTTAAAATAAAATATTGCTGTAACTTATCCAACAGCCAAATATTAAATCACCTCATTAATCAGAAACTAGATCTAGAGTCAAATCAATAGCAGCTCAACTAAAGCGTCCTTTCCATAGACTTATATAGTCTCTCTCTCTCTCTCTTTATATATATATATATATATAGAGAGAGAGAGAGAGAGAATGAGAGAGAGAGAGAGAGAGAGAGAGAGATTTTTATGTAGGCTACGTAAACTCTTTTTTCAAACTCTAAGGGGAGTCGCCCCAATAAATCTTTTCTGCCTTAGAAAAGTAATGATCTTTAGTTTTCAAAGTTTAGAAATAATGCAAAATCATTTCTCGGATATTCACGCAAATATATGAGACAAAGTCATTTCCTGTTTCTATTGAGATAATGTTTCAAAAATCCTAGATCGATATAATTCATGTTGATTTAGACCTAAATCATCTTATGTACATTTAAACAGATTGATTACCTAGATCTTTCTAGATTATGTATCTAAAAATGGCAAAATAATATTTATGAGACAATAGTACTTATTTTTATATGTTCAATTACTAGATCTAGAAATTAAATTATATGTTACATAGGTTAGGGTTGAAAAAAAATTTACTTCTTTTAACTACTTTAAAAAACAACGCCTTGATCCATTTTTCTAAAAATTTTCACGACATTTTTTGTAGTTTTAAAAAGGCTTCATGTCCAGTCTAGAGTAGTATATATAAGTCTATGGTCCTTTCATTCTCTTCTCTGTTTCTCTATCGCGTCCCATCGTGCACAATATCGCGCTAAATGACAGTGTGCAATGCAGGGTCATAACAGTATGTTAGTTTGTTTTGGTATGTTCTTGATAACAGTTAAGTATTTGTGCCTTTAGTCTCATTATTGTTCCTCTTAACCATTGCAGTAGTCTTTTATGGCTCTATTCATATTCACCGTTAGGAATGTGTTTGTGTGGGCCGTGCAGCATTGACTGGCAAGGGACACGAGTAATTGACTTCTTCAATTTCTTTTTAATACTATCAATATTTAAAACGCGTTTCCGATTCTCTAAGAATGATTTGAGAAATTTTCTGATAGATAAGAAAAATATTTAGGACACAAGTTTCTATGATTCTAGAAAAGACGATTTAGAAAGGTATAATTTGGTGGAAAATGAGTCAGCCGGGGTCCTGTAGTTGTAGTGCATCCTTGAGCTTCTAAAGTCCTTGAGTTGTAGCAGGTTCATAAGTTGTTATAAATCTTTTGAGTACTTTCTATCTTTGAAGTCAATTGTTAGTGAAAGTCAAGTCTAAGTTAGGAAGAAAAACTCAGCTGTTCAGTTGTATCAACAGATTGAAGTGCTATGATGTTGTGAGTTTAGTGCTGCAGTAGTTTTGTGAGAATAGATGTCAAGTAGTGCTGTATTAGAAATGATTAAATTCATGTTTGGAAGGAGTTAATTCAAAAAAAGAAGTCTAGAAGCTTCTTAAGTGTATTTTAGCCATTCTATATTTCCCCGACGCAGACAGCGAAAAGAAAATCTAAATCGACCACTGGCGGACAATGGTTATGCTTGCTCTGGATGTGGAAAAATATTTAGGTCACAGCTGGGGCTGCGCAGCCACGAGAAATTCCTTAGTAATCTTCGGACTCGAAAACAAGCCTTATTATTATATTTCCCCGGCTATTGATTCTGTTTGAGCCATTAAATCTACTGAAAGGAAGAATAAACAATGTATGAAAACACAAATAGAAAATCATCCCAAATCTTGGCCCTAGAAAAAACATAGCTCATCACATATCCCACAAGATTAGGTAGTAGGTTGACTCGAGAAACTCTTGTGGTGAGTATGCTATATTTTGGTCGAGCATTTTTCCTAATGAGATCACGTGTCAAGGCCAGGGGGTGCCACTTGGTTATAACGACCTAGATAAATAGATTCTGACCAGGCTGAATATCCTGCCCTTATGTACCCAATAGTTTCCTCTGTGTACATGCACTTTTGACATTTGTCTTTAACATCGACTTTTAGGACATGTTTTTCACCAGTTTTACTCTTGATAACTCTATCCTGAGACATCGAAGTAAAAGCACGATATATCTGTTCTTTTCTTTTTCTTTTTTAATTACAAACCTCCCGTAGGACGACGGGGGAAGGGGGGGCATGCAGGGTTTGAACCAGGGACCATCGTAAAATCCGAACGACAGTCCAGCACGCAGACTGAACGACCAGGCAGGGTTCATACCCTGCTTGTTGCCATCCTCCATTCCATCGTCCAGCGAGAAGTGAATTATTTTAAACTTAGAAGTGAACACCCGAAACATGTAAAACAAAAACAAACAACATTTCTTACAACGTCAAATAAATCTTTGAAACATTATGACTTTGGACCATCAAAATTTAAATAACCTCTTGAATATTCTTTGCGAATAGGCAGATCCGACAGGGATCCGACTTTGACGGGGCCGCCTCTGAGTTTGTGTAACACAAACTCTCTTTGTAATCTTGTTAAACTTCGAGTCAATTATAATTTAAACATTAAACATTCTCTGCACTCCGCGGTCTTCATACAATGTGGGCAGGTACAAACGTATAGTGGATGACTTATAATGCAAACAATGAAGTTTTATTTATAGTTTTCTAGTCTCTCTACATCATGTAGGTGTCACTCCAATTGTCACCAACAAAAGTGTATGGCACTACTTGGGCAGTTCAGTAACTTGTTGCAGGTGACGCTCTTCTTGGTGTTGGGTATAAGGTGACTCTTTGCTTGTACATATAAAGTCCTATTTTAGTATTTTTTGCGTTGGTTTATTTTAGCATCTTGATTAATTCCAAGATATTTATAAAGAGAATTATTATTATAATTTTCAGGTTAGTAAAGTAAAAAGTAAAGTTCCCCTTTCAGACCTTGTGGTCTATGGGGCAGATGATGTAAAGGTCATCTAATTCTGTGGCCTACGGTTAATGAGGGGAAAAGTAAAGGCGGTTGGTCGTTGTGCTGGCCACATGACACCCTCGTTATTTTCAGGAGCAGTAATTAAACATTTTAGACCTTGACTAGTAAAGTCAACCTTTCAGACCTTGCGATCTACTGCAGATTATGTTAAGGTCATCTGTTTCTATGTACAAAGGTTTACGAGCAAGATGTCATGTGGCCAGCACAACGACCAACCACCTTAACTTTCCCCAAATAAAATCAGGTACTCATTACAGTTGGGTGGACTCAGGGGCGCCCTAAAAATCCCGAAATTCAAAATCCCAGTCTTCGCCGAGATTCGAACCCAGGACCAAAGGTTCGGAAGCCGAGCGCTTAACCACTCATCCACCGCGCCACTCCCCCCCCCCCGACCTTGTCTAATGAATGTGAAGTGAGGAGAGACGCTGACTGGTAGTATTGTCAGTAAAGAAAGTATGCAATGTATGTTTGAGTAATGACCTTGCCAGTAAAGAAAGTATGCAATGTATGTTTGAACAAGAGAGGAATTCAGATTGGCAATAGAGCTAGAATGACCCTTGGTGCTCTAACAAGTAACTGAGCGGTAATTAGGTACTTGGATCGTAGTTTCCTACAGATCTAATGAACTTTTAGATACTCCTCCCCCCACACACACACCTTTTGACTCACGGAGCTGGGGTTTCTCATGCAATATATGTGACTCCTTACATTGATGGCACCAGGAACTGTAGTTGGTAGAAATTCAGTATGCTCCGATGTGGCGCTTTCCGGTTCAGCACTGCTCCAATTATACATATATATATAGTATGGCCAACTGTTATATATAGTCGATGATGACCACTTTGTCATCCAGAGGGCTGAGGGCTTTGCATTGGTGTTTTGTTCCTCCTCATGTGGCTGGTGAGACTTATATGAGCTTGAAATGTTCGGCTGCACACTGGGCAGGTTATTCCAGCTGGAGCTAGTGTCATTGGCCTTGTTTTTCGTCTCAGGCGCTTCTCTTCTGCCAGCGCTGTTCTCTTTTCCTCAGCAATTTGTGAGCCAATCTTCACAGCGCGACGCCACCATGCTCTGTCACGTGCTTCTCTCTCCCAGGTGGCTGGGTTTATGCTGAACGCTTTTAGACAAGCTTTGAGGGCGTCCCTAAAGCGTTTTCTTTGTCAACGCTTTTCTTCCTTTAATTGGCCATACAGGAGTCGTTCGGGGATGCGCTAATAATAAACTGTACCGCCCTGTTTAGTCACTCACAACAGAACAAGAAAACAAAAGTTCAAAAATTATTTACTTAGTGGCCTCATTTAAGTTCAATTTTAACAATAACAACTGGAATCTATGATTACTACTTCTGTATCCATGATGTCACTGCATCAAGACTCTCTGTATCCAGGTTGTCATTAAATCCAGACTATATATTTCGGTTGTCACTGTATCCAGACTCTGTATTTAGGTTGTCACTGTATGCAGACTCACTGTATCTAGGTTGTCACTGAATCAAGAGTCTCTGTATCTAGGTTGTCCCAGTATCCAGACTCTCTGTATCCAGGTTGTCACTGTATCCAGACTCTCTGTATCTAGGTTGTCACTGAATCAAGACTCTCTGTATCTAGGTTGTCACTGTATCCAGACTCTCTGTATCCAGGTTGTCACTGTATCCAGACTCTCTGTATCTAGGTTGTCACTGAATCAAGACTCTCTGTATCTAGGTTGTCACTGTATCCAGACTCTCTGTATCCAGGTTGTCACTGTATCCAGACTCTCTGTATCTAGGTTGTCACTGTATCCAGACTCTCTGTATCCAGGTTGTCACTGTATCCAGACTCTCTGTATCTAGGTTGTCACTGTATCCAGACTCTCTGTATCTAGGTTGTCACTGTATCTAGACTCCCTTTGTCCAGATGGTCACTGTATCCAGACTTTCTGTATCCAGTTGATCACTGTAACCGGACGCTCTGTATTCACACTGTCTGTATTTAGGTTGACACTGTATCCAGACTCTGTATCCAGGTTGTCACTGTATCCAGACTTTCTGTTTTCAGGTCGTCGCTGTATCCAGGTTGTCACTGTATCCAGACTTTCTGTTTTCAGGTCGTCGCTGTATCCAGGTTGTCACTGTATCCAGACTTTTTTCAGGTTGTCGCTGTATCCAGGTTGTCACTGTATCCAGACTTTTTTCAGGTTGTCACTGTATCCAGACTTTTTTCAGGTTGTCACTGTATCCAGACTTTTTTTCAGGTTGTCACTGTATCCAGACTTTTTTCAGGTTGTCACTGTCCCTGGTTCGATCTCCAGATTGAACTTTCCGAGTTTCATTGTAAAGGGTGCTGACATTAGTTGGGAAAGAAATGATGGTAGGTCATTGCCCTAGCAACATGACACCCTCGATAAACTTCTATCATAGTACTCAATGTGGCTTATATCATCCGGCTTCTTTTCTTTACTTTTTTCAGGGGAGGTTGGGGGGGGGGGGGGGAGGATAGTGGAAATTTTCTGTAATTTTTTTGTGACATAAGGGCTTCTGGTTCATGCACATCCCTACACTTTTTAATTTCGTGTAGCTATTTCACATTCATCTAATTTGTTTTGACTTTTAAGATAACCAATATTATCTACAGACCTTGCGTAAATTATATATATATATATATATATATATATATATATATATATACCTATATCATATCATACCATATATTATATTATATAAAGCACCCTACCGGACCATAGGCTGGTGGCAAAACAATGACATCATTCTCTTTACTAAAGACGTATTTACACCACTTGACATCATCAGTAGCAACTAAAAACGTCACGTTTCCATGGTGTTCCCGCATCCACCTAAACGCTTTTTGAAAGTAGGTTTCAGGGGCAACACATTCTCCTTGATCTCTGTGTTTTTTATTGAGTTTATCCCCCCTTCGTACGTGGACTCCAATGAGCTTTCGGTCTACAAGAGATATTTTCAAGATATTCAGCATGTCTCTTGCTTGATCCTCTATGTCGTCAAGAAATTCAAACTCGCGTTTGATCTGCTTGGCATACTTGTGAAAATACTTGTACGACTGAAAAAACCCATTCAAGCAAATATCACGCTCGGGCAAATGTTCGAATTCAGGATGGTATTTAGCGTAGGCGGACTCATAGACTCTATGACAGCTTTGGAAGATGAAGTTTTTTCTCATTACGTGACTAATCTTGAAAACCTTAAGTAACTGAGTTGATTTTAACGCCAAAGGGAGCCTGTTGTTCATGAACGCAACGCCCATAATGCTAGCGTATTGAAACATTGCGTTCCCTAGCTGCCCGTACTCCGTGTACACGATAGAGTAGCGAGACACTGTTGGGGTCGATAGCACCGCCCAAAGAAGGGGTTTCGCAGTCTCCTGATGGTTTGAGAAATTTAAGCCATTGAAATATGTTCTGCTGAGAGCTGTATCTCGAGAAGTTCTGTTCCTGTCAAGGGGATGTCTCATTGAGGATTGTTTCGGCCTGAGATCTGTCAAAGAAAATCTTCACTTTATAACGACAAAGATTACAAAGGACAAAAGACAAAACCAAACAAGCAAAATATGAATAAATCTTATTTTAAAAGAACAAAGCTTATCTGAGGGAAGAACTCAGCAATAACAACTATATCTCTCAATAATTTATAAGTTATTACCCTTATTCGAATTAAAACAAAATAAATAATTACCAATAAAATTAATTGGTCAATTTGGAATTTGATTCATGGTTTGTTAGGTACAATAAATAAAATTGTGGAAAATTTCAGCGTGGTCCGAGAATGTGTGTGGGAGAAATTACGTGTACTATCATATAAGGGGACCCAACTCTACATAGTTAGCTATTTTAATGCGCATATTGAGTTGGTTCTTTGTTTTGAGTTTCTCTTTAATTCACGGCTATTTCCAAAGAAGTGCTCTGATCACGTCTTTGCTTTTTGTGTTTTGGCTTAGGTGGATGGTTCTTGATGGATCTTCCTTTTTGTTGTTCCCCAGTACTGGGGACGAAGGCTTGGGGCTCTGTGCAAGTCAAGCTTGATGTGATGAATTAAGTCATATATTAAATAATAGACCGTCAGCGGTGTCTGGACAGACTAACCAAGACTAAATACAACCCTAACAGCCATATCTGTGAATAATGATGAATATCCCTTTGTGGTATCAAACAAAATACATATTAACCGCTAATTATTTGACTTTTTTATGGATTTATTTATGTCTTGTCTATGCCAACGAATAATGGACCTTATTCACCATTCGTAAATAAACACATTTAGCCATGTCATAATAGTGATAAAACAATGAAAAATACGTATCACTTGACAGCCTTTATGGATTACATAATTTGTATAGAAGATATAGAGAATCACGTGGCTAAATGTTGTTAGTTTACGATTGGTGAATGAGGTCCATTGTGCAAAATTTAAACATGATCCGAGAATGGGTATCTGAGAAATCTTGTGTAGAAACTTTTTACCTGACAGACAGACCGAAAGATAAATACATAAACAGAATGAATGATTTGATATAAGCTCTGGAACAAGAAAAAAACTTATAAAAATAAAAAAAATAAAACAAAGCTTATACGAAGTATAGTTGCATACATTAGTTTGCATCAGTCATGCCATTAAATTTGTAATAGATCTAGACTAACAATGCTAAATCTTTATGATTAGAATACTTTTTACCAATTGTTTTTGTGTAGCGCAATTTCATGCTTTTAGCTTTCTCAATATGCTATGATCCTATCACTTGTCTATATGATATCACTTGTCTATATGTTCCTATCAATTGTCTATATGATCCTATCACTTGTCTATATGTTCCTATCAATTGTCTATATGATCCTATCACTTGTCTATATGATCCTATCACTTGTCTATATGATCCTATCACTTGTCTATATGTTCCTATCAATTGTCTATATGATCCTATCAATTGTTTATATGATCCTATCACTTGTCTATATGTTCCTATCAATTGTCTATATGATCCTATCACTTGTCTATATGTTCCTATCTCTCGTCTATATGTTCCTATCACTCGTCTATATGTTCCTATCACTTGTCTATATGTTCCTATCAATTGGCTATATGATCTTATCACTTGTCTATATGTTCTTATCACTTGTCTATATGTTTCTATCACTTGTCTATATGATCCTATCACTTGTCTATATGATCCTATCACTTGTCTGGACCGGTTGGAAATGGAAAGGGGGGAGAAAGTTAGGGATACCTGGCTGGATTTTCACCGTAATTAGTTTTTCAAAGCATTTAGATTCTCGGCCGACGTGCTAACCTCTCTGTTAATGAGTTACTTATAATAAAGAAGATTTTGTAGTTATATATTGTTTGTTTCAATATAGAGCGGTGACCTCGAAAGGGGTCTAATTAATGTTATATCCCCACTTAAGTCAAATACAAGTTTTTTTCTTTTGTTCGAGATACCAAACAAAATAATTAATTATCAATAGCTAATTAACTAGGGGCAAACACCAAAATTAGGAAAAAAATGAATTTTTGTAAACGGTCATTTTAAAAAAAAAAGCTCTTTCATATGTGCTAATTGTTAAACATCTTCTAAACGTTAACCTTTGTTTTCAGCTGGAGTCTGTGTACCAATGGTTTGGACTCTGGACTGTTTTGATGTAAGGAACTGCTTTCAACAGGTTTATTGTAATAGTGGCTAGTCTGAATGACACTGTCCATTAGTAGTGGCATTTGTTTCTTCCTCTGTACGTAATGAAACCATGGCTAGGGTTTCATATTTGTGAGAACCAGAAGTATGCAAAATTTATTGAATAAATTACCCAAGTATTGAAAAATCACCATCGTCATAAAATAAACTGCAGGCCATGGCTTTGATGGTGCTTCTAATATAACATATAGGCAAACAAAAGCAGCCGCTCGAGCACTATGTTCACTGTCATGATTCCGTCACCTGTGGTCAATAAGCTGCAGCTTTCTATAGCTTGGTAAAAATTTTTATGTATTATACCCACAGCTTATAAAGTTCAGGGAGCAAGAGTGATTCGTTGACCTCAACTACTACCGCTGGGATGCCATCACTCCATGGAGATTTTCTATTTTTCATGCAGCTCATTGCTTTTTTGAGATCACCAAGGCTCGGAACTCATCTGGAAGATTTGGTCGAGGTAGTGTTGTGTGCTGCATTATGCTTACAACGACATAAACGAAGGTGTGTTTCTCCATACACGATCTTCTGGAAAACTATTTAATGTATCAAGGCTGCGGGCAAAAACCAAGGTTAGGAAGATACTTGTCAGGGAATTCCTGTATGCTGATGATGTAGCTAGTGTGGCTGACTCTGATATTCAGCTTCAGTTCCTGCTTGACAGAAGTTCGGCTTAAATATTAGTGAAAGCAAGACTAAGATACTAGTTCAAAACACAAATACTGCACCTCAAGTAAACATTAATGGCCAACCACTAGAAATTGCTGGTCACTTTTGCTATCTTGTCTCAATCATATCCAACAATACTCAAAAGACATTACATTAACAACAGGATAGCTAAAGCAATGGGCACCATATAACGAATGAAGAAAAGAGTGTGGGACAGCATATTGCTGACTAACAATACTAAGGCCTTAGCCTACTGGACCTGTGTGTTGAGCACTTTGCTATACGGAAGTGAAACATGGTGAATCTACTCATGGCAGGAAAAAAAGCAGAATGTCTTCCACCTCCGATGCCTAAGGCGGATCTTTAAAATAAGGTGGCAAGATAAGATAACCAATGAGAAAGTGCTACAAAGAGCAGGGTGCCAGGACATCCGCTCTGTTATTAGCAGCAGACGCATTGGCTGGCTTGGCCACGTTCTTAGAATGCCAGTAGGTCAATAGAAGGCAGGAAAGACGCTGGTCGTCCAGTTTTACGGTATACGGATGTGAGCAAACGTGACACGAAGCTCTTCAAAATCGACACTAGCAGTTGGGAAAAAGTAGCACTGGATAGATCCACATGGAGAGAGAGCATAAAGGAATCATCTCGGATTGCAGATGTCATGCACAACAGAAGGCAGGAGAGCCGCTGGTCGCCCACTTTTACGATATAGGGATTTGTACAAACGCAACACGAAGCTCTTCAAAATAAATCGACACTAGCAGCTGGAAAAAAGTAGCACTGGATATATCCACATGGAGAGAGAGCATAAAGGAAGGATCTCGAATTGCAGATGCCATAAACAACAGAAGCAGAAAGAAGGGTGAAAATGCAATGGCTCTTGTTGATTACATATGCCCAAACTGCGATCGCAACTGTGTATCAAGGATTGGCCTCTTTAGTCACACAAGAAGTTGCAAAGGGAAAAGATCGTCTCTCGAAACGTAAAATGACACAGATATATATATATATATATATATATATATATATATATATATATTGTTACGAATCTCACTATCCAGGCTCTCTGCAAACTGCACCAACTTAAAGAACTTGACAACTCAGGGCTCCAAAGTAACGTAACACTTTAATAGTTGAATAAGTAGAAGCCAATACTGTACAATTGGCAACACGTACACTTTACAAATATCTCTACGATAACACCGTTCCGCCGTATCAACTCTTGCACTGGCCTCTCCGTCTCGTTCCGGGCTTGCACTGGGTTCAACAGTTCAGGACTGACTTCACACACCTCTTTGTGTCGGACTCGATCACAGACCAACATCAAGACGCCAGTCGTCTCAACTGTACTTGACAGTACTCCGCACTGAACCGTCGTAATGCTCCGTACAGAACCACACCGTTGAACTGTGCTGTAGTGAACCTTCTGTCGTGAAACCCTTTTCTGAACCTTGCTGTATTGAGCCCCTTTTCTCGACCGTCTTGACTGCGACACCTCCGCTCTTATATAGGGTTCCTACTGGCCTTCTCGAACCGGACAGAACGCCGCTCGACGTTTCTAGGTGGTCAGATGACTACAACTCTCGTGACGCTCCTGAGCTCTGTTCACGACGTCGATCCTTCACGAACGTCATGTTAACACTCGTCTCGGCTGACCGTCGTAACTCGTCACGGTTGACCGCTCGTCTAGCGCTGGCCTGGGGCGATTTGAGTCGGCTGACTACACTCACACCACTACCCCCATCTGTGCCACCACCAGGTTTATAACAATATATATATATATACATATATATGTCTAATATATATACTAGGCATATTTTACCCGCGGGTCTTTATTTGCGTATCACTGTCGATATAGTCACTGAGAGTGTTTTGTAAACAATTAAACGAAATAATTTTTAGTACGCGATTCATGAATGAATATAGGCCTATCTCAACACGGCTTCGCAGCTTTCGTAACCGAATGTATTAAAAATGCTTCAGAAAACCAAATTTGAATGTTAATTTGATCAAAATATGAAATGAATGGACTATAATTGGTATGTTCATGTGTTAAAATATAAAACTATCTGTGCGAAGAGAAGTTATATCATCCTAGAGTTGAATTAGAGTTTTAGACCTAGGAATAGAAAGATGTGTAACATTACGGTATTGTCTAAAGAAAGAATGTTAGTCAGGAAATCTGTAGTCACATATATAAGGAACTAATTTATATAAAAAATGCTTTTGAAACCCAAATTTGAAGGTTAATTTTATTATATAATGAAATCAATGAAGTTTTCTGAAGCATTTTTAATACATTCGGTTACGAAAGCTGCGAAGCCGTGTTGAGATAGGCCTATATTCATTCATGAATCGCGTACTAAAAATTATTTCGTTTAATTGTTTACAAAACACTCTCAGTGACTATATCGACAGTGATACGCAAATAAAGACCCGCGGGTAAAATATGCCTAGTATATATATTAGACATATATATGTATATATATATATATATATTGTTATAAACCTGGTGGTGGCACAGATGGGGGTAGTGGTGTGAGTGTAGTCAGCCGACTCAAATCGCCCCAGGCCAGCGCTAGACGAGCGGTAATCATCTTCTTTTTTGAAGTAACGTCTGTATTATATAAGATAAGATAATGGACCTTCTTTTGTTATTTTATGTGTCAAAGTAAAAAACTATCTGAGCAAAGTGTATTTCTTAAAAATATATCTAGATATAAATCCTTTCGATCTTTTCTCATGTCAACATTGTAAATAAAGCCTAGATCCATAAATACTATAGCTTTAAAAGAGTCGGACAACTTTATTTTGTATGAGGGTCTTAAGTTTGTTTTAGGGCTAAAATACATACACTACGGTCTAAGTTAGTACCCAAGGAACATTCCTGCCAAGTTTTATCAAGACCGGTCAAACGGTTTTGATTTCTGTACGGGGACATACATACATACATACGCCTCACATTCTACTTTATATATTAGATTGTCACAGTACTCTCGTTGTTGGAAGTGCTAGAATATGTCACAAGTGCATTTTGTTGAATATTTTAGAGATGTGCTAATGTTGTAGATCTCTTCTTGAGATGTCAGATGTTGCAAGAAGTTACTGTGACATGCCGGGGATTCTGTATTATATTATTAGATCTAAATACTATCTTAGAGATTCATTAAATGTAACGAAGATCCTTTTAATTCAAATACAGAACTTTATTTCAACAACTAATAATTACTGTATGTACAAAATATACAAAGTAGACCGTATCAAATAAATATCTCTTTTAAAGCTCAATAATAAAATATATTCAGATTAATACTAGATCTAATAAAATACAAGACTTGTTACTTCGAGTTACACTAAAAACTAAAATACGTCTTATCTCTATGAAAATTTCTCCACGACTGAGATTCTGGATTTCGCGTTTCCTTAGCCCCTCCTTTAGACGCTTGCCTTTAACCAATCAAATTATTTCCTGTCAGATATCACTCTATTGATGGACGCGTCTCAAATTACGTCATGGGAAATTTTGACGCTTGACACGTGCGGTATTGGGCATAAATATGTTCAGTTTAATTACATTGATACGTGACTATATATATATATATATATATGATCAATGAATCAGTCAGTGAGTGTTTTTTTTTGCTCTTAAATGCCACTCTGAAATGTTTTATTTCATAATAATTTTAATATCTCTAAACCAATTCTACCAATTATATATATATATATATATATATTGAAACTTTTACTTGCGTACAGAACTAAAATTCTGGATATGATGTCGATGTAGAATTGGTTTAGAGATCTTAAAATTATTAAGAAATAAAACATTTCAGGGTGGCATTTAAGAGCAAAATACCACTCACTGACTGATTCATTGATCACGAGATCTCTTAAACTATCGTACGTATCCGCATCAACATTTCGTTTTCAGGTACCTCTTACATCCTAGGTGCTAAGAACGTTTGTTGATAGTAGTGTGATTGGAAACACCGCTATTCGCGAAAACTGCAAGATTTCTATCAGACCTTTGTGTTTTATTTTCGGTCTACAAGATAAAGCATTTTTTTAATATCACGAATACCAAATCAACTCTTTGTGGTGGAAATTATGATGCAAGGTAACAAAACACCAAAAACAAAAATGGGGATTCCAGAGAGCGAAAGAGAGAGAGAAAGAATGAAAGAGAGAGAAAGAAAGAATGAAAGAGAGCGGTCCATGAAATTTCATAATAACAATTACACTAATTCACTGGCTAAAAATGTATGTTAGGTTGATCATCAAAATATGGTGCATTTATTAAAATTTAAAAAAAGAAAGAAACAAAGGGGTATTCCGGCCATATTAAACAATAAAATGCCTAGGAACACATCAACTGGCGTAGCTGGTGCGTTCTGCTAGTTTTTGTATAATTTAGCACATTAAAAAATGACTATTTGGATAACTATCTGTCACATATAGCCTAAGGAAAGATTTTAAAAAGTTAGAAATTTTAAATTAAACAAATAATTTACTTCCTACCCAAAGTCTCCTGCAGGACGACGGGGAGGGGGTGGCAGCGGGCAGGGTAAGAAACCTGGACCATCGAGACGACTGACCAGAATATCACTACTCCCCCCCCTTACCATCAAACTCTCTATCAACGCTCAATGTTGTTTGAATGTTTAAAATATTTGGAATTGACGTGCATATGTGTGATAAATACATTACCAGATTTAAGAAAAACTATTTCCCTCAACCTTAACCCTTGATATCTATAGATCCGCCCCTGTTTGATGGACTTCTGCTTGGTACGCTAGAGCTCTTTAGTTCCGGTGTCAATCTTAGAAATCTTCAAAGACCACGTTCTGAAATCAATGGCGGCTTCTGAAAAGGAGCCGCTGAGAAGGAAAGAAGATTCAAACTTACTCGATAAGACAAGAAGGACAAAGACCAGGCCTGCACATCCCAAAACATGAAGGTTACGTCTGAAGAGCCTCATTGAGAAATTGGTGTGTCACTTGCTGTATCCACTTGTTTTTACGTCTGGTTTCAAATCTGAAAAAAATGAACCAATACACAGTCCATTCTACAATGTCACAAAGAGTAAGATAGTTTTATGTTGTTCTACTTTTTATTTCTCTGCCCTGCTCGGGGTGTCTGTGGAAAGACAAAAAAAAAAACAAATAATTTTGAAATATAAATTAAGTTAAAAAAATATTGGTCGATCAATTTAAAAGTAAATAATTTTATTGGTCCAAAAAAAAGGTAATTCAGTTTGACTACAATTGTCGACCTCAGCATTACTACTATAACAGTAATAATATAGATGCCAATATATTGAAAATAGGAAAACAGACACTACCAGCGCTTGATACATTGAGATTTCATTTACTTCTCAGTGACCAAGATTGACCTTGAAAATGATTTGCAGATGTTTCGATTTCAGACGTTTGATCTTGTAGTAGATCATTTTAAAAGCTCATCTTGTTCCAATGGAGAACTATATTATATTCGTAAAATACCACTGACTGATTGACTTATTTATCAAGAGATCTCATTTACTGTTGCAAGGAGTCACATGACATTTCGTACACAGGTTCCTGCAAAAAACTGCAAGATTTCTTTCAACCCTTTGTATTTTATTTTCGGGATTTCCTCACAAAGTCTCGCAGTGTACTGGAGATTTTCACGAGACACTAAACAATGTCAAGGACGCCTAATGGAACTTTAAAATTGCCAACTAACTACTACAAAGAGAAGAGCAGCGGCTAAAATGTGAATGAAAATTTACTAGTAGCTTTTTTAAAACACCCAGCTTATCTACACTTTTGTGTACACCGGATACACCAAACAACTTCCTATATAAATGTTTTCAGCCATGTATCAAAATCTCCAATATAGAAAGCATACATAGAAATAGTACAAAATGCAATATTATTAAATCAAATTCTTTCTTTTCACAAAAAAGACAACTTTTTTTTTTCATTTGCCTTAGGTCACGTCCACCTTCTTTGAGACGCGTTTCAAACAAAAAAAAATTAAAAATCCTAATAGCACCAAAAAGATAGATCTAGAGTCTTGTTTTGTTTTCGATATATAGGAAAGTGCGAAGTTCGAGCAGCCCCGATTTGTCAAGAGGTTCGAACAGTTCACTTTTTATTGCTAAAACTTTTGTATTTGAATGTTTACCAAATTACTACTATATTGCTACTGCGCATGCGCCTTTTTTCTTCCCTTCCTACACATACTATTTTCTTTTCCTTGTAAAGGCTAAGTTCATGGTGAGGTCAAACTCAGGAGGTGTGGAGTTATTCTTTTTTACTACCCGGTAGTGAAGGAAATGGGTAATGGGCTTAAGGCTATTTTTAAGTCTGATTGCTCATCAGCTTAAAGAGACTATTTGAAGTTGTGGAGGGTGGGAAATGGTGCAATGGATGGTGTTCTTGCGCTGGAGTAAAAAGAAAATGACTTTATAGTAAAAATTAAATATTAAAACATGTTTTTATATATATTTTCTTTGATTTGTTCGAACCTTCCATCAACCCGATCGAGCTTACTAACTGGGGAAAAATCCGCTCGAGGAAAAGTACGCTTGGCGATACTTACCCTACACCTCTTTGACTTCGTATTTAATTTTAACCAAGCCTAGTGGTACATTAAATCCAATCTATTTTTATAGAAAAAAGGACGAGGAATTCAGAGATACTATCAGTTTTTTCATAGGTCAGACCGTTACGGTGCTATAAAAATCAAAACTTGAAAATTGCTGCCAGCGGGCTTAATGCGCTCGAACTTCGCACTTTACTCTAGATCAAGGAATAATACTTTGTAGCACTAGCATTTCTCTACATTCAATAGGAATTAAATAAACAATTACAATAACAATACAAAAAGATATTTCGTGGCTGCAGGTGGCTCCAGGAATAGGATTGCTGCCATCAGAAAACGCATTTCTTTTCCCACTAGGCCTGAAACTGATGTTCTAAAGAAATGTTTGAAGTGTCTAATGCGTACATTGTTTGCCTTATAATTGATTAAAGGATACAAACAGGAAAAAAATAATATAAAAAAACTAAGCTAATATTAAGTGTCATTGTATCAATTAATTTGGATCCGTCATGTACCTCGACTAACAACAATACATCTCTGCGATTAGAAATATTTGTAACAATTTTTTTTTTTGTTTAGCGGAATTTCACACTTTTAGCTTTCTCAATGCCTTTGATCCTATCACTGTCTGGACCAGTTATGGGAAAAAAGGGGGTATCTAATTGAATGTTACCGGGATCGCTTTCTAAATGCATTATATATTTTTTTAAAAGTTGTGCGACTTTAATTTGAACTCGAAGGCCCAAGCTCCCCTCAGGCCAATACACTAACCACTGTGCCACCAAATTACTTATAAAAAAATAGAAGATTTTATAGCTATTTATTGATAGTTTCAAACTTTTAACCGACGACCTTATTCTCAACACAAAGTATAACGGGGACTAATGTCAACGTATACCAACCACATCAGACAAGTAGATTTCATTCCCTTGCTCGATACCAAACACACAAAATATTACCAATACTTGATTAATTGTTGGTTTTTTAATGTTGGTATTGTCAGGTACAAGAAAAAATTGTGTACATTGTAAAATTTTAACTTGATTCGAGATTGGGTGTGGGAGAAATGACTTTTTATTTAGCTGACAGACAGAGGGAGTTGGTATAAGCTTTGTAAAAAAAAAGGTAAACTTAACCAAAGATGATATATTGATATATTATTATTATTATTATTATTACTTCGAAGTATTGAGTTCACGTGCACACAAGAGTCAAATCAAATGTGTATCGTTGTAAAGTCCTCCCCAAATGAAGTCATACTTACATTACCATACGCCTTAGAACAGCGACAGATTGCTGACTACAATTAACAAACGGGGCTTACTCCTCCCCTCCCCATGGTAATTTTTTATTTTTTGACCAGCTTGGTGGGAAATGTCACGTTGATGATACAATAGACTAGGACTTAGCGCCATATGGGAGATCGATGTAAAGATTGGCTCTTGCAGTCTTGGGTTTAGCACACAATTGTGTAACACTATAGCTTTACGTTTAATGCTTGACGGGGGGGAGGATGCACAGTATCAGGTAGGAGAGGGGTAAAGATAGGACAGAGTCTGCATAAAGATGTGTGTGTGTGGAGGGGGGTAGTTTTAAGTTAATAGACTTGTAAGTTCTAAATTTTACTTCAGAAAGGAAGATAATAAGTCTTAGCCTATAATCTCTTCCAGGAGACTGGGGGTTTGAATTTGACACCATCTTGTCGTCATTTAGAAGTGCATACCACCCGACTAGGCTGCCAGGAATTCAAAAGTCCCCTAACCTAATGAACTCAATGACTCAACGCCCACCTTTCCCAAAACAAAAAGGTGCCCCCTCAGGCAGTCACTTACGCCCCTAGCAGCGACTCTGTAGTTTTGTTGTTGTTGACGGGGAAACTAGAGTTGAACAGATGTGACCTGCTGTTGTGGTTATAGGTTTATAGTAATTATAACATACGAATATGTTGATTTAAAGTCTTTTTATGACTGGATAAATCTACCATAATAACCTTTCTTCTTATAAAGATGGCTCTTAATATGATCTATGTAATAAAGCATAAGAACTTAAGAAGTTTAAGGTGAAATTTATCTTGCCCTGGTGAAAGATTGGTGAGTTGTATTATGTCTAACAAATAGGATTATTCTAAATACCTTAGAGATACATTGCGTTAAAAAGAGGTGTATTACGTCACATAAGGTACATTACGTCACCTGGGGGGTGTATTACGAACTGAAGCACAGTGCCATTGAGTCAAGGAAAATCATTAATCAAATGTTTAAACGACTCATTTTCCTGACATGTTTTCAGTGAGCATCACTAAGCTCTAGGTTATTGATCTAATTTTTTATTTAAAGATCAATCAATGGTAATAAATAAGTCGCTCAAAGCTGCCGAGACCTAATTCAAACCGATGCCTAATGACTGATAGAACTATGCAGTGAATCAAGTCGTGTGCAGACTAATAGAGGGTGAGACTTATTTTTATTGCAGAGGTGGGCAAAGTTGAAACCAATGTTTTGCGTCTACCAAAAAGAAATGTTCTCTACAATTGTCTTTTTTTTTTAGAGGCAAGTACAATTAGAAAAAGTTTTGCGTTGTCTGTCCGTCCATTCGTTAGCTGGTCCGTCTGTCACGTTTAGATCTCAATAACTAGGAAAGATATTAAAAATCCGATTTCATGAATTTTGCAGTTTGTAAAGCTCTGGTGTAAAGAATACTATTTATTTTCTGAAAATGAACGGTTTTGTTTTTAAAATTAAAAATGCAAGCGGTTTTTAGTGGCCCCCGAAAGGGGAATAGCTGCTATTAATTTTTTGTGGTATGTCTGTCCGTCCGTCCCGTTAAGATAGTTAAAACTAGAAAAGATATTGAGAATCTGATTTTTAGATTTTTCAAAGCTCTCGTGCAATGGCTACGTTTTTTCTTTTCTGAAAGATTAAATTTTAAAACTTAATATTCAAGCAGTTTTCTTATAATAGAACATACACCATTTTTACAACTATTAATTATTAATAAAAAAAAACAACAGCAGAAACTATATATACAAAGAGATATAAAAGGAGGGGCCGATTTTGAGTTAGTGTTTCTACACAAACTATCTTTGTAACCTTTTTTGCTTGTTGTCTTTTTTAAACAAAAGCCAGCGTATTCAGGAAAGAGTTAGTAGAAGTATTTGTGCATACTCTATAGTAGGGGGTAGACTCTATACATAAAATTTTTGGCCCTGGCTGGCTAATCACTTATTCTGCCACTTTCGGTGGTTGAAAAAATACAAAAAATTTAACCTGCTACAACTTAACTAGCGCCTAGAACAACGAAGCCATTTAGACAGGAGCTTTGAGATGGAGCAACAACAACAACAAAAGAAGAAGAAAAACGATTCTTCAATCGCAATTATGACCCAATATGTTGTTCTAAAGCCCACATTTCAAAGTTTAAAAGTACAAAATTATACTTAGCCACAAGTAACAAGGGTTGTAGCTCTACTTTAATTAATAGACCAATGAAATGGCCACAAATAAACCTAGAATTCGTTATACGTTACAACCGAAATATATCAAGTGCTATTTACAATGCCATATACCAGGGGTGAGCAACCTTTTTACTCTCGAGGGCCGCATTTAATACATTTTGGGAATGGGGGCCGCATATACATAATATGTACTAACAACTTCGAAAAATACGCTAGATAACTGTGTACAGGGTCTTTCAATACACATGTATTCTGTATTATATATTCACTTTTTATTTTTTTGTACACTCCCAATTGAGGAAATAGAAAGAAGAGTTAGCAATTGTAAAACTAATCTTACGAATATTTTATAAAAATTTTGTCATCGCCTTTTTACATCACAACATTTCACCACAAAAATGTACTGTTGTACTTGATGTGAAGTATTTAACTGTTTACACTCATGTATAATGTTTCGGAAACTATGGAACTAGCTTACTAGATCTAGTTGTTTTCTTTGTGACTGCTGTTAAATTACAGTCAGTCAGTACTGACTTTTTCTTACACTTGTTTATTTCAAAAAACACAAAAACAATGGACTTGTTCACAGATGTATGTGGAGCAAATTAATACGAAAGTTAAGCATCAAAATATTTTTAAGTGTGGAATCACAGCTTCTGGCAGCCATAAGATTCCCAGGAGGAACTGACTGAAACTTCTCTTTCAGGTTATAATTTGCTTGGAGATATATCCATTGAGGCTGAATCAGTGTTTACATTAAATGGTAAGCTTGATGGTATTGAAAACTGGTTCCAAGCTCTTGACATCTTAAAATTTGCTTTCAAATTCCACAATCAAGGAATTCAAATAAGCGTTGTACGTTTCAACATTTCACTAGAAATAGTTTCAACTTTTAGAAAAGGAAAATGACTCAAATGACAAAACCTGTTTTCATTTGCTTGCCTGAAGAAATGGGAAAGATTTGTTTAAAGGATTTAAACATGCACATACATTTCATGTGCAACAAACCATCGTGTCCTATTTACGTTTTGAACATGAAAGTCTGTCTTGCACTCTTTTTAAGAAATATTAGTAACAAAGCCACAGTCAATGTCTTTCAATGAACATAATTTCTTTCTTGATATCCCATATTCTTCTCATTACCGGTACCTTGCCCCTGCTAAGTCAGCGGATTCTACTGTGGTACCGAACATTGGAATGTTTTGTTTCCAAATCTTCAAGTACTTATCGGATCTGTGTGTGGTTAAGACTAGTTCTGTTATGTTTGATATTTAATGCAGCTTGGCGCAAACTTTCCCGTTCAGAATTTATGGTTGAGATATTGCTCTTTAAAAAAAACAACTTTTTCTCAGTCAAAGCACGGCTCCATCAGTTGTTACACTTGCCATCTTGCTTCAAGCCAACCCAACACTTTCAACGTAGTTCTTCATAAATAAATACTGGCCTGAGTTTGTGTCTTTGATTGAATGTGTGGAAATATTACCAATAGAAATAATCTTCGTTTACTTTCAACTTTTTAGAATGACGTGTAGAGACAATATTTCTTTAGCTTTTTTATCTTTTAAGTGAAAAAAATAAGATGTCTCAATAATTTATATAGATATTTAAAATTAGTCATTTTTAATATATTTGCATTTTTTACATGTATTATCTGTGGGAACACTTGATTTCTGTAGGTGTCCGCTGGCCGCATAAAACAATCCGGCGGGTCGCATGTGGCCCGCGGGTCGTAATTTGCCCACCCCTGCCATATACAAATAGAATCATCACAATTCTAATCTCTTTTATATTCCAGTTCATTTGGAACTAAACAATTAGAAGACAACACACGTACAGTGCACACTTCTCAGTTTAACTCTTTCTCTGCGCAATTATTCTCTACGTACCAATGAAATCATTCCTTTGGCTCATTTGTATTTCACTATCCTGTTATGATTAAATGTGATAACTTTTTGTGGTTGTAATTAGAAAATGTTATGTTTGGTATAGAATTAAATAGGATTGCATGCTGTTTTTTTTTTTAAATGTAATTAAAGTTTATAAAACCAACAATTAATTTAATTTCATAGTGTCAATTCAATGTTGGTATCGTCTATGAGGACAGCAATAGTTGATAGCTCGATTTGAACAACTGATATGCATGTAGCATTACAAGTGTATAACTTAAGGCCTACCTTACTGTAACAAGTCACAGTTGTGTTCTACAAGTGTATAACTTAAGGCCTACCTTACTGTAGCAAGTCACAGTTGTGTTCTACAAGTGTATAACTTAAGGCCTACCTTACTGTAGCAAGTCACAGTTGTGTTCTATCTCTACCGCTGAAAAGAATAGAGCTCTCTAATAACTGAATATTGTAATGTAGACTTATACAAACATTCTTAAAATATTTTGAAACTACAATAGCAGGATTTTGTTGAATATTGGAATGTTTAAAGGGAATAATGAGAATCCACTATGCAATGGACCTAGCAAGCTGTTGGGCGCTAATCTCTCTCTCTCTCTCTTCTCTCTCGTACCCAATACAAACAAACCTGCCATGTGCAGTTATCTCCCGACCTCCATTTTATTTCCTTACACAGAAAACTTCAACCATCGTGGCGAGACAAACAGTTTTAATTTCTAAAACTAAAGACAGAATAACAAATAGAGTTTTCCCTTGCACATAAACTGTTGGGTATCTTTTTGAAACCTATTATTTTGGTCAGAGGCTGTCCTGTTTGATGGCTAGTTGCGGCCACTGCTCCAGGCTTCGGCCTGAGGGGGGGGGGGGCGCGATAGATCATTAGTTACGTTGATTTATGACCACTAAATCAATTTAGAGGACTTGGATCTTGGGACAAAATCTTACTAGCTAAATGTTACATGTAGCATAATTACATTACAGTGTTTGCATGTAGTTTAACGGCTAATAGTATAGCACTTAAGTAGGTATTTGGTTTTGTAACAATAATAAGCTTACGAGGCGGACGAGGCCCATTAGCGTGATGTGGTACTGTATATGTGGTCTACGCGTACGGCTCCCGCTTCGCGTATGAAGCTCATCCCGGAGCCCCACGCTCCGCTGCCTCTGATTTTGGTAAACATTGTATGTTTAAAGGCGCGTCTCGATATGTAAACATTGCAGGTTTAAAGGCGTGTCTCGAAATGTAAACATTGCAGGTTTAAAGGCGTGTCTCGATATGTAAACATTGCAGGTTTAAAGGCGTGTCTCGATATGTAAACATTGCATGTTTAAAGGCGTGTCTCGATATGTAAGCATTGCAGGTTTAAAGGCGTGTCCCGATATGTAAACATCTCATGTTTAAAGGCGTGTCTTGATAAGTAAACATTGCATGTTTAAAGGCGTGTCTCGATATGTAAACATTGCAGGTTTAAAGGCTTGTCTCGATATGTAAACATTGCAGGTTTAAAGGCGTGTCCCGATATGTAAACATTGCATGTTTAAAGGCGTGTCTTGATATGTAAACATTGCAGGTTTAAAGGCGTGTCCCGATATGTAAACATTGCATGTTTAAAGGCGTGTCTTGATATGTAAACATTGCAGGTTTAAAGGCGTGTCCCGATATGTAAACATTGCATGTTTAAAGGCGTGTTTTGATATGTAAACATTGCAGGTTTAAAGGCGTGTCTCGATATGTAAACATTGCAGGCTTAAAGGCGTGTCTCGATATTTGTTAGCATTACGAAGAAGAAAATATGCATGTGGTTCTAGATTAGCCATAAGCAATGGAGATTCAATGTATAGATTTTTCATCTAGTCGAGCTCTAGGCTAGAACATTAAGGCAATGTAATGAAATTGTAATTTTGTTACATTAAATAGAACTTAAAGAATCTAAGCATTTACTGATAGTTTACAATATACTACCTATACCGTGTGACCAGTGACAAGAACACGTTATAGGGTTCACATATGTTATATGAAAATGTGTATTTAAATGTGGTGAATAAAATAGAACATATTTAGGTGCAACGAATTCTATTTTGTTTCTTTTATCGTATTACGCCATCATCATCATCGTCATCATCATCATCAAACTCCTTTAGAGTGAGGGCTTGAGAGGCTCAAATCCTCAATCTTGGCCTTCTGTTGTTCTCAATGCTACATGTTGAGACATTTGGACGTCATCTTTCTCGCCTTCTTCCGAATGTTTATTGTGACCTGAGGGACTTTTGATAAGGCCGCTTTATCTAGATCTATTTAGCGTGACCATACCATCAGCCCCATGCTTTGGCAATACCTCTATTCAACTCAGATCTTCATGGAACCTTCTGGGAAAAACCTGGACACTGATCTCGAAAACGGCTCTAACGATTTTCCTAGAAATTTGACACTTGATGTATATTGTTGGGAAAAGAATTACTATCTTGCTGGCCACACTGGAAAAGGTCTAGTTTGACTGTTAACATTTTTCCAAATATAAATAGAAAATAATTTCAATTTGGCAAGAGAACTAAAACGGCACTGTCTTCGGGTATTGTAAGTCCTATTCATTCAGGATTTTAAAAAATTGTGTTCATGAACATTTTGCTCACCGTATTCAAAGTCTAAAGGTCTATAATTAGAATATTAAAAGTTCAATAGCACAGACTAAAAATACACAAATACCTAGGTGTTATAATAAATGTAAAACTATCATGAAATCCCCATATTGATGAGACTTTTTTTTTAAAAATCCAACAATGCATTAAGGCATAGACTTATATATACTACTAGACATATGTTACCCGCGACCCGCGGGTCTTTATTTGCGCATTACTGTCGATCTGTGGCATTTTACGTCTCGAGAGACGATCTTTTCCCTTTGCAACTTCTTGTGTGACTAAAGAGGCCAATCCTTGATACACAGCTGCGATCGCAGGTTGGGCATATATAATCACCAGGCGCCGTTGCATTTTCCCCCTTCTTTCTGCTTCTGTTGTGTATGACATCTGCAATCTTTGACCCTTCCTTTATGCTCTCTCTCCATGAGGATCTGTCCAGTGCCACCTCTTCCCAGTTGCCAGTGTCGATTTTGAAGAGCTTCATGTCGCGTTTGCATACATCCGCATAACGTAAAAGTGGGCGACCAGCAGCTCTCCTGCCTTCTATTAGATCGCCATACAGGATGTCCTGTGGAAGTCGACCTACTGGCTTTCTACGAACGTGGCCAAGCCAGCCATGGCGTCTGCTGCTGATAACAGAACGGATGTTACTGTCGATATAGTCACAATTAAACGAAATAATAATGTAAAAAGTAAAGCGAATGTGTCAATGTAAAAATAGTGTGAATGATGCTATCAAATAAAAATAGCTAATAGGCTTAAATCCATTTTTTCAAATTAAAACATTTGCTTGTATTATTTGCATTTGTTTGCTTTGCTTTGTAAAGTAGTTAAAAGAAGTAAAGTTGTTTTTTCTACCCTAACCTATGTAACATATAATTTAATTTTAGATCTAGTTATGATCTGTTGATTGAACATAATATATAAGAGTAGTCTACTCTCGTCTCATAATTATTATTTTCGCATTTTTTAGATACATAATCTAGAAAGATCTAGGTAATCAATCCTCGGCGTTCCAGTACCACCTCATCGTGGTCGCCGCGTGAACACTCCGCTCTCTTGGAGTGGCCAAGGGTACTGGTTGCTTGCCGCTGATGAATGAGCAGCTGGCAAGTGTAAAAGGAATTCAAAAGGGTTATGTCCAGCCCCCCCCCCCTTTGGGGCCCCGGGGCAACGGTGAGTAAGAGACCTAACGGGATCTCCGAAAAGCGGATAGCGCTGGACACCAACTCGATGGTTGGTCGGGTTCTCCTGGAGTGCTCAAGCTGGCCTCTCCACTGACCGGGTCCCAATCCGACGGACATCCCATCCCTCCCATAAATTTCACTATACACGGGTTGGAGGGGGCCACAAAACGACACACACACCCGGATTTACTAAGAAAAATGGCAATGGACACACTAAAGACCTACCCGGCCGATGCCATTTACTGTTACACAGACGGGTCGGTCATGAAGGACCCCGTAAGAGCTGGGTATGGGGCCTATATCTGTTACCCAGACCACGAACCAGACAAGCTGTCAGGCACATGCGGCCTCGCCGCATGTAGCTTTGATGCAGAATTAACGGCGATAACCAATATACTCAATTACCTGCTCCATGAAATGCGTGAAAAGATAACCGTTGTAATGGTTACCGATTCCCAGTCCTGCCTCCAAGCCATGGCTGGCTTAGGGGGAAAGTCCAAATTGGTGGAAGAGGCAATAGGCGCCGCAAATAACATCCGCCTAATTATTGGAGCTGTCATCTTTATGCAGTGGGTGCCCTCGCACTGTGGCGTGAGGGGCAATGCCGTGGCTCTAGCACGAGAAGGAGCGCTGACCGTGCCCACTTTCGAGTCACCAAGTACGTTTCAACAGGCTACCACAGTTATACGAGAGTGGGTACATGATAAATGGTTAAAATCCTGGGATGACTCCAACACTGCCAGGGGAGTCTGGCAGCACATGCGTCGCCCAAATCGAGAGGACCCGTGGTGGAGGCTAAAAAGGTCGGAACAAACAACAATAGCGCAGTGGCGTACGGGACAATGCCCCATAGGTGCGTATTTCGCCCGGTTCCGGCCAAATTTTGATGCCCGTTGCCGACACTGCGGGGAATCAGAAAAGACGGTGGCGCACGTCTTGCAAGAGTGTCCGCAGCTCTGCGAGCTGCGGGAGACGTATCCAGTGGCTCACTATGTTTGTTTGGAAGCTGAGGCACTACGCCAAACAGTAGAGTTCCTTACCAGGGCACTTCGGGAGACCTAGGTCTCCCTGCCTTGTCACCAATTGGAGTTCATCTCTCAGGTAATCAATCTATTTCAATGTACATAAGATGATTTACATCAACATGAATTATTTCGATTTAGGATTTTTGAAACATTATCTCAATGGAAACAAACAGGAATGGGGTTTATTTCATATATTTGCGTGAATATCCTAGAAATGATTTTGCATTATTTCTAAACTTTGAAAACTAAAAATCATTACTTTTCTAAGACAGAAAAGATTAATTGGGGCGACTCTCCTTAGAGCAGTGGTTCCCAAACTTTTTTCTCGTAGACCCCTTGCCATGTTTTCTGGTTTTCGGTAGACCCCCTGTTTAACTTTTTTTTTCAAATTCATCAACATTTTTGTTAAACTAATTTCTATTTGTAGTAAGTTGAAAAGTGAAAAAGTAATTTAAAGCTACACACTAAGTTCTAGAGATTTATCTTTTTTGAAACCAAACCAAACCAATCACCAAAACACACTGGAAATTTCCATTTGCAGGTTTATCATCCACTGCTTTGGATGTTATGTTTCAAATAGGAATTTGTTGTTCTATGAAGTAGTGCTTCAAACATTAAATACTAGTTAATTAATTAGTTTGTCTTAAGTATCTTTGTAAAAGTTTTCTCAAAGAGCAGTTTATCGTGTTTTTCTTAATCTTTCAAGTGTGGCTCAAATGTTGAGTCCGCGAAGATGTTATCACTACCAGGAGAAGGGGAGAAGCCAGTAAGCATGAAGGGCTTATTAACTTTGGCTGCCCACCTAGCGGAAGAAAAACTGAATTCAAAAACTCTCCAGCCTTGCAACTCAAACATGGAAAAGGTTTTGTGGGTCAACCCTGAGTAAAAATAAGGAGCCGGCGACCTTAATGCAGTTTGCAGCACACATCACTACACCCTGTCAGAGCCTGTGACGCTGCTGATGCCAAACTGTATATATATATGTCGTTTGCAAATAATTACATAATAAGCTTTTAATTTCATAACTCATGCCACCGACGTGTCCTTGAACTGTAGAGTTGCTTAAAGCAATTCTTTTAATAATAACAGATGTAGCATTGTAAAAAACAGTTATTACAACTACAACAGCTGGTAAAATAAATGTTTTACCTTTAGTGTTTTACGTATTTGGTCTTAAAAATGTAAAGTTTGAATGTTTGAAAGTTTTCAATCTTTTTATCATGGTGACATTGTCTCAGATGATCCTCCAACGTAATTATATATATATATATATGTTACGATCATTAATAGTGCTAGATTTTAGTATCAAACTTGATGCCAAGATGTCACGTTAAAGCACAATCAATGATCGTAATTGCCGAGGATTCAGAAATCGTCAGTTGATAAGGTAATTATCTAGAAGTTGCTAGTTGATAAGAGGATCATCTAGAAGTTGCCAGTTGATAAGAGGATCATCTAGAAGTTACTAAGTATATTATTATATATTCAATGAAGAAACTTCTCTTCGTCTAAAACAATTACTTTAATTCAAAACTTGAAAAAGCTATTCACAAATAATTACAATGGTTAAATGTACTTGAATAAAATGATAGATCTACACAATAATATAATTGAGTTCTAATACAAAACTCTAGTACATGTTCTCACTTCCATGTTCCATACAAGACTGACTAAAAATCTAGAACCTTTTCCCCGGGTATAGCGTTGTCACATGTCTAACGCACCTTGATGCAATGCCAACCAATCAATGCAGCCCAATTTACAATAATATTTCAAAACCAATCACATCCATTCTGTCACAATGCTCTCCGCGTGAAGGAATTTCCCGAGGTCGCTGACGAGCTAAATATAGATACTGTGTATGTGACATATTACCCCCCGCTTTCTTAAGCATTTGTATGGTAATAGAAATGCGTAGAAAATAATACATGAAAAATAATTATGACATTATAACTCATTTGATTAGTACTAATGTGAAAATGTGTACATGGAAAAGTATAGTACCTATGAAAAATTGGTATAGAAAAAATGATTGATAATACATGAAAATCTGCTGATAATGACACTAAATGTAATACAAATCTCAATATGTGTGAAGCAATGAAAAATTTTAATTATATGTCATGTATCTGTACCATTATAATAGTATATATGCAATAATATTATACCTGAAATAATGTCATATGTAAAGATGCTGAAACATAATAAACAAACTAATTGATTAAATATATCTTGGATGAGTGACCTTTCTCAATGGGTTGCTTGGTGCTAAAACAAATGTAATATAATCTGATATAGAACACCTGTGGAAAAAATTAGTAGACAAATTAATTAATTGATTAAGTACAACTGAATATCGTTCTTCCTTGACGAGTATGAATGATAGTGGATCAAGTGACACTAAATATGCTATAGTACATATGTAAAGTTCGGAACCCTTCTGAGTTGCCGTCATGGATGTGCGTGTGCGTTTTCTAAACTTGAAGAAAAGGTCTTTCAGTTTATGAAGCTGTTGTCTCCATGACATATTGATCACAAGGATAAGTCTGATTGAACCGCGTTTGAGTTTGGAGAAAATAAGAACTGTCCGATACCAAAACTCAATTTTCTGTTTGGTGAACGTTGACGCTGTAGAACAATGGTAGCAGAATGCTTTGCGTTAGAATGTTCAAAAGAGCAATGACTGAGCAGGTCTGAGTTCAATCGATCCATAAAGCGATGTCGAAGAAGTTCATTTGTTCCTTTCTGAAGAAAATTTGCTCTTTGAGTGGATGGTGGATGAAACTTTGTGTTGTCAATGTTGTTGCTTTCTGAGTTGCTTTCAAATTGCAGTACTGGAAATGTTTCAGAAACACTGGTAAAGAATTTATCATAGTCTGTAAACACTTTAATGTTCTTCACTTTCTGTAGTGCTATGTCATCCAGAGTGATGACCTTGGGAGTGTCAATTAGATTTGATGCTGGTAATGAAACATCTATCTCAGGAATGGGTGTTGATGAAGTTTCTTCTTCTTCATGGATAATTGCTAAGCTTGTAAAATGTTCAACTTCTGCTTTGATGTCTTCATTATCTGTTTCATGGTAATGTTCAAACATATGAACATGAAATACTTTGGTAGCCTTGTTGACATTGATTTCATAAAGCAGGTCTGAAATATTTCTGGTGATGTGAAATGGACCTTGCCATTTGTAGAACAGCTTGTTACTCAAATCTGGTAACAGTAAATTGACTTTATCTCCTTGAGCAAACTGTCTTGATTTCATGTGTTCATGTGTTCATGTGTTCATGTAGTATTCTTTGACTTTCAATGTTCATGGTTGTAATGGCTTCTTTAGTTGACTCACAGTCTTTCAAATGAGAAATACTTGTATGAGTGGTAGAGTCAGATTGAATAGTTTTTCTTTTGTCTGGTATAGCCAAAGTTGATTGAATAAAAGTTTCTTTGTTATCTGCTTCTGGTTCTGGTTCATGAGACTTGTCTTGATTGTAGCAGGAATTTTCAATGCATATCATAGTATTGGTAAGTAATGATGCAGATGCAGTCTTGTTCAAGTCTTGATGTATGAAGTTATCATCAGTGGTTAGGGATGGGCATGTACTTGGTATGGGTGGACATGTAGTAACAGGTAGGGATGGACATGTAGTAACAGATAGGGATGGACATATAGTAGGCAGTGATGTCCCTGTAGATTTACTTGAGTCATGATGTATAGATTCATTGCTGTCGGTTCTGACTTTGTAGTCTGGTTCATTCTTTGTTTTAGTTATGTTGCTTTTCTTTTGACTTTGTTTATTCTCACGATAATCATGTTGACAATGTGAGCAATTATTGATGTATTTCTTGACATCTTTGGTCATACTTGGCCAATAATATTCTTTGGCAATTCTCTTCTTAGTACTTGTTACACTCATATGTTTGGTGTAATGAAACTCATGCTTTGCTTCAATTATTTGTTTTCTGTACTTCTCTGGTACATATATTTGTCCAATTACATTGATGTATTTGTGAAAAGTAATCTTCTTGAGAAATCCATCTTCGAGATAAGCTAAGTTTTTTGGAATCGTATTAGATTGAGCCCTCTGATACATTCTTTCTATTGTAGTATCATTGCTTTGTTCAGCTTTGAATTCAGTATTTTTCTATTCTAATAATTCTCGTTTTAGTTCTTCTTGCCTTTGTTTGTCTTTTTCTTGTCTTTGTTTTTCTTCTTCTTGATGTATTTGACGATCTACCCAGGGCAGTATTTCATATGGCGGTAATGCCAATCACCCCGCTGTGTCAAGCAATTCCAACAATCTTTGTATTCTTGTCTTTGTAGACATGTTGAAAAAATATACCAACTTGGAATGTACAAATATAATACCGTTTGGAATATAACAATGTTAGTTATGCCGTAACTGGCTATGAAATAGAACTTTGTTTTAGAGTAGAAGTACTACTGGAGTCGTTGTAGGAAGTGTAGATTTATTTAACCGTATCAGGTTAATGAAATATTGCTGAGCCGTATAAGGCTATGAATTTTCTCTCTCTTGAGAGTGTAGATCTAGTAGAACTTGTAGTATTAAAGTCGTCGCTGTGTACGATTGACTTGATATCAAATAGTAGAAAAATGTCTACTTGATAGATTATAGTGCCAGGTAATTGCTACTGGGCTTATCTATAATACTAATGCCAGTTAAATGATACTGGGCTTATCTACTGTGTCAGTTAAATAATACTGGGCTTATGTTATGCCATCTAAATATTACTGGGCTTATGTATCGTGCCAGTTAAATGATATTGGTCTTATTGCCAATGCCATTACAAAATAATAATATTAGATCTCGAGAGTTATAGTGAAAACTCGACCGTAGATCTATATCTATGATTAGATAAGATATCGATAACCGAACTGACCTTTGAACACAGTAGAATTATTCTCAAGTTGAAGAAAATCGAAGTTATGTAATTGACGAAGTTTTAAAAATTTGTCCTTAGATCTTGAAAAAAAAAGAATTTTTTTTTTGATGATCTTTTTGATGATCTTTATCGAAGGTCGGAGGTGCCAGATGTCACAATCATACTTGGTAGTGGCGATGTCAAGATCTAAAATGAATGCTATGATAGATGTCACGTTGAAGATTATCTTGATCTATATCACACTATCAATGATCGTGATTGCCGAGGATCTTGAAATCGTCTTTTAATAAGATGATTGTATAAAAGTAGCTAGATCTAGTTGATAATACGATCATTCAGAAAGTTGCCAATCGCTAAATCAATCTAAGTATGTTATTATATTCAATGAAGAAACTTCTCTTCGTCTAAAACAATTACTTTAATTCAGAACTTGAAAAAGCTATTCACAAATAATTGCAATGGTTAAATGTACTTGAATAAAATGATAGATCTACACAATAATATAATTGAGTTCTAATACAAAACTCTAGTACATGTTCTCACTTCCATGTTCCATACAAGACTGACTAAAAATCTAGAACCTTTTCCCCGGATATAGCGTTGTCACAAGTCTAACGCACCTCGTTGCAATGCCAACCAATCAATGCAGCCCAATTTACAATAATATTTCAAAACCAATCACATCCATTCTGTCACAATGCTCTCCGCGTGAAGGAATTTCCCGAGGTCGCTGACGAGCTAAATATAGATACTGTGTACGTGACACTGATCTACACAATAATATAATTGAGTTCTAACACTAGACTCTAGTACATGTTATATCTAACACGTTCCGCAGAAGACTGGCGGTCGAATCTCTCAGCGTAACAAAGCTTGGGCGTTTTGTCATGTGACTAAATATCTCTCTGCCGCTTGGTTAAAATCTGACCAATAAATGCAGCTCAATGTACAACAATCAACATCTCAAACCAATCATATCCATTTCAAAACATTATTTAGTTGCGTGATAGAAAATCCCGAGTAGCTAAAATTCTGCCGACAAGCTAAATATAGACTATGGCTAAATATAGATACAGTGTACGTGACACTATATATAGTTTCATATCGGCATACAAAGGCTATTGGCATGTTTAATAAGGAAGGAATGAACAATTTTAAATAATCAGCCGCTATACAGTTTTAGACAAAATTAAGTTATTGAAATCATTCTTGAAATTAAATACAACAATTTTTCGTTTGAATAGCAGGATAAATATTCAAAGGATTAACTAAGGGACACATGATATATTAGTGTATGGAAGAACTACATTTCATGGGATGTAAACATTAAAGACACGACATGCTTAAATGAAATCTATTATCGTGGACCCCCGTGGACATCTCATAGACCCATATTTGTTTTTTCACTTTCGTAGACCCCTTGGAAGTCTTCGTAGACCCCTGGGGGTCTATATAGACCACTTTGGGAATCCCTGCCTTAGAGCTTGAAAAAGAGTTTGCGTACATAAAAATATATATATATATATATAGGCCTGTGATTCGATCAATCGCGGATAAGGATTTATTTCCGGTTTCCAGTCCAGTCTAATATATAAGTCTATGAGTAAGTCCTTTTAAAATATCATTAACTTTAGAAAGCCTTCAGGATACATAACACACTGAACCATAATCTCCAAATACAAAAACAAAACCTAATAAAATGCTCAGAAAGACACAAAGATAAAGTTTAATAATGTATCGATATCTATACTCATGCATACAGTAAACTCTATATTAATCGCAAAGTGCGTTGGACCTAAAAGAATGAAGCCTACTAGTAGCACTGTCTACGGATGAAGGCTGTTACATTATTTCTGAAATGAGTTACATTTAATTAATGTTAAACTGTAGAGCCTGTAAAACATTTTTTTTACCACGACGCTCAGAGGACCCATTTCATAAGAGCGTATCATCAAACCTTGAACAATTTAATACGTGCCATAGTGGATATCCATGAGGCCATTTCGGTGGCCCTACCGTCTCAGGTCATTTGCCTGAACGCCCATTTAGCCAGTCCGCCCCTGATGTAATGACACTGAAGGTTTTATTCCGTACATAATGTGGCATCAGGAACGAACCAACTGGCAGACTTGACTGAAATAACAGCACTAAATGACAGTTACATAAAATGACAGTAGGCTACCGATTAAAGTGACAACGCTAACAAAAATGTCGACACTAACTAAAATGTCAATGCCAATCAAAATGACATCACTAATCGTAATGACATACGGAACAAATTTAACTCCAAAATTTATAAACAAGAAAATTAAATACATTACTAATTATAAAGTTTATTTCTCAAGTGTAAATATATTCTAAAAAAAATAAATTTGTAAATAAACAAAACCTCAAGTGTACACCAACTGAATGAACTCATAATGTCACGATCAGAAGCCTAGGTCTACATTGATAATAATTATTATACAGACAGGACATATTTACAAGACAATAGTTTATCAGGACAAAACATTGATTATCTATTTCTTTCTTCTAACAAGTCGTCTAGCTTCTTGATATTAAATATACTCTAAAAAAGTTACTTATAAAGTGTGACCTATAATTACCTAAGAAAAACAAATACTTGTGTTTTCAGAAAGAAGGTAACATGTACAAATTACTAGCTTTAAATAATTTATACTCCCATAAATGTATAGTTAGATAGATGTATAATGTCAAATGGAGGCTTTAGTTAACATATGTCAAGATCACTCTCTATTCGCCCGCCTGGGCTAGTCTTTAAAAAAGATTACTCGATTATGTCATCTACAAGATATGAATAATTTTTTTTTTCAAAAGGTCAAGTTCAACAAAGTTCAAATTAAACATATTTCAAGTCAAACAACTTTTCAACAACCAATTTTAAATCATATAAAGTTCAAGTCAAGAGTAGTTCAAGTCAACTCGAGTTTTACAGTCAAATTTGTGTCTGCAAGTAAAACTGTTATGTCTTCAAGTCAAAATGTTATGTTTTCAAGTTTTAGAATTGTGTTGTCTTAAAGTCATGCTGTCATTCAGTCAAGTCATACCACTTTTCTTCGTTTCAAAATCCATTAGCTTTTTCTTTCAAAATCAATGTTTAGTGTTCAAGTCATAGCAAATATTTCTGACTTAATTCACAGATATACTTTGTCTTCAACACATTATTGTCTTGACGCTCTGAAGCTACGCCAGTGAATGAAGCAGAACATACAACTCCTTGGACAGCTTCACGTCTTTCAGTTTTCTGTCCAGATACTCAAAGTCTACACACTCCAGAGCGCTTCTGTTTGGGGACCAGGTCAGGAAGGTGTTGTACTCACTGTGGAGAGTAGAATGTAGAGTTGGAATAAAACGACATTTTAAATTAAAATTTTCGCTTTCAGAAAAAAAAAGTAGCAGTAGGTTCCTGCTGGGTCCAGGTTCCATGATGGAGGTAAAAACGTAAAGAGGAAATCTTTTAGTTCCTAACTTACACAAGGATACATTGAGTTATCGGTTCATCAGATGTCATTCCTGAAAACGCATCAGCATATTTCTGTGGCATTTTAATTCTAGAGAAATAACAATCTCCCTTTGCAATTTCTTGTGTGACTAAAGAGGCCAATGCTTGATACACAGCTGTGATCACAGGATGCGCTGTTGCACTTTCACCCTTCTTTCTGCTGCTGTTGTGTATGGCATCTGTAATCCGAGACCCTTCCTTTATGCTCGCTCTCCATGTGGATATATCCAGTGCCACTTTTGCCCAACTGTTAGTGTTAATTTTGAAGAGCTTCATTTCGCGTTTGCAAACATCATTATACGTTAGAAGTGGACGACCCGTGGCTCTCCTGCCTTCTATTAGATCGCCATACAGAATGTCTTGTAGAAGTCGACCTAATGGCATTTTACGAACGTGGCCAAGCCAGCCAAGGCATCTGCTGCTGATAACAGAGCGGATGTCCTGGCACCCAGCTCTTCGTAGCACTTCCTCATTGTTTTTTTTTCAGCATATTTACCATCCAATTAAAAAAATATTAGTCATAATATATTTGTCAAAAATAAAAGTGGAAAATAATGTCTTGTGACGTCAAGAATGTGTGTTAACATTTAGTGATAGAAGAAATGTTAACATCTTTTAGATATTCATACTTATAAACCTAATTGGCCCCAACGGTCCAAAATAATAACAAACAAGTGAAGACGATATTCTCTTTGTACAGCGGGCAAATGTTTTAAATTGTTATGGCCCAGCCATTGATCATGTCTGAACTCTATTTTACTTTTGTGTAACTCCAAAGGATTGGAAAATATTTCACAAAGAGAATAATTTTTTTTTCGATTACTTGCCGAATAATTAATACGAGTATCTGTTTGGATCAGTAGCGTCTGAACTGACTAGCACACTAACAAACACACAACACGCACACACAAAATTATCTTCACTCCTTATAGTAACTCACCTGCCTAAATAACAAGTCCAAAACAATCTATCTGTGAATGCGCACAGACCTACAAAAGTACTCAAATCCATCAAAGAATCCTCGCTGATAAAAAGGCAAACTTTGAGAATGTTGAAGTTGGCATCACTTAATAAGCCGCCAAACATTGAATTTAGGGCTGAATGTAAAGTCTGGGGGGGGAATGAGGGTTCAAACAATGAAGGGGAAAGTTGTCATAGAACAAAAGTTTTGTCTTAGAAAGTTTTCAAACAACTTCAATGTACTAACAGGCAAATCTGACATTGATTAGGGGCGTAGCTAGGAATTTTCCAACATTTGGGGGCCCGGGGGGGCTTAACATCTTTTGGGCCCCTGCATTTTGCGTATTATTTAATATTTAATGTAAAAAAAACCCAGTCATTTTGGGGCCCCACCTCAAGTGGGGACCCGGGGGGATTTTCAAATTCTACCCCTCCTCCCCCCACACCAGCTACGCCACTGAGAATTACAATAAAGGTTTGTGATATTTGATTTCAAGGAGAGACTAAATGTAGATGTCTAGTCGCCTATCTATAAATCACTAAAAAAAATAATCAAATAATACTCTTAAAACCATTTTACTGTAGACCAAGTGTTAAAAATGATATCATTGCCAGGCCTACCACTAACACTGCAATGCGCCAGCACAATGTGTTAATTCAATTAACTAAATACCACATCACACCAATCTACAAATATGATCATGCTGATCAAATTGAAAAGATAAACCAGAGAGAATTTATAACTAGGTTTTACTACTATTAACTCTGAATAGGGGATATAGTTTATAGAAAAGTCTATCTATTTATGGTAAGTAATACATAATAAACTCATGTTACAATACATGATAAACATGGAATACAAAGAACATAAGTTTGATCTACCTGGTCGTGCGGTATTCGCGCTGGACTGTTGTTAGGATTTTTTCGATGGTCCCCAGCCGTCCCCCATCGTCTGGACTAGGAAGTAAATTATCTTCAACTCTGAAGGAACATCCGAAACATGTCAAATATTTTTTTTTACATAACATATAACTATATTTATCAGCGTATATATGTATGAATATATAAAGCTCAATATGTAATAACAAATATATGTACCAACAAATGGATCTATATGTTTTAAAGGCAAAGAGGGAGAATCATAACATTTCCTGGCTTAGATCATCAAATGGTCTTAACACCGTGCGGCACAGACTGACCTTGAACTCAATGTAGTCTAAATATTTCGCTTTAAACTTCTTGAATATCTCCTGGTATCGCCGAAGCTGTTCGCTCTGTAGTCTTGTGTAAGTGGCCAGGTACTGGAGAGGTGTCATTGCTACACACCAGAATACAGATGTCATTAGAACAGCAAGCATGTCTAGTGCTAACAAAGTTTAGTACATTGCTGCTATTGGAGATTTTCATCTACGGTGAATAACTATAAATAGTTACGCCTTTTTATTGGTGTATCCGGTGTACAGACATGTAGGAAGTGTTGCCGTGCTATGCATTTTCAAAAGATATACGAGCATTTTTGTGTGTGCACTTTCGACTCTCCCGTTTGTAGCGCAAAACAATATCCATATAATAGAGCTTCAGTCAAGTACCTGACATTTGTTTGGGAAAAGTAAAGGCGGTTGGTCGTTGTGCTGGCCCCATGACTCCCTCGTTAACCGTAGGCCACAGAGACATATAGCCTTTACATCATCTGCCCTATAGACCACAAGGTCTGAAAGGGGAACTTTACTTTTTTTAATTACGATATTTAGCTAAATATGTGGGGGTTTTGTCCATTTCAATAATTGTAAAAAGTTATTTTTCCAACACTCATATCGGATATCGGATCAAGTTGAACATTTCCATAATTATTTACTGTACGGAACAAAACACCAGTCAATCAAGAAGTTAAATTAAACAATTAGTCAATTAGATTAAAATGTAAATAAAGAACAGAAGACTGTGTTCAAAGGTGTCCTGCAACTCTTCACTAGGACACAGTCAATACTTAAAGTAATCAAGTATATATATCCTTCACTAGGACATGGTCAATACTTAAAGTAATCAAATATATATATATATACACATTTTTCATTTTTGCGCATCATATAATGAATTTCAAAACATAGTCTATTTAAATTTCCTATTTGGTTGAATCCCATTTAAATAATCGAAGATTCCAACTAAACAAATTATGACCAAAAAAATATCCTGTAATAGGCCTATTACCCATTCTTATCTACGGAATTTAGAATCAAACAAAATAATTCCAATGAATAATACATGCATGTAACATTGTCATTGGTGGCACTAATGTAACAAAGTTGTAATGAGAGAAAATGGTGAATTAAATATAAGGAAACAATGGATTGTCCTGACACGAACCACGGTCCCTCCGACTGGACAACTCCTGCTAGCAGTAGTCCAAACCACTATTTATGTTTGTATGAAACTTAATGCTAGCCTATCTTTTGACAAAAATTATGTGTGTAGTTACGTTCTAGTAGCTTCTTGATATAGGGCAGTTCAAACCTAAAGGCTCTACTGGCTTTCTCCAGTCTGATCAGAACCCAGTTGGGTGTTGAGTCCAAGGAGATGTGAACCTAGGAGACACACAATCAACTACTTTTGAAGGCAAAACATGATCATGTGGGATGTATAACTTTATCTGAGTCTGATGAAATGGTTTATCTGAGTCTGGTGTAATAGTTTATTTAAGTCTGATGTAATCGTTTATCCGAGTCTGATGAAATGGTTTATCTGAGTGAAGTGTAATAGTTTATCTGAGTCTGATGTAAACGTTTATCTCAGACTAGTTTAAATGAGTCTGTAGCTTTTGTTTGGTTGTATTTCCTCCCTTTATAACTATAATTTATTCAATAAGATTCAATAAAGAACAGAGTATTAACGAGTCTGACTAGATAATCATTATCACCCACTCTGACTGAGGGCTTGTGAAGCCGCCTCCATTGCTCGCGTACTTCAATACACGAGAGGACGGTCATTCCGAGTTTTTGAAAGAAAATTTAGCGAGTCGGGCAGAACAGGAACGGTTTAATTGTCCTTTCCGCAGCAAGGCGCTGTGAAGTTAGCCTGAATCTTGCAAACTAGGTTATATGATTTTGTTGTACAATGGATAGCGTCCACCACTGGAGGCAGAAACAGCCAAAGCAGCTCATGTTCCCCCTGCTATTTGCCAGTTCTGGTAGTTTTCTGCAACTCTGCTGATTATTCTTTATAGTAAAGTCGACAATAGTCTCGTGTCTTTCCGAAATCACAATCTACGTTTATTTTACTCCACTTTTGTGGTTCTTTTGAAGGCCTGATATAGAAACATAAGTCTTTTTTTTTTCATTTGCATGTGTTTATATAAATTTTTATATATTTTTTCAAGTGTTTATATGTATTTATGTAAGTTAACTGAGAGTAGAAGCAAATGGGCCGGGGTGATCTTACACAGGAGAAAGAGAGGTGTCCTATCTGATGATTCAAGGCCAGAATTAGTTCAATGCATGGACTGTGGCAAATTTGCTGCTTCTAAATTGGCCCCGATTAAAGAAGCCATCAACATCATTTATTAATCAAGGCGAGTATCTATTTAGATATGTAAAACTTTGTCTTCGCCTTGTTTGTGTATATATGTGTGTATATTTACAGCTCTACATAGAGAGCTAAAAGACATACCACATCTCTGAACTCAATCTTTTTATAAGGACTCGCAGCAATGATCTGGTCAAACTCCAAATATTTGTGTAGGTCTCCGTCCAGAGTCTCGCTAACTGAAGTTTTCTTGACTCTGTAGAAAACTGTCTTCATCGTTCTGGTGAGACAATGTATAGTCAGATCACAAGTCTAGAGCACCATGATTAGTCAGATCACAAGTCTACAGCACAATGTTTAGTCAGATCACAAGTCTAGAGCACAATGTTTAGTCAGATCTCAAGTCTAGAGCACAATGTTTAGTCAGATCACAAGTCTAGAGCACAATGTTTAGTCAGATCACAAGTCTAGAGCACAATGTTTAGTCAGATCACAAGTCTACAGCACAATGTTTAGTCAGATCACAAGTCTAGAGCACAATGTTTAGTCAGATCTCAAGTCTAGAGCACAATGTTTAGTCAGATCACAAGTCTACAGCACAATGTTTAGTTAGATCTCAAGTCTAGAGCACAATGTTTAGTCAGATCACAAGTCTACAGCACAATGTTTAGTCTGATCACAAGTCTAGAGCACAATGTTTAGTCAGATCACAAGTCTACAGCACAATGTTTAGTCAGATCACAAGTCTAGAGCACAATGTTTAGTCAGATCTCAAGTCTAGAGCACAATGTTTAGTCAGATCACAAGTCTACAGCACAATGTTTAGTTAGATCTCAAGTCTAGAGCACAATGTTTAGTCAGATCACAAGTCTACAGCACAATGTTTAGTCAGATCGCAAGTCTAGAGCACAATGTTTAGTCAGATCACAAGTCTAGAGCACAATGTGAACAGCAGAGACGGCGATAAAAGGTTAAGGGTCATGAGCGAAATAAAAAGTGTTGGGGGGGGGGGGAAGAAGGTAAGAAGCTGAGACTTTTGTAATCTTAATTTATATTTTCTCGAAGTGGCGGTGTCCCAATCAGATTATCAGATGCGGAGGTTTGATTGGTCACATCTGCTCTACATACAATACCCTTGGCTTACGGAACTATTCTGTATAGAAGGGTGTGTGCTCACAACTTGCATTGACAATATGAGTGAGTAAAGAGAGATGTGTCCGGCATTCAAGTCATGCACTCAATAAGCAAGCCGAAACAACAACATAACCGCCTGTCTCAGGGCTCTGTCCTCTGCTGCACACTTTTCATGGCCTATCTTAACGATTTGCCCAGCTTACTGCGGTCAAAGAAACTGCTATATGAGGATGATATTGTCCTCTGGTCAGAGAGAAAAGACGCGACTAACTTGGAGTCCTACAGACCCATTTCACTAACCTCAACGCTTGGCAAAATTGCTGAGCGTATGGTTAACGAGCGGCTATTTTGGTCCTTTGAGAGTGCCGGTATCCTAGTGCCAGAGCAGGCCTGCTTTAGGGCAGGCTTGAGCCGTGAAGGATGAGTACTTGCTCTCCGTGGAGGAGATTGCCAGCCCAACAAATTAACCTTTCCCTTGTATGGCATGAGAGAGCCACCAAGAGGCGATTAACACCTGCCATACTCCAAAATTTGGCATCGGCTACATTAAAGTCCTACCCATCAGATGCCATTTACTGTTATACCGATGGGTCGGTATTGAGGGACCCCGATAGATCTGGGTATGGGGTCCTTATAGTCTACCCAGACCGCCCAGAACCAGATCGGCTCTCTGGTCCATGCGGCTTCGCTGATTGTTCCAAGGACGCTGAATTAACAGGGATAACTCGGGCATTCCAGGCTATTAGAGCCCGAATGACCCAAAATGTACTGTAGTCACTGTGAAGAGAGCGTGGAAACAATGTCGCATATCTTGTACGAATGTCCCAAGCTCCGGGAGCTAAAGGGGGGTGTCTGCACAGTCCCTCGACGTGCATGGAGGTTACGAGGCATCACGACGTACGGACCAGTTTCTTTCCAGGGCACTACAGGAAGATTAGTCCTTCCTGCTCTGTTCCCAAACGGAGTTCATGTCAGGTCAGTGTACACAAATAAACGAAGACTGTCAGTGTGCTCTAAATTACAAGGACTCTGTCAGTGTTAACAAATAAAAGATGAATCTGACAGTGTACTCACGTAGGTGACGACTTCTTTGTGACCTTGTTGTCTTTCTCCCATGGTGGTGCACCAACGTTCTGTGTCAAATGAAAATGCAGCATTGCAGGATCTGCAAAGCCTAATGGTGAAAAAACCTTTCTTGTTTTCGAACCATCACCTTCACAAGAGTACACTAGTTCTGATCCAAACAATGGACAAAAGATTTATGTTCAAACAAAACAACTATAAAAGTTTAGATAAGAAAAAAAAAGATTAGAGGGTTAGACTAGAGATTAAATTAGAGAAGATTGGAAAACAATTTAGATTATATTAGATAATAAATAAGAATCCAAAATAAATTACCCCGAAATTTATTTAATTAGTTAATACATACCATTCGTTTAGACAACAAAATAAATAAATAAATCAGAAAAGGTTGATAGATGCTTGATTGAATAATAATAATAATAATAATTTAATTTATAAAGCACTGTTAAGAAACATAATGTAAACTCAAGGCGCTATACTATTATAACAGACATAGCCTAAACACAATAGTCAAGATGACAAACCAAATCTAAAAAATTTTTGGACAGGTCTTAATGTTCTTGAATGTTGTGTAGCATGTTGTTTGTCAATCAATAGGGAGTGGGTTTCAAACCTTTGAGAGAGAAACGTGGCACTACAAGAAGCGCCCATGGAACGCAGGGCTCTATGAGGGACATATGGAGGGATCAGTTCACTTAGCTACAAGGGCATTTCTTAATTATAGATGCATTCACAGGAAGCCAGTTGAGTGTACGCAAAAGAGCTGCAGCAGAAACATGTCTTTTTTCGTAGGACTTTTCGTTCAGCATAGTTCAGAATTCACTAAAACTCTATTGAATGGGTTATTCAATGCTTAAGAAACATAAACCTCTAATGTGAATGGGTTTATTCAATGCCTAAGAAACCTCTAATGTGAATGGGTTTATTCAATGCCTAAGAAACCTCTAATGTGAATGGGTTTATTCAATGCCTAAGAAACCTCTAATGTGAATGGGTTTATTCAATGCTTAAGAAACATAAACCTCTAATGTGAATGGGTTTATTCAATGCCTAAGAAACCTCTAATGTGAATGGGTTTATTCAATGCCTAAGAAACCTCTAATGTGAATGGGTTTATTCAATGCCTAAGAAACCTCTAATGTGAATGGGTTTATTCAATGCTTAAGAAACATAAACCTCTAATGTGAATGGGTTTATTCAATGCCTAAGAAACCTCTAATGTGAATGGGTTTATTCAATGCCTAAGAAACCTCTAATGTGAATGGGTTTATTCAATGCCTAAGAAACCTCTAATGTGAATGGGTTTATTCAATACCTAAGAAACACAAACCTCTAATGTGAATGGGTTTATTCAATGCCTAAGAAACCTCTAATGTGAATGGGTTTATTCAATGCCTAAGAAACCTCTAATGTGAATGGGTTTATTCAATGCCTAAGAAACCTCTAATGTGAATGGGTTTATTCAATGCCTAAGAAACCTCTAATGTGAATGGGTTTATTCAATACCTAAGAAACACAAACCTCTAATGTGAATGGGTTTATTCAATGCCTAAGAAACCTCTAATGTGAATGGGTTTATTCAATGCCTAAAAAACACAAACCTCTAATGTGAATGGGTTTATTCAATGCCTAAGAAACACAAACCTCTAATGTGAATGGATTTATTCAATGCCTAAGAAACACAAACCTCTAATGTGAAGGGGGAGAACTTTGTTCATTTTTCGCGCTATTACATCAGACATTTGGAGTCAAAACTTCTCGTCCGATTATTGGCCGGACTTATTTCTTGAATGTGATGAGTGGATTCTTTGTATACTAAGTCTATCTAACCTGTTATTGAAAGAAAATATTAAAGTCTCTGTTACAGATTTCAAGCAGGCAGAATCGACCATTGTCCAAGTAACAATGACATAACGTTCGATCAAGTCAACAAAATTACGCAGGGTCTACCTCACACAATCATTTATCATGCAAATAGATAGATAGATAGATAGATAGATAGATAGATAGATAGATAGATAGATAGATAGATAGATAGATAGATAGATAGATAGATAGATAGATAGATAGATAGATAGATAGATAGATAGATAGATAGATAGATATGTGAGCAGGTCAGGGTGGCGCTACTGAGTGAGGCCATTTTGTTACTTGCTACTGCTCAACATTTGTTTATTTAAAACAGTAGGCAGGTGGTAGCTCTACTGGGTGGGCCCAATCTGTGCACCTCGGTCTGCGACCAAGGGGCTATAGTAGCCTAAGCAACCAGACAGCACAATTAAACTAAACTAAACTAGCTAACTAAAGATAAAATAACCAACTACAATTATAAAACAAACTTATATACACTTTATTTACAACCAACTTACAAAGCAATAAAAAATACAGGTGAATACGACAATGAAAATAAACTTACAAATAAACAAAAACTATATATACGCACTACTAAATAATTAATCAACCCTCAAATAACCTAAATTACCCCAACACTAAACAGTAAACTACTAGCAGCAGTAAAGCAGAACTACAGCAGACAGTTAGACAGCCGAAATAATGGCAGTAATAACTGCGGCAGACAGTTAGGCCGTAAGGCAGTTAGGCCTTAAGGCAGGAATTATAGCCTGCAATTACAAAATAAACAAACATAAGACAATATTCAAAAAATAAAATAATAATGGACTATAACACATATATTAGACTGGACTGGTCTAGACCTAGTTAGTGCATACACATAATACAAGCATGAGGTAATTTCAATTACCTACATGTAGCTAATAAAAGCAATACCTGAGTCAGTCAACACAGGTCAGGCTAGACTACAATAAACATAAGCTAGATCTAGATAATAGTAGATAAGACTAAACAAGCCGCCATGACAGCGATGCTTAGGCCGCAGCCATCTTTTACATTAAAAAGTAGGACAAAATGCCAACTTAAATAGAGTGGTTATCCTAACGATAAAATATTCATAAAAATACATAAGAAACATAAAATAATAAAATATTTACACATAGACATAGCATAGGAAAGCAAAAAGCATTAAGGCTGGCGCAATTGAGTGACGCTACCCAAGTCTACAGAACTTCCGGTTCCATCAGAGGTAATCATGGCTAATTAACTAGCCAGTGATGCCACTACACTAATCAGTCTGCATCTAGACTATAGCAATAGATGCAGAAACAATTAATACAAATACGAACGAAAGAAAGTAAAAATAAAAACATTTTCCAACTTACAGGCGGTCCCAGCTGAAATTACACTACACAAAAAATAACTTTATACAGGCACCACTGTCAGCACTGACCACTGGTCAAGACAAAAGAGAGCTCAACGTGGTTCCGGAGCTAGCTATAACTGGTCAGCGCGAACATATCGGAGAGCATGACGTCATGCTAATTATCTATAACTAAACTGGACTACCGATTTCCCTAATTTGTACCTAGCCGTACACAACAATAAAATCTAGCAAATTACTAAAGACATGGACTACACAACATTATATATCAAATTAAACAGCATTAAAAAGAGAATCTTAAAATTTAAATTCTACAAAAATACAAAAAGGAACATAAAAAGTTATTTCTATTCTAAACTCATATGGGGGCTCTATACCGTTTACAGACCTGCACATAAACTAATATAAAAAAATAACAACCAATCCAACGCTAATGCCAAAGACAAAAATAAGCAGAACTAACCAGGGACAAAAATTGGAAATAACATCCACAGCTCTAAGGCTAGTTAACTATTTTAAAAACTACTTTTCCTCTACGAGTAAAACACAAATAACAGAAAAAGACTAAAACTACCAGAAAGTTATAAATAGCGGAAACTACAAAATACTCAGCACTGAAATTAAACAGGACACTGAATTACAAACATCATAGCCCTGGCCTATATAAATAATATAAATTAGATAAAATAAGGTCAAAAATTAGATCTAGGAGTGCCAGCTCACAGATAGATAGATAGATAGATAGATAGATAGATAGATAGATAGATAGATAGATAGATAGATAGATAGATAGATAGATAGATAGATAGATAGATAGATAGATAGATAGATAGATAGATAGATAGATAGATAGATAGATAGATAGATAGATAGATAGATAGATAGATAGATAGATAGATAGATAGATAGATAGATAGATAGATAGATAGATAGATAGATAGATCTAGAAATTGCTCGCACCCACCCTTAATGTAACTTCTAAGTTCTAGCTTTGGCTTCAGTTTGAACTAAGAGTTTTAATCTTTACCAATGATTACAAATCTCTTTTCCTTTAAACATTGGTGTTGAATGGTGCCAAAGGGTGTAACTAGTGAACCAGCCCAGGTTGAATCAGAGACAGGTCTTTCATTAGACCTTTAAGAGACGTAAACAGATGACGATGTCCAACTGATTCAGAGCGAAATATTCTCAAAGAAATCATCAAGTTTGAAGCATTTCAAAACACTATGAGCTTCTGCTACTGCACATATTCTGTTTGACGCGAAGATAATAACTTGAACACGAATACTAGTAAGGTTAGTCCGACGATTAATGAGGAATGCAGTATAAAACAAGCAAAATACAAAAAAAAAGAAAAGCTTATCTATGGGGAAGAACTCCTCTCTTACAAATATATTTATCAATAATGTATAAGCTAGCTCCCTTATTCTAGATGTCACGTATTACGAATTGAATTCTACTTTTAAATGGCTTGCCTAGGGGAACGTGACAATAGAATAGCAGTTGTGTCACTTATAAGAAGTCTGAGTTTAATCAAAGACTTACAATGATTAACAAAAAAAAAAATGACACAAGAAATCGGAAGGTAAACTATCAACTTAATGTTTAATCAAATATAAAATTACAAGAAAGAAAAATAAACATTTACTCAATACAGAATTGATGTGTTGACCAAAACCCTTTTACAAAAATGGCATGTAAAAATATTACAATACAAGAGTTTGAAAATATAATTACAAATACAAGCAAGCAAGGCCTTGGAAAAAAGAAAACAAAATATTAACTTACACGATCAAGTGGTATACCACGCACGGGTCGCGCAATGTCTCCGCTATTCTGTCTCACGGCTGTCTCCGTATGTCTGTCCGTCAACGTCACGCGGGCGGTCTTTATATAATCTACCGCGCGTCGATCTCAAGACAAATCTAGGAATTTCTCGAACCAAATACGTCATCAATTTCCCAGATCTAGAACGCTCTTCAAAGAGACAGAAGAAAAAAAAAACACCCTCCTTTCAACCAGAGGTACACACACAGGTCAAGGACCGGTCACTGTCTGTGTGGCTTGACGAATAAAAAAAAACTTATTACACAAGGGGCGGACAACCTACTCGTCTCTCGACCGCAACAGGTCAAAGAAAGAAAAAAAAAAACAACGCCTAGATACGTAACACCTCCCTCCTAAAAATAAAAAGTTTACATTTCCACGAAATGGAAATCTTTTTAGAACTACAAAAAAATATTTACATTACAGAATGTATTTATCATGATATATATAAAAAAAAAATATACATCAAAATACTTTTTACAATCTAGATAAGGCATCAGCGATAACATTTTCGCTGCCTTTTATGTGTTTAAGATCTAGGTTGTACTCTTGTAAAAATAAACTCCACCTGAGAAGTCGTTGATTCTTGCCAGACATTTTGTGGATAAATGTAAGGGGATTGTGGTCAGTAAATACAACCAGTGGCCATCTGGACCCACTGATATAAAAATCAAAGTGTTGTATAGAAAGAATCAACCCAAGACATTCTTTTTCCACAGTAGAATAATTTCTTTGATGTCTATTAAATTTCTTGGAAAAGAAACAAATAGGGTGCTCTACTTGGAAATTATCTTCTTGGTAAAGGACTGACCCAACACCTGTGTCACTGGCGTCAATAGCTAACCTAAAAGGTTTTCCGAAGTCAGGAGCCATCAAAATAGGGGAGCTAGATAATATCTGCTTAATTTGGTTAAAGGCTTTCTGACATTCATCCGTCCAAGTAAATCGGACGTTCTTTCTCAGGAGGTTTGTTAAAGGACTGGCAATGATAGAAAAATTTTCGCAAAACTTTCTATAATATCCAGACATTCCCAAAAATCTTCGGAGTTGTTTCCGATCAGCAGGAATAGGGAAAGCTTGGATAGCTTCTACTTTGGCCATTACAGGTTTCACCTGGCCTTGTCCTACAATATGGCCTAAGTATTGGATGGAAGCCTGGCAAAAATCACTCTTACTCAGGTTTACAGTAATTTTTGCATGTAAAAGTTTAGTAAAAAAACAATGCAGTTGTTTACAATGGCTAGAAAAATCTTGGCTAAAAATTACTACATCGTCTATGTATGCGTGGCAATTCTCCATGTCAGCAAGCAGGGCATTTATCATTCTCTGGAAAGTGGCAGGAGCATTCTTCATGCCAAATGGCATCACTTTGTATTGGTACAGACCATCAGGGGTGACAAAGGCGGAGATTTCCTTTGCCCTATCAGTCAGGGGAACCTGCCAATAACCTGAAAGTAGGTCTATTTTGGTGATGTACTTAGCGTCACCAATACGATCTATGATATCGTCTATCCTAGGGATAGGAAACGAATCGGTCTTTGTTACAGCATTTACCTTACGGTAGTCTGTACAAAAACGATAAGTCTTGTCCTGTTTAGGTATCAAGACACATGGGGAGCTCCAGCTACTGGAACTTGGTTCAATGAGGTCATTTTCAAGCATATACTTGATTTCTGACCTAAGTATGGCAAGTTTTTCAGGGTTGACCCTGTAAGGATGCTGCTTGACTGGATTAGCCTCGCCAACATCTACATCATGCATTATAACATTAGTCTGTTTTGGTACATCAGAAAAAATGTCATTAAATTCATTAATGAGTTTCATGATAACTGGCCTTTCTGTCGAAGACAGATGAGACAGTTTTACATCCAAATTCTGTAATACAAAAGAATTAGGTATTTTGTATTGTCCAAATTTCTCCTTTACAATATCATCATCAATAGGAGAAACATGGCTATTTGAACAACTTTTGACTGTATTTAAAACACAATTACTCTTCTCTGAGTGATCTGGCCGAGATACATAAGGTTTCAGCATGTTTATATGACATAACTGAGTCTTTTTCCTACGGTCAGGAGTTTTGATTGTGTAATTGAGGTCACTAATTTTGGTCTCAATTTCATAGGGACCAAAATATCTGGCTTGCAAGAGTTGACCTGGTATGGGCAAAAATACAAGCACCTTATCCCCGGGAGAAAATTCTCTAACACGGGCCTTTCTATCATACCAGCGTTTCATGCTGGATTGGGTGTTTTGTAAGTTATTTTTGGCCAGAACACAAGCATCATAAAGTCTAGTTTTAAACTTAATTACATATTCTAAAAGTCCTTCAGTGGCTGTTGGTGACAACAAAGTCTCTTTTATGCATTTCAAGGGACCGCGCACCGAATGGCCAAAGACTAAGTCAAAAGGGCTGAATCCCAAGGATTCCTGGACGGATTCACGGGCTGCAAACAGCAGCATGTGGATTCCTTCGTCCCAGTCTTTTTCGTGCTCAAAGCAATAGGTTCGGATCATGTTCTTGAGAGTCTGATGGAATCGCTCAAGAGCGCCTTGCGACTCGGCATGATACGCACTCGACATGCAGTGTTTGATGCCCAACTGAGTCATGACTTGCTTGAAAAGATTGGCCGTGAAATTCGTTCCTTGGTCCGATTGGATGGACTTTGGTAGACCAAATAGAGTAAAGAACTTGATTAAGGCCTTTACAATGTTCGATGCTTTTATGTTCCTTAGAGGAATAGCCTCAGGAAAACGAGTTGAAGCACACATAATGGTCAACAGGTATTGGTTGCCAGCTTTTGTCCTTGGGAGAGGACCAACACAGTCAATAAGTACTCTGCTGAAAGGTTCTTCAAAGGCTGGAATCGGCTTCAGAGGAGCAACAGGGATCTTTTGATTTGGCTTGCCAACCATCTGACAGGCATGACAGGATCGGCAGTACTGGATGACATCTTTCTTCAAACGTGGCCAGAAGAAGTGTGACATAATCTTGTGGTATGTCTTGTGGATGCCGAGATGACCTGACATTGGTGTGTCATGAGCCAGATTCATGATGTACGCTCGGTATCTTTCTGGTAACACGATTTGATGGCATATTCTCCATTCTTCTTCGTTGGATGCGTCTGGAGGTTTCCATTTCCTGAAGAGCATATCATCTTGGATGTAGTAGCACGTTGATGCTAGCTCTGCCTCTTGTGATGTCATTGCGGTTTCTCGGAGTTTGGCGAGCTCTGGATCCTTCTTTTGGTCCTCAATCAACTGTTTTCGAGTTGATGCCGGCTTTTCAGAATTTGGCGTTGGTTCTTCTTCAAGAGAAGCAAAGAATGTGGTGCTCAAGTCCACATCATCTTGGTTACTGTTGGCTTTGATGACGTTCTCTTCTTGAGATGCTTTCAACCTCATTGCCCTTGTTACTGCACACGCTGGATATAACTCTAGGTCTTCCTCGGGTGTGGCAGATAAGTCGGGTGTTTGAGTGACGATGGGTTCGGCTATCACCTTTCCACCTGCTAAGTCATTGCCTAACAGCAACGAGATGCCTTCCAATGGTAATGTTGGTCGGACACCTACAACAACCGGTCCAGTAATGAGATTTGACTTTATGTCGATTAGATGTAGAGGCACATCTATACATCCAAGCTCTACGCCTCGTAACAGGATGCTCTTCCCAGTCGATGATGATTTTGACAAGGGCAAGATACCCTCTAAAAGTAGCGATTGTGAGGCACCTGTGTCTCTCAAAATGGTGATAGGTCGTAGACTTGTAGAATCACCGGGTAGTGATACAAATCCTTCCGAAATGAAAGGCTTAAAATCCTCTAATAAAACATCAATTTTGGTTGATGCAGACTGGACTTGGGTCGAACTCTCGCTGGAGTCATTGACATCTCTAGGAGACGCAGTGGAGAAACTCTTTCTTGAGTCAGTAGAACATCTTTTGGATGTATTTGGAGAACTCTTGATGGAGTCATTGGAACATCGGGGGGATGTCTTATGGGAACTCTTGATAGAGTCATGGGAACATCGGGATGATGTATTATGGGAACTCTGGATAGAGTCATTGGAACATCGGGGTGATGTATTATGGAAACTCTGGATAGAGTCATTGGAACATCGGTGTGATGTACTAGGTAAACTCTTGTTTGAGTCATTGGAACATCGGCTTGATGTATTTGAAAAACTCTTGTTTGAGTCATTGGAACATCGGCTTGATGTACTTGAAAAACTCTTGTTTGAGTCATTGGAACATCGTAAAGATGAATTTGAAGAACTCACTGTTGAGTCATTTGAACATCGTGGAGACATTTTCGGAGAGTCTTGTACAGTCAATACATTTGAAACAGGTGGTGTCGAGGTATTCTTGATATGACTTGATGATGAGGGAGTAAACCTCGCCGACCACTGTACTGTGCAAGCGCTGACTTTTGAAGGAGCTTTTTCGTTTCTCTTCCTCAATTTCCAGCAATCGTCAATTTTATGGCCTTCTCGTTTGCAGTAGGAACAAGTAGCTTTACTTGTAGTAGGTTTTCTGTCATTTGTACTGCTGTTCTTGATGGAGTTGCTAGCAATGGACTCAGGCTGTTTGACTTGTTTTGGCTTGACATCCGTCGTATACTTGGCAAATTGATGTGATATTATATAATCGTCTGCCAACACTGCAGCCTTGTGCACATCTTCCTCGCCACGATCAGCTATATGCGTACGGACGTCCAGCCGCACACAACTCTTGAACTCTTCCATCAGCATTAGGTTCTTGAATTTTGCAAAGTCGGTGCCGATTTCCCTGGAAGTGAGCCATTTCTCAAAGCGTCGCTCCTTTTCCCGCAGGAATTCTACATGGGTTTGGCCATCTGATTTGCGACAATCCCTGAACTGCTTTCGGTAAGCTTCCGGAACAAGTTCATATGCCTTAAGAATTAAGGCCTTAACAACATTATAATCTTTTTGTTGTTCAATGGTCAAAGAACAAAATACCTCTGCAGCTCTACCAGTCAAAACTGTTAGCAGCAAAGTGGGCCACAAAGTTTCAGGTACATTAAAATTTTTCACAGCAAGTTCAAATTGTGGAAAATAATTGTCAATTGTGGCTTCATTAAAGCGTGGAATTATTTTCAAAAATTTTGTTGCTTCAGCAGTATGACTGGCAGGGGAAGAATCTGGTCTTACATTAGCAGCTAACTCTAATTTTTTTAACTCTATTTGTAATTTCATTTCCATTTCTTTCTGCTCTAATTCTTTTTGTTTAATTTCCTTCTGGGCTTCTATTTCCATTTCTTTCTGCTCTCTAGCCGCTGCAAGCTCCAATTCTTTTTGTTTAATTTCTCTCTGCTCTCTAGCCGTCTGGGCTTCTATTTCCATTTGTTTTAATTTTATCTGAAGTTCTAAATCTGATTTACCCTCATCGGGTCTAAGGGTTTCTAAAAGGTCTTCAGAAAACACTTCCTCGTCTACATAATGGATTACAATGTTATCTCTGATTTCTTGTTTAAGGGCATTTGATTTTATTTTTAACCCTAAATGTTTAGAAATAAGGACCAGTTCCTTCCTAGTAAAAGCATCAAGCTCTTCCACAGAGGGATTTGCAAGAAAAACCTGAATATCCATGACTAACTAACAACTATTACAAGCAAAAATATGTATACAATGTAAATATACAGTACAAAATCAGTACAACAAAAAAAACCTTAAGAGAGTTTGGTCAATACTATTGATACTTTACTTCCGACTCTTTGACACAAAACAAAATTTTGTTAAAGTCAACTTCGCCTTTACAAAATTACTCAAGTAAGCTGAAAATAGGTTCAGAAAAATATCCCGGACGAGCCCCCAAACTTCTTTTGTCACGTATTACGAATTGAATTCTACTTTTAAATGGCTTGCCTAGGGGAACGTGACAATAGAATAGCAGTTGTGTCACTTATAAGAAGTCTGAGTTTAATCAAAGACTTACAATGATTAACAAAAAAAAAAATGACACAAGAAATCGGAAGGTAAACTATCAACTTAATGTTTAATCAAATATAAAATTACAAGAAAGAAAAATAAACATTTACTCAATACAGAATTGATGTGTTGACCAAAACCCTTTTACAAAAATGGCATGTAAAAATATTACAATACAAGAGTTTGAAAATATAATTACAAATACAAGCAAGCAAGGCCTTGGAAAAAAGAAAACAAAATATTAACTTACACGATCAAGTGGTATACCACGCACGGGTCGCGCAATGTCTCCGCTATTCTGTCTCACGGCTGTCTCCGTATGTCTGTCCGTCAACGTCACGCGGGCGGTCTTTATATAATCTACCGCGCGTCGATCTCAAGACAAATCTAGGAATTTCTCGAACCAAATACGTCATCAATTTCCCAGATCTAGAACGCTCTTCAAAGAGACAGAAGAAAAAAAAAACACCCTCCTTTCAACCAGAGGTACACACACAGGTCAAGGACCGGTCACTGTCTGTGTGGCTTGACGAATAAAAAAAAACTTATTACACAAGGGGCGGACAACCTACTCGTCTCTCGACCGCAACAGGTCAAAGAAAGAAAAAAAAAAACAACGCCTAGATACGTAACATAGATCAAACAAAATAATAAATTACCATTAATAATTGAATAATTGTTGTTGTTGGTTTTTTTTAGTTATTCATGTTTTATTAGGTACAATACATAATTACTTAAAGTATCAATTAGATCGGAGAATGCATGTGGCAGAAATAGAGCTATTTAGCCATTTATGTGCATTTCCCTTGTTAGTATCAAACTAAATAACTAATTACCCGTAATTAATTGTCTAATGTATTCATTTTTTTTATTGATTCATGTCTTGTCTAATTGTGCAAAGTTTCAACTTGATCTGAGAATGGGTGTGGGAGAAATAACGTGTACACATTTGTTTACCTGACAGACAGACAAATAGATAAACAGAGTGAGTTGATTCTATGTAAAAACACCATCTCATTATGAGGATATTTATTAACGCTAGGTGAACAGGCCATTTCCTTCGAATGTAAAGATTGCATACATCTGAAATGACTTTCGAAATGAAAATGAAAACCAAAAAAGAATAACTGGAACAAGTGATGGCCACAAAAAGATAAACAAATAGCTGGACGTCTGGATTTGAGTGATGGTTGGAATGGTGAAGAAATGACTTGAGTGATGGAGTAATGCTGAGATGACTGAGGTGATGATAAGATAACTGTGTTTCACTAACATCTTTATAAGAATGGATGCTACGACTTCAGCTTGTTTACGAAGAAAAAAAGAAACTAGCGAAATAATACTTTAGCGAAATAACTCGATACCCAATAGACAAGAAAATGAATGCACTGTCGAATTGACGGCCAAGCAAACAGACTAGAAAACTGATTTTGAAAAACTGACGCGTAGAAGTCATGACTTCGTCTCAGTGCGCACCTAGTGTGCTGCAGGTACTAGTTGGAACAAGTCATCAGAGAAATCAACATAAAGATGAACACGTCAAAATGCAGTCAGATGTCTAGACCTAGTCTTTAACAGAATGAACAAAAAATTGACAACAGCAAAGTAAAAAAAAAAAACATTTTAAAAATTCGGCAGCTTTCGTGTCATCAGACAAGCTGAGATATAGATATCTCATTCTCTAGACCTACACATTGTAAGAATGTCTCTTATATCTTATAAATTATTAGATCTATATTATAAGAATAGAGGTTTCTAATTGACAAAAGTTAAAAGTACTTCCTACATGTGGAATGTAGTGGCAATCTAGTCTTGGATGTTCAATAGAGACAAACTCTGTTCTCTTTTGTTCACTGCAAGTCTCGTTATTGTCGTTCCTATCTATAGATCTAGATCTATTATCTCATTGATTCAGATGTATTGGAATGAATATAAAGCCAACATATTTTTGATTTAAAGAAAAATAAAAGCCCAAAGGCCAAGATAAGAAGGGGAAAAAATCCCAGCAGAACCTTCAAATTACTTGAAAATAAATACATGTATTTGATTCCCATACATGTCACAAGCTGTTTTTTTTTTCTAATAAATGTGAAAGTTTGAAAATGTTTGAAAATAGTCTACAACAAAATGTTTCAAGAGAATAAGTTCCATCAAAAGCATTAGATTATTTTTTATTGAAAACAAATTGAATCATGTTTTTGCGTGTGACATATTAACGATATTTTAACTACGTTGCGTTATTGAGTCATTTAAGAGACAAATGACTTATTTCCCCTTTCCCAACTGTGACAAGTCGAAAGCTCGCTGTCAGAGTCACTCAATTTTATCACAGCATTAATTATTATTTATTATTATTTATTTATTTTATTTTACTTATTTTACCGTTCTATCCCCAATTTCATCACCCGCCCCACCTTTTCCTCTTCTAGCTAGACTTAGTCCACCACCTGGGAGATAGCTAGGTCGCATCTTTTCACTTATCTCCCCTTGATCGGGGAAAGATAAACACAATCTCTTTGGTCTCACCCACCGGATGTCTGACGGCCGCAGTTGACACCACCTGGGGTGGAATGCAAGTCAATCTTTCTTTCCCCCCCCCCTCTCCCACGTCTCTCTTTGATCTAGGAGATCACTCGGATCAACAAGCCCCTCGACACTCCAAGGTGCGACCCCCATCTCGAGTCAAATTCACCCACGTGAGAGATAACCTTTAGCCTAGGGCATTTCCTGTTTACGCCCACCTCTCTAGGACCTTTATAAGGTAGACTAAGTCAAACCAAACCCGCTCATTTCTCTCTCCCCGGCAATCGAGTCTGGTCTATTTCATTTATTCTTACTCTTAGAGGAACACCTGGTGGTAAGCCGAACTTAATCACAGTTCCACTTAATTACTTTGTGCATATTTCTCACTGGATATTATCATGTGTATTTCATTTATATTTAATTAGTGCATTGTGTATTTCTCACTGTCGTAAGTAGAAAACATAAACATGGCATATGTATATATTTATGTATTGCATTAATCTATTAATGCTACGTTGCTCAATTGATCGTTTATGCAACCATGTATATATTTGTACATCTTATTTTATTTCCTTTATCTCGGCTGACCGCCTTGATAATTTTACTAGCTCACTAATACTGCGCTTAGAAAAGAGATATGAATTATCTCCCCTGTAGTCATTCTACTTTGACGAGAGTTGCGCCCCTTGAACGGACGCTCTCCCCATTCAAGCTCGCTCCTTTGTTCTCAGCCGACGGCAATGTGTAAACAATATCGTCATGGTCGCTGACCAGCGTCCGCCCCCCCCCCCCCCTTTCTCTTTCCACTTGTGTTGTTTATTTGAGATTATTATTTTCCCTTTTATGTACATTTTTATATTGCTACTATCAGCCATCTATTTTCCAAATCCCATTTGTCATCATCTCCCCATTGTGCTCAAAAGCAATTTTGCAATCTGACGAATGCATCTCAGTCGAGGGCATCGATAAGATGCATGAGAGACATGTCCTAACTTGTCTTTGTTTATCCGCAGCCTCCCTCAGGTGTTTGCCTTTGAACTTAGTGCTATTCAGCACTGCACTACTGCCTATTTGTTATTGAGTATCATCTCCTGCCTACTGGGATTTACTCAACTATTTATTGGATCACTTGCCTACTTATTCCACATCAATGAACTACTTTATTTGGTGCTATCCAGCACTTCGATCTACTACTTGGCGCTATCGGCTCTACTTGCCTGCCTATTCGACAGCCCACCTGTCAACTTGTTAGGTACGACGTCCCTATAGACCCCAGTGTCTGTTCGAAACGTCATAGCTTCGTCAAACCCTCCGAAACTCACTGGACTTATCCTGTCAACTACGCTGTCCACAGCTCTGCCCGCAGTACACGTTTGCCCACAGTATCCGGCCACCTGCCCGACTGTGATCACTACAGATATCAGAACTTAGGATTGAGACTCCATAAGAACTGTATCACCGGCGTCCCTCTACCCGCTAGAGCCCCACCTTTAGCTGCAGAACCTCAAGCCAGGACACGGCCAGCTGCGACCCAAGCAGCCTTATTAAGGGCAAGAGTGATGATTAAGTATAGTATTGATTAGAGATAGATGCAAGCCCTCCCCGTTTTTATTCTTCTATGTAAATATTTATGTAAATAAATGTTCTTCAATTTTAACTTTGTATCTCTTTTTCATTGCTTGTCTCGTTGCGTGAAGCTCCCGATTTATATGCTGATAGGTCGGTGTGTGATAGCTTCAAAAATAATCATCCCCTAGACGTTAAACAGGCCAAACACACGTCACTTTCGCTAACCTGTCACACCAACTGTGATCCCAAATTCAATGATCTCTTTGTATCACTTTTAGCCCTGTAATTCAACTTCCAAAACTGTGTCACTGTATTGCATCAACTTCCAAAAGATTGTCACTGTATTGCAACAACTTCCAAAAGATTGTCACTGTATTGCAACAACTTCCAAAAGATTGTCATTGTATTGAAACAACTTCCAAAAGATTGTCATTGTATTGCAACAAATTCCAAAAGATTGTCATTGTATTGCAACAACCTCCAAAAGATTGTCACTGTATTGCAATAACTTCCAAAAGATTGTCATTATATTGAAACAACTTGTTACCATCGTGTGTTTTATTTTCCTTACAACCTAGCCTCCTATCTCATCATGGACAAAGACAGCTCTATACATGGAAAACGAGGCGTCGCTCTGCCAATCATCTCCCCGAGTCTCAGCAGTTCCAATGCCTCCAATGAGAGAATGAAAGTGCGTAAAAAGACGTCAACTCCCTCAGCCATCAGATTGACGAACAAAAAGAAAACATCTATTGAAGATTTTAAACCATTTCATGATTTGAAAGTGAACAAAGGAGGTAGCGTTTTTCTTTGATTAGAAAATTTAATATTTTCAACTTTCGCATCTTTTAGTTCAAATATTTTTATTTCTTAAAGTTATAGATGTATTTTAAATATTCCTTGTTTTCATTCAACCAGACATTATTTTAAACATTCGCTGTTTTCTTTCAACCAGACATTATTTTAAACATTCGCTTTTTTTCTGTCAACCAGACATTATTTTAAAAATTCGCCTTTTTCTTTCAACCAGACATTATTTTAAACATTCGCTGTTTTGTTTTTTTCAACCAAAGGTTATTTTAAACATTCGGTGTTTTCTTTGAAACATTCGTCACACGAAATTAGTTCGTTGTTACATTTGAGACATTCATTATGGATTTTTTTTTTTTGGTTGCACTGTCAGTTATGCTCTATCAATTGTTTGTTGTTGTTTTTATTCCTGGGGTGCTTTTAAAAAGTTTTAATCGGTTGTTTAATTATATTTTGAGTGCCCTGCTTTTCACATCAACCTTATTGTGACAGTTAGGTCTCGATGAAAGATCAAGATGATATGTCAATGTGGTAAGATAGATGATATGTCTATGTGTAGGGCAAATTTTAGTAGACAAACCACAAAATTTTTATACGAATTCTTTTCTTAATATATACTTATTATCTATATTTTAACCAAAATTTTTAGATAATGTCGCCCCCTTTCAAGTATGTTGGCTGATTTGGTGGGGTGGGGTGGAATTGCGTCAATACAACCCACCGTCCCTAACCCTTCGAGTGGGGGGGGGGGGGCGGTCCAGTTTTTTTTCGTAGAAATTACAGTTTGATATTTAACCAATCTTTATATTATGTCGCCCTCATTCTGGTATGTTGACCGATTCATTGGGGTGGGTGTGGCGATTACTACTAGTACAGAACTCGTAGTTTGTGAACAAAATTTGTTGAATATCTTTATAATATATTTTTGTTTTATGTCTCTTCCCTTCTGGTATGTTGGCCGTTTCGGGCGGGGGGGGGGGCGCCTCGATTGCATCTACTGCCCTCCCTAGCCTAACCCAGTTTACTGAACGCCACGAGAAGATTGGCACATATCACTTGCGATTCACTTCTTTTGCTGTATTTAGAGAGAAGGTCTGTCAGGGTTATTGAAGAAATCAAAAGGAAAAAATACAAAAAACTTTTGGTGGAAATGAAAAAGTTTGACAAAATGGATGAGACTAGCAAAGTATTGGTCTCCAAGCCTCGAGGTGAGTACTTTGAAAAACAGACAGACAGGTCTCTAAAGCCTCGAGGTGAGTACTTTGAAAAACAGACAGACAGACAGGTCTCTAAAGCCTCGAGGTGAGTACTTTGAAAAACAGACAGACAGACGGACAGGTCTGGTGCGTACTTTGAGAAAGAGACAGACAGACAAGTCTCCAAGCCTCGGTGCGTACTTTGAGACAGAGACAGACAGACAAAGTCTCCAAACCTCGAGGTGCGTACTTTGAGAAAGAGACAGACAGACAGGTCTCCAAGCCTCGAGCTCGAGGTGATAGATAGATAGATAGATAGATAGATAGATAGATAGATAGATAGATAGATAGATAGATAGATAGATAGATAGATAGATTGATAGATTGATAGATTGATAGATAGATAGATAGATAGATAGATAGATAGATAGATAGATAGATAGATAGATAGATAGATAGATAGATAGATAGATATTCACTTTTGTTTGATAGCCCTGGAAGAAGGTCGAGATATCAAGACACAACATGATATGGTAAGCTTTTCTGTGTATCTTTGTTCACTCCTTAAGTTCCCTTGTGCAAATACTACACAATTAGCCATGGGTGACGGAGTAAGTCACTGGCGCTTAATTTGTAGGTAAATTAATCCTTTATAAATCCAGCCCCCACCCCCCCCACCCCCACCTCATTAAAAATCGTCCTTACATGAAATATAATGAAGTAGATCTAGGATGAAGGTGTATGAGTGCCATGTCTCTGTCTCTGTCTCACCACTCAAGCAACGTTCTTGTTCTAATTCCTTGTCCCGCCCCTCCTTAACTTTCTTTGGGCTTCTTCTCAGAATCAAATGGAATCCTCCGTAGGGAAGCAAAAGATGCACAAAGGACTGGCTCGCATCAGACTTCAACCAAAACCTAGTAGTTTCTAGAAAATCAAAGATTTAGTTGCTACTTAACATTTGTTAGGGAATTGTATTACTTTTCAACATAACATATTCGTTAAAACGATGCCACAGATAGACAGGGATATACAGTACTAGGAACCATTGGTATCTGGGCAGAGTTAATACTTTAGTGCGGGTAATTTAAAACATTTAAAGATCCTTTGACCCCCCCACCCTCCCACGCAGGCGACACAGGAACATCATAGACTTCTTCATGAACTGAAAATGAAGAAAATGGCTAATGAAGTTCGGCAAACAGCTCTCCTGAAGAAGAAAGCACTTTTACAACAGACCATACAGATGTGAGTCAGAAATATTTAAATATAGACATATATGTGAGTGACATAGGCCTATAGGAAATATAGATAATTCTGTGATTGATAGATATATACCTACAAATACAGACGTGAGTGACAGATATTATATATACATAATATATACAACACTGACATTATTGTTGAGTATAGTTTCTTTTCAAGGAACACATCTGTTGTATTTGTAATGTACTTAGGGCCTATAAATTTATATAATAATTTTAAAAGTAAAAAACATTATTCAATAGGTTCTTAAAATTAGACGTTTTGGGTGCTTCTAAACAGTCGAATATACACCATCGTTCTGATGGCGTCCTATTCTGACCAAAATAACGCCTACTTCAAGAGGTCTCAACATGCAGATAATACTACAAATAAATACGCGTAATAAAGATATATTTACACTACTTGTATCTCGATTGTCAGTCACACTACAGTATCGGCCATTGCCCCCATGTTACGTATTTTACTAAATTTGACCTGCCTTTTTTAATAGGATAAATAATGAGCTGTAGATGTCAAGAGAGTGTGTTTCTGGCAGTGAAGAATGTAAGATATAGGCCTATACATACGCGTTTATACATAGGGTTAGGATTTACTGGGCGTTATAGCTAATGTTTAAAAACAAAAATCGCCCCCGCCCCTTGAAAGTTCTGGATCCGCTGGTGCTAAACATATGGCTATTCTTCTGCTTTCAGTTCTTATTTGAAAGGCTCTCTGGTTCTTTCAGACACCATTAACTTTGTTATCAAGTGTTTAACCATCATCTTAAGATCGAGACTATACGTTCTGTTTCGAATTCCGTAGATCGAATTATTAGATTAGATTAGTGATTAGATTTCAAGTATGATGAGTCTTTCGCTCCAGTTTTTACATTTATGTTTATTTCTACGCAGATCCAGATATAAAACGTATTCTGTTCTACGTGCCAAACTTTGGACTTATGCGTACCTCTCGCCCCCCCCCCCCCCCCTGATTTATTTTAACAACAATCAAATAAATTAATTTTTTTGTAGTCCTAGATACACAAACTAATGATTAAAAGTAATAAGTAAAGTTTCTCTTTCAGACCTTACGATCTATGGCGCAGTTGATGTTAAGGAAATCTGTTTCTATGGCTAAGGGTTAACAAGCAGTGTGTTATGTGGCCAGCACAACGACCAACCGCCTTTAAATTCCCCAAATAAAGTCAGGTACCCATTAGAGTTGGGTGGACTCAGGGGCGCCCTAAAAATCACGAAATTCAAAATCTTCACCGAGATTCGAACCCAGAACCCCAGGTTTGGAAGACGAGCGCTTAACCACTCAGCCAATGCGCCCCATAAATAATGATTACTCTATCACAATTAAGTATTTAATTAGTTAGTTTATTTTTTACATGCTTCAGAGACACATCAATACATTCTAAAAAAATGGAAACAGTTTTTGCATTTAAAATGTGGGTGTGTCGACGGAAGTTGTACCATCCCTATTCATTTCCTTATCTTTGTAGAACTTAGTCTTAAAATGTAAATTAGCGCCGCATTTGAGTTTGTAAAAACTAAAAATTACTAATAAAAAGAATTCAAAACTTATTTACATTGTATTCTAATTTATAAACTAAATGGGTATTTAAACAAGAAAGCATAGTTAACGCTGTGTAGCTTGTACCCTCTTGAAACTTTTTCAGTACCTTTGGGGGTACGCGTTGAAAAACACAGATCTAGATCAAGATGACAACTATGAATCCATAGAATTCCCAGTGTGAATGCGAGGGATTGTCCTCAGATTTTGGGTTTTTTTAACTTACAACTAAAGCAAAGTTCTAAACTCCTTTTGAAAACAACATTTGAATCAATATTTCAGTTAATAAATGGAAAATATAGTTTATGAAGAACCATTTCTGCTATTTCCATTGTGACCTTAGATGCAATTTTTTTTGACCATTAAAAAGTGATGTATATTTAGGAAATATCTGCTTACATAGTTTAGTTTTAGTAATTAAAAGATCTATTTTCGAAAAAGAAAAAAAGTAGCCGTTGCATTAGAACCTTAAAACGACTAAAATGTCATCATGGCCTATTTTCATTTTCTAGTTTCTGAGATCTAAACTGGGACGGACGGACAGACAGACCACACAAAATCAAAAGCGGCTATTCCCCTTTCGTGGGCGATTAAAAAAAATGACTAAAAAAAACAGGTCAATGCGTTTTTAGAATTGAAAGGCAGCCGTTCTATTGGAAGATACAAGGGTCAACAAATATATGGTTTTGCCCAAAACGATTTTTATTTGCAGTTTCGTGCTAAAACTTTTTTTTAGGATGTTTTCTAAGTCAAAATGTGTACTTCCTTTTAACTTCATTAATAGTCACTTTTTTGTTTCGCTCCACTCCAGCTTTTAATTTTTAACTTTCCTTTTTTTGTACCATGTAGATCTGTGTACTATGTTTTTATCTTTGTATTATTTGTTATCATGTTTATACACCATCTATGTTGCCGAAAATACTAAGCGTTGTGTTTTATGCAGATGTAGTGAAATGTTTAAGATAATGCTGTTCTTATTTTTATCTTGATTACTTAGGTATACTATTTAGATCAGCCTCTGCTACGCAAAAACATGAGTGTTCTTTTTTTGTTTGTTAAAGGTTTGATTCTTTCATTCGTGATGTCGACAAGAAGTACTCACGCGCACGCTTTCAGATTGAACGCAACAGAATAGAGATGGAACAAATGGAGAATCAGAAGATTAAAATGTTACACATCATTGAGAGCCTCAACAAGGTGTGCTAGCAACAGACAGACAGATAGAAAGAAAGAGAATCTGATGGATGGATGAATGAATGGATGGATAGATAGATAGATAGATAGATAGATAGATAGATAGATAGATAGATAGATAGAAGGATGGATGGATAAATAGATAGATAGATAGATAGATAGATAGATAGATAGATAGATAGATAGATAGATAGATAGATAGCATTCTTTATAACTGATATTTGGATAGCAAAATATTGACTTGACTAGACAGATCTAGAGTTAGGTAGTTAGACAGTTTGATGGTTAGACTTGACTATTTTGTTGGCAGGTTAGGAGAAAAAGAGATTCTCTGGACTGCAGCAACCCAATACTTAAGTTTATGAGATTCGCTTTCACAGCCAGCAACTTCCGAAAAGCGCCATCGGAAATGATCAACCGATTCCATGCCATGAAAAATAATCTCCAGTTGAGTATAATTAGCAGTGGTTAGGTCTAAGTATAACCAGGAGTATAACTAGCGAGGCCTCCACCAATCGGAAGCCCTAAGCGGCTGCTTAGTTTGCCTATGCCTAAGGCAGGCCCTGAACTTGCAGTGGTGAGATCTAAGTTTAACTAGCAGTAGTGACGTCTAAGTATACTATAATATAGTACTATTGATAAAGGCAACTGGAAATACTCATATAGTTTTCAATGTTTAAAAAAATGCAATCCCATTTTGCGGATTTTAAATAGAATGGGCTATTGACCACAGAGCCATATATTCACGCAAATCAATGATATAAAGCCATTTCCTTTTAGTTTCCATTGAGATAATGTTTCTTCAATATAAGAACTAATGTATTCAAGTGTGTTGATTTTAGATGTACATATAAACAGATTGACTCTCTGATATTTCTAGATCTAGATTCTGGATCTAAAAATTGCAAAATAATAATTTTTAGACAAGTGTGCTCTTATCTGCTATTTACAATTGTCGGAGTAAACATTTTAATGAATATTAGTATTAGATCTAAATCTTAAATAGGTTAGGTTTGAAAATTTTTTTTTACTTCTTATAACTACTTTACAAAACAATACCTTTTTTCAGCTTTTCGAAGTATTTCACATTTTTATGTAGTATATATATCTATATAGCTTTGTTCTCGAAATATTGTGTATTAGTCCTGTCTCTTTTTGAGAAGATAGTGCGCACCTTTTGCACTACGTGGCTGGGGCTGTTTAAAGTGGAGTTTTAAGTGTACTTAAAGTTATATTCTCATAGATCTATATAGCACTAGTACTCTATATCTATGGACAAATGTTACAGATCACTCTTAACTCAATACGAGGCTGACCTTGAACTACAAGAGCAACTAGTAAATGAAGAGCATGAACTTGTACGGCAAACACAGTTCAAGGTCATAGAAATGAGAAACCAAATCATCCAACTGAAAGAGGTCAGACAATTAAAATAAAGGACATTTTATAGTTCTAAACAATATATATAATAATAAGGCTTGTCTTCGAGTCCGAAGATTAATAAGGAATGCATCCGATAAATAATATATATATATATGTGTGTGTGTGTGTGTATATATATGTATATTTGTATATATATATATATATATATATATATATATATATATATATAATATATATGTATATAACAGTATATTTATACAGAGACATAGAGAAAGAGATGGGGGATAAATTTGAAATATTGTAGATCTTAAAAGATGTACGTTTTAAAAAGAGAAAGATATATTTCCTATTCAGGAACTGCTTGAAATTCAGCGAATGAATCACCAGCTGTCTAGCGAAACGTTTCATATGACAGACTCGGTCCAACAGGACTATATTGAAATCTATACTATCAAGGCGAGCATTAACAACTTGGCAACTATGCTATCAGTAAGTGGTTAGATGTTTGAAGTTTGAAGTGATGTCAAAGCTTGAAGGTGGGGTGAGTCCTTGACGTGATGTCTTTGGCATGATGCTAAGTGTTTACATGTGTCTTTGACACGTGGGCGTAACCATGGCGATGGACTTCAGACATCAAATCCTGGCTAAGCCCTGGACAGAAACCCTGCTGTTTTGCGACTACCTTTGGCTAACATCTTGCATTATAGAGAGAAGACATCTTTTTTTTCGTGGCCGCCTCCAGTCAGAGATGGAGAAAAATTGCAAAATTAAAATAAGAATAGTGGCGTCACTAGGATCTGTGTCACCCAGTGCTGTTCTCCCGGAGAACATCACTGGTTACATTTAGAATTATGATTCTTAAAAATTGTATTTCAATGTTTATTTGTTTGGCATAGCTACTGCCAACATACCTCGTTGTTATAATCAATCTTGAAATCCTCAAATGAATGGAATAATTAAGAATTCATTCAAAGATTTGACTTGTAAATAAAAACAAACCAAAACGAAACACCTTGGGTAGATTAGAAACTGTCTACACTCTGTTCACTTTTACTGTCGAGTCTTTTGTCCTAAGTTCTAATGATTTGACTAAAGGTGTTACTTCAGTTCAAAGTAAGAGATAAATACAAATACAAAACCCTGACCTATATAAAAGACCCAGAAAGACACAAAGAGAAAGGCGCGTGTCTTAGTCATTATTCTGAAACAAATGAGTGTAAGCGCGATTTTTTTTTTTTGTGCGCTGTACGAGAGCATGGAACTGGTTGCCTGAATCAGCCTGGAAAGTTGATGGCTTGATAGAGTTTCACACGTAGATACGCCTATGACATAATGGATGGAACGTGTGTAATTTATCAATTAAAACTTGAAGAATACATTTGCGCGGTAATCTCACCACCAACTGTTTAAGTGTCTTAGGATTTAATTTAAAGCCATTCGGAGCAGCGTGCCCTTTAGAAACCGGAACACATCTCCTCTTAAATCAGGGTTACCTAAAGTTGAGTATAAATTAGCACGAACCTATACAAATGTAAGCTGCCGCACACTAGTCTGTTTTTATTTATATATGACCCTTGACCTCCGTCTTTGCCATAAGTACAGTGGATGCTAATGGGGGGGGGGGGGTGAACAGAAAACTTTTTAAATTTTGTTTTTGTCATTTTCTGTCCTGGGACTGCCAGCAATAATTCCTGCTGTTGTTTTACTGCTAGCAACTGTTTCCACTACTGCATTATGTTGATGTGGTTCTCTGTTCATTATTGTTTGTAGTGTTATTATAAATCTTATAAGGCTGGTGTGGTTTGGTTTCCTAGATCTAGTACGAATTGTTAAGTTTGTTCTAGTCCATTTTTGTGCTTTAATGTCGTTGCGATTTTTTTTTCTCTCTTTTGTTTGAATTTTTTATAAGATATTTTGCTGTAAGGTTGATTGATAGAATTTTTGTTATTAATTTTTTTTAGTTAGCAAAGTTTTGTGTAGCCGCGACCAATCATCATAGTCTCCACTGCTCACAGGTTGCCACGTCACGGGTCATTGTTCAGGACTACTATGACGATTGGTCTCGCCCTAGTTCCTTAGTTGCAGACTGAGGTGCACAGACCAACTGACTACTTACAGACTGAGGTGCACAGACCAACTGGCTACTTACAGACTGAGGTGCACATACCAACTGGCTAATTACAGACTGAGGTGCACAGACCAACTGGCTACTTAATTTTCATGAGCACAGACCTTGCCTTGACCTGTTAGCCAAGAGATAATACAGATACTCGTAAAGCAGTTCAGATTACTCTCCCCTAAATTGAAATGTTTGTTTACTCTCTTCAGAATTTTCGACATTTCACCTCCTGGAGAATGTCTAGAGTTGGCAAGAATTGGAGGCGCCAGATTGAGGAAGTTGGCAGCCTGATTGTATTCTACAAAGAATTAATTGATAGCTTTAAAATCAGTCACCCAGTTGCTAGCAAAATGGAGAGAATCGTGTCGCCTGATATACCAGATGTAACCTTTGACACAGAAGCGAGAGGATCTACAACAAGTTCCGCGCCAAAAAGCTCATTGTATTCGTGGCTCTATTCTTAAGGATTCCCATTGGCAGTCTTGTCAATGTTTATCATTTGGAGATTCAAGAATCTGGCAGTATCTTTAAACCTCGTGAGATTCAAGAATCTGGAAGTATCTTTAAACCGTGTGAGATTGCGAGACATTTGTTTTTATTGGAAAAGCAAGTACTCAATGCTTTCAATTAGTTTACATAATAGGGAGATCGTTTATGTGTTTTTTTTAAAATAAATATTGTGGTCTGTCAAGTAAGCAATATGTATCTGTTTGGATCAAGTTATACTCATGACCCAACAACAAATATTACTAAGATCCGGTGGCCACATTCTCATCAGTCAGATGATGATCGTCTGAACCTTGTCAGCATCGATCATTCAAGATCATCTAAAGATCATTTAGCTGTTCATGTCCGTGCCTTCATTAGCCAGCCAAAGGATTTGTGTGTACATCCTCCAGGTCATTGGTGACTCGTGGTTATTCAGCAAACTGTCAATCAAGTTGCTATTCCGTCATTAGTCAGGAAAAGATAACTGACATCATCATCGCAGCTTCGTCGTCATCCTATGATGCCAAATAGGAATACATTCAAAACGTAGAACAAATCAAGCAACTAAAAAGATTTTCTAAACGGGCATGACCTAAAACTATTAAATTGGCATCTCTTTGTCCTATGGAGTGTATACGTTGGTAGTCAAACCTTTGGCTAGAGATAAAAATAGACTTGAAAAATTAATAAATATTACATCAACCGAACAAAATGCTTCTTTTTGTCTGTACATACCGACCATTAAAACTTTCTATTACTTTTGTTTCTAGTTTTTTTCAATGTATCTAGATAAATAGTTTCTACAAATCAAAGACGAAGGAGAAGAATTCGACGGCTATGAAGTAACCAGTAGATTTAACTAAACACTTGTCTTTAAATACACAACCACTAAAGACTTTAACTACACACCAGACTTTAACCGAGACCAATCGTTAGAGAAGGCCTGACCTGCAACGTCACAACCTTTGGGCAGTGAAGACCAAAAGTTCGTTGCCACGTCTTAAAGACCTATGACGTGGTTACTAGCAATTGGTCTCTACTGCCCACAGATTATGACGTTTTCAGGCCTTCTATGACTATTTGACTATTTGCTTCACAGCAGACTTAAACAGTTGTATTTATCTACACATCAGGTGTTTGCTTCACAGCAGACTTTAACCCCTTTGCTTGCTGACTACGCAGTATTTAGCTACATATGTCTGCCAGTGCAAACCTAAAATGCGATAGAGACAGTGTTGTACAATTGTAGAGGAATGGACATTTGTGAGGGACATTCTAGAGAAAGAAAGTTTTGATGTAAGAATCTAAAGTTGTATGTTCTCTTCAAATTCTACATGAAAATGGTTAAAGCAAAAGAATAGTTGTTGTTTTGCTGGACACTAGAGTCAAGTGTATCAGTGGACATGCAGAAATATGTCCTATTTACTTTCCGCAACTGAAACAAAAAATCAAGAAACATTTAAAACTCACAGCTCGATTTAAAATGTAGGAAATATTTTATTGTACATAAGTAATCCTACATTAAGGTGTCATCCTTAAAATTCTTACACAAATTTATGTTGATGTTTTTTATTACACAAAAATCTCGATAACAATGGTCAATTATTTAATGTTAATTTTTAGTCTCATTTTAGGAGCGGTAGATTAAACAGGCCGAGAGCAAAGGTGTTTTAAGTAGAAAGGGAAACAATTCATGCATAATTTTGTGTATTTTTATTAATAAATAGATTGTTTACCCTATCTTAAAAATTACAGATATTCTTTCGAAAGAGAAGATACATGTATACATTTAAATAACACCAGATGTTTGTTTCTTTTGCTGTATGCATCTCGTATTCAGAAATGAAAGCTTCTTGCAGAATGGCGAGACACGGCAGTAGGCTGTACCGGATTTAAGTATGTGGAGGCCTCGGGGCAGAATTTTTGTGGAGGCCATACACTTTTTCAAAAGCTTTGATAAAAATACACTTATAAATAAAAAAAAAATACTTGTAACTATAAAGCACGTGCCATGTTATATAAGAGAGAAATTATCAATTTAATTCTATATGCTTCGTTTAACAAAAAAAAAAGAAATTATTTAATATGTAGATTTTAGTATATAAAAAAGGTACATTTTTAGGGTCAACGCTATCTAGTAAATCCGGACCTTGGTTTGTTTATTACGAGCACACGCCTGTATGACAGTGTTGCTGGTAAAGATTGGAAAAACAATGGTAAAAAGTTAAGTCGCTGACCCTTGACATATGAATTTTTTCTCTATTGTGGAGGCCCCCTTTCCGTATATCCGGCCCTGTTAACGGTCATAGTTCGAAGTTCAAACTCGGTACCATCGTTACGACAGTCGCAAGCTCATAGCACAGCTATCCAATGAGAACTAGTTAGGGAAATGATTGTAAGTTAGATTTGGCATGTGTTAGTCTGAATCACTTGTTCAATGGGAATTAGAGAGAAACAGGAAGGCTGGCAGAAGAGGGATTTTTTTCAACCAAATCAATACGAGAGTCTAATCACACGATTTCGTTGTCTTAATATCTTGAGGTCATTCTCTACCAACTTCCACCTTTCCTCATTTCTGACCATCATTCTCTCTTATATATATATATATATATATATATATATATATATATATATATATATATATATATATATATATATATATATATATATATATATATTATATACTACGTCTCGAGAGATGACTTTTTCCCTTTGCAACTTCTTGTGTGACTAAAGAGGCCACTACTTGATACACAGCTGCAGTCGCAGGTTGGGCATATGTAATCACCACGCGCCGTTGCATTTTCACCCTTCTTTCTGCTTCTGTTGTGTATGGCGTCTGCAATCCGAGACCCTTCCTTTATGCTCTTTCTTCATGTGGATCTATCCAGTGCTACTTTTTCCAGCTGCTAGTGTCGATTTTGAAGAGCTTCATGTCGCGTTTGCATGCATCTGTATACCGTAAAAGTGGACGACCCGCGGCTCTCCTGCCTTCTATTAGATCGCCATACAGAATGTCTTGTGGAAGTCGACCTACTGGCATTTTACGAACGTGGCCACGCCAGCCAAGGCGTCTGCTGCTGATAACAGAGCGGATGTCCTGGCACCCGGCTCTTCGTAGCACTTCCTCATTGGTTTTTTATCTTGCCACCTTATTTTAAAGATCCGCCTTAGGCATCGGAGATGGAAGACATTCAGCTTTTTTTCCTGCCATGAGTAGGTTGACCATGTTTCACTTCCGTATAGCAAAGTGCTCAACACACAGGTCCGGTAGACTAAGGCTTTAGTATTGTTAGTCAGCAATATGCTGTCCCACACTCTTTTCTGCAACCGTGACATGGTGCCCATTGCTTTGGCTATCCAGTTGTTAATGTCTTTACCCAGAAGCGTATTGTTGGATATGATGAAGCCAAGATAGCAAAAGTGATCAACAATTTCTAGTGGTTGGCCATTAATGTTTACTTGAGGTGCAGTACTTCTTAGGGAACTCCTGTATGCTGATGATGCAGCTATTGTGGTTGATTCTGATATTTAGCTTCAGTCCCTGGTTGGTTGACAAACTATCTGCTGCTTGCCAGAAGTTCGGCTTCAATATTAATCAAAGCAAAACTAGGATACTAGTTCAGAACCCAAATATATATATAATCATGGGCGTAGCCGGGGGGGGGGGGGTCGGAGTTTAGTGACTGATCTTTTGCTTTAATTTTGTTTATTTTAAGTGAAATTTTAAAACTAAATCACTTGCTCTAGTACAGCAAAGGGGATTTTGAGTTTAAAAAACCCTACCAGTGGTTTTCGCAGTTTAATTCCCCCTCTTCTATAAACCAAAAAAAAATGCAAACGACAATCCCAAAATTTCAAGAGCATATCTAAGGAAGATTTTTATTTTAAACCCCTCTTTAAATTTTACGATAAACCCCTCTTCAATATAAAAAGCAAATTACACACTCAAAATTGTATGAGCGTAGCCAAAGGGGTTTTGAGTTTAAAATCATCTTCAGCTGGGTTCGAAGCTAAAAATACCTCTTCAATATAAAAAAAAAAAGCAAATTACGCACTCAAAATGCTATGAGCTTTTAGTTTAAACCCCCCTCCAGCGGTTTTTGAAGCTAAAAAATAAATCTTCAAAATAAAAAAAAAAGCAAATTTCGCAATAAAATGCTGTGAGCGCAGTCAAGCCTATTTGGTGTTTTTTTTAGTTTAAATTTACCTTCAGAGGGGTTTGATGATAAAAAATACCTCTTTAATATAAAAAAAAGCAAATAACACACTAAAATTCTTTGAGCGTAGCCAAGCCAATGGGGAGGGGGGGTTTGAGTTTCAACCCCTCTTCTCCAGATGGCTTTTTTTAAAGTTTAAAACCCCCTCAAGATAGTTTTGAGTTTAAAATCCCCCTACAGAGCGTTTTAAGGTTGAAAGCCTCTCTCTTCAATATTATTTCTAAAGCAAACTACAGTCACCAAATTCTATGACCGTAGCTAAATGTGGTTTTGAATTAAAAAATAAAATTGAAAAGCACTAATGTGGCTCTACAAAGATGGCTAAGACGGATTTTAGAAGATCGGGTCTAAATCAAGGAAATCCTATGCCGAAATGGGAGTTGACCCCTTAGTAAGATTGTGACAGAGCGTCGCATGATGTTTGCGGGACATGTTCTCCGACAAAAATGAATTACGCATAATAAGAGTTGCGATGACTTCCTAGTACAACTTGGCGCCACACTTTCATGGAGGTCCTCAGAGCAGGTGGAAAGAGGCTTCAGACATTGCCAGTGACAGAGTTTTGTGGAAACAGCTTGCCAGCAAATGCGCCGAACGGCGCGGGAGGGTCTAAGTCAGTAAGAATAGCACATTAGGTTTTTGAAATATAACTTTTTAATAGCAAAATAATGCACAGTAGGTACCTCAGAATATGCATTTAGTTGGCTTTCAATACCAAGAATAGTGCCCCCCCCCGAAAAAAATCCTGGCTACGCCCATGATATATATATATGTATATATAGACTATTTATATTACAGCACCCTTTACCTTTTTAAACAACAAAAAATAATATTTTAAAAAATACTAACTCTGTCTCTCCCTCTTCTCTCTCTCTATTCTCTCTCTCTCTCTATCTGTCTCTCTTCTCTCGAGCATTTGATCAATGCTGCTAAAACTTAACGATAACTTTGCTCACTTTAAGGCTACAACCAAAAACGTCTCAATTATCTACATTATTACAGAAGAGTGTTACTTCTTAATGTGATGAAAACTGAGAGCATAGCTTTGAGTTGAACACTCAGCGAAAGATTAAGATAATTGCAAACAATACACTAAGACACATACGCTCTCTGCTTTATGGCCATGCTTGTGTCCGTGTCCGCGCATTCTCCAGTGCAATAATGAACCATGATTCCGCTGGGTGACAGCCCCAGGTACGAGCTGGTAAAAGCGGGACAAGAGAGGTGCCCGGTGACACAGTTTTGACCCCGTAGCTTAACAGATGAACCTAAACGAATCAAATTTCTGAAAGGAAAACAAAATATAAAAAAAAAGGTGACTCAATGAAGATTTCTGTAGCCTACACAATTGTTGAAGTGTGCTAGAACAGAAGTAAAAAAACACTTCGTTTGCTGCTGTGTTCTTGCAGACAAAAATGTCGACGAAATAGTTGCTGGAAGTATTATTAGAAAATATTTTAAAGGAATTTTATTCCTAGGCATTTACAGCAGGTAAGTGATGAGAGTGCAGATAAACTATTGAGACTGTAGTTAAACTATTGCTACCGTTGACTTTGTAATATGACTGTAGATAAACTATTGCTACTGTAGATGAACTAATGAGCTGTAGTTAAACTATTGAGTGTAGATAAACTATTGCTACTGTAGATGAACTAATGAGCTGTAGTTAAACGATTGAGTGTAGATAAACTATTGCTACTGTAGATAAACTATTAAGTGTAGATCAACTATTGAGCCTGTAGTTAAACTATTGCTACTGTAGATAAACAATTGAGACTGTAGATAAACTATTGAGTGTAGATCAACTATTGAGCCTGTAGTTAAACTATTGCTACTGTAGATAAACTATTGAGTGTAGATCAACTATTGCTACTGTAGATAAACTATTTAGTGTAGATCAACTATTGAGCCTGTAGTTAAACTATTGCTACTGTAGATAAACTATTGAGTGTAGATCAACTATTGCTACTGTAGATAAACTATTGAGTGTAGATCAACTATTGAGCCTGTAGTTAAACTATTGAGCCTGTAGTTAAACTATTGCTACTGTAGATAAACTATTGCTACTGTAGATAAACTATTGAGTGTAGATCAACTATTTAGCCTGTAGTTAAACTATTGCTACTGTAGATAAACTATTGAGACTGTAGATCAACTATTGCTACTGTAGATAAACTATTGAGTGTAGATAAACTATTGAGCCTGTAGTTAAACTATTGCTACTGTAGATGAACTATTGAGCCTGTAGTTAAACTATTGCTACTGTAGATGAACTTTTGAGCCTGTAGTTAAACTATTGAGTGTAGATCAACTAGTGAGCCTGTAGATAAACTATTGCTACTGTAGATAAACTATTGAGCCTGTAGTTAAACTATTGCTACTGTAGATGAACTATTGAGCCTGTAGTTAAACTATTGAGTGTAGATCAACTAGTGAGCCTGTAGATAAACTATTGCTACTGTAGATAAACTATTGAGTGTAGATCAACTATTGAGCCTGTAGTTATACTATTGCTACTGTAGATAAACTATTGAGACTGTAGATAAACTATTGAGACTGTATATCAACTATTGCTACTGTAGATAAACTATTGAGTGTAGATAAACTATTGAGCCTGTAGTTAAACTATTTGCTACTGTAGATGAACTATTGAGCCTGTAGTTAAACTATTGAGTGTAGATCAACTAGTGAGCCTGTAGATAAACTATTGCTACTGTAGATGAACTATTGAGCCTGTAGTTAAACTATTGAGTGTAGATCAACTAGTGAGCCTGTAGATAAACTATTGCTACTGTAGATAAACTATTGAGTGTAGATCAACTATTGAGCCTGTAGTTAAACTATTGCTACTGTAGATAAACTATTGAGCCTGTAGTTAAACTATTGAGACTGTAGATAAACTATTGAGTGTAGATCAACTATTGAGCCTGTCGTTAAACTATTGCTAATGTAGATAAACTATTGAGTGTAGATCAACTATTTAGCCTGTCGTTAAACTATTGCTACTGTAGATAAACTATTGAGTGTAGATCAACTATTGAGCCTGTAGTTAAACTATTGCTACTGTAGATAAACTATTGCTACTGTAGATAAACTATTGAGTGTAGATCAACTATTGAGCCTGTAGTTAAACTATTGCTACTGTAGATAAACTATTGAGACTGTAGACAAACTATTGAGACTGTAGATCAACTATTGCTACTGTAGATAAACTATTGAGTGTAGTTAAACTATTGAGCCTGTAGTTAAACTATTGCTACTGTAGATGAACTATTGAGCCTGTAGTTAAACTATTGAGTGTAGATCAACTAGTGAGCCTGTAGATAAACTATTGCTACTGTAGATAAACTATTGAGCCTGTAGTTAAACTATTGCTACTGTAGATGAACTATTGAGACTGTAGATAAACTATTGAGTGTAGATCAACTATTGAGCCTGTAGTTAAACTATTGCTACTGTAGATAAACTATTGAGTGTAGATCAACTATTGCTACTGTAGATAAACTATTTAGTGTAGATCAACTATTGAGCCTGTAGTTAAACTATTGCTACTGTAGATAAACTATTGAGTGTAGATCAACTATTGCTACTGTAGATAAACTATTGAGTGTAGATCAACTATTGAGCCTGTAGTTAAACTATTGAGCCTGTAGTTAAACTATTGCTACTGTAGATAAACTATTGCTACTGTAGATAAACTATTGAGTGTAGATCAACTATTTAGCCTGTAGTTAAACTATTGCTACTGTAGATAAACTATTGAGACTGTAGATCAACTATTGCTACTGTAGATAAACTATTGAGTGTAGATAAACTATTGAGCCTGTAGTTAAACTATTGCTACTGTAGATGAACTATTGAGCCTGTAGTTAAACTATTGCTACTGTAGATGAACTTTTGAGCCTGTAGTTAAACTATTGAGTGTAGATCAACTAGTGAGCCTGTAGATAAACTATTGCTACTGTAGATAAACTATTGAGCCTGTAGTTAAACTATTGCTACTGTAGATGAACTATTGAGCCTGTAGTTAAACTATTGAGTGTAGATCAACTAGTGAGCCTGTAGATAAACTATTGCTACTGTAGATAAACTATTGAGTGTAGATCAACTATTGAGCCTGTAGTTATACTATTGCTACTGTAGATAAACTATTGAGACTGTAGATAAACTATTGAGACTGTATATCAACTATTGCTACTGTAGATAAACTATTGAGTGTAGATAAACTATTGAGCCTGTAGTTAAACTATTTGCTACTGTAGATGAACTATTGAGCCTGTAGTTAAACTATTGAGTGTAGATCAACTAGTGAGCCTGTAGATAAACTATTGCTACTGTAGATGAACTATTGAGCCTGTAGTTAAACTATTGAGTGTAGATCAACTAGTGAGCCTGTAGATAAACTATTGCTACTGTAGATAAACTATTGAGTGTAGATCAACTATTGAGCCTGTAGTTAAACTATTGCTACTGTAGATAAACTATTGAGCCTGTAGTTAAACTATTGAGACTGTAGATAAACTATTGAGTGTAGATCAACTATTGAGCCTGTCGTTAAACTATTGCTACTGTAGATAAACTATTGAGTGTAGATCAACTATTGAGCCTGTCGTTAAACTATTGCTACTGTAGATAAACTATTAAGTGTAGATCAACTATTGAGCCTGTAGTTAAACTATTGCTACTGTAGATAAACTATTGCTACTGTAGATAAACTATTGAGTGTAGATCAACTATTGAGCCTGTAGTTAAACTATTGCTACTGTAGATAAACTATTGAGACTGTAGACAAACTATTGAGACTGTAGATCAACTATTGCTACTGTAGATAAACTATTGAGTGTAGTTAAACTATTGAGCCTGTAGTTAAACTATTGCTACTGTAGATGAACTATTGAGCCTGTAGTTAAACTATTGAGTGTAGATCAACTAGTGAGCCTGTAGATAAACTATTGCTACTGTAGATAAACTATTGAGTGTAGATCAACTAATGAGCCTGTAGTTAAACTATTGCTACTGTAGATAAACTATTGAGTGTAGATCAACTAATGAGCCTGTAGTTAAACTATTGCTACTGTAGATAAACTATTGAGCCTGTAGTTAAACTATTGAGACTGTAGATAAACTATTGAGTGTAGATCAACTATTGAGCCTGTCTTTAAACTATTGCTACTGTAGATAAACTATTGAGTGTAGATCAACTATTGAGCCTGTCGTTAAACTATTGCTACTGTAGATAAACTATTGAGTGTAGATCAACTATTGAGCCTGTAGTTAAACTATTGCTACTGTAGATAAACTATTGCTACTGTAGATAAACTATTGAGTGTAGATCAACTATTGAGCCTGTAGTTAAACTATTGCTACTGTAGATAAACTATTGAGGCTGTAGACAAACTATTGAGACTGTAGATCAACTATTGCTACTGTAGATAAACTATTGAGTGTAGTTAAACTATTGAGCCTGTAGTTAAACTATTGCTACTGTAGATGAACTATTGAGCCTGTAGTTAAACTATTGAGTGTAGATCAACTAGTGAGCCTGTAGATAAACTATTGCTACTGTAGATAAACTATTGAGCCTGTAGTTAAACTATTGCTACTGTAGATGAACTATTGAGCCTGTAGTTAAACTATTGAGTTCAGATCAACTAGTGAGCCTGTAGATAAACTATTGCTACTGTAGATAAACTATTGAGTGTAGATCAACTAATGAGCCTGTAGTTAAACTATTGCTACTGTAAATAAACTATTGAGTGTAGATCAACTAATGAGCCTGTAGTTAAACTATTGCTACTGTAGATAAACTATTGAGCCTGTAGTTAAACTATTGAGACTGTAGATAAACTATTGAGTGTAGATCAACTATTGAGCCTGTAGTTAAACTATTGCTACTGTAGATAAACTATTGAGTGTAGATCAACTATTGAGACTGTAGTTAAACTATTGCTACTGTAGATAAACTATTGAGTGTAGATCAACTATTGAGCCTGTCGTTAAACTATTGCTACTGTAGATAAACTATTGAGTGTAGATCAACTATTGAGCCTGTAGTTAAACTATTGCTACTGTAGATAAACTATTGCTACTGTAGATAAACTATTGAGTGTAGATCAACTATTGAGCCTGTAGTTAAACTATTGCTACTGTAGATAAACTATTGAGGCTGTAGACAAACTATTGAGACTGTAGATCAACTATTGCTACTGTAGATAAACTATTGAGTGTAGTTAAACTATTGAGCCTGTAGTTAAACTATTGCTACTGTAGATGAACTATTGAGCCTGTAGTTAAACTATTGAGTGTAGATCAACTAGTGAGCCTGTAGATAAACTATTGCTACTGTAGATAAACTATTGAGCCTGTAGTTAAACTATTGCTACTGTAGATGAACTATTGAGTGTAGATCAACTAATGAGCCTGTAGTTAAACTATTGCTACTGTAAATAAACTATTGAGTGTAGATCAACTAATGAGCCTGTAGTTAAACTATTGCTACTGTAGATAAACTATTGAGCCTGTAGTTAAACTATTGAGACTGTAGATAAACTATTGAGTGTAGATCAACTATTGAGCCTGTAGTTAAACTATTGCTACTGTAGATAAACTATTGAGTGTAGATCAACTATTGAGACTGTAGTTAAACTATTGCTACTGTAGATAAACTATTGAGTGTAGATCAACTATTGAGACTGTAGATGAACTATTGAGTGTAGATCAACTATTGAGCCTGTAGTTAAACTATTGCTACTGTAGATAAACTATTGCTACTGTAGATAAACTATTGAGACTGTAGATAAACTATTGAGAGTGTAGATACACTATTGAGACTGCAGATAAACTATTGAGACTGCGGATAAACTATTGCTACTGTAGATAAACTTTTGAGACCGTAGATAAATTATTGAGTCTGTAGATAAACTATTGAGCCTGCAGATAAACTATTGAGACTGTAGATAAAATATTGAGACTGTAAATAAACTATTGAGAGTGTAGATAGACTATTGAATTTAGAAACTATTGAATCTATTTCCAAAGAATCTGAATTACGTTACAATAACTATAGTGACGGCCTAGTTGGACCATGTCAACTGCGGGGTAAGGTAGTGCATAGTTAATGTTCTAATTGGACTTTACAAATAAGATAACAAATACAATTAGTCCTGTACATAAACTCGAAGTCGGCATGAGTAGGTCTGTGCTTCTCACCTCTAAACATTGAGTTAAATGTTTATATATCTCATGTTTGTACAATTGTGCTCCCTTTCGATATTACTACTATCCTAGATATTGAATTCAATTGTTTTATATCCCGCCTCTGTGCAATTTATTGTGATCCCTTTAAATATTACTAATAGCCATTAAAACATTGCTTAAAATTGTAAACAGGTTTTTTAAACAATGGGAATTTATTTAAAAAACCAAAGACACTACTGCTTTATATAGGATTATTCTGAAGTTTAAATCAAAGAAGGCAATAGTGAGATTGGAATAGAGACCTCTTTTATGGTACTTGAAAGAAACCTGAGTATCGGAAACTTCTAGTAATCGTGTTGCATAAAAGAAATATATGCATACGAGAATAGCCGTTTTTAGTTTTGTGTGGTTTTGTCTGTCCTCTGTTTGTCTGTCGTCCGTCCCCTTTAGATTGCATATTGAAAATCCGAGATCATATTTGAGATTATTCAACGTTCTGCAAGTGAAACATTTAGTTTGTTAAATTAAAGAGAAACTGGGAAGATATTCGTTTCATTTCTGACATGAACTATGCCAAGCAGTTTTTTCATTAAAAAATACGCATTTTTTACAACTATACAATATTAATAGTAAAAACAGGGGAGATTATATAAATAAGGGAGGCGATTTTTCTGTATAATGTAAAAACATGTATGCAAATATTGTTTTTTTTCTAAGATAATGTTATAAAAATATTTGTATTCTTAAATTTATTATTTTCTGTTATTCCAGCTACTTATTTAAAAAAAAAATTTTCTTATTTAAAAGAGAAAGAATTCAATAAACTTAAGTCCAATATAATTTAAAACAACATTTAATTAACTTATGTCCCCTATTATACGAGAGAAATCATACTGCATCTCATAAAGAGCACTGAGAAGTTTAACCAAATCGAAAATGTTATCTTGAGGGCTCAAATGAGAGATTGGTCCTTTACAAAAACATCTATCTATATATATAATTCTCTTCATGGCTCAACAGTTTGGATAAGAAGTAAAGGCAAGATCACTCTTTTATTTCTGCAAGTCAGACTAGAGTTACCCTACGAAAAAATAAGGGGGGGGGGGAACAAATAGTAATCACCCGTCACAAAATAGCAGGGCCGGACTAAACCGTTGTGACAAAGAAGTCATGGAAAGATCCCTGCCCTACGTAGTTTTAGCGGCGTAAGTAATCTACTCTGTATTCACCCGTCACTAAATAGCAGAGTGGACTCAACCGTTGTGGGGCCCTATGCGAAACGGATTTCGCGGGGTCAAGTTTGGGTAGCGATACTGATAATAAGTGAAATTTAAGAGTTTGTATTAGAAAATAAATTCGTCTTTGCATTTTATTCGTGCTTTACTAGGTACAGTATTACTTTATGAGCCTTGCGTGTAACGAAGTCATACAGTACATCATAATAATTTTTTTTCCTTCATAGATCACTCTCAATAGCAAGAATTACCAAATGTTTCAATCCATCTACGAGAATTGTTTACCTCAAGTAATTCTTCATTAGTTTGAGGCGCGTGAAGATTCTTTCACCAGATTACACAATTACGGGTAATGCATAATGCCGTTTCTATTTATCGAGCGTAGGATTGGCGTTTTCCATATTGAATGACACCCCAAAATGGCAATTTTTGTCTATATATTTCATGAGATTTGTATGAGTTTTCAAAAGATTTTTAATAATTTTCGGATATTTCCAGGACTTTTTCGTATATTTTGCAATTTCAGGAGATCTCCTGGTAAAGCAGGCGACCGCGGGAAATCTGTTATAAGTTATAAAATGGTTTAATTTAATAATTTATAAACCTAGAATTAGCGCGGGTCTTATGAAAGTGCGGGGCACACTGCTGTCGCATAAGTTGCAGTGGCCTAAGGTAATGGCCCTGCAAAATAGCAGTGTATGCTACCCCGCCGATCGACTAGTTAAATAATAATTCAATAAAGTCAGTTAGGCTAGGTTCACATTGAACAATATATATATATATATCTTATAAACAATTCTTTGAATACTTATGATTATTATCAATGCAAGAAAAATAACATTAATACATCTCCGTATCCTATGGTATCTTGTTGTCGGCTTAACAATTCAATAATATCGGCAATACTTTCAATAAGACGTCTCGTCTTTTGTATTGGCGTACATAGGGCTGTGGTCGTTGATAGTTTATGGTTCTGATATACATGCTGCAAATATTGAAAGCTGCCTTTTTACCTGTATGAGTGGCCCTCTTTAAAGAATGATCCGGAGTCTAGAGTTTATATTTCTACACAAACTCTCTTTGTAACCTTTTTGTTGCTGTAGTAGTAGTATTTGTAAATGCAGTTATTTTTATTCCATTTCTTCATGAATGACAAAATGTGGTCACTGGATGAAACTACGATTTCCTGTCTGAGTGATCATTAGAGTGACGGTCAGTCCCATTTCTGGTTGTCCTTCAAGTCCTTAATAATAGTCCCAATATTCAGAGTCATGCTCATCAGTATTTATTGCCTCCCTTGCATTTGTAATTTACTCTTTACTAAGATTAGTTCCCTTTGAGGTTTATTTTAAATTATTAAAACTTCAATTGTTTGTGAAAAGATTAAATTGATTTCAACCACGGAGCGATAAGACATGAATATAACCTTTAGCCCTGCACAATATAATGTGATGTTCAACACTCACACACAATAGTTGAATAAACAAGAAATACACAACTCTTATGGGATATTTTGATCATCTGATGTATTAAACATCTATGTGATGTTCTGATGTATTAAACATCTATGTGATGTTCTGATGTATTAAACATCTATGTGATGTTCTGATGTATTAAACATCTATGTGATGTTCTGATGTCTTTTCTATCATTTCCCCTCGACCTTACCTTCATCTCCCATTCTTCCTTTATCGTCAAATTTTTTTAACCCTCCTTTTGCCCTATAACCAAACACCTGAGTACTTTCTCTTTCTTCCACCTCCCCACCCAACATACACACAATCTCCTGCATCTCTTTCCTCTACCATGCCCTGTCATTCACCACAAACTCCTACTTCTCTTTCCTCTACCATCACCTGCCATTCACCACTATCTCCTGCTTCTTTTTCCTCTACCATGTCCTGTCATTCACCACAATCTCCTGCTTCTTTTTCCTCTACCATCACCTGCCATTCACCACAATCTCCTGCTTCTCTTTCCTCTACCATGTCCTGTCATTCACCACAATCTCCTGCTTCTCTTTCCCCGACCATGTCCTGCCATTTATCACAATCTCCTGCTTCTCTTTCCCCTAACATGTCCTGTCATTCACCACAATCTCCTGCTTCTCTTTCCCCTACCATGTCCTGCCATTTACCACAATCTCCTGCTTCTCTTTCCCCTAACATGTCCTGTCATTCACCACAATCTCCTGCTTCTCTTTCCCCACCATGTCCTGCCATTTACCACAATCTCCTGCTTCTCTTTCCCCTAACATGTCCTGTCATTCACCACAATCTCCTGCTTCTCTTTCCTCTACCATATCCTGCCATTCACCACAATCTCCTGCTTCTCCTTCCTCTATCATGACCTGCCATTCACCACAATCTCCTGCTTCTCCTTCCTCTACCATGTCCTGCCATTCACCACAATCTCCTGCTTCTCCTTCCCCTACCATGTCCTGCCATTCACCACAATCTCCTGCTTCTTTTTCCCCTACCATGTCCTGCCTTTCACCACAATCTCCTGCTTCTCTTTCCCCTACCATGTCCTGCCTTTCACCACAATCTTTTGCTTCTCTTTCCACAACTCTTTGCTCTCAGCATGTCGCACCCTTCCCTACTCTTTTCTCCCTCTTCCCCTGCTCACGCCCCTTCTCTCCTGACTCTCTTAGCCCTCCTCAACCCCCCCCCCCTTTTTTTTTCTCTTATACAATGTAATAAAATAGGAGGGGAGGGGGTTACCTTCCTTTGTATAAATGTATTATTATTAGATCCAGGATTTAAGGACTTTCAATTTTAACCAGTTGTTTTGCCGTTAAGTGTGGCCTAAGTATGTCAGCTGTTTCACCTTGGCCTCGCAGGTAAGAGCAAGTCTCCCACACATGACTTGGTCCGTCGGCCCACTCAGTCCTGTTGTTAGGGTCATATGTCTAGTCTGCATATTTACAATGGGAGTCTCACAGCAATACTCGGATATGTGAGTCATTTTTAATGCATTTAAAACCTTTGAAAACTCTATCGTTTTTTTTTAAATCATTCGTTTTGTACATTCATAAAGTCATTGCACTACTTGAATAGGAACTTCATTATTTGAATAGGAACGAACATACAGATTGAATAACTGTTCTTTTTGCTTAGTTTAATTAAATGTCATATCGTGACTACAGAATACAAGCCTACACGGGATAATTTTGAAGGACATTTTGTATGTATTATAAATGTCAAAAGCATGTTTAAAGACCTCATTATCTTTGTCTTATCGGAGTATGGATGAGACTATTAATGTTAAGTATTATTGCTCTATAGTTCACCGACAAACGCCTCACTGACAATGGCTTCACATACAATTAGTTCACCGACAAACGCCTCACTGACAATGGCTTCACATACAATTAGTTCACCGACAAATATACAAATATTCTGGTCGTGTGTTTAATTTAGTTACATTTAAAGTATATTCAGAGGATTGATACATATTATATTTCTAAAGAAAAAAAAATTGCTATCTCGAGACACAAGAATGGGCCAAATCCGAGTGTCTTTGTCGGTCAACCAATTGTCTTTGAACCATATGTCGGGTGAACCATAAGTCAGGTGAACCAGTTGTCTGTGAACCAGCTGTAATTGAACCAGTTGTCTTTAACTATTTGTTAGGGGACTGTCAAATAGTTGTCAAGTTCAGCAATAAAAGTCCTTTAATTAGAAAAATAGGTAGTGATTAAATGAATCAGTTAACCAGTGTATGAATAAAAATGAATTTTTTTATCTAAACAACTAAATTACATTATAAAAAGTAATGTTATATCGCTTTGCAAGTTAACTCAACTACTAAATAACACATAATAAATTGTACTAACTATTTCTTTAGCTTTATCTATTTTTTTATTTACCTTCGGAAAAACAGTTTTAGAACTGTAATAAACTTTATAAAAATGAGTGCCAGTGCTCTGTTGAGTGTGTGTAGGTGTATGCCTATGCCCCTCCCCTTGACGACCATAAATAGTTGCTAATCTTTTAAAAGGGTAAATTCCAAACATCTTGATCGAGATCTTGCAACCATGCAGGGGCGGATAATTTTTAGTATTTTTCAACATTATCTTCTCCTTTTGTTATTGAAAAGCTTTTTTTTTTTTTGTTAACTTGATATCAACTGATAAGTAAATAAAGAAATGATTACCTGATTACCTATAAGTCAATCTGTCGGAAGATATTTCAAAGTTTATTTCGTTATTTGAATGAAGACAAACGATGTGGAATGTACAACAAATGAGAAAATCAATAGATTCTTTCAACTCTCGCGTTCGTGGATTTCTTTCTGACTGTCTGTGTTCATTGTTGTCATTTTCATTGACGTTATTTATTTGTGTGTCTTACGATAAATACATTTGGAATGTTTCAATTTGATCCAAGACAGACAGAGTAAGTAGATATAAGCTTAGTAATAGGTAAAGTATCGTAACAATAATACATAAAACATTAAATCATAGTTTAAAAATACAAAACACAACCTACTTAAATGCTGAAAGTTACAAAGAAATATTATTCCATCTGCTAGAATAGCTTTGTGAAAGTGCTCGCCCTGTAATGATCCAGCCTTTTTCTCCGCTTCTGAAAGTATCAATTCTTGGTGCAACTGTATTTACATGTTTCGAGTCATTAAAATAGCATTATGTAAGGGATATAAATAAAAAACATGGTTATAAACAGAAAGTTAAATATATATGTATCAAAGGCATATATGGAGGTAGAAAAATGGGTACCGAAAAGAGGGCAATCACCCCGGCCCCAGACCATAGGGGGACCTAAAATGGATATCAAAACATTGCTTAAAATATCAACTATAATTCATTTTGACCAACCTGAGAGATTGTTCGTTACAGATTGTTCGTTACAGATTGTTCGTTACTGATTGTTCGCTCCTAAAAAACAATGTCCACGTAAAGACGTGGATGCTGTACTTCAAATGTCCCTCACAGTAATGACCGGTGCTGCCTCCTTCTTATTAGCTCAATTTGACTCTCGTATTTTGTTGTTTTCAATAGGATTCAATAGTTCAATAGTTTTGAATTTTGTGCAAACAACAAAATCTAGGAAGTGAAGGAGTAATCCGAAGTAAGTAACAGACAAAAATCTGACCATAGATTGAGTCAAAGATGCAATTTTCTCTATAAATATATAAATGTCTTGTTAATATATTGTATAATGATAATAATGGCAATGTCTTTGAATCTGAAGACTAAAGATGAGTGCAGCGTTTTACATGACTATGCAAACCCAGTTGTTACCTGCATATTTTCCCGCATCTAGTGCGGGCGGCGGAAGCTCTCCACTGTCTTTTTCAGAGGCCATCTGCTGCCAGTTAGGCCTACTTTCCTCTATGCTAGGGAAAGCGAAGTGGCGCCTAAGTTGAACTTTATGGCGCTTACGGGGGCAGCTGTGTTATACCGTCTTCCTTTAATCTCGCCAAAGAAGATCGCCTTTGGCATGCGATCTACGTCCATGGATAAGTGTCTGACGCGGCTCAGCTGTCCAATGGCAATTAGTGCTTCTATACCTCCAGCATCACTCCTGGATTTCGCATTCTGTTTGCAGAACACATCGACGCAATCCACTAAGAGCTATTTAAATGTCGCCTATCCGCTTCCCATAGTAGACGATTTCACCGAGGTGCCTATCAGTCACCCGCAGTCTTCAGCAAGACAGAAAGTAAATTAACTATTTTACATTCAGTAAAACATCCAGGTGGTCATAGTGTTGACTTTCCGGCCCCACTGAACATTGTTCTAATGTTAGAAAAACCATAAGATTTTATTCGTTGAGATTATGATTTAAAACCAGGTGGTTTTAGTTGTCCATCTAAGTCCGCCCAGAAGTCCGAATTATTTAGATCTTGGGGGAAAAATTACGAACTGTGTTTGAACCTTATCCAAGTTAAACAAAAGGCAGTAATAAAGCCTATCGCGTTCAGTGGTAGCTGTCAGTAGCAATGAGATACTGGAAGATTTACTGACGTGCTCTTTTTATCTCAGTTTAAATGTAAAAAAAAAAAGGGTGCTTATAACATTAGAAGAATGAATGTAATAGAGGAGAGAAGTCTCTAGGACTAGACAATAGTTCTAAAACTATACATTGTGGATCTATTTCGAATTCCTAGACGTATCAGCTATGTTGTGCTATTTCTCTAGGAGTGGGTCTCTTTCAACAATTAAACCCTGAAGAACCACAAGCACCAGGAGAGGACCAAATTACAGCAGAATGAATTAAATACGGAGGAATAGACCAGCATGCACAGACTGACATTAAGCAAATATGCTTAATACTTGAAAAAGAAAAAATGTTATGGTGTCTTACTGGGAAAACCGGATGGAGGAGTCGCACCAACCAATAGACCAGCTCTGTGAAGACTCTTCTCTAGAGACAGAACTAAAAGGGAACAGATAACGTTGGAGCAAAGACTGTTCACCGGCAAAAACCGCCAACAATGTCATGATAGTTTCCACTTGTAGTTGTAGCATGCTCAGAATATGTAAATACAGGTACAGCTCCGGATTTACGGCAGTGAGTCTCCCAAGGGCCTTACACAAACTCAAAACATATACAATAAAAAAAAAATTAAATATCCCTATTAAATATTTCTTTGTAAAAAAAGCGAGATGAAATTAAAATTGATATATTTTTACTTTTCGAGTATAAAATGCATTTAGGTAGAAGTATTTTCAGTGCTTTTATTTTGTACAAAAATGAGGTGCCAGTACTCACGAATATATTAATAACCAACGTTAATATACAAGAAGAGTAACAATCTTTTCTTCACATTCAAAAGGTGCCGGTACGCCGTGCCGGTGCGTACGGTGACAAAAAAGCACTGAGTATTTTTATTCATGAGTGGATCTTTACTAAAGTTTTCAAAGTGTGTAGGGGCCTACACAAAAAGTCTGCCCTTGGGCCTCGACTTACTTAAATCCGGCCCTGCTTATCCCGAGCAAAGGGACTGCGATGTTTTGAAATATATATTTTGTACAGATCTGAGAAGAACAGAAGTACACCGCATTACGTCTTTGGTGTCTATCCATATCCACTGTGGCATTCAGAGAGACGATGGGGTTCAGGTGAAAGGTTATGATGTATTGATCGTTTACTACAAGGCATGTCATTTAATGTCCTCTGACACATGCCAGCTACACCTCGTTAGCAATGACGTCCTATTAGGACGCGTGTCCTGTTAGTGTAAGTCCAAACACTTCGGTGAGTGGGACTGTGACCAAGAGGTATTATCTTTCTTGACATCGCATTTTTTTAAATTTATCCTGTGATTTAACATTTAACAGGATCTCCTTGGCCCCTCCCTTTCTCTTTGCTCTCCTTCCCACTCCATCCCGACTAACGGACGTATTTTCTGTTCTTTTTCACAAACACAGCTAGAGAGTTGACAACGTACAGGTCTAGGATCAAATGATTGTATTGTACGACTAGACCCGGCTGGAAGTAATAGCAACGCAAACTTGTACATTCACTCTTTCTCTGGAATGTTTCAAAGAAGAAAAAAAAGGTTAATAAAGTCATAGAAAAGAGAGTTCGTATCAAGGAAGTTTTTTTTTTTTTAATAAATCATTTTTTTTAATGTGTTATCTCTTGTACGTGTTCAACTGTTTGATTGTAATTTGGATTGAAGTTGTGCTCTGTGATATACCGGTATATACATTGAGGGAAAACAACATTTTTTAACATTATTTCAGTAAACCTATGAAATTTTAAACTCTAAATTAGTGGTTTGCATATAAAGATTGTTTCTTCTTAATCTCTGCTATATAAAACGGTACAAAAAAGTCCTTGTAATCACAAGTTTCCATAAGGATCAATAAAGCAAGTCTTAGTCTTAGTCCTATAAAGATTGATCCTACCACGTTAGAACCAGGTCTCTGCTTTATAAAGATTGTTCCTACTAAGTCTACAAAGTTCTGTTTCCCACTCTATTGAGTTTCTAGCAAGTGACTCTGTGTTTGTTCGAATCAACAAAAGTAGCCTACTACAAATAATTGCATTCACTGTTTATGTTTAGCAATCATTATCTCTATATTTATAATCACCTCACTTTTTTTTTTCTTTCCAGGATATTGCCAATCTATAAATAGGCAAGGCCACAGAACGTGCTCTAGGCTTTTAAATGATAAACAGTTCAGGCCCCCAGTTCAGATTTGCTTCATTACTGCGGAATGAGGATATACTGGGAGATAACTCAGTTATGAAAAGGAGATAACTCAGGATATCAAGACGATAACAGTATTGATTCTTCTTGTTGATTTCTTTGACGTATCATTGAAAAGTTAAAGAACAATGGCCGGGGATAGGCTTCACTGGGGCGATTGGATCGTCATAGCTGGATACTTCGTCTCTGTTATAACTGTGGGACTATTAGTAAGTATTGGAGAGAGCATCTCTGACAGGGGGGCTGTGTCCGGTAGGCTGGTTGAGAGGTAAATGTTGGCTCTGGAAATAAGGGTTCCTCCGGAATGAGCGGTCGCAAAGTCTAGGGCGTGCACTTCTAAATGAAGCTTGAATAGACGTGGGTTAATATGCTGACTATACAATGCTGCTAGTCCTAAAGCCAGTTGAATGTCAGTCCTCCTGTAAGATAGATCATTTCTTTTTTTAAACATCACGTCTAAGCTTCGGGTGTTTGTTTACAGACACCACAAGATCATAAATCTCATGTCGTGTACGGTCGCTGATCCACCAACCCAATTGCTTCACTCTGAGAAGCCGTGAGGTGAAAATATAATGTATTATATCATTGTACATAACATGAAGGTAACAAACAAAGAAATCGCAGCGTCCTGAAGTCGATGTACGGTATATATATATATATACGGCTCCTTTTGTCTCGAAAGGCAATGGATGCGCCCAGATGAGTCACTGGTTTTGGTTTAATCTTGAGACGGGGCAGAATCTGGTGTGGTATATATATATCTTGTCTTTATATGAAGATGATGTATGTGACTCTGTATGAGAGTATGTGTATTAGAGCTGGATAAACTCAGTACTTCAAAAAAAATTATTGGTCTTTACCTGGGTTCAAACTAAGGATTCCTCGCTATCACTTGACCGCTCATTCTGCACTTTTCCTATTTCACGAAGGTAAACATTAGCTGTATTATATTTTGTTTGCTTTTGTTTGTAACCATCTCAGAGTCCCAGAGTAATGTGTAGCCAGACAAACACCATCACGTGAAACTTGTGTGTTACACTTTCAGCTCCATCTAGTGGACACTCGTGCTATGTGCATGCACCTATTTTTCAAATGCACTATATCTACAGGGTAATAGAATAGGTAAATGTCAATTTTATCCGGTATGAAGCATTTCTAACTTCCCAAATTCTGGAAAGACATTCATCAGCCTTGACCTTTCTGGAATTATGAAATGGGTTGAATTCTGCCGAGCTTTTGGTCTCCTTGTGTTACGACCGCGTAAATTTGCAGTTGGTGAATCTTATATTCGTGGTGTAAATTAGAATCATCGAAACTATTTGTGTGTTATGCGCTACGGACTGTGATCTCAGTGTTTAAACCCTGCCCGCCGCGTTCTTCTGCTGTCCTGCATGAGGTGTGGGGTAGGACGTAATCATCTTCAAAGTACACAAAAGAAAACTCCATCACAATATGTCCAAAACATTAAAATATACTTTATATCACCATCAAAACGTTAAACTGTACTTTCAGCTATGAACTAGCTATTAAGATTTTTAAAATATACACTATTTAACAAAAAATACCTTTGTATCAGGAGGCCAACCAAAAGTCACTGTTATCTTCAAACATTACGTATGCACTAAATATCATGAGGCATCATATAAATTAACCTTTGTAACATGGAAAACATTTGGGAATTCATTGCTCTCATTGAAGGAAAGAAGAAACAAAAACCATCTTTAACAGGTTGCTTGAACAGGTTGCTTGAACAGATTGCTTGAACAGGTTGCTTGAACAGGTTGCTTGATATCACATTGTTTCTAACTAAGCAGCACTTTGGCATTTCGTCATCATATTGACATTGATGCTGTATTAAATAAAGATGGTGAAATGTCATGAATATGAAATTACAATGTCTGGAATCCTAGGAGAATTACAGACAATTTTGGGAACCATCAGAAAAAGCAATTTTTAATGGATATGTAAATCATTCACTTCATTTATATGGCCAACAATCTTTTTCGGAAAATGCCATAATATTTTTCGATCGATTGAAAGAGTTTTTTAGCTCCGAAAATATATCCCTGAACTGCAACTTAGACTAGATGAAGTCATTGAAGTAGTAAATACATTTATAATTACTAATAGCCTGAAGTTTGATTTTCAACAACCAATGAAATTTTGTTGATGCTTGTTTCAAAATTAGTAGCTGTTTGTAGGCATATGATGATTTACCAAAGTCCTATATATTTGAATGGAAATACCAAGACGGTGTAGACATCTATAGGCAGCAGAAGTTGATATTCAAGTAACTGGGCACTACTTGAATTTTTACAATTCATACGCCGTTGGGACTTGAAAGAATTTCTTCCAATTTTCATTACTCCTTAAACTGCTTCTTGCGATCTATGGCGTCATAGAAAAATACTTTTTAAAATTGAACTACCTGAGATCGACAAAATGACAAAAACGGGACTTCCCTATCTATCAATGAAAAAGATATTGACTTTGATGAAGTTATTCATAAGATTGAAAGTTGGACATTCTTTTTATTAGTTCTTATACGTTTTAATAGTTTAAGTTTATAAAAAAAAATTTAGTTTTTGCAATTTTTAATGTATTTTTAAAAAATTTGAATTGCTTCATTCTTCGTTTTAAACATAACAGTATAAAGTAGAACAGTTTCCTTTAGAAGCTTTTTAATGTCTAATAACCATGTTGAAATAAAGAGTTTTTCTCATTTTTAATCTTACATGTTAATACATCTAATGGCAATGTATTCGTTGTCATAAACAACGATTTTTTAAAATAAAATGGACATTCATTTTATAGTTGACTAACTATCAATGAATGTATGTAATTAGCTCAATGTAAGATTTCATGGTTTGACCAAAGTACAAATCAAGGCAGATATTTTGGGCCGGGTCTGAGGTGACACCATAAGCTGACCGCACCGGGTGACACCCACCATAGTGACGCCACTGCGCGTAGGACGTAATTATATTCTCTTTTGAAGAAACGTCTGTAGTTTATAAGATAAGCATATTTCTATAGGATTTTTAAAGATTTTTTTTCTTGTTCTTTTAACTTAAAACAAATACATTTTGAATTGCGGTAAAACAACAACAACACGCTGACAAATGTAAAGGTATTTATATATACACCTAGGTGCCAATTGAATGTTTTAAGAGAATAAACATGAAAAATACTTTTTTCCTTTCACTTGTCTGGACCAGTAGGTGTGAATTTTACCGTGATCACTTTATAAATTTACAAAAAAAAAAAAAAAACATGTTCGCTCAAGGCTCAAAGCCGCCTCAAGGGGACTAATTCAACTTATACCACCATATCTGTCAAGTACGATTTCTTTCTCTTGTTCGATACCAAACAAACTAATTAATTACCATCAGTTAATTAATTAATTATTTATTTTTTGCGGCCCCCGAAAGGGGAAAAGTCGCTATTAATTTTGTTTGGTTTATTTGTCCGTCAGTCCCGTTTAGATCTCGTCAACTAGAAAAGATATCCGACATCATAATATTTTTGACCACTCAAAGTTCTGATGCAACGGCTACTGTTTTCTTTTTTGAAAGCGAAAAATCTAATTTTAAAGTCAATTATGCAAGCAGTTTTTCATAAAAATACACCATTTTTTTTACGACTATTTACTGTTTATAATTGAAACGCCGGAGGCTATTTAGTAAGGGAGACCAGTATTTATCATATTTTAACACATTTATTCAAATGGTTTTTGATTTTGTCAATAAAAAAAATGTGTTTACAATTGTATTACAAAGTTCAGTAAGTTCTGTCCTATTAACTACTACATTTTTACAAAAAAAATGTTTAATTTTTTTTTAAAGAAAAAATTTATTTAGTATACATATAAGTGGAACATAATGTGAAGCAACAATTAATAAGCAGTTTTTCATATTATCACGTGTACTACATATTGGAAACACTGCCACTATGTAACTCTTAACAAAAGCATTTTTTTTTCGGGAATGTTTTGGCTTTTTTTCTTGAGGCTTTTAATAAGTGATTAACCCTTTACTAAACAATTAGACCAATTAGATAATCAATATAAGACATCAGTTAGATCAGTTTCACACCTAACATCACATTCACTGCTGGACCGTTGGGGCACAACACAAGATCTGTCAACCTTCTTTCTCCATTCTTCTCTGTCATTTGCCTTTGATAGAATTTCATACTGATATTCTTTGTGAAAATTGTGAAAACTGCCTTTTTATCTTCCTGGGTGGACCACTTTGGAGGCCGATTTTGAGTTTGTGTTTCTACACAAACTGTCTTTGTAACCTTGTTTTTATTCATCTGTTGCCAGGTAGTCATTAGAGCCTGTATTGCACTGTAGTGAGACTCCTTGATTTAATCAAAACAAAATAATATTCACATAGTAAAGTGATAAGAACTGAGAAATGGATAACGCTCGCAGTTGACATTATTAGATCAGGAAGTTACTACTGTATGAAAGAACTGACCTCAAGTGCAACTTGTAGAGATAACTCAATGTTGTATTGAATGGAGTATATTCCTAGAAATACCTCAGTCCACTATTACATGTTTACGTCTTTTATCGCTTTAGGCTTGAACCTATACTCTTTACGTCAGACACATTTTAATTCGTGCTAGAGTTGAAAAAAAAAACTTCAATCAATCTTCAAGCGTTCGTTGGACAAGAAGTAAAGGAAAGATCACTCTTTTATTTCTGCTAGTCGGACTAGAGTTACACTACGAAAAAGTAAAGGGGGGAGAGAAAAAATAGTATTCACCCTTCAGGGCCGGACTTAACCGTTGAGACCAAGAAATCATGGAAAGATGATTCTTTTTTTATTTCTACCCCACGTAGTTTTAGCGGCGAAAAAAAAGATGGGGGGGGGGGGGGGGGGGGGGGGGAGGAGAACAAGTAATCTACTTTGTATTCACCCCCTCACTAAATAGAAGGGCCGTACTCAACCGTTGTGGGGTAGGGATACGGATAATAAGGGAAATTTAAGAGTTTGTATTTGAAAATAAATTCGTCTTTGCATTTTATTCATTCTTTACTACTTACAAAATTACTTGACGAGCCTTGCGTGTAGCGAAGTCATATATCATAAAAATTTTATTTCCAAATAGATCACGCTCAATAGCAAGAATTACCAAATGTTTTAATCTATCTTCGAGAATTGTTGACCTCAAGTAATTCTTCATTAGTTTGAGGCTCGAGAAGCTTCTGGGGCCCTGTAGCAACACGTAATACGCACTCCTTATTGATCTTCGGACTCCAACAAAAGCCTTTTAATATATAAACATACATGTTTATATGTATGTGCGAGCTTTTCAAAATAAATTTAACTTCTACTAGTCGACCCACGGCGTAGCTTACGCCGTTATTTTGCAAAGACTTTCTTCCAAACTAATAATAGGCCAATAGTTTTACGCAAAAACTGCAATGTAAAACGACTGGACATGAGCAACATTTGTTCACAACTGTAGGAGGGCTAAAATATTCTCTCTTTAAATCCCAATGACAAAACATTTAGAACAAAACATATAAGCAACCATTAGGATTGGAAGTCGCTTCCCAATCGCTCAATTTCGTCATTACAAAAAATGTTTCCAAAAATGAGTTTGGATAAATATCAACTTGCTTTGACAAATCATTCAACCGAGCGAGGCTTGATCACCAGCTATTTGCTAAAATCAGGAGCTGTGAATCATTGCATCGTAGGTCTGGATCTGATGTGTGACATCTTAAAAATTAAGCATATTGTCCGAATGGGGGTGGGTGTATCTATAAATACCTGCCATCCATGTCATTCAACAGATAAACAGCAACCCAACGAATTGAGTCTCTCATTGTTAAACAAGCAACTACCTGTCTCTATGCTGTCACTGAGATATTCGAGCAGCGCATCAAATCTGAAGACGGCATGCAGGACAGGAACCAGAGTTTTGTTTGGCGGCCACACCCTTCGGGCGGTTGTGGGTCAGTGCCATTTTTTTTTTATCTTTTTTTTGGAAACGAGGGTCACGAGTTTTTGTTTGTTTCCAAAGCTGGAGAATATGGTGTGTCGTCAGCTTCAAACTCACATGTTTTTAATAAGCATATACGTTTACGTTTCGTTTGAGCGTCTGATAAACTTTTTTTTTTTTTTTTGGCTTTTCAATGAAGTTTTTGAAATTTATTTATTTCAACAATTTTTTTTACTAGTGACATCCCCTCCCATTTCTTTTTCCAGCTCCAGCTTGTTGATATATGATGTATTGTTGCGTGAGTTAGTTCCCTTAGCGGATTAGGAAGTGTGTGTTGCTGTTCGTTATCTAATATGGTGGAATAAAGCCTGTGTTGTATTTTGTTTATCGGCCTTGTCGTTTATCCATTTCTACTTGTATCTATGAGCTTATTAACATGGTGGCAGCGGTGACAAGAGTTATAGTTAGGTTTATATCAGTGATATAAATCTAGTTAAATTAAGTTAAAAACAAAAAGATCTAAAGTGTAGATCTACTGATCTAGCGTCTAAAGTGTAGATCTACTGATCTAGTGTCTAAAGAGACTCGGGTTTATCAAGTAACGATTTTCTAGATCTAGTTAAGTCCAGTCTAGATAGTAAATATACTATTGTAAAATTTGCATTGAAAATGACAGAAGTTCAACTTAAACCACCAACAGAATTAAACATATTAGAAGGAAATGTTAGTGAAAATTTTCGGCAATGGCGAAGACAGATGCAGATTTACCTCCTAGCGCCAGGCGCCGACAAGAAACGGAAATGTCAAAGAAAGGCCATAATCCTTCATTGTGCAGGAGCACAAGTTCAGGAAGTATGTGAACATTTTATTTATGAAGACCATGAAGATAGCAATGATCCAGACATAGTGTTACAAAAGCTACATGAATACTGTCATCCAAGGAAGAACGAAGTACTTGAAGCTTATAGGTTCTGGAATATGACTCGTATCTCTTCATATGACTTGTTTATTACTAGTTTGAGAACACAGGCTGAGAAGTGCAATTTTAAAGACAAAGACCGAATGATAAGAGATAAACTAGTTTTTTCTGCTAATCAACATCTACAAGAGAAGCTACTAATGTGTTCAGATTTGACACTAGAAAAGGCTATAGAAATATGCCAAGTCTATGAACAAACTTCCAAAAGTCTTAAGGAAATGAATAAAGAGTCTAAGCAAACTGACTATGTTCTGAAGCTTGAGAAAGCAGATAACCACAAAGCTCCACAAAGAAAATTTATCAAGGACTGCATATTTTTTGGAGGCAGACATGAATATAACAGACAGTCGTGCTCGGCTTGGGGCAAAACTTGTTTCAACTGTCAAACTATTAACCACTTTGCAGTGAAATGCAAGTCACAGAAGATCAACTCTAAGAAGAAGTCGTCTACGTCTAATCAAGACACTTGTATCAACTCTATTACAAGTAGTTGTAGATCGTCGTTCAAACGTTTCAGAGAACCAACTAAGGACAGTAAACTGCCAGAATGTAGATGCTGTGGCAAGTATCACGCCCATAGATACACTGTTTGTCCAGCCCGGGGTAAAGAATGCTATATGTGTCATAGACTGAATCATTTTTCGTCCCAGTGTACTAGACCGTACCATAAACAGAGTGAACACGTTGCTGTGAAGAATTTGAAAAGATTCCGACAGATCTCTGGTAGATATGAAGATGGTTCAGAAACAGATCTCAGGACAGTACCGCCTCAACATGACACTGAATGGAAAGGAGACATTACAGAAAGCCTGGAGTCTGAGGGAAGCTTTGATGATGAAGGAGAATTGCTGAAACATTGTGAACCGTTATATAACCATTCAGATGGATGGCTCTGCTGAGGATATTGACACAGATACTATGACATTTTATGACATTTATTTTGATTTTTTTTTTCTCAATCATATTTTGTTTTCTTCATTGAATGATGACTTTTATGTGTAATATTATTGTTTAAAAAAGGGGAAGATATGTTGTATTATTTATAGAATACATGATCAGGTGTATTATGTTATTTTTGTAGAGAAAGAAGGATGTTGATATATGATGTATTGTTGCGTGAGTTAGTTCCCTTAGCGGATTAGGAAGTGTGTGTTGCTGTTCGTTATCTAATATGGTGGAATAAAGCCTATGTTGTATTTTGTTTATCGGCCTTGTCGTTTATCTATTTCTACTTGTATCTATGAGCTTATTAACACAGCTCTGCTAGATAAAGTATCCAAATTATTTAGGTAGTGAGACAGTAGTTTGAAGTCGAAATGTAATAATGAAGTGAATTTAAAAAAAAAAAAAGCTAAACTAAACTAAAAGAATGAAACGTTTTTAAATTTGTATAACAGAGCTTCAAGATTTATATATTTTTTTCTTTTGCGCTGCTTAGAATCAAGTCAGCACACAAATCCCTCTTTCAAAAACACAAAGTAGGCTTCATTCAAAGACTTGTATATATTATATCTAGCCTGGACATAGAGATCTTTTAACAATACAAAAAAAATTGATAATTTTTTTTAAAGTTGAAACAAGGCGTTGTTTTGTAAAGTAGTTATAAGAAACAAAGTTCTTTTTTTTTTCAACCCTAACCTATGTAACATATAATTTTATTTTTAGATCTAGATCTAGTACTTGAACATAAAAGATAAGAGTACTCTCGTCTCAAAAATTATTATTTTGAAATTGTTAGATACATAACCTAGAAAGATCTAAATAATCAATCTATTTAAATGTACATAAGATGATTAAAATCAACAGACATGAATAATTTCGATCTAGGATTTTTGAAACAATGGAAACTAACAGGAAATGGCTTTGTTTCATATATTTGCGTGAATATATAGTTCTGTGAGGTTAATAGCCCGTTCTAAAGAAAATCCGAGAAATGATTTTGCATTACTTCTAAACTTTGAAAAGTAAAGATCATTACTTTTCTTAGAAAAGATTGTTTGGGGCTACTTCCCTTACAGCTTGAAAAAGAGTTAAGTATATAAATATGTATATATATATATATATATAAGTCTGTGAATCGATTCTTCGCGGACAAGAATTTGTTTCCGATTTCCAGTCTAGTTTTAATATATAAAAATCCATGGCTACATTATTTACTGCATACACAATACATAAAGAAAGACTAAGAAGTGTAAACAAAACCTTTCATTTTCTCTGTCTGTTTAATCTTTTTCTATTCGAGACACCGACAATCACGTAATAGACACACACACAGTTATCCAATCAGAACAACGGAGCAGCTTGGAACAGAGATCGTTAATTTATTATGAATAGTTTCTAGTATTTGGTGTTGTTTTTTTTCAATGAGATATGACTTGGAAAATCATTCTTCGTTGGTCGAGAGAGACTCTTTAATTTTCTGCAACAATTTATCTACATTAAAAGTGTATCACTAACTTTTGTTTTCAAATCACTAAATACGATTGGAAACATACAAAATGTAATCAATTCCTGCTTTATGTTCAAATAATATATCTATATTCGTCTTTGCCAAATAAAGAAAAAATAAACTAGCCAGTATGTGGATCGAATCCACGAGGGGAATGGGTATCAGGGAGTAGGTTTCTGCGCCGCCTTTTAGCGTTTAGTAAACACAACTCTGTTTCGAGTCGTGATTCGAGCCGTAGCCAAGCGGTTATAGTCTCTCAGCCACACACCCCACATCTTTAATATTATTAATATTGCAAAATAAATGGACGCCTATTTGTCTTGCTATTTTACAAAGCTAATATCAACTCGCTCTGTCCGTCTGTCTGTAAAGGATCTTTGACACGTTTTTTCTCCCACTTCCCCTTCTCGGATCAAGTTGAAACTTTGAGTGCGATGACAAAAATTTTTTTTTTTTTTTTAAATTTTAATTAATCAATTCCTGATAGATAATTAGTTATATTTTTTATAGAAAGGGGAGATAAACCTTACAGTATTGAGAGACATGCCATAATTTATTTATTTTTTTGCTTGGTCCAAAGTCACAACACAGTAAAATTTAAAGTAAATAAACTTAAACTCAATATAGGGTCATTTCATCAAGTTTTCCACCGCCACTTTGTGTCCATCCCACCGGGCCTCTCGGCCATCACTAGAATTTGCGTACTAAGAATAAATCGATCTTTTCTTTTTGTTTTTCTGACGTTTCTTCAGAATATAAATATATCTCTACGTCCTGGCCGAAATCTTTTACAGGACGTCATTGACTAAAGGCTGCCAGGGATCGAACTAAGAACTATCTTGTGAACAGTTCGAAGCGAATACAGCACGACCATGCAGCCATCCTTTAAATTACAACATGATCAATTCATTTTATATTTCTTTTACAGTCATCATGTCGAAACAGGGGGTCTGTAGGAGGTTACTTTCTTGCTGGGCGAAGCATGCACTGGATACCAGTAAGTAAACCTTTTTACAAGAAATGCCTTAATCAGTGATTTTCTTAATAGCTGGCTGACAATTTATTGTTTTTTATAGTTCAAGTTCTATTGAAGTATCTATAAAAAAAAAAGTCTTCCGAGACGTAAAATGCCACAGAGAGAAAGAAAAAGAGAGAGAGAGAGAAGAGAGAGTGGTAGAGAGATAATATGGATGAAAAGAAAGCTAAATAATTTGTTTAGGTAAAGTGAGCGTTGACAGTTGTAATAAAAGCAAGTTTCTTTAAATTATAGAAGATTTATTTCTGGATATTTAGCATTAAATAGTTGTGTATAAAGAACAAGACATAAACATAAGTTTTCGACTTTGTGAACCTTTAGACATATTTCTCCAGCCTAGAGAGTCTAACTATATTAGGTAGAACATATAATCTCATGATTAACTACATCATTCTACTATGCATGTTGATCTAATACTTGTGTTTCGATGGTGTATTTTAGGTTGGAGCCTCTCTGTTTGCAAGTAACATTGGCTCTGGACATTTTGTTGGATTAGCTGGGTCAGGAGCAGCTGGTGGCATTGGGATTGCTGTCTTTGAACTGAATGTAAGGAGAGTTTTGTTTGATCCTTTAATAGCAAATGTCATCAAGTCTTTATGTCTGTGCAAGCCTTACACTTCTCTATTCTACTCTAGAGATTCGCTTTTCTATGCACCGTATTATAGTTTAGACCAGTGCTTATTACATTGACTTCTGCAATTGTAACTAGGCCTTTAGAAAATGTAACCAGCAATTGCATCATAGATTCTGTAGAAAATATTGAAATACATGCATTGAAATTAGCACGAAGCAAGTAAATATTGTTCAAAACAGAAATAGGCTTGCAAAGATTATTGGTGTAGGCAGTGGCGTAGCATCCATGGTACGATGGGTTTCAAATGGCCCATGATCAATAGGGTTGCAGGGCACTTTAAAAAATTGAAAACAAAATATAACAATTTTAATGTATTAAATTATTATATATTTTTTTACAAACAATTACATTCATTATTTTATTATATGCCTATATCTCTTTATAAATATAACAAAAGTACGAAATTACAATTTGATGTAAATCTCATTAGTATAAGGTAACGACCTTTCATTTGTTGGTCATCGCGAAGTTCACATTTAGGTGACACGAGTGATAGAGAACATTTCTTTGCTGCGATCTACTTCATGTCCGAGTATGGTCAGCTATTTCAGCGTTTCTCAAATTTAGTCATAGCGTGCTCCACTACACGTCCTCTCATGACAAAGGGGGTGAAACTGTCAATTTATTCTTCAAGAGGCAAATTAATTTGTTGTGTAACTATCAAACAATGTTGGAATATTGACCAAACAAAAGGAGATAAAAATAAAAAAAATATTTTTTGTAAGTTCAGAGACGTTTCATTTTCTAGTGTAGACATTTTACAATGTAGACCTTTTTGGCGAGTGGCGTCTGCAACAATATCGATTTAAAAGTCTTTGAAGAAAACATTTCGAAACGTCTCGGCTCTCGTGATTCTTCGCAAATTTCTTGTATCAGAATGTTCGAAATTCTCCTGGCAGTTGTACATCGTTATGTTGACAACTTTTGTGAAACAAAAAGAAGTTCTGTGAGAAGATTTCTTACTGAACACGAACATAATCTTACGTGGGTCAGGCTAAGTGAACAGAATGATGGCCATAGGGGAGATCACCTCTACCCATGTGTTTACTTTACAAACCACAATTTGAAAAAGACGTCAGCGTTGTTCGAAAGTTGAAGATTTCTATAACTTTAGTCTAAGATGTGTGTGTGTTTTGCTCACTTCATATCATGCTGGGAGCTTCTGCAATCAAGTGGGGAGAGCATAATTTATATTGTTCTCTTCCAAGATGGTCAAAGGGCACAAGGTTCCTAAAGCTATGCGATTTACATAGTTGTATGTATTGAAGGTTAGGGTTAGCGTCAATCAGGGAATAATTGTAAACACTCGATTGGAGGTAGGCCTACTGTCAAGTCCAAAAGTGGGAGAGTAATCAAAGTCTTTTCATAAAGGGACTTAGCAATCAAAGTTAGTCTTTTCATTTAGAGACATAACAATCACACTTAGTCTTTTCATTTAGGGACTTATCTACTTTGATAAGGAAATATATATTAAAATCTCCGATAATTGAAGATATGATATAACCTTGGGCCTATATTGTAATTACAAAATTATGCCTACTTATAAGAAGATGTAACTAAATCGAGAATAATTACTCCATTACTTCCAGGAGGTAGTAGGCCTATCTACATAGAAATGCTGTTTTCAGAATGTAATGTTACATACGTGATGACTTGATTTGCTTTTGACATAATCTTGGGGAAAGGAGGCAGGAGTAGACCTACCTTGCTTGGCCACTGAGTGTAACTGAGAATATGTATGTGTCGCATGATTTCACAATCATGGTCATAGGGAGGTCAACTTTTATATATCTAATCTTGAGCCAGTACTTCATGTACCGAAAATGTTTTACAAGTGAGTTTAGAAGAAAGCACCTGGCTGCATGCGGCGTCGTAACGAGACAGCTGGAGGTCTCACTCACGAAGGCCGTGGGATAAACATTTGAGACCAAAAGAAAATCTGCTGCCGAGGACTAACGCAGACGAAAAGAAAATCCAAATCGACCACCTGTGGACAATGGTTATGCTTGCCCTGGATGTGGCAAAATATGTAGGTCACAGCTGGGACTGCGCAGCCACGGGAAATACTGTATTCATCACTAATCTTCGGACTCGAAGACAAGCCTACTTATAGCCTACACAATACATTTGTCTTATCTCATTTCTCGCCAATGTTAGTAGACCTACACATTAATTCTTAGTTTGTCTCATCAGGCCATCTTCATCCTTATGATCCTAGGATGGTTTTTTGTACCTGTGTATGTCGCTGCTGGGGTAAGTTGACTTTTTAATGGGTTCAAAGAGCAGATATTAATTACAATTCAAATAAGTTTTTTTTTAAAAAAAACAGTTTCTAGCATTATTTGTGTTTCATCTGTATTAATATTACTTGTAGGTATTTACGATGCCCGAGTACCTGAGAAAGAGATTTGGTGGTCAGCGAATCAGAATCTATCTTTCAATTTTGGCTTTGATTTTGTATGTCTTTACAAAAATATCGGTGAGTTGTTTCACTTTCTTATTCTTATCACTGTGGTTTTGGATTCCAATTAATAGATTTGTTTGTTCAAACATATATTTTGTTTTGTCTAAAATAGATTGATCTAATTTGAATTTAATTTGCAGGCTGATCTCTACTCTGGTGCCATTTTCTTGACACAAGCAATGCCCGAGCTCAACCTTTATGTTGCAATAATTATTTTGTTGGCTATTTCTGCACTTTTCACCATTGGAGGTAAATAATTTGCTATTCATGAAGCTCGCTGCCAATAGTAATGGTTATAGAACTAGAATCTCTAGTTATGTGTTCATTAAAATTTTATGTATTTAATTTAGGTGGACTCACTGCCGTCATTTGGACAGATTTTATACAAACTGTTATAATGGTGGGAGGAGCTTTTGTGCTCATGATCATGGGTAAGTAACTCTGTTTAAATGTCACCCTTGTTTACAGTCTGGCAAAAAAAAAAAAAAAATAACAGACAGACTTTACATCATCAGCCCCCATATTTATATTGCAAAATCTGAAATGGGAAGGGTGCTATCTTTTTTGTAATCAGAAATGTGGAAAATTACTATTTCTTAAATAACACTAAATGAATTTATATTTATTTCTTCTCTTTTTAAAGGATTTGTAAAAGTAGGTGGCTATGAAGAACTTCGCCATCGTTACTTTTCTGCATATCCTAACACAACACTTGTGCATCTGGGCAAGGATGACAACTATTCCTACACTAATTGTGGCATTCCTCCCAGCAATGCTTACAACTTTGTTCGGTCTGCTGATGATGGTAGCTTGCCATGGCCAGGTGTTTTTATTGGTTTGACCATCTCCTCGGTTTGGTACTGGTGCTCTGACCAGGTGAGCTCAATACACTGAATCAACATAATTGTCTTAAATCCATTTTACTTTATTAAAGTACTTTTTTTTACATAAAGAGGACCTATGGTATGTTGGAAAATGAAACAAATATAGATTTCTTATTTATACTTCCCTTAATCCCTTCTCCTTTTATACCTGAAAAATAACCTTTACATCCTAAAAGTATAACATTGTTATAATTACAATCAATTGACAAGCTTTAACTATAGACGTAGTGTATTCTTTCCTAATAAAACATTGGTATAAATATATCAGTTGCTTTTCATATTGTGTTATGAACCCCAATGTAATGTAATGGCTTATATACAATTTAAGTTCTGTACATAGAAGCAATTGTAAGTGCAATAAGCTATTGTGCCATAGATATACAGTCAAACACTGTTTTAGCAAACTTGTAAACATCAATGCTCATCAAGCAATCATGCAACAAAGAATTTTTCCCATTTTATTTGAAGAAAAAAAAATATTGTTTTTTTTTTAAATACATTCAACAAAAAAAAAAAGGCAAAAATTAAATGTCTATTTTGACTTTGTTTTGAAGATCAATATGATCATTTAATTATTTGTTTTTTTTATAGTTAACAATAGAAACATTTTTTCAAGGTAATTGTTCAAAGAGCCTTAGCAGCTAAAAATTTATCTCATGCTAAAGCTGGATGTCTCTTGGCAGGCTATTTAAAGTTCTTGCCAATGTGGCTTATAGTATTTCCTGGCATGATTGCAAGAGTTCTTTATACAGGTAGGTTTTCATGGCAATCTTATATAAATCTTGTAGTAGAAGCATTTTATTTCTGCTAAAAAATTTTATTGATTTTAAAGACTTTGGGGTTTATATAACACCTTATGATCACAAGATTAAAATATCTCTTTTAGAAAATGGGAAAGTTCAAAATGATTGCCATTATTGCAAAAAAATATTTGGCTTTTAGATCACACAAAATTAAATAGCAAAAATGTTTAAAAGTTATTTTTATTGACTTTAATATTTGAAAACTATGATGTTTATCAATAAATTGAAGGGTTAAGAATACCAAATAATTTTTTAGCAAACATATGCAATCTAGATGTTTATATAATTCAGATTTTATATTAGTTATATTATACATGTGTGGTGGGTTTGGCACAGAATGTAACAACCAAATGACGAGGCAAGTCAGGAGGCTTATTTCAAGTGTTAAATATACACAAAAAACCTGCCAATGGCAAGCATAAAACATAATTACTAATGAGCATAAACTAAACATAATTAATAGGCCTAAATGAATAGACCAAGTTGTACACACAACATCAGGTATAAATACTAGATCTAACGAAAAACAAAAAGAAAATCTTATAGTGTGAACCAGTCATCTCTTTTACAAACACAAGAGAGATATGGAACACCAACAAACAGTATACAAATAAATGACAACGTAGTTCTCTAAAAATAAATCAATTAGTTGTTCTACATAAAACTAACATATATATACATTGTTTGAAGAGTTTCGCTCTTTACTTTCCTTACAAAAAACTACAACGATTAAATAGAACAAATCTATACACTCACAAATACACTGTTTCTTAAAAGCCAGTATCTACAAACTGGTTGTAAAAATACATTTACAAGATGGACAGTTAGCATTCTATATAAGAACTATTTTGTCTAGTATACTACAGGTACGCATTTCAATAAATGAATTCATCTACATGCTGGCTTCTAAAAATAAGAATAGTCCAACATGAACGAAAACTGCGGTAGTGATATTCTATATAAATTACTACATCCAAATAAAATTACAATATAAAATGTTATTACCTGCAGCCATACATAAACACAATGGACTTATGAAGAACTCAACAAGATTACACAGGGTGGTATTGGAGTAGGTGCGTACCAGCAAGTTTCAATGGAGGATGCCAGCAGGAAAAGGAATTCAAATCCCGGCTACCGGGGCAGAGGTCAACTTTATCCGGTGCTTGGTCAAGTTCAGCCGACCCGTATATCATGTCCTCCCCACTACACATGTTCAGATACAAAGTATTATAAATCGTTATAATATACAAGTTAAACATAGCTTCAATGAGTGAAAGAAAATAATGAAATTCAAAAAACATTCTATAAACATATTACTTGTACATTATAGTTTTGAACATTTAATTATTTACTCAAAGCTTTTTTTAATTAACAATATATCATTCAATGCTTTTTAAACAACAGACACAGTGGGTTGTGGTGACCCTGAGGTCTGTCAAAAGGTATGTGGCCAAGATAGCTGTACAAACATTGCCTTTCCAACATTGGTTCTGGAACTGATGCCAGATGGGCTAAGGGGTCTCATGTTGGCTGTGATGATGTCAGCTTTGATCTCATCCTTGACCTCCATATTCAACAGCAGTAGTACTATATTCACAATGGATATATGGAGGAGAATCAGAAAGTCTGCTACCGATGTGGAGCTGATGATAGTTGGCAGGTATTTAAAAATAAATCTGCTTAATAAGATGTTGCACATGAACAAAAGTTTAGTTGTTTTTGTTTTTTTTTAATAATTACTTTGAAAATCTCTATGTCGATCTTATATCTGACTTGTCCTCTTTGAATGTCCTATTGTAATACACTTCAGACAGATCCTACTACCACTACAGCCCAACATAACTCGTATGGTGGTGCTGAACAACTAAAGAAAACAGCACGCTATTTTTATTGGCTTAGACTGCAAAGAGCCTATGGTTCAGCAGCAAAAAGCTGGCTAAAAAAAGAATATATGACTTGACCTTGACCTCTAAGGTTTTTTTTTACAACATTATTAAGTCCTAGTTGAAATCTCTGGCAGGTGATGGTGGCTGGTATGGTTCAAACAGGGGCTGTCCTGATGACAGGACACATATCACATGACCAGGCTTCTTAGCAACATTTCTTTTTCTTATAGAAATTAAATTTCTATGTTTTTTAAGATCTTAATATTCACAATCTAAGCAAAATAAGCTGCTTTACCTAATCATATATTCATATGTTTTTATTATTTTTAAAGATTTATATAATTAATAAAGATAGGTATTAATTTAGCTGAAAATGTTCAACAATGGTTTCATAATGAAAAACTTAATTTTAATAACTTTTAATGTTTTGACGTATACAATTTTCGTAAGCCATGTGTTAAATACATATCTCTTGTCTCTGTTGTAAATCAAATATAGGTTGTGTGTCTTGATACTTGTTGGTGTTGGCATTGCATGGATTCCATTGGTTCAAAGTGTGACAGAACTTTTCCACTATATTCAAGCCATCACAAGTTTCTTGGCTCCACCTATATGTTCAGTGTATGTGTTGGCCATCTTTTGGAAAAGAACAAATGAAAAGGTTGAGGCTTGTTACTTTTTAGATTCTGTGAAAGTTGATGTCAAGAATAATAAATTAAAATCACTAGTTTGGATTTTTTTTAAAGTTCAGAAATCAATTAACTGTACCTTTTCTTGTTCTTGTGTTTTTTGTAGGGAGCTTTTTTTGGTTTAATGGTTGGTCTGGTCATTGGACTGATCCGTTTCATTTGGGAGTATTCTTACCGCAACTACCCTTGTGGAGAGGAGTACAAGTCAGAGAAACCAGATATTGTTGGCAAAGTGCACTACTTACATTTTGGTATTATCCTGTTTGCCATTGTCACCCTGGTGACAGTGGTGGTTAGTTTACTGACAGCTCCAATAGCTGATGTTCATGTGAGTATTAAAGTTTCAATTTTTCACATTAGAACTATTCATTTGTAGTTCAAAGGAATATCTCATTACATTGTTGAAACACAATAATTCCTTAAAAAAATATTTTTAGTTATTTCATTTATTCGAATCTGATAAAATTGTAAAGGTGAAATTGAGATAAACAGATGTGGAGTAGTAGGGGAGAGAAAAGGAGGAGAGACTATGAAAAACAATAGGAGGGAAGGGGAACAGATGAATGAAATGAAAGATTGCAAGAGGATGGTCAAAGCTCTGAGAAGATGGCTGCCTGTCCCATGCTAGGCATTCTTGACTATCATCTCAATGGTTCTGGTTTTGACTAAGTTGCCACTGTTCCCTGCCATCTTCAAGGACATAATAAGCATTTCAGAAGGAATGCCCAAAGTGTACAAGTCAAGTCAAAAGAGGAGGTCTCATAGAGATATAGATGGTTTTAAACAATCATTAATTTCTGCGCAGCCATGGGAAATACTGTATTCCTCACTAATCTTTGAACTTGAAGACAAGCCTTATTATTGTTATTATTATTTATTTCACTTTCGTGGATCAAGTCTAGAGCAACAAAGATGATCTGATCTAATCAATTCCAACATTTTTAGTATTTCAATCAAGAGAAAGCCTAAGTTAATCAATAACCATTTCATTTATCTAAACCACTTTGCTAGTATACAGTGGATCAACACTGATGAAGTGAAAGTAGTAGAGAATTATATAGTATACTGTCTTACTAGGGGCATATTGAACTAAAATTATTATAGCTTACTGAAATTTGATAAAATTATTCTACCTAAACTATACATTAATGTTTGTCTTTTTAAATTGATCTTTTGTTGTATGTTCAGCTTGAACGTCTGCTTTTCTGGAATAGATATAGTACTCGAGCAAGAGTGGATTTATCAGAAGTAGAAGAAGAGAAACCAGAGCCGATGGAAACACAAAAGTCCTTTCAGGATGGTAAGTGATTTTCTGGTAAGATGGTAAGATTGTCTAGTCAATGTATTTCTGGAAGAAATCTGACACACTTATTGATACAAACTATGTCCAAGATACTAAAATGGGTATGTGATATGTAATGGTAATTTATTAAAGAATATTTCCTTATTATAATGCACAGCCAATAGTTGATACTTGAAAATTTGTTTTAAATGATAGTATTATTTACTTAATAACAGTAATGTAGATGGAGCTCCAATGTAGACATTTTACATCTAGAATAACATGTAAACATTCAATAATACAGGCCAAATTTTATTACTAAACTGACTCTCTTAACTTCTTCTTTTCTAGAATCACATTAGTCTTTGTAATTGTTTTAGCTCAAAGTTTTGCATACCATGACTCAGCCAATCAGAATCTGACACACTATATTTTGCTAGAAAGATTTTTTCCTAATTAATTCAGAAACTCAGCCCTTTTGACTTGTATTGTGAATAAATAAGTTGTAATGTGCAAATGATTATAAAATTGTCATTAAATTCTATGACATCAAGTAAAATGCATTTCATTTCTTCTTCAGACTATGACAGTTTAGCATGGTACAAAAAAGCTGGCCAGTGGATTTGTGGTATTGAGAAGATGAATGCACCAGAGACCCAACTATCTCCAGAAGAGCTACAAGCCATCGAAGATAAACAGACGTCCATTCATGAGCAAACATTGTGGAGACGTATACTTAATATCAATGCTCTCTTTTTAATGGCAGTTGCAGCTTTCACATGGGGATTTTTTGCTTAAGAGTAGTATCATTTCAAAGATTTGATTTGTGATATAATTCTCAAAGTGTTATATCCTAACTCTGTTTATTAAGAGATGTTTTTTATCTATTTATTTCAAGCTAGAATACCATAGCTGTGAACTTGATGAAATGTTTATGAGAGATGTATATCAAATTGTTAATGTATATGGCTGCCTGGTCGTGCGGTTTGCGCGCTGGATTGTCGTTTGGATTTATCGATGGTCCCGGGTTCAAACCCTGCCCGCTCCCATCCCCCGTCGTCCTGCGGGAGGTTTGGACTAGGAAGTAAACTATCTTCAACTCCGAAATATGTAAAACATTTTAATATTTTTAACCCAAAAATTTTATTCATTTAACTTTTTCTAAGTCATTAAATTAACTATATCTGTTTTATGTAAATTATCACAGAAAAAACTGTGTAAAACATACACTCTCGTAATAGCTTGGTAATGAAAATCCAAATTCTTGGGACACTTCATTTTATTGGATAAAAAGTATTATTTGTATAAAATGTCTCAAACTTTGGCAACTCGTATATATAATAAATAATTTTAGTCCAGGGTAATAATAACAAAAAAAAAAAAGGTTTTTCCTGTTTCCAAAGCAAATAAAATTATAGTGTAAAATTTTACTAGCCTAATAGTTGTACCTATAGTTTAACAAGTCTAGAATGTAAGCTAAGACTTTAGTGCACACTTGTTAGGCTTCAGTGATTCAGTTCAAAAGTAGTACTGATATTATTGACAGAGGGACAACATATTTAAGACATTAAGGAATAAGAATGGTGGCTTAAAGATGTCTCTAGTATAAAAAATATTGAGGAAGTGAAATAATAGAAAAAATTCTTTACCATATATTTGATAAAATATTATGCTTTGATGATTATCTGGATCTTTGATAAAATATTATGCTTTGATGTTTATCTGGATCTTAATCAAATTTTATGCTTTGATGTTTATCTTGAATCATTGATAAAGCATTATGCTTTGATGTTTATCTTGAATCTTTGATAAAGCATTATGCTTTGATGTTTATCTTGGGTTATGTCCATGAACCAAAGAAACTGATGATCTTAACATCATCACCATGTCTGAAAGAGGAACATTCCTCTTTTACTTGATGTCCCTTCAGAAAATTTATATTTGTTTTAAAAAAACTTCTGAAGCAATGTCAGAATTCATGAAGCACATGAAAATTTTGATTTCACAAAATATATTTCTGTTCCAAGAAATGTAAGCATTTATATAGGGGGCTACAGAAGTTTCTTAGTCTGTGTTGTTTTTTTTATCATCAGCTTTATGAGATACAGTAAAAAGTTGTGGTTCTACTTCTAGCAAGAAATTTTTCATAGAACATTTATTACAGTGAGTCCTCACTTAACGATTGGTCTGTTTAATGACAACTCGAAGTTATGACGGACTTACACGAATAACCATTAATTCTGTTTACTTCCAATAAAAGACCGAATTTCAAAGATTTGACAGATGGCCGAGCAATATTTTTTAATTTTGCATGGCGAGGGAACAGTGACAGCAAAGTGATGTGTTGTGTACGATTAGCCGGGCTGAGACAGCTCATCTGGGTTTGCAATTGCTCTTTCTCACACCATACATAGACAGAACTTTAATGTGTTAGGTTTTTTTTCACAATTTTACCATCAAAAGGTATCCCATCAACATGGCTGATAAAAGGAAAAGTACAGGTATGCGGTTAGGGTCTACACTACATGGAGGATATATTACCTTCTTTATTAGATTATTACAACTACAAGTGTATACATTACAAAAGAAAAAAAAAGTTACTATGACTGAGTGTATCTGTGTGTCTGAGTGTATGTTATCACACATTAAAGTAAAACTTATTGACACTTCAAATCAAAAAGTTATAATTACAGTTTATCTAGCTTTTTTAAATTAAAATTTGTAAGGAAATTACATCTTTTTTCAAATCACATTTACAAATTGTCAAGTATAGAGACTTATTAATAGTTGTTTTTTTTATTAATCTCAGGTTATTGAATACCATTCAGACTTTGGTTGCTTAAAAATCTCAAAACATATTTTTTTTATTTTTGTGAATCTGGTCTTTAAATTCTTTTTCTTTATTTTTGTGATTTTCTTTTAACATAATCAATTTTATTTGATTTATACTTTATTTTTTTACTAGATCTAGTATAAATTTTATTCAAAAGTTAAAATGTATATAAAAAAAAAAAAAAAAAAAAATCATGCAGAAATCAAACATTGATGTTATAAAATAAAAACACTTTTTAATTTAAGATTTGAAGAAAGTACAACATTTTTTCCACACCTACATCTTTGTCTAGTGCCTCTTTTCTGCTGAAAATATCTCGTTGTTTTTGTTTTGATAAATATCATTCTTCTTATGTTATTGTAATTTTATGTAATAAATATTTATCTTTATTAACAAATGCCAGTAGTAGTCTTATTATGTATGTTTTGTCAGACCATCATATAAAAAGTTGAAGAAGTGGGTCTACTTATCAAATAACAATTAGACAATCACATTTAATTATGTGGGAACAAGAGTCATGACCACAAGACCTTAAAGATGCCACAATAGTCCATCTATACAAGCACAAAGGAAACAGCCAAATCTGCAACAACCACAGAGGAATATCTCTTCTCTCTATTTCTGGGAAAATCCTCCCACATTTCCTACTAAATCGGCTCATACATCATCTAAAACATGGTCTACTACCAGAAAGCCAATGCGGATTCACAAAGGAGCTTGGAACCATTGACCTGATCTTTGCAACAAGGCAGCTCCAGAAAAAATGCCAAAACAAAATGCTGACGTCTTCTCAATATATGTTGACCTAACAAAAGCATTCAACACTGTTAGCAGAGAAGGACTCTGGAAGATCAAGCCAAATTATGGATGTCCACAAAAATTCATAACCATGGTGAGACTATTTCATGATTGCATGAAGGGTCATGTTCAGGAGAGTGGAGAACCATTACAGCCCTTCAAACAAGGTAAAACAAGGCTGTGTCCTAGCACCCACACTTCTCTGTATTATGTTCTCTGCTATGCTAACAGATGCATTCACAAATAATGAGAACGGGATAAATATAGCGCATAGATTTGATGTTGGCCTATTCAACCCAAGGCAGCTTCTTTCATGCTATTCTATTTATTAAGCAGCAGTAATCAGGGACCTGCTATTTGCTGACGACTGTGCCCTAAATGCCTACTCTGCAGATCATTTTGGCAAACTGTCTAAAAAATGTTTAGAATAGATAAGGTATCAACACAAAACTAGGGGTCTATCGATCTGTCATCTTACCTACATTTCTCTATGCCTCAAAAACATGGACAAAATATAGAAAACATGCAAAAAAACTCAAACACTTCTATGTAGTGCAGTGAAAACTGGTGCACAATTGGCAGAGGACAAGAGAACAATGCTGACAGAAAAAAAGTAAGGCCAGCTGGAATAACCTGCCCAGTGTGCAGTCAAACATTCTGAGCTCACATAGGTCTCACCAACTACATGAGGAGGCACAAAACCCCAGCGCAAAACTCTCAGCCCCGTGGATGACAAAAGTGGTCATCATTGAACCACAATGGACAAACTATAACTTCAAAACAAATATTAAGGAGAAGGTATGCTCAATGAACTGACTGAATAGTCAAAGTCATTTGAATACATATTGTCTTTAAGTCATGTATTATTTCCTTTGCAGTTCAGAGAAAGGTCTTCATAGCCATGTCAAATTTCCTTTATCTAACTACTTTTTTTTTTAACCCTCCATAGAAAAAATCATGACCTGAGAAATAAGAACTCTTGTTACTTGTATTGAAATGAAGTATTGGTTCAATGCAAAATCAATCTCTTACATTACACTTTACAAACAACAGTTGAGATCATTGTTTTTTTAGAAACATTTAATGAACACTATATAGATGCAAGTAAAGTACAAAGACATTACAACATACTTCAAATAGGTTTATAATGGCCATACCTATATTTCACTAACTTGATAAAAACATTTCCTGACACTGTATTCAGTTACATGTTCCAATAATTGTCATAAATAGCAAACTTTGACACATACAACATTTGGTAGTCAAGCTCATTTTTTATTTCAAAGCATAGAAAACTACAGAAGACTTACCACTTAAGGAAATTGTTTTATATCTGACTAAATGGTTGAATGCAGGAAGATTCCAGTATAAAAGATTAGCATATTCATTGTTGTTTTGATCAGTGCTCTTTTCACACCTGCACTAAATTTTTACATTTTTTTTATTTCTCTACAATTCAACACAAAGAATACATCACCACTGCAGTATTCAGAGAAATAATTCTTCAAATGTTCTATGCCCTGGGAAAGGGAGTGGAAGGATCTCATCTAGATGGCAGACTACTGTACCAAATGATACTTAGTATTTTCCTCTATTTTCTACACATCCTTAAAACTGTTCATTTCAACAAAGAGTGACAAATAAAAATGCAGTTTCTTAATTATATAATTATTAGTGAATAGTGAGAGCAAGATACTAAACTTTCTCACTATAGTAGTGACAATGACAAGTTTACATTTACATGTAATAGATTAAAACATTTTTAGAATACTTTCATAATAATATATACGCAATGGTTATGCTTGCCCTGGATGTGGCAAAATATGTAGGTCACAGCTGGGGCTGCGTAGCCACGGGAAATACTGCATTCCTCGTTCTTCGGACTCAAAGACAAGCCTTATTATTAATATATAATAATAGCTGAATGGTTACTTGTTCACTTATCAGAAATGTGGATTAATTAAATTATAAATGAGTAATGTGAAAATGTGTATTGTTATCAATTTTTTTAAAGAGTGCAAGCAACAAAATATATGACAACAAAACTTCATAAACCTTCATTCAGATTAATTTTCTGTTGGTAAAATATAACACAAAATCAACGGCTCCATATTGGACATGGTTTCATAGTCTCAATCAAAGTTCTATGCTTAAATGATTATGAGTTTAGTTATCATTTAAATTCATAAGACAATCATTTATGTACTGATTTACATGATCTGTAAAGATTTAAAGATATTTCATTTACTTCGTATAACCTAAAAGAGAATACTGAGAACAAAGACAATGTTATATTTTGGCTGAATGATTTCCTGGATATGTTTCGTAATATGCATATAGAACAAAGACTGACTAATGAGAAGCATTTAAAAAAAAAAGCTTAACAAGAGTAAAACACCTTGTTAAAATCCCTAAACTTAGAGAATCTGCAGATCAGAAGATAAAAAAGTAAAGTAGTTTTAATACATATACAAAACATAAAAGATTTTTAAAAAATAAAGCAACATTAATACATAAAACAAAGCAAAATACTTTTAACCACAAAAATATAACTACATAAAATACCCAGAAAGACACAAGGATAATGATATTTTCATGTTACATATGCAAGTACAAAGTCATATTTAAACTATTTCTCACCAAAAGCCTTATGAGTATAGAATAGAGTGCCTTCAAAAACCATGGTAATGCCAAAGACATTTTTATTTTATTAAATAAAATTTTTATTATTTTTAAGAATTTAACTTTATAATTAGCATGAATGACTATATTAACATACTGATTAAAAGGGGTACAAAAATTTTTTTTTAAAGATTCTTCAACTAAAGCTATATTGTCATGCATATATGTCACTCTTTTGGTTGCAGTTAAAATGGCTAGTATAAAGACAAACCAAACAGGGTTTTAGCATGGCATTCTACATTCATATCATCTTATTCCTTTCATGCTATTATATTTATTAAGGTAAATGCCTAAAATTTCTTTACAGAAGAAAAATAATAATACAAAATTGTAAAATTGTATTTTTTGCCTTTAATGAAAAACATTTTAAAAACATTTTCTATATTCATTTGCTTTTACTTAAACTAGATAAACATATAGTTTTTTAAAAAGCCTGCATCGTGAATGATTATGATTATATAACAATGATTATAGTGATTCAAAAATGTTCACCATTATAAGAAAAATTTCTTTCTAATATTCAATAAAAGACAACATAAACGTAATTACAAACAAAATATATGCACAAGTAACTTAAAAATAAATAATGTTTGAATGTTTTCTCTTATGCTTTCATCATAGAAGTTTTCTTCTTCACAATATATTTAAATAGAAATATGACATACACACATTTAGTCATCTGACAATGTTTAGCACCTACTTGTTTTAAAAAATTCATTTCAAACCTTTTGGAAACCAAATTATGAGTTATTTGTCTAATATTACACATTCATGAAAAAAAAAGTGCTAAATCTCTAACCCAGCTTTTTATGGGATGTAGCCATCTTGGCTCTGTCTTCTCTGTCCATGATGGCATAGTTTTCACAAGCAGCCACCAACTGTATGGCACTGATGACCATTTTAAGTATGGCTAGTGGAGCACAGATGACACAAACAAATTTCCATAGCCCAACACCAATTAGAGGAACTGAAGAAGAAAAATAGAAGGGAAATTCTCCTTATATTATTTTAAAGTATGCAGCAATAGTCCCTGCAAGATGTATGCAATTATTATTTTATTTAATAGAGAAACTATGAAAAAAAAATGATGGGTTTTTTTTTGTCTGATGTGGTACTAATATGTCAGCCAAGAAGAAATATAAAAGAAATGACAGAAATCTTCTGGTGCATGACACAAACTATTACATGTTGTTACTAGTAATAATATTAAATATTTTTTAAATAGTGGTTCTGTCAGCTCTGCATTATGGCTGGATTCTTAGCAATTGTTTTTTTTAGCTACTTCTAGATTTTTAAGTCTCATCTTTGTCTATTTTTCCCCCTATTAAAAATAAACATACATTTTTATAAATCAAATTACTAAATTATCATTTAAATGAAATTACCAAATTATCATATGAATGAAGTAAAAAATCTTATAGAATATTGCAAAAATAAAATGGGAGAAGGATTAAAATAATTCGATCTGAATAAGGACATGACCCAAGATACTTACTGACTGGGCCAGTTGTAAAGTAGTTTAGGTACAGCATGCAGAAGAACAGCTCATTGGCTGCACACATTGTAAATAGCACCACCTTAAAAAGAAAAGTTCAAAGTCAAATAATGTAGCAATATATTTTTAAAGTTATCATAACAAAACATATTTGTCTAATTTAAATTTTATCAAGATTTAAAATAGCCACTAAATATATAGTAGCTTATCCATAATTTAGTTTAATTTATAACTAAATTTTATATTATATAGTATATAACCAATATTTAAGAGCCCAAGCAATTTTAGGATGACCAAATTTTAGCAGCCCACAGCCAATTTTAGTTGACAGTCAATTTAGGAAACCTAAAACTATTTGGCTACAGAAATTACAAAATAAGCAAACCATTGATTTATTTTTGCTGTTATTGTATTTTCATAATTTTTTTTCTCCTGGAAATAAAAACTGATCTAAAAAATTGACTTGGAAACAAAAGTTGCTTCATGTTGGGATTAATTCAAAAGTGGTTCAGAATCAGATCAATTCTTCAAATTATACCAATGAAACCTTATGCCATCCTCAGTATCAAACTCCATTGACTGAATAACTAAAAGGTTCAAATTCTCTCATTTAAAGGCCAAATAATGTACAACTGCATTTTTCTTTAGTATCAAGAGAAAAGGACTCTCTGTGATCAGACTACAACAACATACTGTTACGTTCTCTTTGCTTTGCTACACAACACGTTCTCTTTGCTTTGCTACACAACACTAATCACTACAAGTCTCTCTAGCTCATACAGCTACATTTTCAAGGACTCACTTCGTAGCACACAGTCCTTAATGCTTGCTGACCTGGATTCTACTGGCCTTTCTAACACGCTCTGTCTCTGGTCCGTGAAAGCTCTCGTCACATGACCACAGCACGGGCCATATTAGCATGCATTAGCAGTACTGTCCCTTGTTCAACAGCTGTTGACTTGTGTATACCTGTGTATGTCTTTTTCTTATGCACCAGTTGGTCGTCCTTTGGTTGAGAGGACATCGTGCACGTTGTCTGGCATTTCTGTTAGTCGTCGCCGATCGCAGACTCATGGCTAGTAGTGGAGCACTAAATGTCATGGCAGTGGTCAGCAAGACTGCTGCACTTACACGTTTCTTTGGGAGGCTTTCTCGGTGCACCGTAGCCCCCAGGAGGCCAGGTTGTCAAACACGGCATAATCTTCAAGCGTGTCTGGAAGACATGTCTGTGGGGCACGTGGGTAACGTCTAATGTGCGCAAGTCCATCTGCTGCACAACCATCAGCGCTTCTCTTTCTGGTACAACATTGGGTTCTAACTCAAACTGGTAGGTGTCCAGATCTTCACCATCGTTCAGCAAGGCTTGTCGCAGGCGTTCTTTTAGAGTTTCATTGTTTCTTTCAAAGCATTTCAGTCCACGATACCGAAGCTCTTGTTTCAATTCTTTTAGATCAAGTTCTCCAGCAGTTTCACAGAAGCCATAAGAAATCCCACTTCTGACACCAGTGTTATGTTCTCTCCTAATCAGGCCTTCTGTAAACACTGCCCAACAACACAACACAGCACATCTAACTCAAGAACTTGACAACAAGAGCTTCAATAAACAATGTGGCAGTTTAATTACAATTACATCAACAACAGCCAATAAACACAATTGGCTACAGTAACTTCAAATGCTTTGCTACACAACAGAACTGCCTAACTAATCACTACAAATCTCTCTAGCTCGTACAGCTACATTTTCGAGGACTCACTTGGTAGCACACAATCCTTACTGCTTGCTGTCCTGGACTCTACTGGCCTTTCTAACACGCTCTGTCTCTGGTCCGTGAAAGCTCTTGTCACATGACCACAGCATTGGCCATATTTGCGTGTATTAGCAGTACTGTCCCTTGTTCAACAGCTGTTGACCTGTGTGATTCACCTGAGTCTTGTGTCACACACACATTAACCCTTTCAGTCCGCCACTAGGGTTATAACAATACTTACAACTGGCTAACAGTAACTAATAACAAGCCAATTTTTCAGTTAATATGGGAAGGGGGGGGGGGGGTATTATTTTTATTGTTTGTATGGAGCAACTTTTATTTAGCCTAAAAAACAATTTGGAAAGAAAAGTTTTAGTCTAGGTATTTTTTATGTTAAAAACATAGACTTGGTGTATTTTCTAGAAACCTTTTGTTTGGAGCTTTTGAAGATTATACAAAAAATGTCCTGCATTCAACATGGACAGAATATTTTACATATAATTTGACATTAATCATCTTAGCTTTTGTTTGTTTTTTCAGGTGATTTGAAATTAGAAAACAATTTAGACATTAGCAAGTAAGTGATTGGCTATTATATGACCTGTTTAACAAAAGAAAGTATAAGATCTAAAAGTCTCTAAATAATGATGCAAATTACTTTATAATTAAAGAATTAAAAAACATTTTAAAATTAAATAATTGTCTAAATACGATTTAAATAATTTAAATGTTGGTTATTAATTATGTTCATTATACTTTATGGGAAAGAAATGTATGTACAATATACAAGTGCAAGACAATTAAATGTCTTTAAAAGCTTACAAATATCACATAGTACCTAATATCTCAAGTTACTGACTAAAAACTTGGATAACATTACCTGATTATGGTAGTAGTAACGAAGAATGGGGTTAGCACTTAAGTCAATCTTCTTATGACTTGTGTTACCCTTCTGAACAGAGCTAAAAACAAACAAGGCGATACCACTGATAAATCAAGTCATCAATTTTACATTATAAAACCTTTTTTCAACCATTCTTCTTGACTTGGAATTTAAAGTTTGACATCATAGGGTAGGTGAAATGATTTTCTTTTATTTATACAACCAACTGCTTTTACTTTCCTCAACTAAAGCCAGGTACCCATTAGAGTTGGGTGGAATTAGAGGTGCCTTAAAAATCCCAAAATTCAAAATTCCAATCTTCACAAAGATTCAAACCATGATGCAGTGATTGAGTGGTTAACCAAGTGCTTGGCTTCTGAACCTGGGGTATTGGGTTCAAATCTTGGTGAAGATTTGGATTTTGAATTTCTGGATTTTTAGAGCGCCCCTAACTTCACCCAACTTAAATGGTTACCTGACATTAGTTGGGGAAAGGTAAAGGCAGTTGGTCATTGTGCTGGCTACATGACACCCTGCTCATTAACCACTGGCCAAAGAAAAAGATGACCTTAACATAGACCGCAAGGTCTTTACTTTAAATATGGTCACATTGAGTATTAAAAGTAATTTCTTTAAGTCAATGTAAGAAAAAAACTGCATAAAGTAGTTGGACATGTATGCCATTTCTTTTATTTGTTATTTCGAACTACTGGTATTTGCCAAAAATGATTCAATAGTTTTTTTTTCTCTTGGCAAGATTTCAAGTAAAAAAGAATTTTTTTAGAGTATACCTGGATCATAAACTTTAATAATGGGGACATTCCTTTCTTATACTAGTCATATGAGCACTGATTAATGACGCGTTTACAAAAAATCCTAACAAAAAATTAGGTAAAAATCTTAAGATTTAAAAAGCTTACAATGACATTCCAGTTTATCCTTGGACAGAGTTGTGGTCACAAATTGAGATTTGACTACTCTTATATAGGGGCAACTTCCACAAGACATACATACCTTTGTACATGCATCCAGTGACTGAAAATGTCTAAGGCCATAGCAAACTGGAAAAAGAGCATGTAATTTGGATACAGATGACACAATGTTGCACACAAACACATTGTGGTGATTCTGTCTATCAATTGGTCCAGCATGGCACCCAGTTTTGTGCCTGCACAAAAAATACCAAAAAATGAGTCCCATTTAATTTTAATTTGTTATTTAAAACTGGTTAAAGTAACTAGAATAGAAGTATAATTAAGAAATATGTCAATAAGGTTTTAAAATTTAATTACTATAGCAGACAGCATACATGGCTGAAGTAGATCTAAAATGTCATTGTCAGTGAAGCTACAATTAATGTAAAGATTTGTTTTAAAAATACTTTTTCTTTTACAAATATTATTGACAATCTTTTACAAATATTATTCACAACATGGTCTAGGAAGTGCTGATGTACCATTAACTTTGAAAAAAAGTAAATAGTTTTAATTCATCACATCCATCTTTGTTGTGACTCATTAGTAAGATGTACTCAAATGTTAGACTATTGACTTCAATAGAGAGATCAATTGCATAGATTTTATTTCAATGAAGGAAACATAGTCAACCATCAGGGTATGGTATGTTATCCAATTTAGGTTTAAGTTTCAATTCCCAAACTGATATAAACAATAATTTGAAAAAATAAATGTAACAACAGAATAGCTTGCTTACACTGATTGAGCATTCTTGCCAGATGACCATCAAATGCATCAAGAAATCCACTGAGTAGGTAGCAGACACTTGCTTTAAGTGGATCAAATGGCATGTAATAAAACGAAACAAAGGCAAACAGAACACGAAGATAGTCTGTAAGATATAAATATATATATAATTATAACTTTATATTTTTAATACTCAGTATTACTAATTATTATAAAAAGAAGCCAAGTGTGGAAACTTCATTTACTTTACAAGTTGACATAGTATAGCTATTTCAGTGATAGTAGGCTTAGTAGCTTTGCACGTAATACTAGTATATTTACGAATAGACCAAGCAATTTCAGTGATAGTAGGCTTAGTAGCTTTGCACGTAATACTAGTATATTTACGAATAGACCAAGCAATTTCAGTGATAGTAGGCTTAGTAGCTTTGCACGTAATACTAGTATATTTACGAATAGACCAAGCAGAGTCTAGATTCTAATCTAGATTAGATCATTACTACTAAATCTAGTATAAGACAAAAAATAAATAACCTATTATAAGTATTATAGTATAACCATAATACTAGTATAGTATCTAATACTACTAATAGACCAAGCAGAGTCTAGATTCTAGTCTAGATTTACTTTAACTTTAACCATCACAACAGCTCAAGAGAAATGCCTTTCATAAATGCCTCCAATAGTAATATAATAATAGATCTAATTTATAGATTTAGATGATTCTAGTCATAGATCTAGATCTAGCTGAGCAGCTCTAATGACTAATCAGACTAATTTGACTAATGATGATTCTAAATCAAAATTAACTTACCAATAATGTTGGGAACAAATAAATAGATATTTTCACCCATTTTTTTTTTATTCCTTGGCAGACTTTTTAGACAGCAAATCTCATAAATCTGATAAAAAATAGATAGATAGATAAATAAAACAATCTAGATCCATCTTAGTAAAAGTATCTAGAATCTAAATGAGTACATCTATACTCATACTGTCTATATCTATAAAAAATTATAGACTATAGATCTCTTTAGAGCAGGGGTGGGCAAATTACCATCCATGGGCCACATGCGCCTGCTGGGGTGTTTTACGTGGCTCGCAGACACCTACAGAATTAGGGTATGCCCACAGATTGTACATATAAAAATGCAAACATATTTTTTAAAATAATTTTAAATATCTATATAAATTATTTTAAAATTCTGATTCTATCATTTATGATGAAGAAGCAAAAGAAACATTTGTTTCTAAAAAGTTTAAATTAACGAAGATTATTCTTATTGGTAATATCTAGAAACATTCAGTGAAGACAGAAACTCAAGCCAGCATTTATTCAATGCTATGTAGAAATGTGTTGAAAGTGTTGGGTTGGCTTGGAACAAGAAAGCAAGTGTAACAACTAATGAACTTGGACTGAGAAAAACAGGTTTGCTAAACGGGAAAGTTTGCGCAAATATGCATTGAATATCAAGATAAAATTGACCCAATTATCTCAGTAATCAAAGTTTGCTAAGGGTCTTAACCACAGGCAGTTCCGAGAAGGACTTGAACATGTGGAAACAAATCATTCCAATATTCGGTACTGCAATAGTATTCGCTGGTTTAGCATGGGCAAGGAATTAAGAAGAATATGGGATCTTAAGGAAGAAATTTTTATGTTCCTTGAAGAACATTGACCATGTTATTAATATTTCTAATGAAGAGTGGAAGACAGATCTCATGTTTTTCAACGGAAGTATTGCAATGGGTTGTTTGCACATAAAATGTATGAGTGGTGAAACTATTTCTAGTGAAATGGTTGACAAGTACAAGACTTATTTGGATTCCTTGATGGTGGAATTTGAAAGAAAATTTTAAGACGTCAAGAACTTGGAAACAGTTTCAATACCCTCAGTTCCAGTGCAGAAGCTGATTCAGCTCCGGGAGAATACCTCCAAGCAAATTATGACTTAAACGAGAAGTTCAAGCCAGTTCTTTCTTCAGGAATGTTATGGGTGCCAGAAGCTGGATTTCCACACTTTAAAAAAATATTCACATTATTTATGCCCACATACATCTGTGAACAAACATTTTCTTGTTTGAAAATAAACAAGTGTAAGAACAGGTCGATGCTATCTGTAATTTGACAGTATTCACAAGGATAACAACTAGTATATTATAAGCTAGTTCTAGAACATTATGAAATAGTTAAAAACTTCACACTAAGTACTGTACATTCGTGGTGAAATGATATGAAGTAAAAAGACAAAAATATAATCTATTTTAACAAGGTTATAAAGACAGTTTGTGTGGAAACACAAACTCAAAGGCAGCCCCCAAAGTGGTCCACCTAGAGTCTTCACCAGGATTTGAACACAGGACTTCCGGTTCCAAGTACTTTACCCCTCAGCCACAGCATCTCCATATATTCATTTAGCGTACACTTATATTTTTTAAAATAATAATTATTAACCTTATCCATACATTCAAAATTAATAACATGTTACATGTAATAAAGAGAAACTAAAAAAGATTTATTCTTCTAACAAAAATTAGATAAATTGGCAACACAAAAAACAAATAAATTCTTGACCTACTTAAAGCTACAATTGTGTACAAATGACAACAAGACTCTCCCCTCGCAAATAAAAATTAATATCTCCATTGTCATTTGTCATACTATGACTGCGTCATACAAACTAAACTAGCTAGATCTAGACCTAGTTTAAGATCTAAATCTAGATTCAAGATCTAAGTCTAGATCTAGAAATAGATCTAAGTCTAGACTCTATATCTAGAAATAGATCTAATCTAAGTCTGGTCTCTAGATCTAGAGTTAGAGATCTAAGTGAACTAAGTCTATATCTAGATCTAAGTCTATATCTAGATACAGAATCTTGATATAAATATAGAATATCTACTATATCTAGACTAGAACTCGTATGAATTTACACGTTTAATTTTAAAATTACTAAACCTAGGCCAATGTTATGATCATGAACAGTAGGCTTATTGTTACCAGGTCCTGCAGGTAATGGCGTAATATGCTGTTGGTATCCATTTCTTAATGTTCGCTATTTTTGAAACTTATAACTAAAACGAAGTTCGTATCAAAATTCTTTTTAAAAACAACATTTGAATCAATATTCTATTCAATGAGTTAGTTAATAAATGGAAAATCTATTTTATAATGATCCATTGATACTTTTTCCATTATGACCTTAGATGCAAACCAATGTGCGAATCTATGAACAAAGCTTGATTTATTAATGAAGAATTCTGTGACCTTTTTAAAAGACTTACCTCCCCTGAAGTTTGTCATAGAAAAGTGGTGTATTGTTTTGAAAAATCTGCTTGCATAGAAAATTTAAAAAATTAGTTGGTACACTCTCGGAAAAGAAAAAAGTAGCCGTTGAATCAGAACTTTGAATGATCTAAAATATCATGATGTCTGATTTTTATTTTCTCTTCTAGTTTCTGAGATCTAAACAGAACAGACAGACAGGCCACAGAAAACTAATAGCGTCTTTTTCCCTTTCGGGAGCCGCTAAAAATTGTAAAATTAGTTTCACAAATTGCTAAGTTTTGTTGTAATTTCTCATTTAGGAGTGTAAAAATCAAAATGCAAATGTTCAGTACAAAATAAATGTGAATAAAAAGACATTATACACAGTTAGCTAGCATATTTTTTATGTTTAAGTACTAGCACCTTTTTCAATATGAGGAAAAAATTATTACTTTTCTTGTATTTTAACGTTTATTATTAATATAATAGTAGCCGACCTTAGGCCACTGCAACCTATGCAGCCACAGTGGGCCCTGCACTTTCATAAGGCCCTGCACTAATTCTAGCTGTAAGTTATTAGCCTAATAAAATTAAAATTATTAAAATCTGAAAAATAGAAAAAATTGTCATCTTTAAGGCCTATTCTACCGAATGGCAATTCTTGCTATTTATGTTTTTAGGAATCAGAATATGACATTTCTGCATGCTTGGCTCGTTAAGTAAAGTAAATTTAATCGGGATTTTGTACTTAGTAAAATTTAAAAAATTAAAACTTTAAATTAAATTAAATATATTATATTACATATATATCATGGGCGTAGCCGAGGGGAGGGGGTTCAAACCAGATCAGAATTTAGTGACTGATTTTTTGTTTTGATTCTGTTAATTTTAGGTGACATTTTAATACTAAACCATCACTTGTCCCAGCGCAGCCAACGGGGTTTTGAGTTTAAAGGTTTGTGGGACATGTTCTCCGACAAAATGAATTACGCTTAATAAGAGTTGCGATAACATGAAGGCCATTACAAGGAAAACGCAAACAGGGACATCTGAGTACAACTTGGCGCCACACTTTCATGGAGGTCCTCAGAGAAGGTGGGTAGAGGCTTCAGACATTGCCAGTGACAGATTTTTGTGAAAGCAGCTTGCCTCCCAATGCGCGGAATGATCTAAGTCAGTAAGAATAGCACATAAGGTTTTTGAAAAAAAAAACTTTTTAATAGCAGGATAATACACTAGATACCTCAGAATATAAATTTTGTTGGCTTTCAATACCAAAAATAGTGCATGGGGGTGGGGTCGCTTGAGGAGCTTGCAGTGCTCCCCCAGATTCCCTTGCTGGCAAAGGTGGGGAGACTAAAACAATTTCCAACTTACTCAGGAAGAACCTATTCGATGGTACAATAAACGTCTTCCAAAAGAATGAAGGGTCAGAATGTAATAAAGATTAACTATGTACACACATTTTTTTTACGGGGGGGAGGGAGAAAAATTCCCCTCCCGAAAAAAAATCCTGACTACGCCCATGATATATATATATATTAAATATAAGATCCTATCTATAACCTGTAGTATATAAATTATTAAATACTCACTGACTAATAATACTAGATCTAGTTATTATCTTAGACTTAGATTATTTAATAGAGATACTATTTGTATTAAGTCTAAGTATATAAATCTAGAATGTTTTAATCTAGATTTATTTGTTTTAGACTTAGAGTGTCTTAAATTAGACTGAGTCTAGACTTTACTATTAGATTGCTAGAATGCTAGCTCAGCTACTAGAATCATTATATTATTGTCATTATAGATATTCTACTCATAAGAATCACTTAGAATCTGCTAGATCTAGAATCTAGTAAAATAAGTAAATCTATTCCCAGATACACTAGGTCTGAGGTCTAGACAGACTAGAGTAGACATTCTAGATCTTATTGTATTCTCGTCTGGATCTACAATCGAGATCTATTTTTAATTTTATTTTTTAACTAGATCTAGTAGAATATAATCTTTAATCTATATAGTTAATATAGATCTAGAGTCTAGCTGATCTGTAATAGCTCTCTAGTGACTAGTCAAGACTCAAGGGACAAGTGACTCGTCACTCTTCTAGTCTAGATATCAAAGTAAAAAAAAAAAGCTTCAGACCGTAACAATTACTAAATTTATTAATTTATTGTGTCCGTTGATCTTGATCTTTAATTTAAATATTTGTTGATAGCAAGTAGCTTGATCTAAATCTGGATCTATTATTATTATTAGATATCTGGATCTATACTTATAATAAATAATTTTAAGGTGTATCGATCTCTATTTAACGAAGCACAAAATAGATCTAAGTCACTATGACAGCGCTTAACTCTTTCGCTCTTTTACTCTGCTGTTGCTTTATTATTGCGCAGTACTTACAGACTCATATGATAGCGCTCTAGTCCTACAAAGTGCTTTATTGAATAGAGCATGAGTGTAGGATTTTTTTTACTGGGTTGGGTGGGTTACTGAAACAAACACAATCATTAAATTTACGCCAAGCGTTGTTTTTTTCTGTTGTCCTATTAAAAAAAAAAGTATCTGAGATGCCTGTCTGTGAACAATTTGTCGGTGAACGATTTGTCGTGAGAACGATTTGTTGTGAACCAACTGTCGGTGAACAAGTTGTCTATGAGCAAGTTGTCGGTGAGCGATACGTCGGGTGAACGAAATGTCGGATGAACGAAAAGTCATGAACGATTTCTGGGTGAACGAAATGTCAGTGAACGAATTGTCGTGGAACCGAGTTCCCTCCCCTCTATAAGAGACAGCATCGAAAACGTAACAAAAATAAAATCCGACCCCAACCAAACAGAGTTCAAGGAATTAGTGAACTCTTTTCTAAAAGTTCATTACAGCAACAACCAAAGGGTCAGAGTTTACACAGATGGATCCTCTCAAAGATCCAACACCAACAGAGGAGCTGGCATAGGCCTTCTAATTGAATGGCCCAATGGAGAAAGACTGGAAAAGTCAGTAGCAATTAGCGATATCTCAGACAGCCATAGAGCAGAAAGGCAAGTACTTGCAGGGCCGGTCCTACAGAATGCGGGGTCCTATGCGAAACCGATTGCGCGGGGCGTAGTGTTGGTAGGGATAAGGATAATAAGTGAAAAATTAAGATTTTATATTAGAAAACATATTCGTGTTTGCATTTTATTCATTCTTTACTAAGTACAAAATCACTATCAAATTAACTTTACCAGCCATCCACAGTAGATAGTAGTTTTCCAACAAATAGCCGATAAACATTCAGATCTGCCTTTTAGATTTACTATCGACTAGCAAAATAACGCTTTTTTTTAGAGGTCAAGAGAGATTTAGATATATATTAAAATGCCTGTCACTATAAAAGTAAATTAAGTATTTCAACTACTTGTTTTGGCTAAAATTCGCATTATTATTAAATTATTATTAAATGAAAGCTGACATTGCCGTTTTTTTTTTATCGCGAGTATGATTAACATTTTCAATAGTGAATGACACCCCGAAAAGACAATTTTGTCTGTATTTAAGGAGATTTGCATGAGTTTTCAAAAGATTTTAATCATTTCAGGAGATTTTCATGATTTTTTCGTATATTTTGCAATTTCAGGAGAATTCCAGAAAACCTTTATAATTAGTTTAAATGTTAGGTTAAATTTAATAATTTACACCTAGAATTCGCGCGGGGCCTATGAAAGTGCGGGGCCCACTGTGGCCGCATAGGTTGCAGTGGCCTAAGACCGGCCCTGAGCACTTGAACAACAAACCACCACTCTGATAAACAACCCATGTACACCAAACAGCCAAATTGTCTTACTGACCAATGCCAAAACAGTCATTCAAAGCCTGAAAATCTCGGAGACTTCCTATATAAAGCAACTCGGGACAGTTCTTATAAACCTTAACATCAACAGAAAGCACTAGCGGATCCAGAACTTCGGAGTGGGGGGGGGGGGCGATTTTTTTTCAAACCCTAACCCTAGCGCCCTGTAAACCCTAACCTTATGCGTAAACGTGCGTACAGCTTATATATATATAAGCATATATATAAGAATTTTGTTTAAAAAAGCAGTGTTTCTCAACCTTCGGCGAAAAAAAAAAAACAGTCATGTTGAGGCCTTTCTCTTGCAAGCTTGGGGGTCTGGGGGAATGCTGTATGCTTCTCCAGTGAGGTTCGACGCCAAAAGCGTTTTCTTGCGATCTTCACTGCAGAAACCCACTCACCTGACATCTACAGCTCATTATTCATCAGTGGAGTTCTGGGTTAAACCCCGACGCCAAAAGTATTTTCTTGCATTCTTCACTGCAGAAACGCATTCTCCTGACATCTACAGCTCATTACTCATCAGTGGAGTTCGGGGCGAAGCCCCGACGACATAAGTGTTTTCTTGCATTCTTCACTGAAGAAACGCATTCTCCTGACCTAAAGCTCCCTATTAAAAAAGGACCTTTTGAATGGTGTTGTAAATGAATTTATAGGCCCTTAATACATTGCAAATAAAACCGATTTGTTCGTTGATAAGATAAGATACCCCACATATTTAGATCAAAGTTTTGAGGATCGCCGCCGAAGAAAAAATTATTCGATAAATAATACTCAACATAATTCAAGCGTAAATTGTGAGTTATAGTCCCAAATTTATATAACTAGAAGATATCAGATAGAGCAAAGGTTGGAAAAGGCGACTAGGAAACAATTATTTTGATTTAGAACTCATCTCAATCGTGACTCATGTACTGAAAAATTTCGTTTGAATTCTAACTTTTCCAAAGCAAAGTCTTTCTTAAAATAATTATGATAAATTCATGTGAAATTACATAAACTTTGTATGGAAAAGAGAGGGGCGATAGAGTGAAAACGATTAATCCTCGCTCCTTTTTATAATTTCTGCTAATGATTGCATTTGGCATTAAAGAATAGGGGTGGGGCGACTCGATAAAAGAATTTAATTTATAGCATATATAAATTATATTAGTAACAGATTTTTTAATTTTGTAATTTCTTAACTTTAATAAAAAAAGAAAAAGTATTGGTTTGTCCGATGGGCGGAAAGCGATTGCATGTATCGCCCCTTCCATCTGGTACAACCCTTTTTCATTTTATATTTAATAATCATAAAATTTGAGATTAGAGTGTGGTTCGACATAATATACAATGGATTCACATATCAATACGCAGTTTATATTATATAGATATTCAACTAATTGTGTTCACAAACTATGACTTCTCCATAAAAATAGGACCACCCCCCCCCACTAAGAGGGCTAGAGTGGGGAGGGCAGTACAGGCAATCGCATACCCCCCTACCCCACCGAATCGGCCAAAATACCAGAAGGGGAGCGACATAATATAAAATTTATATATTAATTCAACTAATTTTTTTCACAAACTATGATTTGTCCATAAAAGTAGGACCGCCCCCCCACTCAAAGAGTTTATGTGGGAAGGGCAGTAGAGGTATTGGCCCCCCCCCCCCAATCGGTCAACAGGGGAACGACATAATATAAAGATCGGTTAAAATATCAATAACAAGTTTTAATCATATAGATATTTAATTGATTCTGTTAGCAAGCTGTGATTTCTACTAATAAATTGGACCGCCCCCCACTCAAAAGTTTATTGGGGGGGGGGCGGATTGATGTCATCGTCCCCTTCCGACCCCACCAAATCGGCCAACATACTAGAGGAGGGGGGCGAAATAATCTAAAACATTTGTTACGAATCTCACTATCCAGGCTCTCTGCAAACTGCACCATACACCACCAACGTAAAGAACTTGATAACTCAGGGCTCCAGAGTAACGTAACCCTTTAATAGTTGAATAAATAACAGCCAATACTGTACAATTGGCAACACGTACACTGTACAAATATCTCTCCGATAACACTGTACCGCCGTATCAACTCTTGCACTGGCCTCTCCGTCTCGTTCCGGGCTTGCACTGGGTTCAACAGTTCAGGACTGACTTCACACACTGGGCTCGTTGTGTCGGACTCGATCACAGACCAAGATCAAGACGCCAGTCGTCTCAACTGTACTTTACAGTACTCCGCACTGAACCGTCGTAATGCTCCGTACAGAACCACACCGTTGAACAATGCAGTAGTCGACCGTGTTCTGAACCCCTGCAGTGAACCTTCTCTCGTGAACCGTCTTGACTGCGACACCTCCGCTCTTTATATAGGGTCCCTGCTGGCCTTCTAGAACCGGACGGAACATCGCTCGACGTTTCTAGCTTCGTCACATGACTACATTCCTCGTGACGCCCCTGAGCTCTGTTCACGACGGCGATCCTTCCCGAACCGTCCTGTTGACACTCAACTTGGCTGACCGTCTTAACTCGTCACGGTTGACCGCTCGTCTAGCGCTGGCCTGGGGCGATTTGCGTCGGCTGACTACACTCACACCACTACCCCCATCTGTGCCACCACCAGGTTTATAACAATATGTTAAAAATATAAATAATTAGTATATATTATTAACATAAGTAATAAATTCGTATACAAATTGTGTGAATTCTAATCTAAAATTCGTCCGCCCCCCCCCCCCTTGGGAGGGAGGGGGGGTTCGGCCGAGTGGGGGGGGGGGGGGCGATCGTCCCTACAAAAAAAAAGAAAATGGCAAAAGATGGAAGAACGAGCAAACAAATGAAAATACCTCTCTACCAAGAAGAAATGATGAAAATGATAGAGTGTAGAATAAATGATGGACCAGCTCACATCCCAATTACAAGAAAAAGGACGCCTATTACAAGCTATCTCGACATGACCAACGCATTATTTTTCGACTCAGAACCGGACACAACAGAATGAGACAACATATGTTCCGTAAGCTAAAAGTCGTAACTAGCGAAACTTACCCTTGTGGAACATCACCAGTATTCACCAGCATGGGTGCCAGCAGGATTTTTCGCAGGGGGGTGCAAGCTGCTTACCATGGCTAAAAGTCGTAGCCTCAACTTTTTTGTTATATTATTAAAGAAAAGAGCTTCTCCCTATTCGGGCCCTCATATCTAACCGATATTAAGTGCATAGTAAATACTTCTTTTTCATGAAATTAAGAAAAAAAAACGTGAACAAAGTATTCACTGTACACATTGTCAATTTTATCCGTGAGGCCCGTGCTTCCCTACGTTCGATCAAACAAAAACTGCAAACGTTGACTGTTGCTGCCGAAACTGTCTATAACTTTACTAATGCCTTGCTTTTCGTCTCGATGGACAAGCCGGCGATGAACGCTTATCGTGCAGTTCTGATATTCTTCTTTGCATTGCAGCTTTTAGGATGAAGACAAAACAAGATGAACTGACCATTATTATTGCTAGAAAAGCGAGACGTAATGAAGCAACATAAGAATCAAGATATGTAATGTAAAGCTGTGTTCTGAAATAACTCCCAAAATCCAAACATGTGTTGTTTTTTTCTCAATATCCGGTATCAGGCTTCTCTGCCAGCAGTATCTCCTTAATCAATAAGACATCTCTGACGTGTTCCTCAGGATGGTCAAGTTGGATTTTGATTATGTCATTAAGGATGTGCTGTTGACCGGCCACTATGTAAAGTTGGAAAGAGTGCAACACCTTTGAAACTGGTTCAAGAACAGATGACTAATTAACGACAATGAAAAGATAAATCAGAAACATGAGGAGGAGACACATGCTTCACGTGTGCAGTTTGTTTGGTTTCACTTGCAGTCGTTATTTTAAGATCCGCCAAACAGTCAAAGATCTCAAAGTTAAGACTTAAATCTCGAATGGATTCGTATTTTTCAGTTGATTTGTCTCACACAAAAGATGTAAATTTAGCACCAACGTTATCGATAGGGACAGTTACGAAAAAAGAATACTAGCCATCAGGGGGCAGCCTTGGCCGAGTATTTTGTCCATGTCTATACTGTACATTAGACACATGCAGTGCGTCTTTCTGAACCATAGGAACTAAACCAATGAAGTCGAATACAATCGCAATCAACAAAACGAACACTTAAAGACGTCTGCTCGGTGCTTGAGATATCTACACATTTCTTCACTAAAATAACCAGCAAATGCAGTTAATTCAGGATGTATTTTTTGGTTTCTTGCTGCTGCCAAAGTGCTACGTTGATCCAAATCAACGTTTTGACTCGGACGTTGGCATGTGAAGAACTTTCTTGTATCTCTTCTTTTGTAAACTGGTGGATGTTTCACCTGCTATATTATCGAGCGATGACACCTTCCGCAAGACGTTAAGACATTTACTTGGCAAGGATTTCTCCTCCAGCAAAAAAAAATAAAAAATCTAGACCTGAACTAAATATTATAAAAAGTAATTGTGGCATTTTACGTCTCGAGACGATTTTTTCCCTTTGCAGGATCTTGTGTGACCAAAGAGGCCAATCTTTTGTACTTTCACCTTTCTTTCTACAACTGTTGTGTATGTATCCAGGACCTTTCCTTTAATGCTCGCTCTTCATGTGAATCTATCATAGCATATCTTTACAACGATACTTCCGTGGAAGCACTACTTGTTAGATTACTACACTTGATAATATTCCAATGATAGGCCTTTAGATTTAGACTTAAAGGACGATGCGCAAAATTTTCTTGAACATTAATTTATTAAACTCTTGAATCAATAATGCATAGGCACCCGCAGGGGGGTACATAGTGGTGAACTTGCACCCCCCCCCCTTCCTGGATTCTGACTAAATCTACATCTACGTAATAAAAACAAAACAGATCTGGAAGATGTATTACATTATAAAATATAAATAATTGGCTAAAATGTGGCTACTCAAAATTCAGAGGCGTGCACGTACATGGTTGGTCATCAATTCCTGGTACGCCTAGGCTAATCTACTACTACACTAACCAGTGGAAGCACTTATTGTTCAGTTGCTACTTAGAAGCTAATTGATTTGATGGTGCGAAAAAATGACTAGAATTAGGCTACTCAGCCTAGCACCCCCTTGCAACCCACTGCGGGCGCCCATGATCATATCCTTCAAAGCTGCACACTTTATCAAAAGGCCCACAAAAGACTCTGGCCCCAAAATCCTCCAATGTTGTAGTAAGTTTGACAGAACTTATTTAACTTAGAATACTATTGTAGAATGTAAATATTATTTTTTTACAAAAATCTAAAACCGTTTGCATAAATGTGTTACAAATATGGTAAATGGTCATTTCCCTTACTAAATAGCCTCCCGTGTTTGTTACTATTCATAGTGCATAGTTGTAAAAATGGTGTATTTTGCATGAAAAAACTGCTTGCATAGTTGATTTTAAAAATTAAATATTTCGCTTTCAGAAAAGTAAAAAAAAAGTAGCGTTGCATCAGAACTTTGAATGGTCTAAAATACTATGTTGGATTTTCGATATCTTTTCTAGTTTACGAGATCTAAACGAGACGGACGGACAGACCACACAAAACTAGTAGCGTCTTTTCCCTTTTCGGGGCCGCTAAAAAAAAGAAAAAAGTTGAGATAAAAAAAGAAAAATGTTGCTTTAAAATACGAAAATCGAGATATTTTTGGAAAATGCCTGACATGTAGACTGCGTTCTTTTGAGGAAAAACCAAAATAAAATATAAAGGTTACGCCTTCCTCATTTAAGCTCGCCAAAAGAAGATCGTCTTTAGATGCGGTTGTCTGCCATGCGGGATAAGTGTCCGATCCAGGGCAGCTGTCGAATGGTAATTAGTGCTTCTATAACATTCACACCGGCCTCCAGCAGAACACAGTTATTTAATAATAATAGTTTTATTTATAAAGCGCTGTAAACAAACAAAATGTAGGCTCAAGGCGCTGTAATAACATTACAAACACAAACACTGCAGCTAAAATAACAATTAATCAAAAAAGTTATAAACTGATAGGTTTTAATGTTCTTCTTAAAAGTGGTGTAGCATGTTGTCTGTCTGAGATCAATGGGGAGTGAGTTCCAAACCTTAGGTCCGAGCATTGAAAAAGCCCGCAGACCGTAGCTTTTGAGGGAGAAATATGGCACCACTAAAAGCGTTGAGTCTATTGAGCGCAGGGCTCTCTGGAGGACATACGGAGTTATCAGTTTGCTAAGGTATAAGGGCATCTCATTGTTATATATATATATACTGATGACAAAGTGTGGCGACCTTGTAATCGATTCTCGCTTTCACGGGAAGCCAATGGAGCGTGCGCAAGAGCGTAGTGGCAGAATCTCGTCTTGTTTTTCTAAGGACTATTCATGCGGCATTGTTCTGAATACGTTGCAGCTTGGCTACTTTGTCATCGGGTATACCTGCTAGCATGGCGTTGCAGTAGTCAAGACGGGAGAGTATGAATGCCATAGCTAGTGTTTTTGTTGACTCCGTTGTTAAACGGTCGTATCTGGCCTAATCTGCGCAGATGCAGATAAAGACGCTTGCAGAGCTGACTTATGTGTGGGTCGAAAGATAGTGTTGAGTCGAAGAAAACTCCAAGATTCCGTACTACATGAACATAAGGAACCTGGCAGTTCGTGATAAAAAGAGAATATGTTCTCTCAACTTTTGAGACGTTGTTCCGAGTGCCAATCTTAATGTTATGAAAATTGTATTCTGTATCGGTTATCGTTCTTGTGTTTACATGTGCTTGTAACTCGTCCGTAAGAATGTGTTCACGAAATGTGTGTTGTGTAGTCATTCAGTGTATTAAAGCCATAATATACAGACATGGTTTTTAGACTATCTTTATGTTCATAATAATTTAATACACTGAATCCAAAACTGTGAAGTTGTAAGAATTTCGAAATGGATAGGATATTTCGGCCAGAGAAGTTTGACATCGAGCCCACAGCACCTCAAGCAGCAGAGCATTGGCAGCACTGGTATGAAACTTTTAAAAATTTTATATCAGTAGTATCAGTAGATAATCTTGATACTAAGAAACTACTGATAAACTATATCTCTCCTGCTGTATATCAAATGAAACTTGATAAAGAGACATTTGATGAAGCAATCCAGACTCTAAATGGCATCTACATTCAACCAAAGAATGAGGTGTTTGCTAGGCACAGGTTAGCTACTTGCAAACAAGAGCAAAGTCAAACTATAGACACCTACATGCAGAAATTAAGAATTCTATCCAAAGATTGCAACTTCAGGGCGGTGACTGCTGAACAACACAGAGAAGAGGCTGAGATTCGTTTATCAATGGACTAGTGTCCAACAGCATTCGAAAACGTCTACTTGAAAAGACTGTTTTGAGTTTAAAGGACGCCTTGGAGGAGGCTCGCTTACTAGAACATGCTTATCAGCACTCATTACAGTATGAATCATCACTGCCGGAAACGAATTGCGCGGCAACTACTCCCACCAATTCTTCGGCCTCACCCTTGCCAAATGTAACGATTCCTCAAAATACATTATCTAGCAAGTGCTACTTTTGCGGCAGGGTTAAACATCCCCGCTCTCAATGCCCTGCAAGGGAAGCCACATGCAACCAGTGCTCCAAAAAGGGCTATTTTCAGAAAGTTTGCAAATCTAGGTCTTCAACAGTTTTGGCTATCGCTACTGTACAGCCTATGAATCTAAACAAGTCTACAATACCTATTTGCATCAACAATGTGCTATTGAAGGCCCTAGTAGACACTGGGAGCTGTGAAAGCTATAATTCGACGCACATCGCTAAGAAGCACAAATGGCAGACATGTTCCTCAGGCAACAGAATCTTCATGGCTTCCACCCATCTATCTCGAATCACTCAAGGACATATCTACGCTAACATACGTCTCAAAAATGAACGATACGAGGGAGTTAGACTTTCTCTACTAGACAATTTATGCTCTGACGTAATTCTTGAACCAAAACTTGTTTATTCCTTTCGATGGTCAGAAACCATCGTTGTGCCTGAATACTCTCTAGCCAGCGAAGGTAGAAGCTCCTAGCTTATTTAGTAATCTGTCACCAAACTGTACCCCAGTGGCTACAAGGTCTCGCAGATACTCAATTCCAGATAGGAAGTTTATAGAGAAGGAAATTCAACAACTAATAAAGGATGAAATTATTGAACCATCTAAATCTCGTGCACAAGTCCTAGTCACAACAAATGACAGACATAAGAAAAGAATGGTTATAGACTACAGCCAAACCATCAACCGCTCAACTAGACGCCTACCCTATGCCCAAAATGGATGAACTAGCAGAAAAGATTTCCCAGTACTCTGTATATAGCACTTTAGACCTGAAAAGTGCATACCATCAGATTCCTATAAAAGTAGAGGAAAGGCCGTTCACAGCCTTCGAAGCATGTGGGAAACTGTATCAATTCCGTCGGATTCCGTTTGGCGTTACGAATGGAGTCGCCTGTTTTCAGCGTACTATTGACAAAATCATCGAAGACGAACGACTCACTGACACTTTTGCTTATGTGGACAATGTGACCATCTGAATCACACGACCGAAACCTACAGCGATTTCTCGATAGTGCTCAAAAGTATGGAATCACTTTTAATGAAACAAAAAGTGAAATTAGCACTGCTAAAGTGAGACTGTTAGGATACGAGATTTCCAGAGGACAACTTAAGATTTCGCGCTCTAAGGGAATTACCGTACCAGTGAACATGCGGGAACAGAAACGAGTAGTGGGTCTTCTGGCTTACTACTCACACTGGATACCTAACTTTTCAACAAAAATTAGCCTGTTAACAAGAAATCAACAATTTCCTGTCTCTGAAGAAGTCAAAAGAACATTTAAAGTTTGAAAAATGAGCTTGAAAAGCTGCCATATATACTATTGATCCGAATCGCCCTTTAACCGTTGAGATGGATGCTTCTGAAATAGCCATTGCAGCTTCCCTCAACCAAGATGGTCGGCCCGTTGCCATCATCTCTCGCTCATTAACAAAAAATGAAAGAAAACATTCTTCAGTTGAGAAAGAAGCATATGCCATTGTTGAGTCGTTGAGGAAATGGAAACATTTCTTAGTTGGTAAAGCGTTCACACTTGTTACGGATCAGCGATCTGTCTCTTTCATGTATAACAGGTCAAACAAAGGAAAAATTAAAAATGAAAAAATCCAGAGGTGGAAACTAGAACTCTCGTGTTTCCACTATGGCGTCATCTATCGCCCTGGCAAGCAGAACACTGTAGCTGATACGTTTACCAGATACTATCTATCTGCCATCACTCGCAATGACCTTAAATTGCTGCATACTAGTCTTTGCCACCCGGGCGTTACTCGACTATTGCACTACGTAAGGACTAAAAATCTTCCATTCTCCTGTGATGACGTCAGAACTGTGATAGAACAATGTCAAACTTGTGCAGAACTAAAGCCCCGTTTTTTTTCGACAGCCTACCGGAGAACTGATTAAAGCAACTCAACCTTTTGAGAGAATTAGTATGGATTTCAAGGGACCTCTCCCTACTGTTTCAAGAAATAGATATCTACTTACCATCATAGATGAATTCTCTAGATTTCCATTTGCATTTGCATGTCCCGATATGTCTTCCTCTACGGTCGTTAAATGTCTCAATGAACTATTTCCAGCGTACGTCCACACTGACAGGGGAACTTCGTTTATGTCTACAGAGGTGCAGCATTTCCTCCACGAGAGAGGAATTGCAACCAGTAGAACGACCCCTTACAGCCCGAGAGGGAACGGACAAATAGAGAAACTTAACCGGACTTTATGGAAAGCCATCACCTTGGCTCTACATTCTAAGGAATTGGACATAGCCAAATGGGAACTAGTACTAAATGATGCTCTGCAATCCATCCGGTCATTACTATGCACTGCAACTAACAGGACACCACATGAACGACTTCTTGGGTTCAACCGAAGAAGTGGTTCCGGGACATCCTTGCCAACATGGTTGACCAGTCCTGGTCCTGTCCTGCTGAAGAAGAACGTTAGATCATCTAAATACGATCCCATAACAGAGGAAGTTGATTTGGTAACATGCAACGCTGTTATCCGAACACCAAACGGCCGAGAGGAAACTGCCTCATTACGAGTGTTAGCCCCTAGGGAGGAACAAAAAGTTATAGAAAATGAGAATCAGAGTAGAACAGAACTTGATATTGGCTGCCCCGTCCTAAGCTCACCTCCCAGAAATCAACCGACAGATTCTATCATGCCTAAAGAAACCACTAGCACCACCGAAGACATAGCCAGACCGTCCGAAACTCAAGAAGATAAAACGTAAAATTATATTCTGCATCGGTTATCGTTCTTATGTTTACATGTGCTTGTAACTCGTCCGTAAGAATGTGTTAACGAAATGTGTGTTGTGTAGTCATTCAGTGTATTAAAGCCATACTATACAGACATGGTTTTTGGACTCTCTTATCTTTATGTTCTTAACAATTATGTATGCCAGCGTATGCTCATTATGGACTTTATGGAGCGAAGGCACCTTTGATGGAAGCGTAATAGAAGCTTAAAACCAGAGAGCGGACAGTTCGGCGAAGCTAGGAACGCTTGTAGACCCAACTGAGTGTGACCTGAGGAGCCGCAAACATACGACAGGATTTGTGAATGTCCAAGGGTTACGATAGCTGGGACCAATGTAACACGGGGCGGGAAGTCTGGAAAGTTCTCAAACGTCCAAACAGGAAGGAGGAATGGTTTCAGCAAGAAAGAAAGGATCAGGCAATTCTGAAACGATTTCACACGGAGCGCTGTCCGATAGGAGCGTACTTCGCTAGGATCCGAGAGTATCACGATCCCAGATGTTGGCACTTTCACACGGAAGGCGAGACAGTAAAACACATCCTCAACAACTGCAGGGTGCTCAGAAACACAATCAAAGATACGACTAGTCTTGAAACAGATGGAACTGGTACATGCCTGAGTTTTGCCAAATCAATATTTCACGGTTACATTTATTTTTTTAAATTTTTGGTTTAATAAAAAAAATTTCAAATATTGTATCAGTTTATATAAATTCTAATTATTCCGTTATCCTTTGAAAGAAATAAAAAAAAAAGTATATAAAAATTTTAAAATTCATACATAAGAAGCTATTTTGGAAACTTTTAATAAGAAAAAATGTGCGAGCTATTCCCAAGGGTTTTTCCATAATCGCCTACATATTTCTGACCTTGAATTTTCGCGGGTTGTCTGTAATATTTGCTTCGAATGACGCTTACAGAAGCAAATCAGTCAAAATATTTTTTTTTCTTTGTATCTACTTACTATATATAAATACTGTTGTTTAGTCAATACCCAGCCATGTAAGTAAGCCTATATATAGTAATTAAAAACTCAGTGTTAAAAACATTTTCACTTTTATGTAAAATGGCTGTTAGTTAAGCTTAGAATAGTCCTGGGTCATCATTAAGTTGTAGGCTACTTGCTGTTTAGAGCAACAAACCAACGACCGACCAACAACAAAGGGGGGGGGGGGGGAGAATGTTTATTTTAATTGTAGTTATTAATCCATGTCTGAATGTTACCAATGTTTACAAATTAAAATATCTTAAGTCGTTTCATGTTTTAATAAAACCTTGTCAAATGTAGACCGTTTTCGTGAGAGGCGTATGCAACAATATGGGTTGTAACTTTTTGAAGAAAATATTTCAAAACGTCTCCGTTAGTGTGATTCTTCTGTACTTTCTTCCGACTATTGCAATTCACTATAGTGATGATTTTTGTGTGAAAAAAGTTCCGCGACAGAGACATCTTTCTTAGCACGAAGATGATCTTAAAAAAGATCACGCCTATTATAGGCGTCAGTGCGCTATAGAATGTCCCTCGAATAATACAATTGACCAGGGCTGCTTCTTTATTACTAATGTTTTAAAACTAGGATGAATAGTGCTGTCTAAAAGAAAACTCATTAATATTGGTCTTTTTATATTCTATCTTCTTATTACGAGAAAAAGGTTTAAACGCTAGGAGAAGGAATTTCTGAAGCTGAAAACGCCAGAATACGCTCAGCGCCGGGCCCGTGCCCGATGTCAGACCCCTTGCCGAATGTTCAAATCTATCTCCAGAAAGAACTTCATACAACGCTTAAAAATCATGTAGGCAACACTATTTCCATTTACATCGCTCCTCCAGGTCCTCAGCTTCTAAGGGGGACTCGAACGAAAATTTTGTTATGTAGGGGTCGCCTCCCGAAAATATTTGAGAAACACTGCCTTCATGTGTTTTATTTCAAGTCATTGTATAATTGAATTGTACTTAGGATTATTTATTTTATATCAATTCAAGAAAAATACTCAGCGTTGAGTTGCTTCATTTTTTCCTAGTGATGTGTTGGATAAATTTGTAGGCACTCCAAATCTGCGTATTTCAGATGGTTGAGCAGACAATGCACATCTCTCCAAAATACAATCATGATAATCATTATCAAAGTTTACGTCCATGGCTTTTGTGTTTTGAGTCTCTTTATTCTTTGATGGTCCATGTCGGTTGTTTTAGGAATAAATAAAATGGACATTACAGGTTCAAAAAATGATTAGGGTCACATTAGTTCTGAAAAGACACGAGTCTAATGCAGAAAGAAACATTTTTAAAAATTATCTTCAAAAGAAAACTACAATAGATGCAACGCATTAAAGAATGCATGATTTTGAAAAGCAGCCAGAGCAATCCTTCATAGAACGAATTATTATCGGCAATATTTTTTTAAAGGATTCACAAATAGTTTATTTACACACACACACAAAAGGGTGTTTTGTATCAATTAATACAAGCAATTTAAAAATTTGAGTGAAACAGAAAATAAAATCCTTGAAATTGTATAAGCACACAAAAACTTTCACAAAACATTAGATTGTACACCAGAAATGTCTCATACCGAACTAATCACTACTATTACTGCTTCTGATTCTTATATATCTCATGTTTCTATACGTGAACATTTTCTGGGGTTTCGGCCAATTACTGATACAACTGCAGGACTTTGTAACGTCGTAATAGAAAAAGAATGCAAAGTTAAAATTGGAACTTTAACATCTAAGAGGACACTAGGTGATATGACAATGGTGCGAAAGGGGAAGAAAAGGAAGGATCTACAAAAATGAGTTTAAATTAACAGGTGGCGCTTTTGTCCAGTTCAATCGTAATACATTTCTTTTTTGTGGAAAAAAAAAGGGGAAGGCGGCAATTTTAAATTTCGCACGCAGGCGTCCACAACCCTCGCGGCGGCCCTGCTGCCAGATACCTGGACCGTGATATAGGGATTAATCTCAGCACGGAGACTTTAGTGCATGGAGGCTTACAAAAAGCCTTCGATAAAGCACCAAGGTATCAGAGCGATACAAAGATGTGGTGAGAACCACTGTTTTATAAACGTTAAGACCTATCCCTCCATACTTTCAGTTTGAGGCAACCAAAAGCGCTGTAGACAAATGCGAGACGATTGTCTATTTCTCTGGACAGTGACACATTGTTGGACACTGTGCTGTCCACGTAGGTAGAGTGGTCAACAACATCATCACATTCAAATTGATTTGTGGATTGGGATAGTTACGATTGAGGACTTCTAAAGAAAGACCTCTGTTGTTGTTTTTTTAAGTTGATGGACAGACCAAACGAGGCAGCAGTCTCAGCAAAGTCATGGACGGCAAGTTAAAGTGCCTGTTCGGCGTGTGCAAGAAGGACACCATTGCCCGCATTTTGCAGTTCATTATATATCTTCTCTTTCATTTTTGTTCGGAGCTGATATTCTGAATGGGTGAATTTTGTGGGGCATCCGACAGAATCCTCCATAAGCCATCGCGACTCACTGTCAAATGCTTTACTGAGATCGAAGAATGCACCGTACAAGTCCAAGTTCTACTCTGCATTTTCCCTGCATTGGATGCAAGACAAAAATCATGACCACTGTGCCTCTACCAGACCGGAAACCACTGACTTTCAGGAAGCATATTGCCTTTTATGGAGTTCGTCAATCAGCGAAGGAGCATTCTGGCAAGGAGTTTTCCCGCAGAAACAATATTAATCGATGCATTTATTATTTGCATTTATTTAACATTTATATGTTACAGTCTGAAATAGGAACGGTTCAGATATACATTGCAATGAATATAACCTGCATAGAGTATCTAATTATACAAAATCTTCCTCTTGTTATAAAAATAGCATTTCAATCTATATTATAAGCGCAATGGGCCCTGATTGATTTTTTATTTATTGACCGACAGTCATATCACCAATTCTCCCACTTGCCGTGTACGAAAAAAATATGAAAAAATTTAACCAGTTTCTACTTTCTGTGTGCCCATGACAACTAAGCACATTTCACGATCGAGGCGGTTAAATTTACCAAAAATGATTACATGTATTTATTCCCGATTTCGACCAAACTTTTTTTTTCTTTTTGTAAATCCGACATTTTTAAAAATTACAAGATTACACTTCCGATTACTTTTTGTGCGTAATTTACACACAGTCGAGACGCAAGACATAAATTTGGTGTGGGCGAGGTATATTTTGACTAAAAAATATGGATATTATAAAGTAATAAAAACACTTGTTGCTGTATATTTTTATTTATAAAAAATTCGTTAAGGAAAAAATATACTGAATAGAAATTGTCTGCTTTTAGTCTTGCAGGATTCATTGATAACAGTATCGTTGTCAATCTTGGAAGCTTTATTTGCTTCAATTGATAACACTCCCAAAGCAGAAAGTTTTTTCTAAATCATATCATATCAACAGTTTCAATTTGAAAATCTCCATTTAGCAGAGCTTACACATGTGTTATTGCTTGCATATTAGTTTAAATATTTTATTAAATTAAAATTATTATCTGTTATATATTGGAGAAGGTGCTTAACATTTTGAATAAAATCGTGTAAATTAAGGACTCCAGTTTAATAATTCTTCATATAATTCTTAAGGATTGAAGTCATTTTCTGAGCTTCTCAGCCAATCGCAGGTTTGTGTAAATTTTGACTGTTCATTAATATTTCATCTTTTGGAATACTTTTTTTCTTAAATCATGGAGAAAGCCAAAAAGTTCAAAATGATGATTTAAGCTAAGTACACAAATCTCGAATCCATATTGTTTATTATAGAATCAATCATAGTATTGAAAAATTCTATTTCCTAATGGCTTTAATGGCAATGTAATGGCTCATCACAGCCGTCATCTTGGTTACTCTTTTAAAAGTGTTTTTCCAGGTCATATTTTGACATGCTTCAAAGAAGCATTTTTCAAATCCAGTTTCTCTATATGGTTGCAAGCAATCACGAAATGTGTACAAATTCACAAGAGAGAGATGCTTAATTTTATTTTTTCAAATAGTCATAATTTGTTATTAATATTGACACATTCTAAAGTGACAATTTCTTGTTAAATTGAATCGCAATCACAGAATGTTTCTGATAGCTCCCGCTGCTGAAATCTTAACTAACGTGGCCCCTTTAAATTTATGGAGGGAGAAGGCGGTACTCACGGCTTATGAGCGTTATAAAAGGGGCGACTCTAGACTACCCACCACAATATTAGTAAACCAGTGGAGAGAGAGGAACTGTATTGAAATGCGGCCAATTTGTCTAATACAGCTGGGCTCTCCACTGACAGAGTTCCCATTAGAAGGATTAGTCCTTGCCCTCCGTGGAGGAGAATGCCAACCCCACAAATTAACCTGTCCCTTATAGGGCAGGAGGGAGCCACCATGAGGCGATTAACACCTGCCATACTCCAAAATTTGGCATCAGCTACATTAAAGTCCTACCCATCAGATGCTATTTTTTGTTATACCAATGGGTCGGTACTGAGGGACCCCGATAGATCTCGATATGGGGCCCGTATAGTCTACCCAGACCGACCAGAACCATATCGGCTCTCAGGTCCATGCGGCTTCACTGCATGTTCCATGGACGCTGAATAATAACAGGGATAACTCGGGCATTCGAGGCTATTAGAGCCCGAATGACCCAAAATAAAACTAGTGCAACTACTGTAGTGCTAATCACCGACTCTCGCTCCAGTCTCCTAAGGGTGTCGGCGGGGGAGGGTCCCCGTAATAGAAGAGGCAGTCGGCGCCGCAGATAACATCCACTGAGCCATTGGAGTTGTCGTTTTCATGCAGTGGGCGCCCTCACATTGCGGCGTTAGAGGCAATGAAATGGCAGACACCCTTGCTCGAGAGGGAGTTTTAGAAGCCACACACCTTGAAGCACCAAGCACGTTTTTACAAGCAACGGCAGAAATCCGAGGGGGACGTGTCTGAGCAGTCACTTGACTTGTTCGGTAGCTACGAGGCATTACGCCGAGCGGCCCAGTTTCTTGCCAGAGCTCTACGGGAGAATTGAGTCCTTCCTGCTCTGATTTTTCAATAGGAGTTCATCTCAGGTAGCCCCCGTTTGATTTTTTTAGCTTTCAATGCATTCAACAACATAATCAAATTACATCACTACGGCCTTCACAGTATTGATTCTGTTTTCCTACCTTTAGTCTGTTAAAGACTTCATAGTAAGCTTCAATCTTACTTTTATTAACTTCCAGCGTTTTCTTGAATTTGAAAATAGCAACAAAAAAAAATAATTAAAAAATCTGAAGAAAACAAAAAAAAATTTTTTTGCTGCCACAGAAGGTTTAGCTACGTTTACCAATAGTAGGTTCCAGTATTTAGATTTCCAAATCGAGTCTGAACTTCACTATCAACGCTAACCCTATTTGCAGTATTTTCATATCCTTGGCCACGACAATTTTGATTTAATCCTTTTTTTTTTTAGCTCTCCCAGTATTTATTAATAAATATTCTTCAGTGGTGTCAGTGACAGCAAGAAATCCGATACAATTCTCTTCTATCGTACCAGTTAATGTATTACACAATATTTGAAGATAACTGACTCTATAGTGACTCTACTACAATCTCTGGTGCAGTCAAGAAAACAAGTCATAATATTTAGCCTCTTGTACCCTACGAATCACTTCATCTGTAATGTAACTATTCTGGACATCAATTTTGAATGTCATGACTTAGATAATGGTCAAGGAAAATAAACCAACACTAGTCAATAATCTGGGCGCATTCATTGCCTTTTGGAGACAGATTGGGCCATATCCATGTATTCAAATGAGTTGGCTGGCCAACAGATTTTATTACATACCAAAGCGTTCATAGCACGAACGGTGCGTTTTGACTGACTTTCTAGCAGTTGTGAATCTTGAAAGTAAACAGACATGACAAATAGCCAGCAATGACAGGGGGAATTCTCAAGAGAACAGATAGCATGTCCATGTGTTCTTATGCACATTTCGCTAGTGTAAATGAAAACAATGGTTCCACAATGTTTATTATTTTATTGTGAATTTTTGTGTGTGCCGTTCACAGTAAAGACCGCGAGGCCCCTAGTAGCGTGATTCTAATACACAGGCTAGCGCAGTCAGTAGTATCAGACATTAGGCCAGTGGTTCAGATCTCTAATCGCGCGATAACTTTTTTTCATTTGTATATATTTTTAGCGACCCCCGAAAGGGAAAAGACGCTATTAGTTTTATGTGGTCTGTCTGTCCATTCGTCAGTCCGTCCCGTTTAGATCCCGTTCATCAGCATTCTCAGCCCCAGGAGACAAAGACATATTACTTAATGTGAACCAAGTAGACAACATAGGAGATATAGAAGTACAAGAAAAGGGAATCCAAAAACTATTAGCCAACATCAAACATAATAAAGCATCTGGACCTGATGGTATTCCAGCTAGATTACTCAAAGAACTAAGCAATGAGCTAGCACCAGTGTTCAAAATACTTTTTCAGGCATCTCTTAACCAGGGCAGAGTACCAAGAGACCGGAAAGAAGTTAATGTCAACCCCCCCCCCCCAAACTATTTAAAAAATAAGAAAAATCTGACCCAGGAAACTACAGACCAGTATCACTTACCAGCATTACATGTAAAGTCCTAGAACACAAAACATGTAGCAACATCATAAACCACATAATGTCATACCTCCGTAAAAACAACAACATAAAGGAAATATTAATCATGTGAAACACAACTAATAGGACTAATTGATGATTTCTCAAAAGGTTTAGATAATAGTGAGCAAATAAATGCTTTCTTACTAGATTTTTCCAAGGCTTTTGACAAAGTTCGCCAACAACGTTTGCTTACAAAATTAAAATATTTTGGTATTGATGGCCCATTGCATCAGTGGATCAAAGATTTTCTGATAGGGAGAGAACAAACTGTTATAATAAATGGCTCTACATCAACACCAATAACAGTAAACTCAGGTGTAACTCAAGAAACAAGGTTCACTACTATTTTTAATAACATAACATAAATGATTTACCCAGCGGTCCAACAAACCAAAGGATAGATTAAAGTGAATATGAAGTTAGATGTGAACGTGGCCTAACTGATGTCTTATAATGAATTTCTAATTGATGTAATTGTTTTGTAAAGGGTCAATCTCTTATTCAAATCCTCAAAAAAAGAAAAAAACATTTCCGTAAAAAAAAAATTCCTTTAGTTAAGTGTTTTATAACTATTACTCAACGATGCAGTTCACGCGATAATATGAAAAACTACTTATTCATTGTTGTTTTAAATTTTGTCCAACTTATATGTATAATAAATAGATTTTTTCTCATAAAAAAGTAAACATTTATTTTTAGGTAAATGTAGTAGGCCTAATTAGTAGAACAGAACTTACATAACTTAGCAATACAATTATAAAAAAAAATTGTCAAAAAAATCTAAAACCGTTTGTATAAATGTGGTATATAAGTGCCTTATGGTAATTGCTACTAAATAACCTCTGGTATTTGTTTCAATTAATAGTGAATAGTTGTAAATATGGTGTATTTTTTAATGAAAAAACTGCTTGCATAATTGATTTTAAAAATTAGATTTTTCGCTTTCAGAAAAGAAAAAAGAAGCCTTTTATCAGAACTTTGAATGGGCTAAAATACTATGATGTCGGATTTTCAATATCTTTTCTAGTTTACGAGATCTAAACGAAACGGACGGACAGACCTTTCACACAAAACTAATAGCGTCTTTTCCCCTTTCGGGGGCCACTAAAAAACAAATCTAAAACATGTAGCTCATCTTTAAAATGTCGTGGAATAGCCAAAGAACTGTATCATTCCTATCACAATTTCTCTTACTAAGAAGAGCGAAAAAAAAAACAGTTAACTTAAGGAGTGGAAAGTGCTGATATTGAAGTTTGAGAGACTTTCGAGGCACTTGAAGTTGAGCAAATAGGATCATCTTCGTGTTCAGATGGACGTTATGTACCTGACCTAATTGTTTATCTAAACAGTGTCAACTAGACGATGGTACTGTTCAGACGTCAGAAAGCAGACGCTAGCGACCTGAGTCAGATTAGGGAAGACGCAATGAGCTGCCTTCATTAAAAGAGCTTTTTGAATTTTGTTGCAGACGCCTTTCACGAAAACATCTTATCTTATCTTATATAATACAGACGTTACTTCAAAAAAGAAGATGATTATGTCCTACGCGTCATGCATTTAGTCATGCATATTAACCAATGACTTAAATTCTGCCAAGTCACTGGTTTTTCTGGCTAGCTCAGGCAACCCATTCCATGCTCTAATAGCACTAGGGAAGAAGGAGTATTTGTACAAATTTGTCCTAGCATATGGGACGAGGAATGTGCCTTTATTTTTGTGTCTTTCAGAGTATTTTATTAAATTTTGTTTTTGTATTTGAAGATTATGGTTCAGTGTTTTATGTATAATTGCTACTTTACTTTTGAGTCTTCTGTCCTGAAGGCTTTCTAAATTTAGTGATTTTACTAATGGTGTTACCCTAGTCAAATGTGAATATTCGTTTGTTATGAATCTCACTGCTCTATTTTGTGTTTGTTCCAGTTTCTTAATGTTTTCTTGAGTTGAGGGGTCCCACACGGTGGATGCATATTCTATTATTGGCCTAACCAAGGTTAAATAACATTTTAGTTTTATGTTCTTATTTGATTTATAGAAATTTCTTTTAATAAACCCTAATGCTTTGTTGGATTTTTTTATAGTTTCATCAATATGTGGATTCCATGACAGTTTTTCATTTATTATAACACCTAGGTATTTTGCGTTTTTAGTCTGTGTTACTGGTTTGCCATGAATAAGATAAGTGGAATTAATTTGTTTTAGTTTTTTTGTTACTCTTAACAACTGACATTTTTCTGGGTGGAAAGACATGCTCCAATTTGATTCCATTTCTGTAATTCATCTAATTCTCTTTGTAAAATATCTGTGTCTTGTTTTGTTTTTATTGTTCTATATATTATGCAATCGTCTGCAAATAATCTGACTTTTGTTCCTGAACTAATGCAATTTGGTAAATCATTTATGTAAATTAAAAATAGTAGTGGACCCAAGACTGTTCCTTGAGGTACACCTGAGTTTACTGTTATTGGTGTTGATTTAGAGCCATTTATTATTACAGTTTGTTCTCTCCCTATCAGAAAATCTTTAATCCACTGATCTTATATAATACAGACGTTACTTCAAAAAAGAAGAAGATCTAAATATATAGTGTGTTTTTTTAAATTGATAATAATGTAGTTTCTATTTCTATGATGCTCATATATAGATCTAGATTTATAACTACAATAAAAATATTTTACTGTCATAAATAAAAATAAAAAAGACCTACTTTGCGCCCATTTGTGAGCAGGTCGCGACCCTTATAAGTACGTCGTTCCACACTATGGGAGCGCTCACTATTGTTTGAGAAAAGCTGGCCTAAAATTTTGAAACAACACAAAAAATGGAGAACCTACATTATTCGAAACTGCAAACAAAAAAGATTTGTATACCTAAACCTAGGAATAAAATTTAAACATTAGCTCTCGCTCTCTCTTCAATCATTTCCCTGAACTGTCATAACTGTCCTCCTTTCTTCGTGAAAGCGTCTGTAATTCAAAACAGTTTCATTTCCCTAATTGTTTTGATTTTTTAAAGGAACTTAAGAGAGCTCTACTCTACTAAATCATCTAACGTCATTACCGAGATTTTAACATCTGCTTAGGCTACTTTCCTTAAAAAAGTATGGTAATTATATTTAAATTAAAGGCTCCTCTTACATCTTACGTGTCTATAAGTATTGCGAGGCCCTTGACAAAATGTCAGTTTCTCATTGAACTATAAAAAGAAGCTCCAATAATTTAAATTAGGCCTACTAAATGAGACGTTACCTGAATACCGTCTGACGTCGGGCCATTTTAATATTCGACACTCGAGTTGCAAGCCTCAAGAAGAAAAAGGGAAAAATGGAATTATACAATAAACCAATTTTTATTCGAAATCCGTGAATCTTGTATTTACATTAATTCATGAGAAGTTTATCCTAAACTACGTTTAAATATCCGGCTGCATAGTTGAGACGCCAAGTCGAAGAACTGAATCTAGAATTTTAGATGTTTGTCTAAGAGACGATACGATTACGTAGCATCGGTTTCGCACGATTCATCTCTGAAAAAGTTTGTCCCACTAAAAGTGCTTGCAATTATTGGGAGCAGATGAAGAAAACTGCTCAGAACCAAGTTCGGTGGAGAGTTTGCGGCCCAATGCTCCCATGGGAGTGCACAGGATGAAGTCAGTAAGTCAATTATTGTCATCATCCATAACACTTGTTTTCGGAGATTTCGAAAAGTTTATGCAAGAAACACGGAGTAGAAATCAATTGTCTGCATCACTTGAAACTTACAAAGCAAGGATGTCTAGTTTGTAAGTCTATCAGTTTCAGTTGTAGCTCTGCCTGGGCGATTGGCTGCAGATGGATTTTAGAAACGACGATTATTGTTCAATCTGAGCACGATCATTATCACATGGTTCATAGATTTTGTTGGTGAATAATTCAACGACACCACAGAGGCTCGGTTCCATTTGACCTCTAAAAACTACTGCTGTCAACGATAGTCTTAGCACCATAAGTAGTCCCACTAATTTCTCCAAGGGAAAAAGATTCTCTGTGATGGTTGAAACTTTTGTGTCACTGTTTCGCTACTGGCGATCACATCCATGTTCCAAATAGCTACTACTTTTCTGATTTTAAAACTGTTTTTTTATCGCGAATAAATACCAAAATTGTGAATGGTAGGCCCTATCAGATATGTCAGTAGACTCGTCAGTGGCAACAGGAAATAGACATACATCTGTCACGTATTACAAATTGAATTCTACTTTTAAATGGCTTGCCTAGGGGAACGTGACAATAGAAAAAGGTAGTTGTGTCACTTATCTTAAGTCTGAATTTAATCAAAGACTTACAATGAATAACAAAAAAAAAAATGACACAAGAAATCGGAAGGTAAAATATCAACTTAAGGTTTAATAAAATATAACTCGAATAGTACTTTTAACTGAATCACATCAAGCAAGAAAAAAAAAAAAACATTTACTCAATACAAAATGGAAGGGTTGACCAAAACCCTTTTACAAAAATGGCATGTAAAAATATTACAATACCAGAGTTTGAAAATATAATTACAAATACAAGCAAGGCCTTGAAAAAAAGAAAAATCTTAACTTACACGATCAATTGGTATACCACGCACGGGTCACGCAATGTCTCCGCTATTCTGTCTCACGGCTGTCTCCGTATGTCTGTCTGTCAACGTTACACGGGCGGTCTTTATATAATATACCGCGCGTCGATATCAAGACAAATCTAGTAATTTCTAGAACAGAATAAGTCATCAACACCCAGATCTAGAACGCTCTTCAAAGAGACAGAAAAAAAAAAAAACCACCCTCCTTTCAACCAGAGGTACACACATAGGTCAAGGACCGGTCACTGTCTGTGTGGCTTGACTCACCGTGAAAAATAAAATTAAAAAAAACTTATTACACAAGGGGCAGACAACCTACAGGTCAAAAAAAAAAATAGTATCTAGGTAACAATGCCTAGATACGTAACACATCCGACTAATTTTCTTCTCTTTTAGGTAAATATTCTCATCAATCCTCCACTCTAGGTGTAGTCTAACTATAGCGTCTCAAACCAAGAATGTCGCCTTATTTATTTATTAAAGAGAGTCACACTTTCTTTAAAAAACAAATATGTTGACTTAGTATCGTTACCAATCCATTACGCTACGTAGGGAAAGATATTTTTTAAACTTTTTTGTTTGGACAATGGATTTTCTACACTTTGTGCCGACGTTTCGGCGGGCCGGATAGAACCACGTCGCGGGCTGGATGTGGCCAGCGGGCCGTATTTTGGGCATCACCTCAGTAGACCTATCCCCGACACACATATACTATAGGTATTGCTTTGTTTTGTTTCTTGCAGCATTTATTTGAACGCTGTCTTTAACTCTTAGATACACACTCAAAATACCACCGACTGATTCATAAAGGTAGAAGGATCGAGAACTCAGCAACTGAGTTTCCTTTACCTCTTATGTGCTTGCATAGAAATGGTTCATTCTGTTAAAATTTGCCGAAATCTATATATAAATCATAATTACAAATGTTGTATAACATAAAATAGACTTCCGTATTTTATTTTAAATTTAAAGCATTTATTTTCTTTTTTTTTCTCCATAAAATAGGAAATAGTTGAGTGGATACGTGTGTAAAAAAAATGAAATTAGTAAAAATTTGGTTCGTAACTCGCCACTGTGGACATTTTAAACGAACAAAACCAAATTGATTTTTTTTTTTGTTTCTCGAAAACACCTACTAACTTTTAGGGTCTATTCAAAGTGTGCGTTAGTGTGTATGATTTTGAGGATGATTTTTTTTTGTTTATTACGGTTTTGGGGGTGGGGACAAATATCAAAATAAAGCCTTTTAAACATTTGGATATTGAATTGAGACTCGAGATTCGTTTAAGTTTTACTTTTTGTTGAGGAGGTTGATAAACATGTATTGAGAGAGAGAGATAGAGAGAAGGAGAGAGAGAAGGAGAGATATAGAGAGATAAAGACAGGGAGAGAAATATAGGAGCGTTCCAATTCAAGTCAAAATGAGATAGTATTATGATGCGCAGGGTAGAGAGAGAGAGAGAGAATTAAAGTAAGAAAATTTCTCCTTTCAGACCATGCGGTCTATAGTGCAAATGATGTAAAGGTCATCAGTTTTTGTGAACCACGGTCAACGAGGGTGTCATGTGACCAGCACAACGACCAACCGCCTTTACTTTTCTCCAACTAAAGTCATGTAACCATTAGAGAGAGGATGCCATTCAATTCAACAAAACAGATAGGCCTACTAGAATTCACAAGCTTCAAAGTATTGTTATAACCTTGCCATGCACACCGCCATCCAAGATAGTGCAGAAAGACGGTGCGCACTATCAGTGACCAGACAAGTCGGATGTTGACAAACGATTTCCGCCCAAGCAGAGAGAGCCAATATGGAGAGACTGTGCTCAAGGCAGATGCCCCTTTGTGTTTGTCATGTCTCCGTGTAAATAAACGTCTTTGTCCGCGTTGAGTTGCCTCCCTTCAGTTATTACATTGGTCTCAGAAGTGGAATCATAGGCGACTCAACGAGAAGAGGTAGGATTCAATCACAATGGCATCGTTGAAACAACTAGACCAGCTTTTAGTTAAAGAGCTAAGGCAGGAACTTCGATACAGACGGCTGAAGCTTGGTGGTAGCAAGGAGGTGCTTACAGCTCGTCTCCGGCAATCCCTAATTGATGAAGACGAAGATCCGAAGACCTACCTATTTGAAATTGAACCGGAGATTTATGAGCTTATTGGCAAGATAAATGAAGGTATTGATGCAATGTGTGAACATATTAACAGTATGCGGGGAAAAAGGTAGATAAAATGGTGTCTCAAGTAGACTCGTTGGTAAAGGAGCAGTTGCCTGTAGACTCGTTGGTAAAGAAGTTGCGTGGTCAAGACTGTGGCTGCACAAACAGTGGTGACGGAGACGCTGGGAATTGGAGCGCCGTCTGTGTCTGTGTTGTGGGCAAGTCTTGTGGTTGTGACTTTCAAGACGAGAAACGTGACAACGATTGCTGTGATGATCTCTGTGACGATCACACTTGCCGGGGATTATATTATCAATACTTGACAATTCAATGAAATGAAGAAAGAAACATCTCTCTGTATTTTCTTCAAACTTCTTTAATAACTTCTTCAACTTTCACATCAAATTAACTTCTTAATTCAATAACAACTTGACTTGATACTTCATAAACAAAACTTAAATGATACATGAAACTTCACTTAGTATAACTTCAACTTCAACTGCTAGAACTTTACTTAATGGACCCGCTAATATCATAAAACTTATTACTAATTGAGAACTAAGCGAGGACCAACGCTCTACAAGAACTACTACTATGCGAGGACCCCATCTGACTGACTTTCCCCTAATTTATACTTTCTTTGATCGTACGTTCCAGAATCCTGGAACCTTCTCCGATAATTATTTTAGTAACTTTGACCTTCTAGAAGCTGACGTGTGCTATTTTTTTTTTCTTAACCTCTTTCTTCGATTGGATATCTAAAATTAACTTGTTTACGCTGGACACTTGCACTGGTTTGAACTCGAGCTTCTAGAAACTGGTCGAAGTAGGTCACAGACTCGACTCGTGACAATCTCAACGGGATGTACCGAATCGAACGGAAAGAGACAAATGTAGAAACTGAAGACTGTTACGTGTCGTTTGTTCCTGTTGTACCTGTTACCTCGATGAGCCGGACGGAGCAAGACAACGTTGGGTCTGCGTTCAAGCAACTTAAAGACCTCTGCCTATCTGTCGGTGCTCACGAGGGAAATTCGAAGCTTGACAACTGCATCCAGAGGTTTAGCATGAACTGTAAGTGCGGCGCATCACACATAGAATTTAGATGCCAAGCAAACCACCAACAGGGCATATGTACTTCTACCATCATCATCGACATTGGCATGTTTGCAACGTGGCTTCATGTGAATCTGCAGTCTCCTTCAAAGGCGTCTGTCAGGAGGCTCTGCAGAAACAGCGTGCCCGAGCAACGGCTGTGTTGAGGAAAACAGGGCTTGACACTATCTCTTTGTGTGTCAAAAGGCCACGTCATCGTCTCAACAACAGCCTGATCAACTGGAGAAAGAGAAAGCGGCACCAGAGGAAAACAGTGCGGATGCCTTCGTGGGGAACACGCTCCCTGCCGCCTGTGACTCCCACGGATCGACCTCCACCTGAACTGTCAAACCTCTACTACATTGTTTCTTTTCGGGACGAAAAGTGCTAAGAAGGGGGCACTGTTATAACCTTGCCATGCACACCGCCATCCAAGATAGTGCAGAAAGACGGTGCGCACTATCAGTGACCAGACAAGTCGGATGTTGACAGAGGTGACAAACGATTTCCGCCCAAGTAGAGAGAGCCAATATGGAGAGACTGTGCTCAAGGCAGATGCCCCTTTGTGTTTGTCATGTCTCAGTGTAAATAAACGTCTATGTCCTCGTTGAGTTGCCTCCCTTCAGTTATTACAGTATGTTATAGGGGATTGTTAAAATGACGGCCATTTCAATGTAAGTGCAAAACCTAAAAATAAATAAAAAATAAAGAAGGGTAGATTCCAGACAAAATAAACAATATATACCCTCTGAAGAAATCAAAGGGTGTAGCCGGCACTATGGGATCCAGAATCTTTGAGTTGGGGTCGATTTTTTGCTTTTCAAATCTTAACCCTAAAGCACTGGGGGGAGGGTGCAGTAAAGGCGATAGCGGTTGAATTTTCGTACAGAAATCACACAATTTGTATACGGATTTTTTACTTACCTTAATAATATATACTAATTATTTATATTTTAACCAATATTTTAGATTATGTCGCCACCCCCACCCCACCCCCAGTAGGCCTACGTTGGTGGGATGGGGGGAGCAAATGCATCAATCCTGCCCCCCCCCCCCCAAAACACTTCGAGTGGGGTGGCGGTCCAGTTTTATTGTAGAAATAACAAAAACAAAATATAAAATATTAAAATTCGCCCGGTCCCTTCGGGAATGGGGGTGCGCCCAAAAACGACAAAAATCTAGATTTCACTCAAGAATTCTACATCCCTTATTGGGGAGTATAGGCTTATCAATGTCTTCTTTAATATTTCTAACGTTATTGATTGTTAATTAACCATCTAGTAAATTCATTTAATTTGAACACTAATACACTTAAATTATTGGTTTAGAAAAAAAAAACTTTTTAAGTACAGTGAGATAGTGCTAAATCTAAATTCTAATAAGTTAAACGAAATGACCCGGAAGAGTATCCGGGTGGACACTGCTTTAGTATCAAAATTGTAGGCGACGCCGACGTCTCGCGAGAGATTCGTGCTTGACGACGGTAATACTTTTCAATATGGCCAAATTCCATCAAAATGGAATTGACTTTGGGAAATGTAGAAGACGACAAAAAATTTGCATTCCTTCTCGGTAGTGCCTTACGTAACGAAGACACCGAACAAGTTTTAGCTATATATGACGACCTTATTCCGAGGCTTATCAGTGAGAATAGGGTAAAGTAAGGCATTGGCTACCCTATCCACCATCATCACATAAGAATAAATCAATCATCCTATGGAGTGTTGTGATAAAAGAAAACTTTTTTTTTTTAATAATACTATTGTGACATATCATATTGATAATCGTTAATTTACTAGAATCAAGAGCTATAGTGTATAAAATCATGTCAATACTTTCGGATTTTCTAGATTTCTACTTTTATACTTCATCACTGGACTATCGAATTTAGATATAAATCTATATAATAACATTAAGTGATTAAGAGTCTATATAGATCTAAATGCGTCATTGTAGATCTGGATCTTTAGTCCCCTTGGTAGATGTACTATATAGATCTATATATTTAAAAAAAATTAATCTAGTGTAGACTGGTAGTCTTAGTTAATAATTAAGTTTAGACGCAATTATCAGAATTCAGTACTTTGAAAATTATTTTTGTTGCAAAATTCATATCAGAAAAGCTAAAATGTAAATAGAGTGTAAATTTAAAATATCATGCATAATATTTTAGCTAAGTATTAGTTATTTTTAAATATTGTTAATAATTATAAATATTGTTTATCTTGTTTTGTTTTCTTGCAATTGTGTATGTTTTTGATATGCTAGAAAAAAATAAATCATTATCTCCCTTACTTTGAGAAAAATAACAAGCGAAAAAAAAAATACACACTATTTCCGGTGTACTTGGTAGAGTAAAATTCTTGACCTCAAAATTACCATATTCATTACTTATCACGGGTCTGAAGAGAATATCTATCAAGTATGGTAGTCTGAAAGGAACGTGTAAGTTACCGATGTATCAAAGCATTTTATTCATATTACTTACCGTTATTTTAAGTAAAGATCCATTTTAAAACCTGCTTCTAAAATCCTGTTGTGCAAACATTTTAAAAAACGCCTTTTTTTCTCATTCTGGCATTGTGATTAGCCATTACTCAAGTTACTGAACGGCATGATTAGGCGATTAGCCTCCAAAAATTACAATGAATAAATACTGTCAATTACTCAACTCAATTGTCTCAATACTTAACTCAACTGACTGTTAAAGTCACACTTTTAATTAGTTAAGTTAGGCTTAGGTTAGGACCGTAGTGGGACAAATGGAAATGGATGGAATGGATCATTGAGACATTGAAAAAAAAAATTGAATAGAGAGTCTAGACTTAGTTGGAGAGGAACAGCTGGCTAAGCCAGCTTAAGCATCAATATGAGAAAAATCACAAAAGAAGGAAAAGATAAAGATGATGTACCTAGAACTAGAAATCTGGAACTGGGTCTGTCTAGAATAATAAGAATAGTCTTTTAATAAATAAAGTCAATTATAAATAGATCTAGATCTCTAGAATCTAGTCTAGATGTAGACAGTTAAGACTAAGATTTAATTTTAGATTCATCTAGAATTCGAGATTCTACCCTAACTCTTAGATCTACTATGATCTAGACCTATATAATATATAGAGTATAGAGATTGTAGATCTAGATTCTATACCTTGTTAGATCTAGAACTAGAGTCTAGTTGTCTAAGTTGTATAGTGAGAGACATTTTAAAAAAAAATACTATTTTAACTCTACCAATCTAGATCTGGATTTAATTAATTTAAAGGTGTAGAAACTATATTAATATTATCTAGTCTAGAATATTCTAGATAATTCAGATGTGTAATCATCCATTCTTCTAATGTAAAGAACTGTTAAGTCAGTAAAGATTATTGATTAATGATGTAGAATCTAGATCTAGATAAATTATAATTTATAAACTAGATGACCAGATCTATTTCTAGACTAGAATACTAGATTTAGTTTAACTCATGATTAACTGTCATTGTTCATAGACCTCTAATCTGAATTCTATCTTGTCCTATGATTATGATCAAAATCAAGAGTCTATATATTATATCTTATCTATTACTATTATCTAGTTGATCTAGATTTAGAATAGATCTAGACAATCTATATATATTCAGAATTGTATTTTCATTCATACTAATAAATAGTCAACAATATAGATATAAGACCTACTAGAGGTTGAATATATCTAGAGATTCTAGTTCTATGAATATATCTAGAGATTCTAGTTCTAGATTTATTAGATTCTAGATTTAAGAATGTAAAAAAAAAATTCGACATTTAAAAGATTAATCTCCCCTCAATGGCTTATTCTGAGAATGCTAATATAATTCCATTAACTAAAAAATTAATATTATTTTTAATTTAATGTTTACAGATTTTGATAATATTATTATAAATTTATTTTAAAATTTCCAACAATAACTTAATAATTCATGTTTTTCTTATTAATGTAATTTTCCAACACATTCAGTTTGACAGAGTAGTTAATTATGATTTACAAATCTAGTCCACTTGGTACTGCTAATCTAAAACAACTACCAGATGTGGAATTAGTAGATATCATTGTTTAAACAAGACAAACATACAAAAAAAGCTTATATTAAGTGTAATTTTATCAATTAGTTTGGATCAGTCATGTAATAAAATTTGTAATAGATCTAACAATGCCATTATAATCAGTAAATAATTAATTACCAATATTTTATTAATTAAAAGGTTTTGTTAAATATTTTTTTTTGTATGGATTCTTGTTTTGTCAGATACAAGAAATAATTTTGCAAAATTTCAACTTGATCTGATATTGGGTGTCAGATAAATAATTTGTACAAACTTTTCCCAGACAGACAACAGAGTGAGTTGATTTAAGCTTTTTTTAAAAAAAAAAAATAGAAAAATATTACTAGGGGGTTGGTAAAACCCTGCATTGTTTCACATCTTATTTTATAGATTTTAGATTACTTCAAAATACAAGATAATTACATCCTATACATTTCATATGTCAATCTTAGGATGCTTGCCAATCATGTTGTTGTTGGTTTTCCTGGCTGATTCTGGCAACCTATTCCATGCTCTAACAGCACTAGGGAAGAAGGAGCACTTGTACACATTTCTTCTAGCATATGAAATAAGAAATGTGCCTTTATCTTTGTTTCTTTCTGGATAATTTATTTTTGGTCAAGTGGAATGTGCAGCTGAGAGGTCAAAACACATTGGCCTCCAAACAAGGGAGCTGAAGTTCGAATCCCGACTCAGAGTATAGGATTTTCTGAGCGCTTAAAGTCAGCACAGTAACCTTCTCCCAGATTCACCCCCCCCCCTCACTTGCCCTCAAAAGAGATTGGACCAAAGTGCGCTGGGCATGCTTTAAGCATGAAAGATTTGCTTTATAAAAGTAAAAAAAAAAAAAAAAAAGAACAAAGGGTATTTCATTTTTGTCTATATATTTAAAAAAAAACAACATTTGAACCTTTTAAGAACTAAAGAAAATGTCTCTGGGCTTTTTGGTGCACTCATTTTTAAATGAGTAGGCAAATAAAACTTCTTGAACAAACATTCCATGATAACTTTTGATGGCTACACCTAGATATTTTAGTTTGTTAAAATGATTTACCATGAGTAAAATAAGTAGTTTTTTTTTAACTCTTAATAACTGGCTTTTTTCTGGGTGGAAAGACATGTATGCAGGGTATATGCATGAAAATACAGTATCTAAGTGTTTTATGATGTTGCTACATATAATGTGTTCTAGTATTTTACAGGTGATGCTGGTGATACTGGTCTGTAGTTTCTTAAATCAGATTTGTCTCCTTTTTTGAATAGGGGATTGACATTAGCTTCTTTCCAGTCCATTGGTACCCTACCCTGATTAAGATAAGCCTGAAAATGTATTTTGAACACTGGTGCTAGCTCGTTAGTTCTTTAAGCACTCTAGCTGGAATACCATTAGGTCCAGATGCTTTATTTGGTTATATGTTAGCTTATTGTTTTTGGATCCCCTTTTTTTTTGTATGTATCTCCTATTTTTTTACTTGGTTTAAATTTTAAAGCCATATGGGCTGAGAATGCTGGTTCAAAGTATTGTAATAACTGACGAGAGGCAACTCAACAAGACATATGTGTTTATTTACATGGAGACATGACAAACACATAGGACATCTGCGTTGAGCACAGCATCTTCATATCTGTTCTAGACTTGGGTGGAAATCGTTCTCTCTTCTCTTCATCTCTAATGTCAACATCCTTCCTAGTCTGGTCACTTATAGTGCGCACCTTCTGCACTGGCTTGGATGGCGGTGTTCATGGCAGGGTTATAACAGTATTTATTTAGAATGTTAGCTTTAATTCATTATCATTTTGTGTCATGTTATCTTCGTCTTTTAATGGAACTACTCCTGTTCTTTTGTGTAATGTTTCTATAAATAGTTACTTAAGATTTTAGTGTTGATCTTTGGTTAATGTTTTCCAATTTATATCAGACCCATAATCCAAAAAAACTGTGTTCTTATATTTCCTTCAAGAATAGGTAACTGATTACATAGTTCTTGCATATAGTCTAAACTATCATTTGGAGGTCTGTAGGTTACTTCCCAACATTGGGTATGTAGAGGTGGTGTTTTTTTTTGTTTTTTTTGCAAAATGTTGATTCAATAATCTTTTTAGTTGCGACTCATCACATCAGTTTGAAGCTGTAGATCTAGAATCTATATTATACAGACTTTCAGTGCTATTAAAATACAAGTCTGGTCTTAAAATGCTTTCACTGTAAAATTATAAAAATACAATTTAGGAAAAGAGAAATGCATGGAAATATAATGTACAAACATTTAATAATGCCTTTTTTACAATGAAAAGCATACAGCATATTGACATTATACAGAGGTTAATGTCCTGTTTATGTGTCCTTCATTTCTTTGTTACAGCTTAAGAAAATTAAGGAAGGTGCCAGGCAAATATCAGAACTTCCAGAGCATGAGTTCAACACATTAGCAATCGACGCAAGACAATTTAGCCTGGCCCCTGGCCGTTCCAGCATGAGTCAAGCCAACTGGAGTTCTGCGACTCCCAGCATAAATCAAGATGTTAATGATGATAAAGTTGGCTTAGCAACTCCTGGTGTTTATAGCTCTTCTAAAAAACATAAGTCATATCAAGATGAAGACTCTGGTTTAGACTCATATAAACATTCTGAAAGTTTTGGTTTAGATAATAATGACACTGAAGAAGAATGCTGCTTACTTGAGAATGTGAACATTCACTGTAAAGCTGAATTGGTGAGGATTACCCCCACTTTTAACCCACCTTATGATGAAGAGGTTAAAATAGACTCAAGTACTGGAGATTCCTCTATTGATTCCCCTAGAAGTGAAACTTCTGCAACGCATGATGAGTACAGTCTTATGGAGGAAGGGACAGAAATGGATACTTTGTCTTACAAAGAAACTCCCCTCAGACAGCATTCTTATGCTTGCTTCGACTACATACCCACTAGAGCCACTGCTAGGAAAGATGATGATGATATCGAAAATCATGACTTAAGATTTCTCAATCAAGGGTATAAGAAAGCACCAACTGATGTAGACAAATGCATAAATCTAGGTTTAAACTATGGCATGAATGACAAGAAAGATGACACTAAAGCCTTTTTAAAGTTTCAACATCATGATGAAAAGAGAAAATGGAGCAGTACAGGTATGTGTCCAGTTATTTAATTCCTCTACACAATAAATCCATGTATATGTCTTCACCACGTAGCCATTAGTTATGGTAATTATGAACCAAGCATATCTTATGTACACCATATTAGTTACACTGCAAAAAAATTACACATTTTTACATGATAGCTAGAAGCTAGACTACACTTTTTAGTGCTTCACTACTTGAGATTGGAAGCGTGGGTATAAGAAAGGGTTACTTAAAATATATTTTTATAGTGTCTTTTAATCCTCTTTACATCGTCTGCCCTATAGACTGCAAGGTCTGAAAGGGGACCTTTTTTAAAAATCTAATGAGAACATTAAAACCAAACCAAAAATTAAAATGTTTTACTTTTGATGAAGATTTATGAATAAAGTTCTAAAAGTTTGAACTAACCATGATTAAAGCTATTAGATTTTTTTTTATCACAAGGCGTTAAATTAATTGGAAGACTTGATTTTACTTGTATAAAGTAATGAAAAAATATATCTTTTAATCTATTTCAGCTTTCCTTAAAAAAATATTTTTTTTACCCAAAGAATTTTCATTTTAAGTAATAAATTATCATTTATAGATATGTTAGAAATGCAAATTGTTTTGTTTTTTTTAGTTTTTATAATAACACCACTACATAGATAAAAAAGTAACAGTTGTGTTTTCTGTGAAGAAATGTATTTTTATTTGCTGAAAAGTTGTATTGTTAGCATTTTGACATCAGCAAAACTAATATATATATTTGTTTCAATTGATCAGATGGGCATGATCCTCTTTTGGATGTTAACGGCAATCCAAAAATAAAAGATGGCTTTGACTATGCCCAGATGAGAAAGCGTCCAGAGAATGGCAGTAGTGTCATACTCGCCCATGGGCCCAATCACTGTATTAACTCAAGTGGGGAGAGTGGGACTAGCAGAAAACGCAGAAGTCATAAAAAAAAAGAAGAAACCATCAAAGCAGAGGACTGTGAAAATTATAAAGGCAGATTGCCAATCAATGATCTCATAGTCTACATAACAGGGAAGAGAGTAGCAGTTGATGCTAATGGTGCTGGAGATTTCATATCCAAATCAGAAAAGACTAAGAAAAGATTGGAAAAAAGCAAGAAAGACAAATCCAGTGTGTGCAGTAAGGAAAAAAAGAAAGGTATGGCTACTTAAACATCTAAAAACTAAGGCACAAACTTGGTATTTAATTTATTTAAAAAAATTTGAGTAACTACAAGTATAGTTTAATAAGCTTTCTCTTTCTCAAGCTGTTTTAGAGGCTTAGCAACCAAAATTTGTTATCTCTGGTCCTAAAAATTAAAAAGATGTGTCAAATTGACACACTATATAAGGCAAAGAGACCTGTCTATTCTTCACCTGACCTGAAAGCTAAAAAAATAGAGATAAATTCCGTAACAACTAATTGACCCATAAAGCCCTCACTTTAAAAATGTGCCCTAATAAGTTTCCCTTTCAGACCTTTGTGATCTATAGGGCAGATGATGTAAAGGTCTAGAACAATGACCAACACCTTTACTTTTCCCCAACTAATGACAGGTACCCATTAGAGTTGGGTGGACTCAGAGGCACCCTGAGATCCCAAAATTAAAAATCAAATTCAAAGTCCTCATTTAACACCTTGACAACATTTGTGGAGGCAAGAGAACTATTACAGACTAGTTAGTTATAAGCCCAAATTAAAGTAGGCCTTTTCCTAGCTTGCTTCAAAACTAAAGATTCTTAACCACTTATGGAAGCATGTAGAGTGCTGCAAATATGCAACTTTGTATTTGGCTCATTGTCTAAAATTCACTACTTAAATGTTGATTTTCCAAGATTTTCCAAAGAATCCTGTAAATATCCAGTTGGTTCTGTTAAGTGTGTATTGGACACAGATTTGAGATATACCTTTGAATCCTTTATTAAATCCTTAATAATTGTATACTTAATTTACCCAAAACATGCTAATTATATTAGTAGAGAGCAAAATATATATGCATTTGATTGCTGTCTCTTTATGATTAATCACTACAGAAAAACAAACAAACAGTGGTGACAGCTTGTCCTCTTACATCTATGCCCTAACATCTTGTAACCTACAGTGATGGGAATTTACCGACAATTGTCGGAATTCCGATAATTTCTTCTGATCCGATTTTCTAGCAAAAAAATCCGAAGTTTTCCAGACATTTGTTTTTTTTTTAATCCGATTATCTTTTTTTTTTCAATTTTTTTTTCTGAAAAAAAAATCCGATTTTATTATTTTTCCATTTTCGGAAGAATACGAAATAAGATTTTTGATTTGTTTTGAATATGCGCACATCCAGTCTTTTGACACAGTTAAAGTTCTATATTTTTTTTTAGATCTTGTGTTACCGTATTGTCTTATAAGTCTAGATCTCGATCCAGACTAGAGTGGTTTGAATCAGTCTAGATCTAGATAGATACATTCTAGATAAGATATCTAGATTCTTTAATTTGAATACTTTTAATCTAGATGATAGATCTAGAGCATCTAGACTTCAATGGCTGCTTGCCAGCTTTTGGTTCAAGAGTATCATGAATGATGCCCGGTCGCTATGTAGCGCTAATCGTCCCTATTACTACAATTGTAGATCTATTATTTTTTCACTGTTGTTACAATGGCCCCTAGATTTTTCTAATTTGAACCCTGCCTGCCAACTTCCATGAGTTCAAATGGGATTAGATTTAGACATCTAGATCTATTATAATAATAATAAGATCTAGATCTACTCGTCTAATTTAGTGATAGACCTACTGACCATCTGGATATATATAGAATATAGTTTTTTAATATAGCAGTAGGCCTTCTTAAACTTCTTTACATGACTATAGTGAGTTACTGAGTATAAGCTTGATAGAATGTAGATATCTAATAATAATATATTGGATCTAGAGTCAAGTTATTAGATATAAGTAGCTCTAGATATAGATCTATCTATAGTGAGGGATATATATATTTTTCAATATAAAAGTTTAACAATTTTCTCTAACTAATAACTTATCATTACTAATGCTATAAAGGCCCAGTGTGGTAGAGATCCACTTCTTCTAAACAACTTGTATCAGCATGAAAAAGAGTCACACAAGATAGCCTCAATATGCAGTTTTATTGCTAAACATTCTCTTCCTCTAAGCATTGCTCCTCATCTGGTTGTTCTTGCTCATCTTCCTTAAGAACTCAGCTGAGATTCAGCAGCTTTCCCTCAATTGCTTTTCAAAGCTTTTTTGGTGGACTTCATGTGCAAAGCTTAGTAAACAGTTTCTCCTGTACAAAATTTAATAATTAGTGAAACAAACAGAAGTGTAGCTCATACTTTTGAAGTATTTCCAAAACTCAAGCATGTTTTTCAAACACATTTAATCCTTATAGTTGTTTGAGAAAGAAGCTGTTACAATATCTGTAAAGTGGTTATCTATTATAGAATGCTCAGACTGCAAATAGCTTTCTCCTCCCATCTATATAAATACAAACAATAGTGCCATGAATGCATTTTGTGTGCAGTAATGCTCAATGCAGTGTAAATGTTATGTAATACAACATTAATTAAAGAAAATATTAAATAAAATGATTCTGCATAGTTAAAAAAAATTCAGCAACATCTTTTTTTAAGTCGCCGCGTCAGGCCAGTTAAAAAACGGGGGGGGGGGGGGGGGGGGGGGGCTTACAAAATTTCCTAAAATTTTTGCAAAGTCAGTTCCCATCACTGAACCTAGACCTTTCAAAAAGTGTGCTACAACTTTATATTGGAGATTTTCATGATAAACTAAACAATGTCAAGGACACTAAAAAAACTTCACTGCTGCCAACTTAAAAAAAAAAAGAATTGAGCTATAATTTTATAAATATCTCGATGTGCAGCTGTTAATTTCCTACAATTCATCTTTATTACCTATAGTTGGTTACTTATTTGTTTTAACAAAGCTTATATCAACTCACTTTGTCTGGTAAAATGTTTATGCATGTTATTTCTTCCACACCCAATCTCGGATCAAGTTGAAATTTTGCACAATTATTTCTTGTACCTGACTAAACAAGAATCAATTTAAAAAAATTAACCTATTGTTTAATTAAATATTGTAACTAATGATTTTGTTTGTTATCAAACAACGGAAAGAAATTGTGCTTGACAGATGTGGTGGTATAAGTTGAACTAGTCCCCTTGAGGAGGCTTGAGCCCTCTAGTTAAAATTCAAGCCCTACAACTTTTTTTTAATGCATTTAAAAAGCACTATCATTCACCCAGATACCCCCTGGTTTCCCAACTGATCTAGACAAGTGACAGGATCATAACACATTGAAAAAGCTAATAGCTAAAAACCTTTCTAATCATACAGATTTATTATTGTTAGTCTAGATTTATTACAACTTTAATGACAAATACAATTACACTAACTAAAGCTTTGCTTTTTAAATCCTAGACCTTTTAAAAACGCCTATCTTATTTCCACTTCTTTTATTGTGTACACCAGATACACCAGAAAGCTAGTTCCAGTTTTTCCACCATGTATGGAAATCTCCAATTCTCATAGACCATAATGATAAATATTATTTCAGATATATATTAACAAAATGGGTATTTATAAATTCATTGATTACATTAATATCTGGACGTTTAACTTATCCAATTATCTTTTGAGAGGAAGAGTACTAATCAATCAATAACATAAAATCTAGCTGTACATCTTAATTTCATTTCAACTAAGACATTATTTTAGAAGTTAGACACAAAAAAACATAAGTAGATGAAACAAAACTAAATTTGTACTAATTGATCCCACAAAAGTGTTCACAGCCATTTTGCTTCAAAGGGAAAAATAGCAATTAAAAACTGTTTGAGTTCTTATAAAATATTGGCCATATAAATAAATGGCTGAATAGCCCCAAAAAATTACTTTTAATATAATAAATTATTTTGTACTTACATTCTGTAATGTTTTATAGCTAAGAATTTACTAATATAGACATTCTTTTCTTCAAAATTTTTTTTCAGTGGAAGCTTCTGGCAGTTTTAACTATAATGGAACACATGAAATACTTGATTCATTATCCACAACTGTAACACTGAGCATTCCTTTAGAATCGAAAGAAAAGTCAGTTAGTCTCAGCCCAGAGTCCATGCAAAAAATGTCTTCTCAACTTCCATTAAAACATCTTCACAAAAACACTGAGCCTGCTCCAAATTTAATGGATTTTCCCACCAAAGTGATTACCAAACAAAACTCACCTGGCAAAGGATCTAATGATATCAATGACTTTTCTGAAACTTTAAACAGATCAGAGGCTGTTGAAGCTGTAACTAATGCAGACATTGCTGATAATAATTATGGAGCATGTGATATTAATTTAGCCTCAAAGCTCAATCAGGTCAATTCACTGGAATTAACTTCAGATATAAAGACAGAGGAATCATTTACTGAGGTCAAAAAGAAGAATAAAAGAGCAGGCTTCATCAGAATATCCTCTGCCAGTTCAATGACTGCTTCTTCTGTGAAATCATATTTCAATGGGTCTTTCTATCACAACAATAATAAACATAGACACAATGCTCCTCAAGTAACATCAAATTCAGCCATGCATTCTCTTGTTGTTTGCAACCATAGCCATTCCCCGAGAGACCTAAGCCCATCCTCTTTTCCATCCTTGGCAGGTATACCTCCTAGAATAGATGTTAGACGCAACTCTTGTGATGGCATCAACACAGTTGCCTTGGATACTAAAAATGACAGCGACAGAGAGTCAGTCAAATCTCTCCCAGTAACTCACTGCGCTCGAGCAGTGGGGGAGATGTCTCCTATTTACATGGTCTCATATGCTACTATGGTGGCTGCGCCACCAAGATGTGATAATGGGAATAGTTCTGAGTCAAGTGTGGTTAGTGCTTCCTTGTCATCAGCCCACACAGCTTGTTTGACCCCTGAGAAGAAGACTACTGTTTGGAAAGGGAGTCCTCGTGAAAGAAGACATTCTATTGGTTCTAGTCCTGAAGATAAGACTGAAACAGATAGGCCAACTATTACACAACGCAACCGTCAGAAAAGTGGCAGCCAGGAATTGCTGTGCAGGGAGTCCAGTGTTGTGTTTAAAGGTTCCTCTATCAAAGCAGTTAATAACCTCCAGTCACATGTCAAGCAAGAAGAAAATGTAGGCATTGAAAAATCGTATGCATTTAGTAATAACAATTTAGAAAGGGTACCTCTTTCATCAACAAACATTTCTAATGATTCATCATCAGCAGTTAGCCAGGATACTCCATTTTCAATAGCTGCAGGCAAGATTGATCAAACTTTTGATCAGAGGTTCCACTTTGATAATGGAATGACTAGCAATGGAGTTAAGTCTGAGGCTGTTCCTAATATTGACACTAAATGCCAGTGGCAAGTATCAACTCCTAATACTAATACCAATACTTCTATGCTGGAGAGCGCCAAAAAAAGCAATACCAACAATCACAAATCAGTTGTGTTTCTGGACAAACGATACAGTACTTTCCCTTCCAAAAACCTTGGAATAACATTTGGTTTTGACTCAAGCTTTGAGTCCATTTCGGATTCCACTAGTCAAGCTGTCAAGCAGCTGTCACAAAACACAAAGACATCCCAAACCAAAACTACAAGTGCTTCAATGCCAGTTGATTCCAACATTCCTCCTGACAGTGGTGCTTCTCTTGCATCAGGCTTACATGTTTCTTCCTCTAGTGATAATTCCCAAAACTTAAAAGCTAGGCTTGTACAAAGTCATTGTAATGGGCTTATAGTTCCTACTGGTGATTTAAAAGAGGAGACATTGGGTCAAACAGCTTTGGATAATAGAACTAAGTCATGTGGTGTAGTTGTTCAAGAAACTTCAAGTAGTCAGCCTTTAATAGTAAAATCAAATTCCTCTGCTTCCTCTGTTACATCTTTAGCATATTTAACCAATTCTGTGTCCTGTAGTCATTCTAGTTCAACAGTGATGTTTTCACCCAATCTCCCGCCTCCATCCTACTCCAGCCCGCTGACAGCGCCTACCTCGTTCATTAATCAGGCTAATCCAGTCAGCAGTGACCATTCAACAGAATCATCAGACACATCAGTCCTGCAAGAAGTGGACTTTTTACATTCGTGTATTCCTGTTGTGTATGGTTTAAAAATTCAGCCCAATAAAGGCTGTGGAACAGTGTTGTTCATCCCTCCTAATGTCCAGATAAGTGCTAGCTCGTCAGCTGTTTGCAGTTTCCTAAAAAACCGTAAGTATTTTTACTTTAGTCAAAAGAAAAATCCATCCACTCACCTATTTCCACTTTTTAAAAATCTAGTTTTTACACCTTCAAGAAGAGCAATTACTCAAAAAAAAATTTTTTTCAAAACTAAAATAAAAAAAAACAACAATGAAAATTGTCCTTTTGAAAAAACTTGAAAACTCTTTACTTTCTATGGTTTGCTTTATACACTGTGGTATTGGCACTTTAGTTTATAAGCACTAAAAGGGATTGGTTACTAACAGTTAACAGAATTTTTTAAAATTTTGAGTCATCCAAGGGCCTTTAAGACCTCTGACCAAAGGGAAATATTGAAAGATGGGCTCTTTCCAAAACCTTGTTCCAGTGGGTCCCATCAATTATTTTATATATTATATTTTTTTGAGTTCCTTAAGCCATTGCCAAGTGAGACATTGTATTGAGGCATTAGAATGCAACCCCCACCCCCCCCACAGTGTGATGTTTGTGAGGAGCAGCATACTGTAAGGGACAAAGGGCTACAATGCACTCTGTACTTTAAAACCCAACTGGAGGTAATGGTTACCTGTTTGCCTCTCATAAATATTTCCACAATGGGATCAAAACAGCAGATGTTGCCATTAATTTGATTCCACATAAAAGATTTAATTGGAAGTGGTTTAAGTTATTCAGGTTTAAGTTATTCACTCACCAGGGCTCCAATGTTGCCATAACTTTCTCATCTCTATACCTACATGTAGAATATCTTGCAATGTTCTTGCTGTGTATTGAGTAATTACAGGCAATCATTCTTTAAATGTAGAAGGTAGGATTGTGGTTGTTGGTAGCTTGTAGTTCAAAGCTTCTGATATTTGTATCAAAACATGTCTGTCTACCTGTGAACACAGACCTGATTTATATTTCTTTTTACAAAGCTTATATCAACATACTCTGTCTGATAAAATGTTATTTCTCCCACCCCCATTCTCAGATCAAGTAGGAATTTTTCAGTTATTTCTTGACAAAACAAGTATAAAAAAAATTAAGCTAATAGTTAATTAACTATTGGTAATTTTATTTTTTTGGGTATTCAATAAGGGAAAGAAATCATACCTAACAGATGTGGTGGTAGAAGTTGAGTTAATCCCCTTAAGAAGGCTTGAGCCCTGAGTGAACACTTTTTTTTGTATGCATTTAAAAAAGCAATTTCCCAGATACCCCCTTTTTTTTCCGAACTGATACAGACAAGTGATAGGATCATAACGCATAGAGAAAGCTAAAGGCATGAAATGGCGCTAAACAAAAACAATTGATAAAAATACTTCTAATCGCACAGATTTTTGTTGTTAGTCTAGATTTATTACAGAATTAATCACATGAATGATCCAAACTAATTGGCACAATTACACTTACAATGAGCTTTTTTTTTTTAATTATTATTTTTTGTTTGTTTGTTTTACATACTATTCATTTTTTTTTTTTTTTCAGAATGGACAGAAGTCAATAAAAATAAAAATAGTAAGTTATTAAACTAATTATGATTTAATTGAAACTAGACTTGTTTGCTGTAAATACTTTGATTATAGAATTTGATTAGTAAAAGGCTTGAAAATGTCTTCTAATACATTGACTTTGTCTAGCAGATGCAGGATCATTTGTTACCTGTGAAGATGAAGATTGAGATGAAGACATAAGAACAACATTGTGACACTTTAGCTTTTTTTTTTTTTCCCCTCATTAACTTTGATTCTGTGCTAGTATTCATTGAATTGAATATTTGTTTGATTGTAAAAAAAACAAAGTACAGAAACCCTTTTTATGTTTTTGTCAAAGATGATTGTAAATTTAAAATGAATGCAATTGTTCAATACAAAATGGAAGATGATAAGTGGAAACGTGATGTTCCAAAGTATGCACTGGTGTGATGATAGGAGGATACAATGTGTGTGCCTTGAAAAAAGAATCTTTTTTTTTTTTTTTCAACAGACTGTTCAAATAAGAAAGGTTTTTGACACTATGGAAAGTTTTTTTGTTCTTACATCTAGATGAGAGATGAAACTGTTCACGAATGTTATTTTTCAACTGGCAAGTAAATCTAAAATCTCTTTGAAAGTCAGAAAATGTTCTAAATACAGTGAAACAAGTCAGACAAGTTTTTAAAAAATTAAGAATGACATAGCAGAAGAATGAAAGTGTACTAGAGTAATGAAAACAGAATGGTAGTCATTTGAAACATCTGAGTGAAACATTTTACAGCAGTAATTTTTTTTTTTTTTACTTTTTGTTCTGTCTCAGATTCTGTTTACTTCATAATTCAAATATTTTTTTCATTCGATCAAGCCAGTGTATATTTTATTTAATTTTTTTTTTTTAAATGTATGCAATACTAGTAATAGCAAAACATATTTGTTTTTTAAATTTCAAGTAACAAATTAGACAATAACACATTAGACTACCTTCATCCGTCCAACTGAAACTTATAGTGACGTGGGGTAGGGTGACTTAAAACTAAGGAAACATTTTCTTTGCTTTTTTTTTTTAAATATACAAGCAGAGTGTGTTTATAGGTGTAGCTTTACACAGCTCGGGGGGGGGGGGGGGGGGGGGCACTTATTTCATGGGTAACTCCTCACCTCTGACTATGATGGGAGAAAACATGCCCTGAAATAAATAAGCACTGCCTTTCTTGTTCTCATTTTTTTTTATCTGACTCCACTAAAGACACTTTATGTATCACATACATGCCTTTTGGAAATGTATACAAAAAATGTTTGAGAAAAAAATGACTTGTAAAAGAACATTGCTGTGATTGTGTTTAAAATCATAAACTAGCACTTAAATGTGTTAGTGCCACATTGACTAGATCGGAAGAATGATAATTAAAAAAAAAATTTTCCATTTCAAACTGAGGTGTATATGGTGAAGAAGTGACAACATTTTAAAATGAGGCTACATGTTAAATGCTACTAAGCTATAGAGATACACAAATCAAAGTCTTTGGGTAGCTACAAGGTTTAATAATTTACTTGCTTTTCACTAGTATTTCTCCAAAATTCACTGGATAAGAACATGAGAGAGTATCTGGAGATACTGATAATGCACACTGAAAGGATGAAATATTTGTGGTAAGTGCTGCCACAGTTGTCAGGATGTTCTGAACTTTGAATCCTGTCCACCACCATAATGAAGTAACCTTCATTTCTGAAGATGACCTGTAGAGTCTCATTTTCTTTTACAAGTCAGTTTTTTTCTGCTGAGCAATATGGTGACTCCCATCAGTAAAATGACTGGTGGCAATTAGTATGAATTTTGCCTTTCAGCAATATTCAGCATCTTATCTTTATACATTTCAGTTTTCTCAGTTCAAAACAAATTTATTTTCCAGTTGAAAAACATTTAATTATTGCATTCTTGTAAACCATAGTTAATACTATGAAGCTAAATAAATTTTTCCTTGTTTAATTTTATAATTAAATCATTAAAAACATGTTAAATTTGTATTTTATGTTGCTTAAATATAATTCTTTATTTTTTTCTTATTCAAATATTAAATTTCTGGCAAAAAATGACACCTTAGATTTCCATATTTTGTTTACAAGTCTTCACACTCTACATGCTCTAGTCCTCAAGTCAAATATTGATATGCCCAGTTGAAGGTGCTTTTACACACTCTTATGTGATTAGTGTTGGTTAGGGGTATTTAAGTAACATTTGCTTTTTTTCTGTGTCAGACCTCAACAACATTTTTTTTTCTTTCATTTTTTTTTTAATGATTTGTAAACATTATTTCTTAATTTCTTTTGGTTTTATTGGAAACTTAAAAGTTTATAAGATGCAGGGCTTGATTATTCTGAAATATTTTTTTGCCATAGTTGAAGAAAAAAATGGATTATAATACTACTTATTATTTTTTTAAGGTTGGCTCCAACTATTGATGATGAGTAGTTTTGCTGGAGTATATATATATATATATATATATATATATATATATATTTTAATGAATTGATAATAAATGAAGATGGAAACTTACTTTAAATTATAACACAATTGTTTAGATATTGCTGACTGTTAAGATAACAGACTCACATGTGTCCTATTGGATACTTATGTGCCTATTAAAGGCTTGTTCCTTACCTTGATTACCTTGCAACAAGGAAAATAACCTGTAGTTCTAGTTGTTTTTTATAATTAGGACAAAACCTACCAGAAGATTGTGCATCTTTTCCTTATGCATCACTACATAATCTTGTTTTGGAGTTTGATGCCCGATGTGGTGAAACCTGGAAATTTGATAGTTTATGAGCATAGACACTAGAATAATGGTGTTTTTATAGTTCTTTCCTTGTGTATGTTCTACATGGTTGTAACTTTTCTTGAGCCCTCTTGTGCGGGCTTGCACTATGTTAGATTAGGGCAGAGAACTAAAGAGGGCAACAATGTGCTTTGGAATCTGACCTTCACGAACTAAGCGGAAAACATTATGAGATGTGCACTAGTTCAATTTTGTGTCAGCTACAGACAAATGTTGTTGAATATCTGGCTAATTTGGTCTTGTCACAATTCTCATGGGGTTTTTTGTCACTGTACATGTTTGTATAATGCCATCTTGTCTAGAAGATATTGATAAATATTAATATAAGCATATATATATATATATATAAATTCTTTTTATTTGATAGATGAAAACATTAATTTATGATTTGATTTGTTTATTATTTTGTATGTTTTAAATTTTGACTTGTATTGAACATGTTTGCAAGTGTCCATTGCATTTATGAATACAAATAGAATTTCACTTCAAGCTCTCCCTCCCCCTTTTGTTATTAGCCTTCTTGTATTTTCATAATATGCCATGTAGCAAGTTCGGTTCACCTGAAGGGGAAGGAGGATTTACACTATGAATACATATCTTTCAAATGTAAATTAGCATTGTAGAAATAGTACTGTACACAAGCTTGTCTTGTTTGATACTGCCATTTCTGAGGTCATGAACGCAAGTGGTCTGAGTTTTGTTTCTTTTAATTTCAATTGGAATAGCACAGAAGGGAAAGAAAGTTTAGTTTCAATCCAAGCATTCTTTAGGCCTGATTGAATATTTATATTGAACACTATAATAAAGAACTGCCGCATTAGACATTCTGTTAAGAATAGAACATTACTACCTGAAACTTTTGAACCAGCTCATTGAAACTCTTTGATATGATCAGGAATGTTAGGGTCACTTTGATGAGAGTAAGAGTAAAAGCTTATGTCTGTCTACTTGCCACAAAATGTTTTGAATGTTTCCATTGGTTTGACATCATTTCCCTCTTCCCTTTTTGTTTTCAATGGGTTTGTTTTTTTTAATTTATGATAAAAATGCAAGCAGCAGTAACTTTGCTTCTCAATACAAGCTTAAGTATGAATATAGATATATTTATTATTTTTTTATTTTTATTTTTTTTTTGCAAAATCTTTTTTTTTTTAAATAAAAGCCAATATAAAGTCTGCATTGCAAGTTTTTTTAAAGTGTATATACATTATTATTAAATATGGATTTAAAGAAGTTTTGGATCCCTGTCATCATTCATAAAATAGATTTTGTTGAAAAAGAATAATTTGAAAGATAATCAATAACCCATAGGGATAACATACTAGCCATCTTACTGGCCAAAATTCAAACCTTAAATGAAAATTCCATTTTAAAAAGCTTCTGATTGTCATATAAAAGTTAAAATATGCTAAATAATGTCTAACTGGCACTTGAAAATTGAATTTTTGCAAGGATGTTATCTTTCTTATTCCTTTAAACATGAACAATTTTGAATTTTTCAAATGAATACAGGGAAATAGAACGTCACCCCCTTACCTTATGTAGCCTTTGTGAGTGGCTATTAGGTTTACTGTGCTCAGTGTGGCATGAAATCACTTCAAATAGCTGAGAATTAACATGGATGCCTCTATTTGCCCAAGAAGATGTTAGAAATGAAATAGTTGGTTCCAAAATGGTCATTGTTTGAGACTAATTTATTGAAATTAATACATAAGTAACAAGCAGCCTATTAAGAATGAAAGATTTTGTTACATAGCCACATAGTCATTTTACTTTTCTACTATAATAGTGATTAAATGGTGTATAAATGGCTCTTAGGTTGATTTTCATTGTATGCAGACATCTTACTGTTGATGATATATTAATGTATTGTTTATTTGAAAGAATTAAGCAGAAAAAAGTTGAAGATAGACAGCTTTTTTTTTCTCTTTTTGTTTTCCACTATTTGTATTTATTTTGTGTACAGCTCATACTGCACCAAATCAATTAATGTAGTTACTTTTGTGTTCTTTTTCAAGCATGAGAATTAATTGAAGACCTCAGTGCCCAAAGTCCAAAGTTTCTGATTTTGAGAAAAAAAGCATTAACCTCTGACCAAGAGTTGAAATCACATATTTTTCAGTACATTTTTTTTTTCAGATCAATAAATCATGGAGAAGATGGTTCATATGTATAAACTTCTAATGACATGTGTTACATGCTTTGTTTTGTTTAGGAAGGATGAATATGTGCACTTTATTCACATAGGTCTTCAATTTTTATCTTGTTTCATTTGTCCTTTTATTTTTTTTTTTTTTTTGTGACTTTTTGAAAGCATTCATTTTGAACACTTTTTAAAAAAATCAACATTTTGGCTTATCAATAGAAGAAAAGTCTATTCTTTTGTAATTATAAAATAATCTTTTTTTTGTGTTGAGATTTTGATAGATGTGTGAAAATCCTAAAATATTTGTTGTTATGTTAATTAATTATCTGTGCAAGTCTTTCCATTATTCATTTGTGTTTATATTGACTTAGGGTTAATTGAGAAGGCTTGTTTGCATGTTCCTATGGCCTAAAGATTGTACATTAAACATTTTAAACTTTCATATTTATTTCACCTTATTTTATCATTAGTCAATATTTTCTTTTTTTTTTAAACAGTGTTTTTTTTTTTATTTACAGTTTATACAAAATCACTATAGATAGTGAAACTATTAAATTTGATCAATAAAAAGATGTGTATTTGATGATCAAGTATTATCATTGTTTCAGATGATAAAAGGAAGATAGTAAAATTTCATGTGGGTACATTCGAAAGATGTAAAAAAAAATCATGTAATATTATTTATACTACTTATCTAAATTAGTTAGAAGTTACCATAACTTGTTTTATTTATATTTAAAGCTATTTTATTATTTTTTGTATAAAAAGCGTTTTTTTTTTCACTCAGATATTCTACCTTTTTAAATTTTGTACCAAAAAAAAATATTTTTTTTATACAAAGAAATGTTTATGTAAGTAACAGTGTATCATAAAATGAGTTGCAAGAACATTGGCTTTGCCAGCTTGCATGGGATTTATATATCCATCAAGCTTTCCTTTACACCCTTCAATATTATCTTGCTTTGCTAAGAGTAGAAAAGATTTTAACCACTAATTGTACTGTAACTACTAAAGAACCTTTTACCTTTGCAACAAACGTAGTGAAAAGTGTTGTGCTATAGAAACGGATTTTTTTTTTTTTTACCAAGCAAGCTTTGCCCTAGAGTACTTTACCTCCCAGTAATATTATCTGGTTTTAGTTGGGGAAAAAATACAAAGTAATAGTTGTTTTATAGCTTAATGTTAAATTGCACAGCATTTTTTTTTTAGATTAAAACTGTATATTGTGATCCTATTTTGTAATTTTTCATTGGGAAATAATAATAATGTATGAAAAGCCAATACACAATCGTTTTAAAAATAGAATAAATTGTTTTTAACTATTGGTGTGTACATCCAAAGTTTTTTACTTCGAGTCTTGATTAGATGAATTAGGTTTCTGTTAATGGTGTAACAATTTTTTCCACACTCCTAGCTACAGCAAGCCAAAAAAAAAAGAATTCTATATTGATGAAGTGCCTTGATGTAGTTAGGAGGCATGATAGTGACCTTGTTAGCTCAATAATGAGCTTGCTATCAGCAGCAAAATCAAAGTGCTGTTTTTGTGGGGGGTTTTTTAATCTTACGTTGTTTTTTTTTTAAGACCATGGTTTTGCGCATTATTTTTTTTTTTAAGTTTCTGTTTCATTGCATACCTTTTTTTTTTTTTTTTTTTTTTGACTCAATGTTTCTATCATCTTTCTATTTAAAGTGTATTGTCTGGCTGTTTAAACTTTCAATAAGTGTTGCTTTTGCATTGAACACATGCCACATGACCTGTGTTGTTTACAAGTTATCCCCTCAACCATTACCAAAAACAGAATGACTCAGAATTTTTTTATAATTTTTGTTTATTTTGTGTGCAATTGCATCGGAATGTAATACTTAGTGAATATTATTGGTTAGGATAGCCTTTTTTTTTTTTTTTTTTTTTTTTTTTTTTTTTTAGTACTATGCCATCCCAATCACCTTCTCTTTTGACTAAGGCATTATATCTATGAATTAAAAATGTCTTGCTTTGTTCTCTTATTGAGATAAAAGTTTTGATGTGTAATTTTAAGTATAATATGTTTTGACATCTATGAAGTATTTCTATTTCCACTGCATACATTAATTAGATTTATCAGTGATTTGCTAATGGAAATAATTCTGTTGTATATCAAAAAGGTTTTATAACTATTTGAAGCATGCACCTATAAATCCTAGCAACTTGGCTGCTTTGCTTTACACTTTATGCAAAGTGTTGAGTGTTTGCTAACTTGCTCTATTTTATACATTTGGATTTTAACAACTTGTGCAAAGTTTTATATCATATTTATTTCCCTTAAGTTTATGAAAATGCCAGAGCAATTGTTTCATTGCATTGTTCATACTAAATAACTAATAATTCAGTATTTTGTTTCTCCTAATATGATTTGACATTTTCCAGAGAATGTTTCCTTGTCAATTTTGAGCAACAGGTTCATCCAATGTGAATGTGTATGTGCTTCATCATCACAGTATTGAATGGGAATCTATGTGATGAAGAAATGTGTGAATTCTACTTGTATTTAGATGGTGCATGTAAAACTGTAGCTCTGTTCTTGAAACTCAAAGAGCATTACGTAGACAGTTAAAATATACACACACACAAAGAAGGGGAAATAGGAATCCCGTGTAGCTGGCTCTATGGCCAACTGACTTAATTATCTTGAACTGAAATGTCAGGTAACCTTGAGACCTGGTTGGACATGGGAATGTCTTTTAACCCTAAATAGTTTTCTTCAAGTCTTTGATACATTTCTCAGGGCATATCTGCAGTAAAAAAGCTACAAGGCATGCAAAATCCATTTTCGAGGGTTCTGTATTGTAGTAACTGTATTAAATGATATGTACCACCAGGGTATGCTTGTTGTTACTTTCACTTATGTTTTATTGAAGAGTGCAAGTGATATATGTTGGACATTACTAAACTAATATTTGTTTATGAATTCAAATTATCCATCTCCATTATCAAATTGAGGGTTCCATGAGTCATGTTTTTTTTATTCTTTTATGATGAATAAGCTCTATTGTAATGCTTCAAATTTATTATTTCTGATTTTTTTTTTCTTTGAAGATTTTGTATAAATAAAAAATGGTTGATAACTTAGTTTTTTTGCTTACCTATAAGAAAAAATGTGTGTGTGTGAATAAATAAATACTTCAAGTGACTGATTACTTTCATGGAATTTTTTGTTTTGTTTTTGTTTCAATGCTTGAGTTCTGGAGTGAACTGGTTGATGAGCTTGCTCTATGCCTTATACACATTCATTTCATGGTTTATTCTATTCTCAACATTTCCTACCTGCTTTTTTTTTCTCATAGAAAAACAGACTTCTTATATATATGAAAGAGTTGCTATTCTATTTTTATTTAACTGCCTAGAAGATATGAATGGAGGTTGTTTTTGTTTTTTTTTCCATTTCAAAAATAAATATTTTGCTGCAATAATTCTTTTGTCTTTTTGTATTTTTAGATAACTAAATTGCATATAAGTGTGTTTATACCGTAATTTTCTAATTTGTATCCATTCAAACATAAGCATCTCTCCTCGTTGCATATTTTGTTTATGTAAACATTGTGATTGAAACAGATCCAATAAGTGTTCAGAAAAGTACATGTTGTTTTTAACAAAGACTTGCAATCTAAAGGGGGGCAGATGATATTAATGCTTATGTTTCTATGGATCATGGTTAATGGTGACCTACCTACTTCCCCTACATGACAGCTACTTCTACCCATGCAAGTTGGTTGGCCTCTAGGAGAGTCTCTTGAGAGCAGCCAAGTACTTTACCACTGGTCTATCTTTGCAATCGGGGCGTGCATTAAAAATGCTTTTTTAAGGTAAGGGGACAAGTGTTGATCTGAAACTCTTGAGACAATAGACACACGTGTTGAACATTTCAGCAGGACATTTTGTTTGTATACATCATTCCATCAATATCTTCAGGCTTGTCTATTTCTTTATTATCCCATTGATTTTTGGCTTATGTGACTATGTTGTCAAAAGCTATTCAATGGGTTGCCTTACCATCTACAAGCCGCCATCCCTTACAATGCTTCTTCCTCGTTCTCATTTTGGTGTTGGAACTTTGAGATGGCTAGACCAATACATGAGATGAACTGCGCAGTGGTTTTCTAATCATGGCGCTCTCCATATAGTTTTCTTTCTATTGGGGTGTCTTGTTCGGGCCTCTTGGTAAAAAATGCAGTTTTGGCTACAATCCTAATAATCTTTGTTTCTGAAGGAACCAAACAAAGTTACTACCTAGGAGAAATAAAAGCACATCTACCAAGATTTATCATTCAACAAGACTTTTTGTTTTTTATTTTGGTGTTATTTTCTAGAAGCATGATTACCCTAGTATTGTCTAAATCAGTGATGCCCAACCTAATTCACCCTGCGGGCCATTTTAATTTCCGTCACTCGTACAAAAGCGAAATGGAATTGACTTGAAACTATTTGAGTAGAAACTTAAATTAATGATTAGACATTGGAAGTTTTTCTTTTTTTACGCGTCGGAAAGTGGCTTCATTTCTCTACTTAAAATGTGAGCAACATTGTAGCTAGATTTACCTCCAAGTCATTTTCTATTTTTCATAACTTTCCCCATCAATCCTCCAATCTCTTGAAGTAGTTAAACAATCTTTTATTTGCGGCTCATACCAAGAGTGCCGTCATATTTGTTCATAATACTGTTATACATGGAGTTGTTGTTTTTTTTTAAACAGCCACATTTTCTTTACAAATCTAATATGTTGGCATATTATGATGTTCCAAAAGCAAAGATCCGTTTACTTTTCCTGGTAAATTCTACATTCAGAGTCCCATTTCATAAACACAAAATGATAACGGTCATGTTACAAGCCCAACAGAGAACAATGAGAGCCCTTACATAGGTAAACTACATTTTTCAACCTTTTTTTTTTCATGAAGGGGAGATTTTCGACAATTTGTGCTAACATTTCGGCGGGCAGTACTTTGGGTACCACTGGTCTAAATCAGTTGTGGCAAACCACCGCGTCCTGACTCCAGCTAGTGTGTCAGGCTGTAAATCACCTTAAACTATCAAATAGTTACCTTCTGATAAGCCTCAAAGCTCAAGGTTGTAAAGTGTTTACTCTGTTTATGAAAACTAATCACTTGAGAAGTTCTTGATGTTTCATTTAGCTACGCCCGATGATTTGTTCCCAGGCTTTATAATGTTAATTATGACCCGGAACACCCCCTTGAGTTCTTAACGTTTTGTTTTTATTTTAATAAACGGACCTCATTTTAACGTTAATCATACTTTTTTAGCCCCGTGAATAAGTGCCTCTCTTAAAATGAAATCACCCACCCCGCCCCTTGTTTTTTAAATAAACGGTCTATGTTTTAACTAGAGATGGGAAACGAACCCGAACCGAACCTCACTTATGACCGAACCGAACCCGAACTTTCAAACTGCTTGGTACGAACCGAACCGAACGAACCCTCCTTATCTTAACCGAACCAAATTTTGCAATTTGTATATCCTTTTTTTTTTTATTTTTGATTTTAAAAAATAATAAAAAATTACTTAAATATTTTATTTAAATTCTAATGATTCCATTATACTTTGAAAACTTGGGATTGGGGGGGGGGGGGGGTATTTTGAAAACTTTAAAAAGAAAAATAAAGCGGTGCGCTGGGTTCCCATGGGTTTTTCCGTATGTGCCGACTCCCTCCTGGCCTTGAATTTTCGCGGGCAGTTTGCAATATTGGTTTTGAGTTGAATAGGCGCCCTCTAATTAGATCTAGATTTAGACTCTAGTTCCTAGTAAGTAGAAAGTCAACATTAAAATATTGTCACTTTTATTTGAGATGGCTGTTAGTTGAGAGTAGAATTTTTTTTGCTGATTATAGAGTGTAGATATAAGTCTACAATTAGTTCATTTGTGTTCTAGTTTAAAATAAATTTTAATTATCTTCTATTAAGTGAATTATTTTTACAAAATTGTGAAGTATTCCATATTGGAATATTATCAGTGGCGTAGCAAGGGTGGGGGAGGAGGGGGAGAATTGGTAAATCTCCCCGGGCCCCCACTTGAGGGGGGCCCCAAGTGAGTGTTTTTTACAATATTCAATATTACGCAAAATGCAGGGGCCCCCAAAGAGGTCCGGGCCCCCAAATGATGAAAAATTCCTAGCAACGCCCCTGAATATTTTTACTATTATTTTGTTTTGCATTATTGATCATCAGTATTTTTAATGTAGCGTTTCTCAAACTTTGGGTCCTCCCCCGTGGGTAGGGATGGCGAGTACCTTGAATTGGGGGATGGGGAGACGCAACCTCCCTCACAAAAAGGTGATGTCATAGAGTGTGTGTGTGTGCGTGGTGGCGGTAAGAAGAGGTTAAGCGACTGATTTGTGTTTATGCATTGAGTATGATGACATTAGCGTAATGCAAATGTGAAACGGCAGACAATCTTGAGACCTAGATTTCGTTTAAATATCAGTATATTTCATTAATATTACATCTCTATCAAAAGTTAAATATGTGAATATTGTAATAACAGTTAGGCTATATTGAGTTGTTCACATAAGAACTTTATTTTAAAGTTTATTAAGTTTATATGTTATTATAAGGCTTGACTTCGAGTCCGAAGATTAGTGAGGAATCTTTTTCCCATGGCTGCGCAGTCCCAGATGTGACCTACATATTTTGCCACGTCCAGGGCAAGCATAACCACTGTCTGCAGGTGGTCCATTTAGTTTTTCTTTTCGCGTCTGCGTTTGTCCTCGGCAGCGGATTTTCTTTTGGTCTCAAATGTGTATCCCGCGGTCTTCGGGAGTGAACTCCAACTGACTCGTTCTGAGGCCGCATGTAACCAGGTGCTCTCTTCTGTCAGCTAAGCAAAGTTGACTCCTAAGCTGGTCTTTGAAGCGTTTCCGTGGGGCGCCTCTGTTATGGCGGCCACCTTTTAGCTCACACAAAAAAAATAAGACTGTCTTTGGCATACGTTCGTCTCCCATACGGGATACGTGCCCTGCCCAGCGTAGCTGACGGACCATAAGAAGTCCCTCTATACAGTAGAACGTCGTTTATCCGACTCAATTGGGACCGGACACCGTTCGGATACGCGATTGTTCGGATAACCGAAAACCGAAGCGATCCATGCAGTATATGCAACCGGACACTATACGAATATTGAAAATCATCACATGCGGGACACGTGCGTGAAGAACGAGCAAAATAGGTGACAAATGTCGCAATTTTACCTTTATTGTGGAAAATAATCACTTATTTTTCGTATTCATACAGTATATGTGCATTACAGTACAAGTGGTTGATAAAAAAAAAAAAAAAACTGGTCCGGATATTTGACGCTCCGGATAATAAACGTTCGGATAAACGACGTTCTACTGTACTATCCTTACCGGTAAAAATCATAAAACGCCTTTATTGGTTCAATTGTACTAGCTGTTTGTAAGCGACAAACCAACGACCAACTAACAAGGAGAGGGGGCGTCGAAAAAAAAGTTTTATTTTCAGTTGAACTTCTCTGACTATTTAGTCTAATGACATGTTTCAACATTAAAATATGTCATTGTATCTTCTAATAAGACCTTGTCAACTGTAGACTGCTTTTTGCTAGGTGCGTATGCACAATATGGGTCAAAACGTTTTGAAAAAAAACATTGAGATTCTTCTGCATTTTTTGTCTCAGAATAGTCGAATTTCTTCCGTATATTGCAATTTATTATAGTGACGACTTATGTGTGAAAAAAAAATCCTCGATAGAGACGTCTTTACACGAAGAATATTTGTTTTTTTTTATTATGATGAATAGTGCGTTCTGAAAGAAAGCACCTCGATATTAGCCTTTAAAAAAAATCTCTTCTTACTAAGAGAAAAAGGTTAGAATACGCTTAGCGCCGAGTCATGCCCAGAATTAAACCACTTGCCGACTTGAGCAAAAACCTGCCGCATCTTTAATTCTATCTCCTTTAAGAAATTTTTACATGCTTAAAATGTATGTAGGCAACATTATTTTGGAAAAAGTATTGCCCAAAGGCCTATTATATGTTGCAAAGTATTTGTTTTATGTAAAAATTAAACTTAGTGTTTTATCTGATAAATTGTATTAAACCTTATAACTTAATTTTGCTATTACATAATTTCATAACATCGAGCCGAACCCGAACTTTAGACCTGACCGAACCGAACCGGAACGATACTCGTCATCGAACCGAACCGAACCCGAACTTTAAAAGTTGGGTTCGATTCCCATCTCTAGTTTTAACAAACTTAAGTCTTTTTAGCACGTGAATGGACCTCATTCACCAATCGTAAACAAACATTTAGTCACGTGATAATATTGATAAAACAAAAAAAAACCTTCACGTGATAGCCATTGTGTATTAAAAATTAGATTTGTATAGAAGAGAGTGAATCACGTGGCTAAATGTTGTTTGTTTACGATTGGTGAAAGAGGTCCATTAGTGCGACTTACGAAATTTTACGGCCCACTCTCTGGAACCCCCATTGTTTTTTTTTTTTACCTTCGCAACGTAATTTCTCCCCCAGACTTTTTTTTACTTGATTTGGAAGAAGACACTTCATACACTTGCAAGCCCTCATATTTAGCGCCCCTTAATAATAATTATACTTTTATTCCCACCCCCACCCCGCCAAAAAGTCTTTCGTACACATTCCCATTTCTACTTATCTCTTGGTATTGTTCTCTAAATACAAAGAAATATCAATTGGGTTGTATTAACTGTAAACGTTTATTTGACGCCATTTGAATGTAGCGAAATGACAAGAGATCTAGATTTATCTTTCAATGCTATTAGCAGTGATGCCCAACCTTGATCATCCTGTGGGCCATTCATTTCTAACACTCTTGTCGCGGGCCACATCAACGACAAGAGATACAACAAATTTGACATGTAATTAGCCTGCAACTATTAGAAAGTGGAAACTGGTAGCGGCCTACACGTAGTTTAACAATCAGCTTTATTCGCGGCTCAAATCAATAATGCCGTGTATATGTTATTCTATTTTTAAAACAGACACACTTTAGGGAAAAACCTTGTTAGCTTTTTATAATGTTCCACAAACAAGTAAAGAGCCGTTCACTTTTCCTTTTATTACCACATTCAGAGTCCCATCTCATAAACGTTAAAAGCCATGGTGCCAATCCATTAGAGAAAAAAATTAAAGTCCTAACGTAGGTAAAGATACATTTTTCAATCACTTAAATTTTATATACGGACGTTTTGGCGGGCCGGATCTGGGGCATCACTGCAGTATTCGGTTTATAGAGGAAAGAACCCCAACATGACTTGTTCCTTACTCTGTGAGCACTGCTAGGTGACTTCACCCATTTTTAGTTGGTTTTTGAAGCTTAAATCATATGAAATGTACCGTACTTGATTTCATTAAAAAAAGGAGTCTTAGTGATCATACCACATTTCCAATTAGAATGAATGAAGACGTCTAGGCCTTTAATTTACACTGTCTTATATCTACATTTGATTGATTTTATTAAGGTTCTAGGCCTTTAATTTACTGGGTCTTATATCTACATTTGATTGATTTTATTAAGGTTGTGTACAGACTATGAAATCCTACAATGAACCATGCAAAAGCACTGTTAATATTTAAGTACTTTATTTCTTATTAATTATAACAAATTTGCAAGCTGACATTATTAACAAAATATGTACAATAAAACTGTTCAACTTAGTCTATACATTTCCCTACAACCATTAATTGAGCTGACCTAGGCCTGTTTTAATTACAAATACAATATGAATGCCTTTTATAATAGAATGTGCTGAAATGTGAACAACTAATTGAACATCAAGTACAGTAACTTGAATTACTAACAAACAATAAGTCTATTGCAGCTAAAGAGACAATTATTTTGTGAAAACAAAACTTGTGTAAATTACAGAAGAACAGATTCACAGAATCTAAACATTAAAATATATTAAACCATTGTGCAGCTCTCAAGAGCATGAAGAGAAAACTTTGTATATATATACATGTTTGTAAAACAGCACTACCCTTAAGATTTTAGGTGAGACTTAAGCAATGACATGGCAGGCTGGTTGTGTAAATGAGGTGAGGATGATATCAAAGGCATTGAAGAGAATCTGGTGGTGGTGATGGCAGCTGTCCCAGGCTGTGACAAGGGAGATGTCTCCTGCTTTTGGTGAGACAGCTGATCAGGGGCATGATCAACTATGCTGAAAACAAACTGCAGACAGCCTACTTTGATATAGCTGCCATGGTGTAACAGAGCAGTACCCTCCCATCCAGCTCCACTACTTCCAATCAGACTAGAGCTACTTGCTTTACAACCGCATGATTTCACTGTCTGAAAACAAAAATCACCAGTGGATCAATAAGCTAAGATATTAAACAGAATTTAATTGATACATGTCCACTGAAACTATTCAAATCATTAATTTGTTTCCTCTACAAGAGCAGTTTTGCAGAATTATATTATTTGTACTCCTTCTCCCACCTACTCCAAAAAAAAAATGTTACAAATAATTTGATTTATCTTTTTAAAAGAGGAGTTAGAGCACTTTTTATCATTTTGTGCATTGTCTTTGTTCTCAAATGAAAAGAGATACCATTCTGTGAAGAAAACAAAAAGGCATAGCGTACCCCATTAGCTCTTGAGGACATTCTTTGTTTATCTTTGTTGCCCAAATCTGTCATTCTGTTACTCTTGCTGCTCCCATGAATAATGTCTCTAACAGCAGATATCACAGGACTGGGTTGAGGTGTAGTGGCTGGCTTGTCAGAAAAATCACAGGAATAAAGGACATTGTCCACTGTGGTGCCATGCTCACTATAGTTGAGGAGCTCGAAGTGTCGACTCATCTAAAATATTGACACATTTTAAAAATAAATAATGCCTCTTCTAGCATGCATCAAGAAAATCAAAGTCAAAGTTTTAACCTTCAAGTCATACCTCATCATAGAATATTGTTGCATGATGACTGGAGATGAAATTACAATAACCATAATGACTAAGACAAACATCCATATCAGCTCCTGGAAATAGAGGTTTGTAATGCAGGTTTAAAAAGTAGTTAATCATTCTCAAGTAGCTCTTGTCTCTACTTAAAGAGACATTACACTGACTGAGCTAAATCAATTACCAATAGTAGAACTGGTTCTGCAACATCTGTAGATTCATCTATTTGCAAAGCATTTCACTACAGAACCCTAGAATATGAATAACCTTTCACTATGCTAGCTGAAATGCCTATATTACATTAATTTTCATAAAACAATACTAGCTGATTTTATTACATCTTATTTTTAATAGCCTGCTGGTTAAATACAACAGTGTCTTTGGCATCTGGCTCTACTAAGTAGTTCTCCCAAAGTAACAGCTTCACCATTATGTGCCAAGCAAGAACTCAAGGAATAGCTCTGTTCCTATTTCATTTTCAGCCATTGTAAACATTTTTTTAATAAGTCACATCTCTGACAAAATTGCATGTCCAACTTTGTAAACATTCACATCACTTCAAAGTGCCCCTCAAGTTTGGCTAAACCCAAACAGAGTTAATAAATATTTTTTTTTAATCTATAAATGTAAGTTTCATTGACTTAAATATTTCATATGTATGCATACAATTTTGTTTTAATGAAATACATTGGTTCCAAAAACCTAAAGAAATGACACAGAATAAAAACAACCTATTGTATATTATATACAGTATTGGTTCCTTACATTAAGAAATAGTCTATACAAATATTTTAAAAATTATTGTAAAAAATAAATAAACTTTTAAAAAAAATAATTGTACAAATCTTAAATGCTTCAAGGTCTAAGCAAAATAAAATTAGGAAAAACTGACAGTGAGAGCACTGGGTGGAGACCTGCCTGAGATTGATTAACAAAAAGATTTCCAGTTCTAAGTCTATTGAAGTTTAAGGTTAAATAGGACCAACAAAATCAAATATTTTATTTCTTCTACTTTTTCTAAGGAATTACTCCATGTGCACTAGTTACTTCAAAGTTTTGCAGACCATAGTTTGGGAAAATAGGTGATGACAATCTGATTTCATTAGTGTACTCTACAAAATTTCAGTTTCAATTTAATGTCTACACTATTGTCGCACCTATTGAATTAGTCGCTTAGTAACAATGTTCTCTATTCTAATAGCGCCCCTTTCATCAACAGGCGATGACGCCATTTTCAGTAATTTTATTTTGTCTACTAGCTGATCTCTTGTCGCCTCGTCATATTTTTTTATGACATATATTGACTTAGCTCGTCTGGTGGTAGATATTCTGAAAGGATTATCTTGATCCCTGTTTATATTTCATATTGTATAGTTAAGTCTGTATATGAGTTTGATCGTATTTTGTATATAGATTAGAAATCTGTTCTTTATTTTTCTATGGGGTTTCAGACTCAGTGTCAAGTTTCAGTCTCAATTTCAGGTTACAGGACTGAAATTGTTCATCTCAGATTTTCTGTCTGAGGTTCCAGACTGCGAGTGCTATATCCAGACCTGGTGGTGCTTTGTGAAGTTGTGAGTTTTGGATGCTATATATAACCTTTTAGTTATGGATCGTCGGTGAACACTTTCTTGGGCTGGAATATAGATCTAGTGTATTGCCAGTTGTTGTCTTGAAAGATTGTCACTGTGTGGACAATATTACTGAACCTTATAAGTTAAGGTGAATTATTCTTGTTTATTTTTAAATACTTAAGTATCTACTAGAATCTTACTATAATTATTGATTTTGCATACCATACTATATGTACTCATATTTCTTTATCATTATTGTTGATCATATATCATTTTTCATTGTAGAAATATCATATTTTTAATTTAAATCATCATACACCTCGTTTATTAGGTTATGAAGAACTGGGTGTGTATGGTGTGACTGTCGGGCTGAACTTGGGCCTAAAATATTACAATAATATAATGTAAAACACACATTTGGAATTTAGGTTATTTTTAATACCTACACACATTAATAATTACACTCAATTAAAGACCTGACAACTATATTTAAAAGAACTACTGGTAATTATAAGCTAATTTATTTTAAAATGTTTAACTACAATTTAGATAACAATATACCTGTTCCTAAACTCAATGACCTATACGGCATAGGAATGGCCTGTCCCTGGCCTGATAAGGGGCAAAGTACAGCTCTAGATCGAACTTCTGATGCTACTGAAATATTTTTTTAAGAAAAAATGTTCATTCATTGGATATGACACTCACTGAAAATTAATATTAACAGTCTTTAATTAAAGTATCAGTAAAAATAAGTATACACAAACATTATTATTTGTGTATCGCCCTATAGCATGCTCAATATATATATATATGCCACTCAGCAACACATTGTAATGGAAAGAATTTGTGAGCATTATTCATTAGGTCAATGTTTATTTTATAGAAAGCTAAATACTTCCCACTTACTTTGCTGTGAAAGATAAACATTCAAAAGTCCTTTCTTGTTGGTGGTGGACTGGGTACCACTGAGGTTAGTGGTGGTTGTAGCATTTGTGGATGTTGATTTGGTGGGTAACAACTGTTGCAGACGTTGCCATGCTAATATTTGAGTAAGCTGCTCATCTATTTTAGAAAACTCGACATCATCTAAAAACAAAAATTATTAAAATAATGGAAATATAAAGTACACGTATCACACTATTTAAATTCAAATACTAGATTAGTCCAAATAGAATAGTTGTGAGATTTACCAGGATTTCCTTCTATACATTGTTGTAAAATTGAATTCAGATGAGCAATGTTTGGCCCTGATCCAATAAGACTGCTGACATGACTGTTTTTAGAGGGAATGGAACTACTTGAATTACAGACTAGGGGTAAAAAAAGAACAAGAAAAAATGTCTTTAAATAAACAAATATATCTTTTGAAACAATTGAGACAAAAAAAAAAAGAGGAAAGAAAAGGCTCTAAATAAGTAAATATATTGTCAAAAGTAATTGACAAGAAAATGTCAAATGTCTTAGAATTTTATTTTTTAAGCAATAATGTGTATGGGACTTGTACCAGGATACAAAACAAAATAGGTCCTGGCAAGTATGTAAATATTTCTAGAAGAATAAAAAAAAAGGTTTTCACTTAAAAATATTAGCAAGTGTTATCTTTTCATTCTGGATGAAATATGGGACTCTTTATAAACAAAAGTAAAAATTTTAAAAATTAAAAATGGTAGTAACTTCTTATTGCTTTAACCCAAATAGGAGTTAAGCATAAACACTACCTGCAGAAGGAGTGAAGGTGTTCATTGATTGATGATTAATGTGATAAAAACTCAGCGGGTGAACCACAGAAAAATCAAAAGTATATTTCTACCTCATGAAGCAAATATTTTTAAAACACAAAAAGAGTGCAGATCAGATAAAAAATTCTACCAGATGTTGTTGCAGAGACTGTTATGACTTTAGGTGTTGAACCAGAGCTTGCAACTGAAACTTGAGTTTTGTTAGAGGACTGTACAATAACCCTCTGAGACTGACTGCCATTGCTGTTAAAATGTGGTCCTTTCACACTTGGAAGAATAACCTTTAGAAAAGATTGAAATTTAATTTTAAAATGTAATTTTAAATTTAAATCATTTAGGTTACAGAATTTCAATAATTAAATGGTCTGAACAAAAAAAAAGGATAGTTTTTTTTCTGCAACTTGTGATAGCATTTCTAGAAATCTATTTCATGGTCTTACACAAGTTTGACTCACAATGTTATCAGTGCATTACAACGTGATCTTTTGAAATAAATTTGCATTCTAAAGCAATTTAATTAAGGCTTTTTTATGTGAATCTTTAAGTATAATGAAAATTCTTATTTCTTAAATAGAAGAACAAACATGATTTACTTTTGTCCCTTAGAGGCAGACCTTCATTACTACAATCTAGATGCTATTAGTGAACAATTAAATTAGCACTATTCTATAAAAAATTCTGATAAGACTCTTGTAAATCACCAAAGCTAAGAAAAAGAACCACATTAAAATTTTAAAAGTTTTAAGATACAGCAGTTTGAACTGCTAATCCATCAAGTAATATTTCCAATGAAATATCTTGTGTTAACAATCACTAGATTATAGTTTAATATATTCCACCAGAATATGTAGTGAATTAATTTGTGTATAAATATATATATAAGACAAGCGCTAGAGTAATAAAAAAGAGCATTCAACTATGCTTTAAAACAATTATCTATTTATATCTCTGTGAAAGATGATCCATGCTTATCTGATTTTCAAAATAATCTATATATATATAATTCTCTTCTTCGCTCAAGAGTTTGGACGAGAAGAAAAGATCACTCTTTTATTTCTGCGGATAGAGTTATCCCATGAACTTTACAATCCTTGCGTGTAGCGAAGTCATACAGTATGTCATAAAAATTCTATACAGTATATCATAAAAATTCTATTTCCAACATAGATCACGCTCAATAGCAAGAATTAACAAATGTTTCAATCTATCTAGGAGAATTGTTGAACTAAAGTATTTCTTCATTAGTTTGAGGCGCGAGAAGCTTCTTTCACCAGATTGACACCCCAAAATGACATTTTTGTCTATATATTTCAGGAGATTCGTATTCACAAGTTATCTAAAGATTTTAATAATTTCCAGGACTTTTTCATACATTTTGCAATTTCAGATTTTCAGGAGCTCCTGGTAAATTGACAGGAGGCAGTGGGAAATATGTTATAATTTATACAATGGTTTAATTTAATAATTTATACACCTAGATTTAGTGGGGGTCCTATGAAAGTGCGGGGCCCACTGCGGTCGCATAGGTGCGGAGCTCAGTGCTGTCACCTAAGGCCCGCCTGCAAAATATCGGCGTATGATACGGCGCCAGTCGACTAGTTAAAAATAAAACTGCTAAGTCAAAGTAGCTTAACTAGTGACCATAAAGAGAAGAAGTCAAGCTTTTGAAGTTAATTTCCTAACAATTGGTAAGAGTTTCTCCTAAACCTTTCTCCTCCAGCCAAATCAATTGAAGAAAATTTGACACTTGTTTCATAAATATATATATATATATATATATATATATATATATATATATAGTTCAAGAATTATTTATTTTAATTTATTGCTGCAGTGGTTTAAAACAAGAGTAGTAGTGTTGTTGTTTTTTAAATTTAGAATTGGGCTTAGATGTGAATATGATATTAATGAACGATCTTTACTTTTCTTCCATAAAGTATCTGCTTTTGTCAGACACTTGTTTAAAAGGCACATCTTAATTAGAATCAAATAAAATGACAAAATGTGACACAATACTTACAACCCTTTTTTAAATACATGATAGCATTCTATTTCTAAAATATATATATTTTTTTTCAATGTGGAAATTTTTACTAAGTAATAATTGCTTTTTTGCTTTGCGGTGTGTATAATTGTATTCAATTTTACCTTCCCTTCCCCAAAGCTTCTATTCAAAGAAACATATTTTTAAACACAGTCATGTATATAAGAACTATTCAAGATTAAAACACAAGACATACCTTGGCTGGCTGAGATCTTCCAGAAATACATTTAGAATTATTTTGTATAGCACTATTCACAAGAAGTTTGCTGCCACAATTAGTGTTACTGTTGATATCTCCATTGACATTCAAATTATTATCTCCTCCTGACCACAAAGGCCTACACAAAGAGGAAGAATCTACGCTGTTACTCCTTCCCCTCAACACTGACACAGCGTCTTCAGGAACAGCTCTCTCTGTGCAGCTGGCTTCTAGCTGGTTGGGTGAGAGTTCTTGAGGACTAGACATGTTACATGTTACAAGGTTGTTGGGCAACAAAGACACAATACCACGACTTGGAATATCCAAAGTCAGAATTTGCAAAGAATTGTTTTTGACATCTGTGGCAGCACAAGTCAGATTATTGAACACAGATATGTGCTCTGTGCAAGGTGGCACAGTAAAGTTTAGCTGCTTATCCCTATCACAGTCAATGTTAGAATTATTAGACAAAATAGCTTCAGTTTTGTGCTCAGCCTCAACCTGATCTGTCTCTTTCTGAACTACTGGTGCAACTGACGCAGTTGGCTTACTTGTCCCAACTGTAATGGTCATATCAGAAATGCGGTTATTCTCAGATGTTCTTTTGATCTGCTTTTGAGCCAAATACTTAGCTATGCTTGCCTGCATGGATACAACACTGGACAACCACTGGGGAAAAAAACATTATACCTCTAGAGAATAACATAGGACATGTATAAAAAAGCAAATTTTTTTTGTTACATGCATAAAAATTAGTCACACCCAGTATAATTAATCAATCAGCAATCGTTTTATTTTCTACATCAGCATGATTCCATTAACCAGTTTTTTGCATTTGTATTAGTGACAGTTTGTAAACTGCTATCTATGGGCTACACTTTGTGATGAGGTAACTAAGTACTTTCACTATCCTCTGTTAGACACTTGAGAAAAACAGCTTATTTCAAATCCAAAATTTTGTAACATCAGTCTCAATTGAGATTTAAACACAAACCCCCCCAAATAGATATCCATAGCCACGAGGTCTGTAATACTAGTTTTTAGGGGGACACGACATTGCATACACCTGACATATCGCTCACCGACAGTTGGTTCACGACCAAAGGTTCACTGGATAGTAACATAATGTTAATTAAAAAATGCTTTTATGCTAATTCTATAAATATTACACCAATATCTTACATCCTCTTGCTCATCCAGAGTTGCCACAGATGTTCCCCGAGAATTATTTACATTACTGGTACAAGAAACATTACGAGCAGGATCTGGTAATAAGGTAGGTGGGTTTTGATAAAAATATTTAACAGCTGGTGGAACCTGAAAAGTAGATTTTAAAAAATTAATTAAGCAGGTACCTAAAAAGTACAATAAACGTATGCTTAAAAATTGAACTTACTTTTCTAAAGACTTTCACATTAGTATTGGGAAACACTTAGGATAGAAACACTTATAGCTGAGAATGGCACTTACACTTATACTAAGTCTTGATGGCAGTTTTCTCCTAAACCTGAACATGGGATGCTTGCGATGTATTTTGTTCAAAAAATCTACTTTGACAGCATGACTATCAACAAGACCTGTATATCTGTCCCATAAACGTAAGCGTTCAGTTAGGCTTTGACTTTTAAGTAAGTGAGAATCCTGGAGACAAAAAAGATTTTCAGTTACCATTTGTCTTTTTATTGTATGGTTATTTAGTTTTTAAACTTATGGAATTTACTAGGAACTTACTATAAAATTTTCCACATGATTTGGACACATCCACCTGCCAGTTGGTAAGGCAGTTAGAGGTGGATTCAAGCAGTCTAAATGAAACAAGAGAGGGCAGTAGTCACACTGAATTAGTGGTGCAACTCTGCAACTTCTGAAACAAAAAGGTCGAAAAGTAGTGACATACATTTTTTTACCAGCAAAGTATAATCAGAGTTAATGTATGAAGAAATCATTTTAGATGTTTAAAATAAGTGTTTTGACTTTTTATCATTTTTTGATCATGTTTAACTTTATAAGTGTATATCTATAAACAGATTAGTTGAGGATTTTAAAAAAAAAAGACATTGGTTAAATCTATTATACATTTCAAAAATGTATCCAAAATTAAAAATGTGCCTTGAAAGTAGTATTTAAGTGCTAAATGTTATCCTAACAAAAATACTGAAGAGGAAAGAAAGGGAGCTTCTTTAGCCTAACCAATAATGTACTTACTGGTCAAAATAAACTTTTATTACATTTTTACTTAGTGATAAAGACAGAGATTACATACTTGTTACAAGAGAAGCACACTTTGGCAGGTAGTGGAACTAATCCATTGTCCAGTTCATGTGCTAGTTTCTTAGGAACATTTTTTGTAACTTTACCATAAACTCGCTTGCTACTGCCTAAAATTACACAAGTTGTTAAAGAAAATAATTTACTTTTTTAATTTTCAGTACATACACACACTTTTGTTTAAATATCATAAAAATATGATAGGTTAAATAACAAAAAAAGATATTATATCAATACTTTATGCATACATAAAAACAAAATGGTGATAGTTCTTGCCTGGGAGAGGTTTGTTGCAGGATATCTCCTTTCCCACATCAAACTGCATAGGATTCATTAAACGGGCAGCTTTCACAAGCGTCTTTAAAGGATGATCTAATTCTCCATCTGCCTCCATATGTGCTGCAGGTCTTTTAGTTCGATTTGATCGATTAGAAGATTTGCTAGATGTACTTTCAGTATCATCTTCTTTACTCTGATTAACAATTGTAAAGTTAAAGAAATATTTCAATATTTAATTAGCAAAAAACAATTTTCTAGAACTTACTGTCATTGTCAAGGAAGAAGAAAAATTAGTTTTATTAGAACATATAGATTTTGGCACATATGGATTATACAAATAAATTTCAGTGTTATTTAGCCAATAACACAAATTCCTTTACTTTAATAGGAAATCTATTTGAAAGATTAGTTTCAACTTTTAAAAACATTAGCTGAATTTATGATTAAATATATAGTATAGGGGAAATAATTCTTTTATGAAAAGATTACTTTCCAATACAACTTAATACAAACAAGAAAGAAACTTTCCAATCACCCTGTATACTAGGAAGAACTTCTTCTAGCCAGTTTTTGCTGCTGAGCAGTGGCTTTTTTGCAGTCTAGGCCAAGGAAAAATAGTTGCCGTTTTTTTCTTCTTCAGTTTTTCAGCACTGCCATACACTATTGTTTTTGTTGGGCTGTAGTGGTAATAGGGTCTGCTTAACTCTTTACAGTTCTCTCCCTTGAAAATCGATCTTAAAAGAATGACGCTTATAGGGCTTATTTTTCAATTGAATTTCCATTTTTTTTACAATTTTTTTTTTTGGTTTAATATTTTTAATAATTATTTTTTATTAATAAAACCCATAAAAATGCGATATGTTTCTATTTTTACATTTAAAAAATGCGAATGAACATGCGTCTATTTAAAAGTCACATCCGCCGTCATCTTGCTTTTTGAGAAAGTACTGTATCTGTACCATACCAGTAAAAATCAAATAAAAATGTCTAGCGATGAAAATGATGCAAGTTTTAGTGATGAATCTTCAGATGAAGATATCTTGGAGCCAGACAGCAGTGATTCTGACTCAGATATTGAAAATTTGAGTGATTTTACTTCACCCAGAGACAGAGGCAATGCTGTGTAAGTATTAGACCTATTGTTTACAATAGAAAATCATTCGTTTCTTCTCAAAAATAAAAAAACAATGTTATTATAACTAGAAATTACTATTAGAATTATATAATAAACTTATCTAGAATAGGTTTATAGCCTTTGTACGCTGATATTTCTTCATAATTGTTCAGTATGATAAACATAAAATAGTCACTCAATCATTGTTTTTTTTTACACCAATTTGGTTGCTAAGGGTTTGTTTATATTGGATGCACACATTGACATAGACATTACAACCACAGTTTAGAAAGTTATTGTTACCATGTTTTTATAGGATGTAGATTAGATCTAAATTTATATATATATATGTATATATCAAGCAAACATAATAAATTAGCATTAAATTATTGATTTATAATCTAAGTAACTTGTTAGAGCATAATAATTAATTTTTTTTACTTTTATTCTTTCAGTCCCAAGGGATACAATGATGTGGATGAAGGACCACCAGCACCAACACAAAATTTAGACCAGCCAGAGAACCAGGAGTTCATTTGAATGATGAGATTCTGACAAAGGCTGGAGTTAGAAAGTTTTTACATCCATCAGATTTCTTCAAGCTGTACTTCACTGTCGACCTTGTCAATATGCTTATGTTGTACACAAACAAATATGCTGCCCACTTTGGACCAACGAAACCAACAGTCTATAAAGGATGGTATGATGTAACTGTAGATGAATTTTATACTTTTTTTGGGTTTGCTCATGTATATGTCTATTGTTCGAGCACCCTCTGTTTCCAAGTATTGGTGTAGGTCATCACTTTACAATGGTTTATGGGCAAGAAGCTTTATGACTAAAAAAAGATTTCTTCAGATCTTGTCCTTTTTAAAAGTATCTAATTTTGAAACAGAGGATTGTCAAGATAAACTAAGTAAAATTCATTTTTTGTATGAATACATTCATAAAAAATGTCAAAAACTTTACCAGCCTCATCAAAATCTTTCCATTGATGAGAGAATGGTACAAAATAAAGGGAGATATGGTTTTTGGCAGTACATATGTGACAAACCAACTAAATGGGGGATGAAAATATGGGTCCTAGCTGACTCTCTTACAGGTTATACTTATGACTTTGAGATCTATGTTGGCAAAGACAACAGTCCATCTTCTCGTTTTGGTTTGGCTTATGATGTTGTTGTGCGTTTGTCTAAAAGTATTATAAACCAGGGATGTCATATTTTTTTTATAATTTTTACACTAGTTATCAACTTTTAAAAGATTTTTTGTTAAAAGGTATATGTGCTTGTGGAGCAATATTAAAAAATAGGAAAGGATTCCCTAATGCTCTAAATGATGTAAAAACATTTGAGAAGAATTCTAATAGAGGAGATATGCGATGGGTTAGGGATGATGAGATTTTGACAACTCAATGGCGGGATAACAAAACTGTATCTGTTATGTCAAATTTTATGACAGCTAATGGTTATTCATTTGTCAAAAGGAGAACTAAAATCAATGGAGAATATTGGGAATCACTAGTGAAACAGCCTTCAATTATCAAGGAGTATAATGTGTATATGGGTGGGGTGGATAAAAGTGACCAACTCATTAATAAATACAATGTTTTAAGAAAAACTAAGAAGTATTGGAAAACTCTATTCTTTCATTTTATAGATATTGCTAGAGTAAACAGTTACATTCTTTTTCAAGAATGGAGGAAAACCCATTCTGACATACCAGAGCTCAAAAGACCTAACCGTTATTTACAGCTTGATTTTACAGAAGAACTAACACGTGAATTAGGAAAAATAGAAAAGTACCAAAGTGTTCCTACTGCATCAAATGTCAAACAGTCTAAAAAAACGACCCATTCTATAATCCCAGAATTTTCACAAACCAGACGTAACTGTAAATTGTGCTACCAAACTTTGGGGGTGGAAAGAAAAATTAGCACTAAATGTGGGGAATGTGATACACATCTGTTTCCATGGGAAAAGTAACTGCATACTGAAGTATCACCAATCTTAGTTTTTTACTAATCAGTTTGTATATGTGTCTAACTTAAATATGTTTGTTCTATGAAACTGGTTTTGTAATATTTTCTATGAATTTTACCTTTAGTAATTTTTTTTTTTTTAAATTGTCTTTTTTTTCTAATTATGTCCCCCTAAAATGTCATTTTACATTTTGTTGCATAACTTTTTTGTTTTCTTTACAAATTACATTGAATTTGTTTTCCTTTGTAAAGAAATAAATTCTCTTCAAAATAAATATGTTTGATTTAAATTTACTTTCATACTGAGTTTTTTTTCTTTATGGTGTCTTTCATGTTTTTGATTTTTTTTTTCAGAAAAAAAATTGTCATTACATAATTAATTTAATACCAAACCAAAGTAAGCAGTTATATCAAATTTTCAATGGCATAAAATTAAACTGCATTCAATTAGCTTTCTATTGACATATAATAATCACTATTTCACTAAAAAATAAATAAATAAATTCAATCTTTTTAACGTCATATAAGCAGAACTAAAATTTCAGGATTTTTGGAAGAATTGTAAAGAGTTAAGGTGGATAAAAATTAGGAATTCAAAGAGGATATGATTCACAGTTTCATGGGGGTGGACAGAGTGGAGGGTGTGTGAGCTTTGTTCTGTTATGGTGATAATTTAAAGGGTGTGTGTCCTGTTCTTAGCTGGAAGATTGTAGAATTCCCTTTTGGAAGGGGGGGGGGGGGGGGTTAAGTTGTTTTTTTTTTATGTGATCATTTATATGTACATAGCTCTGCCTGTGTGTTTTGATGCCCATTGGTTGAGCCACACCTCTTTGTGATTGCTGGCTAACATTGACCAAGGTAAATTTCTGGTCTTTCTGGTTGTTCCATGAATGACCCCGCCTTTGATAATCTATCAGCCTTATCACTTCCCATGATGCTTACGTGCCCAGGGAGTCATTGTAAGGTGACTTGTATTAAATTTTGACATTATATGATGGATTATTATGATTAGTGCTGTCAACTTTCTTGGGCTAGATGAGATGATGCTTATCAATCAATGTTTGAAGAGTGAATTGTAAATGTCTGAAGAAAATATCTTAAGGTGCCTGTATTATCTCAGAGAGCATGTTTTCAACTGTTTTACAATTCTATAATGATTGCTTAGACTGGACTGGAAGTTTGAGCAGTAATCAATAGGATGCACTTATCTCAATGTGTTTATTTTCAGGAAACACAATAAGGACACCAAGACCAGCATTTATGGTGACTATGAAGGCTGATCCATCTGTGTATTGGTCAATCAGTCAAATTTTCTCTAACATACCTACTTCAAGCTCTAATGGATTAGATTCCTTTGTTAGGCTATCTTTTAATAAATATGTTTTAAAGATTGGTTGTTTGAGAAAAAGTCTAGGATCTGTATTAACAACAATACTTTCCAGTCACATTTTCATCAGCAAATTAACTTTACCTCAAGTGGTGTAATCTTGCATTTGTGGCACAGCCACTCACCAGTAGGCAAATCTTCTTCTGACAAAGGAGGATCACTGAGAGACAAAAGATCACATGAACTAGTAAAAAAACTTCTGGCTAATGAGTTTTTAAAATTCTCTGACATACTAAGATACCCATTCAATTATTTTAGCCTTACTGTTAATATTTGACATTTACTGGTACTGAAGTTTTGCTTATTGAAATTCCTAACTGTTTTGAATTTTTAAAATTTCTATCATTATTAAGCAATTTGTAGATTTATTTATAGAAAACATATCTAAAGCCATTTACATTTCTAGCATTTAGTAATTAAAGTTAAGTAAAAATAAAGTAATATCTACAACAGCCTATGACTATGAATAAAATTAATATAAGGGTGATTCTAACTTAAACATATTTAGATAGAATAGACTGGATTCAAACATCATAATTATTATAGATAACATGGAATTTTGAAGTGATTATTATCATTATTAGATCTAGTTTTGTTTTTGCCTATTTAAGACTTTTTTGGCTTCAGGGGAGACAATTTTTGAAATATAAAAACATTTTCATAGAGTGACTTATTTTTCATCCATTAAAAGAACTCATTAATAAAAAAAAAAACATCTTATGTAATTAATTTTTTATTTCTATTTTACTTGTATTCAAAATAATTTTCATGATAATAAAGTCTTAGCAATTTTTTATTTTATTTTAGTAATAACTCACTGGCACAGCAAATGAAAAGCAGCAGGACAGCGATCGCAACATATCAGATCACCCCCTTCTTTGCAGCTATCACAACAGTCATGATTGACTGCCCGACCTGGACGTCTATAGACATCACGCTCTCTGCGTCTCCGTGATCTTCGCAATGCATCAGCACTGACAGGTGGTGCAACAAGCATTTGAATTTGCTAAATAATGTAAAGAAATGTCATAGTACTGAATACCTAGCATTTTATGTCAAATAGTTTATTTATGACTCATTCTTATGATTTGTATTGATTTATATCTAAAAAGTCTGTTCTAAATATTATTTACACCTAATGTCACGCAACCTTAATATAATTATTTCCAGCAGAATGACCATGTCCAGAAAAGAAGTATTGAAAAAAAATCTAGGGGTCATAATTTTTAAACAGTTAAACACTTTAAAATAAGAACTCCTACAAAATATTAAAGAAAGAATATCTGCAAGACAAGGTATACTTCAGTAGTTCATTCTTGCTGAAAAGCTAGAATATCAGTAGAAACAGAAAACTATGTGTTATACAAGGGATAGTGTTAACTAGTAAGACCTGAATGCAAACCAAAACTATTACACTATTCATATAACTAATTTAACTATTTAAAAAACAAATCAGTATAGAATTTAAAAGACAAATTAAAAATTTTTTAAAAAGTATTTTTTTTTAAACAAAGCTAATACAAAGTGTAGGTGTATCAATTAGTTTGGATCAGTCAAGTAATTAAGTTAGATTAGAAATATATTTACCAATCGTTTTTGTTTAGAAGCGCTATTTTATGCTTTTGGCTTTCTCACTACGCTATGATCCTATCAATTATCTGGACCAGTTGGGAAAATTGGGGGGGAAAAAAAAAGGGGGGGGGGGGGGGGGAAAGGGGGAAAGATAGGGATATCTGGATAAATTTTACAGTAATCATTTTTCTTAAAATGCATTTGTATATATAAAAAAAAGGAAATAAATAAATTCAAACTCATGACTGAGTCTCCTCAATCAGACATTCTAACTTAGTGAGGTATGCATGAAAAAAAAAAAGATTGTATAGTTATCTATGGTTTAATTCAAACTTGCTTTAAAGCGTTGACCTATAAAGGGGACTAATTCAGTTTATACCACCACTTCATTCAAGTACAATTTATTTCCCTTGTTTGAGATACCAAACAAAATAATTATTTACCAATAGTTAATTAACTAACGGGTTAGTTTTTGTTTTTTTTATTGATTCTTGTGTTGTCAGATAAAAGAATTAATTGTTGCAAATTTCAGCTTGATCCAAGATTGGATATTGGAGAAATAAGTGTACAAACTTTTTACCAGACAGAGTTGATAAAAGATTTGTAAAAAGAAATTGTAAATACTGCAGAAAATTAAAAAAAAAAAAAAGACTTAAGTCATGAGGAAGTCTAATCATACAGGAGAGATGGAGGTGTATGAGGAGTCTATGACCAAAACACAAGACAACATGAATGTGAAACAATCCAAAGCACACCAGGAATGTGATAACAAAGTCTCCAAGAAACAAGATTTTTCATCTTCCACCACTAAAATATTCTTGCACATTCCACACAAATTAATAATTTTATTATGACTAAATTCTTCTAAATGTTTTTGAAACTTGTAATGATGTGTAGTAGCTTGTTCTAAACTCTCATATAAGAGAAACTTCAGCTCTATATTAATACATTGTCAGCCAATGCCAATGTTGACTACACTTACTTCCATAATACCTCCACTTGTATCTAAATCCCATAATTCAGCATTTGACATTTTCAGAAATGATATGTGGTATCAAATTTGGACTTGAAAGAATTGGAATGATGATGTCAACTGATAAATGAAAAAAAAAAGGCACTTCAAATTCAGCCTTGGCTTTAAGTAAGATAAAACATAAAACTTGCACTAATTAACACTACTTACTAATTCAACTAGTAATTACTCATATAGTAAAATAAGTTAAATAAAGAGTATATTAAAGATCTATATTTAAGGAATGTGCAATAAGCATATAATTCAATTATTTACTATATTATATAATATATAGAGAGAGAAAGAGAGAGAGAAAGAGCGATATTATAAACTATTATAAAGTATTTAAAAAAGAAATCAAGAGCCAATCTCTAGCAACTATATTTCTATATGAAAATGCATAATTTGATTATATATATTTATTTTATTTTTTTTGCGCTGCTTCATCGTAAAATTATTTCTCAATATTAAAAGCCATTAATATGACTATTATAAAAATATAGAATTTAATTGTATAAATATACTTATATCTAGACAACAGATCTATGTTGAAGTTAATAATTATAGTGATCTAGCAGTGTTGATCACTTAAAAGGTGTTTTATTAATTGATTTAAACTGGAATCCCAAGCCTTTTAAGTCCTATACCAGCCTAGACTTATTAATTTAGCTAAAATGATTTTGAAATATATATTTAATTGCTTAAATGTGTTCAATTGTTCATTAGGCCTAAATTCTATCTATATGCAGAATAATCTTGAGATAAAAATACTGTTTGTCTCCAAAATTAGAAGTAAAAAAAATATTTCACAAGAGATTCAACTAGTCTTGCATTAATCATGATTAATGTTAATTAAATCTAGTCAAATCTAATCACTTGTCTTTTTTTTCTGATCCCTTAATTAAGATGCCTTAGACTTAAGTTAGTATTAATTCTTAATTATAATTAAATTTAAAAATAAAATTTATATAATTTAATTTAAAATAATTTTATAAAATTTAAATAATTTTATTTTAGAATTATTATAATACAAATGTTAAATATATGTCAAGTATAAATAGATTGTAGATCTAGTCTATATGATATTGTCATATTGTACTATTTAGATTATGTTATATTATATACTAACTCTGTATAAAGTAAAACGATGAAAATATTGCTGGCAGCTCCTCTTAGTCTGATTTAAATCTACAAGTCAAAGTAGTCTTGTCAGTAGCCTCAGTTGGTGAAAAGTCTTTTAAAATCAAGTCTAGCTAGACTAGATTCAAGAATTAGACTACAAAAACAAGTCAGCATTCCTCTACTTGTCTAGAGTAGAGATTCTGTCTAGAATAGATCTGGATTACATTTGGAGTCACATAATATCATAATCAATCATGGCAAGAAGAGTCTTTATTCTGGCTTGTGCTGTAATGTATTCACAGTACCGGTATTGTCACTGGTTTATAAATGATTGCTTCCCAGACTCAGAACTTCTCTAGAATTGGGTACAATTATATTTACAATTTTATACTATGAAATGAACTGCGCTACTGTCCTACTCTTAGTACTGCGCAAGATTCACGATCTAGGTCAAGTCTAGAATCTTAGAATTAGATTATTTAGATTGTAGGACTAGATTTATCAATAGAATCACTATACTAATACAATCTCACTAGTGACTACTATCACTTAATCAATCACTGGATATTGGTAGTATGTTAGTAGATCTATCAGTATCATCAGACTTATGTTATCAATCTAAATTATAATTCTGATTCTACATGACATCAAGAATCTAGACTAGATGCCAGATAATGTAGTATAGTTAAACAATAAAATCTAGTAAGAGTTACCACTGTGACATACTCAGTGATAGTGAAGTGACAGTCTCTAACTAGTGATAGTGAAGTGAGTCTACTACATACTACTAAAATCTAGCAACTAGATCTAGAATATAGTCTCGAGTCTAAATCTAGCCTATATAGATCTAGATCTTCTATAGTATTCTATTGACTATTGTATTTGTTATACTCCTTCCTATAGTCTAATCACTCTAGTGAGTATAGTCTAGTACTAGTAGTAAAGACACTTAAGTGTGACTAAAGCCACTAATAAAGGCTAACTTTAAAGTCTAGAGTAAGACTAGAACTAGATCTATATACTATATATATACCATATAACTTATCTAGTAACAGTCACCACTGTGACTCTAGTCATTATTAGTATATTAGTCTAGATTGATTAGTTAGATCTAGACAGTAGAATCTAAAATGTCTCTGTGGCATTTTACGTCTTGAGAGACGATCTTTTCCCTTTGCAACTTCTAGAATGTCTAGATCTTCTATAATATAGTTGATATTACTTAACTAGGTAACTAGATTTTACTAGATCTATACTTAAGTCTATATTTCTATATACTGACTATAGTGACACTATAGTTGACTATACTCTATACATCTCTTCTAGATTTAGTCTTACACTAGGCCCTAGTTAGGGCTAGCCGTTTTAGTCGTTAGTGCCTTTACTTTTAGTAAAACTTTTACTAGACTACTTAGACTCCTACTACTAGATCTAGTTTAGTACTACTCATTAGACTGACTTAGAAATTAGTAACTAAGGGACAAGAGTTAGAGTGAACTATACTAGAGTCTAAAGAGTAGAGGCTAGAGCCTTAGAGTTAGAGCCTATCTATAGTATTAGAGGCAGGAGTCAGATCTAGATTCTAGGGTCTAGACCTAGAGTCTAAGAGTCAGCCTAGACTAAAGACTAGAGATGTAATGTATTCATTTTATCAATTGTCTACTCTATTTCCTTATAGACTACTGACTACTTCTATAGATTCTATGTTGCTGATTTAACATTGAGAGATTCCATTTTAACAATAACTTCACTTTAGTAACACTAACAGTAATATTATCTTCATCATATGTTCATCAATGATCAAGTCACTCAAGTGAGTCAAGTGATGCCATTTCAGCATTTGATTTGTGCAAAAAAATCTGGATGGAAAAAAAACGAATAAATGAAGATATTAGAATGCAAAAGATGTTATTCGAAATTGATATTATTTTTTTAAGTCAACCCAATTTAGAATTATTTTTTTTTATGACAGTAAACCTGTAAAGTTAATAAACTAATAGATCTAGATATAGAGTTAGGCTACGTTTGGTTCGCTTTTGTTATAAGAATCATAGATACCATGAAAACTTGGCGCAATATGTCGGACGTCTCACTGCGCTTGCGTACATACGGGTTTTTATTGCCAGTGAGTTGATTTTCTTGGCCTTGGCATTATTTATATAGATCTATCTGATCTAGGACTATAGATCTATATAGATCTAGATCTAGACCTACAATTTAGTCCTAGAGTCTAGTCTAGATGTTGACAGGGCCCGGCATAGGCAAACTAGGCAGCCGCGTAGGGCCTCCGATTGGAGGAGGCCGCGCACAGGACTCAAATGATTTTTTTAGAGAAAAAAATGCGAAACGTGGATCAAATCTCAAACATATACATCTATCTTATCTTATAATATATAATACAGACGTTACTTCAAAAAAAGAAGATGATTACGTCCTACGCGTCATGCATTCAGTCATGCATATTAACCAACGACTTAAATTCTGTCAAGTCACCGGTTTTCCTGGCTACCAGTTAACCCATTCCATGCTCAAATATAGCACTAGGGAAGGAGTATTTGTACAAATTTGTCCTAGCATATGGGATGAGGAATGTGCCTTTATCTTGGTGTCTTTCTGAGTATACAGATTATACATACACAAATGCAAATAGATCTATATTTTAAAAAAATAATTTTTAATATTTATATAAATTATTGAATTTTCTGATTATTATTCTTATGATGAAAAGTCTAAAGAAACATTGTCTCTACGTGTCATTCTAAAAAGTTTAAAGTAAACAAAGATTATTCTTATTTGCAATATTTCTAAACATTCAGTCAAAAACACAAACTCAAGCCAGTATTTATTCAATACTATGAAGAACTGTGCTGAAAGTGTTGGGTTGGCATGGAACAAGATAGCAAGTGTAACAACAATGGAGCCCGTGCTTTGAATGAGAAAAACAGGTTCATGAATAAAATTCAAGAACATTATCGAAGCCATAAACTCTAAAACAGGAAAGTTTGCGCAAAACAGCATTGAATTTCAAACATATAATTGACCCAATTATATCAATAATCAAACTTATCATATCTAAGGCAGTTCCGAGAAGGACCTGAAGATTTGGAAACAAAACATTCCAATGTTCGATACTGCAGTAGTATTCGCTGGCTTAGCATGGGCAAGGAATTGAGAATAATATGGGATCTGAAGGAAGAAATTGTTATGTTCCTTGTTATTAATATATTTAACTTTTTGTAACTTCGTTTTGTTACAGAACTTTAATTCAAAGCTCTGAACAACAACAAAAATTCCGAAGAGGGAGGAAAAATGAAGTAGATTAATTAAACCAATTAATTTTTTTATTTATTTTTAGAATTCAAGTATAAACTGCAGTGGAATTTGCCATCAATTGGAGACCCGAGGGACTTGACCTCTTTGGGGGGGCCCTGCATTTTGCGTAATATTTAACATTTAATGTAAAAAAAAAACCACTCATTTGGGGACCCCACTCATGTGGGGGCCCGGGGCATTATCAAATTCTCCCCTCCATAGCTACGCCTCGGATAAATTGTGAGGTATAGTCCCCAAAAAAGTTATTTATAGAAAAGAAACATCTCAGATTGAGTAAAGGTTGAGAAAAGGCGATTATGAAAAAGTATTTGGATTCCAAACTTGTATCATCTCCATTGTACTCTTAAAAAATTCTTTTGAATATTAGCCTATATTTTCCTAAACAAAAGTCTTTATTTTACATAATTATGACTAATTCATTCGCTTTTACATATAGACTGCCGACTATTCTGTTTTAAAACGTCATGTTTTCTATGGAATAGGGGAGGGGCGGTAGAGTGAAAACGATTAATCATGTAAGAGTTCCCTCTCCTTTTAATAATTATTGCTAATGATTGCATTAGGCACTAAAGAATAGGGGATGGGGCGACTCGATATAAGAATTTAATTTTAGCATATAGGCCTATAATTTATATTCATCATCATCATCTTTCATTTACGCTCTTCGTGGAACATATTATAGGGCCTCAATAATAACAATAACCACTCTTCACGGTCTTTTCCTAGTTTTTTTTAATGGCTTTCCAGCTCTTTCGTGTCCTCTCGGCTACATCTAGTACACTGCGTCGCCACCATATACTTATATATACTATATCTATATCTTATATACTATATATCTATATCTAGACTGGACATGACTTTAACACTACAAAAATGTCGTGAACATTTTTTAAAAAGTTGAAACAAGGCGTTGTTTTGTAAAGTAGTTATAAGTAGTAAAGTTGTTGTTTTGTTTTCAACCCTAACTTATGTAACATAATTTAACTTGTAGACTCTAGATCTAGTAGGCCTACTCTCGTCTCATATTATTATTTTGCAATTTTTAGATACATAATCTAGAAGGATCTAGGAAATCAATCTTTTTAAATGGAAACAAACAGGAAATGATTTGTTTCATATATTTGCGTGAATATATAGTTCTGTGATTAATAGCCCATTCTAAAGAAAATCAGATAAATCATTTTGCATTATTTCTAAACTTTGAAAACTAAAGATCACTACTTTTCCAAGACAGAAAAGAGTGATTGTTTGGGGCGACTTCCCTTACAGCTTGAAAAAGAGTTTGCGTACATAAAAATCTCTTGTATATGTCTGTAAATCGATCAATCGCGGACAAGAATTTTTTCCGATTTCCAGTCTAGATCTATACTATAAAGTAGAATGTGAGGTGTATGTATGTGGCTTATAGACATCAAAACCGCTTGACCAATCTTGATAAAACTTGGCAGGAATGTTTCTTGGGTACCAACTTAGACCTTAGTGTATGTATTGTAGCCCTAAAACAAACTTAAGACCCTCCAAAAAATAATAAAGTTAACCGACTCTTTTAAAGCTATAATATTTATGAATCTAGGTCATGTCTACAATGTTGACATGAGAAAAGATCGAAAGGATTTAGATCTAGATCTAATTTGAGAAATACACTTTGCGCAGATAGTTTTTACTTTGACACATGAAAATACAAAAGAAGATCGTTTGTTTTCATTTGATAATAAAATTAACCTTCAATTTTGTGTTTCAAAAGCATTTTTTACATTAATTAGTTCCTTATATATGTAACTACAGATTTCCTGACGAACATTCTTTCATTAGACAATACCGTAATGAATCGCGTACTAAAAATTAATTCGTTTAATTGTTTACTTTATAATCCCATCCCTAGATCTAAAACTCTAATTCAGCTCTAAGATGATAAAACTTCTCTTCGCACAGATAGTTTTAAAGACTTAGAAAGTTTTATACTTTAACACATGAACATACATACTAATTATAGTCCATTCATTTCATATTTTGATCAAATAAACATTCAAATTTGGTTTTCTAAAGCATTATTTTTAAGAGACTACATTCGTTTACAAAAGCTGCGAAGCCGAGTTGAGATAGGCCTAGATCATAGACCTAGATCTATATATTTATTTATGAATCGCGTACTAAAAATTATTTCGTTTAATTGTTCACTTTATAATCCCATTCATTTAACAAATCTATCGCTCTTTTCGTTTTTAATAGATATGAATGTATCGACTTCGGGTAAACCCGTTTTCGCAAAACTAATTTTATTTTCGTAGCGAAAGAGAAATAACGTGAAAGGATCATTAGCTAAGTTTAACATACATCTAAATCCAATCCACTACATTAGTAAACACAAACTTAGACCCGCAGACCGCTGGTAATGCCAGGCTAGTATAATATATAAAAGTCCGTGGATTTATTATTTACTGCATACACAATACATAGAGAAAGACTAAGACGTGTAAACAAAACCTTTCATTTTCTCTGTTTGATCTGTTTTTATTCCAGACACCGACAATCACGTGATAGACACACACACAATGGACCTCATTCACCAATCGTAAACAAACAACATTTAGCCACGCGATTCTCTATATCTTCTATACAAAATATTTAATCCACAGATGCTGTCACGTGATACGTTTTTTCATTGTTTTATCAATATTATCATGTGGTTGAATGTTTGTTTTCGATTGGTGAATGAGGTCCATTATCCAATCAGAACAACGGAGCAGCTTGGTACAGAGATCGTTAATTTATTATGAATAGTTTCTAGTATTTGGTTGTTGTTTTAATGAGATATGACTTGGAAAATCATTCTTCGTTGGTCGAATCCAAGTTGCCTTGTGTACGGAGAGACTCTGTGATTTTCTGCAACAATTTATCTATCCCATTCTAAAGAAAATCCTAGAAATGATTTTGCATTATTTCTAAACTTTGAAAACTAAAGATCATTATACTTATCTAAGACAGAAAAGATTGATTGAGGCGACTTCCCTTGGAGCTTGAAAGAGTTTACGTACAAGAAAATCTATATATTTATATAGGTCTGTGAATCGATTTATATTAGTGACAGATTTATTTATTTTTTTTTGGGGGGGGGGGGGGGGAGGTGTGTAATTCATTCACTTAAATACAAAAGAAAAAGTATTGATATATCGGGAGGGGTTGGGGTACAACCCCCCCCCCCGAAATGAAATCTCCCCCCCCCCCTTCTGGGGGGGGGGGGATCGGAATTTAGTCACTGATTTTTTGCTTTGATTTTGTTTATTTTAGGTGAGATTTTAATACTAAACTATCACTTGCCTCATCACAGCAAGGGAGGTTTTGAGTTTAAAACCCCCTACTAGGGGGGTTTGAGTTGAAAAAATCCCCCCTACCAGGGGTTTTCGCAGTTAAATTACCCTCTTCTATAACACACAAAAAAATGCAAAGGAAAATCCCCCAAATTTCAGGAGCACAGTTAAGGAAGATTTTGATTTTTAACCCCCCTCCAAAATTTACGATAAACCCCCTCTTCAATATAAAAAATGAAAATTACACACTCAAAATTCTACGAGCTTAGCCAAATGGGTTTTGAGTTAACCCACAGTCCCTCTTCAATAGGGTTTGAAGGTAAAAAAAAATACCTCTTCAATACCCGGTATAAATAAAAAAACGCAAATTAAGCACTCAAAATGTTATGAGCGTAGCTAAATGGGTTTTGACTCAGTTTTGAATTTAGAGCGGGGTTTGAAGCTAAAAATACCTCTTTAATATTAAAAACAAAGCAAATTATACACTCGACATGTTATGAGTGTATTCAAAGGGGTTTTGAGTTTAAATTCCTCTTCAGTGGAGTTTGAAGCTAAATAATTCCTCTTCAGTATAAAAAAAAGAAAATTACACACTCAGAAATCTATGAGCGTAGCAAAAGGGGTTTTGAGTTTAAAGCGTGTTTTAAAGCTAAAAATTACATCTTCAATGTAAGAAAAAAGCACTCAAAATGCTATGAGCGTTGCCAAAAGGAGTTTTGAGTTCAAAGCCCCCTTCAGAGTGGTTTGATGCTTGTCACCACCTGAAAGTTGGTTCCATAGTGTAGAAACCCTATTTCAATATTGTGAATGTTATTTTATATTGTGAATGTTATTCACAACTCATGTTGCCCTAAGGTGAACACTCTTGACCTTAAGTGAACCAGAGTTAAGGGCAGTCAGTCAATATAGGGAGTTGGTAGCAAGCACTTGATAAAGTCACTTAATATAGTCAGTTGAGTTAGTTGTTTAAAGAAGTTGGTTATAGATTAGTTACTAAGTTGTGATTATATTCGCCATATTTCTATAGAGGATAAATACTGGTCATTCCTGAATTGAATTGTGTATCATATTCAATATGTGGTGTTATTACTTAAATTAAACTTATTTGTGTCTGCTACATCAAGTGTCATTTCCTTATTCTGTGAATTATAATATGAACCCAATGTCACCACCACGCCTACATAGATAAACCGACAATAATATCACAGCATCAAAACATAACCACAGTGACATTTATAATGTCAAAAATACAGTGGTGACAATGCTAAAAAATACCTCTTCAATATAAAAAAAAAATTACACACTGAAATTATTTGAGCGTTTTGAGTTTAAATCCCTTTCCTACAGATGGCTTATTTTTTAAGTTTAAAACCCCTCCAGATGGTTTTGAGTTTTAAAAAATCCCCCCCCCCCCCCCCGAAATGAAATCCCCCCCCCCCCCCTACAGAGCGTTTTAAGGAAAACCTCTATCTTCAATATTATTTTAAAGCAAACTACAGTTACTAAATTATATGACCGTAGCTAAATGGGGTTTTGAATTTTAAAACAAACATAACTCCAGAGATTTTTTAGTTAAAAACCCCCAACAGATGATTTTGACGATAAAACTTCCCTTTTCTATATACCATCTAAAGCAAACTACATTCTCTTAATTCCAAGAGCGTATTCAAGAGAGGTTACACATTTCTACCAGTGGCGGGGCTCAATTAATAAAGTGCAGTGAATAGTCATCTTCCGAAATTAAAAAACACTAAATGTGGCTCAACAAATATGGCTAAGACAGATTTTAGGAGTCAGTTATAGAGATCGGGTGTAAATCAAGGAAATTCTATGCCGAACTGGGAGTCGACCCCTTAGTAAGATTGTGACAGAGCGTCGCATGAGGTTTGCGGGACATGTTCTCCGACTAAATGAATTAGGTATAAGAAGAGTTGCAATGACATCCTAGTACAACTTGGCGCCACACATTCATGGAGGTCTTCAGAGCAGGTGGGAAGAGGCTTCAGACATTACCAGTGACAGATTTTTGTGGAAACAGCTTGACGGCAAATGCGCCGAACGGGAGGGTCTAAGTCAGTAAGAATAGCTCAATAGGTTTTTGAAATAAAGCTTTTTAAAAGCAGGAAAATGCACTGTAGATACCTCAGACTATGCATTTTGTTGGCTTTCAATATCAGAAATAGTGCTTGGCGGCGGGGCTCCGCCCCGCGCTGGGGGAGCTCCTAGCGCTCCCCCAGATCCCCTTGCTAGCAATAGTGGATGTCTACAATTTTTCCACTTACTCCAGGAAGAACCTATTCTAGGGCACAATAAGCGTCTTCCGAAAGAATGAAGGGTCAGAATGTAATAAAGATTATACACACACACACATACATATAAATGTATTTTTTTTCGCGGGGAGGTGGTGATAACAGATACCAGAACGGAGCTACATGATATTACTGGCGGATCCGGGGGCGGGGCGTTAGGGCGATATTTTAACCGATCTTTATAATATGTCGTCCCCCATTTGGCCGATTGGAGGATGGGGCGAATAACTCTACTGCCCATCCCACCTAAACCCTCTGAGATGGGGGGGCGGTCTTACTTTTATGGAGAAATCATAGTTTGCGAACTAAATTAAATTGAATCTATAGGCCTATATATAATTCTCTTCTTCCCTCAACAGTTTGGACGAGAAGAAGTAAAGGATAGTCCACGAGAAAACATGAGGAGTATTCACACTACGGATGACTGGCTGCGCGCTTGACTGTCGTTTAAATTTATCAAACCCTGCCCGCTCCCATTCCCCTTTGTCCTGCTGGAGGTTTGGACTAGGAACTAAACTAAGTTATCTACTATGTATATATATATATATATATGTGTGTAAATAGCAGGGCCGGACTTAACCATTGTGGGGCCCTATGCGAAACAGATTTCGCGGGGCCAAGTTTGGGTAGGGAAGCGGATAATAAGTGAAATTTAAGAGTTTGTAATAGAAAATAAATTCGTCTATGCATTATATTCAATCTTTACTACGTACAGAATTACTTTATGTGCCTCGCGTGTAACAAAGTCATAGAGTATATCATAATAATTCTGTTTCCTACATAGGTCACGCTCAATAGCAAGAGTTACCAAATGTTTTTATCTATCTTTAAGAATTGTTGAACTAAAGTAATTCTTCATAAGTTTGAGGCGCGAGAAGCCTCTTTCACCAGATTACACAATTAGGGCTGATGCATAATGCCGCGCGTAAGATTGGCGTTTTCCATATTGAATGACACCCCAAAATGACAATTTTTGTGTATATATTTCCGTATATTTTAAGGACTTTTTCGTATATTTTGCGATTTCGGGAGATTTCCAGGACTCCTGGTAAATCGAGAAGAGGGCATGGAAAATCTGTTTTAAGTTATAAAATGGTTTAATTTAATAATTTATACACATTGAATTAGCGCGGGTCTTATGCAAGTGCGGGGCCCACTGCGGTCGCATAGGTTGCAGTGGCCTAAGGCCGGTTCTGCAAAATCGACTAGTATAATTTAAAAGGGAAAGAATGCATTTAGTAGGTCTGTGTATGTAAGTCGAATATAATTTAAAACATTTTATGAGAATTACTTCATGTAATAGCCCACAGGTGAATTGCAATGTAGAAACAGATATAGTAGCCTATGTTTTATATATTCTTTTTCAATTATTTTTTTGGCACTTTAAGGAGAAAGTGAATGTTATATAACACATTTGTATAATGTATGAAATTCAAGGAATCCACACTCCTCCCAGTGGCGTAGCAAGGTAGCTGTGGGCCCGGGTTCAAGAATATGTTGATCTCCCCAGACACACACACATAAATATGACAAATATTTTGTGTAACAATGAAATCCAGTAGCCTAGTTTGTATCTATCGGTACATTTATTAAAAGACATTCTAATGCAAATTCATGAGCACAGCTGACAGAATAATTTTAAACCATGTTGAAATACTGCTAAAGAACAGCGGCTAGTTAATATATAAATTTTATAATATGTCGCTCCCCTTCTGGTATTTTGGCCGATTCGGTGGGGTAAGGGGGGGGGGGGAGAATGCATGTACTGCCCTCCCCACTCTAGCCCTCTGAGTGGGAGGGGGCGGTCCTATTTTCATGGAGAAATCATAGTATGTGAACAAAATTGCCGAATATCTATATAATATAAACTACGTATTGATATGTGAACCCATTGTATATTATGTCGCACCACACTCTAATCTCAAATTTTATGATTAGTCATCATCATCATCATCATCAAACTCCATTTGAGTGAGGGCTTGAGAGACTCAAAGCCTCTCTTGCAAAAGCCCTGGACAGAAACCCTGCTGTCTTGCGTAGTACATAAATGTCGCCATACAGGTCGAGAATTTTTGGTTTCCCAGACCTGTCGAGACGGAGATCAGCAAGTCTGGGGCAGTCAAACAGAATATGAGACACGGTTTCCTCTTCTTCCCCGCAGCGGGGGCACCGTGAATCAAAATTTGGCCATAGCCGCGAGAAATATGAGCCAACAGGACAATGGCCTGTCCTGCACTGTGCTACAATAGCTTGCTCAGGCCTGGACAGCCTCCACCACGGGGAAGTGTGGTCAGGGCGCTTCATGCTCGCCCAGACTCCACGGGCTTTTAGGGACTTGTCCCAGCACTCAAACCAATTTTCCACTTCTGTTTTTTGTATTATAGCCAGGGCTTGATGAAAGCTTACAGCCTGTTCAGTGGGTGGATTTCGCCCTCCCTGGTGGACCAAAGAGTCTGCAATTGTGTTGCCAGTTACACCTATGTGACTCGCTACCCACTGCATTATTACAGGGGTGCCATAGCGTTTTTTGATATTGGGGGCCATGGTCCGGGGATTTGCAAAGCCTGTAGTACAGATTTTGAGTCAGTGACCACAACAATCTGTGTTGCCCTCAATTGTCCCTCGCCGAGTTGAAAGTCAATGACATTTAAGGCTTCACAGACTGCCATGGTCTCCATATCAAAACTGCAAACACTACCACATGGTCCAAAGATTTTGACTGAGTAAGAGCCAAGAAAGTCGATGTAGGCTCCATAGCCTGCTCTTCCAGAATCTATTGATGCCGACCCATCAGTGTAAGAAGGTATTAATGGTCTCCAGAGCTAGGATTTGAAGGTCGTTAGATGAACGACTTAGCTTAGTGGCATTAGGGTCTACTAGTTTTAAGCGTATGTCTGGGGTCATTGGGCGACACCAAGAGGGAAGGGGATGAAAGCGTTTAATGTTTTGTCGGTTGGTGGAGATGCCAGCTTCATCAGATAGTCTAGTGGCATGATGCATAAAAGACTGCATCTGGATACGTCTTCTGCATCTCCAACCATCCACTAGTTTTCTAGCTGGAAGGTACTCATCCAGCCTTGTATACCGCTCATAGCAGGTCAGTGCTGACCTTTCCCTCCTAAGGTTAGTGGACCTATATTAGCCATTATTTCAGCCGCATTTACTGGACCTAAAGGTTCCACAGACAAATCTTAGTGCTTGGGACTGTATTTTATCAAGTTGTTCAAGAGCAGCCCCAGAGCCATACATTTGCACAGGTATGCTGTAGTCTATCTGTGATCGGACTGCTCCTAAATACAGGGATCGGAGCATGTTTGCTCGGGCTCCCCACTCCGCACAATGCAAAGTTTCCCAGAGGCCTTTCTTGCAACATCCTGGATTTTTAGTTTGCGATCTAAAGTTACACCAAGGTAATTGGGTAGCTTTCCCATGCTGAGAGCCACTCCGCTGAGTGAGAATGGAAAGGTTTCCCGAAAATGCCAGTCCCGAGCGTGAACAGAGAATAGACCGACTTGGAGGTGTTTATTTCTAGCCTCCATTTTCGTGTGTATGAGCAGAGCGTATGGAAATCTTCTTGTAACACTTTTGTATAGAGGTTGCGCAATATGAAAGGAAAAAGGGTTGTAGGCTACCAGGTGCAATCGCCTTCCGCCCATCGGACAAACCAATACTTTTTAGCGCCCCCAAAAGGGGAAAAGACGCTATTAGTTTTGTGCGAAATGTCTGTCCGTCAGTCCCGTTTAGATCTCGTAAACTAGAAAAGATATTGAAAATCCGACATCACAATATTTTAGACCATTCAAAGTTCAGATGCAACGGCTACTTTTTTTATCCTGAAAGCGAAAAATCTAATTTTTGAAATCAGTTATGCAAGCAGTTTTTTGAAAAAAAAAAAAAGGTAATTATAATGCATTATAAGTTAGACCTAATTTAAAACAAATAGTAATCTTATAAATTTCATTTTCTTTTTTTTTTTTTTTTTTTTGCGGAAATATTAATTTTTTTATATTTTTATCTTTTTGTGAGGCTTCGAATAAGAGATTGAGCCTTTTCAAAACAATTACATTAATTATAAGACTTCAGTTCGACCAGGACAGGCGCGGTAAAGCGCTTAGCTTCCGAACCGAGGGTCTCGGGTTCGAATCCTGGTGAAGACTGGGATTTTCAACTTCAGAATTTTTGGGCGCCTCTGAGTCTACCCATCTCTAATGGGTATCTGACATTAGTTGGGGAAATGTAAAGGCGGTTGGTCGTTGTGCTGGCTACATGACACCCTCGTCAACCGTAGGCCACAAAAACAGATGAACTTTACATCATCTGCCCTATAGACCAAAAGGTCTAAAAGGGGAACTAGTTAGGCCAGGTTTCACATCTAACTTTGCATTCACTTGCACCTATCCTATGATCTGCTGCACCGTTGGGGCACTACACAAGATCTATCAACCTTCTTTCTCCATTCTTATCTCTCATTTGTCTTTGATATAATTTCATTTGAATGTTCTTTCTGAAAATATTGAAGCCTGCCTGGGTGGAATACTTCAGGGGCCGATTTTAAGTTTGTGTTTCCACACAAACTGTCTTTGTAACCTTGTTCTTTTTTAATTATAGTTAAGAAATTACAAAATAAAAAAATCTGTCACTAATATAATTTATATATGCTATAAATTAAATTCTTATATCGAGTCGCTCCACCCCTGTCCTTTAATGCCAAAATGCAATCATTAGCAGAAATTATTTAAAAAAGAGCGAGGCTTAATCATTTTCACTCTACAGCCCCTCCTCATTCCAGACAGAGTTTATGTAATTTCACATGAATTTATCATAATTATTTAAGAAGGACTTTGCTTTGGAAAAGTTATAATTCAAACGAAAATTTTCAGTATAAGAGTCACTATTGAGATGAGTTCTAAACCCAGATAATCTTTTCCTAGTCGCCTTTTCCCAACTTTTACTCAATCTGATATTTTTTTATTTAAATAAATTTGGGACTATAACTCACAATTTATCCTTAAATTTTATTAAATATTTTTTATCGAATGATTTTTTTGGCGGCGATCCTCAAAGCCTTAATCTAAATGTGTGGGGTATCTTATCTTTTCAATGAACAAATCTTTTTTTTTTTTTTGCAATGTATTAAGGGCCTATAAATTCATATTAGAATATTTTTTCAACATTTTTCAAAAGGTCCTTTATGATGATGAAAAATGAGCTTTAGGTCATGAGAATGCGTTTCTTCAGCGAAGTGCAAAAAAAAACGCTTTTGACGTCGGGGCTTCACCACGAACCTCACTGATAAATAATGAGCCGTAGATGTCAGGAGAATGCGTTTCTGCAGTGAAGAATGCAAGAAAACGTTTTGGCGTCGGGGCTTCGATCCGAATCCAACTGGGGAAGCTTACAGCGCTCCCCTAGACCTCCAAGCTTGTAAGGCCTCAACTTTTGTTTAAATTTTTTTTTCGTCGCAGGTTGATATATATTCATGCATGTTTATGCAAAAAATGTTAATGCATAGGGTTAGGGTTTACTGGGCATTAGGGTTAGGGTTGGGAAAAAAAGCCCCCCCCCCCTCCAAAGTTCTGGATCCGCTAGTGCGTGATAAAAAAAAATATTATAAAGATATTCTAAAAATTTGGTTCACAAACTATGAATTCTTTATAAACATTGGCCCGCCCTCCAGGCCACTCAAAGGGTTTGGGTTGGGAGGGCAGTAGATGTAAAGGCCAACCCCACGCACCGAATCGGCCAACATACCAGATGGGGAAAGACATTATATAAAGATTGGTTTAAATATCAATAAGTGGCTTTTATCATTTAGATATCACAAACTGTGATTTCTACAAAATAAAAAAAGGACCTTGACCCTTAACCTTTGGGGGAAAAAAAAGGGGGGGGGGGGGAAATAATGCAATCATCCTCATTCCACCCCACCAAATCGGCCAACATTGGCGAAATACTAGAGGAGAGGGCGACGTAATCTAAAAATAGGTTAAAATATAAATATTTAGTATATATCATTAACATAAGTTAGGAATTCGTATACAAATTAGAACAAATACAAAATTGAGCATTGGGATTTATCATCATCATCATCATCATCACTCCTTTGGGTTCCTCATAGAACTTAGTGCCTCGACAAAAACACACCACTCTCCACGGTCTCTTGTTATTTTTTTTTTATGGCTTCCCAGCTCTTTCCGGTCCTCTCGGCTTCCTCTAGTCACTGCAACGCCATGTTCTTTTTGGTCTTCCTCTACTTGTTCCCTGGGGGTTCCACTCTAAAGCCTGTCTAACTTTGTTGTTGGTATCTTTTCTAAGGGTGTGACCAATCCATCTCCACTTCCTCTACTTGTTCCCTGGGGGTTCCACTCTAAGACCTGTCTAGCTCTGTTGTTGGTATCTTTTCTAAGGGTGTGACCAATCCATCTCCACTTCCTCTACTTGTTCCCTGGGGGTTCCACTCTAAGACCTGTCTAGCTCTGTTGTTGGTATCTTTTCTAAGGGTGTGACCAATCCATCTCCACTTCCTCTCTAAGATCTGCACCTGTATATTTTTCTGCCCACTCATCTCTCACAGTTTCTTGTTTTCTACTTTGTCGTACTAGTGAATTTTTAGGATATTTCTAAGGCAACTGGCTCGGTGTATCTATCAATTGCAAAGTCTCGGCAGCACAAACTCATTACCAAGTTTGTCTGCTAGCAGTCTCGCCTTACTCAGGATGCCATCCCTGAAGTGTTCCTCAGCATGGTCAAGTTGCTTTTTGATTATGTCATTAATGTGACTGCTGATATGCTGTTGAGCGGCCGCTTGTGCTAAGACGGAAAGACTGGAACATCACAGAAACTGGTTCAAGAACAGGTGAATAATTTACGACAATTAAAAGACAAATCAGAAACACATGAAAAGCAGGCAATGATTACACATATGCAGCTTACAACCGTAATTTTTAAATACGCCAAACAGTCAAAGATCTCAAAGTTGTGACAAAGCGTGAATGAATTCGTATTTCTCAGTTAATCATGTCTCAAACAAAAAGAGGTAATTCAGCACCAACGCTCTCGTTTTGGGCTGTTACGGAAGAAATAGATAATCTTCATGATGACACCAACAGCATTAAATATATCTGAAACGTCATTCAGATCAATGATAACAAGTTAAAGTCTGTGGAACGCGAAAAGGACAATTTCTGCTTTTGGATATTTTTTCACGAATCCTAGCCTGAACACAGTTCTGAATGCTACCCATTTCGGGGGCAGCCATCGTAGACTTGGCAGAGAAGTTTGTCCATGTCTAGACTGTGCATAATGTATTCGCTGACAATGACGTTAGACACAGTGCTTGCTTCTCTCTTAACAACAGGGACAAAGCCAATGAAGTCTTCTCGAATACAATCGCCATCAACACATCCAACGCTCAAACACATCAATTCAGTGCCAGAGATATCTGCATTTTCATTACCGAAATACCCAGAAAACACAGTTAATCCATGCTGCTGCCAGTGCTCTGTCAATACAAATCAACGTTTTGAATCAGATGGCATTGGAAGAACTTTCTTATATCTCTTCTATCGTAAACTGGTGGACGTGTTTCACCTGCTGTTTTATTGAGCGCTAACAATGACCGCAACTCCGCAAGACGTAAATACATTTACCAAGATAACTGCACTCCTTAATCTTGTTCTAAGAAACTTTCCGATCTATTAAATTTTGAAAGATAGCTGGCAAGAATTTGTCCTCCAAGACAAAAAAACAAAACAACGTAGATCATATTCTAGACCTTGACTAAATATAAATGTAAATATAATGATAACTATAATAGTGTGCAAGTGAAAACAGATATTCACGACTAACATTCTATAGAATATTGAATTGCAAGTCTATAATAAAGCGCACATGGTCGTATATGAAGTTATGATCTACAGATTAGTTTATTCTAGTTTATTACAATAATAGCTTATCTTTATTAATTTTATTTCAGTGGAAGCACTACACGTTATTTAGAAGTTAAGCAGAAGTTAATTGATATGAACGTGTCAAAAACTGGCTAAAATTTGGATTAATAAGAATTCAGAGGAATGCACGTACATGGTCAGCAATCAATTCCTGAAAAGCCTGGGCTAGTCTACTACAACTGTACTTCAGTCACCAGTGGAAACACTACTTGTTCTGTTGTTAATTGGATTTTGATTGATCTAATGGGGCAAAAAATGGCTAGAATTTGGCTGCCCAGAATCCAGGAGGGTGCAAGTGCACCCCCTTGCGGGCGCCCATGCCCATGACTCATAACCAATTGGAGCCTACACGAGCCTTTAGATATGACACCAAAAGCTGATTTTTCAAAAAAGTTCATTCAAATGTCGTACACGTTATACCACACTTTTTTAACTTCAAAATGTTATCCTGTGTTTTCAGCAAGAGTCTGTATACCTTCAATGAAGTCCAGTGGGGAATCGGTGCTTGTTGCGCCATTATCCCGTTGATTGTTAGATTAAAGCTTTTATCCAACAACCAGGCCTGGACATGGGGCTCTTCATCCCTGTCCTGTCTTAGGGCTCCCAGCGGTGACGTCCACAATGACTGCGCATGAGGGCCCGTACCACGTACACGGCGCGCCCCCCGGTCCTGGGTCTACTCGCTACAAGTGGAGAGAGCAGCACTTACCATGGAGAGGTTACCTCATATTCTTATACTGTAACCGTCACTATTCCGAATAGGAACCGCCACTCCAGCTAACGGGACACTGATAATAATAATAATAATCTTTATTGTCCGTATGGAAATTTGTCTTACAATTTGTGCATTACACCAAACAAAAAACATTATAACTATAAGAAACCAAAGTGTACATTCACACCAGACTCACTCATAATTTACATGTAACAAATTTTATACCAGATTGTTCTTATTTAATGATTTGATTGCTAGGGGAATAAAAGAGTGTTTGTGTCTGTCTTTGCTATCGGTGTCTTGTATCTTTTTTGTGATGGTAGAATCACAAAATCCTGACACAAAGGGTGATTCTTTATTTCGAGGATCTTGTTAGCTTTATTATAGACGTTTGTCTCAAACAAACTGCCAAAATGGGGGTTGTTTTTTGCCAATGATTTTACCAGCAACATTTAGGATTCTATAAAGTTTATTCTTATTTTTAATGCTCAGATTGCCATACCAGGCAGTGATATTGAAACTTAAAATATTGCAGATATGAGCGTGATAAAACATAGCCAAGACCTTTTCGCTAACATTAAACGAGGACAGTTTTCTTAGTAATCGTAATCTTTGCTGCCCTTTTTTGCTGATATAATCAGTATTTGCTGTAAAATTTAGTTTATTGTCTAGGATAGTACCAAGGTATTCAAAGGTTTGCACAATTTCAATAGTCTCTCCAGCTACAGAAACAATATCATGTTCCTTCTTTTCCCTACGAAAATCGATAATCATTTCTTTGTTTTATTTTTACATTTAATAATAAAAAATTATCTTTACAGTATTTTTCAATGTGTTCTACTTCTTTGAAATACTCATTTACGTCTGAGCTCTCTGAGAGCAGGGCAAGAAGAGCCGCATCATCAGCGAATTTTGTGAAGGAGCAAAAAGAACTATCGGATTGAAAATCATTGGTGTACAAAATGAACCACAATGGCGATGTCACAGCCCCCTGGGGCGCCCCTGTGTTAACTATGCATTCATTTGATTCATTTGTTTACCCTAACCCTCTGAGATCTCTGGGTCAAAAATTCATTAGCCCATAGTATTATGTATGGACTAATATTCAACGCTTTCATCTTTTCAATGAGTAAATGAAGTTGTATAGTGTTGAAAGCTGATGAGAAATCAATAAAGAACAATCTTACATAAGTGTTCGGTATGTCCAGATGTTTGTAGACACAATTTAAAATATTTAGGATGGCATCGTCTACACCTTTACCCTTTTGGTAAGCAAATTGTAAAGGGTCTAACTTATTACAAAGATCATTCAGAAGAAATATTTTAATTTTTCTAAACATTTAGACACAATGGAAGTAAGCGAAACAGGTCTATAGTCATTCATTTCCTTCGGTTTGGAAACCTTTGGCACATGTACAATTATAGATGACTTCCACACAGGTGGTATCTCATGGTTTAGTAATGAACTAGAAAAAATATCTTGGAAAGGTTTAGATAGTTGTTCAGCACATTCTTTTAAGATTCGCCCTTTTATTCCATCAGGCCCACCAGCTTTCATTGGGTTGACGTTTTTGAAAATGTTACAAACTTGCTCTTTAGTAATCGCTAATTCTAAACAGTTGTTAACATTGACATCCTCAAGGGCTTTGAGTCTTAGATAATTAAAATCTTTCGTGTCGAAGCGACAATATAAATAATTTAACTCGTTGGCTAATGTTTTTTCGTCTCTTGCAGCAAGATTATTTTAATTTTGACTTGTGATCCTGCCATTTTGTTCATGATGCCCCACGCCTGTTTCATGTCACTAGTCTTAATTGAGTCTTCCAGCTTGGTGCAATAGTTTCTCCTCCCTTCCTCAAGAACGACGTTGAGATTTCGTAGAGCTATTTTCCTTGTCTGTACATCGCCACTCATATAAGCTCTTTTCTTTTTGATTATTTCCCGTTTTATTTTTGCAGTGACCCATAGTTTATTGTTGGGGCATATCTTGATGCTCTTTGTACTGACACACATGTTTTCACAGAATTTGATGTAATTTGTCACTGCGTCGATCCATTCTTCCAGATTTGAAGTGGTCTCTTTAAACAAATTCCAGTCAGTGCAGTCTAGACATCCCTGTAGTTTGAGAATATTGTCTTGAGTCCATTCTTGTACGCTTTTTTTTAATGATTTTTCCTTCTTTAAGTTTCGTGCGGTAAGTAGGCAGCAGTTGTATTGTTTTGTGGTCCGATGATCCTAGTGGTGGCTTTTCACGAGATATGAATGCTCCTTTGATGTTACAGTAACATAAGTCCAGAGTTCTGTTCTCTCTTGTCGGACATGAGATGTGTTGATAGAAGGTGGGTAGGTCAACCTTCAAGGTGCATTTATTAAAATCAGTATAACTACTGATGCGTCCGGTGACCTTGTCTGAAACTCATGCACTACGTCAGCGATGATTGCAGCTGTAACTTCCATCTTGGCTGTAGGCGGAACATAAACCAGGACTATGTAAATAACACCAAAGTCTCGTGGAAAATAAAAAGGTCTCAATGAGAGCGCTAGTAGTTCTAGATCCGGACAGCACATTCTCTTTTTAACTGTGTAGTTGGTACAGTATTTGAGGTTGATGTATACACACAAACCTTGTGACGGTCCCCTGTATGGAACGGCGTGACAGGCTTTTTGGACTGGGTTGCTGGCTTTTGTTCAATCCCCACCCCGAGTGAGATTTTTAAAAAAAAGAAAGCTCACCCAGTGTATCCTGCTGGGACCTGGTTCGCTACTCGTACTTAGCCTATCTAGTTCCACTACTAGACGTATCCACCGGAGGAGCCACGCTGAGGCGACGGGTAGCTGGAATCCTCCGGGAGTCTGTACACCAGTGGCTTGCACCGCTTGGTCTGCTCCAATGTAAGGCAGTGTGTCCCAAACTTTTTTTTTAACGGAACACTTCCCACATTCTGAGTATTTAGCAGAACACTTCTTTGCTTATTTTTTTTTTTTTTTTTTGTAAGAATTAATCTCCGATGTAGCATATACTACACTAGTTAATTATTCCAGCAGTTGGTGAAACAACTATTCAGGTCAGGCCCCTCGGAACACTTTTTAATATTGTTACGAATCTCACTATCCAGGCTCGCTGCAAATTGCACCAAACGACACCACCAACTTAAAGAACTTGACAACTCTGGGCTTCAAAATAACGTAATAGTTTAATGTCAATAAATAGCAGCCAACACTGTACAATTGGCAGCACGTAACACAAGACTGTACAAGTATCTCTCCGCTGTATCAACTCTTGCACTGGTCTCTCTGTCTCGTCTCGGACTTGTACTGAGCCGTTGTAACGAACTGTAGATCGGGAAGTTGTGACTCACTGGTCTCTGATACCTTCGCTCTTTATATAGGGTCCCTACTGGCCTTCTAGAACCGGGCCGAACGTCGCTCGACCATTCTGGGTGGTCATATGACTACATCCCTCGTGACGCTCCTGAGCTCTGTTCACGACGTCGGTCCTACTCGAACCTTCATGTTGACACTCGTCTCGGCTGACCGACGTAAGTCGTCACGGTTGACCGCTCGTCTATCGCTGGCCTGGGGCGATTTGCGTCGGCTGACTACACTCACACCATTACCCCCATCTGTGCCACCACCAGGTTTATAGCAATATAAATCATAATGTGTGTTAGTGGCGACGTTTTGTTTTTCCCTTGAATGTTAATATAACCATTGATAGGGGTTGGTAGGTTGGGGGGAGGAGAAAGTTTGGTTAAGAAAATATTTATTTCTAGCACATAAAAAGGAGGTTGCAATTCGAAGTACGAATAAAAATTTCTACAGTGCTGCTAATTATTCAGGTTTCTCAAAGCTCAAAGCTGTTTTATTTTTATTTTTTTTTTATTATTATTTTTTTTATTTTTTTTTTGCATTTTTAAAGAAATACAAAGGCACTGGCTGATCCGGGGAAGTCAGGGGGGACGGGCGAATTTTATTAGAGATATCACACAATTTGTATACGAATTCTTTACTTATGTTAATAAAATAACTAATTATTTGCCCCCCCCCCTCAAGTATGTTGGCCAATTTAGTTGGGTGGGTGGCGATAGCGTCGACCCCCCCCCCCCACCCCCCACCTCATTGACACTTCAACCAGCGGTCCAATTTTTTAAAGACATCATATTTTGTTAACAAAATTAGTTTCATTTCTAGGCCTCTATGATAGAAGCTACTTATTGATATTTTAACCAATCTTTATTCAATATCTTCCTTGAGAGGATAATATTGATTAATAGATGATGCTCTTGCAATGAAAGCTGCTATAAGAAGTCTCGCCTAACCATGAAAATAATATTACGATAAATACGCCTAATAAAGATATACTTACGCTACTTGTGCCTCGATTGTCAGTCATACGTCAGTGTTGGCCCTAGGCCCCACGTTACTTTATTTTAATTAATTTGACTTGCCTAGTTTAATAGGATGAATAATGACCTTTAGATGTCAGGAAAATTCGTTTCTGCAGTTAAGAAGCTCTTCCAGACTTTTGAAGTTGCGACCCAACGTGAAGTAACTTGACTGACACCTTCGCTCTTATATAGGGTCCCTAGAGGTCTTCTAGAACCCGACGTAATCTAACGTGACTTGCCTGGGTAGTGTTCACTTTAGATGAAATTTCGCCAGTCATGCGATTGACTGCTCGTCTAGCGCTGGCCTGAGGCTGACTACACACACTCCTACTCCTATCGTATCACCACGAGAGTTATAGCAATAATCATAATATGCATAAATGGATTTTTAATATTAAAACCATCCATAAAGTGTAGGGGCTTCCACATACTGTCATCATGTGTATTATGTAGTAAACCTTTTTTTTCCCACCGGGACATCACTAGCCTATTTATTAGATTTAAATATAAAAAGATAGGATTTACTTCCTAATAAGATCATGATCAGACAAAGTCCTGAAATGCATTGACGTTGAATGGAGTTACTGGTTGTTTCAACTGGAATTTCGCTTTATTGTTTTTTTTTTTAAAAGATGTTTAAAACATTGAATAATATATTTTTTATTTTATATCTAGAGATCTATTTTTTTACAATTTTTAAACATCACATGAATATAAAGAGCGTTTACTAATAAACTAAAACATTTGTGTGTGTGTAAATGTGCAATTATTAAATAAAAAAGCTATATTTCTGTGGTCAGATAGAAGCATGCGTACCACGATTACTTCCGCCGGCCTGAAAATATGGATATTTGATATAATCGATTACCACTAAACATCATACAAATGATCGTTTTTTAAGCTTTTTATTGTTTTATTTTCGTTTTTTTTAATATTCCATGCAAAAAATAAAGCTTCCAATTTAAAGAAAAAAAGTCAGAAATGATTCAACTTCAAATCAGCCTTAATCTAGATCAAGTATCATTAGTATCGTCAGTTAGAAATGTAACAATTTAATATAGATCCAATTTGTACTTGATACCGTGTCTTAAAGATTTAGAATAACAATTCCACATCGAAGCTAGAAAATGTTGTATTTTGCCGGTTTACTATTTTATATTTTAAAATCATATTTTAAAAGCAAGTACATATTTCGTGTATTGCTTGCATCATCTCTGTTATTGCAACCAATTCCTGCTTTAGAAGTTATATGGGCAGTGAACTGTGGGGGAGATGAACACACGGACGTTCATGGAATACACTACCAGTCAGATCCGTTAGAAATAGGACACAAGTCAGACTTCGGCAAAAGCTTAATGATACAAAGAGTTGTTCCACAAGACAGAATCCTATACCAGACAGAAAGATACCATGTCAACACTTTTGGATATGATATACCCGTTTACCGAGATGGCGATTATGTAATTGTATTAAAATTTAGTGAAGTTTGGTTTGCTGCTCCAAATCAAAAAGTAAGTCCACACAGATATGAGTATGAGCTCAGATAGAAATGATTTATGATAGATTACTAAGAATACTAGACCTAGATTAGATCTACTAGAGTAGTTTTTTTTAATCCGGACATTACATGAATTCAGACGCTCGCTGTTTTTTTGTGGTCATTAAATCTTTATTTTGATATTTAATATGAAACTAGTGCGCTGTATTGTATAGATTCTAATGTGCTTGTCCATTTTCAAATCACATTCCAACGATTCTGACACAATTTCCTTTCATTTAGCTATCTTTTTATGTAAGAAAAAAAGAATTTCAAATTTGTAAGTCAGGTTGTTGTTGTTTTTTCCTATGTTACCAGGATGACTTATTTATCCTCTTTTAGGGTTAAAGTTAAGGCTATATTTTTTGGTTGGCTAAGTCTATGCTAATGAGCTCAGCAATATTTATTCTGTTTTTGGAGCTGATTTATTTGATTCATATGCCAAGTTGTTTGATTCCATACAAAAAAAAATTAATATGGTGTTAAATTAAATTACGATTTTCTTACCAAAATTTATTTCGGACAGCTAGTTTTGGATATCAGTGTTAATGGTCTTATATATTATATTTGTTTGTTTGTTTTTTTATTGAGAATAAATGGGCAAATGTTTGGAGTGAGCTTGATACATTGAATGAAGTTAAATGCCTAGATTTAGACCTACTAGACTAGATCTAGATTTATATAGAGAGAATATAGAGGATTCAGCTTTTTAGGCAAGAATGGCTATCCTAACCAGTACTATACTACAAAATATCATCTATATTAGAAATTTATTAAATGAATAAACAAAAAACACAAACATTCAACACACATCCAATCATGCAAACATAAAATGTCTAATAGTCTGTGTAGAAGTCACTATCTCAGTGACCTAATTTTGGTAGAATAAGTGTGTTCATATTTTGTTTTTGTGTTCGTATTTATCATAATTTATGCACAATTTGATGTGAGGGCTATGCCTGGGGGTTCTTAAAATTTAGTTGATGTTAATATAGAATTAAAAATATGAGTTTATTGATGCCTAAATATAGAGATAGTCTGAAATAAATTATGGTAACCGGAATCAAATAATGTAGGTCAAATTTGTCTGAATTAAATAAAAAATATATGGCCTCTTTGACCTTAAATATAATAACAAATATAGGTTAACAGTACAACAAACCATTATGAAATAATGCGCTGTCAAAGTCAAACTTTGAAATTTTGACCCATAGGTGTCCGAATAGCATAAACTACTCTAGATTCTAGCTAGATCTAGTCTATACTTCTATAGTATATACTCTATAGATTTCTAGTTGATCTAGATGTTTGTAAAATATTTTAGATAGATCTGCATGTTTCGGCTGTTCCTTCACCTTCCCTTGCCGTTTCCATTAACATTTTGTCACCTATTTTAATCTGTTGTAGTAGATTCTTTAAATTTGGAGTCCGTTGTGACAAAAAATGCACTTGCTTGATCCTCTGGAATTTTTTGTAAACTTTCGCCTGGATGTGCAGCCACGGATATTTGGCATAGATTCAAGACTCCGCCCACGTCTGGGCATTCTTTCTTGAAGGAATGTGAACATATTTTTCCCAGCCGACAAAATTATCTTGTCTACAATGATGAACTGTTTTAGGTTCTCAAAGGATTCCTCAATGCCCGAGGACTGAAACCATTTCTTAAAAGTAGTTTTCACCTTGCCGACAAATTGTTTCATGTTGCCGTCGGTCGTTGGTTTCAGATAGTGGTAAAAATCTAGTAGTGTCTTTTTTTTAATAAGGCGTAGTCTCCCACGTCCTTGTCATTAAGCACCTGCAGCGCATCCGGTGCTTTTCCACCCACTAGGCTGAGAAGCTCTCTGGCCCATTCTTTCTGGGATTCGCCTTCAGCCTCATCAACGTTTCAAACCTGTGGATGAACGAATCCATCCTGTCTGTCCCTTCAACAAACTTCTGCATTTTTGTGCGCCTTGTATTTCTGCTGTCGGTTTCATTGTTTGCTTCAGCTGTTTTGGACTGCTTTGCGATTCGTGCTTTAGATTCCTATTCCTCAATCTTGAGTTTTGCTGTCACCTGCATTCGGAGCTTTTCTCTCCTCTTCTCTTGCATCCCTTTCTTCGTTCTGAAGGATAACTTTGGCGACCATTCTTCAAGTTCTTCCTTCTGGTACCTTAATTTCTTTCCTGTCTCGTACAAGTCCAGAAGGTCACTTTGTTTTACAGACATTTTAAGTATTTAAATACCCGAAGAATTAAAATAATACTAGTACTGAATAAAACTCATGTAAAAAAAAACTATTAAAAAAATATTAATGAAATCACATAACTCCAAAATTTGACAGTATACCAATCAAAACTGACTACAATGATACAACTATGTTCACTGCCCTTGTAATATCTTAGTAGGGTTCTAGGGAAAACACACTGGTATTTAAAAAAACAAAACAAGCTATAACCCTGTTCAAGAGCCCCCATGTGACCTTGTATTTTGGTTAGGTCATTAGACCAGTGACTTCTGCTGCACTGCCAAGTTAGTCCAGTGGTATTTCGTGGTCCCAAATTATATTACCTAGGCTATTAATTATAACCTCTAGATATATAACTTACTGAGACGTACAAGTAAGAACAATGATATTTCAGTTACAACTAATAACTAATAAAGAATTTATTTAGGAACAAAAGATAAGATCATTAAAAGAAAACGGACATAAAGGCCAACAAAAGCAAGTCAAATAACAGTAGGACATGTTCAGTTCAAAATAATCAAAGAACCGCGATCACAGAGGCATAATAGTGTCTCATCTAAAAAACAAAACAATGGCTTACAATAATATAATAAAACATTTTATAATTTATAACAGATTTCCCGCGGCCTCCTGTCGATTTACCATGAGGTCCTGGAAATCTCATGAAATTGCAAAATATAAAAAGTCCTGTAAATATTCAGAAATTATTAAAATCTTTTGAAAACTCATACAAATCATTTTTTTTGGGGTGTAATTCAACATGGAAAACGCCAATCCTACGCGTGATAAAAAAAATGGCATTTTGCAATGTCCTTAATTGTGGAATCTAGTAAAAGAAGCTTCTCACGCCTCAAACTAATGAAGAATTACTTGAGGCCAATATTTGGTAATTCTTGCTATTGAGCGTGATCTATGTAGGATTTAGGAAATAGCATTTTTATGATATACTTTATGACTCCGCTACCTGCAAGGCTTGTGTAGTAATTCTGCGATTAGTAAAGAATTAATAAATGCAAAGACTAATATATTTTCTAATACAAACTCTTAATGTTCACTTATTATCCGTATCCCTACCCAAACTGGGCCCTGCGAAATCCGTTTCACATTGGGCACCACAATGGTTAAGTCCAGCCATGCTATCTAGTGACAGATGAATACTACTTGTCCCCCACCCCTCCCCCATTTTTTTTTCCTAGGGTAACTCCGACTTGCAGAAATAAAAGAGTGATCTTTCCTTTACTTCTTCTTGCGTGTCCAAACTCTTGAGCCATGAAGAGAATTATATATATAGTCAACCGGCAGCGTAGCATACGCCGCTATGCAGGGCCGGCCTTAGGTGACCACAGTGGGATCCGCACTTATGCGACCGCAGTAGGACCAGCGCTAATTCTAGTTGTATAAATTATTAAATTAAATCATTGTTGAACTTATAACAGATATCCCACAGCCTCCTGTCAATTTACTAGGAGCTCCTGGAAATCTCCTGAAATTGAAAAATATACGAAAAGTCCTGGAAATATCCGGAAATTATTAAAATCTTTAGAAAACTCATACGAATCTCCTGAAATATACAGACAAAAATTGTCATTCAATTAGGAAAATGCCAATCCTACGCGCGATTAAAAAAACTGTCATTATCCTGTAGTTTTGGAATCTGGTTAGAGAAGCTTCTCGCGCCTCAAACTAATGAAGAATTACTTTAGTTCAATAATTCTCGTTGATAGATTGAAACATTTGTTAATTCTTGCTATTGAGCGTGATCTATGTTGGAAATAGAATTTTTATGATATACTGTATGACTTCGTTACATGCAAGGCTCGTAAAGTAATTCTGTACGTAGTAAAGGATGAATAAAATGCAAAGACAAATGTATTTTCTAATATAAAATCTTAATTTTTACTTATAATCCATATCCCTACCCAAACTGGGCCCTGCGAATTCCATTTCGCATAAGGCCCTGTGACAGATTAGCGGAAGTGACGTGTGTTTGGCTTGTTTAATGTCTAGGGGATGATTATTTTTGAAGTTATCACACACCAACCCTTCAGCATGTAAATCGGGAGCAGGCACGCAACGAGACAAGCAATGAAAGAGAGATACAAAGTTAAAAATGGAAAAATAATTATTTACATAAATATTTACATAGAAGAATAAAAAGGGCCCTTAATAAGAGAGTATGTCACTTTGTCTTTTGAACTTAGCTGATCTTCCTGCTTGGGTCACAGCTGGCTGTGTCCTAGCTTGAGGTTCTGCAGCTGGAGGTGGTGCTCTAGTGGGTAGAAGGACGCCTGTGATTCAGTTCTTGTTGAGTCTCAATCCAAAGTTCTGATATCTGTAGTGGGCACAGTAGGGCGGGTGGCTGGCTACCGTGGGCACAAGGGTACTGAGGGCAGAGCTGATCTGCCATGGGCAGCACAGTTAATAGGATAAGTCCAGTGAGTTACGAAGTTCAGGCGGAGCTATGACGTCTCGCACAGACTCTGGGGTCTATAGGGACATCGTGCTTAATTGGTTGACAAGTGGACTGTCAAATAGGCAGGCAAGTAGAGCCGATAGCACCAAGTAAGTAGTTGAGTAGATCCAAGTAGGCAGTAGATGATACTCAATAACAAGTAGGCAGTAGTGCAGTGTCGAATAGCACTAAGTACAAGGGCAATAGTGCAGTGCTGAGTAGCACTAAATACATAGGCAGTAGTGCAGTGCTGAATAGCACTAAGTACGAAGGCAATAGGCAGACAATGCCAAATAAATAGGCAGACACCTGAGGGAGGCTGCGGATAAATAAAGACAAGTTAGGACATGTCTCTCATGCATCTTATCGATGCCCTCAACTGAATTGCATTCGTCAGATTGGTAAACTTGCTTTTGAGTACAATGGGGAGATGACAAATGGCATTTGGAAAATGGATGGCTGATAGCAGCAATATAAAAATGTACATAAAAGGGGAAATAATAATCTCAAATAAACAACACAAGTGGAAAGAGAAATGGGGGGGGGGGGGGGGGCGGACGCTGTTCAGCGACCATGACGCTATTGTTTACACATGGCCGTCGGCCATAAACAAGGGGCACAACTCTTGTCAAAGTAGAATGACTAATGGGGAGATAATTCATATCTCTTTTTTAAGTGCAGTATTAGTGCGCTAGTAAAATTATCAAGGCGGTCAGCCGAGATAAAGGAAATAAGATAAGATGTACAAATATATACATGGTTGCATCAACGTAGCATCAATAGATTAATGCAACACATAAATACATACACATGCCATGTTTATGCTTTCTACTTACGACAGTGAGAAATACACAATGCACTAATAAAATATAAATGAGATAATAAAATACACATAATAATCTCCAGTGAGAAATATTCACAAAGTAATTAAGTGGAACTGTGATTAAGTTCGGCTTACCATCAGGTATTCCTCTAAGAGTAAGAATAAATGAAATAGTCCAGGCTCGATTGACAGCGATAGAGAAATGAGCGGGTCTGGTTTGACTTAGTCTACCTTATAAAGGCCTGGAAGATGTGGGCGGAGACAGGAAACGTCCTAGGCTAGGGATTATCTCTCACGTGGGGGAATTGAACTAGAGATGGGAGTCGCACCTTGGAGTGTCGATGGACGTATTGATCCGAGTGATCTCCTAGATCAAAGAGAGACGTGGGGGGGGGGGGGGAAGAGCGATTTGTATTCCACCCAAGGTGGAGTCAACTGCGACCGTCAGACATACGGCGGGTAAGACCAAAGAGACTGTGTGTTTATCTTTCCCCGATCTAGGGGAGAAAAGTGAAAGGATGCAACCTAGCTATCTCCAAGGTGGTGGACTAAGTCTAGCCTGAAGAGGAAAAGGTGGGGCGGGTGAAGAAATTGGGAATAGGACGGGGAAATAATTAAAATAAAATAAATAAATAATAATAATTAATGCTGTGATAAGTTTGAGTGACTCTGACAGCAACTATTTGACTTGTCACAGGCCCCACAATGTTTAAGCCCGGCCCTGCTATTTAAAGATATGCAGCTATTTGCAGGGTCGGCCATATGCCACTGCAGCCTATCAGACCGCATTGGGCCCCACACTTTCATAGGATCCACGCTAATTCTATGTGTAAATTATTAAATTAAATCATTTTATAACTTATAACAGATTTCCCGCGGCCACTTGATTTATCAGAAGCTCCTGGAAATCTTCTGAAATTTCAAAATAATTGAAAAGTCATGGAAATCTCCGAATATTATTAAAAATCTTTTGAAAATTCATACAAATCTCCGAAATATATATACACAAAAATTGTCATCTTGGGGTGTCACATAATATGGAAAACGCCAATCCTACGTTTTTAAATAAAAAGGACATTATGCATTAGAAGTAATTGTGTAATGTGGTGAAAGAAGCTTCTCATGCCTCAAACTAATGAAGAATTACTTTAGTTTAACAATTCTCGTAGATAGATTGAAACATTTAGTTATTCTTGCTATTGAGCGTGATCTATCATGGAAATAAAATTTTAATGATATACTGTATGACTTCGCTACACTTAAGGCTCGTAAAGTTCATGGGATAACTCTATCCGCAGAAATAAGAGAGTGATCTAGTATGTACTAGTATATTATATTAACTACAATGTTGGTTCAGTGTTTGTTACTTTTGAAGTCTTAATTAAAATTAGAAATCTTTTTTTGGTGTAGGTTTTTGATGTTGTATTGAATGGTGAGCACACTGTTGTAAGTGAACTAGATATCTTTGCAAGAGTTGGTAGAGGAGCAGCACATGATGAGATCATCCCTTTCTCTATAAGGGCTGGCAAGCTTAGAGTTAATGGAGAGACATCACAAGTTGATGGAAACAAAATTTCTATTGAATTCATTAAGGTTTTTGCATACTTTTTATTTTGCTACTAATCTAATTAAGAAAATATACTTTTATATTAGATGGATGATTAAAAATTGTTGCAATTTTTTTTTTTTTACACATAGAGTATATATTATATATATTATATACATGGTTTAGTAAAGTTTTTGTGGTTTTATTAGCTGCTAGTGGTAATGAAAATAAGCACTCATCTACCTATAAAATGCTTACAATAGCATGCATTTAAGCCTCTGACAACAGTCCAACTCCAGTCTTCATGTGTCGCCCAGATATTGGGTCCAATAGAGCTGTTACCAATGAAAGAAGAGGGAGTCACAGGAACTTAAACCAACAAGCTTTGGGTAGGATGGTCTTATTTGCTTTCGCTTATTTTCCACCTAGGAGAAGGAAATTTCTGAATGCAAAACTCTGCTGCCTTGTGGCTATACCTAAATATGGGAAAGGCTTCAGTAGTCAGAGGAAAAATTTGTAGTTGACCATCAGGCAGTTGCGGCATAGTTTTATCCTAACTTTGCTACACATTTGAGACCAAAACAAAATCCACTGTTGAGGACATATGTATATGGCAAAAAGAGAATCTAAATTGACCGCTGGTGGATGTGGCAAAATTTGTTGGTTGCCTCTACAGTATATAGTGCTTTATATTTTCCCCCACAAAAAAATGATGTAAATATAAATGTTATTTATATTAACTTACAGGGTGATTTGGATAACCCAAAAGTCAATGCAATTTATGTCATCAAGGGGACTGTAGATGGTAAGAGAGCTTTCTTGAATAAACCAAAATTGTATTTAAATTAGCTAATAAAAAAAGTGAAAAAAATACAGTTCTCATTATAAATTTGTTATACTTTTTAATGATTGTTAAAGCAATACAATATCAATACAGTATAAGAAATCAATATATATATATATTTATATTAATAAAAAAAAAGCTAACAAATAGCGATGAGTATAAGCTATATACAACTGGACAGAACTAAAGAACATAAATACAACTCCTTTTTCTTTAAAGGCTGAGTTAAAAAAAAAAAAAAAGTTAATGGTTCAAATATTATTTGCTATAAAGATTTGACAGGAAACTAAGTTGACCAGAGGAACGCTAACTCATTTTAAAAAATGTATATTTTTGACCAAAAAAAGCCAATATAATGTTGGATCCATTTTTTTTTTTTTTATGTGTTTTGATAAATCATTAGATGTAGAACATAGACATTTTTGACATCAAGAAACACTACTTTTAAATTGAGCTAAAATAGACAAATAGAAAGCTGCTTATTGGTACATTTCTTGTGCTTGTCAATAATTACCAATAGTTTGTAATTTTTGTCTTTGTTTTAAATATTTAATGTTTTAGTAGAAAGTACAAAGTTACACTGTGAAAAAAAAATGTCTAGATCTAAATGTATATATCTAAACTTTATTTACTTAATATATATATATATATATATATATATATATAAAATTAAGAATAAAACCATTTAAAGTTGAAATGGGAATAGATGTCCCTATATCTAACTAAATAACGTCAAATCAGTACATGAATAATTCTAACTTCAAACTGGTTACCAGAACAAACAATTAATATTTTGTCTAAAACAAGACAGTATAGGAATGAAGAAACAATTAAAATTAACCTTCTATTTATTTGCATAGCCTGGTTAACAGCATTAACAAAATTTGTTGGGATGTATGAACATCAATTGAGTTTCACTGTGCTCTCAATTTTATGTCTTGTAGTAGTTTAGATGAACAATGTTCTTTTGTAATAATTTATTATAAATAGTTTTGCTATTAATAGAGATATTTATGGATTTACATTGATAATAATTTTTTGCATAAATAAAACTTCCATGACCCATCATCATCAATCAGGTATTTATTTATCTTTGATGGTTCTCAGATGTTCCAAAGCTTCCCCTGATGCCTGGTGTGGATGTTCCAGAAGAGGAGGAAGAAGAAGATGAAGAATCTCAGACTATAAAGCCACAGAAATCAAGGAAACCATCTGGCCCAAAAATCAAAGATCCTTATGCTGCTGATGATACCAGTGCAATGCTGTTACCTGTCTTTGTAGCTATTGGAGCATTCATTCCATTACTCTATTGCTTATGTAAATTATAAAGTGTTTTTGTTTTTTTTTTAAGTTTTAAAGTAATATTAATAAGGAAAAAAATGATAGTACTCTCTCTTAATGTTATCTGATTACACAACATTTGCTATTAACATCTTTGTTCATTCTGCAAACATATTTTTCTCTTTATAGTGTGTTAGTGTGCGTTTGATTAGGGATGCCTCCTCTTTTTGGCATTGTATTAATATGACATTATAAACACAGGTATGAAATATATGAAAAAGAATTCTGTGATTCCTAGTGTTAAATTTCATCTGATGTTATATTGAGTGAATTTTTTATTTAAATTACATTTTATCTCTTTGTTTCTTTTTTCCATATAGTATCTGTTTATTGGGTTAAATTTATTTTTTTTCAAGATAGTCTACATGTTTATTTTGTAAAGTTAAAAAATATTTTCATTAAATGTTCTAGATATTTTAAATGTTTAAAATGGTCTAGCAGTCACCTGTTCTATGGACATAATTTGCCACTGAAGCCAAAGGTTTTAATGTAGGCTTATATTCTTCACTACTATATAAATTAATAAAAAGCCATGAGTTATAATTGCTCAGTAACATTTAATTAGCTTCTTTTATTTTCCTGCACTCACTACTTCCTGTTTGAATTAATGTCGAAATATTTATGTTTATACTTGAAGCCATAGTGTGATTTGAAAATATTTTGTGTCATCAGTGTATTTTATTTGTAACATTTTAACCATACTAGTAACATTCCTAAACAATGTCATAAGTGTTACTTGTGAATGTATTTTGAGCAGTTGTTTACGAGTATTATTGTTTTTGATTAATGAGAATCACTACTGTTGTTTTGTTGAAAAAACAATTTTTACAAGTGTTAGCTTTATTGTACACATTGACCTGCGCAATAATCTATATTTGCCATAAGTCCACTCCGAAAGGAGAAGAGATACGAAAAAATAGCATAATTTATTATATCTTTATTATATAACAAGATAAAATATGACTAGAACTAGAACTCTTTAATTATTTAGACTTGTGTAGTTTTTTCAGAATTCAATAATGCCTATTAGCTACTAATCAGTTTGAGGAGTAAGTATTATTGAAGTAATTGAACAGATGTAGTTGGTACTATTAAAAAAAAAACTGTTCTACTGCTGTATGTGAATTCTAATTATTTCTTTATCATCACCGACCCATCGTTTTCTTGGTCTTCCAGGTGCCTTGTGGTCAGATATCTTAATACTGTTATCCCTTGCTGCTGTTGTGTAGTGTTCCCTCCCATCTAGGGTTGTTAAATTGTTCCTTGTATCTTGTCATTGTCAAATTCTGTTGTATGTTTCTTTTCATAGGGGCATGACATGGCCTAAATTGTGCTGATGTGCCAAAGACCCTAAATATCAAATTCTTTCCATAGTAGCAAGTTAATATTCTTTTATCTGGGGAGGTTGTAGATGTATGTTATACTTGATAATATATTTTCTGTTCTTAGTTCTTTAGAAATTGTGCCCTTTTCCTAATGGTACTATGAAAGTCAAAGCTGGTTAGAAATATATATATATATAAGATATACTTACAACACATTGTGGTTTGAACACTAAACTAATAACAAGAAAATGTAAAAAAATGAATATTTTCCACAGTCAAATCATATCTTAATGATTTTAAGATCCATAACACCTCTCTTCACTAAAGTTTTGAAATGCTACTTTTTTTTTAATCTATTTTTTTTCCATATACATTTTTTTCATTGGCTTTTTTGTTTCTTTTTTTATATTTTCCCCTTTGTATTTGTTAAATTGCTTCTTTTTTTTTCTTCCAATAAATGCTTTTCTAAAAAAAAAACTGGTATATTTAAAAATATTTTATAGCAAACATGTTGCTTTAGAAATACCGTAGGTGTGTTGTTAACAACAAAACAAAAAAAATGCCATTGTGATATCTTAGTGTATTACTCAACCATCAAAAATTGTTGACATTTTCTGATTTTGTTTCTCGATTTACCTATAGTTTGTACGTCTGTATTGAGTTCTTGTGTTAATTACTTAACATTACCTACAATACCAGTGAGGGGTAGTGTCACATTGCATGTGACTTGCTGATTTAGTCTGAATTGCATTTTATTTCTTGTCAATTATAAAAGTATACATCATTACATGCTCAATGATTAAGCCTAAACTATCTCAAGTACTAATTTTGCGTCTGTACAGCTGATTATCCAGTTGCTGATGAATACTTTAGCTCTCCCCTTTTTGACCTCTTTGTTCAAATTATTACTTTTTGCTTGATACTGGTTCTGGTATTTCATTTTCAACGCAATCCATAATTTGATTTTATCAATATCATTATTACTCTTAGTTTTACGAGTCCGTGATAGTAGAATAATGGTTCATTGATTAAAACAATTTTATTGCTGGGCTTTAACACTTTCTCTCCGCAATTATTTACCACATTCTGGTGGAATCAACGCTGGTATCATCAGTTAGGAGAGAAAGAGTTAATTCAGTTGTTTAAAAAGCATTAATGACTGATGAAAATTGAACAAATAATTTCCTTTTAATATTGTATGGGTTCATCAATGTCTTTTATAAACATATTAGGCTAACATGTATCGAATTGTTAATTACAAAGTTCATCTTGAAGCATTTCTGATGACAGTATGATCAAAACCAAAGTTGTTTTGATATAAAACTTCTTGTATTTAGTAACAAGTGTTGATATTGTCTACTAAGATGGCCTTGTACCAAGTTCCTACAACAATCAAAATCACTCATAATTAAGAATGCAGAAGCTCCATTTTATGAGACAAGTTATTCGGTGTGATTAGAAAAATCAAGAAATCACAAAATAAATAACTTTTGGCAAATTCGTATGAGAAAATGATAATAGGGCAAGTTGCATTACTTTTGCAATAACTGGACTAAATCATTTTGAACAAGTTACCATAATAGCATCTCTTCATTTCTTGTTTTATTGAACATTTTGTACAACATTGTTTCAGTTCACTTAGGTCTCTGTAGAGTTCACTTGTTTTTTTTTTCTTCAGTATTACCAACTTGCCTTTTTGTGCAAAAGTTAAAGGACTTGGGTCAAACCAAATAGGGTTAATTATCTATTTTGAATTGTGTATACTGTGCATTAAATTATTTAATAAAACTATTTTTTCTGAAAACATTTTTTTCATGTTGCAATTTATCAGCATGTCTTCAAAATAATAATTATAATATAATTACACTAGCTATTAGCTAACAAGTTCTACAAAGATGTCTCTTTTTAAATAGCAACTTTTCTTTGGTAAAAATGCATCCATGCTAATTTCAGTGTGCCCCTATCAATATGGAAGACATGAAAATGGGAATGCCAGACAGGTTATTTAAACCCACTGGCAATCTTTGAAAGGTTTGTCTTTATCACAAAGTATGGCCAATAATTAATAAATATAGTTACGAGAAATGTGTTTCTTTACCCCAAATATAATTCACTAATAACTAAATTTTAATAATATAAGCCTCCAAAAAAATTGCAATTCAAAGTTATCACTTCTGGACTATTGCAACAAGTCTCAGTACACCGGTACCACACTATCTGATACAACACCGGTACCACACTATCTGATACAAGTATATTTTGTACTAGTAGTAATTGTAACTTGACCTCTAAAAATTTCTTTTAGGCATGTCTAATAAAATATGTACCACACTATCTGATACAACACCGGTACCACACTATCTGATACAAGTATATTTTGTACTAGTAGTAATTGTAACTTGACCTCTAAAAATTTCTTTTAGGCATGTCTAATAAAATATGAATAAGAAAAAAAAAAGAATACTGGGTACAAGAGGGATACATTAATTGAGTAAATTCCTCTTACTTGTTTGGAAAAAGCAATATATACCAGTAGCTTAGTGGTATGGTAGAATGCATTTTATATAGACAATTTTGAAATAACTGACACCTGCCCAAGTGATGTTTGGTAAATACAAGTATTCAAAGGTACAACTGACACACTTCTAATGAAATTGTTCAAAATTTTCACCAAGTAGAAAAATTATAATAATGATAAGAGTTTGTGTGTATTACATAAACAATTTTATTTTAATCAAACAATCCAAAGCCCATGTCATCTTCAGATTCTTCAGACTCAGCCTTCTTTTTCTCTTCTTTCTTCTCTGTAAACAAAAAAAAGCACAAAATAAGTTAACTATATGAATATATTTAGTCTCATGCAATTGAGTAATTCAGCTTTTTACAAATTTGACGAAGAATGTATTATGTGAGCTGAAAAAAAAAAATTAAATATACAAGGAAATAAAGACAAATTTCAATTGGTGGAGCTTGTGAATATTTGTTTAGTTGAAGCACCATAATAAATGGTCAAAGTTTTAAACATAATTAACTGCATAAGTGCAAAATTTTATTCAAATACTTCTGTTACGTTTTTAAAATACTGGGTAAAGAAAATGTACGTACATATTTTAGTGCTGTTACTGTATCAAAAAATATTTTCTTCACAAATTTATGGGCAAATAATTTTTTTAAAAACATTTCTACCAGTACTCAAAGAATTTAGAATAGAAAAAAATCTGCTTAAACGACACATTACAATTAAGAGGTGTAAGCTGTACTTAATTTCAAAATGCTGGGATACAAAATTAAATGCAATTTGTTTGTGAAAGCTTTTAAATGATTTATTAAATAGACTAGTGAAGTTAGTGCTTAAAAATTATAATAAACATTATTAAAGAACAGAAGTTTTAATATAAGACTTTCTGAACTGTAAGCCAGTAGTGAGTAGTCAATGTTGGACCTAGTCAAGATATAGATACTATGTGTAGTTGTATAGGGTAGTTAAGGTTGAACAGAACTGTTTTGAAACATGATTACTGCTATGGCTTAGCTATTGATTGAAATGTCTGAATGGGCTGTTTGTTACAATTTCTTGTTCCTTAATCAAGAGGCAGTTAAATATCTATTTAAAGTTCAAGATTTTTTATATTGAAAAAATCTTGGCATCTAAACCAAAAGATATTAAATAGCAACAAATGTCAAAAGAATGTGCATATTTGCCAAAACATGTAATTTAAAAAAAATAGAAATATAAATAGTTATAAATTGGTAACATTTATTATTCATCAATAATAACTAGATCTGGTCTATACCAACCTGCAGCGGGGGCAGCAGCTGGAGCAGCACCACCTTTAGCAGGAGCAGCAGCAGCTGGTGCAGTTGCGGCACCACCTGATGGGACTGAGGCCAATTTCTTTGAGCCTTAAAAAAAAAAGTCTATATTACACCTACATCTTTCATAAATAAATTACACATAATATATTCCCTACAATAGTACTACCTAGGGTCGCTAATAGAGTGGTATAATTCAAATGTTCATCTAAAAAATATTACCTGCAGCAATGACCTCTTCAAGATTCTTTCCTTTGAGTTCACTAATAATCTTGTTAATCTTGTCAGACTCTGCTTCAATGCCCACACTACTGAGAATTTTCTCAATGTCTGCTGATGATGGGGATGATTTTCCCCCAAGGATAGCAAGAAGGTAAGCGGCTACGTAACGCATTCTTGTGAACTGAAAGTGAAAGGTAAATTATTTTTAATGACCTAATCTAGAATCTTTAAAGATGTGGAATTTTTTTTTTACCTTAAGTAATGATAGAGAAGGGTCATGGGCTTAGGCCTACATACATCAACTTGTATATTTGACATTTACACATATGGAAACATTTTTAGCGTTCACCGCGGGAGGGCTAACAATTATCAATGACTAGGTGCACTTCAAGACTTGTCTTAGGTGAGCGATACCAGTGTGTATAGTATACAATTATCGATCGACCATGTATGATAAAGACTGTCTAATGAGATCTGGTGTCAAGCCGATTACATCACTTGCACTGAGCTTGTTAGAAGAGTAGATTTGTGCTAGGTATGGTCTCAATGTTACAATCAGAAGGGTGTATGGATATCCCCCCCACACGTCCACTGAGAATGAAAGAAGAGTGGAGATGATCTGAGTGGAAAAGAGTACAAAACAACATATCCCTCCTCCCCTTTCTCACGACAGGTATTTTTAATTTCCAGAGCGGTCATCTACAGATAAAATGGCTGTATCTAACAACCTTGGTGTGAGATCAGTTACAAGCCAAGAATGAAGTTATGGATCGTGAGAAGGGTGAAAATGGTTTCATTGCACTGGATTAGAAAGAAAATGACAATGGTGAAAAAGATTAAAACTATAATTTAGCAGATATATTTTAATTTTCTTGGATCTGCTCAATACTTCCATCATCATCATATTAGCAAGGGGGGAAATTTGCTCAAGAAAAAATATGCTTGATGATAACCACTCTACGCCTCTTTGACTTCATATTTAATTTGGACTAGATCTATACAAGTGTCACTAAGCAGAGTGTAGTGTAGACGGGAAGTAGATCAAATTAGTTGATTAAATCATATCATTATCTATTTTATGTTAGTTATTTATTGAGTAAAGGATGCTAAGCAGACACACTAAGCCAATCTCAGGATTAAGTTTCAAAATTCATAACTTCGTATTGCTCTGACCTATGAAAAAACTGAAGGTGTCAATGACTTTGTCATCCTTATGTCTATAAAAATAGCTATTTTGTAATGTATCACTATTGCTATTGTGACTTTTTTTTTTCAGCTGCCCATTGATGCCAATTTGTTATTGTATAGAACTATGCACTTAAGTGCTATAACATTTGTACATATTTGTTGCATATTAAATGGTTTAAAATAAATGGTTATACGTTTTGCATACACCACATTAACTTTTTTTTATAAATATGTTACGACTTTTTTTTGTGAAACGTAACAAACACACACAAGAACACATACATAACTTTAATATACATTTTGTACTGTATTATTTTAACAAACAACAAAATTATTCTTGTAAATGTTAAAAAAAAATAAAAATTTGTTTATTTCCCCATATTTACTGTGTCAAGTTATTTCCTTTTGATGATTAGCGTCATATGACGATATGTTTTCTTATTCAGAAAAGGTAAAACTTGTTGGCCACCCCCTATATACATGTTTAAGTGGGAAAGGAGAGTCTGGGTTGTACAATGTATCTGTTTCTAGTGTCTAATTAGAAGCATTATATCTGGGTTTTAATTGGCTAATGCATCTAGGGGCTTACAAATCGTATTAGCTCCAGACCCTATCTCGTTCTTTCCCTTGGGAGAAAAAAAAGCTACGTTTTACAGTAGTCTACTTTGACCCCAGATAAAATTACTTTCTCTCAATATAAAAGGGAGCTGTACGTGTCGGAAGAGTGACAAAATAGTCCATGCGCAATATTTTTGCGGAAGTTGGGTAGTAAACATTCAAATAAAGAAGATTTAATAATATGCGAGACGAAACCCGGGTGTCCGACAACCATCCTTTACTCTAATTGCTAGAAAGAAAGACAAAACAGCAACAGAAAAATGTTGGCAAGTAATTCAAGGGAGATACTCTAGTATTAAGCCCTAAAACCAAAATGGCGCATTTCCAATGACAATATATGGTAATAAGAAATAAAACTTAAAAATTTATATTTTAAAAGCTATTTATCTCAGAGGAAATCAAATTACATATTTGTAATAGGTATGTGACAAATTTTTTTTTTAATAAAAAAAAAATGATACCAAGCTATTAAAAGCACTCTATCTGAGCTCTCCAATGATATATAAATTATTGTTATAGACTACCCATGAAAAAAATACATTTTTATAACGCGTTCTCGCTTAACATTGAATTCAATGGACAACATGAGGTTGAATTTTCTGAAAATTTAAATTTATTTTAAATGCGTACCATTTCGCTAATTTTTATCATACAGCTAATAATTGGAATGAAAGCTTAGGATGTGATTAATAAGATAATACTATTGTTTTATACAATTTCTTTACATAATTTTTTTTTTTTTTTTACTTTACTTAACATGACATTATTACCTTTAATTTTTGTAATAAAAGTTTATTTTATTTTGTTGAAAACAAATTTTGGATAGTAAATCAGCAAAGAATTTGTTCTTTTCTCAATGCTATAAAATTATTTTAAGAGGTCCAATAATTAAAAGAAAATATATTTTTTTGACGTGTTTTCACTTTTAAAATTATATTTTTTTTAGGAATCTAGATTTAAGTTTTAAAGATGTAACTCAGCGTTTCAATTTTTTTAAGTCAAATTTTTTTGTAAATATATATTTATAATACACTCTATTTTTACCAAGCTTGCATCAACTCACTCTGTCTGTCTCTCTGGAAAAAAGTTTGAAAATATTTTTTCTCCCATTTCCCTTTGTCAGATCAAGATGAAACTTTGCACAATTATTCATTGAACCTGACACAACATGAATGAATAAAAAAAATTAACCAATTAGTTAATTAATTATTGTTGATTATTTTGGAGATGTTATATGGATTTAATTCTCTCATTCCTTTTGATATATTTTTTTCTCCCACTTCCAATTTTCGGATCAAATTGAAATTTTGCATGATTGTTTAAAGTTGATGACAATGCACAAATCAATCCAAAAATTAACCAATTAGTTAGTAAATAACTACTACTTAATTAATTAAGTCATGTGTTAGAAAGGGAGTGAAACCCTTTTCAGAAAAGGCAGAAATTAGCAGTTTTTATCTTAAATACATTTGAGACCAAAAGAGAATCTGCTGCAGAGGATAAGTGAAAAAAAAAATCTTAGCGACCACCGGCAGACAACGGTTATGCTAGATCTGGCAAAATATGTAGGTCACAGCTGAGGCTGCATAACCACGGGAATACTGCATTCTTCAATAATCTTCAGACTCGAAGACAAGCTTTATTATATATGCATAAATGATATATATGTATATATAGTGTGTGGTTGTATGTTATATTAGTTCTCCTTTATATAATTTATATATATATGGGAATATGAGATTAAATTTACAATCACTCTATTTCTTTCTTTTAAAATATGGCATGCTTTTAGATATAATTAATATCTTCTGAAAGTGGATTTTTTGTTAAAGATTTTTTTTTTAAGTATAGGGGGCTTCCACTTATTTAAATCCTGCCCTGAGTGTGTGTGTATGTATGCATGTTGTTAGTTTAAAATTGCAACAATTATTGAAAAAATCATGAAATTATTGAATGTTAAAAGCTCTTTTCTTTCCAGTCACCAAATTTTTTTTTAAAAAAGGACACTTAAATAAAGCTATATTTTCTCTATTAAAAAGGTCATAATATAACTTTGTTAATTAACTTAAAAAAACCTAATGGGTTTTGCATATAGGTACATTCCTTGTTTCATATATGCTAGGACAAGTAAGTACAAATGCTCCTTCTTCAATAGGCCAAGAGCTATTTGAGCATGGAATGGGTTGCCTGAATCAGCCAGGAAAACCAATGACTTGGCAGAGTTCAAGTCATTGATAAATGTCATGACAGATTGACCTTGGGACAGGTGTAGGATGTAATCATCTTTTTTTTTTAAGTTAATGTCCATATTTTATGAGATTAGACCAGACAAGATCATTCCCTTTAAAATACTCTAACAATCATTAACAATGCAAGTTTCAAATAGATTTGACTGATTCAATTTGCTGAAAATTATATTTATTTATATTTAAAATGCTAAGGCCAAGGCTAAGTAGATCTCTAATATATACATTAGACGTCTATATATATATAATTAATAATATTATATATATATATACTCTATCTTTCTCTTAATATATATATATATATTATATACATATCTACAACTATTTATTAATATATTATATAATGACTAGATATAGAATCTAGTAGAAAGATTTCAATAAGTAGAACTTTAGAAGAGCAATTGGAAGCTTGTGCTTGTCACTTTTAGATATGAGCTAGCTAAGCTTTAGGTCTAGCTAGATCTTGACTAATAAAGAGTCTAGAAGATAAATCTAGATCTAATTATTGGTCTAAATTAGTAGATATAGATCTACTTTCATATGGAAGGGCTAGATCTACTTGAATTTCATTCTAAAGATTAATCCAGTGTAAGATTAAATCACAAAACCACAGTTTAAATGTTTCTGTGCATCTTAAGATTATCAAAATGGCCGTTGTAACTTGTCTGGACTTAGTCTCATTTTCATGACACAGTGGGTTCACAAAAACGCTAATAAAATAATTAGATTGATGATTAGCTATCTGAAACTTAGCAGAAACCTGCCCAATATGTTTTATGTTTACCTATCATACAAAAAAAAAATATTTTAGTTACATTAAATTTTTCATACAAAAAATTACCTGGGAATGGTAACAGTACTATATGGCATTAGTAAAAAAAAAAAACATAAGTAGGTACCCCATACTGACTCATGGTAATTGATACTAGATTATGGAATACAACAATGAAATTTGGTACACATACAGAACCATAATGTATCTATTAGAAAAAACTTTCTTTTTTAAGATATAACTTATAGGACAGCTTATATAAGATTTTTAAATGAGCTCAATTTTTAGCTTATTTTGCTAAATACTGAGAGTGTAAAAAAAAAAACAACTGAACAAATGATGTTACTGAATATCTAAGGAACCTAAAACCATTCACACCAAGTGCGCATCTTGTATGTTAAAAGCATAATCGATTTCAAACCCAAGCCTATATAATATTTTTTTTAAATTTTGACCGAAAAAGGAAAATTTCACATTAAAAATGCTGTAACTTAATTACTATTTGAGTTATTTGCATGTAATTTTCACCAGAAATACATGATTATGTCCTGATATTTATTTTAATTTCAAACAAGTGGTAGACTGTGACATAATGTTCTTATTCGTTTTTAAAGTGAGGTTACTTGTAAAAAAAGAAACGATTGACAAGAAGTACTTTTTCACATTTAGAAGACTAACTTTTAAACCTTAAGAGATAATTGAATACAATTTTAAACAGAGATGCTTCATTATCGGTTGATACTTATTTTGCTTTTAAATTATAGATAGAAGTCCAAGAAAATATTTTCACATCATGATGTGACAACATGTAAAAAAAAATGACAGAAAAGTACTTTTTTTTCGTTAATAGGCTGTATTTTGTTTAACTTTCAGAGCTATATAAATAAAATTTTCAACACAAATGCATGAAATTAATTGTGTTTTTCCTTTTATTATTTTGAAACCTGAGATTGAAGTTAACACAAAACTTTTTTTTGTTATAGATCTGTGGCGACAGTAAGTAAATGTAATACGTCACCAGGTCGAAAATAATTTTCCAATATGAATTTTTTTGCTTGCGCCCAATGATGGTGTCAGAATATGTAAAAGTATTTATAACATCCCTGTCTGTTGCTGTTACATTAGTGTGTATGACAATCATGTCACACCGCAGCCTCCTTTAGTTATGCCCATCGCCAATGATGTTCTCTGGGGAGAAAAAAATAAAGCTCTTAGTCATGATTGAAGTTTCATTTAACACCATATTAACATAAACAACTTTAATTTTAAAAGAATATTTTTAGGACTTGATCCTGTATAAAAATCTATGTTATGTCTCTAAGTATCTAGCCAAGAAATCTTATCTAGAATATACTTATTTAGATTTGATTGATCAGTGATTTCTCATTGATTTGATCTAACTCTAGATCTAGTAATGAATACTATTGACTTTTTATTTGTCTACTCATCTAGATTTGCCTATAATCACTATATTTACTTAGTATTATATATTAAAAGTGAAATAATTTAATTGAAATTCATAGATCTAAATAGATTGTGGAAAACAATTACGATAATGCAACTAGATAAAGATTTATAATTATTTTTTAATTATCGGCCATTATCGCAACAAATATTTTTTTTAAATCCTTTTAAAACTTAAGTAGTGAGTAAATATTAAAAAGATATTATTTATGAATTTTTTAATCATCGATGATCAAAGAAAATGGATTATGATGGATTTCAAAAGGGAATGTGAAATACAAAAAGGATGCAGCCATTGATAAACATAGGATCTATCACTTCCTGTCTAGTAATGGCGGCGGGTTTCACTTTAAAAAATTAGACCTAGCCCAGTCCATTGGCTTTAGCCACTAAAGAGGGGCACTTATGACAATAAACTTTATTAAACTAACCTAAATAACTAAATTTAAATATAGAATGAGCTTAATAAAAAAGAATTTGGTGGTCAACTTACCAGTCAGTATGCTCAACACGATGGATCTCCATGAAAACAATAGAATGGCGATGTAGATCTATAGAATTAATGAATATCCTGTCCTTGCATGATAAAAAAGCTTTGATTATCCTTTTGAGCATGGATTTTGAAAACAATATCAGAATGGAACACAATGCCCATTGTCCTGGGCTTATATACTGACGCCGGTAGACAACCAGTTCCGGAAACCAAAAAAAATCTAGCACAACCGGAAAATCAAAGTACCTACTATTTGTAATCTGCATTTTTTTTAAATATTAGAGAAACCTGATTTCGCGTTTCTAGTCTCGTAAACTAATATCCTAATACCCTGGGTTTTTTCACCTAACTAAATCTATACGCCATACTTCAACATCGCTATTTTCGTACGCCAGAAGTGTGTTTAAAAGCTGGTCCTCATGGTTTCGGTCACGTCCCCGGTTACCCGGTGCGTAAAATGTCATTTTTTTAAAGCCAGTCTTCTAGATTAGAGTATCATTTTGTCGGGGAGAAAATGGCGATTCTTTTGATACCAAATTTGACAGGATTGGTTTACTAGATCGTTTTTTTTTAAGTTTCCAAAATTAGGGTGTGTACCAGATTATGATTACTTTTTTATTTTTGTTTTGTAATTATTTATATTGGTTAGTAATTTATAGTATCCATATCTACATAAGAATCATGCGTGATTATTAAGCTATTTTGGATGGCGCTCTTGGTATATGAATGCCAAAATGACCACCAAATCGAAAGTAGCCATTTTGCTATCAATTCTACCAGAAGTAGTAATAAAATACTTATAAAATATTAAAACAAAGTTTCCTTGTTTATTAATATAGATAATGAAGCAAAAAAAACCCGTATTAATGTAGATCTACATTTAGTTAGTAATAGATCTAGAGATAATGTAGAAAAATCAAATTTATTGTTTTAATCATACACTAGAGTGTAGATCTAGGTCTAATACTTAGATTTAGATCTATTTTCTAGAATAGGAAAAGAGATGCATAGAATGAAATCTAGAATTAGATAAGATAGATAGATACTAATAGATATATAGATCTTTAATTGATTTGATACATACTAGTCTAGTCTATACTTAATTGTCTTAATAAACTAATACTAGTTTCTAGATCTACAATGTTGATGAGGACTAAATTTAGATCTATTTTTTTATGTGAAATTTAATGGGAGAAAATCTGAGAAATAGCCTAAAAACTAAAACAGCTTTTCAATATATATTATAAATTAGATCTAGGTGTTGTATTATAAGTTTGTTTAGATAATGTCTGTATATATAATATATATATATATAGACTGTATATTTTAAACTTTATAAAAAGAGACATTCTGATATCTAATCTTGGCAATTTGACTAATTGTATTGATTTCTATTGCCTCTTGCCAAGCTCCCCCCCCCATATCCAAATATTTTGTAATTTTACATCTGCATTTTTTTTTAAATAAAAAAAAAAAGGTCAATATTTTAAAAATATTTTTTTAGAGATAACTTTTTCATACTCCAGCTCTTTAAAGTCTCCTTTTAATTTTATGATTAAATATTAAGAAATAAAAAGTTTTCGTCAATATTTGAAAAAAATCTAGCTGTTGTCATAGTACATTTTTTAAAATAAATGTCACAATTTTGAATTGCTTTTTTCTTAAAATTATTTATTTTTGTAGCAAATAACACGTTTAAAGTTTCTTGAACATTTGAAATGGTAATAATAAAGTTGTGCGTGAATAGGTCAAATTCCGACCAAATTCGTCAGTTCTATTTTTAGCTTCGTCTGGCTGTATAAGTATAAAAGATAGATTTAGATAAAAGATTTGGGGGTTATAAAATGATATAAAGAACATTTAAAGTCTCCTGAAAATTTGAAATGGAAATATTGACAAATAAAAAAGTTGTGCATTAATTAAGTCAAATTTCGACCAAATTTGGCGTCTCTATTTTTAGCTTCGCCTAGCTGTAAAAGTATAATAAATAGATTTAGATGAAAGATTTAGGGGTTATAAAATGATATAAAGGTCATGTAAAGTCTCCTGAAAATTTAGACAAATAAAAAAGTTGTGCATGAATTAAGTCAAAATTCAACCAAATTTGGCGTCTCTATTTTAAGCTTCGCCTGACTGGAAAAGTATGAAAAATCGGTTGAGATGAAAGATTGGGTTCATATAACGCTTTAAATAACATGCATAAAGTCTTCTGAAAATTTGAACCAAAAATATTGAATAATAAGAAAGATATGCATGCTTCAATAACAAAAAGTCAAAATTCGGGTACCAAAATTTTTTATTGAATACAAAGCCAAAGAAGGGGAAAAAATCATAACTTTGCTTCTACTTATCATAGAAACATAAATTTGATATTTTTGCAAATGGGACACCAAGCTCAATTTAATGATATCAATTACAAAACTATATGATCAAAACAATTTTTTTGTTGAAGTGCCTACCGTATTATACGGAGTTATGAATTTTGAAACTTAAACAATGGCAGGAGAATGGCTTAGCGTGGCCGACAATCATCCTTTACTCTAGTCTCTACTATTAGTATTACTAGATCTAGTTATATTAGATCTACTAGGTCAGACCATTACTCAGGTATAAAAATTCAAACGTGAAAATGGTTGCCAGAGGGCAAGACCACGTTTTACTCTTTACCTAGACTAGATAGAGTCCTCCATAGTAAATTCGCAAAATAACCAATTATCGTACAAGTCGTAACAAATATAACGACAGTTTTTTTTCTTATTTTAGTTTTTTTTAATAAATTGTACTGACTGTAAGTATTAGGGAAAATGGGTACAACATTTCTAAAACAGACTTTGCAATAATGTGATAAACTAATTGCAAGATTAAACTTACTTTTAAGTCTTAAGACACGAAACGTAAAACACGCTTTCTACTTTAGTAAATCGTGGTAGAAAGGACCGGATATAGGCTTGTGGTATCGAACCTGGCTTCTGTAATCGCAGCTAGAGATAATATAAAATTAATGAAATGATTTATTTTAAAATGTATTTTATAGATCTAAAGTATGCTAATTATTATATAAAATTGATCTAATACAATATTTTAATAAGAATTGGTTGAAAATGAATGGATTGTAAAAATTTTGACTAAAATTAAAATATTTTAAAACTAAGTAAGATTATTGTCTGTAGATTATATATGACTAGTTGAAAGAATTTTCACGTCAAAATTTACTAGGTCTATAATGTACCTAGATCTGGGTACCTAGATCTACTAGATCTAGTCATAAGTTAAAAAAAAAAAAAAAAAGTTTGTTTTTTTTTAAATTTACTGAGTATCGAACCTCTATTTATCGCCAAGTATCGACACTTTTATCCAACGTGGTAATAATATTGGATTGGAAAATGGTGCAAGAAATAAAAAAATTTCACATTCAATCTATAGCGTTGTTGATTTACTCACTAAGTCAATCCAACATTATACTTATGGAGTCTATAATTGTCTTACCTTAGAAATTGCAGACGTACCGGTACCTTCGAATAAAAAGATAATTACGTCTGATTACCGTCTGAATATTTTTGTCAATCGAAAGTGTCCTTCAACGGTTCAACAGTCATATATCTGAAAGCAAGCGAAACAGTTTGTCACTACAACAGGGCTGCAGAAAAAAATTAAAGTGCGTGCCTCAAATACAACTAAGGCCTATATTGTTTCTCATCGTCCTTCTGTGAAGATTTGTGTCTGCTGTTAGACACTTTTCAGATTGATTTTTTTGTCGGGTATCAAATATTTTCTAGATTTAAGGGCAATGTAATTACCTATGTGAGATTGGCAAATAGACGTAGGGTCCACATTGAGCTTCTACTCAAGCTGCTTCCAACGTACAAACCACAGGTTATTTCGTGTTCCATCAAGTGGAATCAACGGATTTGCGCTCTGGATGAAGAAATATAGCCCCAGGATTACACCTGATTCTAATCCATCTAGTAGAGATAGCTTAAAATTCATACTTTCGTATTGTTATTTCTTAAATCCTACTTTAACTTACCGAAAAAATGGCGCGAGAGAAAGATGTGTAGAGGCAATATTGAATATGCTAAATCCTTTTGCTTTTTGAAGCTAGTCCCGTTATAAAAAAAAGTATCTTAGGAATCGTAGGAAAACTAGGCGTTCTTCCTTCGCAACGCCCTGAACTCGCAGTCTGTGGCCATGTTCCTCTTATAAGCTTTTATATGAATGATTTTATCATTTTCATGGCAACAGTGTAATCATGAAACTCGTGAAAATGTTCTTGGGTTTGACATAGATGTTTTAAAGAACTTTCCATTGAGTCTACAAACGATCTGTATTTATTGATATATTTTTACAAACTTGAGGAAATGTAGGCTAATTTTCTGAGAGTTTCGTCTTAATCTCAAAGTTCGATACATACTTCCCCAGAGGTTATAATCTCTTTATCAAGGAACATCTTTTAAAGACCAATTTAACCGAAGACGTTTATTCTTTCTTTAATTACTGTTACGGGATTCAAATAATACTCTACTATACAAAACGACAGTCCAAGAATTACTTTACATTGAAAGAATATTATGACACATTGCCTAATTTGTAATCATAGATCCATTACACTCATAGTTTAATGAATTGTAATAAAAATTAGGATTAGCAAGGCAGAGAAAACACAATCCAAGGCTGCATCAAACTAGAACGTTCCATTGATGGACATATTCACTCAACACACTACATCAATGTTGTGAACACATTTCACGACGTTACACAAACATTTAAAAGTATTCATGATTTCACTACACAGTAAACACACAAAAATGAAGGCACACATTAACATCGTTAAGAGATGCTACCATTATTATATTCAGGGTCAGATCCTAATTATTTGTATTCTTTAGAAAATGGAGGCCTCGTTAAAAGTCAGGGTGTAAGATGTTAATTAATATTTCTTTAAAAAAAGATACATTAATGTTATACATCGAACATTAAGGTGTTTTTTTTTTTAAAGATGATTACAAAAATAATTCGTGTTTAAATTCAGGTGTGGCCCCTGAAAGGTCCCCCAAGCCAGGGGATATCTGTTTGGTAATCAATACAGGTGACGTGAAATGGAAGGTTTTCAATATTTCCAGAACGATTATTAGAAGCTATGATAAATAACCTCAATCCCGAAAGGTCACCCATGCCATGGGATATCTGGCAAGCAACACAGGTGACAGGTCTAATGGCAGGTTTCCAATTGTTCAGAACGACTATCAGAAACTATGACAACCTCAATCCCATCTCCCTCCATACAAAATAGACATGTTCGGCTGACGTTGTTATTTGTAGCCTATTAGGCCTCATAATTATTCAATAAACAGATTGTTATGAAGATATGGATCAATGTGCTAGGCCTAGATGTGAAAGAATGATAATCTAATTCTTAGTATTCAGAGGTCGGCAAGAAGTAGACGGTTGGCTTCAAGCTGCCTCCGCCGCCGGTTAAGATGCTTGGATCCCTCCCATGCAAAACATTTGTTCAATCAGATCAGCATTGCTTTAGAGCAGTGTTTCTCAAATTTGTTCTTTATCGGAACACTTCGAACATTCCGAATTTTTAGCGGAACACTTTGCTTTTTTAATATTTTTTTAGAGAGATTAATTCACGTGATGACCTACTAGTTAATTATTCCAGTAGTTCGCGGAACACCTATTTAGGCCTCGAGGAACACAGTTAGGGAAACACTGCTATAGAATTTCAATAGTCATATGACTCAATTCTAGCGACAATTTGGTGACTAAGTTCAGGAAACATTCCGAATAGATTTTTTTTTTTACTCAGAAAAGAAATACAGATTTTCATGTAGAAAAAAGAAAAGGCTGTAAAGGAATTCTCAGATGCTCTTTGGCTGTTGGACTTGGCTTTCGTGTATATAAGCCCAACGATATATTTTCAATGTGACGGGCAAGAATAAATGAATCCAAGAAACCTCGATGAAGGCTTTCGAAATGAACTTGAGTTAATAATTCATCATGTTGCAATGAAGAAACTTATTTGGAGTGTTGCAAAGCTGATACCAAGGAGTTTTATGAAGTCGACTGGTAAGTTCTGTAAGACTGTACTAGTATTGCAAAACTAATTCTCAACTTGTTTGAAGACTTTGCATGCTTATGAAGTTGATATAGTGCCTACTCTTGTTTCAGAATCTGCAGACAGCTCGAATGGTTGTTCAATTGCCAGAACACACGTTTAGGCCCACATTTGCAATATTGAATTAGCGCAAACATAACCTGTGCTCCTCGCTCACCGATGTGCAAATACACCAACTTCTGAGAATTGCAAGATCTGGTTTTGAAGCTGGCATTACTAACTTTGCAATTAGAATTAACTTACAGAAATCACACAACCATTAAAAATTATGATCAATTTGTGAAACGATATACTTGTGTCAAATACGCGTAGACATACCGTCCTGCTTATATACGGAGTAACTAGCCATGGAATGACTATAAAATAACGTATCGAATTCTGTACCACATTTTCATGTTGCCATGCGATGTTTTAAAACTGTGTGGCTCATTAAATCAAAAAGGTTGCCGACCTCTGAATTCTATATAAATGTTGAATGAATTGGTTGGTGAATGGCAAATTTCTCATTCATGGCCTTTGTACTACAAATTAGATATGAAAAGAGATGTTCATTCTACACATTCAGGCATTGAAGAATGTCTAAAATGAGCTCGTGAGAGCTTATTCTGGCAAGGAATGTCTGGTGACATAAAGCATTATAGTTTAAGCCTGTTTAAGCTTTTTAAACCAATCAAAAGAAATGACTTCTGAATCATGAAGTTCCCACACACTCCTGGAAAAAGGTTGGTGTTGATCTATTCACACTGGACAACAAAAACTATCTTGTCTGTGAGGACTATTACAGTGACTATTGAGAAGTGGATCGCCCAGAAAAATACAAGGTCAGAAACTGTCATAATAAAAACAACTAAAAGTTCATTTTGCTATATATGGCATCCCATCTACAGTAGTCAGTAATACTGGACCTCAATTCTCATTAGATATCTTCGCTCAATTCGCCAAAAATTGGAGTTCAACCACTTGTCGAGCACTCCACATTACCCCAGATCAAATGAGAAATCAGAATTAGAGGTGAAGACTCTTAAGACATTATTTCTTAAAAATCTACAAGAACTAGTGACTACATATATATATGACTGACCTTAAACAACGGAAAATATTACATTTATACATTTATATATGTTTTTTTTAAATATATTTTACTCCAGACTTAGGAGCTTGTTTTTTTTTATGTAGTCTCCCTTGTTTTTATGTTCAGTGTGTTCATCTGTTTTTCTCAAGTATGTTATTAGTGTGTTGGAAGTCTTCTATAAGTTTTCTTGTTCATGTTCACAAATGGAGTATTTCAAACATATGTGTTTGTTATGAAACTGTGTAATGATAGAATAAAGGCTTACACATTTAATCAAAAAAAAAAAAGACTTAGCTTTTAGAAGTTTAAAAGAAGCTGTTGCAACAGAACTTAGCACGCTTTAAAATATGCAATCAGATTTTCAATCTCTTTTCTAATTTTTTTATATCTAAAAGTGACAGACAGATTACACAAAACTTTTGAAGGCGCTTAAAGACAAAGAAATGTAATTTAAAAAAAAGTTTTATTTAAATATTTTATACATAAATCATTGACACATAAAAACTTAAATTCTGGAAGGACTAAAGTTGCTCTCTAATCCCTGGCTATAAAGTTGTGAGGCAGCTATTTGCTCAAGAGATTTTTGAATTGTTTTCAGCAACTGTTCTCCCCTTGCAACAATTTCTTCTAATTTTTCTGCTTCCTCTTGATTTTCCAGCTCTAGTTTTTGTAAACTTGCCACCTGCAGAGTTCAAGAGAAATAAAAAAAACAAACAACTAACATCCCAAATAATATTTATTGTGTCAATATTTTTCAATACTAACTAACTTATTCCTGTGGGAACCCCTCTTCCCCAAAAGAGGAGAATAGGAATGCAAGCACACCTCTCCACTGAACATGGTTCTGAGCAGCTTTCTTCATCTGCTCTCATGTCATTCCAGTATCCTAAGCTTTTATTATGGCTGACCTCTCCCAGGTTTGCTTGGGCCTGCCCACTTTCCCAATATTTAAAAAAAAATATTGTGACTATTTATATCTTTCAATAGTAGTATTATTAGGTGATCAGAATTGTGCAAGTTAATGATTCAGAGCACCAAGGGAATATATGAATTAACAGTCTGAAATGCAATGAAACCTCTATACTTAACTGAATTTGTTTTTAAGATTAGTTAAATGGTAAGTTGAAATTGAGTAAGTAAGGTTAACTCAACTTTTAGCTGAGTTTGAGTTACTTTGTGTGGTCCTTCAGCATATAAAACTAAGTTCTAATATTGATGAAATCATGATAAAAAAAATTTGAATAAATTTACCACACAATCACCACATTCCATTCTCATTAATAGACAAGTCTTTAAATACATTTTAAGTCTACAAGTTCATTAGCATATTTCCTGATTCAATTAACAAATAGCACATACAAACATTCTTAAAACATTCTTATTGTCCATGCTAACAGTGCATCACACAGATCCACCAGTACTAAGTTATTTCCATTTGAAATTAGATAAAAGTAAACATTTCCATCTATCTGACCTAATTAACTTATGCTTCCTCAAGTTTCCACAATTATGTATACAGCCTTATTTGATTGTGTGTTCAGGTTCAGATGGTGAATATAAAATCATTAACTTTCATTTCTAGTTATTCTACCTGACCTCAAGAGTTTTTATCGTCTTTATGTAAAATCAAGTTAAGCAATGTTTGGTTAAAAAAAGATACAAATATGAGTTTGATTTAATCTTTTTTCTTTCTATAAAGATTTCTAAAGATTTTAATAGATTTTAAACTATACTATTGAAGATAAGATAATTGTACTGGTCAAAGCAAATGGAAATTTAGTTTGAATATAATTAACCACCAAGTGTAACTATTATGTTAACCCTATGCACTTTTAAAATCTTTAGGAAAAATGCTATTCATCAAACATAAATTACATTTTTTGAATGGGACTGGGGCAGTGTCCACAATAAAAAAAAAAAGTCAATTTTAGGTAGTCTACTGATAAGTCTTAAATATAACAAACAAAATAAAAATAAAATCTTAAAAAAGAAAAAAACAACAACAAAACAACAACACCAAAGCTTATATAAGAGAAAGAAGTAAACATTTACAGCCATCTTTCAATACTGAAAGATTTATTTCTCTTTTTCTACAACAAACAAAATAAATACCACTAATTAATTAATTAATTGGTTAACTTTTTGATTGATTCATGCTTTGTTAGGGACAATGAATAATTGTGCAAAGTTTCAACTTGATCTGAGAATGACAAGTGGGAGAACTAAGGTATACAAACTTTGTACCAGACAGATGGAATGAATTGATAAAAACCTTGTAAAAAAAAAACTTTAAAAAAAAAATCATTTTTAAAATCGATCATTTATTGTCAGTAGTTTTGTCTATGACAATGTTTGTACTAAACCATCCCACCAAGTTGTGCTGTAAAATAAAAAGGGCTTATTGCATAATAATGGACCTTATTCACCAACCGTAAACAAACAACATTTAGTCTTGTGATAATATTGATAAAACAAAAAAAAAAAAAACAACTGTCACATGATAGCCATTGTGTATTAAAAATTAGATTGTAATTTGTATAGAAGAGGTAGAGAATCACGTGGCTAAATGTTGTTTGTTTACGATTGGTGAATGAGGTTCATTAGTAATTTTGAAGAAAAAGATTATTATCAGGAAAAATTCAGGGATGGTTCATCTCTAGACACTACCCTCATCCTCAAACCCCAAAAGGCCCATTTTCTCTTCTCACACAGTCTGCACCAAGATAATCATCAACACACACGTAGTAAGAATAAGAAACTGAACCAAACATTCTTTTCTCTCAGAACTATATTAATACATAAAGGTCCTAAACATATTTAAATAGTGATTTAGGTCTACAAAAAAACAGCAACAACAAACAAACAAACATCAGAAAAATTCACTTGTAACAAAAATAAAAACAAACTATAGAATTGTACATCTAGTGTGTCATATCTTTAACAGAGAAGCAGGGAACAACAGTCATCATTGGGATGCAAACCTTGGAACAATGTGTAGGCAATCCAATGTATCTATTGCCAAATTCACAGGGATGTCACATTGAATGATTTCACAATGAGTGACTTATTTATGAGATGCAGGTTTGAAAGGAAGATGCAGTAGCTCATACAATAAAAAGATAACTGAAATTTTAACCCATTCATGACTATTGTGATAGAATGCAGTGCATATAGTACCCTACTAGATCTAAATCTAATATGCTACAATGCAATAGAAAGTGATCTACTCTGGGTTAATCTTTCGTATAATAAGAACTCATCAGGTTTCCTAGATACTGGTACTCTTATTTAGAAATATCTGGATGTGTATAGCTCTTCTGTTTTGTTTTTTTCTGAAAATTTTTGTAACGAAAGTGCCTATACTGCAGTGTATAAGGTTAATTGAGGAAATTTAATACTTTTGAAGTTTGTTTTTGGGAAACGATTATATATGCACATCCTAACATTGCAGTGCTTTTTCACAATGAAATGTTCTTTTTAGTTTTACTGGAAATCACTATTGTTTTGAGCTATTTCCACCACAGCATCTGTTATGACTTGAGACAAGTGTGACATATACCATTATACCATACAACTAGTCAGCCTTTATTAATAGTGCTAAGTGACATTAAACGAGACAGTGAAAAGCTCCAACCTGAAGTTCTGTAGATGAATCTTCACTTGGTAAATTATCTATGAGGACATCAATATCTTTGGCAGTTCTTGTAATTAATTTGGCAAACAATGCAGCATAATCTAAAGGAACAAATTAGGAAAAAGAAATGTTACAACTGTATTTTACTGTAATAAAATAATACATTGAATACATTCACTGCTGTCACTGTTCCTTCAATTTTGTATCTATTGTGAGATGAAAAGAATTTTAACTATTTTGAACTAAAAGTTTTGATTCTGACTTTGCTTTCAAAGATAATCCAATATGATTAGATCAAATGCATAGCAGCTGTTGTTTATGTTTGGAAGTCTTTTTTTTTTTATGTTATCAATGAATGACTAATATATAATTTTTTTTATAAGTTCTATTTTATTATTTTTTGCTGTTGTTTTTTTTTGGTACTATTTAGTACATTGACAGACACAAAATAAAACAAATAACCGTGACCTTAGCCACATTTCAGTGAACATGACATACCTTCCTGAGGTGGGGGAGATGATGGTTTACAGCCTGGTTTTTCAAAACCTGGGAATGGACTGCTGGGTGCACTTTGCTGTAGAACTCCAATACTGTTGTAGAAGTGTTCAGCTTGCTAAATCAGTAATAATAATAAATAGTAAATAAATTACATCTTTGGATATTAAAACCTAACTTAATTATTAAGTCAAAAAGGATATATATATACAGTGCTTTTTTTGTAAAGAAATAGGTGCCGGTACTCAGTGATGGATAGCCTAACTTTTAGCTACTAATAGATTAATAATAAAGGTTAAAATACAAGAAACATATTTTTTTCCCCACTTTGAAAAAAGGTGCCTGTACACATATATATATATATTAGGGGTACACCAAATAGCACTTTTTGATATCCGGCCAGAGCTGGATTTAGCTGGATAGTAAAATAACTGGATAGTAAAATAAGATATCAATCTGGAGCTCTTCATTAAAAAACACTTTCCCGTTGCTGGAAATCTCTAAAAGAAAAAAAAAACAACTAAAAAATACTTTAAAAAAAAAACAATGCTTATAGGAAATGTAATTGTATCAATTAGTTTGGATCAGCCATGTAATTAAATTAGTAATAGATGTAGACCAACAACAATTAATCTGTGCTATTAGAAATATTTTAACCATTATTTTTGTTTAGCGCTATTTCATGCTTTTAGCTCTCTCAATACGCTATGATCCTATCATTTATCTGGACCAGTTGAGAAAATGAGGAATTTCACTGTAATATTTTTTAATTTTTTATGGCTGCCTGGTCGTGCGGTTTGACCGCTAGACTGTCGTTCGGATTTATCGACGGTCAAGGGTTCAAACCCTGCCCGCTCCCATCCCCCATCGTCCTGCGGGAGGTTTGGACTAGGAAGTAAACTATCTTCAACTCTGAAGGAACATCCAAAAAATGTAAAACATTTTAAAAAAAAAAAGCATTTAGAAAAAAAAAGGGGGGGGGGGGGGAAATGACTTTAATTTGAACTCATTGGACAAGCATCCTCAAGTTGACATACTAACCACTCAGCTAGTGAGGCGCTTATGACTGTTAAGTTATGTATTGTTTGTTTCAAACTTACTTTAAATAGGTGACATATAAAGGGGACTAATTCAGCTTACACCACCACTTCAGTCAAGTGCAATTTCTTTTACTTGTTTGAGATACCAAACAAAATAATTAATTACCAATATTTATTTTTCTTATTGATTCTTGTTTTGTTAACTACAAGAAAAAATTGTGCAAAATTTCAACGTGATTTGATTTTGGGTGTCGGAGAAATAACGACTACAAACTTTTTACCAGAAAGACAGACCAAAAGACAGAAAGAGTAGATATAAGCTTTGTAAAAAAAAAAAAAAAAAAAAAAGAGAGAGAGAGGTCCATGGCAAAACGAACACTATATATGTTGATGATGATGATGTTACTATCCAGTGAATGATTTGTCGTGAACCATTTGTCAGTGAATGATTGATCTGAACCATTTGTGGGTGAACAAGTTGTCTGTGAGTGATATGTCGGGTGAACGAAAAGTCATGAATGATTAGTCTGTGAAAGAAATATCAGTGTAAGATTTGTCCTATCCCACATCTGATGATGTAAATCCACACATAGTAAGATTTTGATCAGTTCCCACATATGCTATAACTTATCTTTATCTCTCCCTCTCCCTCTAATATCAGCAAAAAGTAACAGAGTTAGCTGGTTAGATAGATATTAGATTAAATTTTTCCACATGATATAGATCTAGGCCTAGTAAAGACTGTTTAGATTCATACCAAAACCTCTTGGAGGGGACAAGGAAAGCAGCAAGCATGGATCAAACCGAGACCAGTCATCATAAAAGTTCTGAACACTGACCTTCAACACTGCAACCTGTGGGAAGTGGAGACCAACCAATAGCTTATTGCCAATTTGCAGGTCTGTACATGTGGCAATGATCTATTGATAACCACTGCCCACAGGCTGCGACGTTGCAGGTCAGTGTTCAGGCCTTATATGATGATAAGTCTCAATCAAATTCAGGTCAATTCAAAGTGCATACAACAGACTAGATCAATATGATATTATAAATCTAATTATTAGATCTATAGATCTAGATCTACTTAACTTTTACTTAGATCTAGATTTATATGTCATCTAAAATTTTAATTCATATTGACTTTTGATTTATTTACCTGGGTAACAGCATCCTGCAACTGTGTTAATCGATCAGCCATTTTTTTTAAAATTTCGATAGTTATAGATCTAGAATCTAGATCTAGACCTAAATCTAACTTCTAAACACTAGGTCACAGTACTACTAGACCTAAGCCTAAGTCAATTATGTCTTTCTAAATCTTAAGATTTAAATCTAAGACAGAGATCTATTATACTTAAAAATCTAGAAATACTTTTAAAGTAAGTCACTTAAGACAACTTAGTAACAGTTTTTTAAAATTAATATAAAGCTTATATGACATTGATATTAATATAGAGTCTAGAATCTAGATTATAATCATTAAATTATATAAATTCTAGATCTAAGATCTAATCAACCTTATCGGATCATGCCCAACTTATTGTTAATCATATCTCATCATCTATTAATTTAATAGAAGACACAAGTGACAATTCAATAGATTTATAAATCTATCCTTATCATGCAAAATTTAGTATTATTATAAATCTATACTGACTATACTCATATATACTATACTATACTCTATACTAGAGTCTATAGATCAATTTTAAATAGTAAAAAAGTAAGTTGTAAGTAAAATATCTTAAATGTCTGTTTAAGTAAATTTTAAGTCTGAGTCTGTTATATTGAGTAATAAAGTAATTGAGTCTGTTACTAGATCTACTCACTACTCAGTCTATTGAAGTACTAACTTATTACATGACTTTAAGTAAATTTTAAGTCTGAGTCTGTTATATTGAGTAATAAAGTAATTGAGTGTTACTAGATCTACTCACTACTCAGTCTATTGAAGTACTAACTTATTACATGACTGACAGTGATTCTGATCTTGTCTAGAATAGAATAGTCAATAGATCTAGATAATAAATAAAATATTATCCAGATCTAGAGATGGCTTAGGGTCTAGATTAGTAGGGTACTCAACTACCCTCTCATTACATTCCGAGAAGGAAAGGATACAATTTTATAGATCTACGTTTGAAAGCACGCGTTTGTTTATTTTATCATCAATAAATAGACTCTAGATTTAGATCTTAGATCTAAAATCTAGATTTGTTTTGAGGCTTTGTGTCATTATTTTTGTTTGACAGTCACTTTTCTATTCATTTGGTGTGTGAGAGTCAAAACTGTCACTTTAGCTTATTTAAACAAAAGAAATCCACACAAAGACTAAGATTACTTTTTTTTTAAAAGTACTAGACAAGTAAACACTTTTCTATTCATAGCTCTAAATCTCAAATGTTAGAAAAAATCTTAAACATTCCATCTAGACAAATGTCAATTATTAACAGTAACAGCCCCCCACACCCTAAAACAAATAAAAACTACTACTTATCTTATTCATGGTAAAGTTACAGACTAAAAAATCCAAATAGCTAGGTGTTATAATAAATAAAAAAAATAACATGGAATTCCCATATTGAAGAAATTATTACAAATTAAACATTTTATTAAAAGACATTTTTATGAATCAAACAAGAACTAAAATATTAGAATGTGCGCTCTTTGTTCAACTCAAGAGAATATAAATATTATAGCTTTTATATAGCGCTACTTTCATGCTTGTAGCATGCTCAGAGCGCTTTTGGTCCAATCTCATTTGTGGACCAGTGGGGGGGGGGGGGGGAGGGGGTATCTAGGAGTTGGTTTTCCGTGCTGCCTTTAGGCGCTCAGTAAACACAACTCTGCCCGAGTCGGGTGTCGAACCTCGAGCCCCCTTCTAGGTAGCCAAGCCAAGCCAAGTTCAAGATTTGATTGTTATAAAACCCACAGCTCTATTTTGAATCTGTTCTAATTCCATTCCAAGCGTGGTCGAGAGGCCAAGTGCACTTGGCTTGGCTTGGCTACCTAGAAGGGGGCTCGAGGTTCGACACCCGACTCGGGCAGAGTTGTGTTTACCGAGCGCCTAAAGGCAGCACAAAGATAAAGACACATTTCTTATTCCATATGCTAGGACTAAATTATATACAAGTGCAGCTTCTTCTCAAGAGCATGAAATCGGCCAGGAAAACCAACGACTTGTCAGATTTTAAGTCACTGAATAGATTGACACATGTGTCAGATGTGTACGCGTATGTGTCTTTTGAAGCAACGTCTGTAATTTGTAAGATAAGATATAATCTATAGATCTATATTATTTAACTTTCGATCTTATGTTTCTCATTATAGGCTAGTGCATTTATTGAACTCCGTTTGGCAAGACTGCAACCTATTGATAGTGTCAACAAGATGGCGTCCGGCATGTGGGAAGAAGTACTTGCTGCTAAGAATGAAAATAGAAGAGAACTAAATTTACAAGGAACGGCAATTAATAAAAGAATCGAAGACAGAGGGCTTGATGAAAATATTTTCTCTCTCACTAATTTAAATCTTTTGAAGATAGCCGGCACGCCACTGGTAACAATTTCTGACCAGCTGTCAAGTCTGACTAATCTCACATCTTTGATGCTTACTAATAATAAATTAAAATCGTTGCCGTCATCAATAGGTGGCTTGGTTACATTGAAAGTATTAGATATATCTGGAAATAATCTGGAAAGTCTTCCAGACTCATTATCGAACCTCGTTAATATAACATCATTAAATGCCAATTTAAACCAATTGACTACATTTCCACAAGTCTCCAAAATGAAAGTACTTGCTTACCTGAGTATCTCTAGGAATAAATTAACAAGCCTACCTGATGGTATTTGTGATCCTAGCTTGACCTTATTAAGTACTATTGATGCTGCTTATAATGAAATTACTTCATTGCCAGCAGAAATATCAAACCTTTCTCATTTGATTAAACTAGATGTCTCAAGTAACAAGCTTGACTCCCTCCCTGCTGAATTATCAGAGTGTTCTAAATTGCGAGAAGTTCTTATAATAGAAAACAAAATGAAAGACAGAAAGCTTTTAAAGTTGGCTGAACACTCAACAAAAGCGTTATTAAATTATCTGAAAATTCAGCTTGAGAAGCAGCAAGCACTAGAAAGTAGCAAGAACAAAAAAACTGACAGTTCAAAAAAGAAGAAGAAAGCTGGAGACAAAAAAGATGTTGAAGATTTGGAACGTGACATTATGTCAGTATTGCAGTTTGAGACAGAGAAAGGACTTTTAATCACATCAACACTGGCTGTCATGAGTGTAAGACAGTATCTTGTTTGTTGTATCATTAGAAATCTAGATTTCAACAAAAGCAATAATATGTTCAAAAGATTTATCAATTTGCAGGTAAGTTGACATTGTACTACTACTACTAATAATAATAATTTTTATTGTCCGTAAGGAAATTTGTCTTACAAATTATGCATTACACAGAACAAAACATTATTACTATAAAAAACAATCTGTAGTAGTAGTATTCATATAAATTTAGTATAAAAATATAATTTGTGCTTGTTATTTTCAACTCAGCGCTTGTAAGTTATAGCCAATATCTTTAGATCTCTGTTTTATTATTTATAATGAACTTTTGTAAAATTCAATTCCATATATAGATATAGATAGAAAGTACACTTGAGACAGAGAAAGGATAGATGATCAGATTTATCATTGATTGATCTGATGCAATTTTTTGTGGGTTTATAAGCCTAAAATTCTAGATAAGAAGTAGGAAGTAATATTAATATGGCAATGTTATAAATGTAGTTCTCTGTTCTACTCTTGCCTTTTTTCCCCCTCAATTTATGGAAAACAAAATTTTGAAATGATTAAATGTCTTAAAAAAAAGTATTGAATGGTAAAATGAAAATATTAAAATAAAAGCTAAAAGTAAATCAGAAGCATTTAATTTAAAATGATCCTATCCTAATTTTAGATCCAGGTTAAATTTTTTTGTAAACCACCAAAGTTAGGATAGAGCTCTTTGGAGATGAGCTTTATATTACATTAGAGGGAGTTTATCTATTCATCAGACTCAGTAGCCCAGCTTCTATGTTAGAAGCAAGCTCAATGACTAATTAAGATTATCTGAAAAAAAATTATTTAAAATTTTGTTATTAGTGATTGTAGAGGATGACAAAGCTTTCATTGTTTGAAAATAGACAATCCAAATTCCTTTAAAATATGATGTTGAAAAATATTTCCAGTGTCTGCGTACCTTGTATTGAAATTGCCTATAAACAAGATTACTTTATAAAATTAGATACATCACTGTTCTAGCCAAGCAAAATATCACATCTGGTACAAGTCTAATGTCACTTCTAATAAAAATTCCCATTCTTTTAAATGAATTTTCTGTTATCAGGAATAAAACGCTAGAAGCATCATGATCATACTTGTTTTTGAAGTCTGCCAAAAGCAGCACATGTAACACAGAAGTCTACTGTGTCATCTAGGTTGGCATTTGCTAATATGGTGCTTCCCAAATAGACAAACTTTTTAACATTTGCTAGTTTTTGGAATCTATGAGAATGTCTGGTTCTTTGATTCATTTGGAAGAGGTTGGTTCAACACTTTTTTACATTGATGCTGAGGCCAAAATTTGTGCAGGCGTTTTGCAAAGAGGGACATGCTCATTAAACTTTTGAAGGTCCTCTTCGTTTGAGGCATTTCCAGTGGGCCACAGTTATTTGGGCAGCCAAATTTAAATATGATATCATAATTGATGTTATCAAATGTTTTGTTCAAATCTATGAATGCAGTATCATAGAGATTTGAATTCTGCTCACTACATTTCTCCTGGAGTTGACAGACTGCAAAGATCATGTCAACAATGCCTCTACCCTTCATGAAGCCACATTGACTCTCCAGAAGCAGTCTGTAATCATGATTCAAATAATATGGTTTCTAATGTTGTGAGGAAAAATCAGAAATGCTTCTGCCCTTTTGCTGTCACTACTGGTCATCCCCCCCCCCCCCCCCCCCCCATTTGTTTTTATTTTTGTTGTGGACACTAATTGCCATAGATCAAAGTAGTGAAGTTTTTTTTCCCTTCTATATGCTTATAAAGCAAACTCAATGTTCTTTTGCACAATTTCTTTTCTAGACATATATATGTATATATGGTGAGTGAATATCTAGGATGTTTCCTAAAGTTGTATTCTGGCATCCTAATCCAGGACTAAACCTGCACAGTTTTTGCTGTGTCAGTTTTTGCTTTAAGTATAGCTATGTTTAGGCAGGTATAAAAAAAAGTTTTGGTTTAAACCATTGTCTCATGACATATTGCAGGAAGTGCATATGCATGCTGTTCTGTCTATATATAATATATATATAGTGGCAGCATTTATTGTCATCTAGAGAAACCCATCTTATGGTTAATAAATTAAGAAAACAAAGAATAAAAAAAATCTATTTCAAGTGTAACTGGGCTTGATTAGAAAGTGAAAATATTGTTTGAAAATTTGACTCTTGCTAAAAAATGTAGTTAAACGGCCTTTAGCTTAGCTAGTATGTCAAATGTCTCAGGTTTAGTACTTTGTGATTCATCAACATTTTTGTCAAGCTCATGGGACATGTGCAAAACTTGACCCAGTTCCCTTTAGAAGCTATTAGTAAGCTGGTAGTAATAATGAACTTCAAAATTAATGATCAATTGGTAAAGTAACCAATAATGAGACCTTTTTTTTGTGTTGACACTAATTACAATATATCAGAATAAAACACAATTGTTTGTATCATATTTTGTTTAATTTATAAATTTTTACACTACTATAGGTTACACAGATGACCTTTACATCATCTGCCCTATAGACCACAAGGTCTGAAAGGGGAACTTTATTTACTACTTACTATAGGTTACACCATGGTTAAAGTTTTAAATCCTTATACAAAATGAAAAGAAAATTCTGACAGTCACTGAATAAATAGAACAAAAAAAAGCTTTTTTAAGTGTGTTTATTCTGCTTGTATTTTATAGACAAGACTACATGAATCAATATGTGAAAAAAGACAAACAGCAACAATAGCTACCCATGATATGAAGCTAATAAAGGGACCCTTGACCTATGATGCAGCTCGACCTCATTTAATTCAGGTTTGATTTTTTTTTCAACTATTATTTCATCTTGTACATTCAAGAGACATCATTGCTATCATAAAATGTATATCATTCCATTTTTATTAACTGTGAGGCAGATGGAAAAATAAGTAATATGAAACAGTGTGACTTTTACCCATTTGAAAAAAAAGGTTGTTTTTTGTGTGTGTTAACGCACATTTTGGTTCTGGCCCAATCCAGTAGTTAGCTTCACATTTGCATTTGTTTTATATGAATGCAGGCTAAATCAACAAGACTAATCAAAATGAATTTTGAGCTAAAAATGTAATTTTACATTTATAGTTTTAATGATAAAAATACTTTGTTTAATTTTTGTCTGCTCTTTTTTTTTGGGGGGGGGGGGGGGGGGGGGGGGGGTTAAACTTAGGCATATATTTTGACTTGAATTTATTCATGTACTAAGCAACACAGTAACAACAATTTAAGGCATAACCTAGTCTCAAACTTTTCATGAGTATCAATGTTAGTTACTTTAATTCTTTCTGATCTAAAAGTGGCTGTTCTGTCTGATTGCTACAAAATGTGTTTGACTTTGGTAGAAAAAGAATTGCATCAGTAAAAACTACACAGTAAACATCTTTCTATACAATAGCTGAGTGATATGTAATAAATTTTTTATATAAAGCACATAGCTGCAATACAGTTACATGCAGATTAAAGTTGTGTTTTGAAATCAAATGACAAAGACACACACTTGTATATATTTGTAGTCACATTAAATAAAAAAACGCACTTTGGAAATAGAATCAAGATTTATGCAGTAAAAAAAAAATGACACACACACTTGTATTGTTAACTCAAAACACACACACACACACAATTGTTTACAAACATGTACTATTGGCCTAATAAAGGGTGTTAATTTACTTATTAAAAAAATACTATTACATGTAGATTTTTCTTAAATGGTTTTGTTTCCATGGTTTGCCAACTTGCTCACCCTTGCTTTTAACTTTTGTTGTAAGTGGACATTGTACTTTTCTAAGATTTAACCAAAATACTTTTATGACATACTTGGCAACAAATAACTTGAGTAGACTCTAGGATATGTTCCATTTTCATAGAATAGATTCTTCTTCTCTTCTTCTAGTCAACTTTTTTGCTTCTGAGCTGTTGAGTCTTTTGCAGTTTGGGTAAGGGAAAAAAAAGTTGTTCAGCACTGCCATACAGTAGTTATAGTAGAGTCTGCCTAAGGTGAATTAAAATGAGGCATTCAAAGTGTCTTAAAGGTGGGTACAGTGTTTACATTGGGGTGGGTGAGTGGGATTTATTCTGTAAGTTTTATAAAGTATAGTTCGTACATCATGGTTTGATGATGACCACTTTGTCATCCAGGGGGCTGAGGGCTTTGCACTGGGGTTTTGACTAGTGACTTGCGCTGGAATTTGGATTTAAGTGAGGAGGATTCGCGCAACATGCATGTCCGGGGACGAGTTTGGTTTCAGTGGATGACCAGAGACTTTCTGTGTGTCGTGTCCTGCTCTAGAGTGCTCCACGGCACTGTTCTGGTGTTTGTTTGCCTTTTTGTTCGATTTGTCTAGTTTTGTGGCGTTACGCACATGCCGCCAAGTCCAGACTTCACATGCTAGGTTTGAAAGATGTCTTGAGCAGACAAAGTGGGACATGTTTGTAAACAATTGCCCTGACATAGATAAACATAAGAACCTAATTTATCAAGTGCTGATTGTGTGTGCCTAATGCTGATTGTGTTTGTGTGTATAGTGTTACTGTTATAGAAGTAATTTTAAGTGTATGATTGCAGTCAAACTGAATTTCTATTTGTTAAGACCTATAAAATAATCATGTCTTTTCTTAAATTATGAATGCTCTCTGACTATTAACTTGTTTATTTAAGTCATTGTTTGTTTTAATAATAATATCACATAACTTTTTATCTACATTGTTTTAGAGTTTTACTTCTCTTGTGTTTTGGTTTAGTTCAAAATTCTTCCAACATTTCTATCTTTCTTGTAGATCACTCCTTTGTTCAAGTCTAAGATAGTCACTGCGGAAGTTCTAATGAAAGAGCTAAGAGAAGAAGCTGAAGCATTTAGGAAAGAAAAGAAAAAAAGTACACTAAGTGGCATTCACAAGTAAGTAGTTAGCTGTAGCACACCTTGAAAAGGAAAGGAGCAGAAATGTATGCAGTTGTTTGATATTGCATTGCTGAGAAATTTTCATTTATTCAAATGTTATGTAGAGCACCACTCTAAATGTAGCTGGTTAGTTTGAAAATCAATATTTGAAAACCATCTTAATATTTTATTCTGAACTAATGATCTTACCTTGTTGCTTGATCCTCTATGTCTAATTATAGAAATTAGCCAGTCTTACCAAAGCATTATCTATGTTGTGTTAATTTGCAGAAACAAAATCTTTTTTTTTTTTCTGATATTTTTAAAACTAGATACTTGGAGCTTTTGAAAGATAAGAGTCTTTACCCTTGCTTGAAAGATGCAGATGGAGATGTTATTTCTTTTCCTCCCATAACGAATAGTGAGAAAACAAAGGTGAGAAGCAACTCGAGTACAATATGTTTCTTCTGAACTTTGAAAAGATCATTTGGCATGATGTTATGCTGTATTTACTTATTCTTTAACATAGCATGTTATCATTGTTTTTTTTTATTAAGGCTCTCTCTTTTTAAAAAAAAAACTTAACTTACAGTACCAAAAGTCATATCTTCAGACTTATGACTGTTTACAGTAAAAAAAAAAAAGTTCAAATTAGTTATTATTATAACTTAGTATTGCATAATTTTAAGTTGTCTTTTACAATTGTGTGAATAGGCTTGCCACATAGCTTGGAAAATGCTAGGGCTGGATTTAAACATTTATCCTTGAAAAAATAAAAATAGCAATAATAGTTCTATTAATAACAAATTTTGACATATTTTGTTAAAACATTAAAACATTTGTATCTAACAGTAAGGTTTTATGAGCAGCTTAACATGTTCACTTTTTTCCTCTCTATCAGATGATAGAGTCTCATTTTCTTTCTCTTCCATTATGACATTCTTAACATCCCTTCCCCCCCCCCCTCCCCCTCCTTCAGTTTTGTCTTTCCTCCATGCAGTCATGCTGCCTCTTTCTTCCTCACTCCACCTTTCCACCCCTTTCAGGTAATACAATATTTTATGCCTTCAAAACTGATAAAGCTCAGATTTCAGGAGATATATGTATTTTGTTGATTTTATTTAAATTTTGTGCTTGTTGTGACGAACACATTTGCCGGGGATTATATTCTCAATACTTGACAATTCAATGAAATGAAGAAAGAAACATCTCTCTGTATTTTCTTCAAACTTTTTTAATAACTTCTTCAACTTTCACATCAAATTAACTTCTTAATTCAATAACAACTTGACTTGATACTTCATAAATAAAACTTAAATGATACATGAAACTTCACTTAGTATAACTTCAACTTCAAATACTAAAACTTTACTTAATGGACCCGCTAATATCACAAAACTTATTAGTAATCAAGGACTGTGTGAGGACCAACGCTCTACAAGAACTACTACTATGCAAGGACCCCGTCTAACTCACTTTCCCTTAATTTATACTTTCTTTGATCATACGTTCCAGAATCATAGAACCTTCTCAGATAATTATTTTAGTAACTTTGACCTTCTAGAACCTGACGTATGCTATTTTTTTCCTTAACCCCTTTCTTTGATTGGATACCTAAAATTAACTTGTTTACGCTGGACACTTGCACTGGTTTGAACTCGAGCTACTAGAAACTGGTCGAAATAGGTCACAGACTCGACTCGTGACACTTGTATAGTTAATATTTGATATCAATGACATTTTAGTTTTATTTCTGTTACATAAACATCTGGGTATGTTGGTTGGTAAATTTTATTTTTTTTCAGTTTTTATAGGTAACCTGGAATATTACTTTTTAATCTAAAGTTTTTCCTGAAGTTTTGTGTTGCAACCTTGAATCTTAAGGGTTGTAGTCAACAATAAAAAAAACAAAAAAATTTTCTTTTGACAACCTGTATTTTGTTTCTAACCAATCTGCAGCAGAATGATTCTAAATTTATTGTTTCATAGATTTTGTTAGTTTAAAGTTAGTTTTTCTTTCCTAGGTTTCTAAAGAGACCACAGATATCCTCGTTGAAGTCAGTAGCTCTACTAGCTTGGACATATGTAAGAAAGTCATGGAAGAATTACTTAAAGAAACAATGCTTACTGGTGTTGGTACACCAGCCAAAGGTAGACAGTAGCACTCTTATTTCTATATTCTATAACTCTACGTTAACAGACAGTGCTTTCTTAAAACATATTGTGGAAATCTCACCTATCTTTGACAGGGTTCGTAGTGCTCCTAAAATCTCCTAAAAAGTGATAAGTCTCCTAAAATCCTAAAATTCTCCTAAAAATTACTAGAACTCCTAAATTTTGTCCACTTTCCTAAAATTTTTACCCAATATTTTTTAAAAATATAATTTTGCTTATTTCTTTCTAAAAATTTGGGGGAAAAACCACAGCGTAACTATATAGGCATTCCTCACCACAAATCTTCTTGTTGTAAGTGTAAGAGTGACTTCGCGTGGAAATTCCGTAAATCTTCTAGATCTAGCTAGTATCTAGATCTAGTAATAGTATCTAGATTTAGATCTAAGTTAGATCTAGTGAAGATAATTCGCACCAAACTTAAAACTGTGAATTTTAGTCATTTAATGATCTGGATTACTCTAGAAATACGCTAGATTCTATATTTACGCTAAATCACTAGAATCTAGTGAAGATAATTCGCACACAAAAGTGAAAAGCCTGCAAATTTAGTGACTTAGATCTAGACTCTAGATCTACTGTATATCCAGTGAAGATAATATGCAAACAGCCGTGAAAAATCTGCGAATTTTAGTGTCTTAGGTCTAAAGTCTAGATTTACAGTAGATTCAATGAAGATAATTTGCACACAGCCGCGAAAAGTCCAGAAATTTTGGTGACTTAGATCTAGACTCTAGATTTATGCTAAATCACTAGATCAAATCATTAAAAAGCCAACTAGATTTAACAACACATTAGATCTCTTCTTAACCAACAGACCTGGATTAGTAGTTGATTATGATATTATCCCTGGTCTATCAGACCATGAGATCATAAAAATACACAGTCAGATAAAAGCAGTAGCCAATACAAAACCCAAAAGAAAAATCTTACTCTGGAATAAATGTAACCTAACACAACTACACCAAGCTGCATTAAACTTTCAACAAACATTCTTATTAGAAAAAGACATTAACCAACCAGTTGATGACCTCTGGAATTTCATTAAAAACCATCTTAAAAGCTTTATAGAAAATCATATACCAACTAAATACACATCAAACATAATAAATAAATGCTGGTTTAATAATAGACTAAAGAAGCTTTGTAAACAGAAGGAAAACCTATATAGAAAATTTATAGAAACCAAGGCAGAAAGAGTTTACAAAAAGTATATAAAAATTAAAAACCTAACCCAAAAAGTAAGCAGACAGCTGCAGAGTGAATACATAAACAATGTAATATCTAAAGATAACAACAAAAACCTATGGTCATACATTAAGTCTAAAAAAATGGAAACAACAGGCATAGCGCCATTAAAAGATGAACATAACATAATACATAATGATAATGAAACTAAAGCAAACATCCTAAACAAATACTTTGCATCAGCATTCTCAGCCCCAGGAGACAAAGACATATTACTTAATTTGAACCAAGTAGACAACATAGAAGATTTAGTAGTACAAGAAAATGGAATTCAAAAACTATTAGCCAACACCAAACCAAATAAAGCGTCTGGACCTGATGGTATTCCAGCTAGATTACTCAAAGAACTAAGCAATGAGCTACTAGCCCCAGTGTTCAAAATACTCTTTCAGGCATCGCTTAAACACAGGGCAGAGTACCAAAGGACTGGAAAGAAGCTAATGTCACCCCCCCCCCCCCCCCCCACTTAAAAAAGGGAAAAATCTGACCCAGGAAACTACAGACCAGTATCACTTACCAGCATCACATGTAAAATCCTAGAACACAAAATATGTACCATTATAAACCACTTGGACAAACATAATGTCCTCACCCCATACCAACATGGCTTTAGGAAATATAGATCATATGAAACACAACTAATAGGACTAATTGATTTTTCAAAAGGTTTAGATAATAGTGAACAAATAGATGCTATCTTACTAGATTTTTCCAAGGCTTTTGACAAAGTTCACCACCATAGTTGCTTAAAAAATTAAAATATTTTGGCATTAATGGTCCACTGCATCAGTGGATTAAAGATTTTCTGATAGGTAGAGAACAAACTGTAATAATAAATGGCTCTAAAGCAACACCGATAACAGTAAACTCAGGTGTACCTCATGGAACAGTCTTGGGTCCACTACTATTTTTAATTTACATAAATGATTTACCAAATTGCATTAGTTCAGGAACAAAAGTCAGATTATTTGCAGATGATTGCATAATATATAGAACAATAAAAACAACACAAGACACAGAATTAGATGAATTACAGAAATGGGAATCAAATTGAAGCATGTCTTTCCACCCAGAAAAATGTCAGTTGTTAAGAGTAACAAAAAAACTAAAACAAATTAATTCCACTTATCTTATTCATGGCAAACCAGTAACACAGACTAAAAACGCAAAATACCTAGGTGTTATAATAAATGAAAAACTGTCATGGAATCCACATATTGATGAAACTATAAAAAAATCCAACAAAGCATTAGGGTTTATTAAAAGAAATTTCTATAAATCAAATAAGAACATAAAACTAAAATGTTATTTAACCTTGGTTAGGCCAATAATATGCATCTTCCATTTGGGACCCCTCAACTCAAGAAAACATTAAGAAACTGGAACAAACACAAAATAGAGTATATTAATAATATAATAGAATATTCACATTTGACTAGAGTAACACTATTAGTAAAATCACTAAATTTAGAAAGCCTTCAGGACAGAAGACTCAAAAGTAAAGTAGCAATTATACATAAAACACTGAACCATAATCTTCAAATACAAAAACAAATTTAATAAAATACTCTGAAAGACACAAAAATAAAGGCACATTCCTCGTTCCATATGCTAGGAAATATGCTAGGAAAAATTTGTACAAATACTCCTTCCTCCCTAGTGCTATTAGAGCATGGAATGGGTTGCCTGAGCTAGCCAGGAAAACCAGTGACTTGGCAGAATTTAAGTCATTGGTTAATATGCATGACTGAATGCATGACGCGTATGACGTAACCATCTTCTTTTTTGAAGTAACCTCTGTATTATATAAAATAAGATAAGATATATAGTGAAGATAATTCTCTCAGCCGTGAAAAGTCAGCAAATTTTAGCGAATTAGCTTTAGAGTCTAGATCTACTGTAAATTAAGTGTAGATAATTATCTCACAGTCTTGAAAAAGTCAGCGAATTTTAAAGACTTAAAGTCTAGATCTACTGTAAATTCAGTGAAGATAATTCTCACACAGTCAGCGAATTTTAGTGACTTAGATCATGAGTCTAGAGCCACTGTAGATTTAACGAAAATATTTCGCATACAGCTGTGAAAAGTCCGTAAAAATTATTTCACCCGTAAAAGCCAAGGAAACTACATGGTGAAAAAGATTCTGCTAGGGAAAAAAACGCTAATAGGATCTAATTCCCCCCCCCCCCATCCAAAAGCCATTTTTTAGTAAGCAAATGTCAACTAAACATTCCCATAGGCCTTTATTGCCCTATATATTACAGGCTCTGTTTATGAGGGATTTAAGTTAGCTAATAAAAGAATAAAACATTACCTCAAATGCACACCATGACTCTAGTATCTATAAGATACACATAGGAACTAAAAATGTACATTTCCATCACAGAGAATATACATCATGAATAAGTCATCTCTAAGAATGATTCTTATTTTAAAAAATGGAAAAGCAACCATTTGTAATGTTTTTAAATAAATCTTTGAAAAAAAAAATGGTTGTTTGAGGTTTTGGGATGACAGTCAAATTGTTACTTGATTAAAAGATAACTTTGATAACATTTTCTGTGGACATACCACAGCTGATAACATTGTTTCTGTGGCATATTGGCAAGATATTTATAATTTTTAAAATTAAATAGCAATAATTGATTTGATAAATGCTTAGTTTTGTGTATGTTGTCACGAGTCGAGTCTATGACCTATTTCGACCAGTTTCTAGAAGCGAGTTCAAACCAGTGCAAGTGTCCAGCGTAAACAAGTTAATTTTAGGTATCCAATCAAAGAAAGAGGTTATGGGAAAAAAATAGCACACGTCAGCTTCTAGAAGGTCAAAGTTACTAAAATAATTATCTGAGAAGGTTCCATGATTCTGGAACGTACGATCAAAAGTAAGTATAAATTAAGGGAAAGTCAGTTAGATGGGGTCCTCGCATAGTAGTAGTTCTTTTAGAGTGATGGTCCTCGCTTAGTAATGGTTATAAGTTTTTTGATATTAGTGGGTCCATTAGTTAAAGTTTTATTAGTTGAAGTTGAAGCTATACTAAGTGAAGTTTTATGCATCATTTAAGTTTTATTTATGAAGTATCAAGTCAAGTTGTTATTGAATTGAGAAGTCATTTTATGTGAAAGTTGAAGAAGTATTATTAAAGAAGTTTTAAGAAAATACAGATATGTTTGTTTCTTCACTTCATATGAATTCATCAACTTATTAATACAATCCTTCGGCCAATCGTCACAATGTTTTACTATGTACCACACAAGCGAACGGGAAACACAAACACATATACATTTCATCCTTAAAAAACCTCCTAAAATTTAGTCATGGAAAAGTGCTACTAACCCTGCTTTGACATTTCAAAATAGTAGTTTTACTTTGTATGTGGCCCCAAAAATTCATGTCATCATTTCTCTTTTTAATAAATTAGAACCATCCTTAAACTCTTCAACATCAATGCATACCACTTACAATCATACTTTGTAATGTTACAGATAGTGGTGAAAAGAATGAAAGTCAAGCTACAGCTGAGGGTGAACCAGTTGAAGACACAAGTCGAATGAGATTTCCACAGAAACTTGTGGTAGAGCAAGTCAAGGTGATAGATGCTCAAGGAAATCTGCGAGTTATATTCCCTTCCCGTGTGGATTTACAAAATCCAGCCTATGATGTGATTAGAAATTATGAATGATGTTATTTTTACTTTAGCTGCTGCTTTTTGACATTTTTTAAAAACATGAAACCCTTTTTTTTCTCCAAACATTTTGTGCAGATGCACTGATTTTTATATCTTAAAAGTAGAAGAGAAAAAGAATGACCTGTACTAGATGTACATAGTTATATATTGAAATATGGTAGACACTTTTTATATTTACATAAACAAAATAACAGTGCATTGTTTATCTAGGTATTCTCATAAATATGCATGTTTGGATTGGTTTAAAAATGACAATTTTTTCAAAAATTAAAAAGTCAATCTTTCCCCTATTCATACTTTAATGTTTTACTATCATTTCTATTGATTGTGGACAATAAATATTTTTTAATACAAGATATTTTTTGTCTTTTTCACTTGAAACTAAATAATCATTTCTTAACTTATAAGTCACTTAATAAAAATCCAATATGTATTTATTTTTTGTGGATACTTATATTTATATTAAGATCTTTTTGTAGTAATTGTTTTTTTTAAATTTGAGCCCAAAATTAATTTTTTGAACTATCATGACAACCTTTTGCCTAAAAGAGCTTGTGATTCCATAAGGAACACTGTATTTATTTTAATTGCCTTTATAAATAAAGTCTATGAATTAAAAAAAAATCTGGCATTTCATTTTTAAAAATTGTAAAGCTCTTATCATTTAGTGACATATTAATTCTTAATCAATTTATTTGATAAGTTGCTAGATGTGTGCAATTTAATCATGTACACATTTAGTTTGCTATCATCATTGCCATTATGTGTGAATATAATTAAATAAAAATCTATTTCTCATCTGATATTTTAGTTAGATTTCAAAATTAAAGTGTGTGTGTGTGTGTGCATTGTTCAGGATACCATCAAAGCTTTTAGAACTGGAATTAATTAAAGAACTCATGATCATACCAATAAAAGAATATATGGTAATCATATGAACACAAAAAAAAAAAGTGATGAGTTAATAAGTTTTATGTTTATTACAATTTTAAAAAATCAAACCAGAAAATAAAATACATTTCAATTTTATGCATCAAGAACAAAATTTATATTTGACACAAATAATTTTACTTTTGTTCAATTAATTCTAGGCCTGGAACCAAAGGCATGATTCTAATAAATAAATTCACTTGTTTTGTTTCAACACTATATACAATTATCACATCATTCACCTCAAAATAGCCACTGTAGTCAATAAACAAGCAGCTCACAGAGACTATCTTTGAGCATTAACAGAATAGTGTATTCTGTTTGTTTTTTTTAATCGAAAAAAAAAAACACCACAATTGGAGTTATGGCACTGCACTAAAATATTCTACCACTTTTAACAAGAATTTACTAACAGTAGAAGTTTTTTTGTTTAAATATAACTTATCACTAAGTAATGGGGAAAAAAAAAGTCTAGAAATTCTGAGCACAAATTCAGATCATGTATGGAAATAAAAGGTTTTATTAAGGTATATAAGTCATGACTACATTATCTAATGTATTTTTTTTAACTGGGTGTTAAATGGTGCACAATATTTGACACAAAAAAGAAAGGATGTTTTAATATTTTTTGATTAAAATGGCACCAAGGTGTTTTAAAAATCACTAAAGTTCTGAAAGTCTATCACAAAGTTCTATTGAATAGAAATAATGTTTGTCTTTCTGCTTTAGAAGAAAAGTCAGAAGTTGAAGTTTGTCTTTTTAGTTGAGTCAATAAAAAAAATAATGGTCCTGATAAAGCAATAGTACTGGCACATTAGCAGTAAATACATGTCACTTTGTTAGTCACAATATTTTGTCTGTAGTCATTTTATTTGGCAATATGAAACTAAAACAAATTTCACAAAACTACATTTATGAATATCATTAAATTGAACCTAGTGCTGCCATCTTTATAATCATAGAATCTAAAAATTGAAAACAAACAGCATGAAAGATATTAGAGCTCCTATCTAGCTACTTTTATACAGGCAAAAAAAAAAAAGAAGGAACCAACTATTTACTACATATTATTAAGATATTCCTTTCAGACCTTGCAATCCACGTGAAAGATCATGAAAAGCTCATTTTTGTTATTGTCAACAATTGTAACAGCAAGCAGCTGCATTGACTTTTTACTAGTTCAACTAATATCAAGAACTATTTGGAGTTAGGTGGACTCAAGCGACCTAAAAAATTCAGAAATTCAATATCTAAATCTTTAATGGGATTTGAATTCAAGAACCCTTAGTAAAGTGCTTTATCACTCAGCCACCCCAACCCAGTTAAATTAATTAATTACACTAATTATGTGTTACTGTAATATTATTTTTTAGTTCTGAAACATGGGCAAAGAATATGGACTGATTTTTGTCTCTAAATAGGGGGCCTCTATTATATATTCTCCGAATTCAGTGTAAGGGAAAAAGCATCTATTTTGTTTTTCTTTAAAGGGCTTTCTTTGCCTACCCATAAAATAAATAGCAACATTTCTGGACAGCCTCCACCAAGGAGAAGCGCAATGTTGTGGGCTAATATTATATGACTTCGATTCTATCTCCATTATTACTTCACATTAGCCACAGAACATTACAAGTTAACAATATACTTAATAACGACTTTCACTTCTATAAAATGAGACCTTCATTAATCACTGGGAAATCCATCCAGTCTTCCTAAACGTCGCTATTTCTAACTAATATCCAAAACAGCCTTCTTCTACACTAACGCCATGTTGCTCTCTTGTCGCCTAAGTCTACTACGTCATTAGTCTGTCTTACTATGTCACTACTTTTACTATCGCTAAAACAATACACAATATATTTGTCTATCAAAACTAACCTACTCTCTAATCTACGTCACTATTTTTACCGTCGCTAACAACAATACACAATATATTTTTTAACAAAACTAACCTACTCTCTAATCTACGTCACTACTTTTACCGTCGCTAACAACAATACACAATATATTTGTCTAACAAAACTAACCTACTCTCTAATCTAGTACATAACAGCAGTGAGGGCACCTCAGGTGCTCCTAGACTCCGTGGGCTTTTTGGGACATGTCCCAGTACTCAAACCACTTTTCCATTTCTATTTTTTGGGTTGTTGCTAGAGCATGATGGAAACAAACAGCCTGCTCGGTAGGTGGTGTTAGCCCTTCCTAGTAGACCATGGAGTCAGCAATGGTGTCACACTTATGTGACTTGGTACCCAATACAATACTACAGGGGTGCCATTTAAGCTAAATAGATAGCCCATAAAGCTAGAAATGATTAATTCTTTTAAATATAAAATAATGGTACTTCTAGTGAAACTTTTTTTATAAAAGGAATGATAACAATAGTTAAATTATGACCATTGGCAAAAATTAATACAATTACAATGGATAGAACATATCAAGACGTTGGAAATGTGAAGATAATTTTTGTTTAAATTTGCAAACAAGTGATGCTTACAGATTTTATCTGCTTTTGCAGAGCAATAGATGCTAAGGCTTGCTTATTTTCAGTTGCCTTGCTGCTAGATGAGAGTTAAAATAAAAACTAAGATCAAATGATTTTGTTAGTTGTTATGGAAACATTTGAATGTACAGAAGAAATAAATTAAAAAGTCAAGCCAACAAAAAAATTTGTACTAAAATAAAAGTTTGAAATCAGAGAAGCCTACATTTGTATCATTTTGAAGTACATTGGTGCTACTGTTCTTATTGAAAGGAACAGATTTTTTACACTCATTATAATTATGTGGAGTTAAATATATAAGTTAGATATAGTACATAAATATATATGTGTGTGTCTCTGTATGTATATAAGAACACATGAACATAAAAAAAAATAATTAACATAATAATAATGAAGATCAGTGGTACTCAAACCTTACAAACTAACTTTCATTAAGAAACAGGCGAGGTTTGACAAGAACTGGCTTTTAAATTTTGCTTTAAAAACAGAAGTGCATACCTTTAGAAGACCAAAAGAAGCTGTTTTGCACATACGAACATATATTTCTTTATGACATTCATTTTACTTTAACAGATACCAAACATTATAAGTCTAGGTTACTAGAGACTATAATAGCTTATTTCCATTTTTAGAATTTCATACAACACTATAAAGTATTATATACTCTATACAACTTATAATCTTACTTGGAAAATATGTATGTAAAAATATTTTGCATGTATTATTTATAAAACAGTAAGGGTTCACTTTCACATGACTAAAAGATGAAGTTTCACATATTTGAAATTTCTACCTAACAAAAAAATGTCCATGGCAAAATTTAGTTGCTGTTTTTTTTAAAATATCATAATGAGACAAACAGAAAGACAGCACAGAAATGATAGTAGCCTGTATCTGTTGGAGATGTTCATGATAAACTAAACAATGTCAAGGACACTTCACTGTTGCCAACTAAATATTGAGAATTGATTTTAAATTGTAACAATATTTCAATGCATATTAAATCTCCTTTATTACTTTATAATTAAAAAAAACAAAAACATTTATGATTCCAGCACAATGGCATGTTAAGTTCACTCACTAATTTTAAATTGGAATAGGTTAAATCTATTTACTAATTAAATAAGTCTATTCTTAAAAGAAAAAAAAAAATTCCTGAACTAAGCTGCAGTGATGTATTATACTAGCCCTTATCATAACCAATGAAAGCACTTGTTGGTAGGCATAATGACAAGCTAATGATAAGGGAAATTTCTAAAGGGAGCTACAGACATTATCAATTGTCATCTATTTGGGAAGATATTGATCTTGATCAAACACATCAGAGCTTATTCTCTTTTTTTTTATATTGACAGCAAGTTATGCCAATTTATTTTGATCTCAGAATAAAATAAACTCTTTGCTTCAACAATGATGCAGTTTGGACGAATAAATGATGATTTACGTAAAAATATAAACAAAGCTTAGATAATTTATCAATAAACTTTAAGCAACTCTAAATTTAATAAACTATAAATAAATAAAAAAAACTGGATACAGTTTTACTGTTATTATAGCATGGCACAAAACTGACTATGTTTTGCAAATGTATTATCATTTCATGAGTATTTCAATCTCTACTCCTTCAACAGATTTGTGAAAAGCTTTTCTTTTAGGAAAATTTTCTTTTAGTTTGTACTGCTACTACTTTGTTTCAGTAAAGAAAGAAGCACAAAACGTGTAATGGGCTTTTGCAACATTAAATTAAAAAAATAATCCTTTTAATGCTATAATAATTATACTGATATTTACAAGATTTATTTTAATTTAACTATGTTTCAAAACAGATCTTTTCTTTAAGAGCATCTAAAACAAGAAAAACATTTAAAAAAAATACATTTTTTAAAAAAGACAATACCATTATACAACTTAAAATGAAATAAAATATTTAAAATTTTTAAATTCTTTTTTTAGCTTAAACCGGGTATCAAAATCCTAATTTTGACACCTTCATCTTCTTATATCAATGATGCTACCTATTAGGTCAGAGAGCAATGTATAACTAAGTTATTATTTATTGGTAACTTTCATTATATACACATCTACAACAAGATCTAGACTTCTGATATTAGATCTTTTAAGATCTAGATCTAGTTTAGATTTGGATCTATATCTACTTCAAGATATAGAATCTAGATGTAATCTATATTAGATTTATGTAAAAAAATATAAGCAAAGATTAGATAATATATCAATAAACATTAAGCAATTTTATATCTAATAAACTATACATAAAAAAAATGGAGACAGTTTTACTGTTATTCTAGCATGGCACAAAACTGACTATGTTTTGCAAATGTATTATCATTTCATGAGTATTTCAATCTATACTCCTATTGTAATAAGAATTGACTCTTCTAGATTAGAAAGAAGAATATATTTGTAAGAGTTTATGATATCATGAGAAAGGACTTAACAATCCTCACTAAAAATCAACAAGGGCCACAAATTGTGCTCTAGGAACCAGAGTGTTTAAGAGCTCAATAGTAGAATAATGGGGAATAGAAAAGATTTTTTTTGGAATTATTAGTAAACTTTGTCTATTATCAACTCTAGTTGAAGCTTTATTTTGATATTTAACCATCATTACTTCAAATTACTTTTATTCTTTTTAAAACATGGACTCACAGAGAATCTTTTGACTAGTATGCAAGACTGTTAGAAGAAACTCACAACATTGTTTTGGTTTATAATTACTTTACATTAAGCCTAGCTTTTCAAGTGAGCTCTTAGATGTATAGAACTTAATACACAGCCAATCTCAATCAAAACACTATAGCAATGCAATATCCAGGTGCAGCACTAGTATAAAGATAAATCTGTCCTACCCCTTGATCTAACTGCACTAAAATAATGTTGGCTTGTAACATAAATGATAATATTCTATATTGAAAAAAAAGTTTCTTAAAACACATAATAAATGCTAACACAAAGGTTAATTCTGAAGCTGGAAGCAAGCACTAATAGTTCAAAAACAGATGTCTAAAATGGTCATTTATGAAGGTAAAAAAATTAAGTCGTTGCAAAAGAGAATACTTACAGTACTTTTTACATTTTTTTTTTAGAAAAAGCTAAAAATGAGCATAAGGGAAAATTTCCTTTGGGATGAAGCTTGTTAATATCATTAAATGTCTGGTGAGCTAGAAAAATGTTTCTGATTGGTAGCACCTATGTTTGTACAAATACGAACAATGAAAAAAAACAACTTTAAAGACAAAAGAAATAAAATAGAAAAAGATTGTAAAACTAAATATGACTAGTAGATTACAATGACAAATATTCAAATACCACTATTTTTAGCAAATCATTTAACAAAATGTTATCCAAAATGCAGCCATACATTCACCAAACATCAAATATTCAGCAAGTCAAATAAATACAATGGCCAACTAAACACCAACCAAAGAATTGAGCCATTCCAAGAACAAATGGACATGGAACGTATGAAGACTGAACTGACCAATCAAGAACACAGAAAAAAACTTGATGACCTGAGGTCAGCTAAACATTCCTTGAAGCAAAGATTTTTCCTGCTTCTCTTTCTCTTTCACTCTTTTTTCTAAACTGGCCAGCTCAACATTGACAGCCTTCTTTAGACTGGGCTCCAGCTCCAGCACATGAGCAAAGTCTTCTTGTGCCTCTTTCAGGTTCCACACAGCAGCATGGGCTTTTCCTCGCCTGAATAAAGCTTTGACATTGTCTGCAATACACATTGGAAAGTTATTCATACTAGCTAGCATAACATTTTAACATCCATGATAAGTAATAGACTAGTAACAATTTATAAGACTATGACTACCTCAATGTTTGTTTATAAATTGAGATAATGACGAAATAATAAAAATAGAAATAACAAGGTTGCAAAGACAGTTTGGGTGGAGACACAAACTTAAAATCGGCCCCCAAAGCAGGTTTCAATATTTTCAGAAGAATATCGGTATTAAATTCTATCAGAAGTGCTCCACCCAGGCAGGTAAAAAGGCAGGTAAATATTTTCAGATAGAATATCAGAATGAAATTTTATCAAAGAGAAGAATGGAGAAATAAGGCTGAAAGATCCCTTGTGGTGCCCCAAATGTCCAGCAGACCAAGGGATAGGTGAAAGTGAATGTGAAGTTAGATGTGAACCTGGCCTAACTGATGTCTTATAATGAGTATATAATTGATCTAATCTAATTATGTCAGACTTATTTGTATAGTAAATAGATTTTTTCTCATTGCAAAAAAGTTAACATTTTTCTGTAAATGTAGTAAGTATGACAGAACTTACATAACTTAGCAATAAAATTGTAAAAAATAATATTTTTTGACCACAATCTAAAACCATTTGTATAATTTTGTTTAAAAATTTGTAAATAGCTATCTCCTTTACTAAAAAGACTCCAGTGTTTGTTACTATAAATAGTGACTAGTTGTAAAAATGGTGTAATTTTGTGAAAAAACTGCTTGCATAATTAATTTAAAAAATTAAAATAAGAAAAAAGTTGCCGTTGCATCAGAACTTTGAATGATCTAATATATCATGATGTCCGATTTTCATTTTCTTTCTGGTTTCTGAGATCTAAACGGGACGGACGGACGGACAGACAGATGAACGGACAGACAGGCCTCACAAAACTAATAGCTTCTTTTCTCCTTTCGGGGGCCGCTAAAAAAAAATTGATTATTAAGAAAAAATGAATGAAAGTAAAAAATGATGAGTAAGGTATGTAAAACAACAATAACATCAGAAGAAATTTACAACTCAAATGTGCATTACCAATTTAGCATGAATGATGAATTGCATGCTGGTGTATAATGAACTGTGTGTTTGTTAAGTAGTTCATAAATATGAACTGCCATTTGTTTTCTAGTTAGGCACAAATGTTCACAAACAATCTTTCAAAGGATTGCTCATTACTGTACAACTCTGGGAGAGGTCAGCAAAAATAGAGAGAACAAAAAACAAGATTACAAAGAGAGTTTGTGTTGTCACACAAACTCAGAGGCGGCCCCCGTCAGAATTGGATCCCTGTCGGATCCACCTATTCACAAGGAATATTCAAGAGGTGATTTTGTTTTGATTGTCAAAAGTAATAATGTTTCAATGATTCATTTGGCATTGTAAAAAATGTTTTTTATTCTGTAAAATGTTTTACAAGTTTTGGATGTTCCTTCAAAGTTAAAGATAATTTACTTCCCTATCCAAATCTCCCGCTGGACGACAGGGATGGCAGCGAGCAGGGTATGAAACCGGGACTGTTGAGATAATCAGTTCAGCACGCTAACCGTGAGACGTCATTTCTCTTAATAACAAACTGGTTATTGATAAAGAGATATATTACACATTATGGCATGACAACTACCAGATAGGCCTATCTACAATATGTCAGATGATCGATTTTAGATAATCTTTTGGTATTCATTTGTAATTGATAAAGAAAAGAACAAGGCATCGAGCTTGTACTTCGGCAACGTCTGCTTGATGTCCCAGCACAGTTACCAACAAAGCTATTGGCATTTTCATTTAAATGGAATGAGGATGTAGATCTACCTAAATTAAACTTCTGATTTATCACTCTTAAGATCCACTAGATCTAGAGCTAAAATATAAATTTGGAATAATGTAGATGTAATTTAGATAAGATTTATGTAAAAAAAAAAAAAGACAAGATAATCTGATAATAGACTGAATGCAATATTTAATTTAAAAATAGTAGATTAGTTTTAGTATTTTATAACATTGAAATATTGATCTAGACATATGGAAATAAAAATCTACACTTTAAGTCTAGAAATTGAAATTATAGATCTTGATCTAGTCTAAATCATGGCTACCTGGTCGTGCGGTTTGTGTACTGGACTGTCGTTTGGATTTATCGATAGTCCCAGGTTCAAACCCTACCCGCTCCAATTTTTATGCTATTTACATTAAAAAAAACAGAACAACATATTGATTATGTGTTTTTGCAACGTTTAAGCATGGAAATTAAATGTAATAGAAGTTAGAAGAGCAAACAAACATTTGTTTTCTTCACAAAAACATCCAGAACATTTATTATATATACTTAAAACTTTTGAGATATTTCAGAAGGAACATTAAAGGTTAAACCAGATTTTCAATAGCTTTTAGAGTTGTTTTTGTTATCTACCAAATGTGACAGACAGACCAACTGGCAAACAAAATGCATAAAAATAAGTGTCTTTTATCCCGATGTGGACACTAAACAAAAAATTAATAAATCTGATTATATTTAAAATTTTGAGGAAACTGATTAATACCGTGTGGTGCCGTTACTTGGTACGCTACTGCATGAAAGTGTCTGCATAAAAGTCCATTTAAAAAAATGTGCCTGATATTTACATACAAAGTGCACTCTTAGCCTTTATAAACAAACATAAATGTTTTCTATTTCTTCTTCTTCTTCTTCTTCGTTCTCATTGATTATGTTGGAGTGTTCAGATGAGTAGACCAATACATGAGATGAAATGCGCAGTGGTTTCCAGATCAGGGAGCTCTCCATATAGTTTCTTTTCTATTGGGGTGATTTGGGGCCAATGTCTTATACGAGCCTCTTGGTATAGAGAGCAGTTTTGGAGGACGTGGTCTGTATTCTCTGGTGATTCTCCACATGGGCAGATTTCACTGGTTCCAATTTTGAGTTTCCGGTACATGTGTATTGTTTTCTATTAATTTTAACAGCTAGTTGACCAGAAAAAACACCTTTATCTAATATTTATATTTGTTGTGATCATTTTTGTACATTTTAAAAATATTTTGACTTAATGATACTGAAATGATACTGTTTACATATTGTAACATTACTTCCCTTACATTGTGTAATTGTTTTAGAATAGGTGTATTTTTATGAAAAAATTGCATAATTAATTTTATAAATTAAACGGTTTACTTTTAGAAAACCAAAAGTAGCCGCCGCACCTAAACTTTTCAAGCTGCATCGCATGGTGAAAAGATATTTTTCATTTTCTTCTAGTTTTCGAGATCTGAGTGTGACAGACGGACATTTTGTACAAACCTAATAGCGGCTTTTCCCCTAATGGGGGCCGCTAAAAAAAATGGAAATTGAAAAAGTCCACCTTAGTGTTCACTGTAATCAGTTCAGTGTATTCATGAATAGAATGATGATATAAATAGATTTATTTTAAAGACTGAAACAATTTTATTTGAAACATTTTTTTGTGCATAATTAATAAACAACAACATGAGCATAAATGCAGAGAAACCACTTACTTGTAAGAAATGTATTTAAAAGACACTAAAAAAAATGATTAGTTGTCCCACGTAACAAAATACAAAAGAATGGTTAGTAAAATTAAGAAAAAACAAAAATAGAAGTTATATGGGTGTTTGGGCAATTTTGGACATAGACTGCTGAAAAGCAGAGAAAATTTTGAAAATCCTCAATATAATTTTGTTGAAATTAAAACATCAATAAGAAAATTAATTCTTTTTTTCTATGCAACTACTAATTGTAAACTAAATACTTTTGTGGATAAAAACTATTTGCAGTATTATGTGTCTACCTGGGTCTTTGATGAGTACATCAGATGTATGTGTGATTACTGGGTAATAATCGTGTGTTAGAAGTTTGCATTGCGAAAAGTTGAGCAGCAATGGGCGTTTCATCTCATCTAACTTGTTCCACTCTTCATCTCCTGGTTTTTCACTAGAGAATACAAATAAGATACATAAGTACTTTAGTACCATCAAAAAAAAAGCTGTTTTAAAAAGTATAATCAACTATTAGGCAAAATTTTTGTTGCAATGTTTGTTTTTCAACTTTCCAAGAAACCATTAGGAAAATTAAAAAAATCAGATTTCAAAATGGCATTCACATAAAAGCAACAAAATAAATACATACTTGTATACAAATGTTAATCATCAACCAAAGAAAAATATTTAACATAAAATATGAAATAGGCAATATGAATCTCAAAAAAAAAAAAAAAAGTATCAAACAAATTTAACCAAGTATAATCAAATTTTTTTTTCCAAATCAATTCTTGATAAAAATCAAAACAGAAGAGGACATTACTTACTGTAACATTAGGTCAGTACTCAATGTAACATTATGTCAGTACTCAATGTAACATTACGTCAGTACTCAATGTAACATTAGGTCAGTACTCAATGTAACATTAGGTCAGTACTCAATGTAACATTAGGTCAGTACTCAATGTAACATTAGGTCAGTACTCACTGTAACATTAGGTCCTCCAACAGTCCTAAAGCTTGTGCATATTTTTTGGCAGCATCTTCATAATCTTTCTTTGAGTAAGCCTCATTGCCAGCCTCTCTCAGTTTAGGGATACTCTCTAATTTCTCAGATCCATTCATAGACCAGCTCTCAGGTTCAAACTGTTCAGGCAACTCCAACTTATTGAATTCTGAACAGAACCAACACACAACAATTTGTTTTAGAAGCACAATACATGATTGAAGTGACAAAAATGCATTAAAAAGAATTTGTATTTTTTAATAAAAAACAATGAAAGTTCTAAACCAAAAGTTTACTTTCCTATCTTTGTTACAGCAAGTTTGAGCAATGCATTAAACATAAAGGAAAACTTTCAGGATCATAACAAATAAATAGTAAAAGTTAGAGATGTTTTATGCAAATCACAACTAATTTCTTTTCTTAAGAAACCTAAAAAATGCATGTCTTTACCAGATTAAAATACTGGAAAGTCTTATTTAATCAAGATCTTTAAGCAACTTGTAGTATTCTAAAAATAACAACCAAATTGCAGAGGTCATAAAACAATATTTAAATTGAATGGACTGAGCTTACCAATAAAATTTTAGAATATAAAATGACAATACTCATAATCAACATGGCAGGCTTCATTTTATCATAGTTTATTTTGAAAAGTTATTCCATTGTTACATTTTCATCCAATTTTTTAATACATTTTTTTTGTTTTAGTATGGACAGTGGTAAAGAAAAACAACAAAAACTTTTGTCCTTTTAGAACTCTGGATTAAACCACTAAAATCTAATAATGCTTCACATCTTTTATAAGAATCAAAATAGTGATAAAAATAAGATAGCAAATTCATTGATATTCAAGTGATTTAAATTTTGAATATAGTTCAATAGAGCTAAATATGCTATCAAGAACAACTAATGAAAGCTTATAAGCAGAAATATTTTTTTTTGCAAAGAATAGTTACATATGTCCATCTGATGTGCTGAGCTATACAATAAAATGTTACCCCATAGTCATAAAAATAGCTGTATGAGTTTTAAAACATTTTTAAACAATAATAAATGCAAATTGATAGTTACCCAAAATAAAAATCAAAGGCTGAGGACACTTCATAAGCTCATCTAGATCAGAGTAGCCCATGCCTTGCTCAGAAAGGGCCATCATTCCACAGCAATGTGATGTATGTTCATGAGATGATTTCCCCTTGAAAATATCCCTCAGACTTTTGGCAACTAATGGGTACACAGCTGTATGCTGATGGGGAACAAACATCATACTGTTACAAAACTTTCTTTTAAAGTGATATTTGATATATGCAAACAATAGCAATTTAGTCTGATTTACGTCTAGATGGAAATTTTTTTGTTTAAATACATGTTCTATTTTCTTCAGAACAAAAATTTATATAATAATTTACTGCCTGTTTCCAGATATAGTGAAAACTTGTTTAGAATCGTTTTTCTAGTCTTCCTTATTAAATGGTAGTGTAAATGTAAAAACATATATGTTCAATATTTAATATGTTCTACATATATTTCTAAAACCCGACATTGCAGAGATCCAAGAAAAAAAAAAACTGTGATAATTTTTTTAAAATGAAAATGTAAACCTAATATTTAAATTCACTTTAAACATTAAAACAATCGTGCATCAATAATTTTTTTCCCTATAATCTTTCATATGGGAATAAATTGAGGTTTGATGTAAACTAAAGAAATAATAATAATAATAAAAGACATTTTATAGTTCACCTCTTACCTTTATATCACAAGTAAATTCTGCAACTTCTTTGATTTTCATTGTTTTCAGCAACTTTTCCCACACTTCCAGTTTGAACTTTTTACCAAAAATGAGCTCCATGGGTTTCCCAATGTGCTTGCTGTCATCCAGAACTGTTTGCTCTTCATTGGTTTTGAGAGTGCGGTAATGAAATGTTGCCTTTTGTATTTGATAGAATTAGTAAAAAGTAACTATGCTTTAGATAAAATTAGTTTAAAAAGACAACAAGGGCTTACAAGTTTACACCTTAAGGTGGATCTAAGGTTAGAAAACCAAAATCATGGAAGAGATATTTTTGGAAATTTTTTTTTTTTTTCCTTTTAGAAAATTTATTATATGTCCAATAAGGTAAAAAAAAAATTAATTAAAATATGCAAATTAGGTAAATCAGTATGGCCACAACAAGGTTCATAAACTAAATATTTTCAAAAGAAATTTGGCAGTCTGTTTGAACTAAGGCTGCTGCAGTGGCTCAGCTAAAATAAATTGTGTGTGACTATTTGTAGTGAATTGGTGATAATGTGAATTAAGTCCTTAAAATTTTTATTTTTTTTATCGAAGGCTACAATCTTAACCCCATTAAATTATATGTAAATATTAAATGATGTTTAACTCTTTAGCTGAGCCAATAGATGTTTCATTGAATTTGAGCTAAAACAGAAAAAATTACTTGTCATGAATGAAAAATGCAACCTACTGACCCCTTATTATATATATAAAAATGACTCTCTATCCACTCTGCAATATTAGCAAATCTCTTTTTTAATAATGAAAAGCTTTTGTTCTCTTCTAGGACCTATCAATTCCTGAAGAATGTAGAATATTTTTTTATCTGAATTTTAGTTCAAAAATGTTTTCTTGACAAGAATGCTGTTACATGCGCATCATAGTGTAAATGTGGAAGGTGCAAATGCGTGATGAAAGGAGAGGAGAACCAAAATAAAGGGATATAAACAAAATTGTGTTTAGAATGTTAATTAAGATTAAGTTATTTATAAACTATGATTTTTTCATTTTGGTGTTGGTGTATCGCTAATTAGTCTCATCACATAATAAGACGTAACAAATGCTTTAGAAACCAAGTCTACTTTATGGTCTGGAAATCTACTAATGACTGTACAATTGTTTCACAAATATACAAACAACTAGGTAGTAACTACATTTATAGCTTTTTTTCTTCTTCTTTTTAGACCCATTTGATAGTCAAAGGAATTAGTATTGGGAGAGTTACCTTCTAAACAGACTTAAAATAATGGTAGCTTTGCCTTGTTTTAATCATGCAAAGCTAAATAAGCATGTTTGATAAGTCTATCCAAAAATTATATTACAAATAATGGAGAATTTATGAATATGAGTTTTGTGCATATTTCTTCATTTTTTAATATTGCTTCCAAGAGTCTAGAAGTAAAGTCCTTTCATTGAGCACCATTTTTCAGGAACTCATTTAGGACAAATTTTAAAGTATAATAATCAAAATTTCTATTTCAATAATTAAAAAAAGAAACAACAAAAAAACAAAAACCTTTTTCACAGCATGATAATTTATGGATGTTTGTGATATACTATAGTTTCATTATAATGTCAGAAAGAATGATAAGATTTGAAAATGTCGAATCATTAAAAAATTAGCAACACAATAGTAAAAATAACACTTTTTTAAAAACTAGTTTAAAAAACTGCTAAAATATTATTTAATAGCAGAACAATCAATGGAAGGCCAGTCCTAATTACTCACATCAGATAACATTTTAGATCTAGCAACAACTCTCACTACATCTAGATTTTAAGTAGATATATAAGTTGTACATATCTCAATAATTTTGTGTTCTTTAATTAAATAAATAATGTAAGCTTAAATGGTGATGTATTTAAAAAAACAAACTAACATTTTAATGAAATAAAAAAATAAGCTATTTAAGTGCTACATGTGTCAAATTGGATAAGATTGCATATTTGTTAAATATTTGTTCTTTTTACTTTTATGCACCTATCAAAAATATAATTTTTAAAAAAATTTTATGGAAGTGATTACTTTGATTTAATTATTTTTGTGATTTATTATTGATTTTTTACTGCATTTTAGATCCAAAATGCCTAGTGAGAAAAATAAAACACCATTGTAAAAAAAAAGTTCTACCTTATTAAAACAAAACACTGAGGTTAGCCATGATTGATTGCACATGGACCTCATAATTTCATTTGACTAAGGTCAGAGTTTATCACAGACCTTATTTAGCTCATAAAATGTCAGACAGAAAGCCTTTAATTTACTCATTTGCCACTAGTGATTTTTTTTACAGAAAATAGCCTTAGGAAATCCAATAAAAAGATAACTATTATCATCTAGAATTAATTACTTTGATTTTTAGAAGGTGTCTAAACCTGCCCCGCCTTCTATCAAAATCTGGGGAAAAATTATGGATCAAACCAAGCAGCTAAAACAATGGAAAGAACACTATCTTATGACACACAGAATACAATAGACAATGATGCCCTGGCTTCTTTACCATATCTTCCAGTATTGGAATGCCTAGATAAGCTATTGAGCCATGATGATCATAAAAAAAGCAATAGAAAATCTCCAAGAACTCACACTGACAGGATATTAGATCTATATGCAACAATTATTGATAGAGCCTGAGGTATCTCTTTGCTCAGCTTAGTTGGCACCATCCAGGTTGTACAGTTGTACACTGTACAGTTTACCCAGAGTTTAAATGTAGATTCAGGAGTGGTAGATGATAGATCCACTGTAGACATGATCCCCTCTCTAAAATTAGGCTACTGAGAAGAAATACTTAGAGCCAGATGTCACCCTATAGTATACATTGATAGTATTTGTTGATCAGTTCTGTTGTTGCTCTCCCCAAAAATAGTAAATAATTATTATAAATATAAATAAAATAGGGAGGTTAAATTCAGGAACTTCCAGTGTCCAAAAAATGACGTAAAATCTTGAGACAAGAGTTTTCCTTACTGCTACATAGGTCTTTTTTTGAAATTGATTATGCTCACTATATATAAAGATATCATTGCTAAAAATTTGATTACTTTTGATGATGGAGAACATTTTTGTCTTTGACAATTTAAAAAAAAAAAAAAATTTTATTTAAATATTTTGTATTGAAAGTATATACATTTTTATTTTTGCTGATACTCATCACAGAAAAGTCGTACCATGTTGATTTTTTTCCTGCAAATAGTACTTGAGTCTGGCTATATTCCTACCAATTTTCAGATCGATCTATCGTCAACATCGTACAAACATGAAAAAAAACAAAAAACATTGACCTCAATGGATTTTTCAGGTTTTATTATTTTTTTTATGGAAGATATTGTTTGTCACCAACAAATGAAATTATAATCTTGTAGCAGATATTATTAGCTACAGATCTAGATACTTTTGAAAGATTTTTTACCTTGCAATTTTTTTTAAAACGCATTTGAAAAAAAATTGTTTCAGGTGATTTTGATCCCAATTTTTAAATATTTTGTTATTTTCTGCCATCACAACGCCGCCATTTAGTCCCCGCCTCTCTGACATTTCTTGTAGATCTAGACCCAATAATTTGTTTATTTCATCAATATTTACATTTTAAACAACTGAAGCTCAAAATATAAATGAAATCAGATTTGTGAGCTAGAAATTTAATACGAATACTAGATCTACTATTCAATTTCTTATTTAATAAGTAGATCTATCGTTTACGAAACTCAATTCCAACTTTTAACTTTTGACCTTGGGGGTGTGTCTCGCCGGCTGAGCCAGCGACAAGCTCTCTCATCACTTTTTCCATGTCAACCAATGTTAGGTCAAAACGGCACAAAAAAATCATAACTTTATTACTGTTAAACATAGTCATAATTTATACACCATTAGAAAGTTCTTTTTAAGTATTTTAATGATGTACTAACGAAAAATTGTTTTTTCAAAGATAATTTTTTTTTCGCCTCCCTAAATAAAATACTCAAGTCTCAAGCTCATAGTACTCATACTGATACTGATGGCAGTGATGATAATGTCATGTCATACTAGTACTACTACTAGATCTAGTCATAATCTCATAGTTACATGATCACTGCCTTTGATGATTGTATGAATATGATTAGTAAGTCATACTCATAGGCCTACTGATTAATAAACTCATTATGATTATCATTATGAGATTATGACGTCTTCAGACTCAGTCTTCACCCAATCAAATCATTGACTAAAACTGACTTGACAAGACCTAGATTGAGTAGATTCTTTTTTTGTTTAGATTATATCAATCAAATAAATCTATATCTAAACCTTTGCTCCGTCTGGAATTTCGGGCAAATCGCCTTCTCCGCCATAAATAATCTTTTTATATATTCCATCTTGCTGAAGTTGATATAATAGTTCAGCCATCTTAGGTAAGTGAGACTACTCTGAACACTACGTAATCAGGGTGAGAGTCGTCTGCCCTAAGTGCCCGTAGTGACGTCGTTACCATACATGTATTTACTTTCCCGCTTTGAATCATCCATTTTTTAATCCTTTACCGGTACTTGTTGATCCCGGGCGCCAAGTGAATTTTTTTTTTATTCCTGGTAGATTTAGCAGTTATGCATACTTCAGGTCTTTATATATATTTATAATAATAAGACTAGTCTTCGAGTCCGAAGATCAATGAGGAATGCAGCATTTCCCGTGGCTGCGCAGTCCCAGCCGTGACCTACATATTTTGCCACATCCAGGGCAAGCATAACCATTGTTATCAGGTGGTCGATTTAGATTTTCTTTTCGCCGTTTGCGTTTGTCCTCGGCAGCAGATTTTCTTTTTGGTCTCAAATGTGTATCCCGCGGCCTTCGTGAGTGACCTCCAACTGTCTCGTTCTGAGGCTGCATGCAACCAGGTGCTCTCTTCTATGTCAGCCAAGGAAAGGTGACGCCTAAGCTTTGAGGCGTTTCCGCGGGGCGCCTCTGTTACGTCGACCACCTTTTAGCTCACCAAAAAAAGACTGCCTTTGGCATACGTTCGTCTCTCATACGGGATACGTGCCCTACCCAGCGTAACTGTCGGACCAAAAGAAGCCCCTCCATACCGGCGTTCGCAAGGACATCGCTGTTTGTAGTGCGGTCTTGTCACCGTATGTCCATGATGGAGCGCAAGCATCTTTGGTGGAAGCGCTCAAGAACTCTTAGATGTTTCCTGTATAGTGTCATGTCTTAGAGTCATACAGAAGTGTTGAGAGAACCACCGCCTGGTAGACACTGATTTTTGTAGTCAGGCGGAGCGATCTGTTCCTCCAAACTCTCGCCTGAAGGCCTCCAAAAGGGCTACTGGCCCTGGCCTGACGGTTACCAACTTCCCTTGAAAGTGAGGCGTCATTTGACACTATACTACCTAGATATATGATTTGGTCTACCACATTAATGGGCTGTCCGTTTACGGTGTTCATTGGAGCTGATTATGTTTTATTGGGCGACTTTTGGAACATGACTTCCCCCCCCCCCCCCCCCCCCCCCCCCGAGGTTTATAGATAGACCGAAAGAGGCGGCAGCGTATGAAAATTCGTTTACCGCGTTCTGGAGGTCATGTTCATTGTGAGCTAGCAGGGCGCAATCATCTGCATAGAGAAGCTTTATGACCATCTCCTTTGTTTTTGTATGGGATAGTAGACGTCGAAGATTGAACACATTGCCTTCAGAACGAAACCGGATATAGATGCCTTCGAGCAATCGCTGCCTCATTTGACCCAGCATTACGCCAAAGAAGATAGCGAATAGAGTAGGAGCAAGTACACAGACCTGCTTCACGCCATTTTCTATTGGGAAGTGATCAGAAAGAGCACCATTGTGTTTGATCTGGCCTCTTTGTCCCACGTGAAACTGTTTGAAAATGAATAGGAACGTAGATGGGCATCCCAGCCTGGCCAAAATCTTCCACAAACCATCGCGACTGACCGTCTCGAAAGCCTTGGTGAGGTCCACAAAGGCAGTGTATAGGTTTAAGTTCTGGTCTTAGCATTTTTCTTGTAATTGTCGCAGAACAAATATCATGTCAGTTGTACATCTACCGGCTCTGAAACCACATTGGCTTTCAGATAAGACCTCGTCCACTAAAGAGTGGTTTAGTCGGTCGAGCAACACTCGAGCAAAGATCTTTCCTGCTACTGACAGAAGTGTAATGCCTCGATAGTTGGAACAGTTAGACTTATCACCCTTTTTGTATAGGGACATGTATATATGGATTTATATCCACTACTGCCAGCATTTTTTTCGGGGGGGGGGGGGGGGGGGAATTTGTTTCTCCCCCACCCCCGCGGAAAAAATATGTGTGTGCGTGTTTATGTATGTGTGTGTACATAATTAATCTTTATTACATTCTGACCCTTCATTCTTTCGGAAGACGTTTATTGTACTCTAGAATAGGTTCTTCCTGAAGTAAGTGGAAAAATTGTAGACTCCCCGTCCTTGCCAGCAAGGGGGTGTGGGTGAGCGCTGGGATCTCTCTCAGAACGTGGCGGAGCCCCGCCGCCAAGCACTATTTCCGGTATTGAAAGCCAACAAAATGCATATTCTGAGGTATCTACAGTGCATTATCCTGCTATAATTTTTTTTTAATTTCAAAAACCTATTCTGCTATTCTTACTGACTTAGACCCTCCCACGCCGTTCGTCAATGGCAATGTCTGAAGCCTGTTCCCACCTGCTCTAAGGACCTCCATGAAAGTGTTGCGCCAAGTTGTACTAAGATGTCATCGCAACTCTTATTATGCGTAATTCATTTTATCGGAGAACATATCCCGAAAACCTCATGCGACGCTCTTTCACAACCTTACTAAGGGGTCGACTTCCAGTGCGGCATAGGATTACCTTGATTTAGACCGGATCTCTATAACTGACTTCTAAAATCTGTCTTAGCCATCTTTGATGAGCCACATTTAGCGTTATTTAAATAGATTTAAGCCTATTAGCTATTTTTATTTGATAGCTTCATTCACACTATTTTTACATTGACACATTCGCTTTACTTATTACATTATTATTTCGTTTAATTGTTTACAAAACACTCTCAGTGACCATATCGACAGTAATGCGGGTCCCGGGTAACATATGTCTAGTATATATACATATCCTATATTTAAATGAGAAATTTAAAAAGCAGTATTTCTCAACCTTCGGCGAAAAAAAATCAACAAAAAAACAGTAATGTTGAGGCCTTTCTCTTGCAAGCTTGGGGTCTGGGGCAGCACTGTAAGCTTCCCCAGTGGGGTTCGGGGCACCAAAAGCGTTTTCTTGCATTCTTCACTGCAGTAACGCATTCTCCTGACATCTACAGCTCATTCATCAGTTCGATAAATAATATTCAATAAAATTCAAGCATAACTTGTGAGTTATAATCCCAAATTTATTTAACTAGAAAAATAGATTGAGTAAAGGTTGAAAAAAAGCGACAAGAAAAGATTATTTGGGCTTAGAACTCATCTCAATCGTGACTCTTATATTGAAAAATTTTGTTTGAATTCTAACTTTTCCAAAGCAGTCTTCTTAAAATAATTATGGTAAATTCATGTGAAATTACATAAACTGTCTGGATAGGGGAGGGGCGGTGTAGTGAAAACGATAAATCCTCGCTCCTTTTTATAATTTCTGCTAATAATTGCATTTGGCATAAAAGAATAGTGGTGGGGCGGCTCGATATAAGAATTTAAATTTTAGCATATATAAATTATATTAGTGACAGATTTTTTATTTATTTTGTAATTTCTTAACTATAATACTTCTTCTTCACGTGTCTGGCACCATCCATCTGCGCTGCATCAACAACCAACACACTTTAAAAAATATCCTATAAAAGATCATCTGACAACATGTAAAGGTCATCTGACAAGATGTAAAAGATCATCTCTCAAGATGTAAAAGATAATCTCTCAAGATGTAAATGCTAAAAAATAACAAACAATATATATACATATACATTATTTTAATTAATATAAAATCGGATACAAAGAACATGAAATAATATATTATTAGTTTAGCATAGATATGATTATTACTAGTATTTATTTACACATTCTTGATATTCTAAATCTTTATTTTTACAGTTTTGTAAATCAGTTCAAGGTACACAATGAAATAGATTTTATTGCTATTTTCTTTTCAATTCAAATTGACTTACAATCAAACATTTAAAAGAGGTCATGGTAATTTTGATACTTTCTAAAAATATCTTTGTACACAAGAGTAAGTCCAAAACAAAACAAAAAAATATTTGACACATACATATTGTTTATAGTATCAATACTGAATAGCCATCTGTCCCCTAAATAAAGCGGGGTGGGGTATCACAAAACAATCATTATTACATTCAATAGTAAGAGTACCCGATACATTTAAATGTATGGGGCCTAAATGATGGGAGATGGGGGCCATGGATGTTAAATGAGAGAAGGTGGGTCTAGGAAGTTAAATGAAGTAAGGCAATGAGCCCAATTAAAGAATGAGATAGCCCCTAAGTGGTCAAATGATAAAAGATTTTCCCTAGACGGTCTCTGAGAGCAGCTGATGCATAAGCATTAAAGTATTAAGTAAAATGAAATTTATTGGTAAGAATCCTGGCAGTCTAAATCTTTGACCAAGTTTATAATCCACTAGTCCACTCATGCTCAATTGGACAGTTATAAGTGGTTATTTCATTAGTCAAGGATACATTGACATGTTGAACAAATGTGACCACTTACAATAATTCAAAATATGAATAATTTTTTGTTTTAAACAAAAGCACCTTATGGATAGTATGGTAAAAGTAATTTTCTTTATACTCAGTTTAAGTTTCAAGTCATTTCAGTGGACTAGACCAGTGGTGCTCATCCATGACTGGTCTGGGAAATACAACAGTGGACTAGACCAGTGGTGCTTATCCATGACTGGTCTATGGGCCATAGAAACTTCCAGCACATCCATTAAACAAAACAAAAATCCAGCTAATAGAACCAAGCATCAGCTGTTTCATTAGACATTGTGGGCAGAAAGGGGCCAGATTTCATGAAGTTGGATATGGACCAGGGCCCATTAAACTTTGAAATGTAATTCCCTCAGTTTTTGAAGAGATTTTTTTCCACCCTCTCACATGTGATGTAATCATTGACCTGAACAACAATTCAAAAGTTTTTATTTGAGACCTAAAAATCAAAAGAACTTGATCAACTCGTGTACTTCTAAGCTACAGCAATCCTTGTGTTGAAATCAGATGGTTTTTTTTTTTAGTCTGAGACAGTTGGTAAGCAACATTGCACTGAATAACTTTATTACCCCTTATCATTTAATAGAGTTAACAAAAAAAGACCCCCCTACAAAAAAACAACACAAGAAGTATTAGAAAATATGAGAAATATTTGGTGAATAAAATATTTTAGCTTTATGAATGTCAAAAAAAAAAAGAATGATATCTCAGGCTTGAGAGATGACTTTATCTATCAAACACAAACATGGACAATAAAGATTATTATTATTATTATTCATCCAACTATCTTAGATTATAAATGTGCTGGTAATGTCTAAATGCTACTGTTATTCGCAGCAAGCATTCATTATGTCATTTGATCTGTGCAGTGTTTGGTACATATAACGAAATATAACATGAAGCAATCTCAAACTATTGAAAACAATCCAATAAACTTTAATCTATGAAGATTGAACTGCATATAAATGGTCAGATCTACAAAACAAAGGATAATATCAAACAAGTACATTATTAATATAACATTGCTGACACACAAAGAAATAAATGTTAGTGAAAATAAATGCAATAAGAAGTAAATTTCTTAAAAATCATTTGCAGGCAGAAGCTTAGAGTGGCTTTAAGTTTGTTTCTTAAAATAAGGCACATTTGAGAATTAATTTTATTTTACTGTTAACATTGAAAGGTATGTACTACTAAATTGACCAAACATTACAAAACATAAACAAGTAGCTAAGGAGGGAACAACCAAATTAAGACAGACAGTTCTAAAGATATTTCAGTTCACAAATTTGCCTAACTCGGGTGGTGCATGGATCCACTTTCCAATTCCAATTTGTTGACAGTGCTGGAAAAAAGCAGCTTTGGCAGCCTGATAACCGTTAGCCATGGCTTTGACCTCTACTGATGAATTATTTTGTATTTGTGCTAAAACTGGATGGCGAGAATTTTGGGCACACAACTCTTTGAACCATTTAAGGTGTAAGCCAGCTTTGCAGTTCCGGCTGACAGGTTTTGTAGTAGAAACTTGAAATGGTGACCTGCAAGTACAATAGTGGGACCTGTATCAATATGTCAACAGAAGGCATACATGAGAAAAATAAGTTGAACTTTACTCCAATAATAATTTAGAAATAACAAATTTTCTTTGCTTAGAGCTCAGCAAGTGTTTACATTTCCTTTACACTCTACAGATCCTCAAATACAGATATTTTAAAAGTATTATTGTCAATGTCTTATCAATATGTGGAAATGCATGCAGAGCTTATTAAAAGTATAAAGCCAAACTCATCTTCTGAAGATACATTGCATTCCTGTCATTAAACAGTTATATATTTAACACTGGATCAATAGCTTTGGTAAGAAAATGTTAACAGAAAGGAATTTATTATTGATCTAATTGTCAGCATTGTCATATTTTTAAAAAAGTAGAACTAATTAATTAATGATGAGTGTTTGGTGTTTGATGTTTCACAAGTTTCCTTGATTTGCTAGATAACTTGCTGATATGGAAGCTGTCTAATATTATGTTACGGTAGAACATCATAAATCTGGACGTCAGTCATCTGGAAGTCAAATATCCAGACTGCTTTTTTGTTTTTCAGTAGCCTATCTAAGTGCTCTTGCACAATGATTCACAATGGTGCAGCAAAAGATCAGAACTATTTCTCTCCATAAAGGTAGGCTACCAAATATAACGTTTTGTTCCTCTGTGTATTGTACTTGAATTTTATGTTATTTTTACACATGGCGCGATACCTCATTTGAATTTTCTTTATATTGTTGGTAAAATGGACCATTTATAATATTCTGCATTCAGTTATCAGGTTCATTGATTATCCAGACAAACCCCGGTCCCAATTAATCATTGGAAGATAAAAATACAGGGCTATTGTGCAAACATAGTTCAACAAAATGTTTTTCTACTTAAGAATGATGTGAAAAAAGTTAAATGACTGCAGGAAAGAGCAATCTGTTTAAGACATAAGTTGAGAAACTATATATTGCTTAGTGTTTAAGTGTTAGTGTAAAAGAGCATATATGGGCCACACAATATTGTATTTTAAGTGTAAGAAAAAATGATATAAGATGAACTCACAATGGATGGCTGCGGCCAGTTAATCCGTCAGTGAGTTCAACTTTTGAGTCATAAAAGCTTTTGTTGATAGACAACATGGTGGTATCTAGATCAACATTTATCCCAGAAGGTACAGGCACAAAGTTAAGGCCCGGGTGATTAACTTGATACCCTTCAGGAAGCTCTTCGCTTAGCTCATGATAAAGCCTGCAACAAACTGCTCTGCAGAGATGGCCATGGTCATTATCAGGATTGTAGCCTAGACAAAATCAACATTACTTTTAGGACATTTCTCTACATTATCTAAGTTGTTTTCTGTAATTTCTAGACATTTCAATACTGTATATAATCATAGCTGTTTTCTTCCTTAGATAAAAGTGTTTAAAATGAATTATTTCTGATTTTCTATTTCCATTTTATTATATTAGTCATAAAAAATATGAAAAAATATATGAAAACACAATTTTTAGCTACTCCATTTTTTGTTGTTGTTTGTTTTTTTAACTTATAAACTATCAACTAAAAGAATCAACTATTGGAATGGGTGGCCTGAATCAGCCAGGAAAACCAACAACTTGGCAGGGTTTAAGTCACTGATTGACATGCATGACAAGATTGTCCCAGGGACATAATCAGCTTCTTTTCTAAAGTAACGCCTGTATTTTATTAATTTTTTTTTTAGATTCCTGCCATCATACAAAATGATCAAACTTTTTTGAAGCCATTAAAAATTAGTATTTCAATCAACATTTTGATAAATGAAACAAACATCTTTAAATTCAATATGCTGTGTACCATTGAACATTAAATAAAATGAAGGAGCTGTTGAAATGAATGAAACATATAATAAGGTAACCTTGATAAGCAAAGGTGCTCATAGTAAATCTCCTTTGTTATCATTATGCATTACAAGAAACTAAAATGCTTGAGAGACGAAACATACACTTTAATATTTATTTCAAGAAGATATCAGCTACAAGCAAATACCTGTACACAACTATTTATCAAATTCTATCATTTTGATTCATTGGATTTCATTTTTAATTACTTCAAGCCTATTCTTAAGATAATCTTACTTTTTTTTTCAGTAGAGTTACGAAGTTTTATATATATATATTTTTTTTTACACAATAATTAGGTACAAAAATACTCCATGCACAGAGCTACTTTTATTATTTATTTACAAACAAAAGTATTTCACTATTAAAGGGATCTGTGTCAAGTTTTGAAATAGTGTCTGCGTAGCAAGTGATCAGAAAGTGGTTGCTTACTATTTAATTATAAACTGTATTTCTATTACATTACGAGTAAGTGTCAGTGCAGCAAGTGATAAGAAAGTGCTTATTAACCATGTAAATATGTGATCACTAAATCTGTAATGTCATTACCTAAGGTAATGGAGGTAAGATACACAGGCTTCATAAAATGACTAAATGTTGCTCCTTGCAGACCAAGTACATTCCATCTGAGAAGTTTGTCTGAGGATGACATGACCCACATTTCATTGGCCATCTTCACTTCATGAATGCTGTGTAGATTTGGCATGAGCGAAGTCACTTCAAACATACCTGAGTAAAGACAAATGTCAACATTAAATCTCAACATGCAGTATTATTTAGATCAAATGATTCGGTGCTGGAAAAATAAAGAAATATATTTACTTCAATCAATTTTATTTGGTGCTGACAGAACATCTATCTAGAAATTACAATGAATTGTCTTTGAAATAAAATATAAAAAATTAAGAGGTATCCAAAAGGCCGTTTTTTATTAAAATGAAAAAAAAATCTTATTATGACACTTATCTGCATGAAAAAAAAAATTGTTACGAACAGTAAGCTATCTGGTTAGATATCTTAAGGGTCAACTTTATCTTTGAGCCATCATTTAGATGGTCCAGAGTTTGAACTCTGCTTTCTGCTATCAACTGCTGAGATGCAGGAGGTTTGGTCATAATTTATGTCATAATAATCTTCATTCCTGATGGCACTTCCAAAACATATAAATCAAATTAAATCTAATTCAATGTTCCTTCATCAGAAGAAAATTATACTATTTTTTTAAAAATATGATTCAGCTATGATGCAAAGCACTATTATAGTGAATGCACTCAATATTGAAGTGAAGGGCTAGTGGCATAGGACAAAGCTTACTGGTTTGTAATGAGATAATTACTAAGTAACTTACCATGTTCATTCTTACACCTGAGTGCACCATGATCCAATCCATTTGTAAACGTTGGTATGTGAGCTCCATATTCAATTTCTTTACTCATTGTTTCTGTTATCTCAGAAGGGCTACAAAATATTTACATATATATATATATATATATATATATATTTAAAAAAAACAACACGAAAAAGCAATAGATTATGGAGTTAATTTATATAAATAAATGTACCACAAGAGCTACTTTTGAAGAGGTTAGTTTTCCTTTCAGCACCATTGAAGTATTTGTAAAAAGTTCATCCCATGAAAGGTGTATAACTATTCTAGAATATTACTTTGCACACATCAATTTAATTAAAAAGTATATTTAAGTATCACCATAAAGTAGAGTGTTCCAAATTTCAAGCTTCTATTCCATAAGTAATGTAAGTTTACAAAGTTATGAGCTTAGACAAAGAAGAAAGTGTGAGTTTATTGTAGGCATTTTAAAAAAAAAGGATCCACTGGATAGCACATGCAATTTTAAAGAGTTACTATCTAAAAAGAAATAGCTTATTAAAACAACTCTACTTCTTAGATGATGACAACATTATGAATGATTGGAATCACTAAAATTAGACTTTAGAAAATTAACAAATTGACATCCTTACTAAGAAAGGAACTCCTTGTAGTCTCCGTCAGGTGGGTGACTCATGTACAAATGGAAAGTAAAGTTAGGCTTCAGCCGTAGCTTGTCACCTTCCATTTCAAAGATGGACATTTTTTGTGTGTAGCACAACAACATTTCCTGGGCCAGATATCTGGATAGATGTAAAATACACATGTTGATTTAATATAACATACGCATATTGACTTGATGTACATACACAAAATGGTTAGAAGAAATTACAAGTATGGGACATACTACACATATCAGCTACAAGCATGTAGAGGAGCCTAGTTATGTTAGGGGGTCAAGCTGGATATGTGTTGTGTGGGTCAAGCTGTGTATGTGTTGGATCAGATAAATGTCTGAAAGTCCATGAAGATTTATTTTTGTAAATAACTGAAAAAACAGATTCTAAAGAGCATTCAATTGAAGGGTCAAGAATAGCATACTTGTTTAGAAAAGCCTTTTTGGGAGACTATAAAAGAAAACTAGGCAAGATATATGGTTCATTGATTGTTACTTGATCAGTAATTATTCATTGTTTGCAGTGCTTTGATTAATATTGATAACTTGTGTCAAACAAGCTAATTTAATACTTAGATGATTTATGCAAGTGATTTATGTTTTATGTGAAAAAAAAATTTGTAATTATTTCACTGGATTATTAGAATTTTTTTTTAACACTGTGTTTCTTCAGTGTGTTACTATAGAAGCACCTCCACATGTTACTTTACTTCGAGAGACAAAAGTGTGAACAACAAAATGCACAAGTTAAATACAAAACAATGGGAAGTTGTAGCATACACAAACTTGTGCAGCTAGATATCTGGGAAGAAGTAAGTTCCAATAAGAAGATTAACACACCTCCCATAAGTAGCATACACACATTGAGGATACACAAACTTGTGTAGCTAGATATCTGGGAAGACGTAAGTTTAATTAAGAAGATTAACACACCTCCCATAAGTAACACACACATTAAGGATACACAAACTTGAATAGCTAGATATCTGGGAAGAATACGTTTTATTTAGAACCTCCGATAAGTAACATACACACATTGAGGATACACTTCTCTTCTAGCCAGCTTTTTGATGAGCTGTTAGCTCTTTTGCAGACTGTGCCAAGGAAAAATAGTGTGCTGTTCTCTTCAGTTCTTCAGCACTGCCATATAGGGTGTTGGTTATGTTGGGCTGTAGTGGTAGTAGGGTCTGCCTAAGGTGGATTAGGAAGGGGCATTCAAAGAGGATGTTTTTTGAGGATACACAAACTTGTGTAGCTAGACATCTTGGAAGAAGTAAGTTTAAATTAGAAGATGTAACACACCTCCCATAAGTAACATACACATATTGGAAATTCTCTACATATGGGTGGTCTTTTCCATGATGTCATTGTATATATTTTTTATTTATTTATTTTCAAGAGGTAGATCGTTTTTTTAAATGCTTAAGAGAAATGTCCTCTCAGGGTTCCAGTCCTTAAGGGGACTAATTCAACTTATACTACCAAATCTGTCAAGTATGATTTCTTTCCCTTTTTCAAGATACCAAACAAAATAATTAATTAACTATTAGTAATTAACTAATTGGTTAATTTTTAAAAATTGATTATTGTGCTGTCAGGTAAAAGAAATAATTGTGCAAAATTTCAGCTTAATCCGAGATTGAGTGTGGGAGAAATAATATGTAAAAACTTTTTACCAGACAGACATACAGGCAGAGACAGATAGAATCAGTTGATAATAAGCTTTGCAAAAAATATTTTTTTAACAGCTAACAACAATACACCTATTCATAAATTTATATTTTCATGCTGACCAGAAAACTGTCTAGCGAATATTCCATCCCCTCTTTAGCAAGATGTGGGTCCATAAAGAAATAAAGCACAGGAACATAATTGGTGAATTAAAATGGACAACATAAAAGTAAATTTTCACTGTAAACAAAATGCTGAAGGCCATGTATACTGTACTTGCCAGATTGGCTTGTGAATTGACTTAATTTAAAGTCATATTGCTGCTCAAAAAGCATGTAAACTAAAACCTTACTGATTGCAATTTGAGATGATTTCTTTGTCACTGCTATTATGTGACATTTGATAATGCATATTAACGTAATTAAAGATGCCTTGTTTTACTTGAGTTGTACTACTTTTTATCTTGTATGTCTACTTCAATTAGCACAGCACAACAAATATTAATATTAATCAATGAAGTCTTCAAATAGCAGACATTTACTTTATTGACTATAAAATAAAATGCACCTCAAACTGGCAAATTCTGACATAAAGAAATACATATTATGTTTCACAAATCCAATGAAGTAGTCTAAAGAAAACATCTGATAATTTTACTGAACCAACTACGTTAGACAAGACATCCATACAGTTTAAGAACATGGCGACTACTGACTTCTAACTATGTGGTCAACTCCCCATAACGTGATTTCTTGCCCACAATTCAACTGTGGACGCATATTTCCCATGTGAAACATCTTAAGCAGCAATATAAAGTGTATTTCGTGCTTCACAACCAATACATGTCACTGTCTATCAAACAATGATGTGACTTACTTATCTGTCAATGTTAAGAATGTTAAGGTAGTGTACAGCAAAAATCCAAAAGATTTTACCCTTTTAAAAGGACATTAGATGTGCATTGGAATGAATTTAAACCCAGAATTATTTACTTTAAATCAATCCTAAGCATAATTCAAATCGGTGACCATAGGCTTTGCAGTGAAACACTGTAGCACTTCATAAATGATGAGGTGAATCTCTATTTTAATACACTTACCATGCATGTATGTTATACCATTTAATTCTTTAAAAATGAATGCATCAACTTTAAAGTCACTATGGCCTGATTGGTATACTACCATACGCACAAGTGCGAAGTTAGCAAAAAGAAACCATTTTTACAAACCTACCTTTTAAAAGACCTTCTGGCAGTGGTCAAACACGTGCTGTCTACCACACATCGTCCATCTGATGCTAAGGCTTCAACTTGAATGATAGCACTACCAGTACCAAAAGCTACTATGGTACCAATACCTAAAAGAATGACAGAAACAAACATTGTAAAATGACTTTTTTGAACAAAATTAATTTATGTTGCAATAAAAAGGTAAGTACATTGTTACCTCATTTATTGCAAGTGTTCTAAACCAAGTAATAAGTGAATTTCCTCAATGTAGAGTCGCTAGACTTATTTTATAAGTCATATATTATTTTTATCCTTTATAAACCCTGTCCACAATGTTTTACATAACCCTTTCCATTTCCCTTAATAACCTTTTTCAATACTGTTCATGCACCATTGAAAAAACAACAACAGTGTTTGCTTAATTGTTCATAAAAATGTTTGAAACTCTTAAACCTAGTTATGTCATTTTAGATTGAAACAGATACGGTATGTGTTACATCTACAATATTTTTAATGTGAAATTCAACAAATCTTTACATAACTGTATAATATTCAATACGCATGTGTAAAAATACTAAAGAAAAAATTCTGTATATCTCACAAAATAGCGAAAATGGGATAAATATTTTACAATACTTGTTTTGAAACTGTAAAACGGTGAGTCTATGATAAACAAACTGCAAAGTAACAAGGGAACACTGTAAATGATTACGAAAAACAAATAAAAACTAAATAATCTTTTCAAAGACTTAGATGAAATATTGTTTGTCTGTTGTAAAATGTTTTACGTTTCGAATGTTCTTTCAAGTTGAACATAATTTAATCCTAGCTGAAACCTCCTGCAGGACAACGGGGATGGCAGCGGGCAGGGTATGAACCTGGGACCATCAAGAAAACTGAACGACCAGGCAACCATCTCTATATTAACCAAAAATACTGCATTTTACTTTTGGTCAATGTAGGCCCTAAATGAAATTGTACTTTATTCTGTTTTTGTAGCCTATTAAAATTTTGTCTATTAAAATGTTTTTGATGCTTATTATTGAGTGTACTAGATGAGTTTTCAATTGCAAGTTTTGTCTCTATTCTGATGTAATGTACATAATATTGTTATAAACCTGGTGGTGGCACAGAGAGGGGTAGTGGTTTGTGTGTAGTCAGCCGACGCAAATCGCCCCAGGCCAGCGCTAGACGAGCGGTCAACCGCGACGAGTTATGACGGTCAGTCAAGTCGAGTGTCAACATGACGGATCGGGAAGGATCGCCGTCGTGAACAGAGCTTAGGAGTGTCACGAGGGATGTAGTCATGTGATGAAGCTAGAAACGTCGAGCGATGTTCCGTCCGGTTCTAGAAGGCCAGTAGGGACCCTATATAAAGAGCGGAGGTGTCGCAGTCAAGACAGTTCAGAAAAGGGGTTCATGACAGAAGGTTCACGACAAGGCTCAGAACACGGTCGACTTCAGCATAGCTCAACGGTGTGGTTCTGTACGGAGCATTATGACGGTTCAGTGCGGAGTACTGTCAAGTACAGTTGAGACGACTGGCGTCTTGATCTTGGTCTGCGATCGAGTCCGACACAACGAGCCTAGTGTGTGAAGTCAGTCCTGAACAGTTGAACCCAGTGCAAGCCCGGAACGAGACAGAGAGGCCAGTGCAAGAGTTGATACGGCGGTACGGTGTTATCGGAGAGATATCTGTACAGTGTACGTGTTGCCAATGTACAGTATTGGCTGTTATTTATTCGACCATTAAATTGTTACGTTATTTTGGAGCCCTGAGTTGTCAAGTTCTTTAAGTTGGTGGTGTATGGTGCAGTTTGCAGAGAGCCTGGATAGTGAGATTCGTAACAATATGATCATCATCATCACCAGAATCAAGATCTATGTGCATAAGAGACTCACATCCTCTCTTTCCAAAGCCCTGGATGAAAACTGTGCAGTATGCCACCATCAGGTCAAGGTCAAAGCAGGATTCAGAAAGTCTGAGACAGCTGAAAAAATGAGAGATGGTTTCGTCTTCCTATCCACAGGGAGGGGGGGGGGGAGAGAGAGAGAGATAGAGAGATCATGACTCTCTTGCTTTCTACTTCAGATTGGATTATTGAGGTCTTTGTTATGTAAGCTATGCCTTGTTTGAACTATAAAGTCTTATTCACCATTTGTTTAAGTATTAATAGTTATTTAAAAGTCTTCCTGTTTTATTAGTATTTGAGTGCTGCTGTAAGGACGATTTGTTTATCTTTCATAGTGTGCTAATTTTGGAATTAGTATGGAGATAGTTGTGTGTTGGGCTGGGCTGTTTGCTTTTCCCCCCCACATTTTTGAGTTACAGGCTGTAGATATGGGACAGCAACATGCAGAGATAGTATTATTTAACTGTTGAATTGTTTGTTCAATTATTTAGATATTAAATGTATTGAAAATGTGCAATGCTTGATTAGTGTTGTAAAACAGATCACACAAAATTATTTTGCACATTGTATACCATTAGGTGTAACATACTTTTGTTGCATTTCATTAGCTATTTAGTTTTTCTTTTCTACATTGACTGAATGTTAGGAGTGAAAGTTAAGTCAGGGGCCCTAGGACATAAACAAGCCTAATCTAATGACATAGTTCATTAAATCTAAAGCTAAGGATAATTCTAAAAACCTTCTAGATTGAGTGATAAGTTAATGTTAAGTTTAAACTAAGCCCTTACCAGACAGACTGCTGTTGACTAGAAATATGCAAGCTATTTGATGATTTAATTGAGAAAGCTCTGGGGGCAAAGTTGAAAGAATATTCTGAAAGGCTTCCAGTGCAGCTTTTTCCCTTTCAAGTGCCAGGAATGTGTTGGGTTTTCTATCTGAAGACTGTGAATAGCCTTCTGTAGATTTGACCTGAAAGCAACTCTTATAATTAGACTAAATAGTACAGAAAATGACATACACATAACTATGTGTAAAGATCCTTTGTATTTGAAAGCTAGATGTGAAGATGTCTTGATGTTAGGAGGAGATTGTGTTGATCAGACAATGGGTTTCTGATGTTATAATTTAATAATGTGAAGATATCTATTTTAAACAATTACTGAATACTAAAATAATATCATTACACCGTAGATTCAAATACAAAATATTAATTCAGACAATGAAGATATTTCAACAATAAATACAAAGCTTTAATTCTGGAACTAGGGGAATCACTCGAATAAAATACACACTGTACAATACAATTAAATTAAACAAGTTAACTTTCTTCGTTCAAGCTCAGAACTACAAGTGACTTTCCCCGTCCTTTCCAAAGCTTTTTATTCTCTACCTCAAACTATATTTAATAACAACCAACTAGAAACAAACAAATCTAGCTCCTTTTATGGAATTAACATTGCTTCTAGCTCCCTTTATGGAATTAACATTGCTTCTGTTGGAAGAAAGCATGTTTGTTCCAAGAACCTGTGGACAATCAACCTTAATGTTGCTTTAGAGATGATTGTAGAAAACTAAAATAAACTTAGTGCAACAGCTGTTTTATGCTATGTGACACTATGATTAAATAAATATGAAATTAATTATAATATAAATATTAGATTACATTTCACACAATTTAAATCACATCATGAAGCTAGCTAAACCAACTTCCATACCAATCAATCACCATTATAATCTATGATATTCAAAAAGAATTTTAAGTCTTTTACTTTTTTCTGCTACCATTTTTCCCAGAAACCATACAAGCTTTCTGCAAAACCAATGACTAGTCATTTAGCTACACTCAATGTGATTATTGTTCACAATTTTTATGATGTTATTGCTTCAATCATATTTTTACAGCATAATTGTAAATTATTAGCATTTTTGCATAAATTACAGCCTATCTCAGTCTCATTGCCTGTAGAGCTATAGTGAATAACCTCAATTTCAACAGAGTGTGCAGCAGGAAAACAGATGAATTCAGTTAACAAACAATTTAATTTCTAAGAGAAGAGGTAGGATAACAGGCTTGAAAAACGAAAGCCTTCATTATATTAATTGTATAGTATTTCTGCATCATATTTGGCAACTAAAATTTAAATTCATTTCTACAAATAAACAATGCTTAACTGATGAAAAATATAGAAAGATTATTACTGTTATTGTGAATTTCAATAGCTGTAACTTGGTTTCAAAACTTCCCAGAACACATTTTACTTTGCAAGCCTAGGTTTGATCCTAAGTGAAGAACTTGTCTAACACCTAAGTTATGGGTTACAAGAAATGAAGCTTTTTTTTTTTTTTTTTTAATAAGTCCACAGTAGGTCTTGGAATGAGGGGAAAATACAGTTTAAACAAATACATTCAACATAAATAGGAGATAAAGAAAATATTTTTAAGTGAAACAAAGAGAGAACTTACTGGCTGATCAGCCAATGTCTGTATCTCTGGTTTTTCTCCTAACAATTCAAGAGCTGCTGCATGTGCTGCTACAACAGCACTTTCTTTGTCATCACTAATCTTTCTGATTGGGTCAAACCCAGCAAGATATATAGTGCACACATGGTTTCTAGAACAAATCAACATCTGAGATCAATAAGAAAACAAGATGCACATATTGAGAGGCACATCCCTGAATCCACTTAGAATTAATGACTTCATGACATTTTAGTAAGAAAAAAAAAAGGCTTTTGATTATATTTCAGGCCTCCTGGAATATCATTTATTGATGACCACATAAGTCTTCAGCATTGACCCAGCCACCTGGGAGACAGAAGCACATGACAGAGAATCATGACGTCGTGCTGTGAAAACTGGTGCACAAATTGCCGAGGAAAAGAGAACAGCGCTGGCAGAAGAAAAGCGTCAGAGAAAAAAAGCAAAGCCAATGACACTAGCTCCAGCTGGAATAACCTGCCCAGCGTGCAGCCAAACATTTTGGGCTCACCTAGGTCTCACTAGCCATATGAGGAGGCACAAAACCCAGTGCAAAGTGGTCATCATTACCGATGGATGAACTATACATGAGAATATAGCTGAAGACGCAGGCTGTTCAAGATAAAGATTTTCTAGTCCTGTAAAGTAAAGTTCCCCTTTCAGAACTTATGATCTATAGGGCAGATGATGTAAAGGTCATTAGTTTCTGTGGCCTACAGTTAACAAGGGTGTCATGTCGCCAGCACAACGACCAACCACCTTTACTTTTCCCAACTAATGTCAGGAACCCATTAGAGCTGGGTGGACTCAGAGGGACCAGAAGATCCCAAAATTGAAAATCCCAGTCTTCACCATGATTCAAACCCCGGACCTCAGTTCGGAAACCAAGCGCTTTACCACTCAGCCACCGCCACCTGTAGCAAAATTTTAATTAATTCTTTTATATTTTGAAAAATAATGATGGTCAAATTAGAGTTTTTCCAGTGTGTAAATTCTTTTCCCAAAGATATATATCAACTGTCAAATTTCTTGGAAAGTTATTAGAGCAATTCTTGAGATCTAAGTCCAGGTTTTTCCACACAGGTTTATAAAAGTAAAAAAGTTCCCCTTTCAGATCTTGTGATCTATAGGGAAGATGACGTAAAGGTCATTTGTTTCTGTGGCCCACTGTTAATAAGGGTGTCAGGTTTTTGAGCCTCTGAATTTCCAAGTTGAAGAGGCATTGTAAAAAACTGTCATCTCAATTCTATCTTGATAATACTGTCTCTTGTGTATGTTTACCCTATTAGCATGTTAAGCACTTTTGCAGAACATATCAGGGAAAGGGGGACTAATTATGACCTCTCAAATTTGTAAAAATGTGGTCTTTATATTACTTAGATAATAAAAATCTTTGAATATAACAATAATCATGTCAAGAACCAGTATATTGACACACATACTCGCATTGGTCTATGCTCATCTCCTTGACATATTTGATCTGTCTCTCTTCACAAATATCTGTTAAAGTCCTTACTTCTATAAAGCGATTGTCATCTAGCTCAGGAAAGAGTGGCGCTAAAAATACAAGTCATAAGTTATCACTTTAATAATAATAAAATATTAAATAAAAAAATTACGATGAAATAAAAAGAAAAAAATAATACTTAAGCAACAGTTATGGAGAATGTGAGTATCACTAAAGTATTAATTTGTATAAGATCCTACCAGTCTCTATGAGAGGTTTAGAAACAAGATCTTTCAATGAAGACTTCCATAAGCAGAATACAGGTATATAACAATGGAAGAGGTATGAGTCAGAAGTTTAATTGGAAATTTGCTTGTCATTGTCAATTACAAAAGCTTGGATGACGAGTTGGTATATTATTTTTCTATGATGTTAGTTTATCCTTACTGTGTAAGATGGTGGGTGTCATATTAACAGTTACAGGCCAAACCTAGTATTTATTGTGGATCATATTTATCTGAACAATATGGATACTTAACAAAATCAAAAAAGTTTGCCACCCTAGAATACCAAAGCAAAAGAAAGTGAGAAGAGGCGTAAATCATACTTAACCCATAAGCCCCTACGACAGTTCAGAACACTTTTACATTACATGCCTAACACGGTCTGGAACGTTGTGACACAATTATAATATTTTCTTAACTTTCCCATAAGAAGAGCTCATTATGTCTCATTTAGAGTGAGAATGAGATCGTGGCGACTCTTTTTCAGAGGATGTATGACATTTTATTCTTTTTTAAAGAATTTTTAGAACAAACTGGCCCGTAGACCCTGTGTATAAGCCCCCGCACTGGAAAATGAGTGTTATTTTATACCCTTTTTTTTTCCAAAGGTATCAATAATATATAATTTGTAAAACTAGACATAATGATATATTTTTAAAAGTTGTTTATTTATTAGTATAAGTTCTTAAATGTATATATTTAATAAAATGTATATTTTTAAAGAATTTTTTTTATTCAGAGTTACCCCTTTTTGCCCAGGGATTGAGGATTTTTCAGACTGGAAATAGGATCTATTGGGTTAATCTCAACAGACTCACAAATGAACAGTAGATAATAATGATAAATATGGTAAAATCATGAAAGAGTCAATACTGGTACCTCAAAGACCCACTTACAGGAAATAAGAATAAAGCATAGAAGATAAAAAAAATCCACATAAAAAAGGTTTTAGATTACTATGAAATGAACCAAACCTAAAGTAGAGAAATACAAAAAGAAAGTCAATTTGAGTGAACCATGAATGGTATTGTATTGTTAAAATTCTAATTTTTTGCCCATCATTTAAACTTGCTGAAGAACTTAGCACAGTATTTACCAGGTTGATAATCACTGTCACCAATGATGACTTGAAATGCCAGTTTGGATGCTGCGTTTCGAGCTTCTTTTTTATTTTTTCCTGTTCCAATTTGATAAGCGAGGCCATCAATCATAGCCCTTGCACCAAAGCTAGAAAGAAAAGATATTCATATCATAAGTACTCAAAAAACAAAAAGAAGTAATTCATTTAAAAAAAAATGAAGTTTGTCTTTTGAGCCAGAAAGTCCATAAGATAAGTTTAGATGTATTCAATATTACATATTGTTGTAACTCTCTAGGTTAGGCACTCAACGAAAAGGCAGGCAACTTAACACAGTTTAACAGAAAATAAATACAGGTGTTTATTCACTAGGGTGAACACAACATCCTTCAGCTTCCTCAGAGTCTTACTACTAAGTATACCAGTCCTTTGCTACTTAACCTGAATGTGGACCAAAGGCAGTCTTCCCCGCTTCGCTCCAGGTCCCTACTACAACCTTCAGGCAGCACAAAAGTTGGCCTCTTAGTTTCCCAAACATTCAGACTCTTCACAATCCCTGATGCACTGTTCTTCTCTCCATTCTAGTGACTTCCTGTTTACGTTCACTAGTGCGCACCTCAAGCACTGGTGCAAGGCAGGGTTACAACAATATGTTAAATTTGTAAAGAATGTTCCATGGTAAGCACAATAACTAATCATATTGACTTTCATGTCATGTATTTATTGAAATTGTGTGGACTTAGTCAAGAAATATCTTGGTTTCCATCAATATCCAAAGCCTGAACCATAAAATTAGAAGCTAACTTGAATTAAAGGTAACTCTGCTAAACTTTAACACTAACCATGATATGTAAGAAAGCATTTTTAAAAAGAAATAAGTGTAAGGAGCGCCTAGATACAAAACATAACAAAAGTTTCTGAAAAATTAATTTTTACAGCTCTCCTGACTCCCAAACAGAACATTCTACAAATGCAACTACACTTGTCTCTGCTACTAGTAAACAATGTCATGGTCATTGTCCAGACTCTATAAACACTTTAACTTAAAAACATGTTACTTATCCAAATATCTGGACACAGGCCAAATCATGGTTCTGGTCAGACAATAAACAAGACCTACTTGCCATATGCAACACCGCCGTGGCCCAAAGGTTCCTCTCTAAAAGATAGTTCTAAACCATGTCGCTGACAATATTCATGCAAACACATGGTGGGATTTTTTATTTCTCTGCGAAAGGCTTCAAAGAGAATATCGTCTTCAGTCTGGAAGTAAAAAGAAAATCTATACTCTTAAGCGAGCAATTTATGTATATATATATATATATATATGGAGTGATCGTTAAATGAACTTGTGTGTTACCCGTGCTTGTAATCGTGCTAGTATTTGTAATCATGTTCGCATTATTGTAGTCTGTGAAGCGTGACCAGTCTGTACTGTGTTATTGTGTGTATCAGTCGTGTTTTATTGAAATAAAGCCTTGTTTCTAAGATTTAGTATATTACAATTTATTTCAATAGAACCATTCTTAAGTGGACAAGTTTTTGCGTCCCAATAGACTGGATGCTGATGACTAATGCTTCAGTTACATGGAAACATTGGATTTCTTGTTTTGACAGATTCGCAACGAAGGTAGGGGCTAGTGAAAGCGAACAGTTTGACCTGCTATGCAACTTTGTGTCTCCATCCTTATATCAGTATATTTCTACCTGTTCTAAATACTCAGAAGTAAAATCTATTCTTGAGAATTTATTTGTAAAGGCCCCTAATGAAACATTGGCCAGACATTTGCTTACAATTTGCAAACAAGAAGTTGATCAAAGTCTTGATCAATTTGTACACAAGCTGAGAGTGTTGGCTAGAGATTGTCAGTTCCGAGCTGTTAGTGCTGACAAAAATGAAGAGGACGCCATTCGCGATGCCTTCGTTAGAGGCATGCGTTCGAGTGTAATTAGACAGAGGTTACTTGAGAAAAGATCCCTTGACTTGAAATCTATCAGGGTTCGGCTTCAAATGTCCTTTGGATATTTCATATCCAAGCAGCTTTACCTTCTTAGTAGCAAATACACTTTTACTTTTTTAATTCTTTAGCACATTGGATCTGGAGAGTGCTTATCACCAAATACCTATCCAACAGAGCGAAAAGAAATACACAGCTTTTGAAGCTTGCGGTTAACTATACCAGTTTTGCAGAATACACTTTGGGGTCACTAACGGTGTACCTTGCTTCCAGAAAACCATAGACACTATTATAGAAAAAGAAAAGTTGTCTGACACGTTTGCCTATGTTGACAATGTAACAATATGTGGTACAGATGTAGACTCTCATAACAAAAATCTGTTGCTTTTTCAGAAGGTAGCTCTGGAATACGGAATAACTTTCAACGAAAGTAAAAGTGTATTTGCTACTAAGAAGGTAAAGCTGCTTGGATATGAAATATCCAAAGGTCATTTGGAGCCAGACCCTGATAGATTTCAAGCTCTGCGAGATTTGCCACCTCCAAAAGATCTGAAGTCTCAGAAAAGGATTGTAGGACTTTTGGCATACTATGCTCACTGGATACCCAATTTCTCCGACAAAATGTATCCTATAATGAAATATAAAATTTTTCCTGTACCTACAGAAGTAAAAACAGCGCTGGAAGACTTGAAACAAGAATTGCAGAAAGCAGCAATTTTCACCATAAAGTATGACCATCCTCTAATTGTCGAAACAGACGCTTCTGACATCGCAGTAGCAGCCACTTTAAATCAGGATGGAAGACCTATTGCATTCTTCTCTAGAACTCTTTCACCTAGTGAAAGGCATCAATCTGCCATAGAGAAAGAAGCAACTGCAATAATTGAAGCTATACGCAAATGGAAGCATTATTTGTGTGGCAATCATTTTACCCTTATTACGGACCAGCGGTCTATTTCATACATATTTAGAGACACTCATGACAAGAAAATTAAAAACGATAAGATACAAAGGTGGAAATTGGAACTGGCAGGCTTCAAGTTTGATATACAGTATAGACCTGGGAACGCCAACACAGCAGCAGACACCTTGTCTATAGGGCACTGTGCAACCATGACGAAAAAAAGTAGCCTGAAAGACGTACCATGACTACCTGTGTCATCCAGGTGTCACTAGACTTCTACATTATGTCAGGTCAAAGAACTTACCCTTCTCTGTTGAAGAGGTCAGACAGACTATTCAACAATGCAGAACCTGCAATAGAATTAAACTGCAATTCTATAAGGAATTTGCAGGTACACAGCCGTTTGAAAGAATTAGTGTTGACTTTAAAGGTCCTTTGCCATCAGCTACTCGGAACAAGTATTTATTAACAATGATTGACGAATATTCACGGTTTCCATTCGCTTTTCCCTGTCCTGATATGACATCTAAGAGTGATACAGTGCTTCGACCAGTTATTTTTCCTCTTTGGAACACCCAGTTACATCCACTCTGATCGTGGCACATCATTTATGTCCATAGAAACTACAGAATATCTACATTCTAAGGGCATAGCCACTAGCAGGACAACGCCCTACAATGCAAAAGGAAATGGGCAAATAGAAAAGCTGAATAAAACATTGTGGCAGGCTATTTTATTAGCATTGGACTCAGGGAAGTTGGAACTATCGTGGGAATCTGTGTTGCCTCAGGCACTTCATTCAATTCGATCATTACTGTGTACTTCTACTAATGAAACTCCACACGAACGGATCATCTTCAAATTCAACAGAAGATCGCCAACAAGAACATCCTTGCCTACTTGGCTACAGAACCCAGGGAAAGTATTACTAAAATCACCTGTAAGATCTTCAAAATTTGACCCATTGGTACAAGAGGTTGAACTTATTAGCTGCAACCCACAGTACACTCATATACAATTTCCAAACGGCCGGGAAGAGACAGTGTCGCTTAGATAGAAGTCATCAGTGACTCACAGGGGAGCCACCCAATGCCAGAGGCCAATATTGACTCGAGTCCCGTACATGAGTTACGACTTGCAAGGAGAAAAGTCAACGCCAGAGACACCTCCGGATCCTTCCCTTCATACGCATGGTTATAATCTAAGACCCAGAAAGAAATAAAGGAGGGGTGAATGGAGTGATCGTTAAATGAACTTGTGTGTTACCCGTGCTTGTAATCGTGCTAGTATTTGTAATCGTGTTCGCATTATCGTAGTCTGTGAATCGTGACCAGTCTGTACTGTGTTATTGTGTGTATCAGTCGTGTTTTATTGAAATAAAGCCTTGTTTCTAAGGTTATGAATTGATTTAGTATATTACAATATATATATTTAAATTTTATTTCGAAAACGGCCCTTACGATTTTCTTTAAAATTTCAAGCTATGTTTATGTTAATGAGAAAAAATTTCTCAATATATTGGCCACATTGGGAAAACTCGAGGTCGACCGTTATATCGGTTTGAAAATGTCTCAATCGAAAAATTAATTTTGGCTAGAATGTTTTATGAATGAAAATTTTCTATGTGACGTCAAATGGAAAAAACTTGCCTCACTAGGCTCACAGCAGTACACTAGACATTTCTTCGCAAACAAGAACAAATTTTAATGAATCAATTGGCCTAATTAAACCTTTGTGGACAATCTTATTGTAGATTAATTTATTATTATTATTAATATTATTATTATCTACTGTTCATAGTGAGTCTGTTGAGATTAACTTAATAGTTCCTATTTCCAGTCTGAAAAATCCTCAATTAAACCCTAAGCAAAAAGGGAATCACTGAATAAAAAAAAAAAATGAAATTAAATTTGTTGATGTATGATTAGTTATTGTGTTTGAAAGGCTTTATAAATTGTTAACATGTTAATTGCATAGTCTCCTGTCCCATACCAAAACATTGGAAATGGTCATAACACAGCATATCTACGCCTTATTTGCACACACTGAACATGATACACAGGGCCGGCCCAAGCATTTGCAGGACCTATGTGAAATGGATTGGGCGTGGCCCAGTCAGGCTAGGGATAAGGATAATAAGTGAAAATTAAGATTTTGTATTAGAAAAAAAATTTGTCTTTGCATTACATTTTTATTAAATGAAAGCTAACAATGCCATTTTTTTATCATGCGTAGGATTGGCGTTTACCATATTGATGGACAACACAAAATGACAATTTTGTCTGTTTTAAGGACATTTTTATGACTTTCAGGATATTTCCAGGAGCTCCTTGAAAACAAGGAGGTTCATATGTGATCAGGGATAGTTGTGCTTTTGGACGCCTCCAAGCAAGAGTGTGGTGAAATAAATTGCTCTGCCTGTCTACAAAAATCAGTGTCTACCAAGCAGTGGTTCTCTCAACCCCTCTGTGGATCTGAGAAATGAGTACTTTATAGAAAGCAACTAAGACTTCCTGAAGGCCTTCACCAAAGATATTTGCACACCATTATGGAGATAGGGTGGCAAGACCACACTAAAAACAGCGATATTCTAGCGAAATGGTATGAATGTCTTATAATCCGACAGTCACGCTAAGCAGGGCACTTATCCGTATGGGGGGCAAACATATGCCAAAAGCAATCTTTTTTTTTTAAGTGAGCTGAAAGGTGGTCAGCATAATAGAGATGCCCCACAATAATGCTTCTTTAGAATACTAACGCGATATGTATAAGTCTCTTAAGAAAAAATGCGCCAATTTACTTTGTTACAAGGTGTACGATTTACCCTATAACGTAGAGATTTTGCATCCATCACTTGATGCTTTGTACTAAAGCCATAATGAATATACTAATTGCAATATTTAATGTCAGAACGTAACCATTTTAGAAGTTACACTGCAAAGACTTTCTTCCAAATCAATAATAGCCCAATTACGCAGAAGATGCAATGTAAAACATTACGACGTGAGATGTGGTTTTCTATACTGTTGGGGGGACTTAAGAGATTTTCTATTCTAATAACCATGTACAATTACATTTTGAACTAACAGAACAAAAAAGCAACTCAATCAACAAGATTGATGGTCTTTACAAGATCGTTCATTTTCATAATTACTTATTATTCCCAAAATGACTTTGGGTATATATCCTTCCTTAACAAATTATTCATCCGAGCGAGGCTCAGTCACCTGGTACTAGTATTTAATTGTGAAATCAGTTTCTATTACAAAGTGTTATTTTTAAGACATTTCCTCGAGCATGTCAAATTTGATTTTAAATTAAAATATTTGAGTTTGTTGAAGTTAAATGTCAGATTGTATTCAATGTTTATTGCAACAGTCTTATCTAAAGTTGACTAAGAATTTTTATTTTTTCTTCATTGAATTATGGCAATTATGACTGACTAAAACTTTCTGAAGTTTTTTATTCAAGAAAAGAATTACAAAATTTTATTCTTTTAATTAAACATAAGTTTTAGACTTAAGTTAAAACAAATTTGCATTGTTCTGGAATTTTATAGAAACCGACACCCTTCTCCTTCAACACTGGTGAACTACAACAAACTAAGAAATTCTGGCAGACAATAGAGATGCAAATGAACAACTTAAACCTGGTGGATCTATTTTAACTAATTAAGAAATATACACTATTGTAAAATAAATATTAAACTTTAAAAGAGTTTCATTCTTTAAAATTGAGTAGGTCAACATAGAAGTCTTGTGTAGAAAAATACAAAATAGAAGTCTTTGAACAATAGCAAATATCACCATGTCTAAAAAAATATTTGATGCCATAATAAATAGTCAGCACTTGAAATATTGATTTATCTCTATTTTCATTTTTCTGAAAAAGGCCTTTATTTGTATACTATACAAGTTGATAAAGTAGATCATTTTGTGTACTTTACATAAGTGAAAGCTGCACAACTTTCTAATTTCCTCTACACTAACAGTATTATCTGATCAAGAAGTACAGTCCAATGGAGTAGATGTTTATTTTGTACAAAATTACTATTTAAATGTAACTGTGTATATCTACAATTATATTCTACCTGTTTCACTGGCTGTGGTGGTGGTTGAAGATCATCTGGGCGCTCCATTAGGCCAGGAACATACTGCTGCTTTTTTTTAGTTGCTTGCGCCATTGGATTTTAAAATAAAATCTGGAAATATAAGTAGGCATGTTTTCATTGCAGAGCATAACAGATGGGGTTGGATTGGGCACATTTTCTGCAAATTGCCAACCTGCATCACAAGGCAGGCATTAAAGTGGAGCCCACAAGGCAAGAGAAAGAGAGGATGCCCAAAAAATACAACTTAAGTCCTCTACTACTCCAGATCATAAAAATGTTCCCATTAATAAATCAGATAGAGGCAAGTCCACTTCTTCAAAATGTACACCAATTATTAACTAACACGAGAGTCAAGAACTATCTACCCTTTGAATCTTTTGCACACAACTTTTTACCATACAGTGTTGATATAAGTTGATAACAAATGTTGGCCAAAAAAACATCGAAGTTATTATTATTATTATTATAGCTTTTATATAGCGCTACTTCCATGCTTATAGCATGCTCAGAGCGTTGGTTCAATCTCATTTGTGGACCGGTGGGGGGGAGGGGGTATCTAGGAGTTGGTTTTCCGTGCTGCCTTTAGGCGCTCAGTAAACCCAACTCTGCCCGAGTCGGGTGTCGAACCTCGAGCCCCCTTCTAGGTAGCCAAGACAAGCCAAGTTCTGTTTAATTAAAATTGAAAATAACAATGAGACTAAAATGTAAAGAAATAAACAAGAAATATAAAAAATACTTTAAAAAAAAAAGCAAAGCTTATGTTAATTTATATTAAGCGTAATTGTATCAATTAGTTTGGATCAGTCATGTAATTAAATTTGTAACAATAATAAATCTGTGCGATTAAAAATATTTTTACCATTTGTTATCCTTTACTGTAATTTCATGCTTTTAGACAAAGCTTTCTCAAGACACTATGATCCTATCACTTGATTTGACCATTGGGGTGAATATAACCCTGATTGCTTTTTTAAATGCATAAAAAAATAATAATTAAAAAGTTGAAGCCAACATATTAACAACTGTACTAGAGAAGTGCTTATGACAATAGAAGGTTTTATAGTTATCTATTGTTAGTTTCAAACTTTTCATGGTATAAAGGGGACTAATTCAAAACAACCAAACCAGTCAAGTACAATTTTTTTCCCCTTGTTTGATACTAAACAAAATAATTAATTACCAATAGTTAATTAACTAATTGGTTTATTATTTATTTTTATTGATTCTTGTTTTGTCAGGTAAAAGAAATAAATGTGCGAAATTTCAGCTTGATCCAAGAATGGTAGTGAGAGAAATAACGTGTACAAACTTTTTACCATACAGAGTTGATATAAGCTTTGTAATAATGTAAAGTAAACATCAAAATATCAATGTACATCAGTATATAGAATAGATTTACAAACCAGATAGATAGTCACAATCTAATTTCTAGAATCTAGATAATTAGCTGATATCTATCTATATATATATAGCTCCTCCTTCGTGGTAGAAGATGAGCACATTTCTCATTTACTATGGTCTCAAAGATGACTGTAAAGTCCGATCCTCATTTTAAAAAGCCAGCTGCATACAAGGCATGGGTGGTATATGTCAGTTGCAGATAGGCCTGCTTCTTCTTTCAGCTTTTTGTTGGTTTGGCGCTCTTTCGCCCTGGCTACTCTTCTTGCTTCAAATCTTGAGACTCAGAGACTCACAGCTTCATGCCATGAGGAGCGGTCGAGAGCTAGTGCTTACCAGCAGTGAATGTCGATATTGCATTCCTTGAATGAGCTCTCGAGAGTGTCTTTTAGTGCTTGTGTTGGCCTCCCTGGGAGCGCTTACCTGCACACAACAGGTCTTCTTTGTTTGCGGCATCTAGTGCACAGTCATCTGTGAATAGCAGGTCTCTGATGCAGTTGTAGTTTACCTTGGTCCTTGCCTTGAGTTTCTGAGTATTGAATAAACTTGCATCAGTGCGATATCGTATGCCCACTCCAATCTTTTCTGTGCGAAAGCATGGCAGTGAATATTATATTATTATTAAGCGTTGGAGCCAGCACACTATATATGACAGATCTCGTTCAAATAGCTGATAAATTGATCACCTATGATTTATGATATGATGATACAAAATCTAACTCTTGAATTTAATCTAGATATACTTACTAGCTTAGATCTTTAATGTTAATGGTAAATAATGTGCTGTTCACATCTGATACAGTTCTAAAAAAAAAAAGCTAACATAACCCTAATCAAAGTTTAAGATTATATATGTATAGTTCTAAACATGAAACAGTAAGAATGTTTTGGCATTTTTTAATATTAAAATACTAAATCAGTTAGCTTCCTATTATTTTTTCTTTACTTATTAATGGTGATATCTATATCTATATTCTAAAGATGTCTAGAGTTAGCGAACTTCTGAATCTATGCTGACCTCTTTCCATAGCCATAGTCTATTGTTATATGCTCTACGCTGGAGCATATGGTGCGCACTGTTGAAGACTAGTGATGAACAGAGGGTAGAGACAAGATGAGTGACTGTTGATTCCGGTTAAGTTGATGGAGAAACAAAACTAGAGAGAGGCTAGAACCGCCTGAGTTGTAGAAGGGATCATTGCCAGTGTGGTGAGAAGGTGAGAAGCAGTGTAGGTTGCCTGGTCAGGAAGAAGTCTTGTGAGGAAACTGGAAAGGGTTGTTCCTGTAAGTGGAGGACTTTCCTGTTAGTTTATGTAGACTATTGTTCTGAAGACGAGAAGATAAGTGTGTGATAAGCGTTAGTGAACCCTGTAGACATAGGCGCTACAGTGAACCTTGTGGGTTAGTGGAAGGCAGTGGCCGTGACAGTGAACTCTGAAGGCCAGAGCTAAATGAACTCATAGCTAACATAAACATTTATGTTTGTGTAATCTTTTCTCATCTGTTATCAAGAGAATAAACATCACTCATCTCTTCACCTTGATCCTTCCTTGAGTGTTTGCCCTTGATTCGTTACACTATTATAAATAAGACTTAACTAAAACTGCTTTATTGATCCTTGTGGAAATTTGTTTTGATTGATTACAAGGGCTCTTTTCTCAAGTAAAAACAACAACAACAAAAAACATTCACAATTATTCATTGTCTTGTTAAAAAAGAATTCGACTAGATCTTATCATTGCATATGACTAATCTTAGATCTAGTGACTGACTAGTTCTAGGAGTAGGTCTGACATCTAGAAATAGTAGGTAGTTTGTAACTAGGTATTTATATTCATGCACTTGATTTTCAATTTGGTTGCTGATCTGAATTACTGCAAGATGGTCTTTTTGTTAGCTAAATTTAAAATTGACAAAACAATAATAATGTTATAAACATGGTGATGACACAGATGGGGGTAGTTATGTGTGTGTTCTTAGCCTACCCAAATCGCCCCAGTCCAGCACAGGACGAGCGGTCAACCGTGACCAGTGACAGTACATGTCAGTTCGGCAACGACCTGTGTGTAAATATTACGCACGCAAGTCACGGCGATTGTGATCATTCTGAGTGGTCAAGAACGTTCCATCCGATTCTAGAAGGCCAGTAGAGACACTATATAAGAGTAAGTGTGTTTGGGTCAAGACTTCACGACACTTCACGTTACCTCGCAATGTGACTAGTACGAGGCAAAGTTAGAAACAACACTGTGTGTGAAGTCAGGCATTCTATAGTCCATTTTTCTACTCATAAAACGGCATAACTTTGCTCCTATATAACACAGAAAGATAAATTTGGTATCATTGTAAATGTCTCAGCAAGCTCTACACAACTAGATAGTTTCTTTTGTTAACTTGTTATATGCTTATTTTGAATTTTTTGTCAAAGTACCTGTTACCTACCTCTAGACACTAGTGAGTCTAGTAGAGCCTATACAGTTACTAATATTTTGTCTTGATGTCTCACAGTCTCGAGTAAAGAAACAAACTTACCTAACTTACTAACTAGCAACTTTTACTCCAGACTTTAGTTTAGACAGACTAAGAGATTCTAAAGCCTAAAGCAGATATCTACGTATCTAGATTAGGTCTCTAGTACTTGAGTAGTAGGTGTGGTACAGTTACAGTTAGAATCTACACATCAACTACAACTTTATTACTGAAGTTACACTCTATTAAAAGCTAAAGTTACAGTAACAAAGCTAAGAATAGACACTAGATAGAGTGCTAGAGAGTAGACATAGAGTAGAGTGTAACTTTGTGTAAGAGTTACACTTTTTTAAAAATTAACAATGAATAACATTTAGATCTAGATTTACAGTTAGTTAGAGAATAGAGTGTCTTAAATTTTTACATAATTTATAGATTCCAAATATAGATGTAGAGTCTAGATGTAGACTTTATGTGAACTAAAGGATTACTCTTTAGTTTTAGACAACTTTATAAATTTACAATCTTACTCTAGCCTAGATTTAGATTTATACGAATCCTGCCCTATATATGCAGATCACTGATACAATAGACATATATAGGTCTGTGCAGACTTCTGCCAGCTAAAGTAAATAAATAAATAAATAAAGATGTAGTCTAATAATAATAATAACTAAAAATTTAAATTATTATTATTATTATAATACTTAATGGTATAAAAAAAAGTTTCTGGAGTCAGCCGGTTACCTATTATACTGGGGTTTTCTGAGACAGGCCTAGTCTATTTTGACTGACAAAACTGTGAATTTTAATCACCCTGACAGAAAAGAAAAATTCGATACCATTATTGACATAGCCATAATATAAGAAAAACTGAAATGGAAAAAAACAAAACAAAGAAAATATGGGAACCTAAGCTTATAGATATATTCTAATAAGCGATTATTGAAGTTGTCTAAAATAACAATGTACCCAGTTTTATATCAACCGATAATAATAACGGACTTCACATACACCTTCAAGGGCTTTAATATCCCTAACAAGATTCTTGTTGCCTCACAGAAACTTCCTCAATGGACACTGGCAGTGCCAAAGAATTAATATTAGTTCGTTTCTAAAATAATAATAATAATGCTTATATAATGGCAATGTATAGATTCCGAAGATGACAGCAGTGCCTTCCAAGATTCATCGCTATTCTTAATCAACTGCATAGTGTCAAAAAGATCAAATCAGGTAGCCTACATTGGTGACCTATAAGCTCATTTCTACACAGAGAGTAGTGTGTAGCAGGATTGTGTGCTTGTTCCACCATTTTTCTGTATGGCTGCAGGTTTTTAGTCTACAATAATTAAAAAAATCCAAACGGCCTACACATTGTCCTTTGATATTATTCTGCGCCAAACACACACATACGTACATGCGTTCTTTTTCGGTGTTTTATTTCGAACTGCCTTGTGATTACCACATTGCGGCCTGCTTTTTTTGCCACATCCGATGCAGTTAAAGTAGTTGTTTGTCTCTGGTCTGTTTTAGTTTTATTTTGGTCGTCTGCAGCTTTCTTTAGCAAGAGCTTTTCTTTTGGTCTTAAATGCGTATCCCTCTTCCTTTGTGAGAGCTCTTCAGATATTATGTCTCTTTCAGAGCCCATCTTCTGCCAACTCCTTTCCTCTTTGCTAGTGAGGGCAAAATCATACCCGAGTTGATCTTTATTGCTCTTCATGGTGGCACCTCTGTTACGACATCTTTTAAACTCGCCAGAAAAAGATCGCCTTTGGCATGGGGTCACCCCCATGCGAAATAGGTGTCAGCGCAGTTGTCTTTTAATTATTACACTCTATATCAGCCTCCAGCAGAATATATTTATTTGTGAGGCAGTCTTGTCGCTTCTTTCTGCCTACGGCCTAACATACCATACTATGGCGTCTCTAAGAATGGACGAATCTTGCAAACCAGAAAGGCGTATACAATAAACCGGTGGACAGAGCACTATGTTTGCTGTCAGCGACAAATAGGTGTCTGAGGAATCTGCTGAAATTACGCAGAAAACAGTTCACACTTGACACGGAAATAAGACAACTCAAAGACGTCCGGCTCTGATGGTCTTCGTGCTGCTATCACGGAAAGCTTTACAGACCTCTTTACTTTAAACTGAGACGCCACCATCATATACCTGTACAAAAAGGCGACACGTCCGACTGCTCTAATTTCTTTGCTCTCAGCGAGAAAAATCCTTACCATGATACTCTCTTTACCGACTGCCCAAAACTCCATAGAAAAGGAAGTGCTATCTGAAAGTCAGTGTGGTTTAGAGCTAGTAGAGGTATCTCGGACATGATTTTCCTTCATCATAGTGCTCGAAAGCCAATATGTTTTCTTTTTCTTATCCGATCTTAGGTTTATAAAATAATTTTCAGCGTTTTCACTGATGATAAAAAATATATTCAGTATAATTTAGCATATTATATATCTACGGAACAAATAAATGTTAACATTCTTTATTTTAGTACCAAGGCCATTTGCCACGGTAATTTTTTTGTAGTATTATTATTATTAAATTTAATTTAAAAAAAAGGAACTTTTGAACAACGTTCGTGAAATACACACATAACACAACAGGTTGCTGCGGCCCCCCTGAACATAGGTTTATATTTAATGAAAGAAAAGATAGGAAGTCTTTTTTTTTTAAATATCTCGAAAAACTCATAATGGTATTCTATAATTAGTACTTGCCATTGGATAATTTAAGAAAAACATAAACAAACAACTAAGTCAGTTAAGTCATATTTTAGTTTTTATTTATTCAATTTTCACATGCACATTTCCCAAAATATGAAATGTAGAAGTTTGTTCTTTTCATCTCAAATTCTAAATACTTAGTCAAATCATTCTCTTCATTTAGTGAATTCATTAATTGTAGAAATATCGATCAAGCCTAACTCCCACCATCAAGTCTAAAATGTAATGTCCAGTAGTCTCATATATCAAACATAAGATTGAAAACATTGCTCTCCCACGTCCCCTATTTCCCAAGGATGCTGAAAGTTTTTTTTTTTTTAAAGTTTGATGTTGACATTTCTATTGCCAAGGTCAGTATTTTGTTAAATACGTGTGCCCCACACTGTCCAAGAAGTATCCATCGCAGAAATTGAGAGATTCTGAGAACATTACAATGACTTAAAAATTACACTAGAGCGTATACAATTAACGATGTACCGAATAGACATTATTATAGAACAGAGCAAGTTACTTACATTAGATTTTAATACATTTACAAAATCTTTAAAAAAATATGTTAATTTTTATTTTGAAGGTTAAGTTCAGCTTAAAGTTTAATTGTTGTTGATGATGTGTACTAAGTCTTAGCTGAACGTTTCAAAGCCTTGTAACCCTGGCAATGTTTTTGGTGTAAAGAAATGCTTTCAGGCTGGAAAGTGCGTCCACATTTCTGACAAGGTATGTACTGAGACTGGGCTGCTTGAAAAGCTGCTTCATTGGCGGCGTCTAGGTTGTAGTTACCCCCCTTTGAGCCTTGTATCTCACGGGCGGCTTCCGTTAATATTTGAGGCTTTGTCGGCTCAGGTCTTCGAGCATTGGGCGGAAGTTGATCGTTCTCAAACTTCCACTTGGCCAGGCACTGTTTCTCGTGGATAGTTATGGAAGCCGTGCCGTACTCTCTGCCGCAGATATAACACATTACTGTTGGGGGTCTGCGGGAAACCACAGCTGGGGGATCTAAAAGAAAAGAAAAATAAGTGTTCTTGTCAACATGTTTTTCCACTATACTTATATTAAAGCTGTAAACTAAAAAGCAAACATTAGGCAGTCAAGCTGTTAGATTTTACTAAGTTTATCCGATTCTTACGACATGAGTCCGGATTCGTAACATAGTCTTTGTACCAGCAGACAAGAAATGCCGAAATGCTAGGAGACAATAAAACAAAAGAAAACAGCCGTCAAGATGCCTGGAGACAAGCTGCCGAAACGCAGTAGCTGAACAACCATATATGCCCCTACACACTTTATTCCTCATCGCTCTCAATCCTGGATGTGAATATAATCACGTTCAGAAAGCTCATCATGTTACCTTTAGTATCTATCGATTGGAGTAGGTGTAGATGTCAGCAGAATGAATTTCTGCTGCTAAGAAGGGGAAGAAAATCGCTTGGCGCTCGGTTCTACTTCACCTAGCAGGTTAAAGGGTTGGGGGTAGGCCGCAATGAGATCTCCCCCCAGCGGGGTTCGGGGCGGAGCTCCGGCTCCAAGCAGCATTTTCCCCGGTATTTAAAACTAAAAAAAATGCATATTCAGAGGTGTTTACTGTGCACTGTCTTGCTACTGTTCTATTAAAAATCTGCCCTTCACTGCACTTAATTAATGGAGCCTAGCGACTGGCAGAAAATAGTAACTATAGTTTTACTTAATTTTTTTTATTGGAGGTGGGAAGGAAACCACATATCCCTTTCTGGCTACGCTCATGAAATTTAGTAATTGTAGCTTTTTTTTGTTGGAAAGGAGGTTAACCTCAAAACCCCTCTTGGCTACGCTCATGGATTTTCGTGACTGTATTTTGCTATATAGATTTTTATTATCGCAAAGGGAAGTTATATCGTCAAAACCATTTGTTGGGGATTTTAAACTCAAAACCATCTGAGAGTTTTTTAAAACTCAAAACCCCCAAATGGCTACGCTCATAGAATTTGGTGTGTAAGCCTCTCAATCCATGAACACCTTCCTTTATGTTTGCTATCCAGTGCCTCTTTTTCCCAATGGTTAGTGTCGATTTTGAAGAGTTTCATGTCGCGTTTCATGTCAGTATACCTTAACATTGGGAGACCAGCGGCTCCCCTGCCTTCTATTAGATCACCATACAGAATGTCTTGTGGGAGTTGACCTTGTAGCATTCTGTGATTCAGGTGATTACAGATGCCCAACCTGTGTACACAGCTTTAGTCAGATGAGAAATTGCAAAGGGAAAAGATTGTCTCTCGAGATATAAAATGCCTCAGACAGCCCTCGGAACATTTAATTCGGACCCCAAATATTTTGTAATAATAATTAACAAATATCTGTTTCATTCATAATGTAAATGATCGAGTTTGTAATAGATGTCATAGAATCATTAAAGGAGTATTTTGATTATTACAATTTACTGCTAGTTCTGTCAGCTGTTTTCAACTGTTCACAAACGCAGTCAACAAAGTTTCTCTGTATGTTATTCCAACAAGAGATTTGGGTTGAGTGTTTACTGTTTCTTTATTTCTTTAATATCAAATAAAAAATCGTAGACTTGATTCATAATGTATTGTGATGAAAATAGAAACCTCTGTATCTTATTTACAATTATTAAAATGTGGTCGTTTATAAGGACTATAAGATTTCTCTCACTTCACTTCTAAATAGTTCTAAACATAAAACAACCCTTCTACACTTATAACTGATGACACAAGAAATCAGTAAGCAGAAAACTAAAGACTAGGCCAGCAAAATGTTTTTTCTAAAAGTGGATAGTTCTCAGAAAGCTGCTAGATAGCCCAGAGTACTAAAACACTTTCTAATGGACAATTTGTAAAATAAATTCAAGTTTGCAAAGTCTTATGTCTGAATAAGAAAAAGGATTTTAAAACTGAGTTTATCTCTCAAAACTCTAGAATCAAACCAATTATTCAATATTTTAAATTAGTTTGCCTCAAACATTTAGGCTACTTTAATTTCTGCTATGGAGAAAAGTACCGATGTGAAACCTACTGCGCAATTAGTGTTATTTAAGAAGAAAAAGATTTGAATCTTTTCTGCATGCCTGTTTAGGTAATTGCGAAGTAGTGAAACAAGACCTGCAGCTGGAATTAATTAAACTTCTAAGAATAGTATCAAACGATTAAATATAAATGTTCAAACATCAGATTTCTACCAAACTCAGTTTTCCAAAGTTAAGGACTCATGCTCCAAGAATGTGTGCAATGTTTGATTCTGCGATTTTTTAGAAGCAGTTTTTTTTTCATTAATGAAACCTAGAAAAAGCTATTATTGAAAAATTGATTTACGGTTGAACACTATTGAACAGCTCAGTTTTATGAATGATTCCCTCCCAATTGGAACTAAATTATAAAGAACTTTGATCGAAACACAATTTCATACATCTCGTAAGCTTGATTTTGATATCATAAATCCGATAATCAATTTCTGCATTTTATTTTATATTTAAAAAAATGATGGCCTGCTTCTAAAAATAAGTTGGCTATCACTGGACTAACCCAAGCCTCCTATAAGACGGCAAGAATGCAGCGGACAGTGTTCGAAACCGGAGCCATCGTGGCGTCCTTCCGAAGTGCATACTACGGGACTAGGAGAGGGGTAGTGATGGGAACTAAACTAACTTTTAAAAGTTAAACCTAAAACTAGTTATCAACTAAAATAAAGTAATTAAACTATTAGTTTATCATGAATTTCAAAACATAGTTAAACTAAACTAAGGAAAATTAATTAAACTATAACCAACTTTTTTTGGGGGGGGGGGGGGGGGTTGACCTAGAAATATTTCTCCATAATAAAATCAGTACTATGGAATATGTTTCTTACATAAACGTTAATGCACAATAAAATAAAAAAAAAAGATGTCTAAATAAATATGTGTGCTTGTATTTTTGCCTTCAATGAAAACCTTTAGAAAAGAATGGTACTCTTTTTTTTAAAAAAATATATTAACTTATTTATATAACGGAAAATTTTAATTTCTTATACCAGTAAAATTTAAAATCTCATTAAATAACTTACAATTAGAGTTTAAAAGTTAGATCTAGTAACCAATGAAATAGAAACGAAATTGTTGGAGTTTTAAGAAACATTTGACCGTATAACTATTTCATAGTGTAAAATACATGCTTGACTAACCATGCCGATGTGCTATTTTTTGTCTGACCACTAAAAATACAACTAACACTATTGCATAACCGTTAACAAGGGAAAAAACCAGGGTGGTCTTGTCATTATGGACTGCACACTCAGTACACTATATAGGCCTACACGTGTACGTCTATCTGGCCAGGTTGTTAAAATCAGTTTGGACTATTTACTTTCTGGGCTGGGAGGGTGTGTAACTATTTTAGTGTAAAGAACATGCTTGACTAGCCATGCCTCGTCTGACCACTCCACATTAAGCAAAACACTATTGCATAACGCGTAATGAAAAAAATGCAAGGTAGTCTTGTAGTATCATCAACTACACACGTACAGTACACTAGGCCTACGTGTGTATGTCTAGCTGACCAGACGTTAAAATCAGTTGAACTCATAGTCTATTTACTTTATGGTCAAGAGAGGGTGTGGATTAAGATTTTTTTTTATAGAGTTGGTTATTCTTATGCTTTAAGATCTACATAGGCCTAACTGTCGATTCTTAAATCTCAATAATAAGTCTTAAGACTATAAAAAGAGTGCACTTGATATCCCTGCAGTTCATAAATTATTGTTTGCCGCAAATTAATTGATCAAAACTACTAAATATTGACCTAATTCACTAATCAGATTCCCACTATAAACAGAAATTAAACACCACCACGTGGCTCATAAAAAAATTCGGAACAATCCCATTTATAATATTGCATAGAAGCTTTTAGCTACTTTCAACTGTAAATATTTAATCCCTTAAGTTTTACCAGCATCTTACTTTACCCTCTTCAAATGCAGACTGACTAAATAGTTGTTAATTGCATCATTTTTTTGATAATCAAAGTTATTGATATCACATGACCCCAAAACAGGGATGTGTGTTTCAACCGTGACCACATGTTGAAAAGTTGTACAAATTTTAATCAAACTTTTTAGTTAGTAACTAAAAAAAAAGTAAACTACTATTTTAACTAAACATTTTTTTTTAGTTAAACAATGGCCTTAACTAATTTTTTTTAGTTAAACTAAAAGTTTCTAACTTTTTAGTTAACTTTTGCCCATCACTAGAGAGGGGGAGCTATATTTATAAAATAACTATACGAAAATGAGCTGATTATTGATATTTTAATTACCTTGAGTGCTGCCGTGTCCGTCTCTGTGCATTTCCAGCGAATAAAAGCTGAAGGAATGGTTTTCAGATGAGCAACTAGAAAAAAAAATCACATTTTCAGTCAACATCGAAATAATGTTTTGTGCTTGAGTTTTTAATAATCAACCTCAAAATTTGTTTTGCTTATAAGATATTAGCCAATGAGATTTTTACAAAACTTAAATCGACTCACTCTGTTGTCTGTCTGGTAAAAAGATTAAACTTGTTATTTCTCACACATTCATTCTCGGATCAAGTTGAAATTTTGAACAATTATCCATTGGCGAAGACAATACATGAATCAATTTTTAAAAAATTCAACAATTAGTCAATTAATTAGGCCTACTCGTAATAATTTTTTTTATACCAACAAGAGAAATTAATCATTCAGTAATGGCAGACATCGCTAAACATGTAGGGTTATGTGCCCTTAGATAATTGTACACGTTCTTTCTCCCACATCCATACTCGGGTCGAGTTTAAACTTAATTAACACAATTTTTATTGTAGCTAACAAAGCATGAATCATTTTAAAAATCAGCCAATTAGCCTATTCATTCATAGTAATTCATTATTTTGTTTTATATCAAAAAAGGGAAATAACTTCTATATATTGAGAGATATAGTTGTAAGTGTGGAGCTCTTTCCATTAGATAAGCTTTTTTTTATTACAATATTTTGTATTTTGCTTGTTTAAAACTATTATTATGTCAGTCTCCGCTGAGATGCTTCAATTACGGTTGCCAGACCGTGTGCTTTGCTCGGCTTTTACTTTTATCAAATTCTTATATTCTGGTTAATCGAATTCGATAAAAAAGAGGAAAAAGGTTTTGGCAACTGCCAATGACCCATATAAACAAAACATAGTAGGCCTATATTGAAGGTGGTTCAAAAGATGCCCCTTTTCAGAGATCCAAAAGTGTTTTTTTCTTTTGCATTCCCGGGCATAATGCTAACGTTAAATGAGAAGGTTCTTTGACGAAAAAATAATTTTTCTAAAAAAGTACAATAGGAAGAAAATGTTAGGCCTATAGATAGGGAGTTCCTAAGATATCTTTTGGCGAATGATGAACTATTGCAAAAGGGCGCATCGGCTGAGAAATGTGAAACTTGATAGGGCATTTTTGAAGCTTATGATTCACAAACATGTTTTATCAAACACACCGTAAAACTAGTTTTTAACGTTAACTGTGTTTTTGTTTGTTTGTCCTCCTGTATATGCAGGTGGCTGGTAACGCTACGCTCTTTTAGATTCTTAAAGGGTGAATTTTTTGTTTCTAGTTTTGGCTAACTTGAACAGGCTTACAGTTTGATTTGATAAAAGATTTTACCGCTTCACGCACACACACGCACACTCTGGAGCGGCTGGAATTCTCGAAGTTTTGTTTTATTAATTATTCTTTTATCTTTTGATTCCAATCAACACATTTCTACACTGTTCAAGATAAAAATTGTGATTTGTGAAGGACCTCGTAGACGGGGCCAACTGAAGACCAGCTCCTCCAAACCAATAAGAATTAGTATGTGACTGGACAATGCCATCTCTCTAGGACTTGGAACAATGTTTTTGATCCCATTATCCGAATGTATTCACACTAACATCGATCTCTATAAGAAATAATTAAGGCCTTAAGCTTCTTGTTTATCGTTTAGTGTGTACAAGGAATTGACATCTATTAGAAACACTATATACAGTGAGGTATTAACGACAATGCATTTGATTAGTATTAGACTTTAAACGTAAAAGATGTTGATGTTTTTTTAAGTCACGATGCTCAAAGTGCTATTAATGAGAATATTATCAATCTTAAAACAATTTACAGGCATTCATTCCGCCCTTTTGGGTGGCTCTACCGGCCCAATTGTGTACCAAGGCCCTCCGGGTATATGCCCGAATGTCCATATGATGTAGCCAGTCCGTCCCTGATTATAACTAGAATCTAGATATAGGCTACATCTAGAATACATATTGTTATAAACCTGGTGGAGGCACACATGGGGGTAGTGGTGTGAGTGTAGTCAGCCGACGCAAATCGCCCCAAGCCAGCGCTAGACGAGCGGTCAACCGTGACGAGTTACGACGGTCAGCCGAGACAAGTATCAACATGACGGTTCGGGAAGGATCGCCGTCGTGAACAGAGCTCAGGAGCGTCACGAGGGATGTAGTCATGTGACGAAGCTAGAAACGTCGAGCGATGTTCCGCCCGGTTCTAGAAAGCCATTAGGGACCCTATATAAAGAGCAGAGGTGTCGCAGTCAAGACTGTTCACGACACGGGTTCAGAACACGGTCGACTACATCATAGTTCAACGGTGTGGTTCTGTACGGAGCATTACGACGGTTCAGTGCGGAGTACTGTCAAGTACAGTTGAGACGAACGGCGTCTTGATCTTGGTCTGTGATCGAGTCCGACACAACGAGCCCAGTGTGTGAAGTCAGTTCTGAACTGTTGAACCCAGTGCAAGCCCGGAACGCGACGTAGTGGCCAGTGCAAGAGTTGATACGGCGGTACGGTGTTATCGGAGAGACATTTGTACAGTGTACGTGTTGCCAATTGTACAGTATTGGCTGTTATTTATTCAACTATTAAAGTGTTAAGTTCCTTTGGAGCCCTGAGTTGTCAAGTTCTTTAATTTGGTGGTGTATGGTACAGTCTGCAGAGAGCATGCGATTCGTATAGGACTAGACTGGAGTTTATTCCTAGATCTAGACCTAATCTAGAATCTCATCATCATTGATCAGCAATCATCAGATCATCTAGTCTAATCTAGATAGGCATATCTATTATTTATCTAGATAGATATCTAGATTCTAGATCTAGATTAGATTTAGATTAGAAAATCTTGTATTGTGTCAACAGAGATCTAGTTCTAGATCTAGGTGTTGCAGTAATTTAGGCCTACAAGTAGCCTAAATCTATGCACCTTTCTATAACCAAATTTACCTCATTTGAATTGGATGACATTAACATTTCAATGTACACAAAATAAGTACAAAATATGTACATTTCAAGCCATAGACGCTCGATGGAAAACTGACTCAGATTCTGTTAGTTGCGTTTCTTAACTGATTTCTGAACAGAAACATCCAGTTTCATTCGGAAATACCCCATTATTTTTTGGTGCGCATTGCAGTTATCATGACGCCCTTATGACATAGAGTCTATCAAGTATTTATGTTTTCTTGTTTTGTTCCCTATCTATCATAACAAAGACAATGTCTACCAGGAGGTGATTCTCTCAACCCTTCTATATGGCTCTGAGACATGGACATTATACAGAAAACAACTAAGACTAATAGAAATGAACATTTCAAATTTTCCCATTAGTGCTCCAGCTTCCTGACATTCTTTTTTCTTTGAAGAACACAAAGTATTTGTCTTAGCATCTTTCATTGGTTCATCAAAATATCTAAATCTCATTCCTTCATGTCACATTGTAGGCACAATTTAGTGAGCGTCTTATAAAAACTATGCTCTTCCCATTGAATTCAAAAATTGCCCTGTGAGCTAAAAACACATACACACCAAGTTATAGAGATCTGCAATGTCTTGAACACAGCTAACGGAAACTTTGAAGTCCAAGTAGACCTTGTGAAAATAGTGAAAATAATGCGCTAGCAGCCGCAAGTGGCTGCTTTTCACGAAGAAGGGCCTGATGAACATGGTGATATCCATTCATATTAGAAGCACCATTATAGCCTTAGCTACGCAATTTATTTAAGAATAAATGGAACTCTTAGAATTTCTTCAGCCATTTCTCACAAATATAAAAATCTAAAAATGATTCTCTAATTTTTTGGTTATTTCGTCATCGATAATCCACAAATTATGCTAATTAAATAAATTTTTTTCATATGTATTGATTTCACCAATAAAAAAAATGTATCGCCATTTTTGCTAGAACTGCATTGCCCATTCTCTATCTGCCATATACGGCAAGTAGCATTGTTTTCCTGTGAAATTTCAATATTCATAGCCATTTTAAATAAAATTCTGGTCCGAGGTTTTTACATAAATATAATGGTGTTAACTTTCTTTAAGAACTATCCACTAAGTTTCAATTAAATACTATTACATGATCAATTTAGTCCTCTCTCTATAATCTAGATTTTCGTTATAATCGGTTTCATCATTCACTACAAAGGCACACAAAAATTCAACATTTTTAACGATTGCAACAGAATATGATGTGGTTTTTTTTTGCTTGCTTAATATGGGCCCTGTGACAGGTTAGCGAAGGTGGCGTGTGTTTGGCGCGTTTAATGTCTAGGGGATAATTATTTTTTATATGATGAAATGATTCTTCACGTATTAATGCCGAGATAATGACCCCGTTACCTTTAAGTCTGCTGATGATTTTGCTATGAAACGACCGGCAGGAGCTTCCACGCAGTGACGTACTATTTAAGGGTGCAAGGCGCCCCCTTCTCATTTCCCTATGGTGAACGTAGGACTAATATATATTTGCAAAAGAACTGTCACTATATAGCAGTGGCTTAGCAAGGGTATTTGAGGCCCTGTGCGGCAGTTCCTCATGATGCCCTCCAAAAATATTTAATCTCATGTGCTTTCTCGCCGGCAAACTATCGATGATTTTATCGAAATAAGTTTTTCCACTAAGTTTTGTTTAATAGACAAAATTGTCAAATTAGTAAATTCGTCATCGTTGATCGTAAGTATTTCTTCATCATAGTAAGTTGGGAAAAACTTCGCTTGCTTGACAAACACAATAATAAAAAAAAATATGCGAATGAAGATGGCAATATTCGCAGACTGACTTTTTGTTTTATTTTATAAAACTCAATAGATTCTTGACTTGGAAGTTCGGAAACTTCTGGGGAAACTGCTACAATTACCTGAAGCCCCCAGACAAAATTCTTTTTGTCTATGTCGCTGGAAGAACCATCGAGATTAATTTCCATCTTAGGATTCAATAAAGGCGACTAAAATTCCCATTTATCATGACGTTGTTCTTATGGAATTATTATTTCTTGAACAATACAGTCCAAGGAAAATATTTCCATCGGTAGCTCTTTTTGTGTGTTGATAAAAAATCTATCTTCATCTATTTTCGTCTGGTAATTTTTTGTTTGGCCAATACGTCTCTGGGGCTCTGCATGACAATGTACCATAAAATTTTTGTCCAGATTTTAGAAGTTAAGTGTACTGTGCAAAATCATCGAGAAATATTTGCTTTTTAAACTTTCTGTAAGATTTTTTTTTTTGTTTTCGTGAATTTTTATATTACAATAAATTCCTTTTTTTTTTTTTTTTTTGCTGGGACATGTACATATTCGGTCTTTGCGGGAATTGATCGTACTAAGTAATTTCACTCCGGGATTTTTCTTTGATTTTGTACTGTCAATTCTTCTTCACGTTCTTGATGCCCACGGAGTCCCAGATTCTGCTTGAAGAGAAAACGCATGATGTCCAAGATTCTCAACAGATAATCTCTCCAAATTTTTCCCTCTTGCTTATTTAAATCTAGAGCATTGCTATCCTTATTGTTGCCTAGTCACAAACAAACTTCAAGTTCCCTCCATGCAAGTGATGTGTAGCTGAGAGGCTTAAACCGTTTGACTACGTCTTGGCCACCTTACAAGGAGGCTTGAGATTGAATTCCGACTCTAGCAAGGTTGCGTTTGCTGAGCGGCTGAAAACCTTCACCCAGATACCCCCTCCCCCTCTGGTTCACGAAAGAAGTTAGACCATTACTAATTAGTAATGTAATTAAAAAAAACAATATAAACGTGTCCATGGCATTGAACAATGAAGTAGCATCGTGTAAAGCGTACAAAAACAAAGTGTAAAAGTGCGCTGCCTTCAGAGATTTGAACAAATCTGGTAAAATGTGATTAAAGCCGGTCTAGAGCTTACATTTAATTTAAGAAAGAATGTAGGACATAACAAATTGCCAAAACAAATACGTGTTTGTTTTTATTTATGTAATTACAATTTGTAGTTTTACTGGGAAAGATTGTCCTCAGTTTGATGCCCCCACCACTTGATGCCCCGTGCGGCCCGCACCACCCACACATTGTTAGCTACGCCACAGCTAATTGTAAACAATACTAAACGTAGGTCTTCCAATAATGTATATCGTAAAAGAAGTTGCAATAGAAATACAAAATATTTTATTTAACTACATAAAGAAATTATTTTTTTTGCGAACAAAAGAGTGAATGACGAACGTTTTCACAATTTACGTAAATACCAGAGTTTTGTACGCGTTATTTCTCCGACACCTAATCTCGGAACAAACTGAAATTTTGCACAATTATTTCTTTTACTTGAAAACATAACATTCAATTTAAAAAAAGATTTGTGATTAACTATTAGTAATTAATTAATTTGTTTGGTATCTCGAACAAGGGGAAGAAATTGTACTTTACTGAAGTGGTGGTATAATCTCAATTAGTCCCCTTCATGGTTGCCGCTCGAAATTGAAGCAAACAATATATGAATATACAATCTTCTCAAGTCATAAGCGCTACCTCATTAACAGAGTGTTTAGCACTTCAGCTTGAGCAACGAGTTCGAATTCAGGTCGTTCCCATTTTTTTTTATTGCAAATGCTGTTAAAAAACAATTACGATAAAATTCACCCAGAGATCCCTTTCTTTCTCTCTTTTTTTTTTTCTTGTTCTAGATCTATATATATAGGTTTGTGGTCCGGCACCTTTTCTTTTTTTTGGTCATTTGTTGTTGTTGTTGTAGATAAGTGTCAGTGCAATGTTTTGTAAATGAGCAGATAACTCTAAATAATTGGTTTTTGTTCGTCTTACATTTGCCGACAGGAATAAATTAGAAACTATAGAGATCTAGATCTAGTTCTAGATTCCAGCTCTAGATCTTGTAATCTAGATTCTAAAGAAAGCTAAAATGACTTCATTGAGCCAGGAGACGAGTGACAAATCAACTCGCTTTAAAGAAAAACATTCACTTGACAGTGACGAGGAAGACAACGAAGTAAAGTATGATGTTTTAGCAGAAGATGATATTGAAGGTTTGTTATAATATAATCATGTCATGATAAGTCATACTAATCAAGTAGGGAGGTGAAAATAAAAATTATCTTTGAAAAAACAATTTTTCGTTTGTACATCATTAAAATACTTTAAAAGAACTTTCTTATGGTGTATAAATTATGACTGTATGTTTAACATTAAAGGGAAACTCCTATGGTTTTGACAATTTTTGATATAATATTTACTTTTTATTAGCTATGTGAAATTCCTGGATGTTGACAGTTTTCAAGTCGCGGGAAAATGGCGCCGCCATTTTTAATTTTTATATTCATTAAAGTACCTCAGTTTACGTCAGGACTGTTGCGGACACTTCTAACCCATACAACATCCTAAACACCATCTCAAAACAAACTCACCAACCACTAGCCAGATCCACTCCTGTTAAACCTAAATCTACTAAAATTAATACAACAGCCTCACTAAACAAACCTACTAAAGAAGTAATACCAAAATACCTTAAAACCTTAATAATAAATTTTCAAAGCATTAGGAACAAAACAGCAGACCTAGAAATTTTATTAGAATGTGAGAAACCAGACATAATTGCAGGAACAGAAACTTGGCTACATCCTGAAATTTATAATGCAGAAATTTTCAATAGTAATTATGAAATTTTTAGAAAAGATAGGGCTGATAATCATGGAGGAGTTCTTTTAGCAATAAAAAACACTCTTATAGCAGAAGATATTACCTTACCTAACTCAAAAAATATAGAATCTACTTTTTGTAAAATTAATACCACCTCAACATCCCTAATAATAGGCAGCATTTACAGACCACCAAATTCTAGTTTAGAATACGTGCAGGAACTATGTAATCAGATTACCACACTTAAAGAGACTAATAAAAATGCAGTTTTTTGGATTATGGGTGATTTCAACCTACCTGATATAAATTGGAAAACACTAACCATAGATAAACACCAAAACCTTAAGGACATAAATGAGCTTTTCATAGAAACTTTACACAACCTAAGTTTAGATCAAAGCATTAAAAAGCCAACTAGATTAAACAACACATTAGATCTTTTCTTAACCAACAGACCTGGATTAGTAGTTGATTATGATATTATCCCTGGTCTATCAGACCATGAGATCATAAAAATACACAGTCAGATAAAAGCAGTAGCCAATACAAAACCCAAAAGAAAAATCTTACTCTGGAATAAATGTAACCTAACACAACTACACCAAGCTGCATTAAACTTTCAACAAACATTCTTATTAGAAAAAGACATTAACCAACCAGTTGATGACCTCTGGAATTTCATTAAAAACCATCTTAAAAGCTTTATAGAAAATCATATACCAACTAAATACACATCAAACATAATAAATAAATGCTGGTTTAATAATAGACTAAAGAAGCTTTGTAAACAGAAGGAAAACCTATATAGAAAATTTATAGAAACCAAGGCAGAAAGAGTTTACAAAAGGTATATAAAAATTAAACACCTAACCCAAAAAGTAAGCAGGCAGCTGCAGAGTGAATACATAAACAATGTAATATCTAAAGATAACAACAAAAACCTATGGTCATACATTAAGTCTAAGAAAATGGAAACAACAGGCATAGCGCCATTAAAAGATGAACATAACATAATACATAATGATAATGAAACTAAAGCAAACATCCTAAACAAATACTTTGCATCAGCATTCTCAGCCCCAGGGGACAAAGACATATTTCTTAATTTGAACCAAGTAGACAACATAGAAGATATAGTAGTACAAGAAAATGGAATTCAAAAACTATTAGCCAACACCAAACCAAATAAAGCGTCTGGACCTGATGGTATTCCAGCTAGATTACTCAAAGAACTAAGCAATGAGCTAGCCCCAGTGTTCAAAATACTCTTTCAGGCATCGCTTAACCAGGGCAGAGTACCAAAGGACTGGAAAGAAGCTAATGTCACCCCCCTATTTAAAAAAGGAGAAAAATCTGATCCAGAAAACTACAGCCCAGTATCACTTACCAGCAACACATGTAAAATCCTAGAACACATAATATGTAGCAACATCATAAACCACTTAGACAAACATAATATCCTCACCCCATACCAACATGACTTTAGGAAATATAGATCATGTGAAACACAACTAATAGGACTAATTGATGATTTTTCAAAAGGTTTAGATAATAGTGAACAAATAGATGCTATCTTACTAGATTTTTCCAAAGCTTTTGACAAAGTTCACCACCATAGTTTGCTTAAAAAATTAAAATATTTCGGCATTAATGGTCCACTGCATCATTGGATTAAAGATTTTCTGATAGGGAGAGAACAAACTGTAATAATAAATGGCTCTAAATCAACACCAATAACAGTAAACTCAGGTGTACCTCAAGGAATAGTCTTGGGTCCACTACTATTTTTAATTTACATAAATGATTTACCAAATTGCATTAGTTCAGGAACAAAAGTCAGATTATTCGCAGACGATTGCATAATATATAGAACAATAAAAACAACACAAGACACAGATATTTTACAAAGAGAATTAGATGAATTACAGAAATGGGAATCAAATTGGAGCATGTCTTTCCACCCAGAAAAATGTCAGTTGTTAAGAGTAACAAAAAAACTAAAACAAATTAATTCCACTTATCTTATCCATGGCAAACCAGTAACACAGACTAAAAACGCAAAATACCTAGGTGTTATAATAAATGAAAAACTGTCATAGAATCCACATATTGATGAAACTATAAAAAAAATCCAACAAAGCATTAGGGTTTATTAAAAGAAATTTCTATAAATCAAATTAGAACATAAAACTAAAATGTTATTTAACCTTGGTTAGGCCAATAATAGAATATGCATCCACCGTTTGGGACCCCTCAACTCAAGAAAACTTAAAGAAACTGGAACAAACACAAAATAGAGCAGTGAGATTCATAACAAACGAATATTCACATTTGACTAGAGTAATACCATTAGTAAAATCACTAAATTTAGAAAGCCTTCAGGACAGAAGACTCAAAAGTAAAGTAGCAATTATACATAAAACACTGAACCATAATCTTCAAATACAAAATTTAATAAAATACTCTGAGAGACACTAAAATAAAGACACATACCTCGTCCCATATGCTAGGACAAATTTGTACAAATACTCCTTCTTCCCTAGTGCTATTAGAGCATGGAATGGGTTGCCTGAGCTAGCCAGAAAAACCAGTGACTTGGCAGAATTTAAGTCATTGGTTAATATGCATGACTAAATGCATGACGCGTAGGACGTAATCATCTTCTTTTTTGAAGTAACGTCTGTATTATATAAGATAAGAAGATAAGATAAGATCTAGAGAGTTTATCGGTTATATAGGTCTAGATCTAAATTTAGCCAAAGCAGTTGTGACGTCACGTCTTTTAAAACTATAAACATCTCGCAGAACCCCGTTTTTTTTTTTAGATGTGAAGAATTTTCTGTCTAATTTATTAAATATACAATTTTCTGTGCATTTAAATAAAAAATGATATAATGTTAACTATTACAACTTTTTACGCAGAAGTTAAATATGTCAATAACTAGAATTGAAAAACTATCGGAGTTTCCCTTTCAGAAAGTTATGATCTTTTTTGTGCCGTTTTGACCTTCACGAAAGTGAAGCGAGAGCTTGTCGCTGGCTCAGCCGGTGAGACACAGCCCCAAGGTCAAAAGTTAAAAAGTTGGAATTGAGTTTCGTAGAAATAGAAACTTAAGAAATTTAATACTAGATCTAGTATTCATAGTAAATTTCTAGCTCACAATTCTGATTTCATTTATATTTATAAACTTCAGTTGTTTAAAATGTAAATATTAATGAAATAAACAAATTATCGGGTCTAGATATACAAGAATTGTCAGAGAGGCGGGGACAAAATGGCGGCGTTGTGATGGCAGAAAATAACAAAATATTTAAAAATTGGGATCAAAATCCCCTGAAACAATTTTTTTTCAAATGCGTTTTTAAAAAAATTGCAAGGTAAAAAATCTTTCAAAAGTATCTAGATCTGTAGCTAATAATACCTGCTACAAGATTATAATTTCATTTGTTGGTGACAAACAATATCTTCTATAAAAAAAAATAAAGCCTGAAAAGTCCATTGAGGTCAATGTTATTATTTTTTTTCAAGTGTGTTCGATGTTGACAATAGATCGATCTGAAAATTGGTAGGAATATAGCCAGACACATGTACCATTAGCAGGAAAAAAAATCAACAGGATACGACTTTTCTGTGATGAGTATCAGCAAAAATAAAAATGTATATACTTTCAATGCAAAATATTTAAATACAATTTTTTTTTCAAAAAATTGTTAAAGACAAAAATGTTCTCCATCATCAAAAGTAATCCAATTTACTCTTTTTAGCAATGATATCTTTATATATAGTGAGCATAATCGATTTCAAACAAAGACCTATGTAGCAGTAAGGAAAACTCTTGTTTCAAGTTTTTACGTCATTTTTTTGGACACCGGAAGTTGCGGAATTTCATCTCCCTAAATCATGATAATGTTAATTTTTTGGTACCAATGTGAATTTCAGTTGAATTTTAAAAATTATTAATATGACAGCTAAAAGCGGAAATTACCGAGAACTTATAATAACCAGGCTTATACTGAATCAGTTCATTGAATACTTATTTAATTATGTAATAATAATAAAATAATATTAATAATGACTTGATAATACTTGATCATTGATGTCATCATGATTCTTCATCACATCAGCAACACTTTCATCTCTAACAAGTCTATGCCAGACTATGCCATAGTAGGAGTATTTTAGTAATGTTACTCAATGTTAGTAACTACTAAATCTAGATCTGTCTATCTATGTTGATTATTAGGAATTGCAGACCTGCCTACTGTTACGCAAAATGCATATTCGTTACGCAAAATCTCCCAAAAATGACTGTCAGTACAAAAATGCTAATTTTCTCCGTCGCATTACGCATTTCGTATATTTTTTCCCCCTCTCTTGACTAGCTTACAAGCGGTCACGGAGGTCACGCTAAGCCGCCCTGTTGGGGAGAGGGAACATTTTTTTTTTCCAGATCTATACATTGATTGGTTCTTAATAGCAATTAGATTTAGTCTAGAAATGAAGAACGCGAGAGTGAGGGAGTGGCGGGTTGGTACCAGGTTGGTGCTGTCAATTAGCTGATACACCAACGTGACTTTTTTTTTTTTGTGTAAGTTCATTAGTAGAAATTAATTATGTTGGTGCATTAAAAAAGTCGAATGCAAAAAAAAAAAAGAATCCCTGATTCCCGTATTCATTTGTATAGAAAAAAATATCGAAGTGCTATTGATTCAAAACACATTGAGTGACATCGTAGATATCTAGTCTAGATCTGGATTCTAGATCTAGAATCTAGATAACATGTTATACAGGAATAGATCTAGCTAGAGTCTAGCTAGTCATTACCTTATGATTCTGTACAAATGATTACTCTACAATCTAGATCCAATTTAGTTATATGGGAAAGGACCAATGGCAAACGCTTTTGTGCCAGTTTTTAGTTTAGAATTTATAACTTAACAATGGTTAAACTTATTTAAAAAATGAAAACATCTGTGGACTCCTCAGCTATTGGGCAATAAAACTAAATTTGACTCTTTTTTCCATATCAGCTATTAAATTTATAATTCAAGTCAACTTACAGTAGGGGTCGGACCTAATCAACGAACGCAATTTTCGCGGAAGTCATAATGAGCGAAAGGCCTTAAAAAATAGCAAAATAGCATGTTAAAATATAGGAAATTATGCTTCAATTAGTTCTATCATCTAAAGTCTTCCATGAAGCATTATAACTATTGTCCTCCTTGTGGCATGAGGCCTAAATTTTTGTTCACTTTTCTTGTGCTCCACATCTCCTTTCTCTGCTTGGAACTGATGTCTATATTGCCTACGAAACTTGCGATCAAATATTTTTTTAAAGAAAGAAACTACAAAATTCTATCTCGCCTCCTCCCTATAGGCTAGTCCACGTCGTTTTACTCTCCATTTCATAAACTCTCGTTACTGCAACTATTTTTTTTTAAGAACACGTGTTCAGTGCGTTTAATCACCATCAACTCGATCTCCCCCCCCCACACACACACATACACACACGCGCGCTGATTGACCCAAAGGCAGATCCCGAATGTGATGGATTGATGATGTATGGAGGCGGATCTACAACAGCTTGGGTTTCGGGCATGGAGACGAAAGGCTCAGGAGAGATCTTGTAACTTTATACATGTATATTATATGATAATTCTTATATTTATTACTAAATATATAGTTCGCCTTTTTTCCGCTCCTGAGATCGAATATTTTCTCCTGGAAAACTCTTAGAAATCTCCTGAAATCCTAATCTCAGAATGGTGGAACCGTGTGAAAATGAATTCTGATCTTTTAAACATTTATACACATATTAATATCATTAATTAGTAACAAGAGGTTAACCAGCCAGTTAAAAAAAGGAGGACGGCAAAACAAAGGCCCCCCCCCCCTCCCCCGTATAAGCCATATAGGCCTAAGCACTTCAGATCAACTGAAGCGTCATTTCACCCTCACTGGCACAGAGGAAAGTAACTGCCAGCATATGACATCTGAGAGACTGTTGGAAAGCTGCGAGTCAAACATTTTAGACGGAAAGAAAATGCGGGAAAATATGCTGGTCGTAACTGGCGTAGTCATGTGTAACACGTAAAGCACTCATCCTTAATCTTCGGAATCGAAGACATTGGGTTAAGGTTAAAAATAGGCCTATTGATTTAATATTTCAGTTTACAAACAATACCAATAGATAAGACAAAAAGAAAAACAGATTAAATCAGTCATTAAATTATCATTAAATGGCTTTTAAGCTTATTATAGGGGCTTTCGCTGAATAGGCTTTCAGTTAAAAAGGTCATTTTGAGCAAACACCCCATAATATATTTTTTTCAACGGAATAAATAGCCTTAGCTATTATAGCTAACTATTTCCTCATCTATTTAGAAGTACAATATGCAAATCTTTTTCGGCCGATGTCCATTGGTGCTTTAAAATCGCCTTAAGTTCGGACATATTCTTGTTTATCCCGAAACGTTTTGAGAATGAAATTTCCATACTTGTCAACTTTGACCTTCAGCTATGCTTTATTGTATGAGGGAAAACGAAAGTGAATATGTGGAAAATGTAGAAAAATGGAGTCTTTGTAATACCATTTTATTAGTTCTACAGTTACTTTTGAAATAAATAAGAATGGATAAAAATTACGGGGAGGTGTTTACTTTATATGCCATTTCGCTGATGGGCCTTTCCTATAGATCTAGAATGATTTAGAATTTAGATTGACTCACTCACTCAGTATTGATAACATCTACTACCATCCACTCTAGATCTAGACTAGATTCTTAGTCTTAGTATAGAATAGATCAAGGATGAAGGTAGGCCTACTAAAGTTTATAGTAGACCTACATTTGTAGTGGATCCACGTCATCGGTAACACTCTTGAGCCCAGATCTAGAGTAGATTATATTCATTATATAGACATAGATCCAGATCTAGTCTAGATATCATCTCTATTGTCGTATTGATCTAGATTTAGATTGTAGATCTAATCATGACATCTAGATCTAATATTATATATATATATATATATATGACAAAATAGTGGATCGCGTAAGTGTTACCCATTCTGGTGCCAAAATACGCGTTTTGACAAATAGCGTTACGCATTCGGACTTTTTTTGGTAGGCAGGTCTGGTGGAATACCTGTAATTGAAGAGACATTTTAGCATCCCAAACTTGTAAAGATGACCATTACTAAGCACAACCCTCCAGAAAAAAAAAATTACCTGGTCTTTATACATTTAAAAAAAAATAGAACGTAATTGTTTTTTTTTAGTTTTACATATTTCGCATATTCGTTCAGATTCTGAAGATAATTACATCCTAGGCCAAACCTCCTGCAGGATGACAGGGATTGGCAGGGGGCAGGTTCTAACCCAGGATACTGTACAACCAGGCAGCCATCCAATGGATTGAACCACAATCCAGTCTATCTTTGGGTAGCTTAAAACAGAATCTGGCAAGGGAGAGAAATCTTTTGGAAGAAAAGTTGTGTCTCTTAAGAAATGAACACTGTAATTTTTCCTTCATTGTTTAAAACCTTTTGAGAATATTTATATCAATTGAATTTGTGTATTTTAGGTCAAGAAGAGGCTACCATTGAGTTTGATGAAAATATTCAGATCACTCCATTTAATATGAGAGAAGAATTGGAAGAAGGTCACTTTGACACAGATGGTACATATATCTTCAACAAAACTAAGGTACATAATTTTCTTTCATCTTTAACAATGTGTGATTTGTACAATTTGTAATATTAAATAAAATTAATTGGGAAGCAGGATTTTTTTTTTGTTTGTTTAGGCAGTATTAAATAAGAGTCCATTGATCAGTGAACAACATATTTGCTAATTATTAAGTTTCAGACAATTAATGTTAGTTTTTGACCCAATGGCTGTTACTACAAAGGTTTTATGTAGCATCACTTCCAAATCATAAGGTGGAATCTACTAAAAGTAGAGTCTATGAAATTTCTGGATTTCAAAAACAGTGAGGGGCAGTACTGAATTTTCCACTTAACTTAGCTGCCCTTGTTCCCCCTCTTACAAAAACTAAGGTGAGAACAGTGAGAGTTATTACAAGGCATGAAGACCACTGTCCATTTTACTAGCAGCACCAAGCAGCTTTAGTTAATTTTGATCAATATTTGGAATATCAATAAAATGTTTTTATTAACTCAATGAAATCCTCATATATGGGTTAAAACTTTATTAAATAAACTTATTTTTAAATTTAAATACACTGAACAGAACACATTTAAGTACAGATTTTTTTATTTTTTTTTGGAAAGGGAGGGGGGAGTGCAGATCTTTGCTCACCTTACAGTAATTATTCTAGTCATACAATGAATGAAATCTTAAAATGTGTGACAAAATATAAAACAAATATAAGTAGTTGTCTTAAGTTACACATTTATTTTAAGTTGACATTGAAGTTTGTTGGTTATAAAGAAACTATTTGAAAGCTGCCTGTCCCCTATCTGTTGTTAATATCCTGCAGGAAATACATGACAACTGGATAGACAACATTGACTGGGTCCAAGTGAAACACACAAAACCTGAAGATGAAAACAAGAAACGTCCATTTGAGGTACTTTAATCATTAATTTTTTGTTTACAGACAGAAACAAAAGTCATAGTGCATCTATTCTTGAAAGAATAGCTGATGCTGTTAAGTTTTACCAGACATCATTCCTTAGGTCTGCCTTCCTTTCTTTCCTGATGTGTTTGCAAGCTTGTGAATTAGTGTTGCTTGAGAAATGAACAGATTCTTTTAAAGATCTGTATTAAACAAATTTCTCTCTCTAGTACAGTGACAGCTCAGATGATGAGGATGAAGAGAAAAAGACATTAACAAATATTGAGACATATGAGGCAATATTGGGAATTCTCAAAGAAGGGGAAACCGCAGCTAAAGCTATCAGAAGATTGGCTAAGAACAAAGCAAAAATTCCATCAGCCAGTCAAAAGTGGAAGGTATACATTTCATTTAAGCCACAATAGACAGAGTACATATTAATATTTTTTGTTTTGTTTTTGTGGTACATATTTTATGTTTCTATGCCCTTTCTTTAGATACATTTGGTAGGAGAAGGGTGATACTGTAGTAAAAACAATTATATGCCTTACAAAGAACAGTGATCCATAAAATATTTTTGTAGGCTATAGAAATAGGTTAATTAGAAACAGTTCTTTGCTGTAAAGCTGTTGTAGTCTAGATAGACTATGCTGCCAAGACGATGCAATATTTGCTGGTGAGTAAAGATTCATTAGTCATAAAGACAACATAATTACTTGCAGAATCATACTGCTCTTAATGAGCTTCAGCTTAGCTCTAATAAATTTGTTGAATCAACTACTTATTTTATGTTTAATGAATGGATAGTTAGTAAAAAAGTAAAGTACCCCTTTCTGATGATGTAAAGGCCAACTGTTTCTGTGGCCCAATGTTAATGAAGGCATTATATGACTATCACAATGACCAACTCCCTCTACTTTTCCCCAACTAATGTCAGGTGCACAATAAAGTTGTGTGTACTCAGAGGTGCCCTAAAAATCCGAAAATTAAAAAAAATTTATTATCTTCAAGATGCCTCAGTTCGGAAGCCAAGCGCTTTACTACTCAGCCACCATGAATATATAAATTTATATAATCTTTATCTCTTATTTTATTTACAAAATTGTTTCATTATTGAAGAAAATTCCAAGTAATAGCTTCTATCCTTTCTAGAAATGCTATGTGGCATATAACTATAAGTTAATTAGTTTAAAATTTTGAATAAAGCCATTTATAAAAAAAAAATATTTTTGAATGTTAACAGAACAAAAAGTGCAAGACATCCAACCCTAGTGAAGAGGACCAAGCTGCCATTGATAATGCAATTAGTGAACAGAAAGAAATGCTTCGTCTGACAGAGCTTTGTGATCGTCTAGTGCAGCAGGGCTTGGTGGAAATATATGAAACACCATATGAAAGAATAGCTTTTACCTTGAAACAAATGAAAGATAAAAATAAAGTAAGTTTTAATTTGTGAAATCTGATATGTTGCTGAATAGTGATGAGAAATAGGACTAAGTAGATACAAGCTGGAAAACTTATTTCTTTATTGTCTTATCTTTTAATATAAAAAAAAACTATTTATACAAACGTTATGTCCTTTCATTATTCGTATATTAATGTAGTTGGTCCATTTTAGATATTTATACACATTTTATTTTCAGTTTTACTTTAGTAGATCAAAATGAGTCCACCTGCTCCTAATGGCAAAATTCTGTATGGCCATCACAACCATCAACCCCATTTCAAATTACTAACCATACCGGTACCCATTTGGTTGAAGATTGGAGGGTCTTCAAGTTCATTTCTTTGGTCTTGAGAAAAAGTCACCATTATGACTAGAACAAAGAGTTTTGCATTGGTCCCAGTCATCTGCTGAGACATTTAACTACTCCATCCTTCAATTCAATCTTAACTTTTTCATATTTTTTTCTTTGGTTAGTTTACACAACATGGTCCTTGTTCAGAAGGCATTTAGAAGAAAACAAGCACAAAATCTAGGCATGACTTTCGGCCAGAGTGTTACAAAATCATCTGTTTCATCGAGAAGTACATAGAAGTCTATTTATAAAGCGCTGGTTATGAGTGTGTATGTGTTTTGTGTGTGAATGTTGTTCGTATTTGCATCTATATTGTTATTGTACAGTAGTTACGCTGAGGTTGTCAATTGTAGTCAAACTGAATTTCCATTTGATTGGATCAATAAAAATTATCTTATCTTATAACCAAGCTATATAGTTGAGATATTTATTCATTTACTATCAGCAACATAGACAAGTCTAAAAACTTCATTGCAGAATCCATTTCAATGATTTCCATTCTTTTATGTTTTCTCATTGCTCTTTCTCTGTTTGCCTCTTATTCTTTTTCCTGGTATTGTTCCCTGAAGGAAGGTCTGTGCAAGCTCTGAGGACTTTGTGATATGGCCATAGAGGTTTAGTTTACATTTTTTGACAAAGGTCAGCAGGTCATTGTGAGGCCCTATTGCCATTGTGATTCTGTTTCAAATCTCCTTGTTTGTGATGTGGTCTTTGTAGGTGATACCTAGTATACTTCTATAACATCTCAATTCTATTGCTAGGATTCTCCTCTCTAGTTCATAAGAAGAACTTATTTTACTTGCATATTTATTTTCTACAATGTTTTTTTTTTTAAAGATCTAAACAGGATTAAAAAAAAATTAATTTATATATCTTCTTGTAGTCATCTAGATTGACATTAGCAGAAACAATGAAAGATGATGATGCCTTAGACATATTTGCTGATGATTTTAATTCAAAAGAGGCTGAGAAAATAAAAGCTGATGGCACTAATGATCTGAAAGGTTTGTTTTGATTTGTGCTAAATATTGGAAAGGCTTATATTTATATTTGTCTACAAGTCATCTTATCAGTCACATTATTTATTAAAATGAAAGTCATCTTATTAAAATGAAACAACCTTTTTCTGACAGAGTCCACATCATCTTTAACATCAGAAGACACCAGTGAAAACCAAGGGAAAGAGGACAACAAGGCACAAGATGAAAAAGAAGGTGTGATGTGGGAATACAAGGTGGACAACTCTGAGGACTCTGAGCTCAAAGGTCCTTTTACCACAAGTCAGATGATCATTTGGGCAGAAGATGGCACTTTTGGCTCTGGTGTCTTCTGTCGCAAGTACAAGACACATGGACAATTTTACAATTCTTCTCGGTTGGACTTTGAATTATATGAGTGAATGGATCCTGTTTGGTGGAATTCATGTGTTGGTTTCAACTTATGAAGATTAAATGGATGGATTATAATTGTATTGTCAGAATGGAGTAACTTGGATTGAATACATGTCATTCTATGAAATAAATTTTACATTAAAAACTGGACATGTAACATGTAAATAAGGAATTCTTGGCTGGCTGAAATAAACTAGGATACTTCTTTTGATGAACTTGTTTAATTACGTTCACAGATTGTGAGCAATGTTCTTATTCATGTCAATGTTTGAATTTAATATGTTCATCCTATAATAAATAGGATGCCAAGTTTGAAATAATTGTTGTTCACAATGTTATAGTTTGTGATCGGATAAAATGATTTGATTTTGAAAAGTTGTCTCCAAGAACATTTTTTGATTTATTTAAGGAGTTACTTGTGAAAATAAAATATGTCCCAGTCATAGCTTAATACAATGGACTTCAAACATAAAAAGCATCACCAGACCAGATTTTTGTTTACTAATTAAACTTGGAAAATCCATATTAGGTTTGACACACTGTGAATAGTGTCCTTTAGTTTTCTTTCTTGTGTGATGAGTGTTGAATAATATAGTTATTGAATGGATATATATATTGAGTTTGTCATCCAAATGTTCTCCAGCTTTCTTGTACAGACTGATGCCATAGTATTGCTATTGTTGCAGCCACTTCTCCTAAGTGACACATTTGTTATATCCAGGTATATTGTTGACTAGAACTGTTTGTATAATGGTCAGCTTTATATCAGTGTACTCAAATTTATAAAGATTTATCTAGTTGACTTAAAGATGGTCATTTTAAACAAACTTTACAGGAAATATTTGCAGGCAGTGTTTTATGTATTTGATGTGGTTTTTTATCAATTGTAAGTTTTTGATGCAAGTTTATAAAATCATATTAGGGAACAACACCCATCTATATTAGCTATCTTATACTAATAGTGATAATAGAGGTAAAATACATGTCATTAGCCTAGAAAGACCTATTGCAATACATTTGTAGTTTATGTCTTATGTTATGCCTACACGATGTGTTCAAATAAAGTTTCTCATTTCTTAACGTTTTTTTTCCATAATATTTAAAAGTGATATAAAAATGTGTGTTGCAGGCTGAATAGTAGGATATTCTTGCCAAATTATTGTCTGCATTTCATGGAATTCAAAAATGTCTTCTCTTTAAACTGAAATAATCTTAAAAGGATACCCATTTTTTTTTTTAGGGATTAAAACAAGATAAGTTCTATGTGGTGAACCGTGTGGTTTCAAAAATAAAAACATTATATTTATAGTTAAACTGCTTCAAATTTGCATTCTTTTGAATTAAAAATAATTAAAAAAACACACTCATAACCTAAATGTTGAACCTAATCACATTCCATAAATGGATTAGTTTTCATTTAATTAAACACTTTCCACAAAAATCAAAAGAAATAAAATGGACAACAAATGTTAACAATTATATTGATTTAATTGTATTAAAGCACTGACAATAAACTATCTATATTTGTTTGAACATGAAGGTCTGAAGAATGCAACCTAAGTTGTTGGAGTGTTTGAGAGACACCTGAAGCTGATAGTGGTTCTAAAACTTCCTGTTGGAACACATTAACAAAAATGATTACAAAGAATATTTAATGAAGTCAGGAATAGATACAAATTTTCAGGTTGTCAACACATCTTAGGACATTAAACCACTTAGCTAAATAAGTGTCAGTATGAGGTTGATAAGTCAATAAGAAAGCATTTCATGTACACAAGTTTATTACAGACAAAAGTTTTGAATTTTAGAAACAGAAACTCGTGTTATTTGAATAAGAATCAAATTTAAAACTGAATATCAAGTTGAGTGAATGCTCAGTACCTATATATTACATTTGTAAAAGATTACTGACTGGCTTATGTATCAAATCAAGAGATCTCTTAAAGGGATCCTCTTAAAAGTGCTTGATAAGACACGATTTTAGCTAATTCACAAAAACGCTAGCTCCTATCAAACCTTTGTATTTTTGGTACATCACCAGAGACTGCATTTTTTATATAAGGCATAAATATAATTTAATAAAAGCAAATTTTATTTCATTTTCAAAAAAGTAGACTTATTTTCACTTTGCAGTATGTCATTTCCCCTTCACTTTAGACAAGGGCCTAAATAAAAAATTAAAACTTAGTGAATAGCTTCAAAAAGATCTAGCACTGTCTATTTTTTTGTAGTTTACTTTTTAGCATTGTCTTATCTTATCTTTTATAATACAGACGTTACTTCAAAAAAGAAGATAATTACATCCTACGCGTCATGCATTCAGTCATGCATATAAACCAATGACTTAAATTCTGCCAAGTCACTGGTTTTCCTGGCTAGCTCAGGCAACCCATTCCATGCTCTAATAGCACTAGGGAAGAAGGAGTATTTTGTTCAAATTTGTCCTAGCATATGGGATGAGGAATGTGCCTTTATCTTTGTGTCTTTCTGAGCATTTTATTAAATTTAGTTTTTGTATTTGAAGATTATGATTCAGTGTTTTCTGTATAATTGCTACTTTACTTTTGCGTCTTCTGTCCTAAAGACTTTCTAAATTTAGTGATTTAACTAAAGGTGTTACTCTAGTCAAATGTGAATATTTGTTTGTTATGAATCTCACTGCTCTATTTTGTGTCTGTTCCAGTTTCTTAATGTTTTCTTGAGTTGAGAGTCCCAAACTGAGGATGCATATTCTATTATTGGCCTAACCAAGGTTAAATAACATTTTAGTTTTATGTTCTTATTTGATTTATAGAAATTTCTTTTAATAAACCCTAATTCTTTGTTTGATTTTTTTATAGTTTCATCAATATGGGGATTCCCTGACAGTTTTTCATTTATTATAACACCTAGGTCTATTTCTTTACATTCACAAGTTGGTCAAATAAATAATACAACTTAAAAAACGGATGCTTTTATTTAGAGGACGCAATGCCAAAATAAATGTAGAGTGGGGAACAGAAATGGGACATTCAGCCAGTGGGAAATGCATTTTTCCTTCTAGGCCTGAGACTGATAGATAAGATGTTGAAATCAAGATCTACAATCTACTTAAGGACAATGTGTTTAATGTTTGTTTGAATGTTTAATGAATCACATAACTTCAGTCTACGCTGGCCCAGATGTGACTTGACAGCTTTGTGATTTTATCTGCTGTGCTGTACAAAATACAGAAAAATATGTTGATCTATATTTTAAAATTCTAGAACAATAGCTCTATTCTATATCTAGATCTACTTAGTACTTAACTTATTAAATTAAATCTACTAATCTCAACTATAACATGTAGATCTATATTACTAATGCATTCTATAATATAAAGCAGAATGTAAGGCGTACGTATGCATGTCCCACATAGAAATCAAAACCGTTAACCAATCTTGATAAAACTTGGCATAAATGTTCCTTGGGTACTAACTGGAACAGTAACATATGTATAGTATCCCTAAAACAAACTAAAGACTATCAGAAAAAAAAAAAGTTGCCCAACTCTATGAAAGTATTACTATTACATGGATCTAGGCCATGTTTGCATGAGACAAGATCTAAAGGACCTAGATTTAGTTCTAATTTTAAGAACTACACTTTGCACAGATAGTTTTTTACTTTGACACATGAAAATACAAAACATAGTCTATTTATTTCATTATGTAATTTAACGTTCAGATTTGTGTTCCAAAAGTATTTTTACATAAATTCATTTCTTATATCAGCAAAGTTAGATGTCCTGACATACTTTATAATCCCATTCATTTAACTAATTGTACTTTATATCCTATTCATCTTGCGCTTCTTTCATTTTTAATAGATAAGAATGTATCGGCTTAATGGGTACAAACAGTACATACCTGATTAATTATTTATAGAAATCAAATACCTATATATTGTAGTCTATATATGTAGATCTGTGGTTTTATAATTTTCATAGCTTCTTTTATAGAAAAAAAACGTGTGTAACTTCTTACACTAAACTTTTGGGCTACTTGCATCTGACACAAAGATAATTTTTACGTGCAGCAACATAGCACATAAGAAAGTAATTGTATGTCTCCATTTACCTCTGGTATAACTGACACTAAATGAACAAGTAGATCAAGAGTAGTCTGTAAGATTCTGTGATCATGGTGTGTAACTAGCAGGATCAATAGACTAACAAGACCTTGATGTACTAGATATGTAAGTATGAAGGTGGACACCTTGGTCATCATCTGCACCAAATGAAGAGACTGCAAAGAAATCCTTGATACTATTAAATAAATACAAGATGAGAGTCAACTGATTTGTTAGGGAGTTCCACTAATTTGTTCTAATTTTTTTTTGTTGGATAGATTCCCAATCATTGAACTGTAAAATAGCTCAGATGGTGTTAATTTTTTGTAATAAAGAAAAAAAATTCATAAAAAATTATTAACATGAAATTTTTTTTTTTAAACACAGCTAGTGTAGAATTTGTTAACTGAACTATAAGAAGTGATCTGTTGTTAACTGAACTATAAGAAGTGATCTGTTGTTAACTGAACTATAAGAAGTGATCTGTTGTTGACTGAACTATCAGAAGTGATCTGTATTAAACTTGTCTATTATGTAAAGTATACAAAATGTGTACAAAATTAATGAAAACAAAAAAAATAATTCAAACTAATAATTACCTGTAGTGCAATATCTACATCATAACTGTGACATAAATTAAATATGGCTGATAGTATGTTTGCCTGAATGATGATTAAAACACGACAACTTGGCTCCACTGAAAAAAATCAATTACAATAACATGAGAAAAAGAGAGGAGTTTAAAAATTCATTGTCAACATCAAAATAGGTACAACCTTTCAAAATCATCTAACGAACCTTAAATACTAGTTAGATAATGGCCTAAACACAAGTAAATTTAAACAACAAATTTTGACAATAACAATTCAGAATGTATTAGACAAGGGATCATTTCCAATAAAAGTAATGTCCATGAAAATATGTACTGCATGGAAGAAAGAATATTAATTAAAGAAATTAATGTCATCAGTAAGTCAAATTCGAAACATAATTACAATAATCTAAATATTGTACACACACTGAACATTTTAATTACCCATAAAATTGTTTACCAGCCCCAAAACTTCAATTTGTATGTATTGATCAGAACACTGAAGACATGTAAGTATCCAAGTATAGAACTGTACTTCCTGACAGAGAACAACAGCTAGATCTAACTTTTGTCCAATGATATTCCCAACACAATGAACATATGGAAGAAGAACCTAAATCACAGTCATGAGCAAAGAAATGGATTTAATACCTTTGTGAATACAATATACAAATATTTTGGTTCATCTATTTGATTCATTTTTAAGGCTAATTTGTTTAAATTACAAAACAGATAGTTCTTGACAACACTTAAAGTCAAAGGTTTTAAATTTCGTTGTTCAAGGACAGACTACAAGGAGACTTATCTAAGGCTACATTCAAATGATTAAATATGCATATCCTTTAAACTTTCTAACCCATACTTACATTCCACACACAGAAGAATAAATTATAAACACTAAGTGTTGTTTTTTTAGCAACTTGTAGACATGTTTTTTTTTAAAGAACTTGTTGACAATAGTTCCAGAAGATTAAAAATAAAAAACAAAATAAACAACTCTAATTTAAATTTTAATAAATACCTTTTCTCTCTGAGATTTATTCTCTATTTGCATAAATTGTGACAATTTATTGACAATTAGATGCAGGACAGGTGAGAGTTGATTATAATATTCAGTCAGCGTTTCCTGTCTAAAGACACAGTGCAGTTACGTAAACAATAACAAAAAAAAAAAACAAGGTAAAAAAATATGTTCATTAAAATTTTGAGCTGGTATTGTAGATGTTCTTTGTATATGTCATTTTAATATCTTCTTATTACAATAGCAAGCAGTATTTTAAAATTCTGTATGAAGAAATGACAAAATTGGGTTCATTTAACATGATATATTCAAAAACAACATCACCGCTTTATGCAGTTTGGACATGGAGATAAAAAGCACATGATCTAAATGGAAAGATGTGAAAGCAGGTCAGTACCCTTCATGGGCTGGAGTGCCAGTGGGATGGATGGACCTGACCTACATGTACAAATAAAATTCAAAACAAACCTGGAATATAAACAGTTCAGCAGCCATCCTATTTCATAGCAAAGATCACAGTTTCCTGATATATCTGTCAGTAAGGTTACAATATGAGAATATATTGAGCTTTCTTGCATGCACCTAGATGGAACAAGGAATCAAAAAATTTAAATGTATTGTTACGTATCTAGGCATTTTTTTTTTTTCTTTCTTTGACCTGTTGCGGTCGAGAGACGGGGAGGTTGTCTGCCCCTTGTGTAATAAGTTTTTTTTTTTTTATTCGTCAAGCCACACAGACAGTGACCGGTCCTTGACCTGTGTGTGTACCTCTGGTTGAAAGGAGGGTGTTTTTTTTTCTGTCTCTTTGAAGAGCGTTCTAGATCTGGGAAATTGATGACGTATTTGGTTCGAGAAATTCCTAGATTTGTCTTGAGATCGACGCGCGGTAGATTATATAAAGACCGCCCGCGTGACGTTGACGGACAGACATACGGAGACAGCCGTGAGACAGAATAGCGGAGACATTGCGTGACCCGTGCGTGGTATACCAATCGATCGTGTAAGTTAAGATTTTTTCTTTTTCAAGGCCTTGCTTGTATTTGTAATTATATTTTCAAACTCTTGTATTGTAATATTTTTACAAGCCATTTTTGTAAAAGGGTTTTGGTCAACCCTTCCATTTTGTATTGAGTTATATTATGATTAAACATTAAGTTGATATTTTACCTTCCGATTTCTTGTGTCATTTTTTTTTTATTCATTGTAAGTCTCTGATTAAATTCAGACTTAAGATAAGTGACACAACTACCTTTTTCTATTGTCACGTTCCCCTAGGCAAGCCATTTAGAGTAGAATTCAATTTGTAATACGTGACAAAAGAAGTTTGAGGGCTTTCGTCCGGGATATTTTTCTGAACCTATTTTCGTCTTACTTGAGTAATTTTGTAAAGGCGAAGTCGACTTTAAAAAATTTTTTTTTTGTGTCAAAGAGTCGGAAGTAAAGTATCAATAGTATTGACCAAACTCTCTTAAGGTTTTTTTGTTGTACTGATTTTGTACTGTATATTTACATTGTATACATATTTTTTGCTTGTAATAGTTGTTAGTTAGTCATGGATATTCAGGTTTTTCTTGCAAATCCCTCTGTGGAAGAGCTTGATGCTTGTACTAGGAAGGAACTGGTCCTTATTTCTAAACAGTTAGGGTTAAAAATAAAATCAAATGCCCTTAAACAAGAAATCAGAGATAACATTGTAATCCATTATGTAGACGAGGAAGTGTTTTCTGAAGACCTTTTAGAAACCCTTAGACCCGATGAGGGTAAATCAGATTTAGAACTTCAGATAAAATTAAAACAGATGGAAATAGAAGCCCAGAAAGAAATTAAACAAAAAGAATTAGAGCTTGCAGCGGCTAGAGAGCAGAGAGAAATTAAACAAAAAGAATTAGAGCTTGCAGCGGCTCAGAAAGAAATGGAAATGAAATTACAAATAGAGTTAAAGAAATTAGAGTTAGCTGCTAATGTAAGACCAGATTCTTCCCCTGCCAGTCATACTGCTGAAGCAACAAAATTTTTGAAAATAATTCCACGCTTTAATGAAGCCACAATTGACAATTATTTTCCACAATTTGAACTTGCTGTGAAAAATTTTAATGTACCTGAAACTTTGTGGCCCACTTTGCTGCAAACAGTTTTGACTGGTAGAGCTGCAGAGGTATTTTGTTCTTTGACCATTGAACAACAAAAAGATTATAATGTTGTTAAGGCCTTAATTCTTAAGGCATATGAACTTGTTCCGGAAGCTTACCGAAAGCAGTTCAGGGATTGTCGCAAATCGGATGGCCAAACCCATGTAGAATTCCTGCGGGAAAAGGAGCGACGCTTTGAAAAATGGCTCACTTCCAAGGAAATCGGCACCGACTTTGCCAAATTCAAGAACCTAATGCTGATGGAAGAGTTCAAGAGTTGTGTGCGGCTGGACGTCCGTACGCATATAGCTGATCGTGGCGAGGAAGATGTGCACAAGGCTGCAGTGTTGGCAGACGATTATATAATATCACATCAATTTGCCAAGTATACGACGGATGTCAAGCCAAAACAAGTCAAACAGCCTGAGTCCACTGCTAGCAACTCCATCAAGAACAGCAGTACAAATGACAGAAAACCTACTACAAGTAAAGCTACTTGTTCCTACTGCAAACGAGAAGGCCATAAAGTTGACGATTGTTGGAAATTGAGGAAGAGAAACGAAAAAGCTCCTTCAAAAGTCAGCGCTTGCACAGTACAGTGGTCGTCGAGGTTTACTCCCTCATCATCAAGCCATATCAAGAATACCTCGACACCACCTGTTTCAAATGTATTGACTGTACAAGACTCTCCGAAAATGTCTCCACGATGTTCCAATGACTCAAACAAGAGTTTTTCAAATACATCAAGCCGATGTTCCAATGACTCAAACAAGAGTTTTTCAAATTCATCTTTACGATGTTCCAATGACTCAATCAAGAGTTTTTCAAATACATCAAGCCGATGTTCCAATGACTCAAACAAGAGTTTTTCAAATACATCAAGCCGATGTTCCCATGACTCAACCAAGAGTTTTTCAAATACATCAAGCCGATGTTCCAATGACTCTATCCAGAGTTCCCATAATACATCACCCCGATGTTCCCATGACTCCATCAAGAGTTCCCATAAGACATCACCCCGATGTTCCAATGACTCCATCAAGAGTTCTCCAAATACATCCACAAGATGTTCTACTGACTCAAGAAAGAGTTTCTCCACTGCATCTCCTAGAGATGTCAATGACTCCAGCGAGAGTTCGACCCAAGTCCAGTCTGCATCAACCAAAATTGATGTTTTATTAGAGGATTTTAAGCCTTTCATTTCGGAAGGATTCGTATCACTACCCGGTGATTCTACAAGTCTACGACCTATCACCATTTTGAGAGACACAGGTGCCTCACAATCGCTACTTTTAGAGGGTATCTTGCCCTTGTCAAAATCATCATCGACTGGGAAGAGCATCCTGTTACGAGGAGTAGAGCTTGGATGTATAGATGTGCCTCTACATCTAATCGACATAAAGTCAAATCTTATTACTGGACCGGTTGTTGTAGGTGTCCGACCAACATTACCATTGGAAGGCATCTCGTTGCTGTTAGGCAATGACTTAGCAGGTGGAAAGGTGATAGCCGAACCCATCGTCACTCAAACACCCGACTTATCTGCCACACCCGAGGAAGACCTAGAGTTATATCCAGCGTGTGCAGTAACAAGGGCAATGAGGTTGAAAGCATCTCAAGAAGAGAACGTTATCAAAGCCAACAGTAACCACGATGATGTGGACTTGAGCACCACATTCTTTGCTTCTCTTGAAGAAGAACCAACGCCAAATTCTGAAAAGCCGGCATCAACTCGAAAACAGTTGATTGAGGACCAAAAGAAGGATCCAGAGCTCGCCAAACTCCGAGAAACCGCAATGACATCACAAGAGGCAGAGCTAGCATCAACGTGCTACTACATCCAAGATGATATGCTCTTCAGGAAATGGAAACCTCCAGACGCATCCAACGAAGAAGAATGGAGAATATGCCATCAAATCGTGTTACCAGAAAGATACCGAGCGTACATCATGAATCTGGCTCATGACACACCAATGTCAGGTCATCTCGGCATCCACAAGACATACCACAAGATTATGTCACACTTCTTCTGGCCACGTTTGAAGAAAGATGTCATCCAGTACTGCCGATCTTGTCATGCCTGTCAGATGGTTGGCAAGCCAAATCAAAAGATCCCTGTTGCTCCTCTGAAGCCGATTCCAGCCTTTGAAGAACCTTTCAGCAAAGTACTTATTGACTGTGTTGGTCCTCTCCCAAGGACAAAAGCTGGCAACCAATACCTGTTGACCATTATGTGTGCTTCAACTCGTTTTCCTGAGGCTATTCCTCTAAGGAACATAAAAGCATCAAACATTGTAAAGGCCTTAATCAAGTTCTTTACTCTATTTGGTCTACCAAAGTCCATCCAATCGGACCAAGGAACGAATTTCACGGCCAATCTTTTCAAGCAAGTCATGACTCAGTTGGGCATCAAACACTGCATGTCGAGTGCGTATCATGCCGAGTCGCAAGGCGCTCTTGAGCGATTCCATCAGACTCTCAAGAACATGATCCGAACCTATTGCTTTGAGCACGAAAAAGACTGGGACGAAGGAATCCACATGCTACTGTTTGCAACCCGTGAATCCGTCCAGGAATCGTTGGGATTCAGCCCTTTTGACTTAGTCTTTGGACATTCGGTGCGCGGTCCCTTGAAATGTATAAAAGAGACTTTGTTGTCACCAACAGCCACTGAAGGACTTTTAGACTATGTAAGTAAGTTTAAAACTAGACTTTATGATGCTTGTGTTCTGGCCAAAAATAATTTACAAAACACCCAATCCAGCATGAAACGCTGGTATGATAGAAAGGCCCGTGTTAGAGAATTTTCTCCCGGGGATAAGGTGCTTGTATTTTTGCCCATACCAGGTCAACCCTTGCAAGCCAGATATTTTGGTCCCTATGAAATTGAGACCAAAATTAGTGACCTCAATTACACAATCAAAACCCCTGACCGTAGGAAAAAGACTCAGCTATGTCACATAAACATGCTGAAGCCTTATGTATCTCGGCCAGATCACTCAGAGAAGAGTAATTGTGTTTTAAATACAGTCAAAAGTTGTTCAAATAGCCATGTTTCTCCTATTGATGATGATATTGTAAAGGAGAAATTTGGACAATACAAAATACCTAATTCTTTTGTATTACAGAATTTGGATGTAAAACTGTCTCATCTGTCTTCGACAGAAAGGCCAGTTATCATGAAACTCATTAATGAATTTAATGACATTTTTTCTGATGTACCAAAACAGACTAATGTTATAATGCATGATGTAGATGTTGGCGAGGCTACTCCAGTCAAGCAGCATCCTTACAGGGTCAACCCTGAAAAACTTGCCATACTTAGGTCAGAAATCAAGTATATGCTTGAAAATGACCTCATTGAACCAAGTTCCAGTAGTTGGAGCTCCCCATGTGTCTTGATACCTAAACAGGACAAGACTTATCGTTTTTGTACAGACTACCGTAAGGTAAATGCTGTAACAAAGACCGATTCGTTTCCTATCCCTAGGATAGACGATCTCATAGATCGTATTGGTGACGCTAAGTACATCACCAAAATAGACCTACTTTCAGGTTATTGGCAGGTTCCCCTGACTGATAGGGCAAAGGAAATCTCCGCCTTTGTCACCCCTGATGGTCTGTACCAATACAAAGTGATGCCATTTGGCATGAAGAATGCTCCTGCCACTTTCCAGAGAATGATAAATGCCCTGCTTGCTGACATGGAGAATTGCCACGCATACATAGACGATGTAGTAATTTTTAGTCAAGATTTTTCTAGCCATTGTAAACAACTGCATTGTCTTTTTACTAAACTTTTACATGCAAAAAATTACTGTAAACCTGAGTAAGAGTGATTTTTGCCAGGCTTCCATCCAATACTTAGGCCATATTGTAGGACAAGGCCAGGTGAAACCTGTAATGGCCAAAGTAGAAGCTATCCAAGCTTTCCCTATCCCTGCTGATCGGAAACAACTCCGAAGATTTTTGGGAATGTCTGGATATTATAGAAAATTTTGCGAAAATTTTTCTGTCATTGCCAGTCCTTTAACAAACCTCCTGAGAAAGAACGTCCGATTTACTTGGACGGATGAATGTCAGAAAGCCTTTAACCAGATCAAGCAGATATTATCTAGCTCTCCCATTTTGATGGCTCCTGACTTCGGAAAACCTTTTAGGTTAGCTATTGACGCCAGTGACACAGGTGTTGGGTCAGTCCTTTACCAAGAAGATAATTTCCAAGTAGAGCATCCTATTTGTTTCTTTTCCAAGAAATTTAATAGACATCAAAGAAATTATTCTACTGTGGAAAAAGAATGTCTTGGGTTGATTCTTTCTATACAACACTTTGATTTTTATATCAGTGGGTCTAGATGGCCACTGGTTGTATTTACTGACCACAATCCCCTTACATTTATCCACAAAATGTCTAGCAAGAACCAACGACTTCTCAGGTGGAGTTTATTTTTACAAGAGTACAACCTAGATCTTAAACACATAAAAGGCAGCGAAAATGTTATCGCCGATGCCTTATCTAGATTGTAAAAAGTATTTTGATGTATATTTTTTTTTATATATATCATGATAAATACATTCTGTAATGTAAATATCATTTTTGTAATTATTTTAAAAAGATTTCCATTTCGTGGAAATGTAAACTTTTTATTTTTAGGAGGGAGGTGTTACGTATCTAGGCATTTTTTTTTTTTCTTTCTTTGACCTGTTGCGGTCGAGAGACGGGGAGGTTGTCTGCCCCTTGTGTAATAAGTTTTTTTTTTTTTATTCGTCAAGCCACACAGACAGTGACCGGTCCTTGACCTGTGTGTGTACCTCTGGTTGAAAGGAGGGTGTTTTTTTTTCTGTCTCTTTGAAGAGCGTTCTAGATCTGGGAAATTGATGACGTATTTGGTTCGAGAAATTCCTAGATTTGTCTTGAGATCGACGCGCGGTAGATTATATAAAGACCGCCCGCGTGACGTTGACGGACAGACATACGGAGACAGCCGTGAGACAGAATAGCGGAGACATTGCGTGACCCGTGCGTGGTATACCAATCGATCGTGTAAGTTAAGATTTTTTCTTTTTCAAGGCCTTGCTTGTATTTGTAATTATATTTTCAAACTCTTGTATTGTAATATTTTTACAAGCCATTTTTGTAAAAGGGTTTTGGTCAACCCTTCCATTTTGTATTGAGTTATATTATGATTAAACATTAAGTTGATATTTTACCTTCCGATTTCTTGTGTCATTTTTTTTTTATTCATTGTAAGTCTCTGATTAAATTCAGACTTAAGATAAGTGACACAACTACCTTTTTCTATTGTCACGTTCCCCTAGGCAAGCCATTTAGAGTAGAATTCAATTTGTAATACGTGACAGTATTAATACTCCTGTGAAACTTCAGTCATAAATGTCTGCTAATTGCTGAATCAACATGAATAAGTATGAAGAGAATGAATAATATCAACAAAATTTCTACTGTAAAATATCAAGATTATCAAACTTCAATATAATAGAGGTGATGACATAGTTTTTCTATATTTTTGGGTCAAACCAACAAAATGACTAAATATCCAACAAATGTCATAACTCATTGAAGCTGGCTAGACACGAATTCCTCAAAATTCTGAATTACGAATTTCAGCCATTGACAAAATTTTATCAGGAGACTTTTTTTTTTTTAGTAGCAGTAAGTTTTAAAATATCTTTTCAAATATATTGATTTATAATGAAAATAATATGAAAACAATGAAGAATTATATCTATAAATATAACAATGGAATATTTTGGTAAGAACATCAACAAAAAAAACAACTAATTCCAAAGCAACTACTGTGAATAATTTATGTAAAAATATGCTAGAATTATAGAATATATTAAAGAATAACTACATATAAATATTATATAGATAATAATACAATTATTAATGTTGTTATAACTCTGCTTCTCCGTTGATGCTTATGGTGCGCATCACTGCACTGTTCAACACTAGCGATAGACAGATATCGAGACGAGCAAGGAGAGACAGTTGATTCAGGCATAAATGTATAGAGATACAGAACTAGAGTTTAGTTCGATCTGTAAAACAGATTGGCACCAGTGGACAGACCAGCAGGTGAGAAGCAGTGTAGGTTTTTTTTGCTGTGAGTTGTCTGGGAAAACTTGGAAGAGTTGTTCCTTCGAATGGAAGACATTCCTGCTGGTTTAGGTAGGCATTGGTTCTTGAGACAAACAGAAGATAAAGAGTGGCACAGACTGAGACCACGTGTTGGTAGCAAGATAGTGAGCCCTGCAGGAAGGTGAAGACATAGGTGGTGCCAGTGAACCTTGTAGGCCAGAGTTAGAAGACTTGATAAGCAAGATGGACATTTCTGTTAATTGAAATTATCTCCCACCTTTTATTACAAGTAAATAAACAACATTCATCATCACATACATCCTTCAGTGTATTGCCTCCCTTAGATTCTTTACAATATTACTGTTTAAAGAAATTAAACAAAAAACAACTTACCTGACACATGCATAAGTCTCATCTTTAGCCAGATTAACTAATGCAAATAAGACACTCTTCAAAAGATTCTCAAAGTCCATATAGTACTTCTGAAATATTAAAGAGTTTCTAATAAAAGAACAACATGCAATAATTAGAGAGGAACACATTTTCATGTACTTCATTTCATTATGTAAAAGTAAAATAAAGTTCCCCTTTCAGACCTTGTGGTGTATAGGGAAGATGATGTAAAGGTCATCTGTTTCTGTGGCCTATGGTTAACGTGTCATGTGGCCAGCACAATGACCAACCGAATTTACTTTTCCCCAACTAATGTTAGGTACCCATTAGAGCTGGGTGGACTCAGAGGCACCTGAAGATCCTGAAATAAAAAATCCCAGCTATCACCAGGATTCAAACCCCGGTCTCCAGTTCAGAAGCCAAGCGCTTTAACGCTCAGCCACCTCGCCTCTTATTTCATTATGTAGAGTGTTATTAATTTAAGAGACAAATGATTAACAATTTACTAATAACATCTATTCAGTTTTATAATTCATTATTCTTAACAAAGTGAAATATTTATTTTAATTGTAAAGAAAATAGACTAAAATTCTGAATAGGATTTGATGCCTACACAACACTCTATGCTTTATTACATATATATATGTATATGTCACATATCAATTTGAAATAATCACATATCAATTTTAAATAGTCATTTATCAATTTGAAATAACCCAAGTCTAAGTTATTTAGGTTATTTATATATGCAGGGCCGGTCCTAACAATTGTGAGGCCCTATGCGAAACTGATTTTGCGGGGCCTAGTCTGGGTGGGAAAAAGGATAATAAGTGAAAATTAAGATTTGGTATTAGAAAACAAATTTGACTTTGAATTCTATTCATTCTTTACTAAGTACAAAATTGCGATCAAATTAACTTTACTTTACGAACTTTGCAACCTATGACATATTTATATGCCAGTGACTATAAAAGTAAATAAAGTATTGGAACTTCCGATTAAGGTGCCAATTTGCCCGATCATGGAACTATGGCCCGATTATTACATTTTATTACATGAAAGCTGACAATGCCTTTTTTTATCGCGCATAGCATTGGCGTTTTTCTTAATGAATGACACCCACTAATGAGTCTATTTTTCTGGAGATTTTTATGAGTTTTCAAGAGATTTTAATAAATTCAGGAATTTTTCGTATACGTTGCAATTTAATAATTACACCTAAAATTAGCACGGGGCCTATGAAAGTGCCAGGCCCACTGCGATCGCATAGTTTGCAGTGGCCTAAGAGTGGCCCTGTATCTATGTCTGTAAAGTATGGGTCAAGAACGGAATTTCCTATGATGTAAGCAGACACCTGTCTATCACTCGAATGACAAGCATGACACTTAACAGGAAATTATTTGATTGGTTGAAGGAGGGGCTTTCATTGGCTAAAGCCAAGTGTCTAAGTAGAGGTCAATTAGAGGTCAAAGGAGACACGGGATCAAGAATAAAGAAAAACTTCAGTCGTGTCGAGATTCTCATAGAGATAAAATGTATATTAGTTTTGAATTAGAATTTGTAGAGATCAGAATTGTATTTGTATTAAATCTATTAGTTAATTTGAATATTTTATTTTGATACAGTTTCCTAGTGTAAATACTGTACATTGCAGTGATTCCTAGTTTTTGAATTAAAGTTCTGTATTTGTTTTAAAAGGATCTTCACTTATTCAATCTCTAAGATAGTATTTAGATCTAGAAATATACATCTATAGAATCCCAGGCATGTCACAGTAACTTCTTGTAACATCAGAAATTTCAAGAAAGAGTCTACACTTTAGCACTTCTCAGCACTATCAACGAATTAGCACCTTCAGCAACAACAAGAAGAACTTGTGACAGTATATATACTTTAAGATAGATTAAATAGATACTTACTGTTGCTACAAGTGTAACCAGGCTAGTTACACACCCCTGCTCTAAGAGTATCTGTTTGTTTCTCTGGGAGTCACCTGCCAAATTGGCTAATGCCCAGGCACACAATTCCTGGGGGGAAAATCCATCAAACATTTAAATTAAAAGTAGTGAACTGTAATTACTAAGGAGATGGGAAAACAGTATACACTTCTAAATGCATTTTAATTCACCAAATTTACTTAGCTTTGGTTCTGTAAGGTTGTTATAACAGGAAGTGGCAATGGATGTAAGCGCTATACTACCTATAAATGTTTCTCAAGGAATGCATCTCAAATAGCCTATGACAACTAGTCCAACACCTGGCCTCCACATGTGGCTCAGATATTTAGTTGATGGAGCTGTTAACATTGATAGAAGGGACAAAGGTGACTAAGTAGCACCTAAACAAGAATGCTTTAGACAGGAGGGACTACTTACCTAGGAAAAAAAAATATGAATCCGATTTCTACTGCCTTGTGTCTAAGCCCTAACACTAGAAAGGCTATGAGAGTCAACCATAAGAAATAATTGGACAGACACTAAGGTACAGCTGACCCCAGACTGTATTGGCTATTGCCATTCCTTTGAACCCAACAGATACAAGGAGAATGGGAATGTAGGTGACAATGTTCCCACCTAGCCAATGACTCTCATCTTGTCCACAACATGAGCCAGATATGAGTGAAAGAGGCCATAGATTTACTTTAATTGGTCAAATTATAGATGTTATCCTAATGTCATAAGTTAGATCTAAATGTATGCTTATCTTGAAGTCAAATAAGTACTTGCATAACTCTGTCTGATCCTGATAAAAACTGAATAAGAGTTGGCGACAAGCATATCACTTTTTTCACAACTTTTGATTGTCCAGCTGAAAGATTAACTGCACACCAGGCGGCAGCATGGAGAAGCTCAGCATCAGTAGAAAGAAAGCAGCCCTGCAATAATGGAATCCCTTCACACCTGTTTTAAACAAAGAAATAATGGAAGCCCTTCACACCTGTTTTAAACAAAATAAAAATTTTTGTCTAAAAAAATAAAAAAATTATTCCTTTGATAGCAAAAATGTTTTGATTTGAAATTGTTTAATAATCCAATAGGGTTTGTTGGACTAGTCCATTTCATTTCTTTGATTAAAAAGTATTGAGCCGGAAGTGGCTTTTCCCCTTATAAATCTTTGCATTTTTCAGTTCTCTCTTTAAATTAAACTGACATTATTATGCTATAATTTTAAGTGTGCCTGATAGAGAAAAAAATTCTGCACAAAAATATGGGTTGTTGGGATCAAAGGTTGGGATAGAGGCTATAAAAAGAAAAGACCTGAAACTAGCGCGTAAAACTACACATTTACAGTACTTTATTTGATGAGTATTTTACCCAAGATCTGTGTTGTTTTTTTAGGACTAGCTTATTTCAAGTACCCGGCATTTTCCGATACACAATTTCATACACAAAAAAATTGTTGAAAAAAATTGTAGTGATTTTAAACTTTAGATGATTACTTAAAAAGGTGTTACTCTAATCAATTTTTAATATTATTTTGTTATGAATGTCACTGTCTATTTTGTGTCTGTTCTAGTTTCTTAAACTTTTCTTGAGTAAATGGGTCGTGTTTTCTTCTAATGGGTATACCTGATTTCTCCAATAGGCTAGACTCGCCAATCTAGTCTCAAGATAGAATCTATACTATTATTAGATCTATTCAATTTTTATATATAGATCTAGACTAGAATTAGATTATAGATCTAAATATACTAATGGAGAGATGATATGCGGTGTTAGCTTATAGCGTTGCACAAGAAACAAACCTGGGTTTTTCTAAACTCTAATACTTGGTATGTAATAGTAAAACAGCACCTACCTAAATAAATCGTAACTAGAAATAAAAAACCTTTATTTATTGTAGTATATATAGGTCTGTGGTTGTATTTTATAAAGCCTTCGTAACTTATTCTAGAGAGAAATGACTTTTGTAATTTCTTTTACTGAAAATTGGGCAATTCGCATATGACACATATATAATTTTTATGTTCAGCAACAAACCCTATAAGAAACCTTCAGAATAGCAAGAAAAAATCTTTACTTCTTTCTGAAACCATTATAAGGTAGCGAAAGAAGTTAATAAATAAGATCTTTGCAATATGTCTCAGTTAAATTTTAACCAATCATTTCAAATTTTTAATCAGATAATTTGTCTATAAATTCACAACTCACTATCTAAGACTTTCTGAGACTTGAAAAAATAATCATTCCAAATATAAATAAAGTGATAGAGAAATTGAAATTCCAACTGCCATAAAAATGTATGGGTTAAAATCCAGGTCATTATGTTATTGTTCTGATAACACAACATCCATGAATCTAGATATAGTTTAATTTAGCATTCTCATCCGTCAACTTGTGAGAGAGAACCAAGTAAAAGCCATAGCCCAATGCATTTAAAGGCAAAAAAGGAGCTGGATAGGACACACCCTGCGTAAACCAACTCCAATGTTGCAAAGAAAACATTTGATGGAATATGTAACAAGGAAAGAGAAGAGCCTGGAAGAGGTCAGTCATCAGCAATGCTGAAGATACAGAAATGATGAAGAAAACTGCTCAGAACAGACTGGTGGAGAACTGTGTTTGCTGTCCTCATTGGAATAAATAAAACTTTTTTTTTTTAAACTACCAGTTTTGTAAGGGAAACTTAACATTACATTTAAAATCTATTCTTACATAAAAAAGTAGTCAGTGAGCTCATTGCTATGTGAAGCATGAACTCATAGTAGTGGTATTCATTCGATGTGTTCATCTTTCAATATTGAATTAAATGTAGAACTAAATAAACAAAACATGTTCCTACTTGATAAAAGTCTCAGCATGTGCCCAGTCTCTTGCAAAGCTTCGGTATAAAGTTGTAAGTGCTTCCACATTTCTCCCATGCTTTAACTTTTTGATGGATTTCTCCACCTTTAAAAGAAACACAAAAATAAATCAACCTAGAATTGGTAGAAACATGATTAAAAAAAGAAAATAAGGATAGTTGAATTAGACAGTACAGTGATATTTAAACTGATATGAAAATAATGAACTTTCAATGTCTATTTATTATGCCATGAAACAAAACTTTCCAAAACCATTTTTTTTAAACTTAGCAAGCTTTAGAAAGCATATACTGTAAAAAAAATGATCTATTTTATTTCACACCAAACCTAGCAAGGAATAAAATGTAAAATATTTTAGCTCTCTTGTATCAATTAATTAATTTATTGTTTAAAGTTGACAGTTTCAATTAAAATTTTGTTTGTCTTACTGGCTTGCTTTCATATTCCCCCTACTGCTGCAATGCATGCCACATAGAGCTTGAAATTGAAAACTGGTCATTGAACTAGTTCAAGCAAACCATTACTCTCAAACAAGTCGGCCTATTCAAGCAAACCATTACTCTCAAACAAGTCAGCCTATTCAAGCAAACCATTACTCTCAAACAAGTCGGCCTATTCAAGCAAACCATGACTCTCAAACAAGTCAGCCTATTCAAGCAAACCATTACTCTCAAACAAGTCAGCCTATTCAAGCAAACCATGACTCTCAAACAAGTCAGCCTATTCAAGCAAACCATTACTCTCAAACAAGTCAGCCTATTCAAGCAAACCATTACTCTCAAACAAGTCAGCCTATTCAATCAAACCATTACTCTCATACAAGTCAGCCTATTCAAGCAAACAATTAAATGCCCTAAAACGCTCAACTGTCAAATGTTTTATCAACATATGTGAGACAGAGCTCTCAGAAAATAACTTTTACTGTCAGCTACTGCCAGTATTCAACTATTTAAGCAAAAAACAAACAAACAAATGTCACTTTAGAGATCCTCCTAAACATGAAAAAAAATAGGGTTCATGAAATGATAAAACATCCTCTTCTGACAATACTGTCTATTCAGATAATAAGCATCTTCTTCTTACGATGCTGTATAATCTGTTAAGGAACATTCCATTCTGAATTTTATCCAAAAAAGAAACAAAAACAGATTAGTATTACAAACCTTTTCTTTTTCCTCCACTTCAGAAAGCACAACTTCAGCCAATTCTAAACTTTCAACTTTAAATCTTTTATTGGTGATAATCTTTTCACGCAGTTTTGACTGGGCATCTAAAGAAACAAAACAAAGTAACATTCATTAAAAAATCTGTATATTTATTGTAACTTCAACTTCCTGAACATAGTATAACAGAAAAATCCTAAACTTATTGTCATTTAAGAGTTCCAAAATTATTGTGCAATAATAAAGTAAATCAAGGGATAAATAATCAATAAAGTTTTTACTTTTTTGTGTAATTTTAAAAGATGCCTTGATGCTACTAATATCTCCAGCACCTCCTCTCTTGTAGAGATCTTCATGATAAGTGATCATAGCCATCTATAAAAGCAGTTTCCTAAATTAGTAAACGAAGAAGTTAATTTTCCCTTAAGTTCTAGATCTAGATATTTATAGTATAGTAATTCTATGGCGCAGGGCTGAGCGGTAAAGCGATTAGTTTCTGAACCGGAGGTCCCAGGTTCGAATCCTGGGATTTTTAATTTCGGGTCTTTGGGCGCCTCTGAGTCTACCCAGCTCTAATGGGTACCTGACATTAGTTGGGGAAAAGTAAAGGCAGTTGGTCGTTATGCTGGCCACATGACACCTTCGTTAACCGTAGATCACATAAACAGATGACCTTTACATCATCTGCCCTATAGACCAAAAGGTCTGAAAGGGGAACTTTACTTTTTTTTTTTTACTTTACTGCTATTTAGTGACGGGTGAATTCTACTTGTTCTCCCCCCCTCTCTCTTTTTTTTTCACCTCTAAAATTACGTGGGGTAACTCTAGTCTATCCGACTTGCAGAAATAAAAGAGTGATCATTCCCTTTTTTGGTGTCCAAACTCTTGAGCCATGAAGAGAATTATATATATAGATAGATGACTTCGCAAGGCTCATGTAGTAATTCTGTGCATAGTAAAGAATGTATAAAAATGCAAAGATGAATATATTTTCTAATACAAACTCTTAATTTTCACTTATTATCCATATACCTATCCAAACTGGGCCCCGCGAAATCTGTTTCGCATTATGGTCTGGCCCTGATATTTAGTGATGGGTGAATGCAGAGTAGATTACTTGTTCTCTTTCCATGACTTCTTGGTCTCAATGGTTAAGTCCGGCCCTACTATTTAGTGACGGGTGAATACTACTTGTTCTCCCTTAGCCTCTAAAATTATGTGGGTTAACTCTAGTCCATCCGACTTGCAGAAATAAAAGAGTGATCATTCCCTTACTTGGTATCCAGCCTCTTGAGCCATGAAGAGAAATTATATATATATATATAGATACTTACTTGGCCTACTGAGTATTATGTAATACTAATAATAGTTAATACTTAATAAATCTAGTCTAGAATATAATTATTAATACTAGATCTATATATATATAAATAATATACTACTGTAACAATTGCAACTATATAGATAGATGATTAAATAGACCATCTAGTCAAATCTAGTCTAGAATATAATTATTAATACTAGATCTATATATATATAAATAATATACTACTGTAACAATTGCAACTATATAGATAGATGATTAAATAGATCTAAAACCGGTACTAATAGAGCTAGTAACAATCTAGTCTCATTACTTATGTGAATAATGTTGTTTGTAAAATGTTTTAAACATGATTTAGATGTTCCTTCAGAGTTGAAGATAGTTTACTTGCTAGTCCAAAACTCTTGCAGGATGACGGGGATGGAAGCGGGCAGGGTTTGAAGTTGGGACCATCGATAAATCCAAACGACAGTCCAGCGTGCAAACCGCACGACCAGGCAGCCATTATTAGTCACTATAATAATAATATAACCATAATAATAATGAAATAAATAAATACTGCGCTAAAAGTTAATAGAATCTAGATGATAGATCTAAAATACTAAAAGTAAAAGCGGAAATTACACCAATTTGTGACCAGAATGGCAGATCTATTCTAACAAATTATAACATAACTAGTGGACCGGCAGTGTAGCATACGCCGCTATTTTGCAGGGCCAGCCTTAGGCCACTGATACCTATGCAACCGCAGTGGGGCCCGCACTTTCATAGGACCCGCTCTAATTCAAGGTGTAGAAATTATTACATGAAACCATTTTATAACAAAACAGATTTCCCCCGCCCTCCTGTCGATTAACCAGGAGCTCCTGGAAATCTCCCGGAATTGCAAAACATACGAAAAAGTCCTTAAAATATACAGAAATATATACACAAAAATCGTCATTTTGGGGTGTCATTCAAAATGGAAAACGCCAATCTTACGCTATTTATTTACTATTCTACAAGCTAGAGACAGTAGATCCAGGCTAGTCCTATACTCTCACTCTTTAGATCTATTTAAAGGTCCACAACTAATCTAGTTCTAAATCTAGTCCTTTCAATCTTATAGTCTAAATCTGGATACAAGGCCTAGGTGTAGATCTATGATCTAGATACATTTAATGGTGAGATACATATGAATGTAATCTAGATTTTGAATACTTTTTAAAGACCAACTGAAGAGGTTTTTTTCGAAATTGATATAGCGATTGATTTAGATAGTAGATAGCATCAAAGTTAGTTCCTGAAATTTTGAGATTTTAGAAAAGCGTATTTATATTAGAAAAAGTAATTTAAACATGTAAAAAATAACGAGATTTGAAAATCAGCATCAATGGCCGAAAGCGGAAGTGACGTCTTGTAATGGATTGAGAAAATGTAAATAAAAATAGACATGGCTGGATTCGTTATTGATAGCGATTCAGATGATATACTAATCTAAATCTAGCTGTCAAACAATTTTAAATGATACTTATCATGGGATGCACCAAAATACCCTGAAGATAACTCTTCTACTTTTTCAATATATATTTATATAATATTATAGAGCAGACTATTTAATTAATATAAGTATAGATAGATTAATAATAATTATAATAGAAACTAAGATACTTTAGATAGGACTACTAGGACTAGTCACTAGAGTTAGAGTATTATTATAGATATATTTCATATATCTAGAGGCTCAATAGAGTAGACTGACTAGAGTCACTAGGTCTATCATCTAGGTATACTACCGTATATTATACATTATATAAGTCTATTATAATTTTTATTATAACAAAACTAAACGGCTAGTCTATCAATCTCTAATTCATAGTAATTCTAGCTAGGCCTTCTAACACTTTTACTAGTCACTCACTAGATCTAGTTTATAGATGTAATACTTGACTTGTAATACACAATGTAATAATACTAATAGTTTATAAACTAGTAGATTTAAGACATTTAAGTAGATCTAGAGTAATCTAGACTAGCCTATAGCCCAGTCGCCAACATTTTAATTTTTTAATGCTTGAATTTGTATATCTCTGTAATAGTAAGACCTAGTGAGTAGTGTCCTAGCATAATTCATAGATATAAATATAATATTATATTAGTCAAAGACTAAACCTAAAGCCTAAGCTAAATCTATATAGAATATATTTACATAATAGATCTAATATAGTAATTATATAGCCCTTTACTAGCCCTTACTATATTTATTAATAAGGCTAGACTTGAGATCTAAAAAAAATAATAAGTCATCATTTATATTGGTAATATTAAATACAGATCTATACTAAACACATGTGACATGTCTTTAAGTCTTAAACTTAAACAGGGCCGATCCTAACGATTGCGGGGCCCTATGTGAAACTGATTGCACAGGGCTTAGTCTGGGTGGGAATAAGGATAATAAGTGGAAATTAAGATTTTTATTAAAAAAAAATAAATTTGAATTTTATTCAATCTTTACTGAGTACAAGATTACGATCAAATTAACTTTACTTTACAAACTTTGCAACCTATGGCATATTAATATGCCAGTCACTATTAAAGTAAATAAAGTATGGAAACTTCCGATTAAAGTGAAAATTAGCCTGATTATTACATTTTATTACATGAAAGCTGACAATGCCTTTTTTCGTTTATCGCGCAAAGGATTAGCGTTTTCCGGAATGAATGACACCAACAAATGACAATTTTGTCTATTTTCAGAAGATTTCCAGATTTTATATATACCGGTATATATATATATATATATATATATTGCAATTTAACAATTGCACCTAGCATTAGCGCGAGGTCTATGAAAGTGCAGGGCCCACTGCGACCTCATAGGTTGCAGTGGCTTAAGACTGGCCTGGTCTTAAATATATTAGATTGCCTAGACCTAGAGTAGAGTAATTTATTATTATTAAGAACAATAAGAGTTAGATGTTAATGTTAGATCAGATAATCATTTTAACATATAATATATATATATAACCACTAGTTCTATATATATATATGTATGCATAATTAAGTATAAATGTTAATAAATAAATTTAAAAAAATCTATTTTACAGAAAACATAAATGACATGTGGCATACGACAAGTTTACTAGCTGGATCTTTCATTATTTTGGAAATGCAAGAAGAGTTAATATTCCCTGTTTCTATTGTGAAACAAATCACAGAAGCTTTCTACAATTTTATTTTATAAAATAAATACCAATAAATGTAAATACAAAATCACATTTTAATAGAGTTCTTCATTATACACACAACATTATTTTAGTTATGTTCCTTTTCACTTGCTAGATTTAGACAAAGTTTAGAATCAGGATTTAATATTATTATGTCATAGCCCAAAACTCCAGCAGGATGTTAGTTAATGGCAGTGGTTAATGTTTGAACCTGAGACAAGTTCGGAGCGCAAACCACACAACTTTCTGCGTTTTGAAACTTATTCAAATTTTGATAATTTCTATGTTATTGCAGATTTGAATGTCCCTTGGAATGATGACTTGATCTGTAAAGGGGTTACATAAAAAAAAAAAAGAGTTGGATCTCATTCTTCGAATGATGCTATTTATTAGAAATTGCAACATGGAATACATATTAGAGGTCAAAAGAAAATCCACTGCCGAGGGAAGACGTAGACGTCGTAAAGAGCATTTAAATTGACCACCAGCTGAAAATGGTTATGTCTTTGCTGGACGCGGCAAAATATCTAGTTTGCAGCTAGGGCTGCGTAGCCATGGAAAATACTGCATTCCTCATTAATCTTTCGACTCGACTTCCAGCCTTATTTATTAAACACTTTAAATTATGAATAGCTCTGCATTTTTAATAACAATATAAAAATATATATATATTCAGTGATTAACTGGCAATAATTGGGTTACTAAAATTAATAAAATGAGTTGCATAACTACATCAACAGTAGCCTATATGCATTACTTAATATTATATTGATATTACAATTTTTTTTCCACTCCCCTGACTTCCCAGAGAAAAGAAAAACAACAACTCCTTTTCCAGTAATCTCTTTCATTTATAGTCTAAACACAATTTAAAACTTTTTTACAGTTACAGATTAACTTGCTATCTTAACTATCTAATGATTCTATTCCAATCAAGAATGAGTCAAGGGTGGGATAAATTAAAATTCTTCAATTTTTACATATAGATTTATAGAACTATTAAACTTAAGTATATAGGCCCGAATATATTTAAGTAGGAGTGTAACAAAATCCATATTTCGTATATTAATAATATTATAGAATTGGTAGATCTAGATCTAATTTTTGCCTTATAGATTAGTTTTTAGAAATGTATATCTATATCAGACTACTTTTAAGTCTAGGTTAAGGTTAAAGCTATTTGCAAGTGTTGTACGGGGTTGTGACTAGATTCAAACTAAATATAATCGTATACCGGTACTACATTGAATGAGCTCAACATTGTAATTAATGGTTTTTCCCCATATTGGACCTATTTAGGGACGACTATAGGTTAATAAGCATTATTAACTGTATAGATAGAGTATATAATTTTAAACTTTGTTTTTCTAGATCTAGGCCCAGCACCTCGATCGGATCAGTCTAGATAGATCTATATAGATAGGTCTAATCTCTAAATATCCAATACTACTATTACTGGATCTAGACTTCATCTAATTGAATTTAGATCTAATTTTAGGTCTTTTCATACATCATTAATGATCTGAGAAAAGAAGATCTAGCTCTTGATCAAAAGCGGTAGATGTAGAACTAGAATAAGCCTGAAGCAGTATCATAAGCCATAAACTGCGTAACTTGACTAAAACGAAACGTGAACTGAGGCGCTCGGTACTGCGTGGGCTGAAACGCTGTTCGCTTGACTAGATCAAGAATAAGACGACAAACAGTAGATCTAACATGCAAAGCCATAAATTGCGTGATTTGACTTAATTTCCCCAACTTAACATCTACTTTTTATAAATTGGTATGATTTAGTCGCCTTTGTTTTCAGAAACTGGCATTCCTGTAAAAAGAAATAGGGAAATACTCTAAGCCATAAACTGAAAAATTTGACATAATTTCCCCTAAACTACGTCATCGACCTTGGTTGTCTGGGAAATACTGATCTCGAATGGCTTCGACATTGTGAAATTTAATAGTCCCTAAAACGGACATTAAATTGCTTATCATCTAAACAATAACAAAGAATATATGTCTAATATTTTGTATGTATGTTTTTTTTAAGCATTATGAAACTAAAAAAAAAGTATTACACCGGTTTCCGCGTCTGACCCTAAAACCTCTTTAGTAGGTCTTTAAATTGAAATTTTTGTCAAGCTTTTAGCTTGGACCGCTAATTTTTGGACTTTTTTTTTTGTATGTGCCAAAGCCTCTATCACTTAGCTATATAAAGTATATAGATCTATATAAATATTTATCTATATTATAAAGTAGAATGTGAGGTGTATGTATGTATGGCTGAAAAGTGTGTCAGCACATTTTACCTTTTTTTTAGGGGTGGTCATTTCCATCAAAGTTTTAGCACATTGTATTTGATTTCAGGACTAATTGTGATTACTTTTTGTAAACATAAGATATCAGAGCTCATTTTTATTTGCTTTTGAAGCCAATCTGTTAAATTTTTCATAACAAAAGTTTAAGAGAAAGTTGACATCTTTACAACTTTTTTCCTATAAAAGTTACAACAATGCTGTTTGCTACAATAATTTATCATATTGTGAAATGTGTATATTTCAAATTTCATTAAATTCTCTTGGCGCACTTAAAAGATATTTGATATTAAAATTAACAAAGACAAAGAAGGGTAAAATTTTATTTTTTAAATAAAATAAAAGTGTTTACAGTTACAACAATCTCACTAATTCTATTAAATTTAGCATGTTAATATATATCTGTGTCCTAAGTTTGAACGTTGTAGCTTGGCGCACTCTTTAGATATTAATTTTCAAAGTTGATGGTTAAAATCTATTTTTAGTAACAACCAACACTGTGATTTACTGGAAATGGTCAATTTCTATCTATCACGTCCTATTTTTAGAAGCACACATAGGGATTTTTCATTTAGATTAACTTCTGTAATGTTTAAATGCTAGATTATGGTGAGGGAATCTGTCTTTATTATAATGACTTTGTAATGTGCAAATTTTAAAGTAAAAATAAATATTTTAAAATAATAATATTAATTTTTTTTTCTTCATATTTTTAGCTCTGCGAACTGTGTGTTGCTTTTTTTCTATTAGTATACATGTAAATTAATAGTTAATAAATGAGTAAATTATATTTTTAAAATGATGAGCTATTACTGCACAAAAATTTAAGTAAAAAATCTTGTAATAACTTCTAAATAAATCGCAAGGTTTCTTTTTTTATTTTATTGTCCGATGCAAGAAATTTTTCATTTACAATTTAATTTTTAAAGCATTTAAATTCAGGCATTTTAAAATCATTAATTGCCAGTGCTTTACAAAAAGGTTTAAACTGAAGTTTATTAAACTTGTAGTCATTAAATTTTAGCAAATATTTTTCTGTGCAGTGCTATTTTCTTTTATAATTTATAAAAATTATCTATCTGATGCATATAAATAGCTATTTAAATACAGTAGTATTATAATTAAACAAAATAAAACACACTACATATCTCTGATTTGTTTTATTTGTGATTTTTGGGCTCATATGATGACAAAATCACATATATTTGTATTTTTTGTCGAAGGCTTTTTTTTTTATATATATTAATTCACTTTTTTTCAAAGATTTAATTGCTAGGTCTTATTTTTAAAATTGGTTTTAACAGAATACAGGTTAATGAAAAAGAGTGTGAAGTTTCAACCCCATATCTTTAAGACTTTTTATAATTCAGTTAATTAAAGTTCAACTGTCAGTTGTTTCTGTCACAGATTTTTTTTTCTTTACAAAGGCTAAAGAAGGCTAATTTTTGGCCACCAAAAATTTAATAACTTCCCTCACAATTAACTCAGCAATATAAAATTGGTATCATTGGAAAGCATTTCTCAAGCTCTATCTAACCACATAGGTTCCATTGCAATGTGATCACTTTGAAAGTTTTATCGAAGTACCTATTTGTATGTATGTATGTTACTTATACACATCAAAACCGCTTGACCAATCTTGATAAAACTAGGCAGGAATGTTCCTTGGGTACTAACTTAGACCGTAGTGTATGTATTGTAGCCGTAAAACAAACTTAAGACCCTCAAAAAAAAAAAAAAAAAAAAGTTGTCCGACTCTATTACAGCTATAGTATTTTATGGATCTAGGCCATGGTTAACAATGTTGACATGAGAAAAGATCGAAAGGATTTAGACCTAGATCTAATTTTAAGAAATACACTTTGCGCACAGGTTTTTACTTTGACACATGAAAATACAAAAGAAGATCCATTGATTTCATTAAATAATAAAATTAACTTTCAATTTTGTGTTTCAAAAGCATTTTTTACATAAATTAGTTCCTGATATCTGTGACTACAGATTTCCTGGCGAACATTCTTTCATTAGACATTACCAATTAACACATCTCTCTACTGTAGGTCTAGGTCTAAAATTCTTATTGAACTCAAAGATGATAAAACTTCTTTTCGCAAATATAGTTTTGTGCTTTAACACAGAAACATACTAATTATTGTCCATTCATTTGATATTTTAATTAATTTAACATTCAAATTTGTTTTTCTAAAGCATTTTTAATACATTCGTTCGCTGTTCGCTAAAGTTGCGTAGCCGTGTTGAGATAGGCCTATATTCATTCAGGAAAAAAGGTCACGCATGCGCAACACAGAATGAACTCTATAAAAGCCAATTTTTAACTCTAGATTAGTGTAGATTTAGATCTATGTCTACCTCAAGATCTACATTATACTTTAACACATGAACATACAAAATTAAGTCTATTCATCTCAAATTTTAATCAAATATATGTAGGCCTACAAGCAAATGTTTTAATTTGAAAAAATGGATTTAAGCCTATTAGCTATTTTTATTTTATAGCTTCATTCATACTATTTTTACATTGACACATTCGCTTTACTTATTACATTATTATTTCGTTTAATTGTGACTATATCGACAGTAATGCGCAAATAAAGACCCGCGGGTCACATATGTCTAGTATAATATAGAATCTACTCTATGATTTCTAGATCTATTATTAAGTATTAGCTAGATCTAGATCTATTATTAAGTATTAGCTAGATCTAAATTTCTATAAATCGTTTAATCAAGCTAGAGTCAAGATGTTAAACAAGTAATTGATATGTAATGTAGATCTAGATCTATTATTCTTTTGAAGATAGTCATGTCATGAATAGAAGACTCAAGAAGAAAACTTAACGCCAGTGAAGTTAACTAGACTCCCCCCCCCCTCCCAGTGGACAACTGCTTTGCATGAGATGTGGAAATATATGCAGGTCACATCTGGGTTTGCATAATGATGGTCATGTAAAACACTACACTCATTCTTAATCTTCATAATTGAAGACATTGCCATTGTCTTTTCAAAATATATTTAAAATTATTATCTCATACTGACTAGTCTATATTTTTAGGATTTTGAGCATAGTGGGGTGCCAAAATAGGTATCAAAACACTATGTACCTCCTGCTTTATGGTTGAAAATGAAATATACTCATTTCCTATGAACACGAAGATGGATATAGAGTCCCATCCTCCCTTTGAAAACCCAGCCACACATATTGCATGGGTAAGTTGGGTCTAATGTAGATAAGCCTGCTTCTTCTCTAAGCCTTTTATTAGCTCTGCGTTCTTTCATGCTGGTCACTCCCCTTGCTTCATATCTTGGCTTTATCATGCCATGAGTAGTGATCAAGAGCTAGGATGTCTTTGTAATGCTTGTGTTGACCCCCGGAGAGTGCTTTCCTGCACACAGCTCCTTTTACGGGCTACATGTCCCACCCATCAAATTTGGGACCTTTTTTTTGCTTGAATAGTATACTGTTCACTTGTGACTTTGGATCAGACTGCTTACTGGGAGGCTTTTTGCTTTTGAAGTAAGATAATGACTTATTTATATTTAATTTAGATTTATACATTTTTTATTCCTAAAGTTGAAAATGAATGAAGATTGGCTGTCAGCGACTGTAAAAAATCACCCCAAGCTTGCAGTAACTCTTTGTTTTGGAACAGGATTTTTGGCAGCACTGGTTTTGTTAAAACGAAGAAGTTTAAGAAGTCTTTCCAATAGTGCCCTTGTGGTAATAAATATTTTACCCATTACTTGATTATAAATATATATATATATATATAATTTTGAATTTGTTGTAAATTAAAATGATTGCTAGTATTCTGTAAACAATTAAGAAAACTTCAACAATTGATTTAGCAAGTTCTTGTCGAGACTTCTTTTTTCCCAATTAAGTTTTAAAAATTGTTTTTGATCCAAGAAATTTTTGTTTTCCTCAATAGAACAATCAAAGTGACACCAACAGAATATCAGGGGAATACAAGTTGGTCCTTGTGGTAAGAAATGATTTGAACATGGGTAAAGGAAAAATTGGGGCTCAGGTAAGATACAATTTTTCTATCAGTCAGTTACAAAATTGTTTGAATCTTAAAACATTCTTAACATTGAATTAGTACCTAGGACACTTGTTATGAACTTTCTTTTATGGCCATCACTGTTTTGTATTGGTTTACATTTCTTCTTATTTGAATTTAAAACTACATTATATCCAATGACTGAAATGTGTATATTCTAGTGTGCCCATGCTGCTGTCTCTGTTGTTGAAAGATGTAGCAGTGAAAACATGCCTGTACTGAGACACTGGAAAAAGTATGGACAGCCCAAAGTAGTCCTGAAAGTTACAGATGAATCTGCTTTGTAAGAAATATAGTCCTTTTGTTTCTTTGTGTAGACAAGTATTTCAGCTACTTTCTTGTTTATTTAATAACTAGTCGACTGACGGCGTATCATACGCCGCTATTTTGCAGGGCCAGCCTTAGGCCTGCAAACTATGCGACCGCAGCGAGTCACGCACTTTCATGGGACCCGCACTTTCATAGGGCCCGCTCTAATTCAAGGTGTAGAAATTATTAAATTAAACCATTTTATAACTTAAAAGAGATTTCCTGTGCCCTCCTGTCGATTTACCAGGAGCTCCCGGAAATCTCCCGAAATCGCAAAATATAAGAAAAAGTTCTTAAAATGTACGGAAATATATATACGAAAATTGTCATTTTGGGTGTCATTCAATATCGAAAACGCCAATCTTTCGCGCGACATTATGCATCAGCCGTAATTGTGTATTCTGGTGAAAGAAGCTTCTAGCACCTCAAACTAATGAAGATTACTTGACGTCAACAATTCTCAAAGATAGATTGAAACATTTAATAATTCTTGCTATTGAGCGTGATCTATGTAGGAAACAGAATTATTATGATATACTGTATGACTTCGCTACACGCAAGGCTCATAAAGTATTTCTGTATGTAGTAAAGAATTAATAAAATGCATAGACGAATTTATTTTCTAATACAAACTCTTAAATTTCACTTATTGTCTGCTTCCCTACTCAAACTCTGTTTCGCATAGGGCCCCACAATGGTTAAGTACGGCCCTGCTATTTACATATAATATATATACATAGTAGATTACTTCATCTCTTTCCATGACTTCTAAGTCACAATGGTTAAGTCCGGCGCTGCTGTTTTGTGTTTGTAAAATGTTTTACAATGTTTCGAATGTTCCGTCAGAGTTAAAGATAGTTTACTTTCTAGTCCAAACCTGCCACAGAACAAAGGGGGATGGGAGTGGGCAGGGTTTAATAAATTTAAACGACAGTCCAGCGCTCAGGCAGCCATCCGTAGTGTGAACACTACTCTTGTTTTCTAGTGGACTTCTTGTTTAAACTTTTGAGGGAAGAAGAGAATTATATATATACAGATATTCTTGCTGTTTCTTTCAGAGTTGAAATTAAAAAAAAAGGTGTAATATCAGTGGTAATATAACAGGAAATACATGTTGATCTGTGTGTTCAAAATTATTTTACATAAATTAAATAAGATTGTATTATTTATTATGAATGTGTTCTCAGTCCTATAAAAAGTTATAGCCAAAATACACTCCTGCTTAATTTTTTTTTGCATAGATTAAAATACACACTTCTCATTGAATCTTCTAGTTTTGAGGAAATAAAAGTTTGTTTCTTCTTTACAAAATTTGTTGCTCATTAGGAAAGCATATTCACTTTATATTAATTATAATGCTGTATTCAACCAGAGAAATAGAGATAAGGTAGTAACAAAACACCCTATTAGAGCATGGTGAAATTAGCTTTATGTTACTTACCACTGTACACACCACTTTACAAAAAGGTTAAAGCAATCTGTACCAGTACCCAAACATTTTGCTTGGATGAAAATAATTTTAGCTTTCTCTCTCGTAATTATTTTCCAAGTTCCAACTGAATCATCCATTTTTCTAATTTGTATTTCACTACCCTGCTATGGTTTAACTTCCAACTGTGTCTCTTTAGATCTAGATAATATTTATTGATACAAATTGAACTAATGTATTTTTTTAATGATAGTTATTCATAAAACTTAAAAACATAATAATAATAATAATAAGGCCTGTCTTCAAGTTTGAAGATCAAAGAAGAATGTAGTGTTTCCCATGGCTACACAGCCCCAGCTGTGACCTACATATTTTATCAAATCTAGCACATTGTCCGCCAGTGGTTGATTTAGATTTTCTTTTCGCCGTCTACATCTGTCCTTGGTAGCAGATTTTCTTTTGGTCTCAAAAGTACATCTCGCTGCCTATATAAGTGACTGCCACCTCTCTTGAAGCCGCATGGAACCAGGTGCTCTCTTCTGTCAGTTAAAGCAAGTTGCTGCCTAAGCTGGTCTTTTAAGTGCTTCTATGGGGCACCTGTTATGTCGATCACCTTTCAGCTCACCAAAAAAGACTGCTTTTGACATATGTTTGCCCCCCATACAGAATACGTGCCATGCCCAGCGTAACTGTTGGACCATAAGAAGTGTCTCTATACTGTTCAAACGGGCGTTCCCAAGGACATCACTATTTGATGGAGTGCAAGCATCTTTGGTGAAAATGTTCCTCTTAGTTGCTCTCTGTATAATATTTATGTCTTAGGTGGAGCAATTTATTAAACTAAACTCTCGCCTCAAGGTGTAAAAAGCACTACTGGCCCTGGCCAGACGGTTGTCGACTTCCCTTGAAAGTAGTCTGTCAATGTCACTACCATGTGGGAAATTAAAGAGCCTTTTTTTTACCCCCACCCCCCATTTCCCTTTTAAAACATTGATTTTGTTAAAGTCAGTTTAAGCATCCACGATAATATTGTAAATTTGGCTGAAGGAAAGGGGTCAAATAAACAATGGTATCTTTGATTAATAAATAGTTTATATAAGTTCATAAAAAGCTTGTTTCATACTGAGTTACCGTAGTTTATATTTAAACAAAAATTTGTTTTATTCTAAAAATATTTTAAATGTTAAATGGATTATTCAGACTAAATACTCAAAAATATCTAAGTGTTATTAATACTCATATTTGAGTAAGTATCCCTAAAAAAATAATTTAACTTAGAGACACTAAAAATAAAAGTAGCAATAATAAATACCCCCCCCCCCCCCCCCCATATTAAGCCTAGACTCTAATAGTTTTAAAAACAATGCTATATTAATTTCCTACAATTGTTGTGTTTTCTGACCCCCCTGACACAGTTATGACTTAACAAAAGCAGCAGAAGCTGAAGGTTTGATCACATGTATCATAAGTGATGCTGGAAGAACACAAATTGCACCAGGCTCAAAGACAGTTATGGCCATCGGCCCAGGTTGGTTACTTTAGTTTTTGTATTGAAAATTTGTATAAAACGGACTCTTAACTATTTGAGTGACTTAGTGCCAGTATCTAAGCTTATCATAAGCAATTCAGTTTTCTACTAGGTACTGTTTACTGTATTTTAATGAACTTTTTTTTTCTGTTGTTTTCAGGACCAGTATCAGTTATTAACAAAGTTACAGGGCATCTCAAATTATTATGATAATTTATTATAGAATATTGATGTTTTTGTCAGTGTTTCTTTCATGTATTACAAATAATTTAAATGAGTACTGCTACTATTTGCTTTATTTGAAGTGGAAGAGAGTTAATCATGATGAGATGTCATTTTGTTATGTCTGTGTTTCTTTGTTAAGATACAAAAGTAAGTGAAGAATTTAGAATTGACTAAAAGTTCAATTTAATATGTAGTCTTCAGATAAATCCTATTTTGTTAACCTAAACAGGTACCAATAGTTTTAACTTATTAAAAAAAAACAACAAACAAATCCTACTTTATGATCACATTGGATCTGATAGTATTGGATACACTTGCAACATATTAGATCTATTCAATGAAAAATATTGGCCAGTGCGGGAATCTAAGGCATTCCTGTTATGAGAGCAAAACTATATCAATTTTCCTGTCAGTTTCAGTAATTTCCAGACTTCCACCCTCCCAATCAACTTCCAAACTATTCCCATGAAGCGAGTATAATCTAATAGTAGGAAATGAAAAAAAAACAGTTTAGTTTAGACTTCTTTCTGATCAGAAAACTATTTGTCAAAAGAAAAAGTTCATGCATCTCCTTTGAACTGCACAATCATTTCTACAGCATAGAAAACAGTAACAACAAATTGGTTTGGAAATGTATTTTTTTTTTTGTAACTTGTAATTCCTAACGAAAGTGACAAGCACAATAAAATGTTGAGACATGTAGAATACAAACACTGTGAATACATGGACATTGCTTTGTTTGACCAAAGACAGAAGCTCAGATTATTTAATGCACAACATGGCAACATGAGCAGAAGCTAATGAGAATGAACAGCAAAGAGTACAAACATGATCAACATTATCAGAACAACTCTTTAAGTGATACACAGATTTTTAGTTCTAAAGTTAAAAACTTCTATAGATTTTGTTTGTTTCTTTTGAAGTCATGACTGGAAACCCTGTTGTCACTTGTAGTGCAACAAAAGTTTCCCCACTTTTCCTACACCAAAATATATGGACGTATTTGATCTAAGAGAAATTTTTCATTTTCATCATCTGGGGTGGTCCATATTTTGAAACTGCAAGTTATCATAAGTTCAACAAGACTTGTTCAACAAAACTTTTAATATTTTTTTTTCGGTGTGATTAGTTACTTGTACTCAGTTACTAAAGATGCAATGGAAATGTAGGATACTAAAATGATTGCATAATAGAAAAATAAACTATATCTTATAGACATGAAAGGGAGATCAATGTATTTAGTAAGTAGACATTTCTTTGTTATTTATCAAACAAGTTAGCTCACATGAATATGACACACACACAAACAAATCTGAATAGTTTAATAACTGAATATAAAACTGGGACAATAGCATACATAATGTATTCATCGTAGATTTAATTCTTTAGAACAATTATTGTAACACTTTTGTCCAATTTATGTTCTAGTATTAACACCATTTCATTGCAATACATCAGAAGACTACAATAAAAAGTGTTGCATGTATCCACTTCAGAAAGATGAAAAAGTCAGTGGAAGAACAAAAAACATGTTCAGTAGAGAATGAAAAAAGAAGCAATTATATGGCACTTACAAAAATTATGCAGAGTTCTTTCTCTTGCTAAATCTTTAAATTATTTTAGTGAAAGGGCTATTTCATATTTTCTGGACACTGTGCTATCTGGTGGATCAATACCATTAAATTGAGTTTATTAACCATAGTCAAGACACTAAATGACATACATCATTCAAGCATTCAGTTACATATTATAAATATATATAGAACAAAATAAAAGATACAAACATTTCTAGCATATAATTTGTGTGTTAACCAATGTACATATATACAGAATAAGATAAGTCTCATTTCAAAACTTACATTTACAAGATAATTTTTTAAAAACATGTTTATTTCTAGCTATTGCCACAAATTTCAATGTCTGTTTTGTCTAAAAACTAAAACAAGAGAAGAAACAGATTCATTTTCTTTAGTATTGGGTAGATGTTAACACAAGAGACTATCCCCTTTTATAGCAGAACAATGTGATAGACTAGTCAATTCTAAAAACTCTTTAAAAGAATTATAATAATGGCTGGAAATCTTTATTACTTATTTACAAAGAAACTTTTATCATGCAGATACTTAAGTTACAATGAGGAGAGTATTGACATTTGAAGCAATGGTTACATTTTGTCCTTGATGTTTACATTTTGTTTGTATATTAGATAAATATAGTTAATAACACATTTAAAAGCTGTGTAATGTTCACATCTAGTCACCATGTATGCCAGTTAGAACAAACATTTGGTCATTGGGTTAAATAGCTATGTTAATAATTTGCTCTAGAAATAACTGAAAATTTCATGTAAATGTATAAAAAAAAAGCCCAACAAAACCAATGATGATGACAATTTGAAAATGAATTGAGTATCATGTCGCTTAATGCAAACAAAAACATATGAATACACAAGCATGAAATAGGAGAAATAAACCCTGATCATTGTATTAACATGGGAGGTGTGGTAGGAACAAAAACCTTCATTTGGGAATAATGATTTTCAATTATTATGTTCAAATCACATTTCAACTAGTCTTAGGTCAAACTATCTAATGAGCATTAGCATAAAGCATCAGCTGTTGACTACAATTTTTAAAAATTTTTTACAAAGTCCGCCTTGAAATAAGTTGGGATGAGGCTGTTTCAAGTCTTTTGGGCACAGGGTCTAGATGATGAGAAAATGTTTGGTTCAATGTTACTGTGAGATGAAACATGTGGCTGAGTACTGTGATGAGAAGGTAGGATTGGCTGAAGTCGTTGTATGCTGGACACCATATTGACTGTTTGATGGGTGGGGATAGTACTGATGCTGGTGGAGCATGTGCATTTGGGGCGTCTGATGGCCAGACAAGCGTTGAAATTCTTTCCTTCTCTTGTGGTGAAACTCTAAACTAGGTGACCGTGACAAGCTGCGGAACCGAGACCTTGATGTGTGAGACTTAGAACGAGATCGTCTCGAGTGGTAGGAGGAATGGCTGTCAGACAAAGATGGAGAAGGGGATGGTCTGTAATAAGGTACTGGACGCTTTCGAGCACTGAAACAAGCAAAGAATATTTAATTAGAGGCCAGTACAATTAAAATATTTAAAAGGCACAATTCAAATATGTAATTGCTATAATGATGTATATTTTCTGACAATTATTCCTATCTTATGTGATTTAGTTAAAAATGTTACATTTCTAGTTCATTATATTGAAAGTAAATGGCCAAGTATCCACTCTTCTTTTAAAAAGTCTTTTAATTAGGACAATGTATATCAAGCATTGTGAAGTAATAGGCTCTTACCTGAAATTAGGCAAATTATCTCTAGCTAATTAGTTCAATGTAGTCAAAAAACAAAGACTTAATACACCAAAAGCCCAATGAACATTGCTATGAAATATTGAAAGGCATGCATGATAGAAGCTTCAATGCATGATAAAAGCTTCATAGAAAAAAAAACAACAACATCAAATCATACATAAGCTACATCTAATGTTTTGTAACTAAGTGAAGATTTGCTAGGTATGCATTAAGAGTTGACCCTAATTTTAGTACCAAGGGATAAACATAACCGTAAAAAATGAAAAGCAAGTAAGATCATGAGTAGATAAACAAGTTAATTTGATTATATTTAATAAAGGATAGGGATTAGGTTTACATATTACTTTTATAATAGACATGGTCAGTGTGTTAGTAGATGTGTCAATCATTGGGAACAAGTATTAGAGCCGGTATTTTATAAAGCTTTTTTTGTTAGTATCATTTATGTCTATCACTAAATGAAATCAAGTAAATGCTTTTTACATTTAAAATATTTATAATAAAACTGCAAACTCAACACAGTCAATTCTAGTGTTCTTGAAGAAATGTTGAGTGAGAGGTAGTCAGTGAAAACTAAGTAATTAAAAAGTCAGATTTAAATGAAGTGTAGTTGAGTAGAAGTAACCTAGCTTACATTAATTATGCATTTTTTTATATACCCCATTATTTTTGGTAAATATAAGGTATATTTGGTAAAATAAAAAAAAAAGTGTGCTAGTGTACTAGACACAGGACACTCTAGTTAACCATTGTCTACAGAAATTGACAGCGTTTACAGTATCAGCTCCATTTATCAAAGAATTTTAAAGGAAATTTAACTTTTTTTTTTCAAGATATAAAGTGAATATAATTTTAAAACTGTCCACGATTCCTTTATATCAAGCTAGCCTTTTTTAAACTATTGAAAAAAAAAATAGAGCTACTGATTAAGAAGACTTAAGACAATCTGGTCTGGTTATAATCAAAGAATGAAAATATTTGGATCATGAGAGTATCTTGCCACAAAATAGTGAATACAAGGCACATACTTTTGGCCAGTGTGTAAGGAAAACAAATATGATGCTACACCAATAAGATGTTTCTGGCCAGTGTGTAAGCAAAACAAATATGATGCTATACCAATAAGATGTTTCTGGCCAGTGTGTAAGCAAAACAAAGTGCAGTAGATGTCCATTGAGTGCAAGTATACAGCTAGCCATGGGCTACTCTCAACAGGAAAGACCATCAGAAAAAGACAATATCAAGATGACTTGGAAGGTAAAATGTGAACAAGAATGAAACGTTCATTGAGATGATGCTGTGTAAGACAGAGAAGTTTGGAGACAGTAAAATACTTTCTAATAGGTTTGTGCTAATCAGTGTCTGCATTGACCAGGCAATATTATATATTCAATGAAAACAAAATTAGGCCAACAGGGTAAGAATGTCTATGTAATATTAGTTTTTGAGTTTAAGCATGAATCTGAGTTATTTTCTAGTTAACTTAAGAGGCTTGTGTTAGTATGTCAACTTCAACCAAGTTAATAATGATGTTTGAATATATTAGTAAAAGTTGTTTAATTCAAATGTAGAAATGTTTATATATATATCTACCCTAACAACCTTAGTAATGAGCTCGGTAGACGTTGTTTCGAGTCAGTAAAGATGGCTTGGAGCTGGAGCGTGACCGATATCGAGAATAGCTGTGGCGCTTGTGGTACCATCTCACTGGACTTCTTGACCTATCCACCATCATGTTCAAATCAAGCAACAAGAACAACACCAACACAAATGAAATGAAAAGGAAAACAAAAAGAAATGAGGCCAACTATATACCCAATAGAAATAAAATAGTGTAAGCATGCACATTGAAATAAATAACATTTATGTTTTTTTGAGATTCACAGCTGATTGCATGTCTAGAATGGAGAAATACTAGCTTTATGTATCCCTTTGATTAGAAGTAGCTAAAACTATTATGATTAATATACCATTCACTTAGGAATGTGATCAAAGTAGAAGCACAAAGTGATGTGCTCCACTCAAATCAGTCAATACTAAACACATCTACCTATATTAAATGAGCCCATGCTTTTTCCTGATGTGTTTTTGTTTATGATAGGGATACATTGGAATAAGATTGAAAAGATTCAAGTGTAGTTATAGAAAGACATAACAGAGCAGATCAAAGGAATCTAACAGTTTGCTTGTGAAAGGTTCACAAGTTTATCTTCTGTAATTCCTAAAATCTGTATCAACATTCTGCAATCAACTGTGAATCCTTGAAACTAAAACCAGTAAGAAACAACAAGACTGTGAGACAGCACTCAACAAAGACTCAACAGCTTGCTTCTATAACACATGACATATCTTTAGAACATTTTCCTTCTAGCTAGATCTAGATCTAGTAGCCACTCAAACTTTCTAGCCCATACACTTGACTAAATTGTGAATTTTCTTTAAGTGCATGAACCAATTCACTTTGAAACTTCACCAAGCTATTCACTTTTCTGTGTGTGCCTAATATGTCATGTCTTATAACAGCATTTTTTTGTCTTCCATTTATTGGATCATAATAAGAAATGAAAATGTTTTGTTCTTTTAAATAGAACCAACAAGAATTTGTGTTTTATTTGGATGTGAGAATGTATACACATATCCAGCTCTAGTAACTCAATGCTAATTGATGACTATATAATATTGATAATTAAGTGAACTGTATGTAACAGCTGACAAATATTATGTTGACCCAAAAGTCACAAATATGTCCCACAAATAGCTCCTGAATACCAAAGAATACAATGTACACACTTGAAAAAAAAAAGATTTACTCTGTAGCATCAACATAAGAGGGCAATAGACTAAAAAAATAAATAAAAATAAAAACACCCAAAAATAAATGTGAACAAAGCATAAATATGTGACAGACATTACTCCAGGTAGATCAAACCTCACTGCAGTTGTAGGGTATAGTGTTCAATATATAGCGCATGATATCAAACTCCTAAAACTAATGAGGTTCTTATGATGCAAGTTTAATTCTCTTGTAAGGTTTATTTTGAATGGTACAGTCAATAAGATTTACTTAGGACATTTTTTCTCATTAAATTTAATAGATTATTTCTGATCTTATTTCTTTTTCCTCCAGAAGTCAACAGTCAAGTCATGTTTTGAACTAAATCACTGTACACATGCTAAACATGGACATCATTTGATCAAATGAAGTGGATAATATGACAGATAAAAAAGGCCAACATACTGGTACAAAGAACAATTTTCAATAAGAAAAGAAAGTACCTTTGCACAAAGTGGATTGGAATTAAATAACAGGAACCTAATAATCTATGACCTGAGAGCTCAATAAAGTTTCTGCTTTGATACACACACACAAAATTGTCATAACACAATGATAAGGATTTTATACATCTGGTGCAGAAATTACAAAGATATTGAGTCAAAGGCTATGAGTTGGATATATCTTTTTTAGAGAATGAATCACAGAGTTTGATATATCTGCTTCAGAAATTGAATTCCAGGCTATGAGTTTGATAACTGTTTCAGAGATTGAATCACAGGCTATGAGTTTGATACACGGCTCTATGGTTTTGAAAAATCTTTTAAAAAGAGACACTTAAAAAGGTGGATAAAATGGTGCTCATAATAACAAATCAACTTAAATCTTAACCGTAAATATTTCCAATATTAAAACAGTTGATAGACATTGGTCTCAGCAATGAGTTTGATATACCTGTGAATATTGTTATAAAATTTTAGCTAACAGGTGGCAATTGACATACACATAATAGCATTAGAACATACATACATATAAACTGATATTGTGTGGAATTCAACACAAATATTTCTCTGAATGATATTTATAACAATGTAAAGTATATAAAGTGAGCCTCCTGTTCCACTTTCAGTAAGTGTGCTGGCTCAATCACAGCTACTGATTGCTTCATTCATACCTTGTGATCCTGCGCTTATCCAAGTGGCTTGGTGAGCCATGGCGCCTTCTGATGGAGGGTGATCGTGGAGAGCCATGGCGTCTTTTCACAGAAGATGAACGAGAGTTGCCCCTGCTCCCACGACATTCAGAATGTGAACTGGATCGGTGACTTCTACTTCGCGACCTGCTGTAAGATATACTGCGTGAGTGGTGATGTGTGGAGTGGCTATGTGATCCACTTCTGCTTCTTGTTCTACTCCTGGAACTTGAAGATCTTGAACTGGATCTTTTCAATGACCTAGTTATGAAAATAAAACATAGTAGAATGCTAGCTACTAAGAGGCTTACTCCTAGAAGTAAGTAAGGACTAAAACCATTCCTAATAATGTGTAGGTTGAGCTGTTTAGGTGCTTGGTGAAAGCAAGATCTTAATGGACATGGCAGTAACAAACAAATTGCACTAACCCCTCAACCAAAAACAACAGCACGCCAAAAGTCTCTATCTGGTACTGATTTTGATCTTTTATTGAATGTCAAAGAGCCCATTCAAAAGCTATATGTTTCTCAGATAATCAGCTAACATCAACGTTCATTTTTATAAAAAGAAATTTCTGTACATCAGTTTGAACAGAAGAGTGTTTCCATAAAACCAGGTCTTTGATTACTCCAAAATAGTTCCCAAACCTTCTGTGTTAATATTAGGATAGGGGTGAAGTTTAAGAAGTGGCAAGAATAATTTCTAGAAGGCTACATGGACTGCAAGAAAGATTGCAGTTAATATGCAGTGAAAGAAACAAGCACAGAGAAGTTTTGAGAAATCTGGTGACCTAATGCCAAAAAATGACCTTCCTAACTAAATATATTTAACGAAACAATAGGTGTGTATGCATAAATAAAATTGTAAGTGGGTTCATCACTTTAAATATCCAGATCTAAAGCTAGGAACTATTAGTAAAATTAGAAAGTTTAGAGACAATTCATAACAGAAGTTTAAACTGAGAATCAAATATACACTTTCAATAACTTACAAATTCTATAATTTATAATACAATAAAATAAACTACTCAGAAACATATTTATGTCAGTAAAATTATAAGACAAAGTTAAAAATTCAAAATAATATTGTTTCATAGATTTAGAAGTAATTTTTAAAAAGAATTATAAACAAATAAGGTTAACAATAATAGTTAGCAACCATTTTTTTTACCTTCTAAATGAATGACTTCGATAGGAACGAGACCTTGAACGTGACCTGGATGTTGACAGTTTGCTGTCCCTTATCTTGGACTTTAACCTAGAAGCAGAGCTCTCATCATTCAGGGGTTTAATACTCTCCACTGCAGGAGATGAAATTGGAGATGATTTGACTTCTAGTGGTGTAGGTAAACAATCAGAAAGCACATGTGGGCTACAATCTTTCCTCAATACAGGAGATCTACAAGACAAATGATACACAATATACGTGATTACAAATCTGCTCCTACGATGACACATGAGGTGTGTACCAGTGCACTGTTCAACACAAGGGATGGACAGAGGTAGAGGCGAACAAGAGACACAGTGGAGTCCGGCTAAATTCTAGAACTTTGCATGCCAATCGTTGTATTGCCTTTATTTACTTTATTTGTTATTGAGTGTTTCAACTTATATGCTATTATTATTTCCTTCCACTGAAGGCTTTCTTACAATACTATTATAATCTAGTTAGTGCACTAAAGGAAACAAACATTAGAATTAAAAAATGTTCTATCATGTACTCAAAAGCTTAAAAATTATTTTTTTTGGAAATGTATTTTCAGTTAATAGAAGAATAAAAAGTTGCACATGCCAATGGTTCTGAAACTTTTTTTTAGAATGACTTCTTGTTGCCACTTTATTCAGATTTTTAATTTCTGGTGAAAAAAATTGCAATGAAAATGAAAACAAGAAAAGAAACAAACTGCTACATACGCAAGTGAAGTTGATGGAGAATTGTGTGTTCCATTGGTTTTGTTAGTCAAAGGAATCACAGTTTGGTCTTTCTCTTGTCTGTCAATCTCAGCAGCATCACTGGTCAAAATAGTGAGCAGATTAGTTGGGTTCTTATACAAAAAAAGACTAATCAAGATAATTAAATTAATAAAACTAATAAAGGCTAATAGAACTAATCAAGTAATGAAAGGTTAATAGAAATGATCAAGCCTAACAGAACAAATCAAGTTATCAAAGGTTTAAAGAAGTAATCAAGGTTAATAAAACTAATAAAGAAATCAAAATTAAAAAGGACTTTTCAAAACACATAGAACTAATCAAAGTAATATAGAAATAATTAAGGCTAATGTAAATAATCAATTGTAATATTACTTAAAGTTTATAGACTAATCAATTAATTAAAGGCTAACAGAACTGATCCAGATTACTTCAACTAATAAAGTAATTAAAAATAAACTGAACTGATAAAACGAATCATGTAATCAAAGGTAATAGAACTAATCAAGCAATAAAAATAAACAGAACTTATCAAAGCTGAAGGAACAAAGATTCAGCAAATGATTTTAACAACCATTCTTTGATCAGTTACTTGATCAGCTAATTGGAAAGAAAAGTAAATGAGTGTTCTAACAAATTGTCAATAGTACAGCACTGAACAACTCTGTCCCAACATTACCTGTCAGTCTCAGAACTTGAAGAACTGCTGTACTTTTTGTGTTTCCTTTTTCTGGAAGATCTAGAGTAGAGTAAGAATGGAAAAAGTACAGTAAGAATGAACACAAGTCTATTAAGAATTACTAATAACAAATTTGGCCAAGACTAAATACATTTAAAATGACAGTTTCTAGGTATTGAGATACACCAATGTCTTCAAGAGAAAAAATAAGCGAAATATAAAAACTTCTTAAAAAAAACAAAAAACAAACTTTTCTGCACTTACAACTATCTCTCAGTAATGCAGACGTTATTTCCCTTATTCAATATCAAACAAAATAATTAATTACCATTAATTAATTGATTAGTTGGTTAATCTTTTTTATTGATTTATGTCTTGTCTGTGCTAATAAATAATTGTGCAAAGTTTCAATGCAATCTGAGTAAGGTTTTGGGAGAAATAACTTGTACAAACTTTTTAACAGAAAGACAGACAAACATAGTGAGTTGATATAAGCTTTGTAAAAAAATATTAAAATTTCCCACCAAAATTACTATTCAAAAGAAAAATAGTACAAAAAAATATTTCTTTTAAAATCATTGTAAATTATAAAGGCACAAATACAACTTTCTATTCTATTGTACAAAGATCACACCATCTTCAGCTCCTCCCAATATAGCCACTAAACATTCCACCAACCTTCCCCTTCACTCTGCACATATATGTTCCAGCCAAACCAGTGTTGACACTGTCCTCCTACCCATGGCTACAAAATTAATGAGTCACAATATTTCATTTCTTCTTGAACATCCTTTTTATGTCTTCCCTGGCTCCATCTGATCATATCACCTCATGATGGCCAGCGATGAGACACAGAGCTCTTCAGTTGAAAGAAACATAAAAATGGATCACTTTCCAGTCCATCAAGAAGATGACTTTTGGGTTAGGAAAAAAAAAAAAGGTTGCTGCTGAATAGGCAATGTCAGAGAATGGCAAACATTTCCTGACACAAAATAGAATAAACATATCTAGGAAGGGGGAGGGGTATGCTTCAATGTGAGAATGTCAAATTGTGTTCCAGACGGCCAAAGGTCAACCAGCTGAAGATCAGCCAACCACTATATCTTTATGCCACTGAACCCATCAATACTCTCCTTCTAACACTGGGCACAGTCCTGATTTAAAGGTCAATTAGATCTCTTGACTTTTCACATGCCTATTCATTTGTTAATTGTTCATTGTATGAAATGAGAAGTTGATTTCTAGAGACAAAAATTTTCAATGCTTCATATTGATACAAGAAAACTTTAAGCTGCATTCTCTTTAGTTTTGTCACAGCATCAGTTGTCTGAGAAATTCTGCCCAGCATCTCTTGTTCTGTTTGGCACCAAGATATTTCATTTTCTAAGGGAATCTTTTCAGAGGTCTCCTTTTACATGGATGTCTACCTAGATCACAGGTTATTATGTTCAGTAGCAATACTAGGTAGTGGACCAGCATGAGCTTCCATGGTGTTAACAGTCAACAGTTTCTGATCAATGGATGGATTGGTTTGCTAAATATGAAGAGCTACTACCAGAACATAGTGAGACTAGCACTGAAAGCAGTTACATCCAATACAGCAAGTAGAAGTTTGTATAAGCAGTACAATGTTTAAAACAAAAAAAATTTTCTACTTGAACTATCACCAAAAATTAAAAAAATCAAAATTCACAAACGCAGACATAAAAAGCACACTTGTGTAAACATCTCACTTTGAAATGTTGGATTGGATTGTTAAATGCAACCTTTTTATGTTTTCATGTAGTAATAGCATTTCATTTGATATACTGTGCATTGTGCTACAGTTTACTGACCTGCACATTGCCATTATAATAAAGCCTATCATAAAGTTTATACATCCAAAGATTCCTACATGAAATTATCTACTTAAGAATGAAAACACATGTAAGCTATAGGCAGCATGTTCATTTAATATCTACAAGGTAGAATTAATCATTCATTCTGCATACATTTTAAGCATGTCTCAAAATCCTACTCAAAACTTTCAACAAAATTGCTGCATGATAGATAAACAATCTGGCAAGAGCTTGGGATGGTTGAATATTGTCCTATTCAAAGTTCATCTTAAAGGATAACTTGTTCAAGAGAAGTGTTCTGATGACTTTGTTTTCAGATTTTGTCATTGCATTAGTTTTGATGACCAACTGGTTAAGTTATAGACATAGACATGTAACTAAGAGATGGATTGTCAACATGATGGTCTAGAGTTTGAACCCTACCCTGTCTCCTGCCATTCTGCAGAGGGAGTGGGCTAGGAGGTAATACTATTTATTACTGATAAAATTTCTGAAAATGAAAAGATAATTTAAGAAGATGCATTGTGAAATAAGGTCAGCTGAATCAAATCTGAATCAGCTTCATAACACTGTGAACATATTAGATTCTTTTTATATAATGATTCCATGATCAAACAAATGTCCAAACACAAACAAACAAGCATATCATAGAGATGTTTGTAACAGAGATTTATTTTGCAGAGACAGGGAGAGATTTGCAATATACAGATATGTTTATGACAGAGATCTGTAACATATAGATTTGTTTAACAGAGATTTGTAAAATATAGTTATGTTTAACATAGAGATCTGTAACATATAGATTTGTTTAATATAGAGATCTGTAACATATAGATTTGTTTAACATAGAGATCTGTAACATATAGATATGTTTAACATAGAGATCTGTAACATACAGCTATGTTTCTTATAAAGATCTTACCTTTTCTTGGAATGTTTACTTTTCTTTGTTTTCTTAGAATGGGAACTGAAAGGAAAAATGTCATAAAATGTCCAGTTAATTCAAAGCAGTAGATATGATCAACCTAATCCCTGAAGAGAATGTCATGGCTACATTTGTGTTTGGGAGGTGGGACATCTCACTACAAATAGAACAAACTCTTGAATGGCAATGATGAGGGTGATGGAAGAGGCAATGAAAAAAACAACTAAAACTTTGTTCAAACAACAAACAAGACAATTGAATGCACTGGCATACACAATCATAGAACAAGAAATGTGTTTTCTTGGTTAAAACATGACAGAGTGATGTGTGATTTGTGACATGTTATAAGGAGCTATGAAATTTCAAGCAATTAGTTAATTTGATAAGAGATCTAACCCTAACATATACACACACACTTAGAAACCAATACCCTATAAAGAAAAATGTATAAAGAAATGGTAGTAATGTATTACTCCCTAGAGCTCCTTATAACTGTTCACAGACTGGATCACAAAGTTGTATTAGGATCTAATGCACTGACTTTGTGCTCTTAAGTCATTGCTAAGAAAACAAAACAGCATGCTAGTCAATACATGGAAGTTGTTAGGATAAAAAACAAAATCAACAACAATTAAAACAAAATAGTTTGTATTATAAGAAATGTTCTAGAGTTTAGCAATTAATTCAAGACTTAATGAGACTCTAAGTGATTAAATTACTTTAGAAATTAATTAATTTAAATAGCCAAGATATCAACTTTACTTTAAGTCATTTGTAATAAAACAATTAATTATGCTATTTTTTGTTAAACTTACAATAAAACTTATATGACAATATTAAGTTACTAGGTAGATTAGTATTTATGGCTAAACATGTTATAGAAAGTCCAGTTTCTAAAACAAACTAACTATGTTAGATTAAAGACAGAAGTATAGCTGGGGGTTAAAGTTGACAGCTGTAAAGTAGCTATATAAACACTGACAGCAGAGGGAGAAAGCAGTGCTTAAGATTGATACAGTTATAGTGTAAGAGAACTTAGACATGTTTGTTAGTACTGTTAAATATGTTCTTACTTTAAAAAGTGTTTATTTTTTCTTCATTCTTTATTTGAATTTGGAAATATTTCTTTCCCTAGAGTATGTTGTTCCTTGAACTAATACTTTAGAAAGACTAAGAAGTAGAAGGGTTGGGGAAGGCTGGACTAGACTATCAAGTTGAGAGACAGAGCTGAAAGAAGGAGGGGAGGTAACACAAGTCTTACCTCAGTTACTTGGCTCAAATGATGACAGCAAGGGAGATAACAAAAAAAAAAGGTAGATTGGAATGAGTTGAGGGCAGGCAGTGAGACCACTGGGTGCATCTCTCAAACACCTTCAGCTTTGCATTCACTCAAGATTACAACTTCCAAGTGTTGGACACAGAAATGAGGGGGAGTGCAAACAATTGTCATCTTCAGCTTTATTTCAAAGCCACTAGTGCTTGCTGGGCAATTAGTATTAGTACATTCAAACTGTCCAACTGCTGGCATGAAAGTGAACTGAACTGAACATCTCATAATAGGAAAAGTGAAGTTGGTTGTACTGTGTCATCAGTAATCCAATTAGAAATATTGCACTGACTAATACAAGAGATCTTCCAAGTTGACTTCTTGTATGTCAATGAGAATTCTACACTAGTGAACATTGACACTAATGATCATTTAGCTGAGTTTCCATTGACTTTATGCATTGTATTGACTCAAAGAAAAAGAACCTAAAGTTGTTTCTTATTTAAGCAGCAACCCTGAGTGAATGAATAAGCTCGACTTCCATTTCTATTACACTGTTTACAAATATGCACTTTTGGTTTTAGAATGTGTTTTCAATCAATGTCACACAGTGGTCATGTTATCTCTAGAGCATACACTAAGTCTACATACATCTAGTCCAACAACCTTTAGTAAAAACACCCCAAAAGCTTTTCCACTAAGCAAAAAGCTGGATCCATTTTACTAAGATAAAAATTTTGCATAACATTGAAATATTGATGTTTATTTTTTTTTCTATGAAACAAAATTGAATGGATGTGTACAAGTGTACATTTTATTAGTACTAATTGAATGATGAAATGTGATTACCTGGTGGTAAGCCTAGGTTTACTAAGCTAAGACAATCACAGAGTGAAATGCAGTGGAGGAAGAGAACCAAAAAGGTTGATTAACATGGTCACACATTGAAGACATTCAAACACAGAAGAATGTCAACCAGTCAGTCTTTGCTCTCATGTCACATACAAAATACTATCTTTGAAATGCTCTAACTCATGCTGTCTTGTATGTAGGAAGTAGTCATTGCACAAAATGAAGTTGTCATTACAGAAATGTAATCAAGTAGCCATTACACACAAATGTATAGTCAATTCTTGCTGTATCGAACATGTTTATGAATAAACAATTGATCTTGTCTGGATCATATAGCACATACAGAAAAGACTACAATTGACAGTCAATTTACAGTTTCATTTCAAAGTGACTGGAGAGGATACATTTTGTGGTCAGAAGGTATATGCACTATTGAAATGGTTTTTTTAAATATAGAAAATACTATACCATTTAATAGCAATATTGAGTTTGTATTTTCTTTTTAAACTCATCCCATTAGTGCTAAGAAATAAAATTTGTATTCAGTTTTAAAATTTCCTTGATCTTAATTGAATATTTTGGCCATTATTTATTATGTGTATGTTTAAAGTTTAAACATTGCTAGGGTTTACTGTCCAATATATATATATATATATAACTTTTTTTTCTACATGTACTGTAAGTGACAACTGATTCTGTTTAAGTTTACAAATGCAGCCAACTGTTGAGATCTATAAACTTTTGACTAAAACTTTAGAAATCAGTTGTTTGTCTTTGTACATTACTTGAAGAGTCTCACACAAAGTTGATTGAAAAAGTTTGCCAGTAATTTTGTATGTGCTATTAGCAGATAGTTAAGAACTAATAGTTAAGGTAAACTTAAGATACATGTGAAAATGTTAGTGGGGACTACAAACCAGCTACAAACAAAATCAAATTAGCAAAAGAAACCTTTGGGGTTAGCTAACTAATGTGGAACTGGGAAGAAAATTAGGTTGAGAAAAAAAAAAAGAGTAGCAACAGAGTCAAGGAAATGGAAGAAAACTTAATTAGTATCACACATTTCAAAAGAGTTCATTCCCCAAAATGCCTTTCAATCCCAGTATCCCCCGAGCAATTAAATTACAAGCTAGAGTTGATAGACTTCTCAAATGGCAAGATTACAAAAGCAAAAAGGTGGAACACATTATGTTTTATTTTGTTCATTGGTTATTACTTCAAACTCAATGTTATTCTTAGGTTGTTTTTTTTAGATCAAAACTAAATTATTTCTTAAAACATAGTTTCCTCCCATTGCAAACCTGTTAAACTACTTAAAACAAAACCAATCCAAAGTCCTCCATTGTGAGGCATGCACAGAGTTGGACCTCCCTCCTAGTGCACTGGACAATGCTGGGACACAAGAATAATATGTTATGAAGCAACAAGCAAAGAAAAACTAATCCAACAACTACATCTACTCAAACTACTTAGTGGTCAAGAAAATAGAAGCCAGGAAAATGCCAAAAAAGAAACCAAAATTAATTTAGAATTTTAAAAATAACATGTTAGTTTATACAATTCTAAAATTCTAACTATTTGGATAAACTTAATTATATAGATTTTAAAATTAGGATATCTTGTCTGGGCACATGTAAAAATTAACAAAAAAATATTATTTTGACCCATCTTTAAATAGTCTTTTTTTTTTCTCTAAGTAAGAAAAAATATAAATAATTTCATAAATTAATGTAACATAGTGTATACAAACTGGGGATGGGAGGGTTAGAAGGTATTTATTGATAACTCTATCAAAGGACAGATACATTTTTAATACCTCTATCAAGCTATTTAAAAAAATAAGTAAATGTGTAATTACTGTAGGTAATTTTGAGAAAGATAATGACATACACAGGAGAGTCAATCTGGGTATGTCAATGTCTTGGATGACATTGATGATATCAGTGTAAATGAACTGAAAAGAGTTAAAACTTGTTGTTGTGTGTGTAATCTAGTTGTTTCAATCAACAACCAGCCATTCAAACACACACACACACTACTAGTTAATGAGTGAATGAAATGAAAAACAACCTAGTTAACAAGTGTATTACCTGTAATTACCAAGTGAAGTTTATCTGTCAATAAATAAAACCCCAAGAAAAAACACATGAACTTAAAAAAAAAACAACAACATAAAAGGGTAATTATAGGCTACATATACATAGAGTTGTGATAGTTATAGAAAAAAAGGGAAGAAATGATGCAACGTTTGAAAGTCATTGGGAGTGATTAGAGTGAAAGCTATCAGTGTGATCTAACACAGCCTTTCTCTTTCTTAGGATTCAACTCAGAGGCTGCAGAATCAACATTAAAAGTGGTTCCCAACTTGTCAACTGCAACATCATTCAAACTGAGGGGCACAATAAAGCCATTGGGAAACACTGCCTTGCATTACAGACACTTTTAAAAAAAAAGTAAAATATGTATATATTGTGAAATCAAAAGCATAGAGTCATATTTGATGTCTCATCATGTTTTACAAACCTTTGCTAAAATGGTTTAAGCTTGTTGCAATATATAATTGTCTAAAAATGAAAGACATTAGCTGTAAGTCACAGCCTTGGACCTTAGAAATGTTCTCTTATTCAGAAGGAAACACAAAACTGGAGTACACAAAAAATAATACATTTTTGACACTATATAATGTATAGAATAAATGTATTCAGCTGGAGTCTCTTTAGTTTTGTTGGGGAAATAAATGAATGAATCATGTTGGTGTCATAGTTGTAATTTCTGAAATGTATTTGTAAAATTTCTCTGTGTGGTGTTCATTTCATTCTATTCTTTAAGAAATACATTTAAAAAATAATGTCATCAATTCAGTGTGCTGGTCACTGAAAGCTCAAAGTTCATGTGAATACTCTTTAAAATATATACCCTAACCCTAACTTTTATTTTAATAAATAACATTTTCTTAATGCTCCATTATGTAAAAGACAATTATTTTACAGTCAACAGCCTTATGACTTGAATGATTCACACAGTGCCAATAAAAAAAGGCAAACATTTCATTGGTTTTGTTTCATTCTATTGCCTTGAAAAGTTCTGATTTGAAAAGTTCAATAAAAGACAATATGTCTGTTATTGTCTAGTGTTGCCCTGACGCTAGAATTATGCTAAACCACTAATTATGAATGTATGGAATGAACACTGCAATATACATACCACAGTTAGCCACAACCTCAGATCAAATTTTAAAATAAAACAAAATGATCACAGTATTAGTTGTTATTTAGTTTATTCATTTCATAGTGTATTCAAAAAAATATTTGACAAAATATGAAGACATGGAATATGTACAGGAAAATAATGTGTATAGAGAATTGATTATCTGTTAATATTTAAAGTTTGAAAAAAAAACTATTTTTTTTTTCTTTTTTTTGTAAAACAATAAACAAGGAATGAACTAGACAAAATTGAAAACATACATATGATCCGCTTACTGAGGGCTGTGAGGAATAAACAAAAAGTACAAGAAGGATTCAGATGAAATCTACAGGCAAATTATGGAGTGAGTGAACATTGATGTTAACTAGCAGGCCAAAACAACATTAGTGTATGTATGTGTGTGTGTCTTTTTGAAACTTGACAGGAGGAGAAAACAGAAAGCACAATCCTCTAGACCAAGAAATAAATAGCAAGGTTAAATCATTGTATTTAAGAGAAGCTGAGTACTTAGCATTAATGCAAACACACAAAAAAAAATATATCATTAAAAAAAAGGTAACTAGTCCAAATTATTATACTTTATTACGTATCTTTTTTTTCTACTTTCAAATAGTCATAATAAATATCTAGATGCAAGCAATGATTCAATATGATTCAGTATGTAGCTCATAGATAGTTCCATTTTTTGACTAAAACATGGCCCCCCCCTTTTTTCAAAACAAAAAACCAAAAAAAAACAAAACCCAACAACAACAAACAATTAATAAATAAAATGATTAAAAAGAAAAAATAAAGCCATTCTCTCTATGATTGGTCAATTCTATATTGCCTATTTACTCAGTAAGCCCAACGTAAAAGTTAATTTCTCAAATGAAGTAATCAATGACTTCAAATATATTCTTTGCAATAAACAGTCTATTGAATTAAAAGAACAGTAATTTCAATATAACAAAAAAACAACAACAACTAAATGAATTACACCGCTTAACCATATTACTCGATGGTAGAGACAGGCTTTAGTTTTGTCATGATAAAATGCAAAGTACAGACTAAAACAATAAAATATCCAAAAGAACAATTAACTTCAAAAAAGCAGACAAATATGATGGGAGAACTCAACACCACTTCCAGAACTTATAATACAACTATTGCTTATCAATTATACAGATAAAACCCAAAGTTTAAAGTTAAAACAAACATAGTAAAAAAAACTTGCAAAGCATACAGAAATTTGAAATACTATAAAAAGGATGTCTAGTGAAACATGAAACAATCTACTAAACACAGTGACAACAGTCAAAAATGAACATTTCTTATGTGCTGTCTCAGATACGTTTCAAATATGTGATTGTAGAGACAGGACAACACCCAATACTAATGACATGTCCAATATGTAAGTGTCATATCAAGACAAGTGCATATACTGCCTTTAACAGAAATATACTGGTATACTGTGAACAACAAATAAGGCTACAGAACTATACAAATACATTTTAACTAGGTTTTTTCTTTTTTTTTTTTAAAAGATGGAATTTTAATTTTTCTATGTCAATTACAAACTAGTAGGCAATATTAGCAACAAAACAAATGAATGTCCAGAGCAGCTGTAAACTAAATGGGAATGATGCTAAAAGGTCAGCAGCCCAAACAAAAAGAAACATAAAAGACGGCCTATATGCTGAGTAAGAGAGGTGAGACTCCAGTCAACCTACCGGTCTCTTTTGCTGTGCTTTCTGCTTTTTTTCTTTTTCTCCTTGGATTTCTCTGGAGATGTGCTGTCATGTCTGTGGATATTTACCTCTTGTAGTACAACAACAGAGTTAGATCTACAACTACAACATCAACAAATCTGACCAGATACTTACCATTTTAATGTCACAATCTAGCATAGTTTGTGTGTGTGTGTGCCCAATTTATAACCAAAAGACTTGAAGGTAACCCCCTATCTCATCTCTACTCACACACCCCTAAAAGACTTGAAGATAATCCCCTATCTCATCTCTACTCACATACCCCTAAAAGACTTGAAGATAATCCCCTATCTCATCTCTACTCACATACCCCTAAAAGACTTGAAGATAATCTCTATGTCATCTCTACTCACATACCCCTAAAAGACTTGAAGGTAATCCCCTATCTTATCTCTACTCACATACCCCTTCAAACAAGTTGTCTTATAACATTTTCTTTGGACCTGAATGAAAATAGAAAATTGATTTTTTTCCCACTTTTAGTCCTTTACATTTTAATTTGGGTTTATAAGGACTAGACATCTATAAATCAGTAAGCAATTGAAAAGTGGCATTAGATAAAACACAGAATATAAAAATACTAATAATGTTATGTATCATTACAAATGGCCCAAAATGCCTGTCCCAGCTTGGATTGTAGATGCCTAATAGATATAGAGTCCAATGAAACCCTTGATGAAAATAAAAAACCAACTTACCTCTGGTGGCCATGGTTTAAAATGTGCGTAAAATAAAAGGAGCTACAGATATTACACAAGTTTTGTAGTTGACTAGCAACAGTTTTAGCAAGTACTGACTATAAAAAAAAATTGTGTGGCTTTTGTTCGGATGCAATAATGTCAAGATAATTTCAGTAGGCGATATTTGTGTATGTGTATACAAAGAAACAAATGAAAATACATTCTACTTATTGTTTTCTAAACTGCTCAGCTAAAAGAGGACTATCCTTTGTGTAGTGGGAGGATTACATCTCAAGTTGATTGCTTCTTTAGTTCTTCTTACTTCATGGTACTATCTCATTTTCATGTCATGATTAAATTTTGTTTGTACTTACCATTTCTATGTATCTTTATACCTCTAGGTTTTAAACTACTATTATAAATGTCATTACTATTTTTATGGACATTATTACTTATTGTTTCAACAGATGTTTTTACTTATTGTTTCAATAGATGTTTTTACTTATTGTTTCAACAGATGTTTTTACTTATTGTTTCAATATATGTTTTTACTTATTGTTTCAATAGATGATGTTTTTACTTATTGTTTCAACAGATGATGTTTTTTTTTTTACTTATTGTTTCAACAGATGTTTTTACTTATTGTTTCAATAGATGTTTTTACTTATTGTTTCAACAGATGTTTTTACTTATTGTTTCAATATATGTTTTTACTTATTGTTTCAATAGATGATGTTTTTACTTATTGTTTCAACAGATGATGTTTTTTTTTTTACTTATTGTTTCAACAGATGTTTTTACTTATTGTTTCAATAGATGTTTTTACTTATTGTTTCAACATATGTTTTTACTTATTGTTTTAATAGATGATTTTACTTATTGTTCAATAGATGTTTTTACTTATTGTTTCCATAGATGTTTTTACTTATTGTTTCCATAGATGTTTTTACTTATTGTTTCAATAGATGTTTTTACTTATTGTTTCAATAGATGTTTTTACTTATTGTTTCAATAGATGTTTTTACTTATTGTTTCAATAGATGTTTTTACTTATTGTTTCAATAGATGTTTTTACTTATTGTTTCACAAGATGTTCTTACTTATTGTTTCAACAAATGATGTTTTTACTTATTATATCAACAGATGTTTTTACTTATTGTTTCAATAGATGTTTTTACTTTTTGTTTCAATAGATGTTTTTACTTATTGTTTCAACATATGTTTTTACTTATTGTTTCAATAGATGTTTTTACTTATTGTTTCAATAGATGTTTTTACTTATTGTTTCAATAGATGATGTTTTTACTTATTGTTTCAACAGATGATGTTTTTACTTATTGTTTCAACAGATGTTTTTACTTATTGTTTCAATAGATGTTTTTACTTATTGTTTCAATAGATGTTTTTACTTATTGTTTCAATAGATGTTTTTACTTATTGTTTCAATAGATGTTTTTACTTATTGTTTCAATAGATGTTTTTACTTATTGTTTCAACAAATGATGTTTTTACTTATTATATCAACAGATGTTTTTACTTATTGTTTCAATAGATGTTTTTACTTTTTGTTTCAATAGATGTTTTTACTTATTGTTTCAACATATGTTTTTACTTATTGTTTCAATAGATGTTTTTCCTTATTGTTTCAATAGATGTTTTTACTTATTGTTTCAATAGATGATGTTTTTACTTATTGTTTCAACAGATGATGTTTTTACTTATTGTTTCAACAGATGTTTTTACTTATTGTTTCAATATATGTTTTTACTTATTGTTTCAATAGATGATGTTTTTACTTATTGTTTCAACAGATGATGTTTTTTTTTTTACTTATTGTTTCAACAGATGTTTTTACTTATTGTTTCAATAGATGTTTTTACTTATTGTTTCAACATATGTTTTTACTTATTGTTTTAATAGATGATTTTACTTATTGTTCAATAGATGTTTTTACTTATTGTTTCCATAGATGTTTTTACTTATTGTTTCCATAGATGTTTTTACTTATTGTTTCAATAGATGTTTTTACTTATTGTTTCAATAGATGTTTTTACTTATTGTTTCAATAGATGTTTTTACTTATTGTTTCAATAGATGTTTTTACTTATTGTTTCAATAGATGTTTTTACTTATTGTTTCACAAGATGTTCTTACTTATTGTTTCAACAAATGATGTTTTTACTTATTATATCAACAGATGTTTTTACTTATTGTTTCAATAGATGTTTTTACTTTTTGTTTCAATAGATGTTTTTACTTATTGTTTCAACATATGTTTTTACTTATTGTTTCAATAGATGTTTTTACTTATTGTTTCAATAGATGTTTTTACTTATTGTTTCAATAGATGATGTTTTTACTTATTGTTTCAACAGATGATGTTTTTACTTATTGTTTCAACAGATGTTTTTACTTATTGTTTCAATAGATGTTTTTACTTATTGTTTCAATAGATGTTTTTACTTATTGTTTCAATAGATGTTTTTACTTATTGTTTCAATAGATGTTTTTACTTATTGTTTCAATAGATGTTTTTACTTATTGTTTCAACAAATGATGTTTTTACTTATTATATCAACAGATGTTTTTACTTATTGTTTCAATAGATGTTTTTACTTTTTGTTTCAATAGATGTTTTTACTTATTGTTTCAACATATGTTTTTACTTATTGTTTCAATAGATGTTTTTACTTATTGTTTCAATAGATGTTTTTACTTATTGTTTCAATAGATGATGTTTTTACTTATTGTTTCAACAGATGATGTTTTTACTTATTGTTTCAACAGATGTTTTTACTTATTGTTTCAATAGATGTTTTTACTTATTGTTTCAATAGATGTTTTTACTTATTGTTTCAACAGATGTTTTTACTTATTGTTTCAAAAGAAGCTTAGAGGCAAAAAGAAGGAGAGAAGAAATGCAACAGTACAGATTGATTACTTAGCAGGTATATATTAGGTTATTGTAGAGTAAAACATTTAGAACATATTTACCAAATTTAATATAATTCCAACAAGAAGTTTTGTACAAAAAAAAAAGATTTTGCAAAAACCAGCAAAATGTTTTTTTTTAATGCTACGTTAGCATCAAAAGCAAAACTAATCCCCCCCCTCCCCTAGATTTGATATTTTGATATTTCTCATTTCATTTCATTGATATAAAAAAAAATGTAATATAAACAAGTTAATAAATTTAAATTGAGACTACCAGTCTCAGTAAATTAGTTCAAGATCTAATAGCTAATTAAAATAAATAATAAATAAATTAAATATCTTTAAAGAACTCAGAAGCTAAACGCCATTCTATAGATATAAAAATCTATTTGTTAAAAGCTCTCACCTTGACCTCTTTTTCTTTTTTTTGTGTGATGATGAACCTCCTTCCTCTTCCTCTGAGCTGGCCAGCAGACTGGAGATGAATGAAACGAATTAAAACAAGAACAAAGTGGCCAGCAGACTGGGGGAGATGAATGAAACGAATTAAAACAAGAACAAAGTGGCCAGCAGACTGGGGGAGATGAATGAAATGAATTAAAACAAGAACAAAGTGGCCAGCAGACTGGAGATGAATGAAACGAATTAAAACAAGAACAAAGTGGCCAGCAGACTGGAGATGAATGAAACGAATTAAAACAAGAACAAAGTGGCCAGCAGACTGGGGGAGATGAATGAAACGAATTAAAACAAGAACAAAGTGGCCAGCAGACTGGGGGAGATGAATGAAACGAATTAAAACAAGAACAAAGTGGCCAGCAGACTGGAGATGAATGAAACGAATTAAAACAAGAACAAAGTGGCCAGCAGACTGGGGGAGATGAATGAAACGAATTAAAACAAGAACAAAGTGGCCAGCAGACTGGGGGAGATGAATGAAACGAATTAAAACAAGAACAAAGTGGCCAGCAGACTGGGGGAGATGAATGAAATGAATTAAAACAAGAACAAAGTGGCCAGCAGACTGGAGATGAATGAAACGAATTAAAACAAGAACAAAGTGGCCAGCAGACTGGAGATGAATGAAACGAATTAAAACAAGAACAAAGTGGCCAGCAGACTGGGGGAGATGAATGAAACGAATTAAAACAAGAACAAAGTGGCCAGCAGACTGGGGGAGATGAATGAAACGAATTAAAACAAGAACAAAGTGGCCAGCAGACTGGAGATGAATGAAACGAATTAAAACAAGAACAAAGTGGCCAGCAGACTTGGGGAGATGAATGAAACGAATTAAAACAAGAACAAAGTGGCCAGCAGACTGGGGGAGATGAATGAAACGATCTAAAACAAGAACAAAGTGGCCAGCAGACTGGGGGAGATGAATGAAACGATCTAAAACAACAACAAAGTGGCCAGCAGACTGGGGGAGATGAATGAAATGAATTAAAACAAGAACAAAGTGGCCAGCAGACTGGGGGAGATGAATGAAACGAATTCAAGCAAGAACAAAGTGGCCAGCAGACTGGGGGAGATGAATGAAACGAATTCAAACAAGAACAAAGTGGCCAGCAGACTGGGGGAGATGAATGAAACGATCTAAAACAAGAACAAAGTGGCCAGCAGACTGGGGGAGATGAATGAAATGAATTAAAACAAGAACAAAGTGGCCAGCAGACTGGGGGAGATGAATGAAATGAATTAAAACAAGAACAAAGTGGCCAGCAGACTGGGGGAGATGAATGAAATGAATTAAAACAAGAACAAAGTGGCCAGCAGACTGGGGGAGATGAATGAAATGAATTAAAACAAGAACAAAGTGGCCAGCAGACTGAAGGAGATGAATGAAACGAATTAAAACAAGAACAAAGTGGCCAGCAGACTGGGGGAGATGAATGAAACGAATTAAAACAAGAACAAAGTGGCCAGCAGACTGGGGGAGATGAATGAAACGAATTAAAACAAGAACAAAGTGGCCAGCAGACTGGGGGAGATGAATGAAACGAATTCAAACAAGAACAAAGTGGCCAGCAGACTGGGGGAGATGAATGAAATGAATTAAAACAAGAACAAAGTGGCCAGCAGACTGGGGGAGATGAATGAAACGAATTAAAACAAGAACAAAGTGGCCAGCAGACTGGGGGAGATGAATGAAACTAATTAAAACAAGAACAAAGTGGCCAGCAGACTGGGGGAGATGAATGAAACGAATTAAAACAAGAACAAAGTGGCCAGCAGACTGGGGGAGATGAATGAAACGAATTAAAACAAGAACAAAGTGGCCAGCAGACTGGGGGAGATGAATGAAATGAATTAAAACAAGAACAAAGTGGCCAGCAGACTGGAGATGAATGAAACGAATTAAAACAAGAACAAAGTGGCCAGCAGACTGGAGATGAATGAAACGAATTAAAACAAGAACAAAGTGGCCAGCAGACTGGGGGAGATGAATGAAACGAATTAAAACAAGAACAAAGTGGCCAGCAGACTGGGGGAGATGAATGAAACGAATTAAAACAAGAACAAAGTGGCCAGCAGACTGGAGATGAATGAAACGAATTAAAACAAGAACAAAGTGGCCAGCAGACTGGGGGAGATGAATGAAACGAATTAAAACAAGAACAAAGTGGCCAGCAGACTGGGGGAGATGAATGAAACGAATTAAAACAAGAACAAAGTGGCCAGCAGACTGGGGGAGATGAATGAAATGAATTAAAACAAGAACAAAGTGGCCAGCAGACTGGAGATGAATGAAACGAATTAAAACAAGAACAAAGTGGCCAGCAGACTGGAGATGAATGAAACGAATTAAAACAAGAACAAAGTGGCCAGCAGACTGGGGGAGATGAATGAAACGAATTAAAACAAGAACAAAGTGGCCAGCAGACTGGGGGAGATGAATGAAACGAATTAAAACAAGAACAAAGTGGCCAGCAGACTGGAGATGAATGAAACGAATTAAAACAAGAACAAAGTGGCCAGCAGACTTGGGGAGATGAATGAAACGAATTAAAACAAGAACAAAGTGGCCAGCAGACTGGGGGAGATGAATGAAACGATCTAAAACAAGAACAAAGTGGCCAGCAGACTGGGGGAGATGAATGAAACGATCTAAAACAACAACAAAGTGGCCAGCAGACTGGGGGAGATGAATGAAATGAATTAAAACAAGAACAAAGTGGCCAGCAGACTGGGGGAGATGAATGAAACGAATTCAAGCAAGAACAAAGTGGCCAGCAGACTGGGGGAGATGAATGAAACGAATTCAAACAAGAACAAAGTGGCCAGCAGACTGGGGGAGATGAATGAAACGATCTAAAACAAGAACAAAGTGGCCAGCAGACTGGGGGAGATGAATGAAATGAATTAAAACAAGAACAAAGTGGCCAGCAGACTGGGGGAGATGAATGAAATGAATTAAAACAAGAACAAAGTGGCCAGCAGACTGGGGGAGATGAATGAAATGAATTAAAACAAGAACAAAGTGGCCAGCAGACTGGGGGAGATGAATGAAATGAATTAAAACAAGAACAAAGTGGCCAGCAGACTGAAGGAGATGAATGAAACGAATTAAAACAAGAACAAAGTGGCCAGCAGACTGGGGGAGATGAATGAAACGAATTAAAACAAGAACAAAGTGGCCAGCAGACTGGGGGAGATGAATGAAACGAATTAAAACAAGAACAAAGTGGCCAGCAGACTGGGGGAGATGAATGAAACGAATTCAAACAAGAACAAAGTGGCCAGCAGACTGGGGGAGATGAATGAAATGAATTAAAACAAGAACAAAGTGGCCAGCAGACTGGGGGAGATGAATGAAACGAATTAAAACAAGAACAAAGTGGCCAGCAGACTGGGGGAGATGAATGAAACTAATTAAAACAAGAACAAAGTGGCCAGCAGACTGGGGGAGATGAATGAAACGAATTAAAACAAGAACAAAGTGGCCAGCAGACTGGGGGAGATGAATGAAACGAATTAAAACAAGAACAAAGTGGCCAGCAGACTGGGGGAGATGAATGAAACGAATTCAAACAAGAACAAAGTGGCCAGCAGACTGGGGGAGATGAATGAAACAATTTAAAACAAGAACAAAGTGGCCAGCAGACTGGGGGAGATGAATGAAATGATCTAAAACAAGAACAAAGTGGCCAGCAGACTGGGGGAGATGAATGAAATGATCTAAAACAAGAACAAAGTGGCCAGCAGACTGGGGGAGATGAATGAAACGATCTAAAACAAGAACAAAGTGGCCAGCAGACTGGGGGAGATGAATGAAACGATCTAAAACAAGAACAAAGTGGCCAGCAGACTGGGGGAGATGAATGAAATGATCTAAAACAAGAACAAAGTGGCCAGCAGACTGGGGGAGATGAATGAAACGATCTAAAACAAGAACAAAGTGGCCAGCAGACTGGGGGAGATGAATGAAACGATCTAAAACAACAACAAAGTGGCCAGCAGACTGGGGGAGATGAATGAAATGAATTAAAACAAGAACAAAGTGGCCAGCAGACTGGGGGAGATGAATGAAACGAATTCAAGCAAGAACAAAGTGGCCAGCAGACTGGGGGAGATGAATGAAACGAATTAAAACAAGAACAAAGTGGCCAGCAGACTGGGGGAGATGAATGAAACGAATTAAAACAAGAACAAAGTGGCCAGCAGACTGGGGGAGATGAATGAAACGAATTCAAACAAGAACAAAGTGGCCAGCAGACTGGGGGAGATGAATGAAACGAATTCAAACAAGAACAAAGTGGCCAGCAGACTGGGGGAGATGAATGAAACGATCTAAAACAAGAACAAAGTGGCCAGCAGACTGGGGGAGATGAATGAAATGAATTAAAACAAGAACAAAGTGGCCAGCAGACTGGGGGAGATGAATGAAATGAATTAAAACAAGAACAAAGTGGCCAGCAGACTGGGGGAGATGAATGAAATGAATTAAAACAAGAACAAAGTGGCCAGCAGACTGGGGGAGATGAATGAAATGAATTAAAACAAGAACAAAGTGGCCAGCAGACTGAAGGAGATGAATGAAACGAATTAAAACAAGAACAAAGTGGCCAGCAGACAGGGGGAGATGAATGAAACGAATTCAAACAAGAACAAAGTGGCCAGCAGACTGGGGGAGATGAATGAAACGAATTCAAACAAGAACAAAGTGGCCAGCAGACTGGGGGAGATGAATGAAATGAATTAAAACAAGAACAAAGTGGCCAGCAGACTGGGGGAGATGAATGAAACGAATTAAAACAAGAACAAAGTGGCCAGCAGACTGGGGGAGATGAATGAAACTAATTAAAACAAGAACAAAGTGGCCAGCAGACTGGGGGAGATGAATGAAACGAATTAAAACAAGAACAAAGTGGCCAGCAGACTGGGGGAGATGAATGAAACTAATTAAAACAAGAACAAAGTGGCCAGCAGACTGGGGGAGATGAATGAAACGAATTCAAACAAGAACAAAGTGGCCAGCAGACTGGGGGAGATGAATGAAACAATTTAAAACAAGAACAAAGTGGCCAGCAGACTGGGGGAGATGAATGAAATGATCTAAAACAAGAACAAAGTGGCCAGCAGACTGGGGGAGATGAATGAAACGATCTAAAACAAGAACAAAGTGGCCAGCAGACTGGGGGAGATGAATGAAACGATCTAAAACAAGAACAAAGTGGCCAGCAGACTGGGGGAGATGAATGAAACGATCTAAAACAAGAACAAAGTGGCCAGCAGACTGGGGGAGATGAATGAAATGAATTAAAACAAGAACAAAGTGGCCAGCAGACTGGGGGAGATGAATGAAACGAATTAAAACAAGAACAAAGTGGCCAGCAGACTGGGGGAGATGAATGAAACTAATTAAAACAAGAACAAAGTGGCCAGCAGACTGGGGGAGATGAATGAAACGAATTAAAACAAGAACAAAGTGGCCAGCAGACTGGGGGAGATGAATGAAATGAATTAAAACAAGAACAAAGTGGCCAGCAGACTGAAGGAGATGAATGAAACGAATTAAAACAAGAACAAAGTGGCCAGCAGACAGGGGGAGATGAATGAAACGAATTCAAACAAGAACAAAGTGGCCAGCAGACTGGGGGAGATGAATGAAACGAATTCAAACAAGAACAAAGTGGCCAGCAGACTGGGGGAGATGAATGAAATGAATTAAAACAAGAACAAAGTGGCCAGCAGACTGGGGGAGATGAATGAAACGAATTAAAACAAGAACAAAGTGGCCAGCAGACTGGGGGAGATGAATGAAACTAATTAAAACAAGAACAAAGTGGCCAGCAGACTGGGGGAGATGAATGAAACGAATTAAAACAAGAACAAAGTGGCCAGCAGACTGGGGGAGATGAATGAAACTAATTAAAACAAGAACAAAGTGGCCAGCAGACTGGGGGAGATGAATGAAACGAATTCAAACAAGAACAAAGTGGCCAGCAGACTGGGGGAGATGAATGAAACAATTTAAAACAAGAACAAAGTGGCCAGCAGACTGGGGGAGATGAATGAAATGATCTAAAACAAGAACAAAGTGGCCAGCAGACTGGGGGAGATGAATGAAATGATCTAAAACAAGAACAAAGTGGCCAGCAGACTGGGGGAGATGAATGAAACGATCTAAAACAAGAACAAAGTGGCCAGCAGACTGGGGGAGATGAATGAAACGATCTAAAACAAGAACAAAGTGGCCAGCAGACTGGGGGAAATGAATGAAACGAATCAAAACAAGAACAAAGTGGCCAGCAGACTGGGGGAGATGAATGAAACGATCTAAAACAAGAACAAAGTGGCCAGCAGACTGGGGGAGATGAATGAAACGATCTAAAACAAGAACAAAGTGGCCAGCAGACTGGGGGAGATGAATGAAACGATCTAAAACAAGAACAAAGTGGCCAGCAGACTGGGGGAGATGAATGAAATGAATTAAAACAAGAACAAAGTGGCCAGCAGACTGGGGGAGATGAATGAAATGAATTAAAACAAGAACAAAGTGGCCAGCAGACTGGGGGAGATGAATGAAATGAATTAAAACAAGAACAAAGTGGCCAGCAGACTGGGGGAGATGAATGAAATGAATTAAAACAAGAACAAAGTGGCCAGCAGACTGAAGGAGATGAATGAAACGAATTAAAACAAGAACAAAGTGGCCAGCAGACTGGGGGAGATGAATGAAACGAATTAAAACAAGAACAAAGTGGCCAGCAGACTGGGGGAGATGAATGAAACGAATTCAAACAAGAACAAAGTGGCCAGCAGACTGGGGGAGATGAATGAAATGAATTAAAACAAGAACAAAGTGGCCAGCAGACTGGGGGAGATGAATGAAACGAATTAAAACAAGAACAAAGTGGCCAGCAGACTGGGGGAGATGAATGAAACTAATTAAAACAAGAACAAAGTGGCCAGCAGACTGGGGGAGATGAATGAAACGAATTAAAACAAGAACAAAGTGGCCAGCAGACTGGGGGAGATGAATGAAACTAATTAAAACAAGAACAAAGTGGCCAGCAGACTGGGGGAGATGAATGAAACGAATTCAAACAAGAACAAAGTGGCCAGCAGACTGGGGGAGATGAATGAAACAATTTAAAACAAGAACAAAGTGGCCAGCAGACTGAGGGAGATGAATGAAATGATCTAAAACAAGAACAAAGTGGCCAGCAGACTGGGGGAGATGAATGAAATGATCTAAAACAAGAACAAAGTGGCCAGCAGACTGGGGGAGATGAATGAAACGATCTAAAACAAGAACAAAGTGGCCAGCAGACTGGGGGAGATGAATGAAACGATCTAAAACAAGAACAAAGTGGCCAGCAGACTGGGGGAAATGAATGAAACGAATCAAAACAAGAACAAAGTGGCCAGCAGACTGGGGGAGATGAATGAAACGATCTAAAACAAGAACAAAGTGGCCAGCAGACTGGGGGAGATGAATGAAACGATCTAAAACAAGAACAAAGTGGCCAGCAGACTGGGGGAGATGAATGAAATGAATTAAAACAAGAACAAAGTGGCCAGCAGACTGGGGGAGATGAATGAAACGAATTCAAGCAAGAACAAAGTGGCCAGCAGACTGGGGGAGATGAATGAAACGAATTAAAACAAGAACAAAGTGGCCAGCAGACTGGGGGAGATGAATGAAATGATTTCTAACAAGAACAAAGTGGCCAGCAGACTGGGGGAGATGAATGAAACGATCTAAAACAAGAACAAAGTGGCCAGCAGACAGGGGGAGATGAATGAAACGAATTCAAACAAGAACAAAGTGGCCAGCAGACTGGGGGAGATGAATGAAACGAATTCAAACAAGAACAAAGTGGCCAGCAGACTGGGGGAGATGAATGAAATGAATTAAAACAAGAACAAAGTGGCCAGCAGACTGGGGGAGATGAATGAAATGAATTAAAACAAGAACAAAGTGGCCAGCAGACTGGGGGAGATGAATGAAATGAATTAAAACAAGAACAAAGTGGCCAGCAGACTGGGGGAGATGAATGAAATGATCTAAAACAAGAACAAAGTGGCCAGCAGACTGGGGGAGATGAATGAAATGATCTAAAACAAGAACAAAGTGGCCAGCAGACTGGGGGAGATGAATGAAATGATCTAAAACAAGAACAAAGTGGCCAGCAGACTGGGGGAGATGAATGAAATGATCTAAAACAAGAACAAAGTGGCCAGCAGACTGGGGGAGATGAATGAAATGATCTAAAACAAGAACAAAGTGGCCAGCAGACTGGGGGAGATGAATGAAACGATCTAAAACAAGAACAAAGTGGCCAGCAGACTGGGGGAGATGAATGAAACGATCTAAAACAAGAACAAAGTGGCCAGCAGACTGGGGGAAATGAATGAAACGAATCAAAACAAGAACAAAGTGGCCAGCAGACTGGGGGAGATGAATGAAACGATCTAAAACAAGAACAAAGTGGCCAGCAGACTGGGGGAGATGAATGAAACGATCTAAAACAAGAACAAAGTGGCCAGCAGACAGGGGGAGATGAATGAAACGATCTAAAACAAGAACAAAGTGGCCAGCAGACTGAAGGAGATGAATGAAACGAATTAAAACAAGAACAAAGTGGCCATCAGACTGGGGGAGATGAATGAAACGAATTCAAACAAGAACAAAGTGGCCAGCAGACTGGGGGAGATGAATGAAATGATCTAAAACAAGAACAAAGTGGCCAGCAGACTGGGGGAGATGAATGAAATGATCTAAAACAAGAACAAAGTGGCCAGCAGACTGGGGGAGATGAATGAAACGATCTAAAACAAGAACAAAGTGGCCAGCAGACTGGGGGAGATGAATGAAACGATCTAAAACAAGAACAAAGTGGCCAGCAGACTGGGGGAAATGAATGAAACGAATCAAAACAAGAACAAAGTGGCCAGCAGACTGGGGGAGATGAATGAAACGATCTAAAACAAGAACAAAGTGGCCAGCAGACTGGGGGAGATGAATGAAACGATCTAAAACAAGAACAAAGTGGCCAGCAGACTGGGGGAGATGAATGAAATGAATTAAAACAAGAACAAAGTGGCCAGCAGACTGGGGGAGATGAATGAAACGAATTCAAGCAAGAACAAAGTGGCCAGCAGACTGGGGGAGATGAATGAAACGAATTAAAACAAGAACAAAGTGGCCAGCAGACTGGGGGAGATGAATGAAATGATTTCTAACAAGAACAAAGTGGCCAGCAGACTGGGGGAGATGAATGAAACGATCTAAAACAAGAACAAAGTGGCCAGCAGACAGGGGGAGATGAATGAAACGAATTCAAACAAGAACAAAGTGGCCAGCAGACTGGGGGAGATGAATGAAACGAATTCAAACAAGAACAAAGTGGCCAGCAGACTGGGGGAGATGAATGAAATGATTTCTAACAAGAACAAAGTGGCCAGCAGACTGGGGGAGATGAATGAAACGATCTAAAACAAGAACAAAGTGGCCAGCAGACTGGGGGAGATGAATGAAACGATCTAAAACAAGAACAAAGTGGCCAGCAGACTGGGGGAGATGAATGAAATGAATTAAAACAAGAACAAAGTGGCCAGCAGACTGGGGGAGATGAATGAAATGAATTAAAACAAGAACAAAGTAGTCTCTTTCAATGACTTTTGAGAGTATGGGAGATAACAAGCCCACCACAATGGAAGTATACCTGTATTTCTTTTGTGCCATTGCCGCTGCTTTGGCTGCTTCTTCCTTGGCCTTTCTGTCAGGGTCAAAGGCACTGCCATCAACATAGTCAGTCAGACCAAAAGCTTCTTTGAGGCGAGCATTCTTTTCCTGATTAGCTTCAGCCAGCTGATGCGTTTCTTTAGCTCTGCAATAAAAAGCGTATGCTATTTTAAAGTAACATCCCTCCACAGTATTGGTCCAGCTGAACCCCTTAAAAATTGAAATATTTACAACTAAGGAAAGAAAATTGTGCTAATAGATAAACATAATATTATAAATCTCCTGAATTAGCAGTAGATTCTAGCTAGCTAGTTTTAATATAATGCTGACTCCTGAAAATGATATTGATTTCTTCAGAGAATTATTAATCAAAAGAATAAAGAGTCAGTAAAAAAAAACATTAACAAAAATACCTAATACTTTTCATACAAGATTATTATTAAGTTATTGAAAAGGAATTACACAATATGACCATTATTTATAAAAAAAAACTAGCAAAATACACAAAAATACTTTTAAAAAAAAGAAGCTATTTTAATATGTCACAATTAGTTTTGATCAGTCATATAAAAAAATTTGTAATAGATCTAGACTAACAATAATAAATCTGTGTGATTAAAAAATTTTTTTTAACCTATTGGTTTTGTTTAGCGCAATTTCATGCTTTTAGCTTTCTCAAAACGCTATGATCCTATCACTTGTCTGGACCAATTGGAGAGAGGGAGAAATAACGAACAGAGTATCGGAACAACCTGAATTTGAACTTGTGGGCTAAAGCCTTCTCAAACCAAAGCAGTAACCACTCTATGAACATAGAAGATTGTATAGTTATGTATTGTTTCATTTTCATGTTTGTGTTCACTAAGCCTCAGACGGCAGCCTACTATTAAGGGGACTAAATAAGCTTATACATCACTTTGGTCAAGTACTATTTCTTTCCCTTGATTGAGATACCAAACAGAGTAATTTATTACAAATAGTTAATTAACTAATTGGTTAACTTTTTTTATTTTTATATTGATTCTTGTGTTGTCAGGTAAAATCCGAGATTGGGTGTCAGACACACACACAGACATAGTGAGTTGATAAAAGCTTTGTAAAAATTTTGTCTTAAGGTCTTACAAAAATCATTTTAAGTAACTAAACAATCACAAAATGTACATTTCGTATTCTCCATTCAGGGAGGAAATTTCGTTTTCTTAAGGAAGAAAAACAAATAATACGATGTCATTAGATGATCCTACTAATAAGATAAGTTGTCAGGGGACCAGGTTCTTACTAATACAAATATCAGAGGTCATAGATGATCCTACTAATAAGATAAGTGTCAGAAAGCTAACTTTTTATAACAAGAACTAATCAGATGTGACAGACATTATCCTGAGCTAGCAACTCCTCCTTCCAACCATGAGATAGCTATGAAAACATTTGTAAGAGGCAAGCTCCCATCAACATGGATGTATGCATTATATATGAGGAACAGCAATAACATGTTTCTACAACATGCAGAGATATTTTGTTCAGCCAGCCATTTAGAAGTTAGTCCTCATTCTCCTTTGTTCACTACTTACAAGTTCAACAGTTTGGCCATTATAGATCTCACTTATCTTCAACAGTTTGGCCATTATAGATCTTACTTGTCTTCAACAATTTGGCCATTATAGATCTCACTTATCTTCAACAGTTTGGCCATTTTAGATATCACTTGTCTTCAAAAGTTTGGCCATTATAGATCTCACTTGTCTTCAACAGTTTGGCCATTATAGATCTCACTTATCTTCAACAGTTTGGCCATTATAGATCTTACTTGTCTTCAACAGTTTGGCCATTATAGATATCACTTGTCTTCAACAGTTTGGCCATTATAGATCTCACTTGTCTTCAACAGTTAGGCCATTATAGATATCACTTGTCTTTAACAGTTTGGCCATTATAGATCTCACTTGTCTTCAACAGTTTGGCCATTATAGATATCACTTGTCTTCAACAGTTTGGCCATTATAGATATCACTTGTCTTCAACAGTTTGGCCATTATAGATATCACTTGTCATCAACAGTTTGCGAATACTAAGATAGTTAGATACCTCAGAACAACCTCATTATTTAAGCGATGTTAATGTAATAATTTAAAAAATATATCTTTTAAAAATGTATTTATGACGTCAAGGTTAAATAATATATGATACTTAATGTCAGATGTAGACTGTATCTATCTTTAAAATTATGTCAAGACTTTTTGCATCAGTATTAAGAGTAGCTAGAGTTTGATATCAAAGTCTCATAAATAACAATGATACAAATTGTAGTCAGCCCCCAAACCAATAGAGGAACTACTTACAGATATATCTGAAAACATCCCAGAGGTAGTCCATAACAAGTCAGAGCCTCGTCTTCAAAACTAATGTCTTGTTTAGGCCTTACAAAGTCTTTGAGATCTTCATCCTGTTTGTCAAGACTTTTATTGAGACATGCCCTACAGAGCTGCCTGTCTACAGAGGAGCTGTATACATCAGAAACAAAAAGGGCATCTAGTGACCTTTCTTCAAATCCCTGCCCACATCTCAGGCACAGATTAATGTCCTTCCTGTCTGAATACAGCTGGTCATAGAAGAAGTCAAAAACTGACTTGGGTTTGATAGAGGGAGAAAAGACTTTGCGTGGACACATGTCCATCAGGCAGTTCTTGCTCTGGTGCTTAGCACAGCAGTGGCAGTGACATCCACAGCACTGAATACAACTGGCCTCAGACAGCTTTCTTAATAGCAATACATTCTTTGTCTTTGTCACTTTTTTACTAGCATAAGACATGCTGCCTCAGTGAAACTTGAAATCAGCTCTAGAATGTAAGAATCCTTGATAATAGAGAATGTACAATCCAGACAACGTTTGAAGAGCCCTTGAATATATCTGTTTTTTCTGTCCAACCAAATAATAAGTAGTTAAAGCCAAGAACAGTCCACTTGATCACAGAATCCTCCAGCTTTGTTTTTTGAAATGCTTGACATTTGTCACAAGTAGATTACCAGCATTTACCGTGTTTGTGGGGAAGTGCATCATTACACTAAATGTGAGCAGATACAGAGTCATAGATATAGACAAGAATTAAGACCAGACAGCCCCACTCTGAAGCAATTCACTCTAATGATAAACCAATGTTGACAGATGGTTGAAACTAGTTGAATGCTACACTGATGGGGAAGCAGAATGCTAAGGGTTTAAACTGGTCTAATGATCAACTGGGAAATGTCAGCATCTTCAATTAGCTCTGCTATTCTCTCTTGGACTAAGCACTGTGACCTTTGACACTTTGTATTTGCCAAATATTTGTGTCTATATGAAGAACAAAAAGGTGTTCTTTCCCTATCAAATCTCTTGCTTCTATATCAAACTTTGACAAATATATTTCTAGAGAGAAAACACTTGATTTAAAATAAGTTTTTAGGTCTTTCATTTCAAGCCTGGCCTGCACAAAGGGAGGACTACAAGGAATGTATTTTCAATCCACATTGGGTCCTACAATGTTAAGACTTGAACACTGGTTTCAACCTTCTATGAAGTGAAGATACTTCCTGTCCCATCCTATAGTATTGAGACACAGACGTAGAGAGTCGAGTGTCAGACTCGTGAGACGGAACAAAAGTTCTGTACATTGCTCTCTTTAAGAATAAGAAATGAACACTTAAAAACTGACAAAAAGAGTTTCTTTTACAGCTTCTCAAACTAAAAGATATAAATCTTTGCCAAGGCAAAACAATTTTAATAAAGTCTTACCTCCCCCAACCCCCGACCTTTTATAACTGAAGATTGGAATCTATTTCACTAGACTCTCAGGTAAAGACTGAACTTTAATGTACTATAATAGAAAACTAAATAACATCCAGGAGGCCACAGGGTGAGGTGTCACATAGTAGAGTTATACAACAGTTGGTTCAGAATTTATAAATCACATGATGTTTGACATAGAATTGAATAAGAACAAAAATATTTTACCCATGAAAAAAAATATCCAAGGAAACCTAAACCCAATTTCAATAAAAGACTTCTAATGATACAAGTGTAAACTCCTCCTTAGTATAGCTTACAACACAACTCTTGTGGACTTATCAGCTCAGTGACAGCCTGCAGACTTTCTTTAACTCCTAAAGCAGCCAATAGAAGATATGTTGAAAACTTTATATTTCTGTACTATCGATGGATAAAGTTAAACAGGACACTAACCCTTAAGCTAAATAACATGAAAAGTTTTGTCAAACATAAAGATGCCGGCCAGAGTTGGAATAGGCTGTGAACAAATAGAACAGTGTATAATGAAAAGCTTAAGATGTTGAAGGACACTAAAAATGGGATTGAACAATGTTGGATTCACTGTGACATGAGAACATTGAGCGCTAGGAAAAAGCTATCAGATATGAGCCAACATAGCTGTCATACTTCCCGTCTAAAAAAAGCATTGCTGTTTAGATCTAGCAGAAGATAATATAAATCTAAAAAGATGCGGACGATGCAGGAAATGGTAGAGATGATGAGACCGATGACGTAGAGGACAATATCTTTAGAGCCCCATCAGCAGAGGACGTACATAAAAACTGAATCTTATTAAACTTGGGACGACACACATTTTCAACTCAATTGCCTCCTGTCACACGCTAGTGTGTGTGAGTGTGTGTGTTTTTAACATCATGGCTTCTCAAAGTGCAAACACGAGGCCCAAGATTAAATTTTGAATAAGACTAAATGTTAAGACACACTTATTGTTCTTAGCGTCCAATGGAATGATGTAGTAGAATATTTTTAGCGTACAATGAAATGATGTATTAGAATGCTAGTAGCGTCCAATGGATAGATGTATTAGAATGTTCTTAGCGTCCAATGGAAGTGTGTACATTTAAGTTCAACTTCAGAACGTGACAGGAAAGGCATTCTACTTTCTTACCAAACACTAGCTACAACAAGGAGTGCAGTAACACTTTCTGAACGCACACGAGAACTTGGTTACCGAAATCACACCTCCCCAAATTCACATTTGTGTGTTAAGTTCAAGACACTAACAACTACTGTAAATCTACAACAGACTGACTGTGATGTGTGTGTGTCTGTAACAAAGTCTTTTGAGAATTGTACTAGTTGACAGCCAATTCTACCATTCACAGCAGACTGCTTAACTTAGTTATGAATCAAGTTGTACAAGGAAATGTCCACAAAACATTCTTGAATGGAAGTACTTTTGATACTTTTGTTCGATGTGGACATGAGATTGTTTTCTTCATTGTCCAACGCTTAAGAATGTTGGTGTGAAACCTTAGACAACCCCAATAACAAAGACAATTTCTGCTGCTGTCTAAAGCCTGGTGACGTTCTGTGAGAGCCATGACTTTGCTCTCCGTAATGCTAAATAACTATTTCTTGTGATTTGTGATTTTGTGATTTTGGGCACATCGGCACAATTTAGGCCATGTCGTGCCTGCAGTCCCTCAAGGGCCACTCTCCCTCCACACAGCAAAAGCCAAATTCCATACAGTCAAATCATTAAAATCAAGGTCTATTCACAGTTAAAATAGTAGAGGTAGTAAAAATTTAATAATTTGGTAAAAATCTAATGTAAATAGTACATGTCTACAGAATTCATAAATCAGATCTTCGTAGACAACCCCACTTCCCGGATAAAGCCCAGTACCTTCCCAGGGTCGACATTATTGAATAGTGTTTTTAAATTAGTGGCTCTAAAATATTTTTCCCTGACATCCTGGTATCTGGGGCAGTCGATGAGGATATGTTCCACGGTGAGGCGAGAGTCACAATACTCACAAAGTGGGGGCTCTTCTTTCTTCAGCACAAAAGAGTGCGTGATGTAGGTGTGGCCAATCCTAAGTCTGGACATGGTCGTGCTACCACGCCTTGTCAGACCCTTAGATGTGGACCGCCACCTGACATCCGCCACAATCTGCCTGAGTTTATTGTGAGTCTCAGCCTCCCATCGGTCCTGCCACTCTTGGTAGATGGCAGAGGCAATACTTTGTCTCAGGTCTGAGCAGGGAATTTGAGTTCCTGACACCGCATGATTTAGGGCTCTCTTTGCTTCTCTGTCTGCGGCTTCGTTTCCCTCAATGCCCACATGGGAGGGGACCCAGATGAAGGTGACATCCGTATGGTCGGCTGTTATTTGGTCCAACAGCTTCAGGCTCTTATGTACCAGTGGAATGTCAGTCTTCATCCGCCCCAAAGCTTGCAATGCAGATTTGGAGTCGGAGCAGATTATAAATTTCCTCCTTTCTGATGCTTTGACGGCCATAAGTGCAAGCGATATTGCATGCAATTCGGCCGTAAAGATGGAGCAGCCATCGGGGAGTCTACGGGAGATTGTTTTGTTCCGAAAGGAGCAGGCACACGCGACCTTTCCATCCATTTTGGATCCGTCTGTGTAGATGGTGCCACAATCTCCGTAGCTCTCTTGCAGTTCCCTAAAGTGGACTTGTAGTATGCTTGGGTCTGTATTTTCTTTCTTGAAATTAAGGAGGGATAAATTTAATTTGGGTTTATTCATTAGCCAAGGAGGATTCTGAGGGGTTTCTATTTTAGAGATTTGGTTAATGGGTGGAGTTAAATTTTGGATGGGTTCTCTCATTCGAAGGCCTAACGGCTGTATGACGTTAGGCCTTCGATTGTATAATTCTACCTCTGTGGGGTTAAATATGGAATCGAAAGCAGGGTTCGTAGGGTTGGATTTTAGCTTGACTATATACTGCATTGCAAGCTTTTTCATTCTTATGTCCATGGGGAGTTCTCCAGCCTCCACATGGAGGCTTGGGATAGGTGTTGTACGAAACGCGCCGAGACAGAGACGCAGGGCAGCATTTTGTATTGGTTCCAGTATTTTTAGGTACGACTTCCTTGCTGCTCCATATATTATGGATCCGTAGTCTAGCTTGGATCGAATTAGACTCCGATATAGCAGCAGCAAAGTATCTCTGTCAGCTCCCCAGTCCGTATGGCTGAGCACTCTAAGTATGTTTAATGACTTTTGGCATTTTCTCTTAAGTTCCTTAATGTGGGGGAGAAAATTAAATTTGGAATCTAGAGTGAGGCCTAAAAATTTTGTAGTTTTCACGACAGGGATCTTCTTTTTGTGTATAAATAGTTCAGGGTCTGGGTGGAGTCCCCTTAAATTACAAAAATGCATACTAACTGTTTTGGAGTCCGAAAATTTAAAACCATTATCGTTTGCCCAATTTTGAATTTTGTTTAAACATAACTGTAATTTTCTTTCTAGGGTGTTCATGTTTTTTCCATAAGTAAAAATGACAAAGTCATCAACATACAAAGAGCACTCTATGCCAGGGGACAGAGCATTTATGATGCTATTTATTTTAATGTTGAACAGGGTGACTGACAGAATGCTGCCCTGGGGTACACCCATTTCCTGGTCATGAGTGTCAGAAGTGGTGTTGCCCACTCGAACCTGAAATTTTCGGTCTTTCAGGAATTCCCCCACAAAACGGGGAAGATGTCCCTTAAGCCCCACAAGCTCCAGGTCACGTAGAATGCCATGTTTCCAGGTTGTGTCATAGGCCTTTTCTATATCGAAGAATACAGCTACTAGATGTTCTCTTCTGAGTAATGCATTTCTGATACAAGCTTCCAGCCTTACCAGGTGGTCAGTTGTTGTCCGCCCTTGCCGGAATCCGCACTGGTAGTTAGAGATCACTTTGTTCCTCTCCAGGTACCAGACCAGCCTACTGTTAATCATTCTTTCCATGGTTTTGCAGATGCAGCTTGTTAGTGCTATTGGTCGATAGTTAGCTGGGTCAGAGCCGTCTCTTCCCGGTTTAGGTATCGGTATAACTGTGGCTTTCCTCCAGCTGTTTGGGAAAGCGCCTGTTTGCCACACACAGTTATAGACCCCTAGCAGGACTGCTAATGAGGGTTCGGGGAGGTGCTTGAGGAACTGGTAATGGATTTCATCTTCTCCGGGCGCTGTGTCATGTGACTTGTCTAGCGATTCCCTCAGTTCCTCAAGCGAGAACGGTTTGTTGTAGTCTTCATTGTTTTCTGATCTGAAATCAATGGAGTGTCTTTCCTCCCTGGTTTTGACTTTTTGAAACTCTGGCGTGTAATGTGCAGTGGATGACTTTTCTGCAATTGAGGATGCAAGGCAGTCAGCTATTTCTCTGGGGGACGTGACAGTTCGTCCTTGGTTTTTCAGATGTCCTATTGCATTTGATTTTTTCCCTTTGATTCGCCTTACTGCCTTCCAGACCGCTCTAGCAGAAGTTTTGGCATCCAGACTGCCGACAAAACTTCTCCAAGAATTCCTTTTGGCTGACCGTATGGTTTGTCTAGCCTTTGCTCTAGCTATTCTGAATAGCTTTAGGTTTTCCTGGGATGGATTTTTTATAAATGCAGCCAGTCGTTTTTTCCTATCGCCAATAGCACTTTTGCAGGCTGTATCAAACCATGGTTTGCTAGGCCGTTTTGGATTTGCGGAGGTTAGGGGGACAACTTTCCTGGCTATACTAAGTAGCTTGCTAGCAAAGGTATCAGCTGGGTTCTGTTCATCGAGGATATTTTCTGTAATATCCTCTGAGCATCTTTTTTGGAATTGTTCCCAATCGGCCTTATTCAGTTTCCACCGCTGAGGTCGTCCCAATGAGGGGAGCTTGTTAGCAATGATGATTGGGAAGTGATCACTTCCCCGTAGATCATTGCTAACTGACCATTTAAAGTCGTCCAGAAGTCCAGGGACGCATACGGTGAGGTCAATGCATGTGAGAGCTCCAGTTCCTGGGTGCAAGTAGGTCGGTGATGCATCATTAAGTATGCATAAATCATGTTGGAGGAAGATATCCTCCAGCATACGGCCTCTTGTGTCGGTATTGTTGGATCCCCACATGGTGTTATGGGCATTGAAATCCCCAAGGATTATGTAAGGCCGGGGGAGTTGTTTCAATAGGTTCTCCATGTCTGTTTGGTTTAATGGAGCGCCTGGTGGTAGATACAGGCTGCAGCAAGTGATAACCTTGTGAAGGGTTATCCTAGCTGCTACGGCCTGTAGTGTGGTCTGTAGTTCTACCCTCTCATGGGGGATGCTATCCTTCACAAGGATACAGACTCCACCTGATGCTCTCTCTGCATCCTCAACATTCTTGCTGTAAGCACTGTAGCTTCGGAAGCTGATGCTATCTTTCAGAAATGTTTCCTGTAGGCAGACAGCTACAGGAGTCTCAGAGTCCATCAGTAGCTGCATTTCCTCATAATTGGCCTTGAGACCTCTGCAATTCCACAGTACAATTCTGGAATCCATGGCTTATTCTAGATGGCCTACTTGGAGCTATTTGGCTTTGGGAGGCCCCCGGAGGGGTTTCCCTTAATTCCAGTGACCTTGGTATTTTTATTCTTGGGTTTGGATGGAGAGGAGGACAACCCCCTTTTGGGGGAAGTCTTTCTCTCTGGAGAGGGGAGATCCCTCTGGTTAGAGCGGAGGTTATTTCCTCCTCGCTCACCTCGGGCATCCTCTCCGCTTTGATTTCTCCCCTTAGGGAGTTGGTCAACCTCTAATTCGGTAGAGGTTGGGGTGTCTGACTGGTTTCTCTGAGGAGAACCTGTGTCAGACATGATGTCTCCGGGTTCTCCCGGAGTATTGGTTTTGACTAGCTGCTCAGTCTCCATGCTCTCATCAGCGAGCACAGAGAACCTGTTCTTTAGCATGACAACAGGGCTTTCTTGTTTCTTCCGAGGTGTGTTCTTTGGCGGTGTTTTCTTCTGAGTTGGAGGAGGAGGAGGGGGTGGTGGGGTCAATGTGTCCGTCTGTGTGGCTATGGATCTTCCTATCTTAGCAACAGCCTGGGCATAGGTCTTTGTCAAGCCGAATTGGCCCTTGGGTAGGGCCAATACAGCCGATTTCGCCTGGCTGAAGGTACATCCATTTCTTGCCTTGTACTCCTGCACGGCAACCTCCTGTTTCCACACAGGGCAGTCCTTGGAGTAGGCTGAGTGGCCAGCGTGACAGTTTGGGCATTTGAACTGGGCTGTGCAGCCCTTGTCCTCATGACCTTCTCCAGCACATCTGGCACACACAGTGTTCCTCTTGCAGACTGCCGCGCCGTGTCCATAACCCTGGCACTTGAAGCACCTCATGGGGTTAGGTATGTAGGGCCTCACTGGAACTCGTAGGTATCCTGCCTTCACATACTCTGGCGGTGTCCTAGTTCCAAATGTGAGGATAATAGTGGCGGTTTTGACCTCCTCACCATCCCTGCGCCTGGTAATGCGCCGGGCATGGGTGACTCCTTCAATGCCCTCCACTACTTCCTTCTCGGAACATTCCAGTAGGTCCCTAGAGCTGATTACACCTCTGCTGGTGTTCAGACTCTTGTGTGGCATGACTTCCACTTGGAGATCACAGAGTCTTCTGCATCTTAAAAGCCCATCAGAGTGTATCTTGCTATCAACTTCTACTAGAAGTTCCAAAGACTTGTGTAGCTTAGACACACTCTTGGGCTCTCCCACTACTGACTTAAGTCCCTTGTAGATGACAAAAGAGCTCATCTTTGTCAGACTTTTCCCCTCCTCTGTGCACCTAACCACCAGAAATGATGGCCAGGTGGCACAGCTTTTTGTGGCCTCCTCCTTTCTGTCCTCCATACGGCGTCTCTTGCCCAGACATAGGTCTGGGGCAAGTAGTTTTTTTGAAGTTTTTTTTTCCATAGGTGTTATTTATTAGTTCGGCACATGTGCTCCCCACCCGCCATCGAGTCCAACAAGGGGACGGGCCATTCGGAAGTCCAGAATGAGCCCGCCAGGGCTACACATGTGCTATACTCAGTCAGCTACTGCATCGGACATGTGCCCGATACAGTAGCTCCCTGATTGACCCTCCAGCCACCGCCCTCCAGCATAGGTCGAAGACCTATGCTGGTAGCTCGGCATGACCAGCCGGTTGACCCAGAGCGGGCCATCTGGGCCTCAGGTCTAGGGGAACTTGGAGCCAAAGTATTGTGTTGTGGTGGTTTATCCTCAGATAGTCACCACTCAAACACCAGGATCTCTTTATCCCCCCTTACCCGTCGCAGTCCACGGCAAACGGACTGGTCTAGGACGTAGTGAGATATTTAGAGATAAGGAGACAGAGTGATGATCAATGAAGGCAGACTGAGGAAAGGAGGAGGCAGACACAATGATAGAAAAGAAGTAGAGCACTTTTGAGCTCCGAAAGTGCTAAGGAAAGAGGAGCGCAGTTTAACGTCATGTCTCGGGACGCACTATTTCTTGAACTGCACGCATCAATGAAGACATGCGAGAATAATCGCTAACGTGTGTGTGTGTTTAAGAGAAAGACTGTCTAGACCACAGACCACATTGAAGTAGAAGATTATTATACTTAGAAAAAATATAACGGTCTAACCAGAGCCCCCCCCCCCCCCCCCCGTTTTTCAAAACATATACATAAACTATCAAATTTCTAGGAAAATTTCTATTATTCGATATCAAACAAAATAATTAATTACCAATAACCAATAAAGTAGTTAATTTTTAACCAATTCATGTTTTGTTAGGTACAACAAATAATTGTTTAAAGTTTGAACTTGATCCTAAAATGAGTGTGTGGGAGAAAATAACGTACACAATGTGACCTAAAGGGGATAAAGCTCTCTCTCTATTTAACCACATTATGTGAATACTGAAGGATTAATAAATAATAAATAAAACAGAAATTAATTCACTAATTGTTTTTTTTTTATTGATTCATGTATTGTCTAGGGCCAGTGTAGGCCTATAAGCGTGCAAAGTTTCAACTTGATCATAGAACGGGTATGTGAGAAATAGTATGCACAAAACATTTCACCAGACAGATGGACAAAGTGACTTAACATAAGCTTTGTTTAAAAAAAAAAGGTGAGGAACCAGAGAAAGAAAAAATACAAAAGACTGGCATGATTTTAGCGTGGCAGACATCTAGTTTTGGGCTGCCTAGTGATTTAATCAGAATTTAATACGTGTATTACCCGGAGGAAAAAGCTGTTGATTTGTTAATTAAATGATCACATTTCACATGTAGTATAATATTCTATGAACCAATAAATACAATGTATGAAGTAGTTACACCATTACAACAAAGACACAGCTATGAAAATCACAAAAAACAACAAAGAATTTAATCCACAGACACGTGTTCTAATCAAAGCCACTGAAGACAACCTAGCCCATGTTTGGGGCAGTGCTAATAAAGTTCCGTCTGTCTGATGCTCTGTGGTGTCACTTCACGCCCAGCGCATATTGATCTATTTATAGCGAGCGGGCGATGACGTGATGTGGTGGGAGAGACGAGGGGATGGTTCTATTTCGCCAGTCAGGAAGAGGCCAAGTCCATTAGTTAGGAGTAGCTTGGGGTTCAGACTAAATGTCTTAGTAGCAAACTGTTGGGGAGATTTGTGGGATGGGGCGAGACAACATCGAAATGGTGACTTTCGCTAAATAAATTGAAGTCCTCGTTATTTAATTTGTGTGTGTTCGGTTTTATCTTTGCTCTAATTTCGATGTTGTATCTACCAGGAATCTTTCAAACTTTGACTTTCCTATACAATAGCTGAAAAGTTGTTTTTTTACAGGCTAAAACATTGGCTATGTACACTGAGAAAACATTTCCAGGAAACTAAAGTAGTGAACCATCTAAACATCGCTTACAATTGACACCATTCTTAGCGACACGTGACTTGAAATTACAGATAGAACTCGTTACTTAACAAACACTGTCAAAACAGGACGCACGTGACACCGTCAATACATCACTTGTCACTATCGAAATATCACTCACGTGACCTGACGCTATCGAAACATCACCACAAAAATCAATACTATATATTTCAATACTGGAGGAAGAAGCTCCATTCTTTCTATATAAAACAAAATTATTTTTAATTAAGTATGACTAATTGATTAAATTAAACGTAGTATAAATCTAGTGCGTCAGACATTTACACAGCTAAAACCAACCTGGACATCTCCTCACATCTCTGACAAGACTAAACTAAGAATCTTAAACTCTAATATGTCAAGGCTGTCCTACTGTATGGTTCTGAAACATGGCGAACAACTGAAGCCACATCAAAAAAAGTGCAGACCTTCTGAGAAATATCCTAAAAATACACTGGTATGACAAAGTAGAAAACAACAAACTGTGGGAGATGAGTGGACAGAAAAATATACAGGTGCAGATCTTAGAGAGGAAGTGGAGATGGATTGGTCACACCCTTAGAAAAGATACCAACAACAAAGTTAGACAGGTCTTAGAGTGGAACCCCCAGGGAACAAGTAGAGGAAGTGGAGATGGATTGGTCACACCCTTAGAAAAGATACCAACAACAAAGTTAGACAGGTCTTAGAGTGGAACCCCCAGGGAACAAGTAGAGGAAGTGGAGATGGATTGGTCACACCCTTAGAAAAGATACCAACAACAAAGTTAGACAGGTCTTAGAGTGGAACCTTCAGGGAACAAGTAGAGGAAGACCAAAAAGAACATGGCGTTGCAGTGACTAGAGGAAGCCGAAAGGACCGGAAAGAGCTGGAAAGCCATAAAAAGGTAGCAATAGACCGTGGAGATCGGCGTGTTGTTACGGAGGCCCGATGTTCCACGAGAAACTCAAAGGAAAGACGATGATGATGAATTGATTAATTAATTGGTTAATTTTTTTATTGATTCATGTATTGTCATCGACTATGAAATAATTATGCAAAATTTGAACTTGCTCTGAGAAAGGGAAATGGGAGAAAGAACGTGTTTTACAAAACTCGTACCAGACAGACAGATTGAATTGATAGAAGCTTGATCAACATTGATTCATCGATATGAGATGTAAACTCTATAGATCACAAGCTCTTCAGTGAACTATAAAATATTGGCTTGACTTTATCTTCAGACTTGCACACATTTTCAGCACTGATAGTATACAAAATAAAAATAAAAATTATTGAGTATTGAATTTAAAAAAGCACAAACCCACAGCACTAATGACTTATAAAAAACTAACACAAAAAGAAAAGAAAAAGAAATAGGTCAATTGTCAAGACCTTGCTTCTAATGATAAAAGCAGACATCAAACATCCACAGTGAGCTACTATAAAAAAAAAAAAGTAGCCAAAGAATATCAAGCGCCTAAAGACAATGAGATCATGGCCCTGTGAAATCGCCGGGTGTTACATGACAATGGCGTGCATGCTAGGGAGCCGCGCTGTGGTCACGTCATTAGATGATGAAGTTGTCCAGCAGCCGCTACAACAACAGGGGACTCATAACTCATTCAAGCGGCGGGGCCACCTGATGAATAGATTAAGTAGCAGACCCAGAACAGACAGGAATAACTGCGTGTGTGTTAGCTGATACAACAACAAGACATTTATTAGAAACAAAAAATGAGTTCAGGACTAAAGCGAGCCCCAGACTTTGACGCTAGACTAGTAGGTGGGTTCATCAACGTATATGAAGTACCTTGGAACTGTGTAGTAGACAATGAGTTCAGGACTAAAGCGAGCCCCAGACTTTGATGCTAGACTAGTAGGTGGGTTCATCAACGTATATGAAGTACCTTGCAACTGTATGGTAGACAATGAATTCAATTGGATTGCAAACACAGATGACATCCCTCAAAAGGGCAACAGAGATTAAGGCTACTAAGAAAAGTGTCCTCCTTTAATGTTAGCGAAAAAGCCTTGCCAATGTTTGTACCAAGCTCACCTCTGCAGTATTTTAAGTTTCAACATCACTAAATGTTGCTGGTAAGATCATAGGCAACCAACAAACCGCAGTTGGACACCTACTTGAGAAAAACACGGCTAAGAAAGCTAAACAAATGTCAAATATAAAAATCACACTCTTCATGATTTTAGCATTTTACAACCCATCACAAAGAAGATTATTAGACACCGATCAAAACAACAAATAGACACAAGAACTCTTTACCATTACAAAAAAAGATAATTAGACACCGATAAAAAAAATATACACAAAAACTCTTTTGTTCTTTTGGCAATTAAATCGTTATACAAACTGCAACTTGAATTTTAGTATATATTACATCTAAATGGCACGGTCCACTTTGTAACGCTACTTCGCCCAAACAAGAAGCACGATAAGGGTAATTATGAAATCTGATCTGAATATCCGCTATAAAGTATATATATATCGTCGTCTCTTAAAAGTTTGAAACTAACAATAGATAGCTTTGAAACCTTCTATATTCATAAGCAGTTCGCGGTCCCAGTGGTCTGAGGAGGCTAGAGCCCTCGATTTCAAGTTCAACTTTTTTCATAATAAAATAATTTCAAAATCTATTAGGGTAACCCCCTTCTTTCTCCCCCCCCCCCCCCCCCAATTCTTGTTATGTATGTGCATACAATATGTAGAGCAAAAGAGAGACGCTATGAGAAGATCCTAAGTCATTGTTGTCTCTCGAGATGGAAGAATGCCACGATGAGATCACATTTTCAGCAGATGTTTTTCCTCTAGTATAGAGGGCTGGTTAAATTAAAGGGGCTTGATGGTTGAGTGGTAAAGCGCTTGGCTTCCAAACCGAGGGTTCTCGGGTTCGAATCTCGTTGAAGACAGGGATTTAGGATTTTCCAGATTTATACCACGCCCCTGAGTTCACCCTTCAGTTGTTATTTGCTTCGACTGAGGGTATCTGACATTAATTTGGAAAAGTTATGGTGCTGTCCACAAGACATCCTCTTAACCACCGGATACAGAAACAGATGACCTATGTATTATTTAGAAGGCAAGATATGAAGGGGTGCTTAACTTTTTTTTTTTCCTTTAACTTGTTAGACTAAGTCAACATCCTTTATTCCCAAACTATTTTATAGTTACACATGTGATTTTCGTAAGAGAATATGATATGGTAAAGAATGATCACGCAATGTTATAGTGTACTGTTGAATTGGATAAGGTCAGACATGGATTAAATGATGCAATGGCAAGCCAAAAGAAAAGACTCAATTTAGAAGCAAAGATCAACTAATTGCCAACTTTTAATCAAATAAGAGACAATAAAAAAAATTCCATCCTCATTAATTCGTCATGAGACAGTAGCCGCAGCAAGTCTTTAGTACCAGAATGAGTGAACTAAGCTCCATCAGCTCCGCACAAACTAAGGCTGTCCACTGGGTGGCAAATTTGTATAACAGAACGATACAGATATTCATGTTCGCCGGGATAATACGATTTAGGCATTACATATTCAGTGCAGCAAATGCAATCCAAATTGTGAACCCTTCAATGTGATATAATAACATGTGTTGTTTTAGCCAGGGTTATACAATCTAATTAGAAGAAAGGCCATGAACTTAACGAGAGAAGTGTACTGTTAGACTTTTTTTTTCTATATTGTGAGAATCATTAACTCTAGATGTATTAGGCTAGGGAGGCGGGGGAAGAACTGCGTCAAATGGTCGATTCATCAATATTAGGCTGTCAGGTGCGCTCGCACAGCTTCTGCTAGGGGACTCAATGACTCCTTCACTCTGGTCACTGGAGCCTGGAGTCCTCAGAAAAATCAAGTTTGATGACTCCACTCGTCTGAGCCTGTCTCGTCACTCTATTTTATTCCTTACACAACCCCCCTCCCTCTTTTCTTTCCTTCAATCTTCTCCGTGGTCTTCTCTTCATCTCTCCCTCTTGTGTTGGAAATGTCTCAATGTCCATTATGTGCACTGAAGAAATCCAACAGTTGTATAGCGCTATTGGCGAGGTGAGAAGGAACAAGCGCTGTAATACATGGCCCATTACACTGACACATGGCCATTAGCACCAACAAGAGCTGTAACACACACACACACAATCCTAAGCGCTCCCCTACATTCTAGCTAATCCAATACAGGAATAATGATCATTTCATACCTTGGCAACGTGGTCATTACAGAAACTGACCACATGTCAAAGTCCAGGGGCCAATCAAGATGAAATGACTTAAGTGAAAAGCAGCACAGATGTCACTGTAATAATCAAGTAACAAAGAAGCGATATTACAATTCATGCACATTAACTATGGATTCAACAGAGTGTTTGCATCACATGGAAGTCCAATAGCCCGTTTGATTTCACTGATTGCAATAGAAACAAGAATTTCACTTAAGTTCATCATACTTCAACCTAGTACATTTACAGAGCAGATCATTACAATAGTTTCGCCAGTAAGGCCACTCAAGCCGAGTCCAATGTGCAGTTGACAATGTATTACGTGACCCTGTGTCTCGACATCACGACATTCGTAAAAGCCAAGGATGACTAAAGACTTCTCTTTGTATAAGTGTCTAAGGAGCCTTTGGCTAAAGCCATACCAAATACACTAGTTATAAATAATTAAAATTAAACATTACCGACTAAATCTTGTGTCCAGAAGATTATAAAGACAGTTTGTGTGTTCACAGAACGTCAGAGGCGGTCTCAGAAAGATGCGCCCCATCTGTTTGGAATATTTTCAGCACGAATAAGAAGCTAGGAAGTAAAAATAAAAAAGCTCGAGGTCTAGAGCCTCGTGATGGAAGGCTTATCTCCCCATTTTCTATGGAAAACAAAATTAATTAATTACGATTAGGGTTAGGGGTTATTTTTTTGATGGAGTCATGTGTTGTCTTCGGCAATGAATTGATTTGTGCAAAGTTTGAGCTTGATCCGAGAGTGGGAAGTTGGAGAAACAACGTGTACAAAATTCCACCCGGACAGAGTTGATATAAGCTTTGTAAAATAAAAAAACAACAACACACAAACAAACGACGAAAGCACCCATCCGTAACGCAGCTTTCAATACAATAGTTTCAAACATGAGACAATATAATGTAGTTAAAAATGTGCCCCTGACATGTGCAAAAAGTGCTTGTTTAATAACTGCACCAAAAGACATTAGTTCATTAACTTGAAACAATAGTCTAATCATATCAGTTCATTAAGCCTAATTCAATATGAGATCCGGCTTTACGAAGTCCCCCTGATAATTCAACGTTCTTTTTTCAAGTGAAAATAAAAAATATTTATATTCTATTTACTTGAGAAGCCGTCTTCGAGTCCATAGGACATGAGAAATGTGCTTATCTTAAATCACAAAGGAGGAGCTATATACTTGAGAAGCCACTTTCTCTGTTCAACTAGCTGACTATCTTTTCGGTAGATCAGACCAAGGCTAGAGCCAAGCAAAGAAAAAATAATTCGCAAGTTGGACCTGTTAGATTTCTCTAGAACCTCATCTGTCCCAAGGCTCTAAGGAACCTTTGCCCTAGAGGCCTATCTAAACCTTGTTATTTGTGGTACACAACAAACAGAAAATCGCATAGAGGTGTCTTCGATAACCGAGAGGAATATTGTAGCTAACATATAACACTATGAAGAGGGCTGAGCTTAATCTTCGAGTGTCATATTGCTAGCAGCTAGCATTACAAAGTTGATACAATATTAATCAATCAACACAATTGCTAATAAAGGGGTGTGGTAAAAAACATAAAGAAACGTACGTACACACACACACTGACAAAATAGCTTATTGCGGTCAGACCCAAGAGATTTGAAAGTAGACTTCAGTACCAACGCCCGGGTACAGTTTGAGAATAGCGTTAACAGAGCAAATTTAAGCAGACTTCGTTCCATGCGATGAACCATGTTAAGAATTGCCTAGAAGCTTAGAGAAGATAATTGTCACTTGTTATCCTACCAGCTGCATGCATTGATTTGAAATTGTTACATGCTCTCCTGCAAAACTTCCGACACCACAAGAGCTTCTTTCAAACTGTGAGAGGGTCAGCCATTGAACACTGACTGGGGCAAGGTAGAGCTGGTCAACATACAAGGGACTTTCAAGTGATGTTGTGCTGGTCTACATAAAAGGGACTTTCAAGTGATGTTGTGCTGGTCAACATAAAGAGGACTTTCAAGTGATGTAGTGTTGGTCAACATACAGAGGACTTTCAAGTGATGTAGTGCTGGTCAACATACAAGGGACTTTCAAGTGATGAGTGCTGGTCAACATACAAGGGACTTTCAAATGATGTAGTGCTGGTCAACATACAAGGGACTTTCAAGTGATGTAGTGCTGGTCAACATACAGAGGACTTTCAAGTGATGTAGTGCTGGTCAACATACAGAGGACTTTCAAGTGATGTAGTGCTCTTGTCATTCAATGTGTTCCGGTTAGTTTTGATGGGCCATAAAGTCTTAGAATCAAATAGAACGCGGAAGAAAAACCATTGTTCAAAAAGTCGAATGTAAGGTTCTTTGAATGTTTCTTGGAATCTGTCACTTAACAACATTGACACACGTATAAGGTTAACTATAAAAAAAAAAAAAGTACATAATGAGCAAATAAAAAAAAACTATTTGCATTTCCAGGATTTTAATTATCAATTATTTTTTTCCTTTTTTGCATGAATACAAGTTTCATTTAATTAACATACAGCAGGCACACACAAATGGATATAATGAAACCACGTGACTATTAAATGCATTGAAGACAAAACTAGTAGGTACGGATAATCTACATGATACGGTGAGTGCACATTGTGTGAGTGACAAACCAGAAAGTACACACTGTGTAAGTGACAAACCAGAAAGAACACATTGTGTGAATGACAAACCAAAAAGTAAACATTGTGTGAATGACAAACCAGAAAGAACACATTGTGTGAATGACAAACCAAAAAGTAAACATTGTGTGAATGACAAACCAGAAAGAACACTTTGTGTAAGTGACAAACCAGAAAGTACACACTGTGTAAGTGACAAACCAAAAAGAACACATTGTGTGAATGACAAACCAGAAAGTACACATTGTGTGAATGACAAACCAGAAAGAACACTTTGTGTGAGTGACAAACCAGAAAGTACACATTGTGTGAATTACAAACCAGAAGGACACATTGTGTAAGTGACAAACCAAAAAGAACACATTGTGTGAATGACAAACCAGAAAGTACACATTGTGTGAGTGACAAACCAGAAAGAACACATTGTGTGAATGACAAACCAGAAAGAACACATTGTGTGAGTGACAAACCAAAAAGAACACATAGTGTGAATGACAAACCAGAAAGTACACATTGTGTGAATGACAAACCAGAAGGAACACATTGTGTGAATGACAAACCAGAAAGAACACATTGTGTGAATGACAAACCAGAAAGAACACTGTGTGAGTGACAAACCAAAAAGAACACATTGTGTGAGTGACAAACCAGAAAGAACACTTTAATTGAGTGACAAACTAGAAAGTACACTTTGTGTGAGTGGCAAACCAAAAAGAACACATTGTGTGAGTGACAAACCAGAAAGAACACTTTAATTGAGTGACAAACCAGATTAGTACACTTTGTGTAAGTGACAAACCAGAAAGAACACCAGTACACTTGGTGTACAAACCAGTGATAGCACTATTGTGTCCTCTAACGAAGGATGACAGTGATACGTTCAAAAGATCAATGATCATTAACACAGAAAATCAAAAAGGAAAACAAACACTGGAGCCTCGGGCTACTTCCATTAGAAACCAAAATGAGATTAAAGTAGCCCCTGTTTGACTGGCCAAGGTCTGGACAATTCAATTTGTCCAGGGCGTGCAATTAGGCACACATTTGAACACCAGCCACTCGTGTGCCCAGGAAGTGTTTTTTCTTTTACCGGAATCTGGCACATTTAAGGATTTGTGTCTGTCATCAAATTATAGTTAATTCATGCTTCTCTATCAATGAAAATACTATCAACTTAACAATATGGCCAAGAGTGCACAGGAGAGATTCAAGGGTATTAGTTAAACTCATTTTTAGGAGTTATTATGCCGATCTAAACTGAAACACACACACACACAGAAACTTATATGCACATATTTACACACAAAATAGTCACGAGCACACACACAAGGTATGGTTTGAAAGTAAATGTATCCAGTCGCTTTACACTGTAACAGTAACAATGGCGGCTGCTTTTCTTATGACAAAAAAATGTCTGTTTTAAAAGCAACTTGAGCACTCTAAACTGTTTTACAGTGATGCCGACGTCTTTTTAGCTTAACGCTCTATTCATCATTATGGTTGATGGGCAGTGGGCACATCGGCACAACTGCTCACAACTTCTCGGTCTACAGAACTAGAAGACCAAATGTTTTGAAACACCCATGAGCATGCCAGTTCACAAAATGGGTTTTTTCCTTGTTTCTATTGAACTCTAAGCAGACATCACCAGGAGCACCAAATAACGCACATGTCTATGTACACACGTAGTCAACTCGATAGTTTTCTTCACCTCTGCTGACCTCACAAATATCATCCTGGTAGAACTAATGGCAGAACAAAAAGTGACTATACATAACAAAAGCAGGACAAGTCAAAACGGCGGATTTAAAAATCAAACTGTGACTATAAATAACAAAGGCAGGACAGGTCAAAACGGCGGATTTAAAAATCAAACTGTGACTATAAATAACAAAGGCAGGACAGGTCAAAACGGCGGATTTAAAAATCAAACTGTGACTATAAATAACAAAGGCAGGACAGGTCAAAACGGCGGATTTAAAAATCAAACTGTGACTATAAATAACAAAGGCAGGACAGGTCAAAACGGCGGATTTAAAAATCAAACTGTGACTATAAATAACAAAGGCAGGACAGGTCAAAACGGCGGATTTAAAAATCAAACTGTGACTATAAATAACAAAGGCAGGACAGGTCAAAACGGCGGATTTAAAAATCAAACTGTGACTATAAATAACAAAGGCAGGACAGGTCAAAACGGCGGATTTAAAAATCAAACTGTGACTATAAATAACAAAGGCAGGACAGGTCAAAACGGCGGATTTAAAAATCAAACTGTGACTATAAATAACAAAGGCAGGACAGGTCAAAACGGCGGATTTAAAAATCAAACTGTGACTATAAATAACAAAGGCAGGACAGGTCAAAACGGCGGATTTAAAAATCAAACTGTGACTATAAATAACAAAGGCAGGACAGGTCAAAACGGCGGATTTAAAAATCAAACTGTGACTATAAATAACAAAGGCAGGACAGGTCAAAACGGCGGATTTAAAAATCAAACTGTGACTATAAATAACAAAGGCAGGACAGGTCAAAACGGCGGATTTAAAAATCAAACTGTGACTATAAATAACAAAGGCAGGACAGGTCAAAACGGCGGATTTAAAAATCAAACTGTGACTATAAATAACAAAGGCAGGACAGGTCAAAACGGCGGATTTAAAAATCAAACTGTGACTATAAATAACAAAGGCAGGACAGGTCAAAACGGCGGATTTAAAAATCAAACTGTGACTATAAATAACAAAGGCAGGACAAGTCAAAACGGCGGATTTAAAAATCAAACTGTGACTATAAATAACAAAGGCAGGACAGGTCAAAACGGCGGATTTAAAAATCAAACTGTGACTATAAATAACAAAGGCAGGACAGGTCAAAACGGCGGATTTAAAAATTAAACTGTGACTATAAATAACAAAGGCAGGACAGGTCAAAACGGCGGATTTAAAAATCAAACTGTGACTATAAATAACAAAGGCAGGACTGGTCAAAACGGCGGATTTAAAAATCAAACTGTGACTATAAATAACAAAGGCAGGACAAGTCAAAACGGCGGATTTAGAAAAGCTATCTTCAAAATCGTGTTATTATATCACTAGTCGTTATTTTGCAGGGCCGACCTTAGGCCAATGCAGCCTATGCGACCGCAGTGGGCCCCGCACTTTCAAAGGACCCGCGCTAATTCTAGGTGTAAATTAGTGAATTAAACAGTTTTATAACATAACAGAATTCCCGCAGCCTCCAGATTTACCAGGAGTTCCTTGAAATCTCATGAACAAGCAAAATATACGAAAAAGTCCTGTGAATCTCCGGAAATTTTAAAAATCTTTTGAAAACTAAAAAGCAAGGCTCGTAAAGTAATTATGTAGGTAGTAGAGAATGAATAAAATGCAAAGACGAATTTATTTTCTAATACAAACTCTTAATTTTCACTTATTATCCGTATCACTACCCAAACTTGGCACCGCAAAATCCGTTTCGCATGTAGCCCCACAACGGTTGAGTCCGGCCCTGCTATTTAGTAAAGGGTGAATACAGAATAGTTAACTTGTTTTCTACACATCCCCCCTTTTAATTTTCGTCGCTAAAAATACGTGGGGTAGAAATAAATAAGAGTGATCTTTCCACGACTTCTTGGTCAAAACGGTTAAGTCCAGCCCTGCTATTTAGTGACGGGTGAATAAAACTTGTTCTCCCCCCCTTTTTTTTTTGTTACGTAAGATAACTCTAGTACGACTTTTAGAAATAAGAGAGTGATCTTTCCTTTACGTGGTGTCCAAACTCTTGAGCCATGAAGAGAATTATATATAGTTAGATATCCTATTTTTTTAATTTTTTTTTTTTTTTTACATTTTTTTGTATCCGAGGTTTGCAACGAATGATACATTAGATTGCATATTCAATCGTAAAGCAGTTCATATAAGTACAGATCTGATCGATACAAGTTGGAATGGTTCTTCACTAAGTAAAAATAAACTACTGTAGTGTGATATGTTTTTCTTTAGTGCCAATATTTGTGGTTGAATTTATATTTATGATTGTTTTAATATATTACGTACCTTTCCATTTTTTTATATCTATGATGGCACTAACAGAATCACTTGCGGGGATATTTATAAAGATTAAAACACACTGAAGAAACTTCTGTGTTCTTTTTCTCTTCTTCCTCTTCAATAAACTTCTTCAAAGTCATAAATGCAAAAATTGCCTTGTACAACTTAGTACTGATACTACTGAACTTTCTATATATAACTCGTGGACCTGCAACTGCTAAGAACTTATTATAACCCAAGGACCAGTTCCAACGCAAAGACCCACAGACTATCTCACTTTCTCCCAATTGATACTTTTCTAACGTGTTCTCAAGAATCCTAGACATGTCTACATGTTTTTATTAGATATAATCCCCTAGAAACTGACGTATGAGACTTTGTCCTAATCTCTTTCTCTGATTGGAAGATTATAACTAGCAAGTGTTTTTTCTGCGACCCCGTTCTGGAAAGAGGTAGAATGAGGTCACAGTATCCATTCGTGACATAACGTTGGTGTTAAACTCAAATATCTATTAAATGCCTCTTATAAATACAAGTCAGTCAAGATGCATGACATTTTAAAAGGACTAATGAGAGTTTGCCATCTCAAAGTCAGGAATGCATTCAACACTTTGAATGTTTGATTAGAAAGTCTATCCCTAGTGTAAATAGTAAGATCCACAACAGCTAGTAATGTGAAAGCCTTCTCGCTGCTGTGAGCTATCTCTTAATGAATGCAGCACAGATGTAATCTTAATAAGACAATATCCTATGTCACAGACAGGCTTATAATTCCAAGGAAGCGGAATGGAGATAATTCTTCAGACAAATCCTGGCACCACTACTCAGTGTAAAAGACCGTATTGTTGGATGTATTTGATCAGCTACACACAGTGGGTCAATAGACTCAACAGAATGGAACTGGATGACAAACAAGGCTATAGACAAGAGTTTTACCGTCTCTAAAAGCCAAGAGGTAATTAAAATGATTGAACTACAGCACAAAGAGCAGGGATGTGGACTGGTAGAGAATACAAGAGAATGGGGAAAGGGACACAACCGAGAAAAATCAGGTAAGGCTTTTCAACTCGCCTTTGAAGGCTATTGTTTCATACTACACATCATGTCCGGCCATAAAAAGCCATTGTGTGTGAGAGAGAGAGAGAGAGAGGGAAACAAAAAGGGGAGATAATACAATGTTTGATTTCAGACAAAGTTTCTAAGAATATATGGACAGAAGACCTCTTAGCTACAACTGTAATGAACAAAATCCATTTGAAACTTTCCAGTTCATTATGTCCATAAAGGAGGCAATGTAAAAATATTTTAGATAAGCAAAACAAGTAATCTTTTATTCACATTCATAATTATACATTGTTTCTCATCCTCATCGCATGGCATATTATAATTCATATAATCAATAAGTTAAATCTAATTGTGTGCTGGATACAAGGTTAATCTAATAGCTCTAATCAACTCTAATGCATACAATGCAACAATTTAGGGACAATGAAATCTGATACGATATTGAAACTCAAAGTTGAAATGACAAAAAATGTGTTTGGAAGTCAAGTTGAGTCACTCTGAGTGTGTGTATAGGTAGGTAACAACAGATCACTTAAAGAAGAAGCTTCAAAAAAATTGTTTAGTTGGACTAAAAATTGATTCATTTTGGAATGACTTACATTGGTCGACCATGTTCATCTCTGTCAACTGTGTCAGATACACCCTCTTTAGCCATCAGCATTTTACGAAACATGTTGACTTTATCTCGAACTTCTTTGTCTGAATACCTGGCAAGAAAACAGAACTACATGAGTCAACACCAAAAAGATGACCAAAGAAGATATTTCTAACCCAAGTCACTTGCCCTTAAAAGCAAATCAACTGCATGATGCAAGTTTAGACCATCAAATCCCTTTATCTACACAATAAGCAAGCTTATGTATGCAAATACATTTAAACCATTAAAAAAAAAAACCCCAGTGTTTTGCAGTCTCCCAAATGAGATGTGCTGAATGTTATTTCTCAGCTATAACACTGCCACCCCATAGGAGGGTAAGCTGGAGAGAGGGAAGGGGGTCAGGGAGATTTAGCATCAATCACCCCCAGCCAGTGCTACTATTATCTTTCACTTGTTCTCAGTTGATGGTGTAAGGGTAGTGAGGATTGGAACAGGGGTAGAAGAGAAACACTGGAACAGGTACAAACACCTCTACAATTTATATATTTACAAAGGATGGAATTTTAGATTAGGGGGAAAAAACGATGAATAATATAAGAAAATGTATAATATATGTTGAAATATCACTAGCATATACATAACTTACATTAGTAAATAAACTTTTTCACAAATTGTTTAATTTCTCCATAAAAATATGCCAGTGATTGATGTCTAGAGTTTTAGTGAAGTGAAGCAGATTAGTAGTGAATAGATGTGTTATATTCAATATTTAAAAAGGTTCCAGAGGCCTACAATGAAAAAATTGTTTAAAAACTAAATGCTGAATCTTATGTAACTTTGGTCGCTGATTTCAGTAAAAAAAAGTAAAAAATTCCATCACCCTCAGATTTTTGCCAAAATCAGCATTTGTCTTCTAAAAGGAGAAAATTGTCTTATACCGCTTCGCTAATAAAAAAATAATTTTTTTGCATGCCATTATATCATATTCATTATTTTTCATTTTATTATTATAATTTAAAAATATATTAAAGACTAAGCAGTATAAAAAGTTCAAAATCCATGCGAAAAAATTTGCCAAGTTGACATTGAACTCAACATATTACATCATGCATAACACAATTTTGATGTTGTACATTTTTCAAGTCTGATATCATCTGAGTCTGATGTTATCTTAGTTGATGATATCATACTTGTAATAAGTATTTAAAAGACAGCTTATAAACAAATCTAAGTTAATATAAGTTTAGCAAAAGTCTGAAGTACATATCGAGGAATAGTTTTTAAATTTCTTAGTCAAAATGGCTGCTAGAGGTTGTCGTGTTTCGCCTGATAGTTTCTGCTATATATGTGGCAGTTTTGTAGTGAAAAAACAACAGCGAAATATTACAGATTTTGTAAAGAAAGTATATTTTGCTTATTTTGGTGTTAAATTAGGTGACCAAGACAAGTCATGTGCACCGCATAGAGTGTGTTCTAATTGTGTAGAAGAACTTCGTCAATGGTTTCGCTTTGGTATTCCTATGATCTGGAGAGAAGCACGAAATCATTCTGATGATTGTTATTTTTGTACATGCAATGTGGATGGTTACAATTTAAAAAACAAAAAAGAAATTTTCTATCCAAGTCTTCCAAGTGCTATTCGTCCTGTGCCTCAAGGTCCAGATGTTCCTATACCTTCTGTTCCTGAATCACTAGACAACATTGTCATATCAGATGCATCAGATGAAGAAAATAATATATCTGAAGAAGAGTTTAGTATTCCTAGCAATGAGCCTCAACAATTTTCACAACAGGAGTTAAATGATTTAGTCAGGGATTTAAATTTATCAAAAGAATCTGCCGATTTGCTGGGTTCTAGACTGAAAGAGAAAAATCTTCTGGCTGCAAACACATCTTTCTGTCGGTACAGAAACCGCAAAAAAGACTTCACTTAATTTTTTAGTCAGGATGAGGAATTAGTTTACTGTAACGATGTAGCAAAGTTGATGAACATGTTTATATTGAATATGATTGCAGCAGCTGGCAGTTGTTTATTGATGCATCAAAAAGGAGTTTGAAGGGAGTGCTTCTTCATAATGGTAACAAGTTTGCATTACTACCAGTTGCCCACTCAGTCCGCTTAAAAGAGGGTTATGAAAATTTGGAAATGATATTGTCTAAAATCAAATACAATGAACATCAATGGACTGTTTGCGGAGATTTGAAAGTAATATCAATGTTATTAGGGCAGCAAGGAGGTTACACAAAATATCCATGTTTTTTATGTGAGTGGGACAGTAGAGATAAAAACCAACATTGGGTTAAAAAAGAATGGCCAAGAAGAGAACTAGTGCCTGGTGTAAAAAATATTCTAAATGTAAATCTCATAGATCCGAAAAAAGTTCTTTTACCTCCACTTCACATTAAACTTGGAATTATGAAGCAGTTTGTTAAGGCATTGCCAAAAGATGGTCCTTGTTTTCAATACTTGGTAAAAAACTTTCCTAACTTATCTGAAGCAAAATTGAAAGAAGGAGTTTTTGTAGGTCCAGATATTCGCAAGATGATGAAAGATACTACATTTGAAGCTACAATGAATGTTGCAGAATAAGAGGCTTGGTCATCATTCAAAGAAGTGGTAGCAAAATTTCTTGGGAATTATAAGGATCCAAATTTCAAAGACATTGTTGAAAGCATGCTCAGAAAACTAAAAACATTGGGTTGCTCAATGAGTTTGAAACTCCATTTTCTCAACTCCCACATTGATTTCTTTCCAGAAAACCTCGGAGCAGGATGACAAGGAAATGGAAAGAAGATATCAAGGGCGTTGGAATGTCAACATGATTGCTGACTACTGCTGGATGTTGAAAAGGGAATTAACAGAAAAAGTTTATAAACGGAAATGTCAAAAAAGAAGTTTTGAAAAAAAAGAAAACAAGACATAATGGAAAAGAATAAAATAAATTTGAATTTTATTACATTTATTAATTGTTAAATCTATATTATGTGATTTTTATACACCTTGAATGACGTGAAAACTATGATAAAATACATATATCTTTCATGACAATTTTTTAAATTTCTCATTTTTGTATCATTTTTTTTTTCATGTTTTGCAAAAAAATCTTACGTGATAGAAAAAAACGGGTCTCAATTTTGAAATCAGCACATTAAAATTAAAACAATTTTCCAAAACTTAAAAAAAATGCAGGCCTGTGAATTCTTGATGATCACTGCATGCAGTTTACTATGCTTTGTGTGAGAGGTAGGTATGGTACTATTAGGCCATGCCATGTAGTTTATTGTACTTAAGCACTATTTAGGCCATTCCTTGTGATTTATTGTGCTTGGTACTATTTAGGCCATTTCTTGTGATTTATTGTGCTTTGGCACTATTTAGGCCATGCCTTGGATTTATTGTGCTTTGGTACTATTTAGACCAGGGGTTCTCAACCTGTGGGTCGCAACCCTTTTGGGGGTTGATTGACCATTTGCTATGTTTGCCTACTACCATTGGAAAATGGGGAGGCGGTTTTTGCTATTTTTCAGTGGAAGTTTTTTTTTTTCGTTTCTAACTTGTAACAAGCATATTTGTACAACTGTTGATATGTATTTATATTTATGAACTTTGATGTAAGAGAGAATGCTCAGATTACATTATTATTTTTAAAAATATGAAACGATCTCAAAGTATCAATAAAATAAAATAAAAAGTGACAAATATAGATCTAAGAACAAGGACATATTGCTAGAGAATACAGAGGGCACTTTTAGTGAGTGTAACATCATTGTTTATAGATAGACATGCTTTTTCATTGGTATTATCTTCTTTGTTTTTTTATAATTGTCATTCGAAAATAGATGTTGCAGAATACATCTTCACTGTTGCGGAATAAAATTGTTCAACTATTGTAATTATTGTCCATTAAATGCGTTGTAACACCATTATCTGCCGAAAGTATGAGGCTGAACAAACGTCTGAGCTTTGCCGATAAGGACATTCAGTACTAAAGTTTTGAAGGTTGGTGGAGTCAAGCAATCAAGACTTCACTCAAATTGCAAGTACTATAAACATAGTAGCACTTGAAACTTCTTATTCACACCATTACCAAGAAGTTATTGTCAGCAGGCAAGTACATTGCTTGAGTTCTGATTGGAGCCGAATACGTTAATAAATTTAGTGCAAATTTCCATATCTAATGACACCGTCCACAGGAGAATAGTTGACATGTCTTCTGATATTATCAATCAAGTGATTCAGGAAATGATGTCTAATCTTTTTACAATATTTAGCATCCACAGACGTAAATAATGGCAAGTTTAAATATTAGTTTTGATGCAAACCTCTTGAAACTACATCTACAGCACGTGATGTAACTGACAAAGTTGGTTCATTTTTGGAAAGTACAAATATTTGCGGTGAATGTGCTCTAACTATGCTTGGATGTCATTCTGGATTTCGATGTTTGGTGAAGAATGAGCCGCCAGAAGAATCCACACTAACTCACTGTGTGATTCATTGACAAATATTAGCGACGAAGACATTGCCACTAGCATTACATTAATGCAGCTAAATATGATTTCTCTTTAATGTCTGTTATACAATTCTGGAACAATTGTTTGCAGTAATTCCGATTTATTTCTAATTATCGTAGTAAAACATGGTTTTTCTACATGCTAGTTACTATCAAGTCTAAATACAGAAATAAACTTGATGCAGTAGATGTGAATTCCTATTCTAGTGAAATAAAAACAAGCTCAACCTTCGCACTAACTGTGGCGTGTTTGAAAATACAGTCGCTAAAATTTAGTAGCAATGTAGTTTACTGTATCGAAGACCGTGCGTTTTCCATGCTTGGCAATACTTTTTAAACTGTCAGCTATGTATGCAACATGGTTACATGAATATTTTAAACAAGCAAAAAAAAAATTAAATAAATGAAAGGATACACTTTTTTGTGTAATTTAAGCACAAAATTATTTTAATTCTAAATAAAGTATTTGTTATGTTCAGACTCTAACAATGGAATTAACATCATGGATATCACTAGTATCAAATATGTACATTTTGATAACAATTTTATAACACTAGCTAAATCCCATTTACCTAGGCCTATAATCAAAAAACCTTTTTATAGTTGGTGGTCGCCACCTAGAGGAAAATTGTATTGGGGATTGTGGACTTAAAAAGGCTGAGAACCGCTGTTTTAGACCTTGCCTCGCATTTATTGTGCTTTGATACTATTTAGGCATGTCCTGTAATTTATTGTACTTTGGCACTATTAAGGTCATGCCCTGAGGTTGGTTTATTGTGCCTTGATACTATATAGGCTATGCCTGTGCAGTAGACTGAGTGTGCATTAAACATCTAGCACTTGAATGACAGTCCATAAATAATTGAAAGGGACAGCAGGGCTATGCTAACAAGAATGCTTCATCACACCAGCCAGAATTATACAGAGTGTAATGAATTATTTAGTTACTGATGACACACCAGAGAAAATATGTAAGCATAGACATGCCACATAGGGAGGAGTTGGACTTAAAAATAGAGATGAAACACATAAAGAGTGGGACTTTAAAATAGACACACAACACATGAGGGTTGGGTTTTTAAAACATACATGCAACACACGGGAAGAGTGGGACTGTCAAAAATAAAGGAATTAAATAATATTAAACAAATCAGCATGGAGAACCACTATATGCTATGAATTACTATCAACTATATACTATTCCTATTAGTTTTTAGATGGTTGAAAGCTGACAAAGTCCAGTAGACCAAGGGTTCCAGTGTTCCAGTACCACCTCATTGTGGTCGCCGGGTGAACACCCCTGCTCTCAGAGGGGTGGCCAAGGATACTGGTTGCTTGACGCTGATGAATGAGCAGCCGGCAAGTGTAAAAGGCAATCAACGGGGTTATGTCCAGCCCCCCCCCTGTGGGGCCCCGGGCTACGGTGAGTAAGAGACCTAACGGGATCTCTGAAAAGCAGATAGCGCTGGACACCAACTTGAGGGTTGGTCGGGTTCTCATGGGACTCGGCTGATTCGCGGGTCTCTCTTTGGGCAAAGACTGGACTGACTGGCGCGGCCTTAGCGGGCTGCGTCGGGCGGACTGGTCGGCGTCCACGAGTTAGGCTTTAACTAGCCCGTTCCCTGGCGCGCTAGTGGAGGAATTCGATGCGACAAATGGTAACTCTGACACTGGGAATGTCGAGAAACGCCCGCCGCCCCACTCCTACCTTGCAGGAAGCTTATATGCCAAACTGTGGCGGTGATTGCTTGGGAAGGATTCTGCCTTGCCCTTAGTGGCGACACAAGTATAGGCCATGCACGCTGCTGCATTAGAGCAGTAATTAAGGCCGCCAACGGCCTTAACCATACAACTATGATAGACACAGACACGGAAAAAAGCGGGCTTGAGCAGACCCGAACAGGCTCCGTGCGCCGGGTAGTGGGCGTCAGGCCCGGGCACGAAAAGTCCACTACTAATCGCCCCGCAACCTCGATGAGGGGGAATTTGTCAGGTCATAAAAAATTAGCTAAAATTCCTCCACCAAAGCCCTCTTCTCAAGGAACACTGCATTCGTACCTCCTTCGGAGGTCCGATTCGAACAAGGTTGATGGAAATCTGCCACAACCTCCTGCCGACTCAGATACACGGCAGGCAAATATGACTGGAAGCGAAATAGTGACGGGAGCCGCCGGCCCCCAAACAGACACTAGTGGGATCCAACCCACCCCAGGGACTAAGCCCATAAACACTAGGTCCCTCCTGATCTTGCAAATAAACATCTGTGGGGTAATACCCAAGGTGTTAGAGCTCTCAAAACTCCTCCACAAGAGGGCAATAGACGTGGCTTTATTACAAGAGACACAAACTGGCAAACGCAATGCCAGTATCACCGGTTATACTGCATTTAAGTGCAACTGCACAGACTGCCGGGGGCTCATTACCTAGGTACGTGACAATCTGGTTGCTACACAAGTCCCTGGTCCATGAGTGCATGGGCGTACTGACACCATCACCCTTGAAGTACACAAACTCGGGCGTAAACTCACGGTAACTAATCTGTACAACCCCCCCAAGCACGAAATTAGTCTCGAATATGACTGTACCAATATCAATACTCACAAGGTCATCGCAGGAGACTTAAATGCTAAGTCTCAACAGCGGGGCTATGTCGGGACATAAAATCTATGAACTCCTCATTAACTCTAATTTGTTCTGTCTGCAAAATAAACATACTCCCCCAACCTTATACCATACTGGAAATGGCAGCCAATCTAGACCTGACCTTACCTTAATTACATCCAATTTAGAATCTTACAATTCCAAGTCCTTGACGACATTGGGAGCGACCATAGGCCCATATTGGTCATAATTGCACTCTCAGAGGCCAGTGGTGTAACCCCAAAAATTCCGCGGAAGTGGAGTTACACCAAGGCGAACTGGCCAGCGTACGAGGCAGCAGTCGATGCTGCCCTAATGAATTTAACAGTGGAGGATAGGGACGTCGATACCATATAAGGCGAATTAACAGCAGCTATGTTGGGTGCGGCCAAGAGGTTTGTCCCGCGGACTTATCCCGGCGTAAGGCAGAAACGCGTGTGGTCTCAGGAATTGAATAAGCTGGTCCTGAGACGTAATCGAGCCCGGAGACTTGCTGAATGGAAGGGTACCCCTGAAATCCGGCGGGAGTACAATCGGCTCCGTAGAGCCACGAGTGAACTGGCCCGACGCGTCCGGTCAGACCATTGGAACGCTGCCAGCGCCGGGATGGATCTTCGGGACAACTGAAAAGAAGTCAGCCACGCCCAAAGCCCTCATCAAAGGACGTAAAAGAGTCGAGAGGGAGCCAGATGAGCCTGAAAGCCAAGCAACGTGCAACGCGCCCTTCTGTTGTGCTGAGCTGGATAGAGCGATAGCTAAGTGTAAAAACCGAAAAGCTTCTGGGCCAGACAAGGTTACCCCTGAGATGGTAAACACCTGGAGTTTATGAATTGAACCTGGGCAGAGTCCAGACTGCCTGGGGCTGGAAGAGTGCTATCATTGTGCCAGTCCTTAAGAAAGGAAAAGACGCGACTAACGTGGAGTACTACAGACCCATTTCACTAGCCTCAACACTTGGCAAAGTTGCTGAGCGAATGGTTAACGAGCGGCTAGTTTGGTCATTTGAGAGTGCCGGTCTCCTGGCGCCAGAGCAGGCCGGCTTTAGGGCAGGCTTGAGCCCGATCGACCAGGTCACAACATTCGCACAGGAGGTGGCCGATGGGTTCCAGAGGTCCGAAAGCACATATGCAGTGTTCATAGATCTAAAACAGGCTTACAACCGTGTGTGGAAGCAAGGCCTCTATCTTAAGTTAAGAGCCATGGGTGTGCGGGGCAAGATATACAATTGGATACAATCCTTTCTGTCTGGGAGGAGCACACGTACAAAATACCAGCACTCCCTTAGCAAGCCAAAACAATAATTCAATGGCCTGCCACAGGGCTCCGCCCTGTCCTGTACACTTTTCATGGCTTTTCTTAATGATTAGCCCAGCTCACTATGGTCCAAAAAACTGCTATATGCTGATGACATTGTCCTCTGGTTAACCGGGAAGAAAGCCGACCAAATTCAGGCGGCACTCCAAGCAGACCTCCATACCATCTCCTCGTATTGCGACAAATGGCAGATTTTGATAAACATTGCCAAAACGACCTGGTCCCTGTTAAGCCTAGGGATCGACATTCTTAAGGCTCCATTCGAGCTTCAACTCCATCGTGAAAACACGCCAAAATATCTAGGAGTGACCCTGGATAGAAAGCTGTCAATGCTCCAGCACGTCCAGGAAGTTGAAAGAAAAGCCTCGAAGAAGTTAGCGTTATTAAGAAAGCTGGCCAGTACAGAGTGGGGTGCCAAAGCTGACATGCTACATTGTACTTAGGGGCAGTCAGATCACAAATTGAATACAGCTATACAGTTCAAGTATACGCTAGTAAAACTGCCCTCGAATCACTCGACTGAGTACAAGCACAGGCCCTACGTTCATTAGTGGCACCTTTCGGACAAGCCCAGCAAACGCTGCTGAATTTTTAACTAACGTGGCACCCTTACATCTTAGGAGGGAGAGGGCAGTACTTACGGCCTACGAGCGCTACAAAAGGGGCAACTCTAGGCTACCCACCTCTATATTAGTGCGACAGTGGAGAGAGAGGAACCGCATCAAAATGCGATCGTTCCTCCACATAGCGGCCAATTTGTCTAAAACAGCTGGGCTCTGCACTGATAGAATTCCTATTAGGAGAATTAGTACGTGCCCACTGTGGAGGAGTGCCGGCCCCACAAAAAAACATGTCCCTGATAGGGCAAGAGGGAGCCACCAAGAGGCGACTAACACCTGCCATTCTTCAAAACTTGGCATCCATAACCATAAAATCCTACCCATCAGATGCCATTTTCTGCTATACCGATGGGTCGGTATTGAGGGACCACAATAGATCGGGGTGTGGTGTCTGGCAGCGCATGCGTCACCCAGATCGCGACGATCCATGGTGGCAACTGAGGAGGTCAGAGCAGTCAATTATTACGCAGTGCAGAACGGAACACTGTCCTATTGGGGCATACTTTGCCCGGTTCGGCATGAACTTTGTACGAGTGTCCCCAGCTCCGCGAGCTAAGGGGGGACCTGTCTGTGCAGTCAGTCCACTTGTATGGTAGCAGTAGCTATGAGGCATAATGCCTCATGGCTAAGTCTCTTGCCAGAGCACTACGGGAGGACTCCTTCCTGCTCTGATTTTTCAATAGGAGTTCATCTCAGGTAGACCAAGGCACCAAATTCTATCAATTAACTGGACTGGCGAATTATTTTTTTGGATGTTATTTTGCTGGCACTCTTGCATCCATGTATTACCTAAGTTGTCAACACTATATTTTATTAAAGATACTTGATTTATTATTGAACAAACATGGTCTCAGTTTCTTTTTTATTGTTGAGGTATAAGGGAACTCAAAATGTATTTTTTTTACACTGAAAATCAAATTTGTTTGTTTTTAAATGAGAGAAAAACAAAAATTACCATCTAGAAATAATTAAAGCAACATAATAGTAGTGAATAGCATTTTCTATCAGTTTCTCACACTTCGATACATAATTTTTTTTTGAATGTGCCATTTTCTCAATATATATTACATTAAACCATTTTCTTTTTCCAACCCAACTCAGTCTGTGGGTTAAATAAATGACAACAAATAAACAGTTAAACAAAAGAAAATGTTTTTCTTTGAATGTAGAGAAAAGAACAACAAAGCTTACCCTTGCTCCTCCATTAGTTCCTGCATCTCCATGCATTTCAGTTCAACTTTACGTTTTCTTTCATGGTCTAAAATTTCTTTATTGGGCTGTTTATTTAATCCCTGGTCAAGCTTGTTTAATTCTTCTTCTGATTTATAGTCCGATCTTTCTTTTTTAGATTTGACAAAAGCTAGGTTCCGTTGTACATAGCCATTTGTGCCACTCCCTCGAGGGGTTTGGAGACCAATACCATTATACATATTGCTCTTCTGTAGAAATATTATACATATTTGAGAAAAACAATACAAGCAAAAAATGTATACAATTTAACTATGGTACTATTAATTTTTTTTTTTATAGATATAAGCTTTTAAACGTATATAACCATATATCTCGTCACAAATCCTAGAATTAATTAGGATTATTTGGAGTTTTTCAATTTTTTACCAAATAAGAAAGTGTTTCTAGTCAAAAAGTGTGAGTAGTTTGTCACTCACACAATGTTTTCTCACCGGTTGTATCACATAGATTATCCACACTTACTAGCAGTAAATATTAATCTGTTTGCCTCTAATACAGTTCTTTCTTTGATCCTATCTTAGCTTAGCACCTGACTGTACAGACTTGAATTTCAAAGGTTTATTTTTATAGCTGAAAAAAGAATATTTGGTCACATCTTTTATCATTGCTGTAATGGAAACAAGTGCTTGTTATTTGATTTTGATTGCTAAAGAGGAAGTAGCTTCCTGTTTCAAAATTTAAAAAAAAAAGGCTAGGATACCATATATATCATTTTAAGTACAATGTAGTTAGTTAGGGTTATTTATTTTTAAAATACTAACAAGGCATTAGGGTGCAAATCTTTTCTTTTATAATAATTGCATACTTTCATATTACTTTTCATTCCCCTCCCCCCATTTTATAATGTTAAAGATTATTTTTCATTGCACTATTGGTTTGTTCCTTATAATGCTAACTTAAACTTAATGGTAAGAGATTTTTTTTTGTTCCTAATTTGTTGATATGAATTTCTTTTGTAAGTTTAACAAAATATTAGGATTGATTTACACACAAATCATTTTATATTTTAAAAGTAAACATTGGGGCTAAAGGGGAGTGCTGTGAAAGATTGTGGGATCCAAAATTAAAAATATCTGGTCAAAGTGTTGCTATATAATATCCTTTTCTCATGAAGCCTAAAAAAAGTTTTTTTTTCTGCTTAATATTAAAAAAGCTTTCATTTAGAAGTGTATCAAAGCAAATACCTTAATATTGATCACTATAATTTACTCTTTTGTCTAAATCTATTATAATTTGTATAATTATTGTGTTCAATCTTATGTAAAATTTAGATGTCTTTATATTATCTTAATTATTGAAGTGTTTTTTTGTGTGTTTTTAATGGATTTAAGATCAAATGGTTATGTATTTCACTTTTTGTGAGCTCAAATTTGTGACCTATTATTGATTTTTTAAAATCATATTTAGATGAAAAATAAATAAATAGGGATATTATGTTTCATATAGGAATTTGTTGTTCTATAAAGTAGTTCTTAAAACAAAAAATATTAATTAATTGATTGGTCTTAAGTATCACTGTATTTGTATTTCTTCATCTTTCACGTATGGCTCAAACATTGGTTCCGAGGAACTGTTTTCTTAAACAGGAAAAGGGGCAAAGTAACTGGTGCCTAAACCAGTAAGCTTTGGGCAGGAGGGACTCATTAGCCTAGGCTTGCAACCCACCTAGCAGGGGGAAAACTGAATTCAAACCTCTTCTGCTTTTGCAGATATAATCAAACATGGAAACTGTTTCCTGGGTCAACCCCAAAGAAAAAAAAGGAGCAGATGACCCTTAGGCAGTATGCAGCACACATCGCTACACCCTGTCAGAACCTGCGAGGCCGCTGATCCCAAACTGTATATAAGCTGTTTGCAAAGAATTACATAAGAAGCTTTTGTCATAACTCATACCACCACTGTGCCTACTGTAATGTTGCTTAAAAAGAAATGTGTTTAAAATAATATCAGATGTACATTTGCGCAAAACAGTTTTGAAAACTACATTAACATCTGGTAAAATCAATGTTTTATCTTTAGTGTTTTCCATATTTGGCTATTAGTAAAGAGATTTTTTAAATCATCTTCTCTATATGGCGTTAAAGAGAATTTTGTGGGTCTAAACTGAACTTTATTTGAGAATTCCAAAGTTTTTCAAATCTTTATCTTTTTATCAGGGTGGCATAGTCTCAAGTGATCCTCCAGCGTTATTAGTTTCATATCATCAAAAAAAAAAAAGGCACTTTGGCAACCGCTTGTTTGACAAGGAAGAAATGAATCCCAATTTTAAATAAACAACGCTATATAATCTACATTTATTTTTGTTACATGTAGAAAAAATTAAGTTATTTAAATAAGTATTGAAATTAAATATTATAATGATTTTTGAATGAATAGAAGGATAAATATTGAAAGCATTAACTAAGGTACAAATTATATATATATTTGTGTATGAAATAATTACATTGATGAGATGTGAAAATTAAAGTCATGACCTGTTAAATGAAATCTATTTTTGTAGACCCCAATTTATTTTTTCACTTTCGTCTTCAATTGGAACTCTTCATAGACTCTGGGGGGGGGGGGGGGGGGGGGGGGGGGGGGGGGGATATATATATATATGTGTGTGTGTGTGTGTTTGTGTAGTTTACACCAAGCCTTTTTAAAAAAATCTTGCAAGAACGTTTGTAAAAACATCTTCTGTATGTGAATGTATCATCAGCAATGTGTTGACGCTTGTTAGGGTGCAACTTCCTCTACCAAGTAGATCAGTAGTCAGTACTAGAAATTAAGAATCTAGATCTAGATTAGGCACTCTCACAGGCGGCCACAATGGATCTAAAAACACATTTAACATCAAAACAATTTCCTGTTCAGGTTTTACAAAACTGAAATTAAGCATGTCCTAAGAAAAGACATTGTTTTATAACTGAGTGTTTTTATGACATTTTCTTGAGTTTATTGTTAAGATAAGAGGTTCCTCTAACGGCTAGTGGGAAAATTTTTTTCTTCTCTTACTATGTCCAAAATATTTTAATCTGAAAAATTTGAAATTTTCAAATAACAAGGAAAAAAATAAAGGGTCTCCGTACATCTTTAGTTTTAAACCATACACTTAGAAAATTCCCTCAGCTTTCCAATGATACCAAATTTTATTTTGATTAAACGAGTCAACGATATTTTAAAACTTAGCACACTTTTTTCAGGTACTAGAATTTCAATAAGGTCGAGATGACCTTTTATCATTAATATCCGTTTTTACATAAGAAAAAAAAATTAGTGTACACTAAAACATGTAAAATTGAATGAATCACTTCTTTATACCTATATCATTGCTTATTATCATAAAATATAATAAAGATCTGTATTCTTGGGAGTTCGGTCGGTCAGCTAAAATCTGTAAATCTAGGTATCTAAAATATTCTTTCAAATAAATATAATTAAATAGATCTAAATCTTAAATCTAAGATTCTTTTTCAAATCTACACTATTGTTTTATAACTAGATAGATCAAGATCAATTTAGAAGCCTACTGTGTTGAAAACTTGACAACCAGGAGCATTTTTCTTTTTATATACTATTTTAAGAAAATTAGAAAAAATTGTATTTTTTTCGTAATTTACTAATGATATATTAAAATTTTAATTTCATTTTGATTTGCCACTTATAAATTAAAATTCCTCCATTAAAACTGTACAATTTGATATATGCTTTTGTATATGTATTCACTATAGTTTTTGAAATATTCACATTAAAAAAAATTTGCTTCACTTTTTTTTTATTTCTCTATACTTTATATAAAGTCCATTGGATGTCAGGACGCCTCGGACAAACTTAAATTCGCAATAACTTTTGAACCAATAATTGTAATGCTAGCATAATAAATTTGGTGTTAATGGAAAGCATTTTTCATCCTCTTTCATTCTATTGCACATTTGTTGGTATAGGATTAATTAAAAAATTTTTGTGCAACTACCTAATCTAGATAGTACAGTAGTATCTAGTAATCTAGATCTATCAAATCTATGATCTATCAGTCAGTATCAGACTCAATTCAATATGTCACTGTCGTCAGTACACATCACTGTGACACAGTCGGTCACAGTTAATAAGTTATTTGTGACAGTAGACTTAGTAAAAAATTAAGATTAAAATTAAAGATATAAAATTAAAAAGATGTTAGAAAGATTACTAAGATTTTTTCAGACACGTCTTAATCAACTTAATGACATTTGACATCCTTCTAGTCTCTAGACTAGTCTAAAAGAGAGCTCAGAGACTACTCTAGCTAGACCTAAGCCTAAGCCTAGGAAGACTACTCACTCTAAGTCTAGAAACAGTTGACTTGAGTAGAGAGAGACTACAGTACTACACTACAGTAGAGTCATAGACATACTCACATAGTAGACTAGATTAATTATTATAGATACTAAGATAGGTAATATTATATACATCTATAGAATATAGAACTTCACTAAGATATAGACTACGTATAAGATCTATTATATATTCTTAACAGATTAACTTACATTTTTAAGACAAAAAGCTAAACAAAATTAGATGAAACCAAGAATTTATGATTTTAGGTTGTCATTGTGTTGCTAAACGTTTGCTCATTAACGATACCGGAAGTGACTTAGAGAAGTAGTGTTGGATAAAAATATCTAGCAACTAGATCTAAGTAATGTAGGCTAGTGACAATAAATAGCCCTCTTCAAAAGAAGAAGATTAGGCCTATGGATCTAGATCTATAATTTAGATAGATCTAAAATAATCTAGATCTAGAATCTTTTCATAAACTCCAATCAAATATTTAGAATTAGAACAGAAAATCAGAAGAACAGTGAGATAGTGTAAGTAAGGTGATATCAGGGGCGGACTGGCTATATGGGCATTCGGGTAAATGCCCGGTGGGCCGGTCTGGTCGTGACCAGCCCGGCATTCCAGTACCACCTCATCGTGGTTGTCGGGTGAACACTCCGCTCTCTTGGAGTGGCCAAGAGTACTGGTTGCTTGCCGCTGATGAATGAGCAGCCGGCAAGTGTAAAAGGAAACTAAAGGGGTTATACCCAGCCCCTGTGGGCAAAGACTGGGCTGACTGGCGCGGCCTTAGCGGGTTGCGTCGGGCGGACTGGTTTGCGCCCACGAGCTAGGCTCTATCTAGCCCGTCCCCTGTGAGGTAGTAGAGGAACGCGCTTCCCAATAAGCAGTTCCGATACTGGGGATATCAAGCAATCCTCACACAACCACTCCTCTCGTAAGCGAGCTCTTGCCATACGGAGGTGGTGACCAGTGGTGCGGACTTCCCGCACCCTAAGATCCCGGACCCTCTTGCAGGCCCTGTGTACACTACTTTCTAATAGGCAATAATTAAGGCCGCCAACGGCCTTCGACTTCTATGCAGACATGAATATTACACAACAAACCAGAAAACCCGGGTACGAGCAGACCCAAACAGGCTCCGTCGCGCGGGTAGTGGGCGGCAGGCCCGACAACGCTAAATTCACTACTACTCGCCCCGTGGTTCCGATCCGGCGGAACCTGTCGAACCACGATAAATTAGCGAAGGTTCCCCATCTCAGGAAAAAGACCTCTTCCCAGGCTACACTGCATTCGTTCTTCCCTCGGAAGAACGGTAGCCATGGTGTGACTGGCCCACCACACCAACCTGGTGAACATGTCCCGCACCAGGCCAAACCAACTATTACCACCAAAAAGGCCCAACCGACTATGACCAACGTAGTGAGGACCATTGGCCCTCCAGAAAACCAACCATTACAACGGTCTGTCGCTCCCAGTCCTAAACCCTTAGGGAGCGATAAACTTAGCCAGATAAAAGTACTCCAGCTCAATATCTGTGGGTTAATACCCAAGATACTTGAGCTCACAAAACTCCTCCACGAGAGGGCAATAGACATCGCGCTCTTGCAGGAGACTCTGGTAGGCAAGAAACGAAGCAGCCACATCAGTGGCTACACGGCTTATAAATGTAAATGCGATGAGTGCCGTGGAATTATTACATACGTAAGAAACGGAATGACGGTTTCACAAAATCCCGGCCCTCAAAGCGGGCGTACCGACGCCATCTCGCTTGATATATTCAAAGCTGGTAGAAAACTTACGGTCATTAACTGCTATAATCCGCCAAAACACGAACTTGCCATTAACCTCGGCAATAAGAATATCCTCACTAAAACTCTATTAGCTAGGGACCTAAATGCCAAGTCTCCTGCATGGGGCTATGACACAACCGACTCCTCGGGCCAAAAAGTCCAAGAAATTCTTAACACTACGAACTTATTTTGCTTGCAAAATAAACATAGCCCGCCAACCCTCCTACACACTGGCAACGGGTCTCTGTCGAGACCTGATCTAACTTTAATTACTGCAGACCTAGAGGGAAAAACCACAATTAATGTGCTTGAGGATGTTGGAAGTGATCATAGGCCCATTGAAATCACTATTGCCCTCTCAGAGGCCAGGGGTGTAGCCACTAAACGGCCCAAAAAATGGAGCTACACCAAGGCTGACTGGCCAGCATACGGGGCGGCTGTCGACTCCGCCCTGTCGTGTATCGCGGTGGAGGAAGGAACAGTCGACTCCAAATACGGCGAAATCACTGCAGCGATTTTGGGTGCGGCTAGGAAGCATATCCCGCGGACCTATCCCGGCATACGGCATAGACCCGCCTGGTCCCGAGAATTAGATCGAATAGTCAGGGCCAGGAAACGGGCAAGGCGCAGAGCACAAAGAAAGGGGACCCCTGAATGCCGCAGGGAGTTCAATGCATTATGCCGGAAGGCCAGCCAGGTGGCCCAGCGTGTACGAGCGGACCACTGGAGGGATGCCTGTGCCGGGCTGGATCTCCGGGATACTTCCAAAGCCTGGCGTCTTCTTCGCAATCTTGAGGCCAAAGATTCGGTACGTACAACCACCCCATTATTGTCACCCAGTGGGGATCGAGTGGCAAAAGATCAAAAAATGGCCGACTTGCTTAACAAATATTTCGCTTCGATAAGCAAGTCCGAAAAGAAGACAGCCACATCTATAGCCCTCAACAAGGAGCGTAAAAGACTCGAGAGGGAGCCGGATGGGTCGAAAGACCTGGACACGTGCAATGCGCCCTTCTGCCGTGCTGAGCTGGACAGAGCGATAGCTAAGTGCAAAAACAGAAAAGCTCCGGGGCCAGACAAGGTTACTCCTGAGATGGTAAAACACCTCGGGGGTATTGCGAAAGACAAACTCCTTGAGTTTGCGAATCGGACCTGGGTAGAGTCCAGACTACCCAGGGCCTGGCGCTGTGCTACCATTGTTCCAATACTAAAAAAGGGCAAAGACGCGACTAACGTTGAGTCCTACAGACCCATATCCCTGACCTCCACTATCGGCAAGATAGTAGAACGGATGGTCAGCGAGCGACTCGTATGGAGCTTTGAGAGTGCCGGTATCCTAGCGCCAGAGCAGGCTGGCTTTAGGGCAGGCTTGAGCCCGATCGACCAGGTCACAGTATTCATGCAGGAGGTGGCCGACGGGTTCCAGAGGGCCGAGAGCACATATGCAGTATTTATAGACCTTAAACAGGCTTATGACCGGGTGTGGAAGCAAGGCCTCTATCTTAAGCTTAGAGCCATGGGCGTACACGGGCGGACCTATAACTGGATAAAACAGTTTCTAACGGAGAGGAAAACAAGAACGCAGTTCCAGTACTCTCTAAGTGGGGAAAACACCCCAATCAGAGGGTTACCCCAGGGATCCGCCCTCTCATGTATTCTTTTCATGGCCTATCTTAACGATTTGCACAGCTCACTCCGATGTCGCAAACTGCTATATGCTGATGATATTGTCCTCTGGTCAACCGGGAAGAAAGCTGACCAACTTCAGGCAGCATTACAAGCCGATCTCCATACCATCTCCTCGTATTGTTCAAAATGGCAGATACGAATCAACGTTGCCAAAACGACCTGGTGCCTGTTCAGCCTGGGAATCGACATTCTTGGGGCCCCATTCGAGCTCCAACTCGGTGGGCTGCGACTCCAACGTGAAAACACTCCAAAATATCTAGGAGTCACCCTAGATAGAAAGCTCTCAATGCACTTGCACATCCAGGATGTTGAAAGAAAGGCCTCGGAGAAGTTAGGGTTACTCAGAAAGCTAGCCAGTACCAAGTGGGGCGCCCGAGCTGACATGCTCCGCACACTGTACACGGGGGCTGTCAGGTCCCAAATTGAGTACAGCCTGCCTGTGCAGGCATCGAATCACTCGATCGTGTACAGGCTCAGGCTCTTAGATTCATTTGCGGCACCTATAGAACGAGCCCAACTTCCGCTGCAGAAATCATGTCCAACGTGGCTCCTCTCAGCCTGAGGAGAGAGCGCGCCGTGCTAACGGCCCTGGAACGCTACAAAAGGAGCGAACCAGGGCTACCGACCCACACTTTAGTCACTCGGTGGAGAGTTAAAAACCGGATCAAACGGACATCATTTATGCACTGCGCAACAAATTTGAGTGCTCAAGCTGGTCTCTCCACTGATCGGGTCCCAATCCGACGGATAAGCACGTGCCCGCCCTGGAGGAGACAGCCCATCCCTCCCATCAATCTAACCATACACGGGTTGGAGGGGGCCACAAAACGACACACACACCCGGACTTACTAAGAAAAATGGCAATGGACACATTAAAGACCTACCCGGCCAACGCCATTTATTGCTACACAGACGGGTCGGTCATGAAGGACCCCGTAAGAGCTGGGTATGGGGCCTATATCTGCTACCCAGACCACGAACCAGACAAGCTTTCAGGCACATGCGGCCTCGCTGCATGTAGCTTTGATGCTGAAATAACGGCGATAACAAACACACTCAAATATCTGCTCCAAAAATTGCGTGAAAAGATAACCGTTGCGACTACCGTTGTAATGGTTACCGATTCCCAATCCTGCCTCCAAGCCATGGCTGGCTTAGGGGGAAAGTCCGAACTGGTGGAAGAGGCATTAGGCGCCGCAAATAACATCCGCCTATTTATTGGAGCTGTCATCTTTATGCAGTGGGTGCCCTCGCACTGCGGCGTGAGGGGCAATGCCGTGGCTGACGCTCTAGCTCGTGAAGGAGCGCTGGCCGTGCCCACTTTCGAACCACGAAGTACGTTTAAACAGGCTACCACAGTTATACGAGAGTGGGTACATGAAAAATGGTTGAAATCCTGGGATGACTCCAACACTGCCAGGGGAGTCTGGCAGCACATGCGTCGCCCAGATCGAGAGGACCCGTGGTGGAGGCTAAAAAGGTCAGAACAAACAATAATAGCGCAGTGGCGCACGGGACACTGCCCAATAGGTGCGTACTTCGCCCGGTTCCGACCAAATTTTGATGCCCGTTGCCGACACTGCGGGGAATCAGAAGAGACGGTGGCGCACGTCTTGCAAGAGTGCCCGCAGCTCTGCGAGCTGCGGGAAGACGTATCAGGTGGTTTACTATGTCTGTATGGAAGCTATGAGGCACTACGCCAAACAGCAGAGTTCCTTACCAGGGCACTACGGGAGTCCTAGGTCTCCCTGCCTTGTCACCAATTGAATTCATCTCAGGTCGTGACCAGAGAATTTTTTTTTTTTTTTCAATTAAGACAACCAAAAAAAAAAAAAAAAAAGAGACAGCAGCTAGAAACAGATGCCCGAACAAGTTTGTTTTTTTGACAATTAATTTTGTTTGAAATTTAATAAGAATATCAAAATCTTTACACTATACAAACTGTACTTATTATCATTTGCAAAACGTGAGACCGTATTTTTTAAAATTATTTTGTACGAGCGGCATGGACTTCAACACTGCTTTGATGTATTCGAGGTTGTGCTTGACGGATCATTTTGCTGGTCGGCGTGGACGTTTGATGGGACTCCCATTTGTTTCTGATCCTTCCCTCCCCGTCTTTCAATGTTTCCATTGACAATGTTAACGAAAAAGAGGGATGAGAGAGGAGAAGCTAGAAACCATTGATGTAATGCAGCAAAAAATAGGGGCGACAATTAGCTCTTTAACATTAGTTACCGGTACTAGTAATTAACTTTAAGACAAAGCTGCAAAATTGCAAACCAACCTGTTTATTCAAAGCACAATATGGGTATAGAGTTCTTCTTTCAGTGTTATGTAAAAGGAAAAGTAAGCATTCTTTTGTTTATTGTTAATTACACTTAGGGCTTAGAAAAAAAATATTGTAGGCTATGTTTTTAAAAATCAAAATCTAGATCTAAATCCAAAACTTTTTTTGATTTTGCTAATAGCAAACTTTTGATTAGTAGGAAGTCATTAATGACTGCAATTCTTATACTAATGAACTCGTTTTATATAGCGCTGTCACATCCGATATATAATGAAAGGACATTTATATTTTTATTTTATATAATCGGTGGTTAGATTTAAGGAAGGGCAGGAGGGGCTATATATATATATATATATATATATATATATATAGCGCTACTTATATGCTTATAGGATGCTCAGAGGCTATGGTCCAATCTCAGTTATGGACCAGTGGGGGTTGTGATGGATATCTGGGAGAAGGTTTTCAGAGCTGCCTTTAGGCGCTCAGTTAACGCAACTCTGATTGAGTCGGGTGTCGAACCCTTCATAGGTAGCCAAGCCAAGTTAAAGCTTAGCCTCTCGACCTCGTTTCCCACTAGGTATTTCGGTATTTCGACGTCTCAGAATCTTTTAATTATTTTTTTCGCGTTTTTAACGCTAACACTTTAAATCTTAAGCCGGCTGGTAACACTGTTGTGAAGTTTCCGCTTGTGGCATGCTCGTAATATAGGTCTATGAATGCAGCTCCGGAATTACGGCAGTACGTCTGCAAAGGGCCTTACCCAGGAGTACCCGCAAGATTTTTTGCAGGGGGTTGCTAGTTGCGACCTAATGGCTTTAGTCGTAGCTTTAACTTTCTTAACACTTTCTAGTTACGCAAATTATTTAAAAAAAAAAAAAGAGCAAGTGCGCCCTCCATTTTTTTTTAACCTCTATGATATTAAGAGCACTGTAAATATTTGTTTCATGAAATAAAAAAAAAGCAACTAAAGAAGCAACCAAACTATTAACTGTACACGTTGTTATTTCAATCCGTGCGGCCCGTGCTTTCCTATAGGGTCGAAAAGAAAAACAAAACAAAACACTGTAAACGTTGACTGTGGCTCTATAAACTGTCAATAACTTTACTGAAGAATCGCTTCTCGTCGTGATGGACAAGCTGACGATGAACGCTTATCGTGCACAGTGCTGAGAGTCTTTTTCACGTTCCAGGTCTTGCATCGTTTTAGGAACCCTAACAAAAAATCCAGTTCTGGAGGCCCACAGGCAGAGGGATTGTGGTAAGATCTGAGCTTTCGGGCAAGCTCTCCATTCACCTGACACCCAATTGCGATGGCTTTCCATCCCTTTGGATCTGGTCAGTATGGAAGAGTGACGATTGTTGATGTATGGGAAACCCAGTAAATTTATCACCCAAGCTTTCCCCCAGCAATGGAGAGATCACTCCTTCTCAAGTTGCAAAGGGAAAAGATCTTCTCTCGAGAACTAAATGCCACAGACATGGCTAGCCATCAATTCCCGTTTAGCTTTTTTAGTCTACTACAATAATAGCGTATCCTTGCAACTGTACTTAAGTGAACGCATTGCTGGTTAAGTTGCTACTTTCAAGAAGTTCATTGATTTTAAGGTGCAAAATATTGTCTAAAATGTGTATATTTAGGGAGGGGGGTGAACGTGTGGTGTAATGCACACATTTAAGAAAATTTCCTTCTCGATAATAAACACTGCTTTAATTATTATTGTTATAATACAATTTCTTATCTTTACAACTGTACTTCAGTGGAAGCACTTTGGTTTCTTAGTGTTTCTACGTAGAAAAAGTTAATGTATTTGAAGGTGCAAAAATTGGCTAGAATTCGGCTACTCAGAATCCGGGGAAGGGGGGGGGGGTGCACGACTTTGCACCCCACGGCGGGCGCCCATAGCCTTACCCTCCACAAACTCAAAATTATATATTTCTTAAAACTAAAATTTGCATATTAAATGTTTAAAAAATGGAAATAGAGATTAAATTTAGCATGATTTTAGACATAAGTATTTTTATTCTAAAGTGGAATTTGATTAAAGCTTGTGAAAAACTGTAGGGGCCTTCACAAAAATCCTGCTCCGGGGTTTTCACATACTTGCCCTGTAAGTAATGGGTCATGATAGATTCATATAAAAATCGCGTTTTTGTGAATGTACTAAGACGAAGCAAGAGCTTTTCACATAAAGTAATAGCCTCTCTAACCGTTCTGCTTTCTCTAATCCCAGGAAAACCAATGACCTACCAGAGTTTAAGTCACTGATCAACATGCATGACTAGAATGACACATGAAATGCGAAGGACGCAATTATCTTCTTTTTTGATGTAACGTTTGTAATCTATAAGTAAAACCAAAAAGTTTCCAAAACATTTAATAATATTCTAAGGAATCTAGGGTAAACACTCAACGAAGAATAAAGGTGAAGAAATGAGAGATAATTATCTACAAGATATTTTTTTACAAGATATTAGACGATCAGAATTAACATAAATTTCTTATGTTGTCTATGTATTCATATAGCTGCTCTGGCCCGCATGGTTCTCTGCCTCCGCCACTACCTTCCATTAACATACACCGTTCACTGTTGCCACCTATATCTTAACGTTCCAAAAGGGTTCTCTATGTTGCCACTAATACAGGTCACATTACGTGTCCTAGGAACGATAGTATAGGCTTAAATACAATAAAAGGAATGTCTTCCACTAACAGGAACGACCCTTTCCACAGTTTCCCCACAAGACTTCTTCCTGACCAGCCAACCTACACTGCTTCTTACCCGCTGACCACACTGGCTATGATCCCTTCTACAACTGTAGTACAACTCAGGCGGTTCTAAACTTCTAACCTATCTTGATAGTTCTGTTTCTCTATCTACGTATCTGGAATCAACAGTCCACCATCTTGTTTCTACCCACTCACTAGTCTTTAACAGTGCCCTGGTGCGCACCATATGCTTCAATATAGGAGCAGAGATATAACAATATATTCATTTCAAACGGACGGACAGATAGGCTACACAAAACTAATAGCGTCTTTTCCCCTTTCGGGGGCCGCTAAAAAAACAACTTAATATGTCATTGCCAAACTTTCTGGAAGCTGATTGGCCGAAATAACTGTGCAAGCACATCAATTAGTTCAATACAGGCTAAGCTACAGTACCAAATTAGGAATCCTTCTCATACACCCTCAACCTTTTTTTCCATTGCAGACTAAATTAACAGTATATTTAGTGTATAAGCACCCATTCTTTTTATACTGTAATGCGACATAACAGTGCTGTATGACACCTTTAAAAAAGAACAGCGTGTAAAAGTAATTAATGAAATGGGAAATAGTTATCTAAAGGTTGGGGATGTCCTGTCAAGTCATGTGATACTGTTCATGTCCGAAACTATTGTAGAGCCAGCAATTCTCTGCCTTGTACACTTAGGGTTAGGGTTGTAAATTTTGGCTAGATTTGGATACTTGTCTTTCAATTGGGTAAACAGTTGAAGTAGTTTCTATAATGTTCTCAGATTCTTCAGTACTAATAAAATATTGTTACTAAAAAAACACCCAAACTATCAGATACAAATCTGCCATTTTCAATAGTATATGAAATTAAATACTGCGAAAATCTTACCTTCGTGTGAGGTCTTAGACCGTATAACCAGCAAAAGTCAATAAAACACTGTATATTTGTTTATTAATTTTCATTTTTTTCAAAATCAATTTTTCAAAAGTTACATTTATGTTAACTACAAATGTTATAAATGACTCTTTCATATACAATTTTCAAAATTCGAACAGAGATTTAAACTTTATCACTACGCATTTTCCTATTAAAGGCTGTTTGGACGTCGATGTTTAAATACGAAATAAACGATTTGAATTAGCTGCTGCCACCTACGTGTTTTTACTGTTAACTGTTAAACGATGATAGCCTCTTGGAATTGGCAGGTCATTAGATGCGTTCTTTGCCGAAACTAAACTGTATTTTGAGATAAAAAAATGTATGTTAAGAGTTTAAATGGTAATTGGTATCATAAAGATACTGGTAAAATATTGAGTAACAAGTCCTAGTTTAAGACAACTGATTTGGTTTTTGAAGTTGGTGACAATAAAATCTCCGATCGTGGGGTCCCCCTCAGGCGGTTGCCCCACTTGTCACCACTAGCGGATCCAGAACTTTGGAGTGGGGGGGGGCGATTTTTTTCCAAACCCTAACCCTAACTCCCAGTAAACCCCACTGGCGGATCCGGGGGGGGCGGTAGGGGCGATCGCCCCCCCCCCACTCGGCCGACCCCCGCCCCCGAAGGGGGGGGGGGCGGACGAATTTTAGTATAGAATTTTTTTTTTAGATTTTTTTGCCCCCCTTCTAGAATGTGGGCTGATTTGTAGAGGTCGAGAGGGGGGGGGGGATGACATCAATCCGGCCCCCCCTTTCAATAAACTTTCGAGTGGGGGGGGCGGTCCAATTTATTTATGGAAATCAAAGCTTGCTAACAATTTCAATTAAATATCTATATGATTAAAACTTGTTATTGGCGTTTTAACTAATCTTTATATTATGTCGTTCCCCTGTGAGCCGATTTGGGGGGGGGGGGTGAATACTTCTAATGCCCTTCCCACCTAAACCCTTTTTTGAGTGTGGGGGGGGGGCGTCCTACTTTTATGGGAAAATCATAGTTTGCGAGCAAAATTAGTTAAAGTAAAATATAAATTTTATATTATGTCACTCCCTTTCTGGTATCTTGGCCGATTCGGTGGGGTAGGGGGGGAATAGCATGTACTGCCCTCCCCACTCTAGGCCTCTGAGTGGGGGGGGCGGTCCTATTTTTATGGAGAAATCATAGTTTGTGAACAAAATTAGAATATCTATATAATATTAGCTACGTATTAATATGTGAACCCATTTGTATATTTTGTCGCACAACACTCTAATGTCAAATTTTATCATTAGTAAATATAAAAGGAAAAAGGGTTGTACCAGGTGGGAGGGGCGATTCATGCAATCGCCTTCCGCCCATCGGACAAAACAATACTTTTTTTTTTGTTTTATAGTTACGATATTACCATTTTTTAAAAATCTGTCACTAATATTATTTATATATGCTATAAATTAAATTCTTATATCGAGTCGCCCCACCCCTATTCTTTAATGCCAAATGCAATCATTAGTAAATATTATAAAAAGGAGCGAGGATTAATCGTTTTCACTCTACCGCCCCTCTTTTTCCAGACGAAAACGCGATGTTTCAAAACAGAAAAGTCAAATATGGCGACAGAGTTTATGTAATTTCATCATTTATTATCATAATGTTTTAACGAAAGACTTTGCTTTGGAAAATTTAGAATTCATACAAAATTTCTCAGTAGAAGAGTAACGATTGAGATGAGTTCTGAACCCAAATATCCTTTACAATCCGCCTTTTTCCAATCTTTACTCAATCTGCAATTTTTCTAGTTAAATTTGGGACTATAACTCACAATTTATGCTTGAATCCTAAAAATGCAAAAACATTTAGAGTAGAATCTAATTGGCCCACCTCATTTCTCCTCCCACTTCAGAAATTTGTTGTTAGAGCTATAGATTATAGTTCTGCAACAAAACAAAGTTACAAACATGTCTATTGAAATAAATGTATAACTGACAAATGAGCTTTTTTTTTAATAAATATTATTTTTCGAACTTTTTGTTCGGCGGCGATCCTAAAGCCATAATCTAAATATGTGGGATATCTTCTGATCGTTTTATTTGCAATGTAGTAAAGGCCTATAAATTCATATTACAATATTTTTCAAGTAAAACATTTTTCAAAAGTTCCTTTTTTAATAGGATGAATAATGAGCTGTAGATGTCATTGAAATGCGTTTCTGCTGTGAAGAATGCAAGAAAACGCTTTTGGCGTCGGGGCGAAACTCCACTAATGAGCTGTAGATATCCGGAGAATGCGTTTTTGCAGTGAAGAATGCAAGAAATCGCTTTTGGCGTCGGGGCTTCGCCCCAAACTCCACTAATGAATAATGAGCTGTAGATATCCGGAGAATGCGTTTTTGCAGTGAAGAATGCAAGAAATCGCTTTTGGCGTCGGGGCTTTGCCCCTAAGCTCAATGAGGAAGCTTACAGTGCTCCCCCAGAACCCCAAGCTATCAAGAGAAAGGCCTCAGCATGACTGTTTATATATATATATATATGCTGTACGCACGTTTATGCATAGGGTTAGGGTTTACTGGGCGTTAAGGTTAGGGTTCGGAAAAAAATTTGCCCCCCCCCCCCCCCCCCACTCCGAAGTACTGGATCCGCTAGTGGGGTCTGGAGAGCGCTGTAAGCGCAAAAAAGCGTTTTCTTGCATTTTTTTCTCCTGACATCTAGCCTACAGCTCATTATTTATCAGTGTGGTTCGGGGCGAAGCCCCACGCCGATAGCGTTTTATTGCATTCTTCACTACAGAAACGCATTCTCCTGACATCTACAGCTTATCATTCATCAGTTAGGTTCGGGGCGAATCCCCGACGCCAAATGCGTTTTCTTGCATTCTTCATTGCAGTAACGCATTCTCCTTACATCTACAGCTTATCATTCATCAGTGACGCCAAAAACGTGTTTTTGCATTCTTCACTGCAGTAACGCATTCTCCTGACATCTACAGCTTATCATTCATCAGTGAGGTTCGGAGCGAAGCCCCGACGCCAAAAGCGTTTTTTTTTTGCATTCGTCACTGAAGAAGAGCATTCTCCTGACCTAAAGCTCATTATTCATCGTATTATAAAGGACCTTTTGAATAATGTTGAAAAATATTCTTATATGAATTTATAGGCCATTAATATATTGCAAATAAAACCGATTTGTTCCGTTAAAAGATAAGATACCCCACATATTTAGATTAAGGCTTTGAGGATCGCCGCCGAAAAAAAAATTATTCGAAAAAAATATTCAATAAAATTGAAGCATACCTTGTGAGTTATAGTCCCAAATTTATTTAACTAGAAAAAGATCAGATTAAGTAAAGGTTGGAAAAAGGCGATTAGGAATAGATTATCTGGGTTTAGAACTCATCTCCATTGTGACTCTTTTACTGAAAAATTTCGTTTGAATTATAACTTTTCCAAAGCAAAGTATTTCTTAAAATAATTATGATGAATTCATGTGAAATTACATAAACTCTGTCTGTAAAGGGGAGGGGCGGTAGAGTGAAAATGATTAAACCTCACTCCTTTTTATAATTTCTGCTAATGATTGCATTTGGCATTAAAGAATAGGGGTAGGGCGACTCGATATAAGAATTTAATTTATAGCTAATAAGAATTATACTAGTGACAGATTTTTGTTATTTTGTAATTTCTTAACTAAAATACAAAAAGAAAAAAGTATTGGTTTGTCCGATGGGGGGAAGGTGATTGCATGTATCGCCCCTCCCACTTGGTACAACCTTTATTCATTTCATATTTACTAATTAAAAATTTTGAGATTAGAGTGTTGTGCGACATAATATACAATAGGTTCACATATCAATACGTAGTTTATATTATATAGATATTCTACTAATTTTGTTCGCATACTATGATTTCTCCATAAAAATAGGACCGCCCCCCCTCCCATTCAGAGCGTTAGAGTGTGAAGGGCAGCAGAAGCAATCATCCTCCCACCTCACCGAATCGGCTAAGATACCAGAAGTGTAGCGAAATAATATAAAAATTATATTGTTATCCAACTAATTTTGTTCACAAACTATGATTTCTAGTTAAAAGTAGGACCGCCCCCCCCACTCAAAGGGTTTAGGTGGAAGGTCATTAGATGTATTCGCCCCCCCCGCTCATCCACCCAATCGGCTAACAGGGGAACGACATAAAACAAAGATCGGTTAAAATATCAATAACAAGTTTTAATCATATAGATATTTAATTGATTCTGTTAACAAGCTGTGATTTTTATAAATTAATTGGAACGCCCCCCCCCACTCGAAAGTTTATTGGAGGGGGGGGGGTGGCGGGATTGATGCCATCGCCCACCATATCGGCCAACATACTGGGGGGGGGGGTCGAAATAATCTAAAAATAGGTTGAAATATAAATAATTAGTATATATTATTAACATAAGTAATAAATTCGTATACAAATTATGTGAATTCAATACTAAAATTCGTCCGCCCCCCCCTGGGGGGGGGCGGCCGAGTGGGGGGGGGGGGGGGCGATCGCCCCTACCGCCCCCCCCTGGATCCGCCAGTGCTTGTCACCCCCTAAGACCGCTACTGTCAACCTTTTTAACCTATAATACTTGTCTTGGGACTAGAACAACTAAGATATTTTCAAGACCGAAATCGCAGCGGTTAAATTCACAAAAAACATTTTTTTTATTTGCGATTTCGACCCTTAAGGCCTATATTTTTGTTTAAAGTCGACCTATTGAAGAGTACAAGATTTGCTTATTTAATGAAGCTTATATCAACTCACTCTGTCTATCTATCTGCCTCTCTGTTAAAACGTTTGTTCACTTTGTTGATCTTTAATCAAGTTGAATTTGACAAAACAAGACTCAATTTAAAAAAAAAATTAGTTAATTAACTTTTAGTAATTAATTGTTTTGTTTGATATCGAACAAGGGAAAGAAATTGTACTTGACAGATGTGGTGGTATAAGTTGAATTAATCCGCCTGAGGAGGCTTAAGCCCTCGAGTTCGAATTAAAGTCGTACAACTTTGTTACAAAACTTATATCAACTCCCTCTGTATCTCTTTTCTGTCTGATAAAAAGTTTGTACACGTTATTACTCTTATACCCAATATCGGATCAAGCTGAAATTTTGCAAAATTATTTCTTTTACCTGACAACACATGAACCAATTAAAACAATAGTTTATTAATTATTGGTAATTAATTATTTTGTTTGGTATCTCCAACAAGGGAAAGAATTTGTGCTTGACTGAAATGGCGGTGTAAGCTGAATTAGTCTTCTGTATAGATCGTCGTCTGAGTGAATACAAAATGAAAATTAGGACGAAACTATAGAAACTATAGATAACTCTACTATAACTTTGTCCTATCTTCCATGTTTATAGGCTCTCCACTAGCGGACTGGTTTTAACAGGATACTGAGATTTAATAATGTTATTATTATTCTCTGTAATGTTCATATGTATAAAATTAACTGATAGTTCTGAAGATATGGTTAAATGTGAACCTGACATAACTGATGTTATTGAATGTTTATCTAATTGATTTCATTGTTTTGTAAAGGGCCATTCTTTCATTAAAAGCCTCAACAAAAAAAATTTCTCCTTCAGTTCAAATTAATAAAAAAAAATTAACACATACACACACAAAATCTAAAATCGTTTGCATAAATATGTTAAAATATGCTAAATAATAATCTCCCTCAATAAATATTCTCCCGTGTTTAGTTGTTTTTTTTTTTTACTAAAAATGGTGAATAATTGTAAAAATTGTGAATTTTTATGAAAAAAATTATGCTTGTATAGTAGATTGTAAAAATAACATTTTTCGCTTTAAAAAAAAAAAGAAAGTAGCCGTTGCATCCATCAGAACTTTATAAGATTTAAAATATCACGAAATCGAATTTTCAATATCTTTTCTAGTTTTTGAAAATAAATTTATAAATAGGATGGACGGACAAACAGACAGACAACACAAGACCAATAGCGGCTATTCCCCTGATATTTTGAACAAAATGTAACTCCAGCAACAACACGTTTTTACACTCTGACAACACATGTTGTTGCCAGTTGTAGTATCAAATAGGACTTGACTCCTGCCCTGATTTAATTCAAATCAACATTGAATATCCGAGAGAGAAGCCATAGGAACGCTCAGACCAGCCACGACCTGTGTTGTGCAATTTGTGTACGCAGGCGGCCAAATTTGGATGAGGTCCAAAATATTATTCCATGGTTTTCTTTTAAAAAATGAGATTTAAATCCTAAGGCGTTGTTTTTTTTTTCCCCCACCGTGTTCAGCTTTGAAGTCTTAAATTACCCGGTACTTGATGCCGCAAAAATATCCATCGAAACAGTAAATAGTTTTCAAGAGCAATACCTTTTTTTTTTTCTCTCTGCATCCATTTGTAGATGGAAAGTTGGGACAGCAAAATTCATGAAATGATAAAAATTCACTTCAAAATTTATTTTATCTGAAACAATGAAAAACACGATGGGAAAGTCGAAGGGAAGTAATACTTTCTCTGAAAACACAAATTGGTGAAACGTAGGATACATTGCTACGTGTATGATACATTGCTACATTATGATACATTGCCACATGTATGATACATTGCCACATGTAGGATATATTGCTACATGTACGATACATTGTCACATGTATGATACATTGCTACGTGTATGATACATTGCTACGTGTATGATACATTCTTTGTCATGAGGCAGTTCACCCTCTGACTTTGGTTGGAACGGACGGTGTGTTGGTCCGTAAAAGGTTATTATATCCCTAGTCTGTACTAGTTTCTCGGACTTATTATTCAGTAGGATTTTTGGACCCCTGTTTAGGGTGAGTTATTCGTTTGTGATATCTCTTATTGTATGTTGTATGAGGTTGTCACTATTTCTAGTTTTAGAGTAGAAGTTGAGTTTGGTGTTTATTTCGTTTATAGGGTGTCAGTGTTAGAGTTGTATATACTGAGCTCGAGTCTGTCCTAGTGTGGGCGTCGCCTGCCGTCTCAGAAATATATATGACAGTTTTCAGTGTCATTGTCAGATTGGCGATCATCTGAGGTCTAACTTTACTATTACCGAGGTTGGCAGTTTTGTGACGCCAGTCGGTCAGAGTCTGGTGGACTATGAAACCAGGGTGACAAGTTGATAGCAGTAGCAAAGGTGCTTAAATTAATTGTTGAATATATTTATATTTATATATTATATATTATATATTATATATATATATATTATATATTATATATATATATATATATATATATATATATCTATCTAATATATAAATTGTCAATTTATCATCTTCATTGTACATACACATATACCAGTTTCATACAATTAAATACATTTAATTTTTGTTATTTAAACTATTCACATAGTTGGTCACTATATGTATGACTGTGTGTGAGTGATGTCTTGTCAGGTGGAACCCCGGGACCTTAATTGTATACAGCTATTCTAAACTTGACAAGTGGAGCCTCGAGTCCGGCTGTGACTACTAGGTCATAGATTAATACCTTATCTTCTTATTATATAAAATAAGAATATACTGCCAAATACCCCTATATATTATTTGTATGTGATGTTATTTGGGTACAATTTACCGGGAAAAAATTGTTTGTAAACTTCCCATTATTATTTATATGTGCATGAAAAGTAGCAGAGGGTTGAAACATTGTTAAATTGATTAATGATATTTTGAACTTATCGTCATGTTACTTTATGTGTTGATATTTCAAGATTGTGATTTATATTCATTTATTTAATTTTTTTTTCTTTCATGTTATTTTGTGCTTCATTTACGACCGAGTGACGAGTGTCTTCTCGCTCCCGGCAACAGACAAGTGTGTGGGGATTGACCGTTGATATCGGTGTTAGAGGCCATCGTTCCTGTATTGGTGTGTTGGAAGTCCCTGTAGCAGCTATCTTTCTACGCATCGGCCTGGAGTGAGGCGTTTTCTCTCCGACGTTGGATACTGCTCAGATAGGTTTTCTCTTTCTTTGCCATACGACACACTCTTAAGTTTTAGTTAACATCTTATGTCAGTATATTATAGTAAATCATATTAATAATAATAATAGTATTAGTTGATTTAGCTTAACACAGTAAGGCGCTTAGACCATGGAAACCAGGTTAACGGTAACGTCACAGTTTATTAGTGATGGCCGTGCTATGGGGTACGAAGGGGAAAGGTTAGAGAGATATGTGAAGGAACCGAAAGCTGAATATGATAGAGATAGGGAAGAGGCGAAGGCAGAGGAAGAGGGTAGGTTTGAGCGGCAGGAGAAGTTGAAGAAAGAGGCGAAGGCAGAAGAAGAGGCTAGGAAGAAAGAGGCGAAGGCAGAAGAAGAGGCTAGGAAGAAAGAGGCGAAGGCAGAAGAAGAGGCTTGGAAGAAAGAGGCGAAGGCAGAAGAAGCAGCTAGGAAGAAAGAGGAAGAAGCGAGATTTGAACGTGATGAGAAGGCCAAACGCGAGGAGCACGAAAGATGGAAGGAAAGAGATGCCAAGGAGTCGATCAAGAGGAAAGAGGAGTTGAAACTGGCTAGGCTTAAAGAAAATCTGCGCCAGAGGCAGGCGGGACGGCAGGACAGTCAGGGGATGTGCGATACAAGAATGTCTTAGACAGGCTTGACAAGAGTTTCCAGGGAATGAAAGATGACGACCTCCTAGCTTACCTAACACACTTAGAGGCCGTTGCAGCGAGATGCAAAATAGAGAGAAAAGAGTGGTCCTTGCTGTTGTCATATAAACTGACCACCGCACTCAGAAACTTCATGCCAAGGACAGTCTGTTCCTTAGCGAGAATTATGAAGTGAAGACGGCACTTCTTCGCCATGCAGATATCAACGCGGAAACCTGCCGCAAAAGATTCCATCGCGTGAGACCTAGTCAAAACGACGTTAGGAGATATGTAACAGAATTGAGAACGGCATTAGACAATTGGTGCAAGATGGCCGAAGTCGGTAAAACAGTGGGAGGAGCTCAAAGACCTGTTGATCAAAGATGGGATCTTAGAAAGTGTTTCGAGTGACGTACACAGGCAACTAGTTTTGAGCAAGCACAGAACAGTAGATAATATGCTAGAAGTTATAGAAGGATTTAAGGCAGCTGGTTCTGATCTGTCCATTTGTAAGGAAGAAAGTGTGTATGTTGCGGCAGCGTGTAGTGAATCTGGGTCAGATGTGTCTATTTGTAAGGAAGAAAGTGTGAATGTTGCGGCAGCGTCTCGTGAGCCTGTGAGAAATAGAAGCCCAGGGATTGAGAGTAACTTAATTATTTGCTTTAAGTGCAAGAGGGGAGGCCACAAAGCGTCAGAATGCCCTCAACGTTCGCAACTTGTTAACTCTAGTCCTGCTTCTGATGGTAGATGTAGGAACGCACCCACGATCTCCCCTAACACACAAAGGCCCAGTAGAAATGCATCACAAGGTCGCTACCAATGGCAGTTTGATGGAAACGGTCGAAGAATCCGCGGCAATAGTGTTGGCAGACAGAGTTATGCTACATATGACAATTCTTTTAATAACAGGTACAGTAGAACGGGTGGTATTTGGGCATACCAGAACAGAGATCAAGGCCCAGGAGGTGCTTATAGATGACTGAGTGGCCCTCACAATATCCAAAATTGCGGAAATTGTACTTTAGGGAAAGGAGATGAGTATTTTTCCCCCTGTAAGAGAGAAACGTTTGCATATGTTGATAAGTCATTACGTGATAAGTCTGTGGGTAAACTGAAGTTTGAAAAGGGGAAAGTAAATGGGATGAGTGTATCTGTTCTGAAAGATTCTGGTTCGAGTGTTATAGGAATTAGAAGTTCATTAGTTGGTGAGAAAGATATGATACCTGGTACTTATAAACTAAAACTTGTTGATGGGACAGTGAGGGATTATCCATTGGCGTGTGTGAGTATTGAGTCGGAATACTTTGTCGGTAAATATGTCGTAGTTTGCTTTAAAGATCCTGTTGCAGATTTAATTCTTGGAAATGTTGACAGTAATATGGGACGTGAGTTTAATTGCTCTGCAGTAACTAGGGCAATGAAAGAGAATGAGATTGATTGCGGCACTGTAAGTGATTGTGGAGTACTGGAAGAATGTCGAGATGTGTTAGGGACGAGTGATGATTTCTTATGTGAACAGTTGAGTGATCCGTCTTTGAAAGATCTATGGGGGCGACATGTGGACAATTGTGTAGATAATAAAAAGAATGGAAGTGTGGAATATAAAGTGTTTGATAGACTGTTGTACATAGTGTTTACAGGAGAGTTTGGTGAGGAAGAAAGACAGTTAGTTGTACCTTCAGCTAAGAGAGAAATTGTGTTGAAAACTGCTCATGAGAGTTGGCAGGATATTTGTCATTAAGAAAGACTAAAAGTAAAATCTACAAATGTTTTTTCTGGCAAGGTTTAGATCGAGACATAAAAGAGTTTGTGAGGTCGTGTGATATTTGTCAGAAAGCTAGGATGCCACGTCGTTGTGACAGTGTGGAACTTGGTCGAATGAATGTTGTTACCACTCCGTTTTATAAAGTTGCAACAGATATTATTGGGCCATTGGAGGTAACTGACAATAAGAATAGGTATATTTTAACTGTGATAGATGTTGCTACGAGATTGCCAGAAGCGATACCTCTGAGAAATATAAACACAGAAACAGTCATCGAAGCACTAACTAGTATTTTTTGTAGAAATGAGCTACCAACTGATATTTTAAGTGATCAAGGCCCACAGTTTACTTCAGAATTGTACAATCAGGTCTGTAATTTTTTTGCTCTGTCAAACCAGTGCATGCTACCATTTACCACCCGAGCTCTAATGGGATGGTTGAACGACTTAATTCTTTTTTAAAAGCTTTTCTAAGGAAAGTGTGTCAGGATAGCCCTCGTGATTGGGACCGAAAAGTTAATGCAGCATTATTCGCCTACCGAGAGGTTCCTAACGAAACAACGGGAGTATCACCATTTGAGTTTGTCTACGTAAGACAAATGAGGGGCCCTTTGGCTATCTTAAAGCAAGTGTTCATAAATAAAGAAGAGGAAAATGAATACAAGAATGTGTTCAGTTATTTACTGGATTTGAAAACAAGGTTATCTGAGGTGACTGCTATTGCTAATTTCAACAGTGATGTGAAAAGAAATAATTACAAGAAACAATATAACAAAGACTCATCGAGGCGTGACATAAATGTGGGTGACTGTGTTTTAGTCCTCAAACCACACAGAGACACTAAGCTGTCCGTGTTTTGGCAGGGTCGTATAAGGTTCTAAACAAAATATAAAAATTTAACTATGTTATTCAGAAAGAAAATAAAACAAAGATATATCATATAAACAGACTTGTATGAAATACCATTGTAGGGTAAAGAAAGGAGATAACCTAATCGTTGCAGATGTAAATAGAGATGAACTCGTGTCAGCTAATATGGTTTCAGTTGTAGAGGAGGAAGACGTTGCTGAGCAGGATGAATATAAGGATGATATGCTATCTAACATTCCAACGTTAGAAATTACGCAGAAAGAGAATATTGATTACAATGTGTTGATGCAGGTCAAAATTAATCCCGAATTGAATGATATACAAAAGAAACAAGTTGATGGCATTTTGAGGGAATATAAAGACATAATATCCGATGTTCCTGGTAGAGCCAAGGTCGAAGAGTTTAAAATTAAGTTGGTAGATACAAAACCTGTAATCTTAAAACCATATGCGGTACCAATCCACTTGAGAGATAAAGTGAAGCAAGAGATTGACAGCATGTTGGATTTGGGAATTATAGGGCCAACAGACTCTCCCTATGCAGCGCCCGTTGTTATAATAAAAAAGAAAGACGGAACTTTGCGACCTTGTATTGATTTTAGAAAATTAAACAATGTTACTGAAATACCCGCTGAGGTAATTCCTGAGCAAGAAGATTTGTTCAACATGTCATATAAAGCCAAGTATTTTACATCGGTGGATTTAACAAAGGGTTACTGGCAAAGCCCGATCAGTGAAACGAGCAAACCTTTCACAGCGTTTAGAGTTCTTGGGGAGCATTAGATGTTCCACTACGTACCCTTTGGGTTGAGCGGTGCTCCAAGTCATTTTAATAAGGTTGTTAAGAGTATGCTAGGGGAGTAGAAAATGTATTGTTTTACTTCGACATTTGTATTTTCGGTGAAGGCTGGGAGTCACACTTGAAAAGTGTCAGAAATGTTTTTTGCGCTCTAAGAGAGAACGGCTTTACACTAAAACCAGATAAACTTGAGGTAGGCTACACTAGTGTAAAATTTCTGGGTCATAATGTGGGACAAGGAGTTATCAAACCTGATCATAGCAATGTAAAAAAGATAATGGAATTTAAAACGCCCACTACAAAGAAAGAAATACGTAGTTTGATTGGTCTGATAAATTATTACAGCAAATTTATTCCGAGTTACGCGGATTTAGTATTCCCCTTTACAGAGTTACTACGTCGGGGCAAGTCTATAAGAGTGGACTGGAACTATGAGTGTGCGGAGGCATTGAATAGAGTGCAGACTTGTCTGAGTAAGTATCCTATTCTTCGTTTACCTGACCCTTCTCTCTTTTTTTCTTCAGACAGATTTTTCAGATAAAGGAATTTCAGGCATTCTCTGTTAGTGTATCAAAGGTGTGTTACATCCCATAAAGTACGAAAGCCGTAAATTGTTGCCTCGGGAGCAGAAGTACTCTATTATTGAACGGGAAGGATTAGCCATAGTATATTCTGTTAAGAAACTGGACAGGTATTTAACAGGTAAAAGATTTCACCTGCTGACTGATCACAAGGCCTTATCGTATCTCAGGAGCACAAACTTTACCAATGCACGTATCACAAGGTGGGCATTGATGCTACAAGACTACTCCTTTGACGTTGCCCACGTAAAGGGAGAGAACAATCTGCTGGCTGATCTTTGTTCAAGATTGATATAGACTTCCATCCGCCATTTATATTATGTTCCTATGTGTTATAACATGTGGATTTGTATTCTATATTATGTAAATGAATCAAATTTAAAGAATATAATGTGTATTTATTTACCATTTACCATGATTATTATTTGGCATATTATATTTATGTTGTATTTGTAAATATGATTTTGTTTTTATAACTTTGTTTTTGACCCAAGTTGATATGGGTCACCTTAATGGTCAAGGAAACCGACTTTTGTTGTTGTTGGGGTTTTATCTTGACGTATATTGTAGTTCATGTGGTGACCATTGGCGAATCAATTTGTGATTCGAAATCATTTTTTTTCTTTCACTATTACATTTTGAAATCTATGACAAAGATGCACTAAAGATTTTTTCTTTCTTCCTTGTTCTTCGTACGAAGTTTAGTCTCGAAAGGACTTTTGATCACTGGAATTTCTTTCAAAATTTCCAGTTCGTCGAGGAGGGGGGATGTTGCGTAGTTCCTTGTATGAGGCTGTCACTATTTCTAGTTTTAGAGTAGAAGTTGAGTTTGGTGTTTATTTCGTTTATAGGGTGCCAGTGTTGGAGTTGTATATACTGAGCTCGAGTCTGTGCTAGTGTGGGCGTCGCCTGCCGTCTCAGAAATATATATTACAGTTTTCAGTGTCATTGTCAAATTGGCGATCATCTGAGGTCTAACTTTACTATTACCTAGGTTGGCAGTTTTGTGACGCCAGTCGGTCAGAGTCTGGTGGACTATGAAACCAGGGTGACAAGTTGATAGCAGTAGCAAAGGTGCTTAAATTAATAGTTGAATAATATCTTTATATTTATATATTATATATATATCTAATATATATATTGTCTATTTATCATCTTCATTGTGCATACATATATATGTTTCATACAATTAAATTCATTTAATTTTTGTTATTTAAACTATTCACATAGTTGGTCACTATATGTATGACTGTGTGTGAGTGATGTCTTGTCAGGTGGAACCCCGGGACCTTAATTGTATACAGCAATTTAAAACCTGACAGTTGCCACATGCACGATACATTGGTGGAGAGAAAAGTAAAGAGGTGTAAAGTTGTAGTGAATAAACCCGTTACTTTACTGACACAAGCATAGTGTATTTATTTATGGTACTATATGGCATAGAATATATCAAATTTTTTGCTCTATTTTAATGGTGACGAAAAATCGTAATTTTTATCGGAAAGGACTCCAGCGAATTTAGTTTTTTTTGTTTTTAGAAAGCATATTTTAACTGACTCTGTCAGTCTGTCTATGTGTCTGCCTGGTAAAAATTAGTACACGTGATTTTTCCCTTATCTATTTTCAGCAGGGCGGCACTAGCGATTGCGGGGCCCAGTCTGGGTGAGGATTTAACATAATGTCAAAATCAAGATGTTGTATTTGAAAATACATTCGTCTTTGCAATACAGTTTCATTAAATGAATGCTTACAATGCCGTTTTTTTTAAGCGCGCGTTCGATTGGCACCCTAAATTGACAATTTTGTATATTTTTTGGATTTCAATCATTTCTGGCGATTTCCAGGACTTTTCGTATATTTTGCAATTTCAGGAGATTTTCAGGAGGCCCTGGAAAATCAAGAGGTGTCAGAAACCCTTTTATTAATTATTTATGTTAAAATGGCTTAATTTAATAATTTACACATAGAATTAGAGCGGGACCTATGAAAGTGCAAGTCTCATTGCGGCAGCTTAGGTTGCAGTGGCCCAGATTCTCAGATCAAGTTGAAACTTTGCACAATTATTCATTGGCGTATACAATACATAAAATTCACCAATTAGTCAATTAATTAATGGTAACTAATTATCTTGTTTTATACCAACAAGGGAAATTAATCCTTCAGTATTCACAGATACGGTTAAATATGCAGGGTTTCGTCCCCTTAGATATAGAACACGTTATTTCTCCCACACCCATTCTCGGATCAAGTTGAAACTTAATGTACCTATTTAAAAATGAATCAATTAAAAAATGAACCAATTATTGAATTAATTATTGGTAATTACTTATTTTCATTGATATTGATTAAGAGAAATAGCTTCTACATTTTTGAGAGATATAGTTGTAAGTGCTGAGTTTTTTCCTTAAGTAAACTTTGTTTTTTAGAAAAAGGATTTTTACAATGCTTTTACAACTTACTCTGTCTGTCTGTCTGTCAGCTTGGTAAACGTTATTTCTACCCAATCTCGATCAAGCAGAAATGTTTCCTTCGCGTTTAGCGTTTTAAGATAATAATTCTGATTTATTAATGGCAACATACTGTGGAAATCCCGAGATCATGCGACAAACTGAGCTACCTAACATTATTAGGCACCTGAATGGACAAACAACCTATGTGTCAATGTTAGTAAGTCTTGTTTTATGCTAGTGTCAAACTGTCTATAAAAGATACTTCATAGAAGGTATGGCGAAAGTAATCACGATACTCAGTGGTCTTGTCTGTTAATATTATACAAATGTCTTACAGACCTTGATCTCATTGTCTCATGGGATGCTGGCCCACCTGGCATTCTCCCTCTCTCTCTCCATTTATCAAATCTATTTTTAGTTGTATATTAGATGAAATTATGTTTAATTTTTATTTATCTAAACGGTTCACCGTATTGTACTGCGGTTCTAGGTGTCTTCTATTGGTTAACGGTGTAGTGATTCTATGTTATTGTTGTAAATCTAAGGCAGGCAACTCAACGAAGTTCTACAGTAACGTGTGTTTATTCAACAGGACAAACACTTAACAGCCTTCTACATCCAAAGAGTCTTGTTTTTAATTCTACCAGTCCTTCCTACACCAAACCGGAATACAGACCAACGACAGCCTTCCCCGCTCCGCTCCAGGTCCCTACTACAGTCTTCAGGCAGCACAAAAGACGGCTCCTTAGTTTCTAACAATTCAAACTCTTCAGAATCACTTGATACACTGTTCTATTCTCTCGACTTCCTGTTCTGGTTAAAAAGTGCTCTCGTACGCACCACAAGCACTGATGCAAGGCAGGGTTATAACATTAATGTCTTTCGGTGGGCTTGCTCTTGTTGCTATTAAAATAATATTTTTTACTCAATCAATTTTTGCTGTCTTTTGACGCACTTTTTTTTTTCACATCCTACTATTAGCTTGTATTCTCTTCCTGGGTGTAAGTAAACATTTGGAAGGAAAAAAAAGGTCTTGTATTTCGAAAAGGGCTCTTTTGATTTGACAGTTTATGCATATCTTTGGAACAAAAAATACTAGCTATTTGGCCATACATTGAAAACTCTGATTTGACCATTATTATTTTGTAAAGATTTTTAATTCTCTTAAAATGACATTTAACTTACGGTTGTCGGACAATTTATGTCTCACGGCATCGGGAATTACCGCACTCGAATCAAATGTTTCTTCCATTTTATGTGCTTTCATATTCATTAATGAGCTTAGGCGTCAACTTTCCTTGGCTGACATAGAAGAGAGCACCTTGTTGCACGCGGCCTTAGAACGAGACAGCTGGAGGTTACTCACGAAGGCCGCGGGATACACATTTGAGACCAAAAGAAAATCTGCTGCCGAGGACAAACGCAGACGGCGAAAAGAAAATCTAAATCGACCACCTGCGGACAATGGTTATGCTTGCCCTGGATGTGGCAAAATATGTAGGTCACAGCTGGGACTGCGCAGCCACGGGAAATATTGCATTCCTCAATAATCTTCGGACTCGAAGACTAGCCTTAATGAGCGGAATAAATAAATAGATGTACATGAACATTTTGCGCATCGTCTTATGTAGACTTGAAGGTTTTGTTCAGTGTCTACGTTTATTTGACTGATGAACAGCTCCAGGAGTGTTTTAAAATATACAATTGTAAAATATTAGACTAGCAGGACCGGATTTACACTTGAGAAGGCTCTAAGTAGTTTTAGAAATTGGGGTCCATTCTAATAAAAAATAAAGCAATTTTTCTTGTGCTCTTTCTTCCAAATGATTGCAACTATCTCTAGAACCAGCTTTTGGTCTCCAGGCCCCAGGCTACAACTTGTGATGCCTTTAGCTTTCAAGTAAACCCAGCACTGTAGACTAACCTAGATCTAGATTTTAGATAAATGACTGTGTGAAGTTAAGTGGAAAGACCTCTGGCAATCACGAAATGTTACAAGAAATAAGAAGAATAAGAACTCACAGATGACTATTATTATTATTATTATTTTTTTACCTATGTGTCTAATTACTAGTTTGCTGAGTGTATATGGACAGTGGAACGGTAAGTGCTATTCGAAGGTGTTTGTGGTAAACGGATATTAAGATTTAAGGACTAACAAGCCTACGGGTTGGGAGGGGGGGAGTGGACGTTTTAATGCAGGCTCTTCCATTGCAAGTAATGAAAAGTAAACGACATAGAAACTTTAAAAATCTAAAGGCGTTGTAATTAATATAACAACTGTCTAATGACTTATTTTGTTTTGGATGTCCCTTTAAAATTGAATATTATTACATCCTAACCCAGGCAGCAGGATAGCGGAGATGAAGGCAGGCAGGGGTCGAATCCGGGACCACCGAGACGACAGTCCAGAGGGTATATCACACGACCAGGCAGCCGTCCTTTCTATGACATCTCGAAACTTCTCGGCCACAGATTTCTGTTTCGTTAATACTAAAGACGATAAGAAATATTTATATATTGAATACACTGAATCCTATGAAATCATCTGACAATAGAATAAAAAGGTTTTAGTCTATCCTGTAGTCTATAATCTACATACATTTGTACTATTTTTTTCTTTTGTACTTTTAATTTAACTAAATAACCTTCCTCCCCCCGCCCAAAAACAAATCTAATTTCTTTTACATTTTAAAGAGGAAAAGAAATAGTTACTCTAAATATGTATATCTGGAATATTAATCTCTTAATTTACGGTACAATAAAAAGCCATTTATGTATTTTTTTTATCTCTCGATGTCTAGGTAACAGGGGAAACGTTGTAAATTTGAGAACCATTGAAAGAATGCTCACATCTTCAGCAGAACCGGAAATATAAGTTGACCCAAACCAACGGTCTGTTAATTATGTTTAAACAAACGAGTCAGGGGTGACGAATGACCACTGCCAAAAATCTCAAAACCCGACCATTTATCTGTGTCCACGTATGGTACCAATGTAGTAAATGTCCAAGTCCTGCTGACACAATTGTGTTGAGCCAGTGTGTTGATTTATCTTCCTGGCCACGCCTGACCTATCACAAGTTTATATCGCCGCTGTTTGCTTGAACCTTCTCGACTCTTGTAGAGTTGACACATCATATGTCATGAACGTAGGGAAACTTAAGACGTAAAATGGAGCGTGAATGTGTCCATTCTTTGTTTGTCTTCCGTAGTGTTTGTGAGTGGGGTGTTTGTTGCAGAGGTCAAGGCCGATTCATATTGTTTTTTACATACCGCTAGGATGCATATTTTTAATTATCTAATCACATAAATAAACCAAATTAAACCGAACGGAGCTTTTATTGGAGATTTTTTAGTAGCTTGCATTTTGGTGTATCCGGTGTACAGATTACGAAAGTAGCCTATTTAAAAGGGAACTATTTTGATAAACCATATACAACTTTGTGAACACCTTTCAGCATTATAATTTATAAAAGAGAATTTATAAGTTCTTTCAAGTGTAGCACAAAATTAAAAAAAATCATTTAGTTGGCAACTATTTTGGTTACATTTGATTCATTCTTCACTAAGTACAAAATCACGATCCAATTAATGTTAAGAGCTTTGCGTGTCATCAAGTTCTGATTCCTACATAGATCACGCCTATTAATAATTTTATTTAGATGCTGTAGCGGGTACTAGTGGAGTAAAGATTGTCTTTTATTTAGATACTATACCTAGTACTAGTAAAGTAAAAATTGTTTGACCTCATGTTTTGTTGGACGGCTCGTATCTTCATAAACACAACCTCTGACACTTGGGGGGGGGGGGGGAGTAGTAGCCTTACTTACCTAGACTTAGGTCCTCCCGTGCCGTTCGGCGCATTGGGCGGCAAGCTGTCTCCATAAAGATCTGTCACTGGCAATGACTGAAGCCTCCTCCCACCTGGTGTCCACTGTTCTGAGGTCCTCCATGAAGGTGTGTCGCCAAGTAATACGAGGACGTCCCTGTTTGCGCTTTCCTTGTTTTGGCTTCCATGTTATCGCAACTCTTTGTGTGCGTAATTCATTTTGACGTAGAACATGTCCCGCAACCCTCATGCGACGCTCAGTCACAACCTCACCAAGTGTTCGACTCCCAGTTCGGCATAGGATTTCCTTGTTTGAGACCCGATCTGTGTAACTGACTCCCAAAATCCGTCTCAGCCATCTCTGTTGAGCCACATTTAGTCTTTTCTCAATTTTGACAGATGACTTCCACGTCTCACATGCATATGTAGCAGTTGGAATGACGATTGTGTTGAGAAGGTGTATTTTTGTCTCGAGTCCAATGGCTTGGCTAGTCCAAATAGGCTGCAGCCTTTGGAAAATACTCCCTGCCTTCCCTGTTCGGAACTCTACAACATCATGGTAGGCATCTCTATCATTTGTTATGATGCTGCCAAGGTACGTGAACTTGTCCAGCTCTTCAAGCTTTGACTCGCCAAGTCTGACGGGGACACCCTTTGCCTTATATCCCACTCGCATAATTTTAGTCTTATCCAAGTTTATGCGGAGGCCAATTTTGGGTGCCTCTCTGTCTAGGCTCTCCGTCATTTCTTGAATGCATTTATTTGTAGCCCCGAGTAGTGCAACATCATCAGCTAAGTCCAAGTCCGTCAATCGAAGTTGTTCACGCCATGGAATACCAAAGGCAGTCTGGTTCATTGCTCTCATCATTATGTAGTCGATGGCTAGGAGGAAAAGGAAGGGAGATAAGATGCACCCCTGTCTCACACATGTCTTGATTGTAAAAAAAACTCTGTTGTTCCCTCTTCTTTTTTAATGCAGCAACTAGATTGACTGTAAAGGTGTCGAAGGATCTAGACGAATTTTTCTGGGAGACCGTATTCTCTATTTTCCATAGTGATTCTCGGTGGACACTATTAAACGCTTTTTTGAAGTCCACGAAACTGATCGTTAGCCTTGTTGGTACTCAAGACTTTGTTTTATGATATTTCGTAGAACGAAAATCTGCTCTGTACATGATCTGCCTCTTCGGAAACCTGCTTGTTCTTCTCTGAGCCTTTCATCTACAGACTGTTGAAGCCGTCTCAACAAAACAGTGCTGAAAACTTTGCCCGGGACAGAGAGGAGAGTAATGCCCCTCCAGTTGTTGCAGTCTGCCAAGTTGCCCTTTTTTTGGAAGCTTTACAATCACTCCCTTTTGCCAGTCCTCTGGGACTTTTGAAGTTCGCCAACAGAGATTTAAGAGATAAGTCATTCTGTTAATAATGCACTGTCCCCCATATTTTAGCATTTCTGCTGATATTATGTCTAGCCCTGGTGCTTTGTTATTCTTTAACACTGCAATGGCCATGGTAACCTCCTCAGCAGTTATTGGGTCTGTCTTGACCTTGAGATCATTGTCTAGAGAGGGGTCCTTGAATATGTAAGTTAGGTCTGGCGACAGTTGGTTAAGGGTCTCTTTAAAGTGCTCTACCCATCTTGCATCCTGTTCTTCTTTCGTTAACAAAGTTTTGCCTTGCTTGTCTTTTATCGGTGCCCCATGTCCACTCTTTGCTCCAGTGAGATCTCGGACAATACGATGGATGGTTTTTGTGTCATTTCTGCTTGCAGCTGCTTGTGCCTCTTGTCCCTTCTGCTCAATCCAGTCCCGTTTATCTCGCCGACAACTTCTCTTTACTTTCAGATCTGCTTCCCTATAGGCTTCTTCCGCTAGACTGCGATCCTGTGTTTCATTTTTCTGATCTCGTCTACGTTTGGCCTCTTTCATCTCATCGATCAATTTCTATGTTCTGTCTTGTATCCACCGTTCCTTGTATGAACCTCGCCTCCTTCCGATAACTTCTTCCGCGCACCCAATAGTGGTATCTTTGAAGTTGGCCCACTCTTCTTCAAGGGTCAATATATCTGCAAGAGCCTCAAAGCGGTTCGTTAGTTTCAATTGGAACTGTGCTGCAGTATTGCCGTCTTTAAGCTTCTCTACATTAAATGGGCGGGGTCGTGTGGCTCGTTTTGGTTGGCGTTTCCATCGGAGCTTACATTTGCCACTGACAAGGTAGTGGTCTGAGCCGATATCCGCTCCTCTGCGGGTCCGCACATCTAACAGAGATGACCTCCATCGTTTGGAGATGCAAATGTAATCTATCTCGTTGAAGGTTTCTCCATTTGGTGATCGCCATGTTTTTTTGTGTATTTGTTTGTGCTTAAAATATGTGTTTCCAATTGAAAGGCTGTTGGATGCACAGAGAGAAATCAAGCGCTCGCCATTATCCCTGATGTTTTCTGCAGAGCCATATGGTCCCATTACATATTCAAAGCCAGTTCGGTTGGGATTGCTTTTGGCGTTAAAGTCTCCCATCATTAGAATTAGGTCGTGAGTAGGTGTTTCATCAAGAGTGGCTTGTAGTTGGTTATAGAAATTATCTTTGATGGTATCTTCTGCATCCTCTGTAGGGGCATATGCTTGGATGGTAGTGACTTTGATTTGCTTTGTTTGGAGTCGAGCTGTAATGATGCGGTCACTGACCGGCTTCCAAGCAATTAGCGCTGAAGCTGCTATTTTAAACATGATGATTCCTACACCACCAATGTGCTCCTTATCATGTCCTGAATATATTATTGTCTTGCCATCATTGATTATTTGTCCACTTGATGTCCACCGCATCTCGCAGATCCCAAAGATGTCCAGCCGGTAAGAGTCAAACTCTCTTAAAAGTTGAACTCCGCCATCTGCCGGTCCCAAGCCCGGGTGAAAAAGGAGGAGGGTTTGGCGTGGGGCTAGCGACCCCACCCTGTATAACCACTATTGCTACAGAAACGGCAAACTCGACACATAATGAAAACTATACATGCGGCGAGGGCGGCCAAACCCTGATGACGGTGTTGGATCAAAGCCAACTGGAAGTCCAATACCCGATACATGGCAAGCCTTTCAACGCAAGGAAACCGACTCTTATAGGCACGTGGAATGTAAGAACCCTGAATCAATGCGGTAAACTGGCCCAACTTTTAAGAGAGTTTGAGTAGTAGCCTACAAAGTTTGATTTTATTTGTTATTTTTCAGTATGGGGATCGAACCCACAACTTTTGCGTTATTAGAAATATTAGTATTAGAAATACTGACTAGAATTGTCATTTCTGAACATTTCCGTGAAATCAATAAATTCAAAACATTCCAAAAAAAATGTCGACTTCCTGTGTTCTTCTTATCTCGCACCACTCTGTTCAATGTGCCATTGACCAACTTTCAACTTGAGAGCTCCTTAACCCAGGGAAACAGTGTACGGGGCTTCTAGAAGTAACTGTATAAACTAAGAATTTTGTAATTTAATTGTTTTTTATTTAAAAATTATTTCAAATACTAACTACTACTTTTGTTCCTATGCACAATCTTCTATGGTGTTTAAAATCCAACTTCCTTCCCTTCAAAAAAATAATGAATGAGAAAAAATTCTGTGACGCTGTTGTGAAGTAAAAAGTACATATAAATATATACACATAATACCACCTTGTCCCCGCTGATACTGGTTTACTTAGGACAGTTGACGAGCATAGGGATTAAAACTTCCTTAAAATATTTGCGAAACATAATGACTTTAAAAACCAGCTTGCGCTTTCACTTTTTTATTTCTGCCACCCATCTGGACACAAGCCAAAATTTTCCTTAAGATTTGAAGATTATTACATTCTAGCCTAAACAGATTTTAAAAACTAAATGTTAAGACACACGACATATATTTACACCTGAAACCGATTACACAATTTATATATATTAGTAAACAACTACCCCTTTCAGATTTCTGAATCTCTAAGCTATACTTTCCCCAACTAATGTCAGGTACCCATTAGAGTTGGGAGAACTCAAGCGCGTCCTAAAAATTCCAAATCCCAGTCTTCAGCGAGATTCAAACCCGAGGCCGCTCGGCTCGGACGCTAAGCGCCTAACCACTCAGTCACCACACATATAGTAAAACTATGAAGAACTAATTAAAAGTCACACTATTAAGTCGAAGTACATTATTGTAAGTCAATGACTATTCTCTATCTATCTATAACATACTCCCCCTCCACTAAACAAAAAGTGGACAGTGACGTTAGAGTCTCTGGAAAAGTAAAACTACGTCGCAATTTTATCCGACTACGTCACACATTAACATTCTTGCGTAAGATTGTCTCAACGCCACCACTTCCCCACCCCCATCATTTTCCCATGAGTCTCCTGGGTCTTTCTGCTGGGCCAATGTCATGTGTCATCTGGTTCTCTGCGCGTGATATATTTGTGTGTATCTTCAACAACTCCAAGATGTCATGGGTTAAATATGATTCGCTCTGAAAGTAGAACTCTTCAAGAGGTTCATAGAAAACGTAATAAGACACGCACACACAGACAGATTAAAATGTATAAAGAAATAGCAAATGACTAGTAAACAATTAATTAAAACATTGCTGAATGTGTAACTTTTCGAAGCTAACAATGTTTCCAGTGCTGGCTGACCTTAGCTCTCAATTTCTGTTTTAAACTATTGAATGGTAAGGCAGAAGACGAAGTCAACTAATTGGAAGCTGTATAGTCTGCAGATAAAGGGCGAATTCGATATTTAGGAGTGCTAAGGGGCGATTTAAACAAACAAATAAGTAACCCAACCATGTTAACGATCTATATACATCTCACAAATATAGGATTCTAACACGATTTGTAATTACAGATATTTTCGAATATTCAAGCAACGGCATAATAAAAGCGGACAGCCATTTTAGAGGTGGGAGAGGAGGAAGGGTGTTTCGGTGTACTCGCCTCCATTTTAAGTAAGTAATCTTGTCACAGCAATTTATTTCATGCAATGTATGTGTTTAAAATCTTACAATTTTACATCTTGTCACAACAATTTATGTCATGCAATGTATGTGTTTAAAATCTTACAATTTTACATCTTGTCACAGCAATTTATTTCATGCAATGTATGTGTTTAAAATCTTACAATTTTACATCTTGTCACAGCAATTTATTTCATGCAATGTATGTGTTTAAAATCTTACAATTTTACATCTTGTCACAGCAATTTATTTCATGCAATATATGTGTTTAAAAATCTTACAATTTTACTATTACTTGTGCACGACAGTAGTATCTATCTATCTATCTATCTATCTATCGATCCATCCATCCATCCATCCATCCAATCTATCTATCTGACAGTCTACTTATCAATCTGTCTGTTTATATATTATTTATAGAATTAAATCTAAAGGTCACACGGCGCACCTCAAGGCCAAGACCTTTATAAAAAATTTATGCAAACTTTTTTTTTATTATGAGCATAATTGCATTATTGCATTAAAAAGTCTACTGCGTTGTGGCCTGGAAATGAAACAGTAAACATAAAAATGATGTCAACCAACATCTTGACATCACGAAACATCCATCAAATGGCATCATTCTACTTTAAGGTGACATTAATCTTGGGATATGAAAAACCAAAATGAGGCTAGGACACGCCCTATGCGTAAAAAGAAAACAAGCTTCAGGGCGCAGGTATAAAGAGGGTTAAAATCTGTGGCCCTACACATTGTGTCCAGCTTTACGCTAATTTGAAACTAGTCAAAAGGTTACCAGCACGTGTAAGTACATGTTGTTTCTCTTTGATTTTTTTCGGAACAGGCCTAGGAATGTTTTGTTTTAATTAGTTTGTTCTAGGTTTACGAATTATTATTGTCAATAATGAACACCTAAAATAGAACTTTATCTACAGAACATATAATCAATGGGTTGTGCACAATACATAAGAATGAATGGTTAAGAGAATGTAGATCCGGGATATTTCTTTTCTGTATTAAGGATAATCTTTTTATGAGCAAGGCAGATTGATTGGGTGTAGTGTGTTCTGGATCCGCTAGTATGTTAAACGGATATTTATACAAAAGATCAAATGCTTAATTCTTGATCTTAGCGTGCTATGGGTTGTGTTAAGTGAAAACTATACAATTATTTTTCTTTTCTCTGGTGATAAGGAACTTCATCTAAATTGTAATTTCTTTCACAAAACCTTTAACAAACTAGTCTGCACAGGCTTAATAGCGTAATGTACAGTTTTTCAGTTTCATCCAAAATATATCATTCTACCAAATCATAGTATTTTTGTATCCTATGAAATTTGAAATGTTGCATTCCAACTAAATGTTGTGTAAGAAAATAGATTGTGGAAAAATGTTTTTTTTTAAATAATAAATAAAATATGGGAACTTAGGCTTGGACAATAAGTGTTTATGGAGATTATCTAAAACAACAATATACCCTATTGTTATATCAGCCAAGGGGATAATAACAACTGACCTCACAGATACCTTTAAGGCCATTAGCATTCCTAGGAACATTCTCGTTGTCTGTAAGAGCGCGGTACTGCTGCACACCTGCCACATCATCAGAAAATTCCTCGGTGAAAACTGATAAAGTGGGCTACGCTGAATTTTGTTTCCCTTTAACGAAACTCGACCCTGACTACGCCAGAGAATGAATACTCGTTCTTTTCTAACATAATAATAATAATCTTTATTTGGCAAGAAGAAATTAGGTTACAATGGTTCATTCCACATTACACTACATTTTTAAAGTAAACAATTTCTACGATAACACACAAACTACTAGATCTAGATATACATTCTTTTTTTGCTTCAAACTTTTAGTTCTGGACTATGTTCTCGATTTTTTTCAACCTTTATCCTGTTAATGTACAAATTAAAAAAAAAAACAAAAGCAAACCCATAAAAATACTTTTTTTCAAAAAGACAAAACCTCCTTTATACAAATTATAGAGCGATTTCTATCCACTTTAGCCAATGAAGGTTAGATAAAAAAAAAACAATGGAACCATAGACTTATATATTATATCTAGACTAGAAACAGGAAATAAATTCTTATCCGCGACTGATCGATTCATAGACTAATCTATATATAGATTTGTATGTACGTAAACTCTTTTTTCAGGCTCTAAGCGGAGTCGTTCCAATCAATCTTTTCTCTCTTAGAAAGTAATGATCTTTAGTTTTCAAAGTTTAAAAATAATGCTAATATTCACGCAACTATATGAAACAAAGCCATTTCCTGTTTGTTTCCATTGAGATAATGTTTCAAAAATCCTAGATGGAAATAATTCATGTTGATTTAAATCATCATATGTACATTTAAATAGATTGATTACCTAGATCTTTCTAGATTATGTTTCTAAGAATTGCAAAATAATACTTATGAGACGAGAGTACTTTTATCTTTTATGTTCAATGACTAGATCTAGTCCGCCACTTTGAAATCTAAAAACAAAAAAAGAAAAAAAGAACTACTGTAGAAAATATAATTGTAATAGACAAAAAAATAGGAAGGGAAGGGTCAATGTCAAATATGTGAGTATATATTTAACTAGTTAGTAATGTAAATCTCTCAAAAGTAAAGTGCAATCTGGCCACTTGCGGATCCAGAACTGTGTGTGTGTGGGGGGGGGGGGGCGATTTTTTTCAAAACCCTAAATATATATATTAGAATGTTAAAAAAAAAATCGAAGCCCCGACGCAAAAATCGCTTTCTTGCATTCTTCACTGCAGAAACGCATTCTCCTGACATCTACAGCTAATTATTCTGGCTACTAAGATAAGACCTTTTGAATAATGTTTTACTTTAAAAATATTCTAACATGATTTGACAGGCTCTTACTACATCGCAAATACAACCGATTTGTTCTTGAAAAGATAAGATACTTCACAGATTTAGATTAAGACTTTGAGGAACGCCGCCAAAAAAAAAACATTTATTCGAAAAATTATATTTAAAATAAAAACAAAAACTTATTTGTAAGTGATATATTTTGTTCAATATGCATGTTTGTAATTTTGCTTTGTTACAGAACTATGATTCAAAGCTTTAAAAAAATACATTTCGGAAGTGGGAGGAGAAATTAAGTAAACCTATTCTTAATTTTTCTTTGCATTTTTAGGATTCAAGCATAAATTGTGAGTTATCATCCCAAATTTTTTTATACAACAGTATGAGTAAAGGTGAAAAAGATGACTAGGAAAATAATATTTATCTTTCCTAAAATAACTAAGATAAATTCGTATACAATAACATAAACTCTCTTGCCATATTTGACTTTTCTGTTTTAAAATGTCATCTTTTCGTCTGGAAAGAGGAGGGGGCGGTAGAGTGAAAACGATCAATCCTCGCTCATTTTAAAAATTTCTGCTAATGGTTGCATTTTGGCATTAAAGAATAGGGGTGGGGCGACTCGATAAAAGAATTTAATTTATAGCATATATAAATTGTATTAGTGACATTTTTTTTAAATTTTGTAATTTCTTACAAAATATAAAAAGTATTGGTGTGTCCGATGGGTGGAAGGCTATTGCATGTATCGCCCCTCCCACCTGGTACAACACTTTTTCAATTTTATATTTACTAATGATAACATTTGAGATTAGAGTTTGTGTGCGAAATAATATACAAACGTGTTAAAACATCAATATGTAGCTTATATTATATAGATATTCAACTAATTTTGTTCAAAAACTATGATTTCTCCATAAGAATAGGACTGCTCCCCCCCCCCCCACTCAGAGGGCTAGAGTGAGGAGGGCAGTTGAAGCAATCACCCCCCCCCCCCACCTCATCAAATCGGCTAATATACCAGAAGTGTAGCGACATAATATAAAAATTATAGTAATTCAACTAATTTTGTTCACAAACTATGATTTCTAAATAAAAGTAGGCCCCCCCCCCCCACACAAAGGGTTTAGGTGGGAAGGGATGTAGATGTATTCGACCCCCCCCCCCCCCCAATCGGTTAAAATGTCAATAACAAGTTTTAATTATATAGATATTTAATTGATTCTGTTAACAAGCTGTGATTTACAAAAATAAACTGGACCGCCCCCCCCCACTCGAAAGTTTATGGTGGGGGGGGCGGGATTGATGCAATCACCACCTCCCCATCCTACCAACTCGACCAACATACTAGAGGGGGGAGCGAAATAATCTAAAAATAGGTTGAAAAATAAATAATTAATATATATTATTAACATAACTAATAAATTCGTATACAAATTGTGTGATTTCTTTACTATAATTCGTCCCTACCGCCCCTCCCCCCCTGGATCCGCCAGTGAATCTGGCTTGTATAGTGGGTGAATGTATGTATTCATGAATTTCAGACCAACAACTGATCATCAGGCTTGTAATTTAAAGTCCAATGACCGGTTCTGGCTTCAAGGGCTTAATACTGATACATCTTCCTTAATGGTTACTGATTTTATCGTGGTTTCTGAAACTGTTACAAAAGGGCACGATAGTAAGCCTATGGGTGTCAGGTGTGTAAAAAGTCGACCTGGCCTGATACACAGTGGCTAAGTACCCACCGTACGTAAAAAACAACAACAACACTAATAACTAGGAGTTACTTAACTCTCTCAAATTATTAAGAATATCGTTATCAAAGCAAGACACTTAACTCAGGATTAATATTCAAGTTAACACGTTAGGTAAAGTAAATCAACTGTAATATTTATGTACAGTGTAGTCTGATTTCTTTGCTTTTTCCATTCTGGCTTAAACATTGTCAACGTCAATCATTGAATTGAGTGTCAAGAAAAAAAAAAGAAGAAGGGTGTGTGTGTGTGTGTGTGTGTGTGTCTCCCTTTACGTCAATATACACAAATCTGAGCCTTGTAGTTTTTTTCTACAAAATAATGAGTTACTGGCTTACTGGGCTATGAAATCGGTTGTGTTCTGTGTAGAAAAAGGTCACTCGTTTAGGTGTGTGATCTTTACTCCAGCTTAATAATTGAGATTTATATCCAAGTAAGCAAGCTAGGCATTCGTAAAGTGGTGTGGCCTGTAGTCCAGCCACGTGATTGTGATTAAGCAAACTCATTGTCCGTTACCCCTGTAGAGGTGTGGCTAAAAGTCCAGCCCCTAATTAAAATTAGCTAAGTAAACAAACTCAGTTCCCTCGCGTGACTTCTAGAGAGTACATACTACCATTGTATTTGACTTGTGGTCACCTGTCTATCAATGAACTCAATGTGATGGACTTAACAAATAAAAGGGGTTGGGAGTTGTTCATCTATCTATCTTGTTACCTGTGTAGAGGTTTGGCTTGAAGTCCAGCCCCCTAATAAAGATTCTTCTCCAAGTAAACAAAGTTCCTTCATAAGGTGTGACCTCTAGACAGTGTCAGCATGTTGACATCTGGCTTAATATGGTCACCTGTCTATCTATGAACTCAATGTTATGGACTTAACAATAAAAAAGAAGGTGGGGGGCTGTTCATCTCTACCCCTGGAGAATGGAGATATACTCGCACATCTAGACAGACGTCTGGTCAGCGTGACTGAGTTAAGGAATATCACATGTTAACTAGCCCACTCAAAGGTCAAGAAAAAATTTTAAAATGTGTCAACCATCGTTGCTATGTATGTAATGCGAATTTATAATGCAAAGTTATATTTCTATATAGTGCATAGTCATAGTTTTAATAGCACATTCTTTTATTTGAAACATACACGTTAATGTATTTCAGAACTGACATTATTGAATCGTGTCCACTTTAAGAATATTGGCGGGTTTTTATTGAGATTGAGTTTGACGACATTCGACTGTTCCCTTCATTAAGTATTAAACTTCTTGTTCGACATCCTTTATCAGCTTCGATTACCCTTATATTGTTGGCCTTTCGCCTGCGTTGTTTCGATATTTCAGTGTTACCTCCGTTTGACTTATCTGGAAAAACGAAGGTGCCTAACAAAATTAATAGAACTATAGGTACTATGGTGCATTTTTTATATCCGGCTAACTAATCGCCGAATAGTGAAAAATTGCCGAATATTCGGCCGAAGCTACTATCCGGTGCACCCCTTATATTATATATATATATATATATTAGGCGTGCACCGGTTATATATACATATATATATACAATTATTATTTTTTGTAAAACAAAAAGTCCGGTACTTAGTAATATACTTAGTGATGGATTGCCTAACTTTTAACTACTAATAAATTAATACTAAAATACAAGAAAATAAACAGTTTTTCCCCACATTGAAAAAGGTGCCGGTACGCCGTACCGTCCCAAAAAAGCACTGTATATATATATATATATATATATATATATATATATATATATATATATATATATATATATATATATGCATCATAGGCGTAGCCAGGATTTTGTTCGGGGGGGGGGGGAGTTGGGGGATTTTCCTCCCCCCGCCAATATATATATATATATATATATATATATAATCATGTCATGTTCCAAAAGTCACTCAAAAAATCTAGTCTTAAGGATCACCGTGAATAAACACCTCCTTAACGTGGTAGATAACTTCAGATATCTGGGAAACACAATATCAAACAACGCATCGCTTTTTAAGGGAAGTTGATAACCGCCAGGCCAGGCCACTAGTGTTTTTGGACGTGTCCAAGCGATAGTGTGACTGAATAAATCGATCCGCCTTCCAACAAATATCAGTGTCTACCAAGCAGTGGTTCTCTCAACTCTTCTATATGGATCTGAGACATGGGTGCTATACAGATGACTACTAAGACTTCTTAAACACTTTCAACTAAGACGTTTGCGCTCCATTATGGACATACTATGGCTAGTCCACACTACAAACAGCGATTTTCTTGCGAATGGCGATAAGGAAAGTATAGAGGGATTTTTTTTATAATCCGACAGTTACGTCGGACAGGGTACGTATTCCGTATGGGGGGACGAACGTAGGCCAAAAGGCAGTATTTTTTTTTTTTGTGAGCTGAAAGGTGGTTGGCATCGTAGTATTCACAAAGTCCGCTGGATACACATTTAAGACCAACAGAAAATCCACTGCCGAGGACAGACGTTGACAGCCAAATCGACCGACCACAAGCAGAGAATGGATATGTCAGTGTTGTTTGTGGAAAATATGTAGATCGCAGGTAGGGCTGCGTATTCACGTGAAATATTGTACTTCTCATTAATCTTCGGACTCTTTAAGACAAGCCTTGTATATATATATAGCTGATATAAGTATGTATAAGTATTTAAACTTAGCCTAGGTATTTCAAATATGTGTAATGTGTAGCTATTGAAGTCGTCTTCTTTGTATTTTGCAAACTAAATCTTTCACATCTCTTCGTATAGATCTATTTAAACAATAAACTAAAGGATTAATTGCTGCATTCGAATATGTAATCCACATTAGCCCCAGTACTAGTTCATCAGACACAGACATCGTTGTTAGATATTTAATACCGGAAAACATTCCCAACGGTAACCAGCAGACAACAGATGAGACTATAATACAGCCAATATGGCGGTAAGCTTTCATGTTTTTATTTACCGCCTTTTTCATGTCTATATTTGACGGCTGATTTTCACGTATTCTTGTTGTAAAACCATGTATTTCGGCTACTGGATCTCCCACAGATGATAAACAAGTCTCTATTTCGGGTAGAACAGAATCAACAACACGGTTTGGTTGTGTTTCACTGATAACTGTCCCTGTTGAAACTATACTGAGGCTGTTGTCGATTGCATGATTAGTTATTGTTGGCTCATCAGAGACTTTATAGTTCAAAGTTCGCTTGTGAAAGTTTCGGACTTCAAGCAGAATGCGAACATATAAAAATGTGATGAGAAAGATAGGAAGAAGAAACATGACGACGAAGATGAAGATGAATATACCTGTAGTGTCAGTATACAGACAGATCTCTTCAATGTCCTTACGTGCATTGGAATAATTAACAATGGAATAAATTGAGTCTATGATTCCAGGGACACCCCATGACAGAGCCACAATGATGTAGGCATGACGTGACGTCAGGAGCCGGTAGCTTAACGGATGACACACTGCCAGGTATCTGTCCACTGCCATGGTCAACATGTGAGCCAAAGTCAATGCGCAGATAAAGTTGTGCATGAAATTTTGCAACCAGAGCATGGGGAGTCCCAGTGTCCAAAGCTCGCGGTTTGAGGTCCTGATGATTAATAATGGCATGAGAGTTATCCCAAGCAGAATCTCCACCACCAAAAATGACGTCATGGTACACTTTGAGATCGTATTCTCATTGACTAATCTGTTGTTACTCTTAGAGAGAGACTTAACAAGGGAAATAAATATAATACAATTCGAAATGACTGTAAACACGGTTATAATTGTCGCCACAGCGTTAATAATAACAATTGCTGAACTTGTTATGATTGGATTTGCGTCGATTGGATTGAAACAATCCGATAAATTCATTATTATCAGTTAGAACACTTTTAATTTAAATAAATGCCTTCGAAATTTTACTTGTCAAGAATAACAACAGATTTCATTTTTAATCCGATTACCTTCAAAACCGAATGAGGGGAAATATAGTTCCAAAACAAAAGATGAATGCGATGAATGAAATATAGGTCCTCACTTTTTAATACCCATGATCTAATTGCTGTTGAACTTAGATAAAGTGGATTTAACCAGGACAAACATTTCATATCGAGTGTTGGACTCGCCTGAATCGATACGCTTATCATCGGGAGCCATTAATGTTTGCTTTATTGGTGGGGATTCTTTCCGATGTAATGGACTATTTGCATATTGAAATAATGTTGTCAATTTTAAATAATTCTTGAACATCACTGACCTTGTGCTCAGGTCTGCATAGTGAGAAGAATAATATAGATAGTAAAAAAAGAAATAAATGGCATTGAGCTAAAGCAGTGATTCTCAACTTGTATCAGGGTGCTGCCCCAAAAACAAAAAAAAATGCTCCCCCCCTTTTTTTTTTTTTAGCCATCTGGGGTCTAAAGTAGCGCAGTAAGCTCCATCAGTGAGGTCCGAAAGAGTTTTAAAAGTGCAATGATAAGAAAAGAAACTTTGGGACATAATTTTCCAGTTTTTCTATAAAATATGTATGGAATCCAAATTTACCTATTGAATGTTCATAAAAACTAGTCAGCGTAGTTTTTTTAAGCAAAAAAGTATTTCGCAGATAATTAAAAAAGTGTATTGTCTACAAAACAGCCGGCTCTTCCTCCAGTCGGCAATGGAGTCTGTGAGAACGATATACCCCGACACGCCAGGCGTTTGTCTGCGTTCTGAGGAGCAATGAGCTCTCCCAGAGTCTACTGCGCATTTTGTTTTGCATAGTAAGAAGAGTTCATGTCAAAAAACAAAATAAAAAAATAAAGGGCAATATCTCTCAATACTGCAATGTTAAACTCCTTTTTTTATGTAAAACAACAATTAATTAATTACCACTAATTTATAACCGATTGCTTATTTTCTTTTAATGATTCATTCATCATCATCGACTATGTATAACTGCAAAATTTCAACTTGATCCGATGGTGGGAAGTGGTAGAAAAAACGTGTACAAGCTTTGTAGAAGATAGGCCAAGTCAGGGGTTGACTGTCACTGGCAAGATCTCCTCCCACCTGGTGTCCACTGCTCTGAGGTGTTCCATGAAAGTGTGGCGCCAAGTTAAACTAGGACGTCCATATTAGCGTTTTCCTCATATTGACCTCCATGTCATCGCAACTCTTGGTATGGGTAGTTCATGTTGTTGGAGAACATGTCCCACAAAACTCATTGGACGCTCTGTCACAACCTCACTAAGTGTTCGACTCCCAGTTTGGTATAGGATTTCCTTGTTTGAGACACGATCCACATTACTGACTCCCAAAATCCGTCTCAGCCATTTTTGTTGAGCCACATTTAGTCTTTTCTTAATTTTGGTAGATGACTTCCATGTCCCATATGCATATGTTGCTGTTGGGATGACGATTGTGTTATGAAGGTGTATTTTTGTCTCTAATCCAATGGCTTGTCTTGTCCAAATAGGCCGCAGCCTTTGGAAAATGCCCCCTGCCTTTCCTATTCAGTTAGAGTGGTTCAACAGCCAATACGCATGTCGAATAAAGTCTAATTAAAAAAGGTGGAGCTCTGGCCAATACTATTATGCGAGGGTCATTTGATGTACATTTGCGCATGTGCATCAGTAATTGGTATGATCGACGTAAGATCCTCTTCCTGTTCAGTAAGTAGTCTTGTCGAGGATATTTTTTTTATTTTGTTACCCAAAAAGTCGTTAAGATGAGAATGTTACGAGAGTTTGGAGAAAGTTGACAATATTGACTAAGATCCATGAAAGGCGAGAAGAAAGTCTTCTTCAAAAAGCTTTGAGTCGATATTGTTGGAGCCGACTCCGGAAAAACGTGTTTGAAGATATTACTTAGAAGATAAAACATTATCTCTCACTTAAAATATTTAAATGTGTCATTTGACTAGGTTACTTTTCAAACCTTGATTTATAAGTAATATCAAACTATTTTTTTTGTCCCATGAAAATTTAATTGACAACACCCCCCCCCCCTCAAGCCTCCAGTTAGAGAAACGTTGAGCAAAATGATTTTCAGATTAGTCCTAGATCAGTGTTTCCCAAACATTGTCAGATTAGTCCTAGATCAGTGTTTCCCAAACATTGTCAGATTAGCCCTAGATCAGTGTTTCCCAAACATTGTCAGATTAGCCCCAGATCAGTGTTTCCCAAACATTGTCAGATTAGTCCTAGATCAGTGTTTCCCAAACATTGTCAGATTAGCCCTAGATCAGTGTTTCCCAAACATTGTCAGATTAGTCCTAGATCAGTGTTTCCCAAACATTGTCAAATTAGCCCTAGATCAGTGTTTCCCAAACATTGTCAGATTAGCCCTAGATCAGTGTTTCCCAAACATTGTCAGATTAGCCCTAGATCAGTGTTTCCCAAACATTGTCAGATTAGCCCTAGATCAGTGTTTCGCAAACATTGTCAGATTAGCCCTAGATCAGTGTTTCCCAAACATTGTCAAATTAGCCCTAGATCAGTGTTTCCCAAACATTGTCAGATTAGCCCTAGATCAGTGTTTCCCAAACATTGTCAGATTAGCCCTAGATCAGTGTTTCCCAAACATTGTCAGATTAGCCCTAGATCAGTGTTTCCCAAACATTGTCAGATTAGCCCTAGATCAGTGTTTCCCAAACATTGTCAGATTAGCCCTAGATCAGTGTTTCCCAAACATTGTCAGATTAGCCCTAGATCAGATGTTTCCCAAACATTATCAGATTAGCCCCAGATCAGTGTTTCCCAAACATTGTCAGATTAGCCCCAGATCAGTGTTTCCCAAACATTGTCAGATTAGCCCCAGATCAGTGTTTCCCAAACATTGTCAGATTAGCCCCAGATCAGTGTTTCCCAAACATTGTCAGATTAGCCCCAGATCAGTGTTTCCCAAACATTGTCAGATTAGCCCTAGATCAGTGTTTCCAAAACATTGTCAGATTAGCCCTAGATCAGTGTTTCCCAAACATTGTCAGATTAGCCCTAGATCAGTGTTTCCCAAACATTGTCAGATTAGCCCTAGATCAGTGTTTCCCAAACATTGTCAGATTAGCCCTAGATCAGTGTTTCCCAAACATTGTCAGATTAGCCCCAGATCAGTGTTTCCCAAACATTGTCAGATTAGCCCTAGATCAGTGTTTCCCAAACATTGTCAGATTAGCCCTAGATCAGTGTTTCCCAAACATTGTCAGATTAGCCCTAGATCAGTGTTTCCCAAACATTGTCAGATTAGCCCTAGATCAGTGTTTCCCAAACATTGTCAGATTAGCCCTAGATCAGTGTTTCCCAAACATTGTCAGATTAGCCCTAGATCAGTGTTTCCCAAACATTGTCAGATTAGTCCTAGATCAGTGTTTCCCAAACATTGTCAGATTAGCCCTAGATCAGTGTTTCCCAAACATTGTCAGATTAGTCCTAGATCAGTGTTTCCCAAACATTGTCAGATTAGTCCTAGATCAGTGTTTCCCAAACTTTTTCTCTAACGAACATTTCACACATTCTGAGGGTTGAGAGGGACACTTTTGTTCATTGTGGGTTGGGAGGGACACTTTTGTTGACTTGTTAGAGAGATTTATTTCCGCGGTGGCCTACTAGTTAATTTTTCCAGTAGTTCGAGGAACACCTATTCAGCGGAACACTAGGGTTTCGTGAGCACAGTTTGGGAAACACTGACCTAGATGAAGAACGATGGAAGGTCACAAACGAAAAACTTTAAAGACTTTTTAGCTGTACAGTATCATATTTGCCTTCCCTATTTATTTTTTTAAAGCGTTTTTTTTTTTAAAGAGGAAATGTTGCTATTATTTCATGGTGTTGTAAGCATTGCGAGTACACGGTACTGGACGACTTTAAAATACAACAACTCTGTTTCACTGTTCTCATTATGAGTTTGTGTCAGTGTTTATATTTGAGGAGAGAGAGAGAGAAATTGAGAGAGAAAGAGAGATTATTAAAAAATAAGATAAGTTAAAAAATAAAGCAGTGAAGGTATTTTGATCCTTGTGTTACGAATGAGGGGTTCAAGTCAAATGTGTGCGTATAAAGCACCAATAATGCTGACACACTAGATGTCTCACATAGCCATTGGAAAGATTAATCGCTTTGACTTATAATAATAATAACAAGGGGTGGGGGGGGGGGGGAGTCCATAGTTGAAGGAGGAGTGCAGTATGTCACGTGGCTACTAGCTATGATGTAGATATCTGTCCACATCCAGCGCCGAAACTACACTTATCTGTCTGCCTGTGGTCGGCTTTGTCACATGTTACTCATTTTTAGCGGCCCCCGAGAGAGGAAAAGACACTATTAGTTTTGTGTGGAATGTCTGTCCGTCTGTCCCGTTTAGATCTCGTAAACTAGTAAAGATAGTGAGAATCCGATATCATAATATTTTAGACCATTCAAAGTTCTGATGCAACGACTACGTTTTTTTCTGAAAGCGAAAAATTTAATTGTTTAATTCACTTAAGCAAGCAGTTTTTTCATAAAAATACACCACTTTTACAAGTATTCACATTATTAGTAACAAACACTTAAGGCTCTTTAGTAGGGGAGATGATTATTTACCATATTTTAAACACAATTATGCAAATGGTTTTAGATTTTTGTCAAATTTTGTTCTTAATGTATTACGAAGTTAAATAAGTTCTGTCAAACTAACTACTACATTTACACACACACAAAAAAAAAAAGAAGGCGTAGAGTTATCAACTAAAGGCCCTTTTTTTTTTCCGGAAATGTTTTTTTTCCTTGAGGATTTGAAGAAGAGATTGACCCTTTACAAAACAATTAGATCAATTAAATATTCATTATAAGACATTAGTTAGGACAGCTACATATGTGACTATACATTCACTTTCACCTATCCTTTTGTCTGCTGGATCGCTGGGGTACCACACAAAATGTCAACCTTCTTTCTCCATTCTTCTCTGTCATTTTTCTATGATAGAATGGCATTCTGATATTCTTTCTGAAAATATTGAAACCTGCCTTTTTACCTGCCAGGGTGGACCACTTCGGGGGCGATGTTGAATTTGTGTTTCCAACCAAACTGTCTTTGTAACCTCATTTTTTTTACATTTAATATCCGGATGTTGTTTACATTTCAATGAGTAGTCCTAGCCAACTGGAATGCAATACTAACATCTGCGTTCAAATTAAATGTGTTTTGTTTTTCAGATTTTTCTTTTCAACTGAAGCGAACTAAAAGAAATCCTAAAAAAACCGACAGAAAATCACTAGAAGTGTCTATTTACAAGATAGTATTACTGCTAACATTCAAGCATCGGATTTTTCTGTAAAGCTTCTAGATTCTATTTATAACTCAACAAGTTTTCTATATTTCATTTCTTATCCCTACCCCCACCGAAGAAAAAAAAGCTTCAACGATGCCATGTTTGCTTTTATAAGGAGTAGATATTATTTCTTTCATTTTCATAGAAATTTATTGAATTGTATTATTTCCAAGTTTCCTGTGTAGCTTCCTCTCCAGACACAAACCAAACTTTTTCAGTTGGGAGGGGTGGAAATCGCCACTAAAACTTTGGTTTTAGGTTAAGTATGGGGGAGCGACACACATGTCTCTACAACTGTCTCACTCTGTAGGATAGTTTCTATGGTAGTTCTTGTCATTACTGTAAGACACTGAAAAAACAACATTAAAACACTCTGTTGTGTGCAATACTTTAATGAAATAAATACAACAAGAATCATTTTATGTATGAATCCCAAATATTGAGCTCACATGAAATAGATGAAGTCCAACTGTTAGTATGACATAAACTAAAGAGAACCCAATGAGCCTCAACACAAAGTTCGCGTTTCCGTTCTATCATGCTCTGTATATTCTAGAGATTTCATAACACAGGATGTGGCGTCACAAGCTGTTCATTCAGTAACGGATGGTCTCGATTCAGCAGTGCCAGGACGTAGACATAATATCTTTCCAGTTGCTTTTTGGTAGTGAACAGGATTCAAGGTTCAGTCACCAAGGCACACCTACTTCTGAAAGTGATGCTTCTAATAAATAATATAACAAGAAATATCTTTTTTAAAGATAATTCTTCCTTTATGAATTTTTAAAAGATCGATTTGAAAAAAAAAAGGAAAATTATTTTTACACCGCCCCAATTCAGCCCCCCCCCCTCGGAAAAAAATCCTTAGTTATTAAGAGCAAAGAATCGCTCTTACAAACGTAGGTCAGCTGTACAAAGAAGGCATTGTTTCATTCCAAAAAAAAGTTTTTTTTTGTTATATGTTTGTTTTAACCGATGAAGAATTTGCAAGCTGAATAGAGGAATTGTAAAAATAAAAATAAAATGAATAAAAACTGAGCAAAACCATATCACTTTATTTTTACTTGCATGCATATAGCGACTGTAATCATTTAAGGATACCATACCTCGACACTTCAGTCAAAGTTAATGCCAAATAAGTTTCAGACTCGATTTTAAATTATTTCGTTGTATTTAAGAGCTGGAGATGGTGAGAAAAAGAAAGTGAGAGAGAAAGAAAGAGAAAAAGAGAATGAGTTATAGTTTTAATATCTTAAAAAATAACACTTTCTTTTGTCAGGTGAAATATCTCCACAGAATGTTTCTCAAAATCTGCATTGCTCTCACTCTCGCTGTGGCTATAGCAAACGTCGTCCACGACACTCCTGATGGCAGAAGCCACGGCCAGGGTCAAGGTCTTGGTCGCGGAGAAGATCGCCGTCCACCAGGTCAAGACAAAGAGCGTGACAACGAAGGTGAGAGAAGAGGTCATGGTCGAGGCGGTGCTCGTGGCCAGGCTCCAGGTCAGGCTAACCCTGCTCTAGCTAGTGCCTCCTCAAACGGCAGCCCATCTTTACTTTTGGGAGCTACCGGAAGTGCAAGTAATGACACAGCACCAGTTGCATCTGTTTCTTCTTCAGGAAGTAATTCCACAGCTCCAGTCGCATCTGTTTCTTCTTCTGGAAGTAATTCCACAGCTCCAGTCGCATCTGTTTCTTCTTCTGGAAGTAATTCCACAGCTCCAGTCGCACCTGTTTCTTCTTCTGGAAGTAACTCCACAGCTCCAGTCGCACCTGTTTCTTCTTCTGGAAGTAACTCCACAGCTCCTGTTGCATCTGTTTTGCCTGCTGGAGGTAATGCCACAGCGCCCGTTGCACCTGTTTTGCCTGCTGCAGGGAATTCCACAGGGTCATCTGGACCAGCTCCTCTAGCATCTTAAAACGCCTCACGGCATTAAAGCAACAAAGAGCAGTCATCCATAAACAAGACAGTTGAGAAAGTCGCATTAGGAAACAAAGTCCACTCATAATCCATGCAAATAATCAAATCGCCTTATTTCAGAACTTCTTGCTTTTCACTATTTTTTTCCTGAGAGTATAGACTTTGTGCAAATAGTTTTAGATTGCAATATTGTAATCCAATTGATTAGTTATCAAACAAAAATTCTATTTTAAACTATAAATCATCAAGATTTATTGGTTTTGCTTTTTCATCTTCTTCGCCTCATAGTTGGCTAGTGATCATTAGATAATAAACACAGAAATTGTATCAAAATAATTTAACAAGCAATGTTCAATGTCACTGTAATTTGTAAATATATTACCATTAAGCCTAACTGACATTTAATGTGTAAATGTTTTTGAGTGTGTGTGTGTGTGCTCCTGTGTTATATCATGTGTTCTGTGTTCTACTGTAGAAGACTTCATGAATGACAAGCATGATTCATCTAAGCATTGTTTGTTTTTGCTTCAATTGTAGTACACTGGTTAGACTTACAATTCATTATGATATGCCTTGTAGGACTAACCGTTTCTCATATTGGATTTTTTATTATTAAAACGTTTTATTGAATTCTAATCGTTCAATTCATTCTTTGTAGGCATTATAATTACTTGAATGTGTGTTGAACAATAACTTGAAGCTGTAGTGCTACGAAGCTTTCAGCTATACGCAGAGACCTCAGAGTGCCTCGAAACGAGGGTGCTGGAGCTAATAGATTATTTGGGAGCTCCATCGCTCGAAGGTAAAGTGAAGAACTACATTAAACACTAAAAGAGCTTAAATTCTTTTCACTCAAACAGACAGACTTAAAAGAAGCATAAATTAACTCAAACCTCCCCCCCCTTCCCCCCAAAAAATCGAACACTGGTCGCTTCTCTTGTGCACGTATACGTCTGTTTTCTACGTAATTTTATCTGTTTTCTACGTAATTTTATCTGTTTTCTACGTACTTTTATCTGTTTTCTATGTACTTTTATCTGTTTTCTATGTACTTTTATCTGTTTTCTACGTACTTTTATCTGTTTTCTACGTACTTTTATCTGTTTTCTATGTACTTTTATGTTTTCTACGTACTTTTATCTGTTTTCTACGTACTTTTATCTGTTTTCTACGTACTTTTATCTGTTTTCTACGTACTTTTATCTGTTTTCTAATTACTTTTATCTGTTTTGTACGTACTTTTATCTGTTTTCCATGTATTTTTATCGTATTGGATCACAAGCATCCACATGAATCAGATAACTTGACTAGTGCAGAACAAACATCAATATCAGCTTATGAAGATAAAATAATAATGGTCGTAAACAAAAATATACCTAAAGGTATCAAGTTGTTTATGGTCATTTCGCAACACCATCTAGACACCATCTAATTAAAGTTAAAACATGTACATTTGAGTTTTTCAGCTTTTAATAATACATGATGTTACACACTTGTACCCATATAGCCTTCACTATACAGACTAATAACCTAACATTCGTGCATGTGTATCCTCTTTTCACTTTTTAATTTTATACTGTCACAAAACAAAAGTAAATAATTCATGAAAGAAAAACATAAAGAGGATGGAGTCATGGCATTAATAATAGTAGAAGCTTGATGATTGCTTAGATGCCCTAGAGTCATTAGAGCATGGAACACATTGCCCGAATAAGGCAGAAAAACAATGACAGTAGAGTTTAAGTCTCTTTTTAACATACTCAACTAAATTGACGCATGATATTTTTAGGACGAAATAATCTTCTTTTTTGAAGTAACCTCTGTCATTTAAAAGAGAAATAGTTAGATAATAGTTTATAGAACTTAGAAATCCATACGCCTGTAAGTAGTGTGAGACTTTCAGATAGAACACATTGACAATATTAGAGGAAATGAAGTGATTTACGGGGACTGGAATGTTTCAAACCAGCTTAGGGTTTCTATAATGAGTGTGTTCATTACGGTAGGACTTTGTAGGAAGTTCAACTGATGAAGGATCAGTCCAAGGGAAGTAAGACAAAACAAAATAAAAAACAAACAAACAAACAAACTAACCAAAATCTCTGGTGATGCACTTGTCGATTTGAGAAATTCCTTGGAAAAAAAGATTGTTAGATGGATGCCCAAACCTCAAGTACGGCAGTTGGCGAGGCAGACGACAGTTCGGAGGGTATCTAACACAGTCATACTACGCGTGTTTCAATAAAAGACGAAGAGGACCTCTCAGACAGTGACATACAGCTACATGGCATACTTTTAAAAATCAGTCCTAAAGAGTGTTGATTATTATGAACGAATAACAAGACTCTGGATATAACTTATAAGACATGAAATCAGCTGTTTAATCTAACACCATCCTGGTTGACAACAACAGTTACAAGGGATGTTACTCCCAAACACCGATTGGTGCAACCTATATAAAACACACATCAACAGAGAGAGAACTCTTTATTTATTGGGCATTTAGATCATAACAAAGGCTTATACCAACTCACTCTGTCTGGTAACAAGATTGTACACGTTGATATTCTGAAGCAATTGGAGAGAACCAATATTTATAAACGAAAGGAATGCGTAGGACGTTATTATCTTCTCTTTTGAAGTAAATGTCTCTTTTCCATAAGATAAGACAGGGGTGGACAAATTACGACCCGCGGGCCACATGCGGCCCACCGGATTGTTCTATGCGGCCCGCCGATACCTACAAAAATCAGGTATGCCCACAGTTTATACATTAAAAAATGTAAATATATATTAGAAATAATATCTCTATAAATGATTGATAATGTCTCATAAAAAGTTATAAGTAAACGAAAATTATGCTTATTGGCTGTACATCAATACACTCAATTCAAGACACAATCTCTAATCAATATTTATTCAATGCTATGAAGAACTGTGTTGAGTGTTGGGTAGGTTTATTTAATAAAGCAAATTTTAAGATGTCAAAAACCAGTTTTCAATACCACCAGCTCAACATTTAGCGCAGAGGCTGATTCAGTAATCATGCCTCCAAGGAAAGAGAAGTTCAAGTCAGTACTTCCACGGGTGTTTTATGGGTACCATAAGCAGTATTTCCAAACTTTCCGAAAGATCGATAATGAAATCGACCTAGGTATCGCCAAGGCCAGTGCATCCTATAGCAGACTGTCTAAAAATGTCTGTAACAGACGAGGTATCACCACAAATACAAAGTTGTCATCCTTCTTACATTGTTCTATGCCTCAGAAACGTGGACATTGGACATAAAACATGCAAAGAAACTGAACCACTTCCACATGTCCTGTCTCGGAAAAATACTGAATGTTAAATGGAAAGAAAAAATACCAGATACTGAAGTCCTTTCAAAGATCGGGTCTGCAAAGCGATGGGCAGGACACGTCTGCAGAATGGAAGACCACCGCATCCCTAAACGACTCCTGTATGGCCAATTAAGGGCAGGAAAGCTCTCACAAGGGGGACAAAAAAAAACGCTTTAAGGACACCATCAAACCTCTCCGAAAGCGTTCAGCATAAAACTAGCCACCTGGGAGACAGAAGCACATGACAGAGCATCATGGCGTCGCGCTGTGAAAACTGGCACACAAATTGCTGAAGAAAAGAGAACTTTGATAGCAAAAGAAAAGCGCCAGAGAAGAAAAGAAAGGCCAATGATACTAACTCTAGCTGTGAATAACCTGCCGAAAATTCCGGGCTCACATTGGTCTCACCAGCCACATGAGGAGGCACAAAACCCCAGTGCAAAAGCACTCAGCTCCCTGGATGACAAAAGTGGTCATCATCGAACGACGATGGACTAACTATATATATATTTCCAATTTAATTTTTTTTTTTTTGCTGCTGTTCACGGTGACCCGTCAAAATAGCGCGGACAAAATAGCGCGGACAAAAAAGCGCCGACAAAATAGCGCCGACAAAATAGCGCGAAATTTCCCGACAAAATAGCGCAAGACAAAATAGCGCGGACTTATATATGATGTGTATTAAAGTGCCGGATTATTAGCAATTTTATGTCAAGGGCATCATTTTGTTAATGTCTCTATCTTTTTCAATATGAATAGATCTGAAATGATGCCATATTTGTAGAGAAGGAGAGAATTTTAAATTGTATATCATTTGTATTTGAATTTGTATGACTATTGGGATGACAACTTTATTGGTCGCCAGAGACAAACCGCAGATAGCATTATGGAATATTAGAGATCGTGTGCAGGCCAATCTACCACGAACCAACAATTCAGTGGAGGGATGGCACCATGCATTTCAGCTGTCTATTGGCGGTCATCACCCTAATGTGTACAAGTTAATCTCTCACTTCCTCAGAGAACAGGAGAACACTGAGAACAAGATTCTGAGGTGCAAAGCTGCAAGTAAGACAAAGTACCTCCAACTTGACAGACATCTTGAAGATATATTACTATTGTACAGAAACAAGCCAATGATGGAATTTCTACGTGACATTTTCTACAATTTAACTTTGTGAAAGTTTGTGTGTATGTGTGCAAATTTGACAAGTATCTTTGCGTGTTTTCTAAGTACACTTTTATAAAGTAAATAAATGCTATATTTTGAAATTATTCATTTTACCTTATTATGATTTTTGCTCATTTATGTTTTAAGATATCTAAAGTGTTTCCTGCAAAATGACTGAAATATATATTTTTCTGCGCTATTTTGTCGGCGCTATTTTGTTCGCGTTATTTTGTCGGCGCTATTTTGTCCGCGCTATTTTGTTCGCGCTATTTTGACGGGGTACCGCTGTTCACATTATTTCAAACAAGGAAATCCTATGCCGAACTGGGAGTCGAACACTTGGTGAGGTCGCATGAGGTTTGCGGGACATGTTCTCCGACAAAATGAACTACACATACCAAAAATTGTAATGCCATCTTATCTTCTTATCTTAGATTAGCAATCCTATTTCTGAGATGAACCGCGCAGTGGTTTCTAGAAAAGGCAAGTTCTCTGAATATTGTTTGCTCCATAGGAGGTTTTTGGGGCCAGAGTCTTGTTCGGGTCTTTTGATTTAGTATGCACCATTAAAGGACATGGTCAACATTCTCTGTTGATGCTCCACAAATGCAAGCTTCGCTCTTCCTTACATTTAACTGCCAGAAAACACATTGTCTCATTAAGTGAACAAGCACTTTTTTGTGTGTGGAAACTAAACAAGTATAATCACTGGTCGATGTGGACTGACAGTAATTAGACAGCAGTCACAAGGGTAACAACTAGTAAGCTAGTTCTATAGTTCCTGAACGAGTGTAAAATTAAAATACTGCACATTAATTACGACTGTATATTTGTGGGGCTATTAGGACATAAAAAGAGAAGGGAAATAAAAAAGGTTACAAAGACAGTTTGTGTGGAAACACAAACTTAAAATCGGCCCCCAAAGTGGTCCCCCCCCCCCCCCAGGCAGGCTTCAATATTTTCAGAAAGAACATCCAAATGAAAATTATATGAAAGACAAATGAGAGATAAGAATGGAGAAAAAAAGTTGACAGATCTTATGTAGTGCCCCAACGGTCCAGCAGATCAAAGGATAGGTGCAAGTAAATGCCAAGTTAGATGTGAACCTGGCCTAACTAGTTCCCCTTTCAGACCCTGTGGTCTATAGGGCAGATGATGTAAAGTTCATCTGTTTTTGTGCCTACGGTTAACGAGGGTGTCATGTAGCCAGCACAACGACCAACCGCCTTTACTTTTCCCCAACTAATGTCAGGTACCCATTAGAGCTGGGTGAACTCAGAGGCACCCAAGGATTCTGAAGTTGAAAATCCCAGTCTTCACCAGGATCCGAACCCGGGACCCCGGTTCGGAAACCAAGCGCTTTACCACTCAGCTACCGCGCCTCTCCTGGCCTAAAAAACTGCTTGAATAACTGATTTAAAAAAAAAATTAAAATTAAAAAAAAAAGATTTTCAGAAAAAAAAAGAGTAGCCGTTGCATCAGAACTTTAAATGGTCTAAAATATTGTGATGTCGGATTTTCAATATTTTTCTAGTTTACGGACGGACAGACATTTCACACAAAACTAATAGCGTCTTTTCCCCTTTCGGGGGCGCTAAAAAAGTCGTAAAACTGGTTTAAAAAATTGCTAACTCTTGTTGTGATTCCTCAACGTGGAGTGTGGAAAAAAAAAGAAAGGTGAATATAATACAAAGTAAATATGAATTAAAAGACATTCTACACAGTTGGCTATTTGTAGGTTGTATGTGTATGTGTGTGTGTGTGTGTATGTATGCGGCCAGCCATTCCCAAATTTTTTAAATGCTGCCCTCGATAAAAAACGGTTGCCTACCTTTGGTCTATAGTCTAGACATCCAGACCAAAATTCATTTTAAAGATTATTATATTAAAAAATCCAAACGGTTAAACCATGCTAGTCATTGTTTTCATAATGAGAAAATCGTTGGAGCCGTTTTTGAAGATCCGTGTCAACCCACTCTGGTTTCTGTTTTATGAACCGATGAAAAATGTGCAAGCTGATAAGAGGAATTGTAGAATAAGGCGAATCAAACAATTGTGACATGACAAAAACGTTTTCTCAGAGGACAAAGTCAGGCATATAGAGAAAGAAAACAAATTTCTCAGTGGATAGAGCATCTTTTGCGTGAACAGATCAGGGCCACTACAAGACGCGAACAGAACAGGATCACTACAAGATGTGAACAGAACAGTACCACTACAAGATGTGAACAGAACAGGACCACTATAAGATGTAAACAGAACAGGACCACTACAAGATGTGAACAGAACAGGACCACTACAAGACGCGAACAGAACAGGACCACTACAAGACGTGAACAGAATAGGACCAGGACAGCTCTCTCATTAAGTGTCCACTCGTCACAGCGCTCTCATAAGGTGTCCACTCGTCACAGTTTTCTTATTAAGTGTCCACTCGTCACAGCTCTCTCATTAATAGTCCACTCGTCACAGCTCTCTCATTAATAGTCCACTCGTCACAGCGCTCTCATTAAGTGTCCACTCGTCACAGCTCTCTTACTAAGTGTCCACTCGTCACAGCTCTCTTATTAAGTGTCCACTCGTCACAGCTCACTCAGTAAGTGTCCACTCGTCACAGCTCTTCTTAAAATAATGCTGTCATTGACTACTCGAAATATTGCGTTGCATGCGCCTGGAAAATGAGTTTCTCAAAAATACAGAAAAAAAAAAATTTGCGCCTTGGGCTCTGCTCACCCATGTCTCCAGGCTAACTAAGGGGTCAACCACTAGCGGATCGAGAATTTTGAAGTGGGCCGGGAGGGCGATTTTTTTTCTAAACCCTAACCCTAACGGTTAGTAAACCCTAACCCTAAGCATAAACGTGCGAACAGCATACATATATGTATATATGTATATATATATATATGTAAATAAAAAAAAGCAGTGTTTCTCAACATTCGGCGAAAAAAACACAAAAAGCAGTCATGTTAAGGCCTTCCTCTTGATAGCTCGGGGGTCTGGAGGAGCGCTGTAAGCCTCCACAGTGGGGTTCGGGGCAAAGCCCCGACGCCAAAATCGTTTTCTTGCGTTTTTCACTGCAGAAACGCATTCTCCTGACATCTATAGCTAATTATTATTTATGGGGTACTGGGCGAAACCCCGACGTCAAAAGCGTTTTCTGCATTTTCACTGAAGAAACGCATTCTCTTGATGTATACAGCCTTTCACTTGATAGCTTGTGGGTCTGGTGGAGCGCTGTATGCCTCTCCAGTGGGTTTTCGGGGCGAAGCCCCGACGCTAAAAGCGTTTTCTTGCATTTTTCACCGAAGAAACACATTTTCCTGACATTTACAGATCATTATTATCAGTGGGGTTCGGGGCGACGTTTTCTTGCATTCTTCACTGTAGAAACGCATTCTCCTAACATCTACAGCTCATTATTGAGCCTATTAAGAAATGACCTTTTGAAAAATGTTTTACTTAAAAAATATTCTATTATGAATTTATAAGCCCTTACTACATTGGAAATAAACGATTTGAAGATACCCCACATATCTGGATTAATGCTTTGAGGATCGCTGCCGAAAAAAAAATATTCGAAATATAATATTTTAAAAAAGAAGCTCATTTGTAAGTGACATATTTTGTTGCTAAGGCATGTTTGTAACTTTGTTTTGTTACAGAACTATAACTCAAAGTTCTAAACAAAAATTTTGGAAGTGGGAGGAGAAATTAAGTGTACCAATTAGATTCTACTCTAATTTTTTTGTGTGCATTTTTTAGGATTCATACATAAATTGTGAGCTATAGTCTCAAATTTATTTAACTAGAAAAATATCATATTGAGTAAAAGTTGGAAAATGGGGACTAGGAAAAGAATACTTGGGTTCAGAACTCATCTCAATCGTTACTCTTATATTGAAAATTTTCGTATGAATTCTAAATTTTCCAAAGCAAAGTCTTTCTTAAAAATTCATGTGAAATTACATAAACTATAAAAAGAAAAAGTATTGGTTTGTCCGATGGGTGGAAGGCGATTGCATGTATCTCCCCTCCCACCTGGTACAACCCTTTTTCATTTTATATTTACTAATGATAAAATTTGAGATTAGAGTGTGGTGCGACATAATATACAAATGGGTTCACATATTAATACGTAGCTAATATTATATAGATATTTTAATTTTGTTCACAAACTATGATTTCTCCATAAAAATAGGACCGCCCCCCCCCACTCAGAGGGCTAGAATGAGGAGGGCAGTAGATGCAATCACTCCCCACCCTTACCCTACTGAATCGTCCAAGATACCAGAAGGGGAGCGACATAATATAAATACTATATTTTAATTGATCTAATTTTGTTCACAAACTATGATTTCCCCTAAAAGTAGGACCGCCCCCCCCACACACACACTCAAAGGGTTTAGGTGGGAAGGGCAGTAGAGAAATTCTCCCCCCCCCCCCCCACCCACCCAATCGGCCAACAGGGGAACGACATAATATGAAGATTGGTTACAACATCAATAACAAGTTTTAATCATATAGATATTTATTATATTCTGCTAGCGAGCTGTGATTTCTACAAATAATTTGGACCGACCCCCCACTCGAAAGTTTATGGTAATCTAAAAATAGGTTAAAATATAAATAACCAGTATATATTATTAACATAAGTAATAAATTCGTATACAAATTGTGTGAATTCTGTACTAAAATTCGGTTCGGCCAAGTGGGGGGCGATCGCCCCTACCGCCCCCCCCCCCCTGGATCCGCCAGTGGGGTCAACAAACATATTAGTCTAGGGCAGTGATGTCCAAAGTACATCACATGACACAGTGCTCTTGAAATTTCTACTCTCAAGTGCATAGTGAGGCCGCAGAGAATGTGTGTGTGTTTTGTGTGTGTGTGTGTTGCTATAGCACGTGACATGTGTCGAAGAAAGGCCGTGTACAACTGCTCTGAGTGGGTGTCAAAGTTCTAAGTTAAAAAACAACAACTGATAGGCCTACACGGTAAAAACGACGCTCTGAAATCTAAATGGCTTTAAAGCCTAGTTAAGAAATAATGTTTATTTAATATTAACTTACTAATTTTAATAATCTGACATGTGCCTGTAGGTCATAACTATTGATACAACGAGATATCGTAATTTTAAAGTGTGAGTCAATTAAATACATGGAATTAGCTCATTGTCAAATGGTTCAACCAAAAACAAACAACAAAAACAAAAAAAAAACAACAAAAAAAAACTTACAATAGTTTCTTTTGAGAATATTTTCTGGAGAACGTCCATTTGGGGGAGAGGTAGTCACCATGAGCTACCGCATCGGGTAACACCGACCCTAGTGACGCCACTTACATACATATATACAAAATGCATTTTTTGTTTTTTAAAACAAAAAACAACAACAAAAAGCAACATTTTTTATTTGAAATGTTAGTAACATGTATAACAGAACATTTTTAATAAAGCAATACAAACGTTACTGTCTGTTTATTGTAGAAAAAAAAAACTAAACCGTTTGACTAAATGTTTTAAATATTGTTTATCTTCATGAAGAAAGACTGCTTGCATATTTGATTATAAACATTAAACGTTTCGCTTTCATACAAGAAAAAGGCAGCCAATGCAGCAGAACTTTGCAAGATCTAAAATATAAGATATTGGATTTTCAATATCTTTTACTTTTGCAATCTAAACGTCACAGACAGACTTTTTCATAAGTGGATATTAACCATCTAACCATCAATCGGTTTTATTTATCTTCTGGATTAATTCAACAAGAGACTGTAGTCAAGGGACAATTTTACTTGACAACCTCCTTCTTGAAAAGTTTTTTTTTTAAAGAATGTGCAAAAGAAACCTGTTACTCAAAACATAAAAATCATGAAGTACTGCTAGTGGCCTAATACTAAAGTTGAAACGGCGATTTAGCTCATCAACATGCAGTGGTCTATAGAAGAAAAGTACATCCTCCAATCAGAGACACTGTTCTCAACATGTACAATACGAACAAAAAAATGTCTTGCATGGAGTTCCACAAGTACTTTTACGCTCTAATGATTTACAACTGGACAAAAATGTGTGTTAGAATTGCGATACTAAATATCGTCAAGTACTACAAGCCTTTGATTGGCTGATGTGTTTTATTAAATACAGTGTCATCCTACATCTTGTTTTCAAAGTTTACTTTGTCTTTTTTTTTTTGTGTGTCCTCCTTTGTAAGGCTTTGTCCTTCTTTTTGTCCTCCCATGGCTGTGTCTGGTAGCCATATATCTGTGACCTTTGATTGTGTCTTGTAGCCCTATATCTGTGACCTTTGCTTGAGTCTGGTTACCTTATTACTGTGACTTGTGATTTGTCTGGTAATCCTATATCTGTGTCTTGTAAATGTGTCTGGTAACCTATATTTGTGACATGTACTTGTGTCTGGTAGCACTATATCTGTAACTGTGCTTGTGTCTGGTAGCCGTATATCTGTGACCTTTGCTTGTGTCTGGTAGACCTATATCTGTGACTTGTGATTGTGTCTGGTAACCCTTTATCTGTGACCTGTGCTTGTGTCTGGTAACCCTATATCTGTGGCATTTGCTTGTGTCTGGTAGCCCTATATCTGTGGCCTTTGCTTGTATCTGGCAACCCTATATCTGTGACCTGTGCTTGTGTCTGGTTACCCTATTACTGTGACTTGTGATTTTGTCTGGTAATCCTTTATCTGTGTCTTGTGAATGTGTCTGGTAACCTATATTTGTAACCTGTACTTGTGTCTGGTAGCCCTATATCTGTAACTGCTGGTGTCTGGTAGCCGTATATCTGTGACCTTTGCTTGTGTCTTGTAGCCCTATATCTGTGCCCTTTGCTTGTGTCTGGTAGCTCTATATCTGTCACCTTTGCTTGTGTTTTGTAGCCGTATATCTGTGACCTTTGCTTGTGTCTGATAACCCTATATCTGTGACCTGTGCTTGTGTCTGATAACCCTATATCTGTAACTATGCTAGTGTCTGGTCACCCTATATCTGTGACCTGTGCTTGTGTCCTGTAACCCTGTATCTGTGACTGTGCTTTTGTCTGGTCACCCTATATCTGTAACTGTACTTGTGTCTGGTAACCCATATCTGTGACCTGTGATTTTGTCTGGTAATCCTATATCTGTGTCTTGTGATTGTGTCTGGCAACTCTATATTTGTGTCATGTACGTTTAGTAAATTACACATGTTTACGAATGTTTACACCTTTAGGTGACTCTAGACACTTTTGTTGGTCACTGAAGTTTACATCATCAGAGTCATTTATCGCTGGATTGAAAAAAAGCTCTACATGTAACAACAAAACCTATTGTTAATCATCAGATAAGACGCCATAAGTTGAATAGAGCGCTATAGAGACTGAATTGTTTCGTTGTTAAAACCAGGATTAAGTTCCTAGTTTTATACTCAGTAGATGGAATTACATTCTAACTCAACATTTTCTGACTCAACATTGTTTTTTGCGACATCTGCTACACGAATAAAACCCGAGAGTGACGAGGGTGTATAATATTACAGAAGAAAGTTTTTTTTAAGGTCTAACATTACCACAGGATCTTATACCTTGAGTTAGTTGAGCTCAAGTTCTTTGAAGTTTTTAGAATTTGCTTTTCAGTTTGTTGCAGTGTCTATTTGTATGTGTGTGTGTATTGTGGTCAGAATGTATTCTCTATGCTTCTATTCCATGTACGGCTGGAAACCTTGTCGTGTTCATTTACTTTGTTTTCTTTTTTTTATTTGGGCTAATGTGTTTATATGTAATATTTCTTTAAAACAAGGACAATAAACCTATGAACACTTATGTAATTGATAAAGCTGAGTTATCAACACACTCATGTCAAACTGAATTTCCATTTGTTTGGAACAATAAAGTTATCTTATCTTATAAAGATTTTAACAATAATGTCGTTGATCTCATCTTATTTTATATATTACAGACGTTTCTTAAAAAAGACGATAATTATGTCATTACACATTTCATGTGTCAATCTAGTCATGCATGTAAATTAATGACTTAACCCCTGCCCAGTTGTTGATTTTCCTGGCTGATTCAAGCAACTCATGTCAGTAATAAAGTAAAATAGCAACATATAACACACATATAAAATAAACTGACACAAACAAAACCAAAAACAACTTTAATTAATCCGTACTAAATTTGACCGCATCTTTTTAAACAATCAAAAATGTCTTGACTCAATGTAGTAAGGTTTCCCCTTTCAGACCTTGCGATCTATGGGACAGATGATTTAATGGTGTCATGTAGCCAGCACAACGACCAACCGCCTTTACTTTTCCTCATCTAATGTTAGGTACTCATTAAAGCTGGGTGGAGTCACCTTAAAGATCCCGAAATTAAAAATCCCATTCTTCACCAGGATTCGAATCTAGGACTTTCGGTTTGGAAGCCAAGCGCTTTACCCCAGAGTCAATGTCAGAGCTAGCTAGAATTAGAATCATTTAACATCAGCTGCATTCCAGAATGTCATTGAAATTATCATTCGATGGTCTCTGTCACACAGTTTCACAGCATTGTCACAGCCTCATTTGCCATTGTTATTTGTTTACCTTGTGTCAAGAAAGTGATAACACGAGAAAGCCTCTAAGTAGAAAGAGGAAGTGAGAAATACTCAACTGGAGTTAGTTGCTTGCAGTACTCGGGCAGTACATTTGTATTCAAGTTGCCCTTCATTACCTGCTGTGATACGGATGTAATAGTACCTTGCTACATTGGATTGTACTCCTTGTGTTTATGTAACTCGCACACTAACTTGGATGTAATAACTATGAAGGATATAATATTATTCTGTATCTAACCAGCGATTTGTAGCTGGACGCTCGAAGGCAGGGCATTATTTTATCGTGTACTATTTTGTCCGCTGAGATCAGACTTAAGTCTGTGTATCATAGTTCTATTTGTCCCCTACTAAATGTGTAAAGCAACTTCAGAGACATTCAGAAGCACGAACCCAGTAGAGAGACTACAGCAAATAAACATCGTGACCTTACAATCAGTAACCAGTATGGACCTGCCTTGACGTTACAAGCATGACTAACACAGTTCGACACTCTGACTAACACAGTTCCACACTCTGACTGACACAGTTCCACACTGTGACTAACACAGTTCCACACTATGGCCGACACAGTTCCACACTGTGACTAACACAGTTCCACTCTGTGACTAACACAGTTCCACACGCTGACTAATATAGTTCCACACGCTGACTAACACAGTTCCTCACTCTGAATAACACAGTTCCACACTCTGACTAACACAGTTCCACACTGTAACTAACACAGTTCCACACGCTGACTCTTACAGTTCCACACGCTGACTAACACAGTTTTACACTCTGACTAACACAGTTCCACACTGTGACTAACACAGTTCCACGCGCTGACTAATACAGTTCCACACGCTGACTAACACAGTTCCACACGCTGACTAACACAGTTGAACACTGTGACTAACACAGTTCCACACACTGACTAATACAGTTCCACACGCTGACTAACACAGTTCCACACTGTGACTAACACAGTTCCACACTCTGACTAACACAGTTCCACACTGTGTCTAACACAGCTCCACACTGTGACTAACACAGTTCCACACTGTGACTAACACAGTTCCACACGCTGACTAACACAGTTCCACACTGTGACTAACACAGTTCCACACGCTGACTCACACAGTTCCATGTAATGACCAACGCTGTTTATTAATATGACTATCTTGGTTCCCCAACAGATTGAAACTACCTTGTAGAGACATCACTAAATGTATAGTGTCAGTTGAAACATTGACACTAAATGTATAGTGTCCGTTGAAACATTGACACTAAATGTATAGTGTCCGTTGAAACATTGACTCTGACATATATCTAGAATTGGAACCATCCACTCAGCTTATTTTGCTCACATTGTAGTTCTCTGAATTGGGAAAGTAAAACAAAGAGAATTATTTCTTTAAGTTTCAAGGAACGAACATAATTTCTATTGATCCAACATTTCATAGGATTGCTCTAATCCTCGTGGCGTGGTCTCACGGTTCATGTATTCACATCTGCAAGCTCTTAAATAGTTCACAAATCAGCCATACACGCGTGAACACGGCCTATGCAATTAGAAACACCGGACGTTTATTGAGCTGCAAGATTTGTTGAAACATTATTTCTAAAGTATCTAGAATGAAACGTTTAGGAATGTTAGTGATTTTGGTTCTCTTGTTCTGCGCAGAGTTTCAAATGATTCACGCTTTCCCTGGTGGTAAGAAAGATATGTCGGAGAAAGAAACGAACGAGGACAGTCACGAGGTCTCCCTGGAGGACAGTCACGAGGTCTCCCTGGAGGACAGTCACGAGGTCTCCCTGGAGGACAGTCACGAGGTCTCCCTGGAGGACAGTCACGAGGTCTCCCTGGAGGACAGTCACGAGGTCTCCCTGGAGGACAGTCACGAGGTATGTTTCACATACATACATAGTCTAAGTCCAGAAATACAATTGTGATCTATGAAAACTATTTTATAATTTTTTTCTTCGTAAATTATTATTATTATATTATATATAATTATTATGGTGTCACAGACCAGAATACATTTCGAAATACTAAAAAACTCTTTGTGCGAAATCACAAAGAACCAATAAATCATTGTATAGTCTGAAACAAAAGAAATCATATATCAACTTCTGTACTTCATTAATTTGACACTAGTTCTGTCCCCTCTGGATTTGCTCATCAAATGTGACTCGTCAGTTACATATTATATATACATTTTCTTTTCTGCTACACAATCTTTTCTTGAGGTTTATTCAGCTTTAATTCTTTGACAGGAAAGTGCCCAAAAAGATACTTCTAGAAACAAAAGATCTTTTGAAGAAACATCTTCAGAAAAGTCTTCTGAAGAATCCTCAGAAACATCTCGAGAATCATCACCTAAAATATCTACGGAAATACCTTTCGACACATTCTTTTGTGGCGTAAGTAGATTTTATACGCACCTTTTTAAAAATATTATATGTGTGACAGGTTTTGGCGTGTGTTTGGCTTGTTTAATGTCTAGGGGATGATTATTTTTGAAGCTATCACACACCGACCTATCAGCATATAAATCGGGAGCAGGCACGCAACGAGACAAGCAATGAAAGAGAGATACAAAGTAAAAAATTGAAGAATATTTATTTAAATAAATATTTACATAAAAGAATAAAAAGGTGGAGGGTTTGCATCGATCTCTAATCAATGCTATTTTTAAAAATTACCCTTGCACTTAATAAGAGAGTATGTCACTTTGTCTTCTGAACTTAGCTGATTGTCCTGCTTTTGGTCGCAGCTGGCTGTGTCCTAGCTTGAGGTTCTGCAGCTGGAGGTGGCGCTCTAGCGGGTAGAGGGACGCCGGTGATACAGTTCTGTGGAGTCTCAATCCAAAGTTCTGATATCTGTAGTGGGCACAGTAGGGCGGGTGGCCGGCTACCGTGGGCACAAGGGTACTGAGGGGAGAGCTGATCTGTCGTGGCAGCGTAAGTAGCAGGATAAGTCCAGTGAGTTGCGGAGATTTGGCGGAGCTATGACGTCTCGCACAGACACTGGGTCTATAGGGACGTCGTACCTAATAAGTAGACAGGTGGGCTGTCGAATAGGCAGGCGAGTAGAACCGATAGCTCCAGGTAGTAGATCGCAGTGTTGAATAGCACCAAATAAAGTAGTTGATTGATGTGGAATAAGTAGGCAAGTGATCCGATAAATAGTTGAGTAGATCCCAGTAGGCAGGAGATGATACTCCTTTGGACGACTCTTTCTTCGTGCTGTACTTGAAGGATGACTTTTGACAGTGAGTCTTTCATTACGATATGACCGATCCAGCCCAGTTTTCGTCTCTTGAGGAGTTTCTTTTTTTTTTTTTTTGCTTTTTTAGCGGCACCCGAATCTGGAATAGACGCTATTTATTTGTGTGGTCTGTCTGCCTGTCCGTCCCGTTTAGATCTCAGAAACTAGAAGACAAAAGTTCTGATGCAACGGCAATTTTTTCTTTTCTGAGAGTGAACAATTTAATTTTTTAAATTATATTTGCTACAGGTTTTAAAAAAATTACACCCCTTTTAAATGAAAAACTTCAGGGGAGGTAAGTTTTAATAGAAAGGTCATGGACTTCTTCATTAATAACTCAAGCTTCATTCAGAGATTTGCACATTAGTTAAAAAAAATTGCATCTAAGGTCACAATGGAAAAAGTGTTAATGGACTTTTAAAAAATATTTTTTTCTATTTATTAACTAACTAATTGAATGGGATACTGATTCAAATGTTGTTTAAAAAAAGAATTTTGATACGAACTTTGTTTTAGTTGTAAGTTTGAAAAAATGTATTGTTTTTTAGCGCGCAGTTTTGACACATCCTTACTTACACCTGACAACAATCTAAATTATGCTAAATAGAGGCCAGATCTAGATCTAGATTTAATTGCATTAAACAATTTGAACACAATTGACATTTACGATTCATCAAGGAAATAGATTATCTTCTTACAGCTTAGGGGTGCATATTTATTTATTATGTAAGCATAAGTGCTGTAGGCCTACAAACAACGATCATAATATTGACCTAGCTGTAGATCTAGTAATTTTTACGAATTTTATTCTAGATCTAGATTCTATTTCTAGATCTAGTCTAGATTCTATTCTAGATCTAGTCTGGATTCTAGATTTAGTTCTTGATCTAGATTCTAGATCTAGTCTAGATTCTATTCTAGATCTAGTCTGGATTCTAGATTTAGTTCTTGATCTAGAGTCTATTTAGTCTAGATCTAGACCTAGCCAAACAATGTAATATCTAATATCAATAAAAACGTATGGTCATATTTTGTCTAAGAAAATGGAAACAACAGGCATAGCACCATTAAAAAAAAAGATGACTTAACACATAATGATAATGAAACTAACATCCTAAATAAATACTTTGCATCAGCATTCTCAGCCAGAAGACAAAGACATATTACTAAATTTGAACCAAGTAGACAGCATAGGAGATATAGAAGTACTAAACTGAGAGACATTCAATGTCGTACTTTTTATTTTTAAAAGTTGCAATAAAGAAAAAATTGCATCTTTTCGACTTGGGTGGTGGGTGTCACTCGGTGAGGCCAGCACCCACCCCAGCCCCCTAGTGACGCCACTGGAATAACTATCTATACAATGTTGAATACACTTTTACATATAGATCTACTTTTTAAAGCCAAGACCTAATATTCTAATATCATAATTATAAGGGTTGTCATTGAGTCCGAAAGTTAATGAGGAATGCAATATTTCCCGTGGATACGCAGACCCAGCTGTGACCTAAATATTTTGCCACAATCAGTGCAAGCATAACCATTTTCCTTTCGCCGTCTTCGTTTGTCTTCGGCAGTAAATTTTTTGGGTCTCAAATGTGCATCTCGAGGCCTTTGTAAATGACCTCCAGCTGTCTGTCTCGTTCTGAGGCCGCACGCAACCAGGTGCTCTTTTTTATGTCTGCTAAGGCAAATTAGTGCCTAAGTTGGTCTTTAAAGCGTTTCCGTGGGGTAACTCTGTTAAACCGTTAGCTCACCTAAAAAGACGGCTTTTGGCATACGTTCGTCCCCCACACGGGATACGTACCCTGCCCAGCGTAACTGTCGGACAATAAGAAGTCCCTCTATACTGTCCATACCGGCGTTCGCAAGGTTATCGCTGTTTGCAGTGATGTTTTGCCACCGTATGTCCACGATGAAGCTCAAGCATCTTTGGTGAAAGCGTTCAAGTAGTCTTAGTTGCTTTCTGTATAATATGTATAATATCTGTATGTCTCAGATCCATATAGAAGGATTAGAGAACCACTGCTTGGTAGACACTTTTTTGTAGGCAGGCGGAGCGATCTATTCCGCCAAACTCTCGCATGGAGGAGTCCAAAAGCACTACTGGCACTGGCCAGACGGTTATCAACTTCCTTAAAAGTGAGGTGTCATTCGGTACTATGATTTCTAGATACGTGAAGTGGTCTACCACGTTAAGGGGACTTTTATTTACGGTGATCTTTGGGTCTGAGAAGGTTTTATTGGGTCACTTCTGGAACATGACTTCTGTTTTCCCGAGGTTTATAGATAAACAGAAAGAAGCGGCAGCTTATGCGAATTCATTGACCTCGATCTGGATATCATGCTCATTGTGGGCTAGCAGATCGCAATCGTCGGCATATAGAAGCTCTGTTATGACCATTTCTTTTGTTTTTGTATGGGATAGTAGACGTCGAAGATTGAACACATTGCCATCCAAACGAAACTTGATGTAGATGCCTTCTTGCAATCTCTGCCTCATTTGACCCTGAATTACGCCAAAAAAGATAGCGAATAGAGTAGGTGCAAGTACACAGCCCTGCTTCACGTCATTTTCTATTGGGAAGTGATCAGACAGGTCACCATTGTGTCTAATCTTACCTTTTTGTCTCACAAGAAACTGCTTGAGAATGGATAGGAGCGTAGTTGGGCATCCGAGCCTGGCCAAAATCCTCCATAAACCATCGACCGTGTCGAAAGCATATATATAGGTTTATATAGTATTCTAGACTTTCACAAATAGAGAAAACAACGGGATAAATATATTACATACAGATTTGATGGTGGTATATTCAATCCGAGGCGGCTTAAAGCAAAATAAAAAACAAATGCAGCAGTAATCAGAGACTTGCTATTTGCTGACGCCTGTGCCCTAAATGCCTGCTCTGAAAATGATCTGCAGAACATCGTCAGTGACTTCTCAAGAGCATGCTCAGACTTTGGCCTTACATTAATACTAACAAGACTGAAGTCTTATATCTACCTGCTCCTGGGAAAGCCTACTCGGATCCAAGCATCACTATAAATGGACAGGATATAAACGCAGTGGACAAATTCACAAAGCTTGGCAGCACACTCTCCAGAAACGGAAAAATCGATAGTGAAATCGACCTGCGTATCGCCAAGGCCAGTGGATCCTATGGCAGATTGTCTAAAAATGTCTGGAACAGACGTGGTATCACCTCAAACACAAAGCTAGGGGTCTATAGAGCCGTCATCCTCCCTACATTGCTCTATGCCTCAGAAATATGTACAGTGTACAGTAAACATGCAAAGAAACTGAACCACTTCCACATGACATGTCTGAGAAAAATACTAAATGTCAAATGGCAAAACAAAATACCAGATACTGAAGTACTTCGAAGAGCATGTCTGCAAAGCATCCACACAATCCTGATGCAGTCCCAGCTGCGATGGGCTTTTCATGTCTACAGAATGGAAGACCACCGCATCCCTAAATGACTCTTGTATGGCCAACTAAGCCAAGGAAAGCGCTCGCCAGGTGGTCACAGAAAGCGCTTCAGAGACACCCTCAAAGCTTCTCTGAAGGCGTTCAGCATAGACCCAGGCACCTGGGAGACAGAGGCACATGACAGAGCATCATGGTGTCGCGCTGTGAAAACTGGCGCACAGGTTGCTGAGGAAAAAAGAACAACGCTGGCAGAAGAAAATCGCCAGAAAAGAAAAGCAAGGCAAACGACACTAGCTCCAGCTGGAATAACCTGCCCAGTGTGCGGCCGAACATTCCGGGCTCACATAGGTCTCACCAGCCACATGAGGAGGCATAAAACCCCAGTGCAAAACCCTCAGCCCCCTGGATGACAAAGTGGTCATCATCGAACCACGATGGACGAACTATATATATATGCTAGACTTTAATTTAGTCTAAAATCAAGACTAAGTCTAAAACTCTATATCTAGACAGCCTGGAGTTAGGCTAGAGTAAATTATGACTTAGATTGTATTTCTACTATATTTATAACTTACATATATATATATATTCTAGAAGTAGATCAATACTGATTCTATAGTTATAATACGAATTCAACTTGAATTTTATGATGCTATAGATTACAGATTATAACTAGATTTTGTAGATCTATGCCTATTATGACAATGCCCACGGCACGTGTAAGATCAACCATAATTAATGGACTTCATCTAAAACAAGCTCATTCATGTATTCACAGGCGATTTTTTAATATTTATAAGTTTAGCATTATTTTGGACCAATGTCTCACAACGGCTGATAATAGAAATAAGGAAAAAAACACAGCCATTTAACTCAATAAAACATTAAGAAATTAAAACAGACTCAAAATAGACAGTGACATTCATAGAAAACGAATATTCACAATAGATTACAGTAACACCTTTTTAAAGACACCTTTTAAAATACCATTAAAATTTAAAAATTAAAGTTTTAAAATCACTACAATTATTATTTCTACAATTATTTATGTGTGTGAAATTGTGTGTATCGGAAAATGCCGGGTACTTGAAGTAAGCTAGTCCTAAAAAAAAATACACAGATCTTGGGTAAAAGACTCATCAAATAAAGTACTGTAAATGTGTAGTTTCACACGCTTGTTTCAGGTCTTTTCTTTTTATAGCATCTGATCAGGTTTGATCCCAACTATCCGTGTTTTTGTGCAGAATTTTTTTTTCTATCAGGTTACACTTAAATTCACAGCCTAATTATGTAAGTTTAATTTAAAATGAGAAATGAAAAATGCAAAAGAAATATAAGGAAAAATGTACTTCTGGCCCAATTGACTAATTCTAGTTTTAAACGAAAGAAACGAGACACATAAGCTCAACATCTAGCCCGTTCTACATACAACACTGAACCATAATATTCAAATACAAAAACAAAATCGAACAAAATACTCAGAAATACACAAACATTCTTCGTCCCATATGCTAGGACAAATTTGTTCCAATTTTCCTTCTTCCCTAGTGCTATTAGAGCATGGAAAGGGTTGCCTGAGCTAACCAGGAAAACCAGTGACTAGGCAGAATTTAGGTCATTGGTTAATATGCATGACTAAATGCATGACGCGTAGGACGTAATCATCTTCTTTTTTTGAAGTAGCGTCTGTATTATAAAAGTTCTAGATTCTAGTTCTAGTTCTAGTTGAGATATAGATCTATATTTAGACAGACTATATTTAGAACTAGTCCAGAAATCTAGATCTAACTTCTAGATATATACTATATTCTGGATCTATTCTAGACCTATAAAGTAAATAGAGTGATTATAATCAGGATAAGTATGCCTAACCTGGCGTACTAGTGGGTAATAGTGTATTAGGCCTATGCTGTTCGCATGGGAAACCTGTTTAGTTACGCAGGCTCATTTTTGTTAAAAATTATTTTCTAGTCCCTCCACTTCAATATATTAATCGAAATGGCTGGGAAGAGGTAGGTATCTTTCAGCAGTGGCGTTACTGATTGAGGGGGGGGGGGGGCGAGAGATGCGGTTCGCACCGGTCGACACCATTTTGGGGGTGATAACCAAGTTGGAAGAATTATGTCTTGGCAAAAGCAGATACATCAGAAAAGATAATAATAATAAAATTTCTAGATATATCTTGGAGCAGTGGCGTCACTAGGTGTGGTGGTGCGAGGAGTGCGGTCCGCACCGGTCGAAACTGCTACATTTATACGTGTATTTATGTTTATGTATGTTGTGTGTGTGTTTGTTTGTTTACTTGTTGTCTCTCTTGTCCTACTGTTCAGTATATTCACGTGTTCACATGTTTTTCTCAAGTATGTTATTAGTGTGTATTATTTTTTCACTTTCTTGTGATGTCATTAAAAATGGAGTTGTAACTTCAAAAGCAGTGTTGTTATTACATCCTAATTGACCATATTTGAGATGACAATCAAGTTGGAAAAATTATAACTTGGCAAACACATCGGTAAAGATAAATATAATAAAATCTCTAGATATATTCCCAAACATGCCTAGACACATCTAGAAGGTAGTTTAAGTTTAAATGTCAAAGCACAACGTTATACCACTTCTGTCTTAAAGTATAACAAAGGAAACCTGTTCAGGTGATGTTAAGTCTGTTAATAATTTTAATTAAATATCATTGTAAAATTTGCAATGACATTTGAATAAATAGTAGGATTTTACATTTGAGTAAAAATTAATTAAAGTAGGTAATCAGCTCATTGTATTGGTTCAACAAATAGAGCTAACTAGCAATAGTGTTTATTGCCACCGACACTGTATCGGGAGGTTCCCATGCTGATCTTAGGTGATTAGTTAACGCTACTCTACTTATTCCACAAGAGTTAGAAGAGTCTTATCAAAGACGGCATTTATGTGAAAAATAACGCCAAACGATTTTCAAAATTGTATTACTTGAAATGATCAAAAGGAGATTATGGCTTGAATATATTTCTGGTCTATTGGTAATTTCGATGGGGGCCGCCTCTGAGATTGTGTGATGACACAAACTCTTTTTGTTATCTTGTTAGTTTTCTTTTCTTAGTATCTGATACCCACCAATTTTCAGTATCATTTATTCTCAAAGGTTTGAATTTTTCTTTCAGCTTAAGCATTCTGGTCCAACATTCACAAACCTATTGGAGTAGAGAGACCACTTACGACTAAACGAATACAGCCATAACATTCTATTTTAGGCGTTGTAAAGGGATCTATTTTATATTAAAACAATGTACTCACATTTTGTTAGTTCTAATAGTAGAAAAGTAAACATGAGTTTATCACAGGGACAGACCACAAGACCGTTTTAAACGAAACTCCAGAGGAGGCTATTCATGAATAATTGCATGTTCTACACAATGCTATGCTATTTATGGTCCTTAAAAAAATCATGCATCGTCGGAAGGCGCTCTGCTAAAATACGACCAACTTACGTTGTGACTTTCTTTTGCAGGAGAAACCTGACATCTACACAGGACCTTGTGCTTATTGTGAATGCATTGGTTATGATTGGGAGTGTTACATGGGAGATTGTGGGGAGGTGCAATGTGTGGATGGCTATAGACCTGAAGGAGAATGTTGTGTTGAATGTCCTAATGGTAAGTTGTCTGTCTCTCTCTCTCTCACACACACACACACACATCCACACATACATACATACATAACTATACACATACGCACACGTATATACATCCTATATAAATGAATACATTGATCACTGTGGCTCAGTTTCTGTGCATGCTTGCAAACGCAATAGTTGGACTCATTAATAGCGAATCAGCTAAAAGGGTATCTCTTCAATATCAGTCACACAACTCTAGATCAAGTGTCTGTAGTCATATCAGTAACACAACTCTAGACTCTAGATCAAGTGTTTACAGTCCTATCAGTTACACATCTCTATATCAAGTGTTTGCAGTCATATTAGTCACACAACTCTAGATCAAGTGTCTGCAGTCATATCAGTCACACAACTCTAGATCAAGTGTCTGCAGTCATATCAGTAACACAACTCTAGACTCTAGATCAAGTGTTTACAGTTCTATCATTTACACAACTCTAGATCAAGTGTTTGCAGTCCTATCAGTCACACATCTCTATATCAAGTGTCTGCAGTCATATCAGTTACACAACTCTAGATCAAGTGTCTGCAGTCCTATCAGTTACACATCTCTATATCAATTGTCAGATGTAATATCAGTCACACAACTCTAGACTCTAGATCAAGTGTCTGCAGTCATATCAGTTAGATAACTCTAGATCATGTGTCTGTAGTCATAGTTACACAACTCTAGATCATGTGTCTACAGTCATATCAGTTACACAACTCTAGATCAAGTGTCTGCAGTCATATCAGTTACACAACTCTAGATCATGTGTCTGCAGTCATATCAGTTACACAACTCTAGATCATGTGTCTGCAGTCATATCAGTTACACAACTCTAGATCATGTGTCTGCAGTCATATCAGTTACACAACTCTAGATCAAGTGTCTGCAGTCATATCAGTTACACAACTCTAGATCAAGTGTCTGCATTCATATCCGTTACACAACTCTAGATCATGTGTCTGCAGTCATATCAGTCACACAACTCTAGATCATTTGTCTGCAGTCATATCAGTCACACAACTCTAGACTCTAGATCATGTGTCTGCAGTCATATCAGTTACACAACTATAGATCATGTGTCTGCAGTCATATCAGTCACACAACTCTAGATCAAGTGTATGTAGTCATATCAGTAACACAGTTCTTAGATCAAGTGTCTGCATTCATATCAGTCACACAACGCTAGATCATGTGTTTGCAGTCATATCAATCACACAACTCTAGATCATGTGTCTGCAGTCATTTCAGTCACAAACTCTAGATCATGTGTCTGCAGTCATATCAGTTACACAACTCTGATCATGTGTCTGCAGTCATATCAGTCACACAACTCTTAGATCAAGTGTTTGCAGTCATATCAGTCACACAACTCTAGATCAAGTGTCTGCAGTCATATCAGTCACACAACTCTAGATCATGTGTCTGCAGTCATATCAGTCAAACAACTCTAGATCAAGTGTCTGCAGTCATATCAGTCACACAACTCTTAGATCAAGTGTCTGCATTCATATCAGTCACACAACGCTAGATCATGTGTCTGCAGTCATATCAATCACACAACTCTAGATCATGTGTCTGCAGTCATTTCAGTCACAAACTCTAGATCATGTGTCTGCAGTCATATCAGTTACACAACTCTGATCATGTGTCTGCAGTCATATCAGTCACACAACTCTTAGATCAAGTGTTTGCAGTCATATCAGTCACACAACTCTAGATCAAGTGTCTGCAGTCATATCAGTCACACAACTCTAGATCATGTGTCTGCAGTCATATCAGTCAAACAACTCTAGATCAAGTGTCTGCAGTCATATCAGTCACACAACTCTTAGATCAAGTGTTTGCAGTCATATCAGTCACACAACTATAGATCAAGTGTCTGCAGTCATATCAGTCAAACAACTCTAGATCAAGTGTCTGCAGTCATATCAGTCACATAACTCCTAGATCAAGTGTTTGCAGTCCCATTTTTTTGAGATTACGTTGCTCCTTTTTCTCGCCATGCTTCCATTTATCTTATCTTCTTATCTTATATAATACAGACGTTACTTCAAAAAAGAAGATGATTACGTCCTACGCGTCATGCATTTATAATAACATATCTTAGCGAAGCAAGGTTCTACAGCCTGTTCAATACAACAACATATCTTAGCGAAGCAAGGTTCTACAACCTGTTCAAGGTTATACAACCTGTTCAAGGTTCTATAGCCTGTTCAAGGTTCTACAGCCTGTTCAAGGTTCTACAGCCTGTTTAAGGTTCTACAGCCTGTTCAAGGCTCTACAGCCTGTTCAATACAAATGTAGACGCTGCCTAAGAAGACATTCATTATTCTCTTTCGAAAACTGTCCCGAGAGTTCCAGATCTGGTGAAACAGAGACAAGCTCAACTTAACGAGTTTAGGTAGAGAAATCACACAATTTGTATACGAATTCTTTTTTGTTAATATATACTAAATATTTATGTTTTAACCTATTGTTTTTTAGATTATGTCGCCCCTTCCTCTAGTATGTAGGCCGATTATGTGGAGTGGGGAGATGATTGCATTAATCCCGCCCTCCTCCCCGACCCTAAACTTTCGAGTTGGGGGGGGGGGGTACAATTTTTTTTTTGGAGAAGTCACAATTTGTTAACATTATTAGTTACATAAAAACAACTTATTGATATTTTAACCAATCTTTATATTGTGTTGTTCCCATTTCTGGTATGTTTGCCGATTCAGTGGGGTGGGGTGGGGGGTGGGAAGCGCGATCAAAATTTATTATAGAAATCATAGTTTGTGAACAAACTACTAGAATATCTGTATGATTTGTATATTCTATCGCCCCCCTCTGGTATCTTGGCCTATTCAGTGGGGGGGGGGGGGGGTGGGGGGGGGGGGAAAAGTCGATTGCCTCTACTGCCCTCCCATTGTAGCCCTTTGAGTGGGGGACAATTGAAAAGCACAACTTGTGTCGGAACAAAATTACTTGAATATCTCTATAATATAAGCTACAAAATGATATTTGAACCCATTTGTATATTCTGTGCCACCACGCTCTATTCTCAAAGTAAGTCACTAGTAAATATAAAATGAAAAGGAGTTGTGCCAGGTGGGAGGGGGGATAGATGTAATGCCCCTCCTCCCTGGACAGACCAATACTTTTTCTTTTGTATTTTAGCTAAGAAATTACATTAAAAATAACTATATATATACTGTTACGAATCTCACTATCCAGGCTCTCTGCAAACTGCACCATACACCACCAACTTAAAGAACTTGACAACTCAGGGCTCCAAAGTAACGTTATAGTTTAATGTCAATAAATAACAGCCAATACTCTACAATTGGCAGCACGTAACACAAGACTGTACAAATATCTCTCCGCCGTATCAACTCTTGCACTGGTCTCTATGTCTCGTCTCGGACTTGTACTGAGCCGTTGTAACGAACTGTAGATCGGGAAGTTGTGACTGACTGGTCTCTGATTCCTTCGCTCTTTATATAAGGTCCCTGCTGGCCTTCTAGAACCGGACAGAACGTCGCTCGACCATTCTGGGTGGTCAGATGACTACATCCCTCGTGACACTCCTGAGCTCTGTTCACGCGCTGGCCTGGGGCGATTTGGGTCGGCTGACTACACACACACACCACTACCCCCATCTGTGCCACCACCAGGTTTATAACAATACTATAAATTAAATTCTTAGATCGAGTCGCCTCACAGGCATAGTTGCTTAAGTGCATGAACGAAAATGATTTTACAGTTTAGGGTCAACGCATAGTGGGGAATTGTAATAAAAGTGGCTCAGAACTATAAAGGTTGAGAACGCTGATCTATTTCGGCAGTTCATTTGATAACAAAACATCTCAATATTTTCTATAACAATTATCTGATGCCATTTTTTTTCGCTAGGTCCAAACTGTTTGTATAACGACCGAATAATCTCAGTGGGTGAGTCATTTTTTAATGACGATGGCGAGTCTTGCACTTGTCAGGAGACTGATATTTGGACTGGAGCTCCAGAAGTACAGTGTGCATAAGTTGAGGACGAATCTAGATACCTAAAGGCTAAAGACATCACTGACTGTCTCACTCTTTTTCTAACTTCTACAGATGTTTTTTTCTTTACCATATCCTTGGAATTACTTAAATGTGTTAACATGCTTTAAATACTATAAACTGTCATTTAGATCTACTTTAATGTGATTTATAATTATATGATTTAGTTCATTGGTGGTGTCTCTACAACTTTCACATTTAAATAGTAAACTTTGTTTCCCTGTACTTAGGTACATACAATTCTCTTATTCCTAATGGGTAACTTCTTGTAGTCAACTACAATCAAGAGTTGTTTTTGGGGGGTTAGAAATAAAGACACAAAACTTTTGCTCCTTTCTCTTATTTCTTTTTTTGTTAATTTAAATCGAACAAAAAGAGCAGTAATACATTCATAGAATAGCTTTAAAAATACATTCAAAGAATGACTTTAACAAATACATTCAGAGAATGGCTTTTATTAATACATCCAAGGTATGGCTTTCATTAATACATTCAAAGAATGGCCATCTTATCAACAGAGTACACCCAAGCATTTAGGTTCTTATGAAGACAGTTCACCCAAGCATCTAGGTTCTTATCTAGACAGTGCACCCAAGCATCTAGGTTCTTATCAACACAGTACACCCAAGCATCTAGGTTCTTATCAAGACAGTACACCCAAACGTCTAGGTTCTTATCAACACAGTACACCCAAGCATCTAGGTTCTTATCAAGACAGTGCACAGAAGCATCTAGGTTCTTATCAAGACAGTACACCCAAGCATCTAGGTTCTTATCAAGACAGTACACCAAAACATCTAGGTTCTTATCAAGACAGTACACGAAAACATCTAGGTTCTTATCAAGACAGTACACCCAAGCATCTAGGTTCTTATCAAGACAGTACACCAAAACATCTAGGTTCTTATCAAGACAGTACACGAAAACATCTAGGTTCTTATCAAGACAGTTCACCGAAGCATCTAGGTTCTTATCAAGACAGTACACCCAAGCATCTAGGTTCTTATCAACACAGTACACCCAAGCATCTAGGTTCTTATCAAGACAGTACACCCAAACGTCTAGGTTCTTATCAACACAGTACACCCAAGCACCTAGGTTCTTATGAAGACAGTTCACCCAAGCATCTAGGTTCTTATCAAGACAGTGCACAGAAGCATCTAGGTTCTTATCAAGACAGTACACCCAAGCATCTAGGTTCTTATCAAGACAGTACACCAAAACATCTAGGTTCTTATCAAGACAGTACACGAAAACATCTAGGTTCTTATCAAGACAGTTCACCGAAGCATCTAGGTTCTTATCAAGACAGTACACCCAAGCATCTAGGTTCTTTTCAAGACAGTACACCCAGGCATCTAGGTTCTTATCAAGACAGTACACCCAAGCATCTAGGTTCTTATCAAGACAGTACACCCAAACGTCTAGGTTCTTATCAACACAGTACACCCAAGCACCTAGGTTCTTTTGAAGACAGTTCACCCAAGCATCTAGGTTCTTATCAAGACAGTGCACAGAAGCATCTAGGTTCTTATCAAGACAGTACACCCAAGCATCTAGGTTCTTATCAAGACAGTACACCAAAACATCTAGGTTCTTATCAAGACAGTACACGAAAACATCTAGGTTCTTATCAAGACAGTTCACCGAAGCATCTAGGTTCTTATCAAGACAGTACACCCAAGCATCTAGGTTCTTTTCAAGACAGTACACCCAGGCATCTAGGTTCTTATCAAGACAGTACACCCAAGCATCTAGGTTCTTATCAAGACAGTACACCCAAACGTCTAGGTTCTTATCAACACAGTACACCCAAGCACCTAGGTTCTTATGAAGACAGTTTACCCAAGCATCTAGGTTCTTATCAAGACAGTGCACAGAAGCATCTAGGTTCTTATCAAGACAGTACACCCAAGCATCTAGGTTCTTATCAAGACAGTACACCAAAACATCTAGGTTCTTATCAAGACAGTACACGAAAACATCTAGGTTCTTATCAAGACAGTTCACCGAAGCATCTAGGTTCTTATCAAGACAGTACACCCAAGCATCTAGGTTCTTTTCAAGACAGTACACCCAGGCATCTAGGTTCTTATCAAGACAGTACACCCAAGCATCTAGGTTCTTATCAAGACAGTACACCCAAACGTCTAGGTTCTTATCAACACAGTACACCCAAGCACCTAGGTTCTTATGAAGACAGTTCACCCAAGCATCTAGGTTCTTATCAAGACAGTGCACAGAAGCATCTAGGTTCTTATCAAGACAGTACACCCAAGCATCTAGGTTCTTATCAAGACAGTACACCAAAACATCTAGGTTCTTATCAAGACAGTACACGAAAACATCTAGGTTCTTATCAAGACAGTTCACCGAAGCATCTAGGTTCTTATCAAGACAGTACACCCAAGCATCTAGGTTCTTTTCAAGACAGTACACCCAGGCATCTAGGTTCTTATCAAGACAGTACACCCAAGCATCTAGGTTCTTATCAAGACAGTACACCCAAACGTCTAGGTTCTTATCAACACAGTACACCCAAGCACCTAGGTTCTTATGAAGACAGTTCACCCAAGCATCTAGGTTCTTATCAAGACAGTGCACAGAAGCATCTAGGTTCTTATCAAGACAGTACACCCAAGCATCTAGGTTCTTATCAAGACAGTACACCAAAACATCTAGGTTCTTATCAAGACAGTACACGAAAACATCTAGGTTCTTATCAAGACAGTTCACCGAAGCATCTAGGTTCTTATCAAGACAGTACACCCAAGCATCTAGGTTCTTTTCAAGACAGTACACCCAGGCATCTAGGTTCTTATCAAGACAGTACACCCAAGCATCTAGGTACTTATCATCACAGTACACCCAAGCACCTAGGTTCTTATGAAGACAGTTCACCCAAGCATCTAGGTTCTTATCAAGACAGTGCACCCAAGCATCTAAGTTCTTATCAAGACAGTGCACAGAAGCATCTAGGTTCTTATCAAGACAGTAGACCAAAACATCTAGGTTCTTATCAAGACAGAACACCAAAACATCTAGGTTCTTATCAAGACAGCACATCAAAACATCTAGGTTCTTATCAAGACAGTGCAACCAAACATCTAGGTTCTTATCAAGACAGTACACCCAAGCATCTAGGTTCTTATCAAGACAGTACACCCAAACGTCTAGGTTCTTATCTAGACAGTACACCCAAACATCTAGGTTCTTATCTTAAAAGTTGAAAGCACAGATTCTCTTTTTATCACGAACTGCCAGCTTCCTTATGTTCATGTAGTGCGGAGTTTTCTTCGACTCAACACTATCTTTCGACCTACACATAAATCAGCTCTGCAAGGCTCTTTATCTGCAGCTGCGCTGATTAGGCCAGATCCGACCATATTTAACAACGGAGTCAACAAAAACGCTAGCCTTGGATTTCATACTCTCCCGCCTTGACTACTGTAACGCCGTGCTGGCAGGTAGGTATACCTGATGACAAAGTAGACAAACTGCAACGTATACAGAACAACGCCGCACGAATAGTACTTAGAAAAACAAGACAAGATTCTGCTACTTCGCTCTTGCGCACTCTCCATTGGCTTCCCGTGAAAGCGAGAATCGATTACAAGGTCGCCACACTTTGTCACTGGTGTTTATATAACAAAGAGATGCCCTTGTACCTTAGAGAACTGGTTACTCCGTTGTCCCCCAGAGAGCCCTGCGCTTAATGGACTCAACGATTTTAGTGGTGCCACGTTTCTCCCTCAAAAGCTACGGTCTGCGGGCTTTTTTAGTGCACGGACCAAAGGTTTGGAACTCACTCCCAATTGATCTCAGACAGACAAAATGCTACACCACTTTTAAGAAGAACATTAAGACCTATCTGTTTAAAACATTTTTAGATTAACTGTCATTGTAGCTCTCGTGTTTGTGTTTGTAATGTTGTTACAGCGCCTTGAGCGGCTACATTTTGTTTGTTAACAGCGCTTTATAAATAAAATTATTATTATTATCAATATCAAAACAGTACACCCAAGCATTTAGGTTTCTTTCATATTACTGTAGAAATGACATGAGCTACAACTCACACATACATTGTTACAGTTATCAAAACTTTCCTATTTGGTACGTCAGATAATGGTCAGATGCATTAAAAAAAAACTTAAATTGCTTTATGGATTTGTTAAAAAAATATAAATCTCTAGTAATAATGAGTTTTGTATTTTCATATTGAACACTGACACCATCTTTGAATCAACCGACATAAGCTGAGCAAATAATCAAAGCCAAACCTCAAATTATCATGCATTCACATGTCTACTTATAATATACAAAGCGATCAATAGAGAACAGATGGTGTAAAGCTCCTATGTCGACGGATAACGAAGGTGTCATGTGGCCCCCAAAACTTGTTCCAACATATGGTGGTGTCACGTGGCTATCACGTAGTTACTCAACTGTGGTTAGGGCCGGATTGAATTAAGTGGAGGACCAGGTGCATGATTTTTGTAAGAGGCCCCTACCTTTTTTTTAAAAGCTTTAATAATCTACTTAATAATAACAATTATATCCAAAAGCATGCCATATTTTAGAACAGGGATGCCCAGCCATATTCGGCCTACGGTCGTCCATTTTATATTCTGTCACTTATGTCATCAACGAAAAGACAAAAAAAAACAACAACAAAACAATTAACTAATTTTATTAATTCCCGTGAATCTTCTTATTTACGAAAATTAAAAATAGTTTATTCTTCTCCTCCAGCAGCATTAATGAGAGACCGCTAGATGGAGTACTTAGTCCAGATGTTCGTCCTTGCAGGCGATTACAAAACTTGGGCTTCCCCTGTTTCATCATTGAAACGTTTTGTTCACAAGATAAGTGTAGGTAACGATTATTTTCTGAGATTCCCGAAGATACGGCGTAGAAATCAATTGTTTTCATAACTCAAACTTTGTTAAGCAGGATGGCTTTTGAAGTCAAGCAGTTTAAGCTGCAGGTTTATTGTGGCAGTGGTCACATTAGACGCAGATCGATTTATCGTGGCAGTGGTCACATTAGACGCATATAGATTTATCGTAGCAGTGGTCACATTAGACGCAGATCGATTTATCGTGGCAGTGGTCACATTAGACGCATATAGATTTATCGTAGCAGTGGTCACATAAGACTCAGATAGATTTATCGTAGCAGTGGTCACATAAGACGCAGATAGATTTATCGTGGCAGTGGTCACATTAGACGCAGATAGATTTATCGTGGCAGTGGTCACATAAGACGCAGATAGATTTATCGTGGCAGTGGTCACATAAGACTCAGACAGATTTATCATGGCAGTGGTCACATAAGACGCAAATAGATTTATCGTGGCAGTAGTCACATAAGACGCAGATAGATTTATCGTGGCAGTGGTCACATTAGACGCAGATAGATTTATCGTGGCAGTGGTCACATAAGACGCAGATAGATTTATCGTGGCAGTGGTCACATAAGACGCAGATAGATTTATCGTGGCAGTGGTCACATAAGACGAAGATAGATTTAGGGTGGCAGTGGTCACATTAGACGCAGATAGATTTATCGTAGCAGCGGTCACATAAGACGAAGATTGCTTTATCGTGGCAGTGGTCACATAAGACGCAGATAGATTTATCGTGGCAGTGGTCACATAAGACGCAGATAGATTTATCGTGGCAGTGGTCACATTAGACTCAGATAGATTTAGGGTGGCAGTGGTCACATTAGACGCATATAGATTTATCGTAGCAGTGGTCACATAGGACGAAGATTGATTTATCGTGGCAGTGGTCACATAAGACGCAGATAGATTTATCGTGGCAGTGGTTACATAAGACTCAGATAGATTTATCGTGGCAGCGGTCACATAGGACGCAGATTGATTTGTCGTGGCAGCGGTCACATAAGACGAAGATAGATTTATCGTGGCAGTGGTCACATAAGACGCAGATAGATTTATCGTGGCAGTGGTCACATAAGACGCAGATAGATTTATCGTGGCAGTGGTCACATAAGACGAAGATAGATTTATCGTGGCAGTGGTCACATAAGACGCAGATAGATTTATCGTGGCAGTGGTCACATAAGACGAAGATAGATTTATCGTGGCAGTGGTCACATAAGACGCAGATAGATTTATCGTGGCAGTGGTCACATAAGACGCAGATAGATTTATCGTAGCAGCGGTCACATAAGTACGCAGATTGATTTATCGTGGCAGCGGTCACATAAGACGAAGATAGATTTTTCGTGGCAGCGGTCACATAGGACGCAGATTGATTTATCGTGGCAGCGGTCACATAAGACGAAGATAGATTTATCGTGGCAGCGGTCACATAAGACGAAGATAGATTTATCGTGGCAGTGGTGACATAAGACGAAGATAGATTTATCGTGGCAGCGGTCACATAGGACGCAGATTGATTTATCGTGGCAGCGGTCACATAAGACGAAGATAGATTTATTGTGGCAGCGGTCACATAAGACGAAGATAGATTTATCGTGGCAGTGGTCACATAAGACGCAGATAGATTTATCGTGGCAGTGGTCACATAAGACGAAGATAGATTTATCGTGGCAGTGGTCACATAAGACGCAGATAGATTTATCGTGGCAGTGGTCACATAAGACGAAGATAGATTTATCGTGGCAGTGGTCACATAAGACGCAGATAGATTTATCGTGGCAGTGGTCACATAAGACGCAGATAGATTTATCGTAGCAGCGGTCACATAAGTACGCAGATTGATTTATCGTGGCAGCGGTCACATAAGACGAAGATAGATTTTTCGTGGCAGCGGTCACATAGGACGCAGATTGATTTATCGTGGCAGCGGTCACATAAGACGAAGATAGATTTATCGTGGCAGCGGTCACATAAGACGAAGATAGATTTATCGTGGCAGTGGTGACATAAGACGAAGATAGATTTATCGTGGCAGCGGTCACATAGGACGCAGATTGATTTATCGTGGCAGCGGTCACATAAGACGAAGATAGATTTATTGTGGCAGCGGTCACATAAGACGAAGATAGATTTATCGTGGCAGTGGTCACATAAGACGCAGATAGATTTATCGTGGCAGTGGTCACATAAGACGAAGATAGATTTATCGTGGCAGTGGTCACATAAGACGCAGATAGATTTATCGTGGCAGTGGTCACATTAGACGCAGATAGATTTTCATAACGACGTATTTTATAGTTTAAAGTAGAAAAATTCAAAACTCTTTTCACTGAAAAAAAATCCTTTTAGAAAGACATTTTTAGTTTCTGATGATGTTGGGAAGATAGATTTATCGTGGCAGTGGTCACATAAGACGCAGATAGATTTATCGTGGCAGTGGTCACATAAGACGAAGATAGATTTATCGTGGCAGTGGTCACATAAGACGCAGATAGATTTATCGTGGCAGTGGTCACATTAGACGCAGATAGATTTATCGTGGCAGTGGTCACATAAGACGCAGATAGATTTATCGTGGCAGTGGTCACATAAGACGAAGATAGATTTAGGGTGGCAGTGGTCACATTAGACGCAGATAGATTTATCGTAGCAGCGGTCACATAAGACGAAGATTGCTTTATCGTGGCAGTGGTCACATAAGACGCAGATAGATTTATCGTGGCAGTGGTCACATAAGACGCAGATAGATTTATCGTGGCAGTGGTCACATTAGACTCAGATAGATTTAGGGTGGCAGTGGTCACATTAGACGCATATAGATTTATCGTGGCAGTGGTTACATAAGACTCAGATAGATTTATCGTAGCAGTGGTCACATAGGACGCAGATTGATTTATCGTGGCAGCGGTCACATACGACGAAGATAGATTTATCGTGGAAGCGGTCACATAAGACGAAGATAGATTTATCGTGGCAGTGGTTACATAAGACTCAGATAGATTTATCGTAGCAGTGATCACATAGGACGCAGATTGATTTATCGTGGCAGCGGTCACATACGACGAAGATAGATTTATCGTGGAAGCGGTCACATAAGACGAAGATAGATTTATCGTGGCAGTGGTCACATAAGACGCAGATAGATTTATCGTGGCAGTGGTCACATAAGACGCAGATAGATTTAGGGTGTCAGTGGTCACATTAGACGCATATAGATTTATCGTGGCAGTGGTTACATAAGACTCAGATAGATTTATCGTGGCAGCGGTCACATAAGACGAAGGTAGATTTATCGTGGCAGTGGTCACATAAGACGCAGATAGATTTATCGTGGCAGTGGTCACATTAGACGCAGATAGATTTATCGTGGCAGTGGTCACATTAGACGCAATTAGATTTATCGTAGCAGTGGTCACATAGGACGAAGATTGATTTATCGTGGCAGTGGTCACATAAGACGCAGATAGATTTATCGTGGCAGTGGTTACATAAGACTCAGATAGATTTATCGTGGCAGCGGTCACATAGGACGCAGATTGATTTGTCGTGGCAGCGGTCACATAAGACGAAGATAGATTTATCGTGGCAGTGGTCACATAAGACGCAGATAGATTTATCGTGGCAGTGGTCACATAAGACGCAGATAGATTTATCGTGGCAGTGGTCACATAAGACGAAGATAGATTTATCGTGGCAGTGGTCACATAAGACGCAGATAGATTTATCGTGGCAGTGGTCACATAAGACGAAGATAGATTTATCGTGGCAGTGGTCACATAAGACGCAGATAGATTTATCGTGGCAGTGGTCACATAAGACGCAGATAGATTTATCGTAGCAGCGGTCACATAAGTACGCAGATTGATTTATCGTGGCAGCGGTCACATAAGACGAAGATAGATTTTTCGTGGCAGCGGTCACATAGGACGCAGATTGATTTATCGTGGCAGCGGTCACATAAGACGAAGATAGATTTATCGTGGCAGCGGTCACATAAGACGAAGATAGATTTATCGTGGCAGTGGTGACATAAGACGAAGATAGATTTATCGTGGCAGCGGTCACATAGGACGCAGATTGATTTATCGTGGCAGCGGTCACATAAGACGAAGATAGATTTATTGTGGCAGCGGTCACATAAGACGAAGATAGATTTATCGTGGCAGTGGTCACATAAGACGCAGATAGATTTATCGTGGCAGTGGTCACATAAGACGAAGATAGATTTATCGTGGCAGTGGTCACATAAGACGCAGATAGATTTATCGTGGCAGTGGTCACATAAGACGAAGATAGATTTATCGTGGCAGTGGTCACATAAGACGCAGATAGATTTATCGTGGCAGTGGTCACATAAGACGCAGATAGATTTATCGTAGCAGCGGTCACATAAGTACGCAGATTGATTTATCGTGGCAGCGGTCACATAAGACGAAGATAGATTTTTCGTGGCAGCGGTCACATAGGACGCAGATTGATTTATCGTGGCAGCGGTCACATAAGACGAAGATAGATTTATTGTGGCAGCGGTCACATAAGACGAAGATAGATTTATCGTGGCAGTGGTCACATAAGACGCAGATAGATTTATCGTGGCAGTGGTCACATAAGACGAAGATAGATTTATCGTGGCAGTGGTCACATAAGACGCAGATAGATTTATCGTGGCAGTGGTCACATTAGACGCAGATAGATTTTCATAACGACGTATTTTATAGTTTAAAGTAGAAAAATTCAAAACTCTTTTCACTGAAAAAAAATCCTTTTAGAAAGACATTTTTAGTTTCTGATGATGTTGGGAAGATAGATTTATCGTGGCAGTGGTCACATAAGACGCAGATAGATTTATCGTGGCAGTGGTCACATAAGACGAAGATAGATTTATCGTGGCAGTGGTCACATAAGACGCAGATAGATTTATCGTGGCAGTGGTCACATTAGACGCAGATAGATTTATCGTGGCAGTGGTCACATAAGACGCAGATAGATTTATCGTGGCAGTGGTCACATAAGACGAAGATAGATTTAGGGTGGCAGTGGTCACATTAGACGCAGATAGATTTATCGTAGCAGCGGTCACATAAGACGAAGATTGCTTTATCGTGGCAGTGGTCACATAAGACGCAGATAGATTTATCGTGGCAGTGGTCACATTAGACGCAGATAGATTTATCGTGGCAGTGGTCACATTAGACTCAGATAGATTTAGGGTGGCAGTGGTCACATTAGACGCATATAGATTTATCGTGGCAGTGGTTACATAAGACTCAGATAGATTTATCGTAGCAGTGGTCACATAGGACGCAGATTGATTTATCGTGGCAGCGGTCACATACGACGAAGATAGATTTATCGTGGAAGCGGTCACATAAGACGAAGATAGATTTATCGTGGCAGTGGTCACATAAGACGCAGATAGATTTATCGTGGCAGTGGTCACATAAGACGCAGATAGATTTATCGTGGCAGTGGTCACATAAGACGCAGATAGATTTATCGTGGCAGTGGTCACATTAGACGCAATTAGATTTATCGTGGCAGTGGTCACATAAGACTCAGATAGATTTTCATAACGACGTATTTTATAGTTTAAAGTAGAAAAATTCAAAACTCTTTTCACTGAAAAAAAATCCTTTTAGAAAGACATTTTTAGTTTCTGATGATGTTGGGAAGTAGACAAGAAGTGCCCTTTTCGTCTGCTGAATGAAACGTTGCTATTACTTTTGAAAGGCGCTTACGTCCGCATACACATTTGAAATAAACTAATCTTCCCTGTACTTTGGTGTTGAGTTGTTGAAGATGTGGCGTGATGTCTCAAAAAAAAAAGTTTTAGTAACTTTATTTTTGTCTTTAAATCTTTGAATGTTCTGTTAGTCAACGCTTGTGATTTGAAATGTACAGTGATGAACACAATTTCTTTACATGTTCCAGATTTTACAGCAAAGATTTTATTGGACTGAACAACTTTTCTAATAACCCTTGCTTCCAGTCCGCTGTGACATCCAACCCTACATCTGACACCTTCATTAGCTACTTCTACTACTTTATCCCAAGAAAAAAGACATCTTTTTGTGATAGTGGAAAGTTCTTTTAACAGGTTCTTACCACTCATGGTCCCATGCATGTTCATCAGAGCTACTAGATTCTCTATGATTTCAAAATTGCTGTTTGTGCCGCGAATAAATGCCCGAACTTTCGCCATCAAGCTGTTTCCACAAAAATCTGCCACTAATAATGTCTGAGGCCTCTTCCCATCTGCTCTGTGGACCTCCGTGAATGTGTGGCGCCAAATTGTACTAGGATGTCTTCGCAACTCTTATGCCTAATTCATTTTGTCGGAGAACATGTCCCGCAAACCTCATGCATGCGACGCTCTGTCACAATCTTACTAAAAGGTCGACTCCCAGTTCGGTATAGGATTTCCTTGATTTACACCCGATCTCTATAACTGACTCCTAAAATCTGTCTTAGCCATCTTTGTTGAGCCACATTTAGTGTTTTTCAATTTCGACAGATGACTATTCACTGCACTTTATTAAATGAACCCCGCCACTGGTAGAAATGTGTAACCTCTCTTGAATATGCTCTTGGAATTAAGTGAATAGTTTGATTTAGATTTTATATCGAAAAGAGAAGTTTTATCGTCAAAATCATCCGTTGGAGGTTTTATTTTAAAAAATCTCTGAAGTTGTGTTGTTTTTTTTAAAATTCAAAACCCCAATTAGCTACGGACAAAGAATTTAGTAACTGTAGTTTGCTTTAGAATAATATTGAAGATAGAGGTTGTCCACCTCAAAACGCTCTTTATTGGGATTTTAAACTGAAAACTATCTGGAGGGGTTTTAAACTGTAGGAAAGGGATTTAAACTCAAAACCCTCAATTGTCTTGGCTACTTTAAAAATAATTTTAGTGTGTAATTTGCTTTTTTTTTATATTCAAGAAGTATTTTTTAGCATCAAACTACTCTGAAGGGGGTTTAAACTCAAAACTCCTTTTGGCAACTCTCATAGATTTCTGAGTTTGTAATTTTCTTTTTTTCTATATTGAAGAGTTTTTTTTTAGCTTCAAACTCCAATGGAGGGGAGTTTAAAGCCAAAACTCCTTTGGCTACGCTCAAAGATTTCTGAGTTTGTAATTTTCTTTTTTTATATTGAAGTGGTCTTTTTACCTTCAAACCCCGCTGAAGGGGGGTTTAAACTTAAAACTGAGTCAAAATCCACTTAGCTACGCTGATAACATTTTGAGTACGGAATTTGCGTTTTTTATATCGGGTATTGAATAGGTATTTTTTAGTTTCAAGAGGGGGTGGGGGTTAACTCAAAACCTTTTTGGCTACGCTCATAGAATTTTAAGTGTTAAATTTTCTTTTTTTATATTGAAGAGGGGTTTATCGTAAGTTTTGGAGGGGGTTTATAAATCAAAATCTTCCTTAACTGTGCTCGTGAAATTTGGGGGATTGTCGTTTGCATTTTTTTTGTTTGTGTTATAGAAGAGGGGAATTTAACTGCGAAAACCCCTGGTGGGGGGGAGTTAAACTCAATCCCCCCTGGTAGGGGGCTTAAACACGAACTCCCCTGTAGGGGTTTTTAACTCAAGACCCCCCTGGTAGGGGTTTTAAGCTCAAAACCTCCTTTGCTGTGCTAGGGCAAGTGATAGTTTAGTGTTAAAATCTCATCTTAAATAAACAAAATCAAAGCAAAAAATCAGTCACTAAATTCTGATTTCATTTCATTGACTGTTAGATATTTATGAGCCGTTTTTGAGATCAGCATTCAGGTACTGCCCTCTTACTCTCCATGAAGTTCTGACTTGAATAGAGGTTTTATAAAAATTGGAAAAGATGGAACACTATATTTCAAATGTATAGTCTGAATTCCCAATAAAAATGGATGACTTAAATTCATAATTCGATGTACAGATATTTAAATATTTCACTTTATTCATTGTGTTCAGTTCTTTATCATTCATTCTTTTAGAATTAGAATAAAGCATTTTTATAATTATAATTAGATTTAAAATTGATGCGCAACTTGGTCATGATTACATTTGTTTCTGTGAGAATTGCTCCGCTAACTGCAGGATTAGATAGGAGAATTCTAGCCTTGGAATAGAAATGCTATAGAAGGACCTTAGGTCTCATCTACAAATACCATATTACAAATATGAGGAAATCCATAAGAGGATCACAATAACCCTACGATGACCTTAAAATTGTATCTTGAGGTCCTGAGTGATCGCAAAGACTTTCCTGCAGGAAACAGTACCAGGAAAAAAAAAAGAGGCAGGCAAAGAAAGCGATGGGAAGACAACATGCTAGAATGATCAGGACTGTAATTGAAAGAGATTCTAGTCAAGGCGAGAGACAGAGATCAGCGCATGTGTGACGTCCTTCGTGTCCAGCAGACTAAAGGTAGTTGAAGATAAATCGCCATTAAATGCAATTGAATGAAACAAATAAAAACCTGACAAATTGAATTTATTTTATTATTCTTTATTCAATTATTTGTATATTGATATGATTTTATTTTTTAATTATATCAGTAACTTTCATTTGTGAGTGTATTTAGCGATCAAAATAGCTTCCAATGATACAGACATGACGCCATGGTTCTGTTTCCTTCCTTCATGGCAATGTCAATTTTTAAGGTTTCCTGATGGGTTTTTTAGTGGTTTTCTTTGTTGTCTTTGTAGTAGCTCTAGTAGTGGTAGGTTTAGGAGTAGTAATTTTCCTTGTAGTAGCTCTAGTAGTGGTTGATTTAGTAGTGGTTATTTTTCTAGTTGTCAGTTTGGGGGTTGTCGTTATAGGGTCGCAGACTGCTTGAGGAGGTATGGTCGCTATCTCATAGACACAATAACACTTGGAGCCATTGATTTGTTTGACTTCGTTAAGAGAGATGATGACACCATTTACTGCACAGTTTGGACCTGAGCGAAAATAGATATTTAATTTTCTATCTATCTATCTATCTATCTATCTATCTATCTATCTATCTATCTATCTATCTATCTATCTATCTATCTATCTATCTATCTATCCATCTATCCATCTATCTATCTAGCATGTCTGTCAGACAACTAACCATTGGGACACTCATCAGCGCAGCATAGTTCTGGCCTAGGAATCTTGTCTACGCAGGGCGCTTCGAAACAATCCACCATCCAACATTCCCAGCCAGCGACTCCTGAATTGACCACACAGTCACAGTTGGCGCATGGTCCAAAGTCAGGTCTGGGTAAGTCCTGCAAGAAAATTGAGAACTCAGACACGTCACAAGAACAGTGAAATATAGAATGAGTCAGTCCAAGCATTGTATATGACATAGGCAATGACAGCTAGACATGGGCGTGGTGTGTGTGTATGTTAATAGTTGGAAAGTCTCTTTACCAATAAGTGTCAAAATACAATCAAATGAAAGGATTTCAAACTGGCTTGTTAGTTTAGCAAGCAGCGAAATGGATGAGGGACGCTGTAGCGTAAACTATAAAATTCTATACCAGTGCATGCGGATTATTAGACCATGTGAAGTTAAAAGAGCTCTTGTGCGCCCACTCTAAACTATATTGTTGTAAACCTGGTGGTGACACATATGGGGGTAGTGCTGTGTATTTTAGCCTACCCAAATCGCCACAGTCCAGAGCAGGAAGAGCGGTCAACTGTGACCAGTGACAGTACACGCCAGTTCGGCAACGACCTGTGTGTAAATATTACACACGCAAGTCACGGCGAAAGTGATCAACTGGAGTGGTCAAGAAGGTTCGAGTAGGCCAGTAGAGACACTATATAAGAGCGAGTGTGTTAGAAAGACTTCACTTCACGTTACCTCGCAATGTGACCAGACGAGGCGAAGCTAGAAACAGCACAGTGTGTGAAGTCAGGCGGAGCAAGGTTAGGTTTTGGACAGTTAGTGTGATGATGTTGCCAACTGTACAGTAATTTGTAATGTATTTGCAATTAAACTGACTGATACTTTGGAGCCCTGAGTTGTGAGGTTCTATAAGTTCGTTATGTGTGTGGTGTAGTTAGAATAGAGACTGGATAGTAGGAGAGATCGTAACACTGGTGTCAGAAGTGGGATCGGATCTACTATGGCTCGTCTGAAACTGCTGAACGAACTTGAATTGAAAGAACTGAGGCGAGAACTCCGTGATCGAGGGCTGAAGGCAATTGGAAACAAAGAAACTTTGAAAGCACGTCTCCGAGATGAACTAACTGAAGAAGGTGAATATCCGGACACCTATCTCTTCTAGTTGGAACCCGATGTAGTGCAGCTGTTGATCTCCTTTCAACAACAGATGCTGGCTGACTTTCAGAATGTGTGGAAGGGTGACTTAAAGAAAGAGACCTGTGCCAGAGTAGAACAGATGTACACTTCAGTGAAAAAAGTGACGAGCCCCGAGCTGAACGCTTTCAACGAGGTGGTAGAAACCCCGTGCTACGAAATACGCATCTACGATGACCAAGCTAGTGAAGATGGTGCTTCCTGTGACTCTAATAGCGAACCGTACAAAAGTAGCTCCCATGAGAAGAAATATGGTGATTGCTGCGATATCCTCAGCGAATACAAACCTGATGAAGCTGTTAAAGAACATTTGCATGATGAAAGCTACCGGCGAGGTTTAAAACCTGCAGATGTCTGTCTAGAGGTCAAGACCAACGAGATAAGCCCTGGTGATGATTATGAACACCCACCGAAACCTGATGACGCAGCAGAGACCCCCTTGCAAGTAGAAATTAATCGAAAAGGTCTCAACCCAACAGACGATTGGTCCGCTGCTGAGACTAGTCGAATGAGCCTGATGCCGAATGAAAGGGACCTTTGCGTGTGGAGAGTTACCAACCTGCCCCACAAGCATGTCCACCATACAAGTCTGAAGATGATGACCTGTCCCATAATTTCCCCTCCAGTGAACCTGAAACCCATCCCAAAAGACCTTTTCCAGAAAGCCATTTGAAACCACCTGTTAGGCCAATGATTTTGATGACACCGGCCCTGGCATCCAATCCCTCCCTTTGTGTAAAATGGCTGCTCTCAGTACAGAATGACAGAAGGCGACGTTTGATGAGCCCAAGGTGCATGGTGATGCAACCACGACATCATTGCAACAAGATGAAGATCGACTGGAGGAGAAGAAAGCGACGTTGGTTGCTTTCGAGGATGGCGATGTGACCACGATGTCAGTGCAACCAGGTGAAGGTCAACTTGCAGAGAAGACGAAAGCGACAGTTGCTGAATTCAATGTGGATGGCTTCGTCTAGCTCTAGAGGCAAGCCCACGGTCACCCCCACCGATCGACCCCCACCTGCAGCGACGAAACTACACATCCCATGTCATGAATTGATGCTGTCCGGGACGGACAAATCTAAGGAGGGGACAGTGTTGTAAACCTGATGGTGACACAGATAGGGGTAGTGCTGTGTATTTTTAGCCTACCCAAATCGTCACAGTCCAGCGCAGGAAGAGTGGTCAACTGTGACCAGTGACAGTACACGCCAGTTCAGCAACGACCTGTGTGTAAATATTACACACGCAAGTCACGGCGAAAGTGATCAACTGGAGTGGTCAAGAAGGTTCGAGTAGGCCAGTAGAGACACTATATAAGAGCGAGTGTGTTATTAAGACGTCACTTCACGTTACCTCGCAATGTGACCAGACGAGGCGAAGTTAGAAACAGCACAGTGTGTGAAGTCAGGCGGAGCAAGGCTAGGTTTTGGACAGTTAGTGTGATGTTGTTGCCAACTGTACAGTATTTGTAATGTATTTGAAATTAAACTGACTGATACTTTGGAGCCCTGAGTTGTGAGGTTCTTTGAGTTCGTTATGTTGTGTGGTGCAGTTTGAAGGGAGCCTGGATAGTAGAGGAGAGAGATCGTAACATTATGTTAGATCTTTAGTTCTTAACAACCCATTACACCTTCAATGAGTTTTGTTCATATTTTATTTATTAGATTCATTTTACAATTCATATACGTTAGTAGAGCGTATTAAAAAGTATAAAATGGGTTGTGGGGAGTAGTGGGGACGAATAGAAAATCCAATAATAGACCTATAGATCTACTGAAAGGTGAGTGACAGTTAATGTACAGGCAGCACATCTATGTCTGTAAAAGGCTTCTACGATTGTCTTCATGTTGGCATGTTCAACATCTTGTAGTTCAACACCTTGTAGTCGGCATGTTCAACACCTTGTAGTCGGCATGTTCAACACCTTGTAATCGGCAAGTTCAACACCTTGTAGTCGGCATGCTCAACACCTTGTAGTCGGCATGTTCAACACCTTGTAGTTCAACAAGTTGTAGTCGGCATGTTCAACACCTTGTAGTCGGCATGTTCAACACCTTGTAGTTCAACAACTTGTAGTCGGCATGTTCAACACCTTGTAGTCGGCATGTTCAACACCTTGTAGTCGGCATGTTCAACATCTTGTAGTCGGCATGTTCAACATCTTGTAGTTCAACATCTTGTAGTCGGCATGTTCAACACCTTGTAGTCGGCATGTTCAACATCTTGTAGTCGGCATGTTCAACATCTTGTAGTTCAACAACTTGTAGTCGGCATGTTCAACACCTTGTAGTCGGCATGTTCAACATCTTGTAGTCGGCATGTTCAACATCTTGTAGTTCAACATCTTGTAGTTCAATATCTTGTAGTTGGCATGTTCAACATCTTGTAGTTCAACAACTTGTAGTCGGCATGTTCAACACCTTGTAGTCGGCATGTTCAACATTTTGTAGTTCAACATCTTGTAGTTGGCATGTTCAACACCTTGTAGTCGGCATGTTCAACATCTTGTAGTCGGCAAGTTCAACATCTTGTAGTTCAACATCTTGTAGTTGGCATGTTCAACATCTTGTAGCTCAACATCTTGTAGTTGGCATGTTCAACATCTTGTAGCTCAACATCTTGTAGTTGGCATGTTCAACACCTTGTAATCGGCATGTTCAACATCTTGTAGTCGGCATGTTCAACATTTTGTAGTTCAACATCTTGTAGTTGGCATGTTCAACATCTTGTAGTCGGCATGTTCAACACCTTGTAATCGGCAAGTTCAACACCTTGTAGTCGGCATGCTCAACACCTTGTAGTCGGCATGTTCAACACCTTGTAGTTCAACAAGTTGTAGTCGGCATGTTCAACATCTTGTAGTCGGCATGCTCAACATCTTGTAGTCGGCATGTTCAACATCTTGTAGTTGGCATGTTCAACATCTTGTAGTCGGCATGTTGAACATCTTGTAGTCGGCATGTTCAACATCTTGTAGTTGGCATGTTAAACATCTTGTAGTTCAACACCTTGTAGTGGGCATGTTCAACATCTTGTAGTCGGCATGTTCAACATCTTGTAGTTCAACATCTTGTAGTTGGCATGTTCAACATCTTGTAGTTCAACATCTTGTAGTCGGCATGTTAAACATCTTGTAGTTCAACATCTTGTAGTTGGCATGCTCAACATCTTGCAGTCGGCATGTTCAACACCTTGTAGTCGGCATGTTTAACATCTTGTAGTCGGTATGTTCAACATCTTGTAGTCGGCATGTTCAACACCTTGTAGTCGGCATGTTCAACATCTTGTAGTCGGTATGTTCAACATCTTGTAGTGGGCATGTTCAACATCTTGTAGTGGGCATGTTCAACATCTTGTAGTCGGCATGTTCAACATCTTGTAGTCGGCATGTTCAACATCTTGTAGTGGGCATGTTCAACATCTTGTAGTCGGTATGTTCAACATCTTGTAGTGGGCATGTTCAACATCTTGTAGTGGGCATGTTCAACATCTTGTAGTCGGCATGTTCAACATCTTGTAGTCGGCATGTTCAACATCTTGTAGTCGGCATGTCTTAGCTACAAAAACAGAACGATGGCTAAATCATTTCGGTAGAAATTCAGTTTGGAATGACATAAAAAAGACTGATGGGGCCCCCTTTTCCGAGATAGATGTACAAAAATGCCTTCGAAAGAAAACTTCTTAAGCCAATATTTTTTTTGTTATTTGTGCCCGCAAGAGGAAAAGCCGCATTTAATATTGTGTAGTGCGTCTGTCCAAGGATCACACAAGACAACAATAGCAAAAAAAAAACAACGGCTTTAACGATTTTTTTTTAAATTTTAAGATATATGTATATAAATGAGAACCATATTCTCATATTTTTGACTACATCGTGAAAATTCGAGGTCGACTATTATTTTGTTTTTAAAAATCTTATTATTTTGCGAATGACGTCAAAGATAAAAATACTTGACACTGCTGTCTTTCCGCTTATGTCGCTCGGGTTATAGCACTTGAATAAGGCATTTCTTTGCAGGAACAAGCTTTAGTTAATCTATTGTCCTAATAATAAACATATGCATACCATCTTATTGTAGGCTGTAATAGGCTCTTCACCAAAGTAAAAACCACCTCTTCTACTTACCGCAATAAAAAGGTAAATAATTTATAAAACATTACATGTTTGTTTATATTTCCAATGGCGAAAAAAAAAATGAAGGTAGAAAAATATTTATAAGTAGATTTAGGAAGTGAAAATTTCAAAACTTTTTAGACATTGTTAACATACAGAATAAAAGCCACGAATATTTATGAATTTCAATAAAACTCCTCTACTTTCTCGATTATAGCATGTTCAGAGCGTTATAATCTTATATTTCATTTTGATACTAAATTTTTACAACATAAATCAAAATTTAAAAATAAATTTTACAGTTGCATTGCAACTTTTCTGCTCCGACTTTTATGTCCGAAAATGGATTTGATAAAACTTTATTAGAATACTAACGTAATATTGTGAAGTGGATAAGCGAATAATGCGGCATTTAACTTTGTGCTAAGTCCATGCTTTACCCTATAACTTAATCTAGATACTTTGCATCACTTGGTTTGATACTAACTTACTCTATAATCTAGAGACTTTGCAAACCTTGGTTTGATTCTATGTTACCCTATAATCTAGAGACTTTGCACACCTTGGTTTGATACTAACTTACTCTATAATCTAGAGACTTTGCACACCTTGGTTTGACACTAACTTACCCTATAAGCTAGAGACTTTGCTCTAGAGACTTTGCACACCTTGGTTTGATACTAAGTTACCCTATAATCTAGAGACTTTGCACACCTTGGTTTGACACTAAGGCCACAATGAATACGGAGCATAGAAAAAAGTTCTGCTTCAATATTCCTAGATGACATGCATTTACTACAATATAAAACATCTGAACAGAACCATTTGGGAAGGTACACCGCAAAGACTTTCTTCCAAGCCAATAATAGGCCATTTTTTTACGCAAAAGCTGAATAGCAAAAGTACTAGACGTGAGCAATATTTTGTCTAGACTGTGAGGGCTATACACTCTGTTCTAATCGCCATGCACGATGACATTTAGAACTAACAGAGCATATAGGCCAAAGCAATCCTTAGGATTGAAAAACTACCCTTCCTGATCGCACAATGTCGTCTTTACAAAAATGTTTCCAAAATGAGTTCGGATATAATCATTCTGACCAAACGTTCGCATATCGTTTTCTTAAGGAGAAGTGCAGACATATGCATGTCATTGTGATAAGTAGTAGTAATCGTAATGATGGTTGTAATGGTAATGGTGATTGTAATTATAATGGTAATAGTGATGTTAATATGATGGTAGGTTTTTGAGGCTATGATGGTGATGGTAATAGTGATGGTAATGCAATGATAATGAAGGCTGTGGTGGCGATGCTAGTTGTGATTGTAATGGTAGTAATGATGGCTATGAAAAGTGATGTTGCAATGGCGATTGTAAAAGATGCTGTGCTGGTGGTTTTTGTTGTGGTATCTAGCGAGTGGTAGTGGTAGTGAGAGTTATGGTATATGTAATTTTGGTAGTTATGTTGGATGTGTTAGGAATGGTCATGCTGGTATTGATGGCGATGGTAATAGCAGTGGTAGTAGAGATGGTGAAGATGAATAGTGGAGTGATAGTGGGGATGGAGATAGATAAATCTGTTTGTTGTGGCAGTGCAAGCGATGATGGCAGTTCTGATGCTAGTACTTATGTGATGTTATGATAGTAGAAGATGTGGTGAAGTAAAAAAGTGGTGATGACTCTCGCGGTTAAGGCGCAACTGGTGGTACTCTGTTTCTTATGACTGTGAATGTACTCTATAAGTGTCTTTTACCTGACATCCAGGAGGTGATGTTGATGGTTCCTCATACGTGGCCTGAAATGAAAGAAGATCCTATTTACTAACGTATTCCAAGCCATTATTATTAACAACAATTCTACTGATTGTCATTTTAACAAGAGATTGGTTTGCTTTCAGTAGACCAAAACGTAGCCTTTGCATTAATAAAACAAGGTAAGAAATAGTATGAATTACAAAAGCTTATGACAACTGACTCTGTCACGTAAAAATTTTGTACAAGTTATTTCTCCCACACCCAATCTCGGATAAAGCAGAAAATTTGCACAAGTATTTCTTTTACCTGACTAAACAAGACTCAATTTAAAAAAATAACTATTTAGTTAATTAACTATCGGTATTTAATTATATATGTTGGTATCTTGAACAAGTGAAAGAAATTGTACTTGACTGATAAGGTGGTATAAGTTGAATTAGCCCCTTTATACTTTGTAGGTCGTCACTTTAAAGCTTGAATCTAACAATACATTCTATCTTCATTAGCGTGGTAAGAGTGGTCAAGAGGCTAAGTGCGCTTGAACTTGGCTTGGCTTGGCTAGGGTTAGGGGGTTCGAGGTTCACCTGAAACGGGCAGAGTTTTGTTTACTGTGCGCCTGAAGGCAGCACGGAAAAACCTTCTCCTAGATACCTGAGATTGGACCAAAGCGCTCTGAGCATGCTATAAGCATGAAAGTAGCGCTATATAAAAGCCATAATATATTTTTTTATTTTATAAGCGCATCGCTGGCATAGCGGTTCGTGTATGGGCTTGATCAGTCTGGGGAAGCTTGAGCCCACGAGTTGGAGTCCAGGTCTTTTTAAAATAAAAGCATTTAAAAAGCGACCAACCAGAGATACCTTTTCATTGTCTCCTCCCCCTACTCTTCCCAACGTGTACAGACTCTGATCAGAACGTATTTTTATAAGAATGCTGAACGCATGAAATTGCGCTAAACAAAAACAATTGGTAAAAATATTTCTTATCGGACAAATTTATGTTACTTCCATGACTGATCCAAAGTAATTGATACAACTACGCTTTATATAAGTTTTTTTTTTTAATTATTGTGTTTATCTTATTTAGGTTGAGATATAAACCTGACAAACGGACGGAAAGACGGACATCTTTTTTTCCAAATATCGCTATACTTATAATTTAAAAAGATAGTTGTTTTTTAGCGGCCCGTAAGGGGAAAAAGCCGCTAATAGGTTTGTACAAAATGTCCGTCTGTCACACTCAGATCTCGAAAACTAGAAGAGATATGAAAAATATTATTTTATCATTAAATGCGGCTTGAAATGTTTAGGTGCAACGGCTACTTTTGGTTTTCTAAAAGCAAACGATTTAATTTATAAAATTAATTATGCAAGCGATTTTTTCATAAAAATACACCACTTCTAAAACAATTACGTAAATGTAAGGGAGGCAATATTACAATTTACTAAGAAAGATGTTCGATCTTTGTGTATTTTCAGTATCACTAAGTCAAATATATTTATAAAATGTACAGGAAATGTTTACAATAAATATAAATAATAGTTGAAGATGTTTTTTCTGGTCAACTAGCTGCTAAAATTAAAAGAAAACGTTTTTGTTTGTTTATAAAGGCTAATAATGCACTTTGTATGTAAAAATCACACACATTTTTTAAAATGGACTTTTTATGTAGCGACTTTCGTGCAGTAGCGTAACGTCGCAACATGTGCAGGTGCTAAACCAATTCCTTAAACTTTTTTAAAAACTTAGATTTTATTTATTTTTGGTTTAGTGCCCCCATCCGAATAAAAGAAGATTATTTTTGTGTGTTTTGTCTGTTGGTCGGTCTGTCCGTCACGATTAGATTAACAAATAGCACTAGAGGCTATTGTAAATCTGATTTAACCTTTAATTTTTCATTCAGAAATATTGCAATAGTTTAAAGTATTTATAATAGATTGTTCCAGATGTTTTGTAAAAAACAAATCAATGACAATGAATATTTGTTTGCTCGCGTAACTTATATTAGATTTTATTTCCATGCTTAAACGTTGCAAGAAACACATGATCTTTAATATATTAAATCTATACTGATTTATATTTCATTAACTATAAAGTTGTTCGGATATTGTTTTATAAAAATAAATTATGTCAAATGATTGTTTGAAATCGCATAATTGACTAATATTTCACTTATATTCTTTGACACTACGTCACTATAGTTTATTTATCAATTGTTCCGAATTTTTAACTTAAAACAAATTTATGTCAAATAATTTTATTTTGTTCAAAAATATCGACAATAGGTTATTCAGGATTTTAAATTAAGAAAGTAATTTACTAGCAACGATTATTGAAAATCAATTTTTAGACTTATTTTACAGTTAATTTTCTTGCCGAAACATAGTAAGAGTTGTTTAATCGATAAAGAATATTCCGGATTTTGTTTTGAAAAAGAAATCGACCTACATTAGCTTAATTTTCTTACAAATCGTCGCCAAAAATTATCCGGATTTTATATGAAAAATCTAATAACGCTAATAAATGTTTGAAATCCCTCTTCTAATAAAAAAAACTAATAATTTTATCATTACGACAATTGTTTGTTTTGGATATTTTAATGAAAAATAGTTTAACTCTATTTATGTAAAATCGCACTTCTCTCTTACACTACATTTATCTTTCTAGCTAATTCTTATCTAAATTACATCTACATTATCCCAAATATATATTTTAGATCTAGATCTAGTAGATATAGATATTGAGAGTGCTAAATTAGTAGTTTAATTTAGGTAGATCTACATCCTCATTGTAGTTCCACTTAAAAGAAAATGCTCAATACCAAAAGATTATCTAAAATCGCTCTTCTGACATATTGTACATATCCGGTAGCTGTCATTCCGTAATGTGTAGTATATTATTAGTAGTAGGCTATTAGTTTGTAACCAGTTTGTCATTAGATCAAGAGCAATGCCTGGTCGTACGGTTAGCGCGCAGGACTGATTATCTCTACGGTCTCGGTTTCATACCCTGCTCGATGCCATCCTCAGTCGACCAGCGAATATGCTGATCCGACAGGGATCCGTCTCCCACGGGGGCCGCCTCTGAGTTTGTGTGGCTACACAAACTCTCTTTGTAATCTTGTTTTAACTCCGTAATATTTAAAAAATTACATTTTACTAAATATTGTAATAACTGAAGGAAGGCAACTCAACGAGACATAGACGTTTATTTACACGGAGACATGACAAACACAAAGGGGCATTTGCCTTGAGTACAGCATCTCCATATTGACTCTCCACTTGGGCGGAAATCTTTTTCTCCTAATGTCAACATCCTTTTCTAGTCTGGTTACTAGAGGTGCGCATCTCTGCACTAGCCTGGATTGCGGTGCAGTCATAACTTTGCCCCGTCTTGGCAATTTATAGTCTCGAAAAGAAACACTGCCGCTGAGGTTTGACAGTTCAGGTGGAGGTCGATCAGTGGGAGCAACAGGCGGAAGGGAGCGTGTTCTCCACGAAGCCATCCGCATTGTTTTCTTCCAGTGCCGCTTTCTCTTTCTCAAGTTGACTAGGCTGTTGTTGCGACGATGACTTGGCCGTTTGGCACACAAAGAGATAGTTTCAAGCACTATTTTCTTCAGCACAGCCGTTGATTGGACAAGCTGTCTCAACAGACATTCCCGACAGACGCCTCTTTGCAAACAAAGTCCAATGCACCGCAGTCATCCTCAGATAACAGTCTCACGTCCAGAAGATAGGTCTCTTCAGGTTCAAGTGGAAAATTTCTTCCTCTTGACAGCTCAGATTTAGAGTGGTTTGATTGACATTCATCTATGCCAATGTCGATGGTGATATTAGAAGTACATATGCCCTGTTGGTGGTTTCCTTGGCATCTAAATTCTATGTGTGATGAGCTGCACGTACAGTTCATGGTAAAATTCTGGATGCAGTTGTCAAGCTTCGAATTTCCCTCGTGAGCACCGGCAGATAGGCAGAGGTCTTTAAGGTCCATAGCAACAGACTTGAACGCAGACCCAACGTTGTCTTGATCTGTCCAGCTCATTAAGGTGCTGGTAACAGGTACATCAGGAACAAACGCTTCAGGCACGTAACAGACTTCAGTTTCTTCATTTGTCTCTTTCCCTTCGACTCGGTACATCTCGTTGAGATCATCACAGCAATCGTTGTCACGTTTCTCGTCTTGAAAGTCACAACCACAAGACTTACTCACAACACAGACACAGACGGCGCTCAAATCCCCTGCGTCTCCGTCACCACTGTTTGTGCAACCACAGTCTTGACCACGCAACTTCTTTACCAACGAGTCTACTCCTTCTTTCATTTGAGACACCATTTTATCTTCCTTGTTCCCCATACTGTTAATTTGTTCACGCATTGCATCAATATCAATGCATTTATCTTGCCAATAAGCTCATAAATTTCAGATTCAATTTCAAATAAGTAGGTCTCCGGATCTTCGTCTTCATCAATTTGGTCTTGCCGGAGACGAGCTGTAAGCACCTCCTTGCTACCACCAAGCTTCAGGCGTCTATAACGAAGTTCCTGCCTTAGCTCTTTAACTAAGAGTTGGTCTAGTTTTTTCAACGATGCCATTGTGATCGAATCCTACCTCCTCTCGATGAGTCACCTATTATCCCACTTCTGACACCAATGTAATAACTGAAGGAAGGCAACTCAACTAGATATAGACGTTTATTTACACGGAGACATGACAAACGCAAAGGGGCATCTGCCTTGAGCACAGCATCTCCATATTGGCTCTCTACTTGGGCGGAAATCGTTTTCTCCTAATGTCAACATCCTTTTCTAGTCTGGTTACTAGAGGTGCGCATCTCTGCACTAGCCTGGATTGCGGTGCGCATGGAAGATGCGCATGGAAGAGTCATAACAATATTTATGAAGTTAAATTTTACAAAATATGTAAAAAAAAATTAGATAATACAAAAATATTTATAAAATTACATTTTAGGTTCTTAGCTTACAAAGAGTGAAAAATATAGAACTTTATAGTTTTCAATTTTATTATCTCGTTAATGATGACTCTCTTGCTTCAGCAATGACAGTCGAAATCCGAGTTTTTAAGTTTTAGACCTCAAGAAATGTTTTATCCGGAATTACTGAAGCTTTTCTTGATGTCATCTGATAGTGTGGTGCGCACTCTGTCAATCGATGGTTTTGATGGTCCCGGGCTCGAAATATGCTCCCCGCCATTCACCGTCGTCCTGTCGGAATTTTGGGATAGGACTTAAAAATCTTCCAAAATATGAACATCCGAAGCATGTGAAACAAACTTTCGTTTCCTGTCGAAGTAAAAATCCCATTTACATCTGGAGACTAAGTTCAATTCTACGTAAAAAATTCAACATTTTTGTCTCTTATTTTTTGGTCTTCAAAGCGAATAATAAATTTCACCAATAACAGTTGACGATCTTGCTGAAACAAAAAAATAATCGTTAAAAACACATAGTTTTTTTTTAACAATCGTACGCATAAAATTAACCTACCTGAAGAATGATTTTAGGATCTTCTACTATTTGCGAGTGACTCCCTCCAAACAGGAGGGACACTAGTACCAGCAGTACGACAGACATACAGCTAGTCATCTTGAAATGGTCACTATTCTTTAGTCTGAAGTTGCATTAAAAAGGGGAACAAATCTATTGAGTTGGTAATCCCTAGGTTAGCCTACTTTTATAGATCAACATTCCAAACATATTTCTAAATATAATTTGAATGATATTTTCTGAAGGTCACAGATGTGTTTGCACAAGGTGGGGAGCGAAAGTGGGACACAGGTCGATCAAGGGACGTAACAAGAACAGACTAGAACAGATTTTTTTCGAGCAATATTTCAACAACTTAATTGTTATTACAATACATCATAATATACACACACACTATTTACACATTATGTAGGCTTACACACGCAATAAAGTAAACAATTGCAGGATGTCTGAAACGGTTTCTAAGATAGAACTTCGTTCTGCCTGATCCGTCTGACGGCCTTACCTGTTAAATAGGCCGCTTCTCTCCTTGAAATACATGACAAAATTTTCTGAAAAGTTTACGATTGCCGCTTCTACATTCCTTTTTCTAACCAACCGCATCATCCAAAGTATTAAGTCTCAAGCGTACCTCTGAACCTATTCGTCAAAAGGGCAGAAGATACTTCTAGAGCTCCGACATTCTGCCCCTCACCAAACAGAACTTCTGCATGGAATATTATCGAAATGTTGTGTACAAAATTCAACCACAATTCATCACCCGCGTTTTCAAAGAAGCATTTGAGAAAAGAAATACGGTTTCAATGATATAATTCAAATAGTATTTCCACTGAAGGCCTCTGAGCTAACCAGTTGGTTTTTCCATAGCCCAAAATTCATCTATATTCTCAATCGACGAATCGGCTTTTTTTAAAAAGGATTTTCCGCGAAGGGTGGCATAAAGAATTGTATCATCAGGGGAACAATTTTTATTTGGGCTTAGGGTATCTGCGTGAACAAAAACTGGGCATCACTAGCCTGCGTATTTACTTTGTTCATTTTATAGGGTCCAAACCTTTAGTAACGATTGCTTTATATTTGGTTCTAGCAAATGTATATTTTGGGTAACACATTTCTTAGCTTCTTGGCAATATCAAAGTGCAGTCCATTGATTCAAAACTATATGATAGGCAAAAGTAACTTGAGCCACTTCGAATGAACCATTGAACAAATGTTTAGATATCATACAAATACTTGAATGGAGGTGTTTTACGTTTTTTTTTACACTGTCCTCGACTTGAACAGAAAGGAATGCCAAACCAAGGAATATTGTATGCTGGGACTAAAAAACAGAATCAGCGAGAAACATGCTAAACGACAACACGCCAAAAGTCGAAAGAAAACTTGCTGACGTCAGTTCCTGAGAAGAAGGCAGGACGTTGCATCTATCCATGCCTTTTACACAGGAGTCTGCGAAGCCTCGAACAAGAAATAATAACCAAGAAAGTAGTTTTTAGTCCAAAGATTAAGAAAATTTTAAAAATCTAAAGCATAACACTTTTTGGATGTAAGGCGTCCTGCCAAAGCATTTTATGAAATCATGACGGACGGTCCAAAGCAGAAGTGTCCAGCCTAATTCGGAACGTCTAGTTACTTCATTGGTCTCTCTAATGGTCTGACTGGCCGGCCTTCGCTGGCTGTGTCGTGCGGCTCTTTTGCGCCCATGAGCTAGGCTTTCCCGTCCGCCGAAGTCGTAGTAGAGGAACGCGTCAAATCCAGTAACAGTTCTAATAATGGGGATGTCAAAAAATCTTCGTCAAACCACTCCCCTCTGGGGGAAACTCAGGCCTATAGTGGAAGTGATGAGCAGAGCGGACGTTCCGCTCTCGAGATTCGACCCTCTTGCAGGCCCTTGTGCACACACTCCCACCAAAAAGCAATAATTAAGGCCGCCAACGGCCTTAGTCTCAAACAATTATAATAGACAAAACCATAGAAAGTGAATGAGGGTACATGCAGACCCGAACAGGCTCCGTTGTCCAAATGGTGTGCGATAGGACTAGTTGCAAAAAAAATCCTCTAATATCCGCTTCGTGGCCTCGTCTAGGGGGACCTGGTGTGACGGACCTCTTGTATGGCGTGTGAGATTGGCTTGTTTGGTGTCTAAGGGATGATTTATTTTTGATTTGCCACACACTGGTCCATCAGAGATAAATCGGGAGCAGACACGCAACGAGACAAACAATGGAGAAAGATACAAAACACTGAAAATTTAAAGAGTATTTATTTACATAAATATAAAAAGTAGGTTGACAAATGGGCTGTCATATAGGCAGGCAAGAAGAGCCGATAGCGCCAAGTAGTAAAGCCAAATAAATAGTTGAGTAGATCCAAGTAATAGGTAGGTGATCCAAACAAATAAATAGACACCTGAGGGAGGCTGCGGATAAGCAAAGACAAGTTAGGACATGTCTATCATGCATCTTATCGATGCCCTCAACCGAGGTGCATTTGTTAGGTTGGTAAAACTGCCTTTGAGTACAATGGGGATATGATGACTAATGGGATTTGGAAAATATATGGCTGATAATAGCCACATAAAATATACATAGTAAGGGAGATAATAATCTCAATGAAACATCATAAGTTGGAAGAGAAAGGGGGGGGGGGGAGAAATGGACGGTGGTCAGCGACCATGTCGGTTTGTTTACATATGGCCGTCGGCCATAAACAATGGAGCGAATTTGAATGGAGAGAGCGTCCGTTCAAGGGGCGCAATTCTCGTTAGAGTAAAATGAGTAAAGGGGGGAGATAATTCATATATCTTCTCTAAACGCAGTATTAGTGCGCTAGTAAAATTATCAAGGCAGTCAGCCGAGTTAAAGGGAATAAAATAAGATGTACAAATATATACATGGTTGCATCAACGATCAATTGAGCAACATAGCATGAATAGATTAATGAAATACATACATGGCATTTTACGTCTCGAGAGAGGATCTTTTCCCTTTGCAACTTCCCGTGTGACTAAAGAGGCCAATCCTTGAAACACAGCTGCGATCGCAGGTTGGGCACAAATAACCACCAGGCGCCGTTGCACTTTCCCCCCTTCCATCTGCTACAGTTGTGTATGGCATCTGCAATCTGTGACCCTTCCTTTATGCTCTCTCTCCATGTGGATCTGTCCAGTGCCACCTCTTCCCAGTGGCCAGTGTCGATTTTGAAGAGCTTCATGTCGCGTTTGCATACATCCGTATAACGTAAAAGTGGCTCTCTTGCCTTCTATTAGATCGCCATACAGAATGTCCTGTGGAATTCGACCTACTGGCATTCTACGAACGTGGCCAAGCTAGCCAAGGCATATGCTGCTGATAACAGAAAGGATGTCCTGGCACCCTGCTCTTTGTAGCACTTCCTCATTGGTTTTCTTATCTTGCCACCTTATTTTAAAGATCCGCCTTAGGCATCGGAGGTGGAAGACATTCAGTTTTTTTTCCTACTATGAGTACGTTGACCATGTTTCACTTCCGTACAGCAAGGTGCTCAACACACAGGTCCGGTAGACTAGGGCTTTAGTACTGCTAGTCAGCAATATGTTGTCCCAGACTCTTTTCTGCAACCGTGACATGGTGGCCATTGCCTTGGCTATTCTGTTGTTTATGTCTTTATCCAGTAGAGTGTTGTTGGATAAGATGGAGCCAAGGTAACAAAAGTGATCAACAATTTCTAGCGGTTGGCCATTAATGCTTACTTAAGGTGTAGTGTTTGTGTTTTGGACAAGTATCTTAGTCTTGCTTTGACTGATGTTTAAGCCGAACTTCTGGCAAGCAGCAGATAGTTTGTCAACCAAGGACTGTAGCTGAATATCAGAATCAGCCACAATAGCTGCATCATTAGCATACAGTAGTTCCCTGACGAGTAGCTTCCTAGCCTTGGTTTTTGCCTGCAGTCTTGATACATTAAATAATTTTCCAGAGGATCTTGTATGGAGAAACACACCTTCGTTTATGTCGTTGTACGCATAATGCAGTAGACAAGAGAAGAATATGCCAAACAGAGTAGGTGCGAGTACACATCCCTGCTTGACACCACTGCAAATCTCAAAAGGTGCTGATTGGGCTCCATTGAATTTGACAGAACATTTAGTTTCCTCGTGAAAACACTCAATGAACTTCAGTAGTTTGGGAGGGCAACCTATTTTCCTCAGGAGTTTGAAAAGGCCACTTCTGCTGACCATGTCAAAAGCTTTAGTCAGATCAACAAAAACAATATATAGGGGTCTGTCTCTCTGAATTTCTCCTGCAGTAGTCGTAGAGAAGATATCATGTCTATAGTGGATCTACCACTCCTGAATCCACACTGAGACTCTGGGTAGACTCTAGAAGCTATCACTTGCAGCCTGGATAGTGCCACTCTAGCAAAGATCTTGCCCACTATACTGAGGAGAGAGATACCCCTGTAATTGTTGCAGTCACTCTGATCCCCTTTGTTCTTGTATATTGTGACTATAGTTGCGTCACGCATGTCCTGTGGGACATGTCCTGTTTCCCAACAGCGGCAAAGGAGAATATAGAGTTCAGGGAGCAGGAGTGATTCGTTGACTTTCACTACTTCCACTGGGATACCATCACTCCCAGAAGATTTTCTATTTTTTATGCAGTTAATTGCTTTTTTGATGTCACTAAGGCTCGGAAGCTCATCTAGGCATTCCAGTACTGGAAAATCTGGTAGAAAAGCCAGGGCGACTTCGTCTACTGTATTCTGTGTGGCATAGACTTCGACATAGTGTTCTGTCCACCGTTCTAGCTGCTTGGTTTGATCTGTAATTAAAATATGCCATGTTTATGTTTTCTAATTATGACAGTGAGAAATACACAATGCACTTATTAAATATCAATGAAATAATAAAATCCACACGATAATATCCAGTGACAAACATACACAGGCTAATTAAGATGGACCTGTGATTTAGTTTGGCTTACCACCAGGTATTCATATAGAAGTAAGAAGAAATGAAATATTCCAAACTTGACTGGTCAGCGAGAATAAGAAGTGAGAGGGTGTATCTGTCCTGCTTTGTTCTACCTTATAGAGGTCCGGAAGAGATGATGGTTGGAAACAGGAAATGCGATAGGCTAAAGATTATCTCTCACGTGGGTAAGGTCCGACGAAAGCTGCACCTTGGAAGGGTCAAGAGGCGTGGTGACACGAATAATCTCCTTGATCAAAGAGAGACGTAGGTGGTGTAGAAGAAGTGTATTCCATCCCAGGTGGTTTCGACGTGAAAATCGGACATCCGGCGCCTAAGACCAAAGTAAGTGATTGTTTTAAAGGGTGGGGACTGGTAGAGAAATCGGGACTAAAAATGGGAAATAATTAAAATAAAATAAATAAATAATCATTAATAATTGAAATAAATAAATAAATAATAAATAATTAATGCTGTGATAAAATTGAGTGACTCTGTCAGCGAGCTTTTGACTTGTCACATTTGGAAGACCGCGAAACAAAGGAAAAAGACCTCTTCTCAAGCTACACTGCATTCATTCAGATGAATGATAGCCAGGCGGCGGTTCGTCAGCCACAACCTACTGGTGACCTTGTCCCGCATCAGTCTCAAATGGCCCGGCCCAAAAAAAACTCGGCCATTACAACAGATAGTCCTTCCTTTAGCAACTCTAAACTAAGACTCCTTCAGCTCAATATTTGTGGCCTCGTGCCAAAGATACTTGAGCTTTCAAAGCTCCTTCGCGAGAGGGCAATAGATGTTGCGATCCTGCAGGAGACATTTGTAGCAAAACATGTAGCTGTAACATTGTTGGCTACACTCCCCTCAGAAAGCCGTGGGATTATTACATATGTGAACCACGGCCTAATTGCACAGGAAAACCATGGCCCTGATGCGCACCGACGTCCTCAGCCTCACTATATACAAAAGTGGTCGTAAATTTTCGGTAACTAATCTGCCTAAAAATTAACTTTCCCTCAAATTTAGTGACAACTCGTTGTTTTCATCTACTATTATTTCTGGGGATATCAACGCCAAATCACCTGCATGGGGCTAAGACACAACGGATTCTTCGGGCCATAAAGTCCATGACCTTATAAATACAACTAATTTGTTCCCTTTACAAAATAAAAACACCCCACCAAACCTGTTACACACTGGCAATGGGTCGCTCTCAAGACCCGATCTAACTTTCATCTCTGCAGACCTAGATAACAAAACCTCATTTTCACTTCTCGAAGATATCGGAAGTGTTCACAGCCCCATAGAGATCACTATTGCCCTCTCTAAGAACAGGGGTGTAACCAGTAAACTTCCACGTAAATGGAGTTATACCAAGGCCGACTGGTCTGCGTATAGCGCGGAAGTCGACGCCGCACTATCCTCTATCGAGGCGAAGGAAGTTATCGTTGACGAAAAATACGGAGACATAACTGCAGCAGTGTTGGGTGCTGTTAAGAGATATGTCCCCCGAACTTATCCCGGCATACGGCATAGACCCGCCTGGTCAGAAGAATTTAATAGAATAGTTCTAGTCAGGAAGAGGACGCAAAGAAAAGAGTATAAGAAGGGTACCCCGGATTGCCGCACGGAGTACAACCGTCTATGTAGACAAGCTAGCGAGGTGGCCCGACGAGTGCAGTCGGACCACTGGAGTGATGCCTGTGCAAGGCTGGATCTGAGAGACACCTCAAAAGCCTGGAGACTTCTGCGCAACCGGGAACCGAGCTGACCATATTCAGGCAGCACTTTAAGCAGACTTCCAAATCATCTCTTTGTATTGTAAGAAATGACAGATTCAGATGAACCTTGTCAAAACGACCTAGTCCCTAATCAGCTTGGGAATCTACATTCTTAAGGTTCCATTCGAGCTTCAATTCTTTGGGCTGTGACTCAACTGCAAAAACAGGCCCAAATATCTAGGGGTGACCCTGGACAGAAAATTAACAATGCACTTGCACATCCAGGATATCGAAAGAAAGGCCTCGGAGAAGCTTGGATTAGTAAGAAAGCTGGCCAGCACAAAATGGGGCGCCTGAGCTGACATGCTACGCACATTGTACATAGGGGCTGTTCGCTCGCAAATTTAATACTCACTGCCAGTCCAAATCTATGCGAGCAAAAAGACCCTCAAATCACTCATAAAGTACAGGCCCAGGCTCTAAGATTCATAACTGGCACCTTTACGACGAGCCTAACATGTGCTGCAGAAATAATATGTAACGTGCCTCTCGGCCTTAGAGAGAGAGAGCGGTACTTGTAGTCCTGGAGCGCTATAAAAGAACCAATCCAGGGCTCCCCACTCCAATTCTTGTTAGTCGGTGGAGTGAGAAAAACAGGATACAACGGAAGTAATTAATGCACATCGCGTCTAATTTGAGTGTGCAAGCTGGATTTCCGCCGACCGGATAACGATCCGAAGGATAAGGCCCTGCCTTCCATTGAGGTGTTTGCCCAGCCTTCCCGTAAATTTAACACTAGCGGGACTGAGCACTAGAAGACATATACACCCGGTCATACTCAAAAAGATGACGTCACACACACTCAAAAGTACCCATCGGATGTCATCATCTGCTACACAGATGGGTCCCTACTTACTATATATGTTACCCGGACCTCAACCCAGACAAGCTGTCAGGCGCATGCGGCCTAGCAGCATGTAGATTTGACGCTGAACTCACGCGATAATCACGGCACTACGCCATTTAGGGGGAAAAGCTCAGAAAAAGGAAACCGTTGCGACTTCTGTTGTAATGGTTACCGATAATAGCTTCAGCCTCCAAGCCATGGCTGCGGAGTAGTTTGTCTGCAGAGTCACTTGACCTGTATGGGAGCTTAAAGGCACTTCGCCTAACAGCAGATTTTTTTGACAAGGCTCTACGGGAGGACTAATCCTTCCGCCCTTGCTACCAAATGAAGTTCATCTCAGGTCACTTTAGTTTCCAAAAAGCTTTTTTTTTGCCTGTTAGTTTTCTTTTACATAATAATTTTGTTGGAAAGTTTGATTCGCTAAGAGTGGTACAAAGAAATAATTCAGTTAGATTGTTTATCTGAGGGCTAAATAGCAATGTCATTACAGCTGGCGGTAAAAGAAAAGCAAAATCTTTTTTTTTGTCCACTCGGGCATTGGGTGGCGCATATATATATACACACCTAACACTCAAAACAATTCTTCGTAGCATTGAATAAATAATGGCCTGAGGTAGTGTCTTAGACTGAGTGTATTGAAGTATTGTCAATTAGCTTGAGACAGTTTCAGCTATTTGTACAGATATTTAGAATTATTTTTGATATATCTGCATTTTAATGTATAAATACTGTGGGCACACCTTATCTCTGTTGGTATTCTCGGGCCGCACTAAACACTCCTGAGGGTAATTTGACCACCCCTGACCTAGAGAACAAAATAGTGATATTTTTAGCTTCGCACAGGTTTTAATTGTAAAGGATAAAATCCTGACAAATATATTAAAGATATTTCTTCAATGACACGACAAGAGCAACAGTTGTCTAGCCTGTAGGGGAATGTTTTCTATGCCACTTGCATTGTACAATTACATTTACAACTAACAGAACATGCAAGCCATTTTTCGTAAGTTCATTTTCGTCATTACATATTAAATATTAACGTTCATGCAAAATGATTTAACTGAGTGAGACTCGCTCATACGAATTCTAGCCTCAATCTAGATTCTATAGATTCTAGATCTCGACTAAGTCTAAACCCAGCCAGCAAAGTTACCTATACAGGTTCGGGCTGAGTTAGATCCCGCATGGTAAACCAGTTAGTTGTTTTCTAATTTCCTAGCCCATCTACTTCAATATGTTAAGCAAAATTGTTGGGGAGAGGTACGTATCTGGGAGGTTCCCATGATGTTCTTAGGTGGTCCGTTAACGCAACTCTACTGTTAAGGGAGCTCTGTTTCAAATCCTTATTCCAGAAGAATTAGAAGAGTCTTATTATTGATGACGCATTGTCCTGTTTGCTTTTAAATGACAAATATCGCCAAATGATTTTTAAAATTTTGTTACTTTTAACGGTCAAAACAACGAATATGACTTTAATATTTCTGGTCCATTGGTGAATTCTATGGGAGCTGCCTCTAAGTTTGTGTGATAACATAAACTTTCTTTGCAATCTTGTTTGAACTGTTTTTGTATAGCGAATTGCAACTTTCTTAATACAAGCATGATCTGTGTGAAATGGCCAAGTGGGCGTGAGGGGGGGGGGGGGGGTTCTGGAAGAAGGTTTCCGTGCTGCCTTTAGGCGCTCATGAAACACGAACTCGAGTCCTTATGATAGGTAGCCAAGCAGTCTAGGCCATTCCTCACATAGGTATCCAAGCAGTCTAGGCCATTCCTCACATAAGTAGCCAAGCAGTCTAGGCCATTCCTCACATAGTCTATATATTGATAAATGACACTAATAATTTTCATGTCTATGGCGTGTTACTGGATTTCAAACAAGTTAGAGATAAATTGACTGAGATGTTGACACATGTACATGATTTCATAACAAGTACATTTCGACCTGGTGAAGCAGTAACTCTTATCCGTGGTCACAATAACCAGTCATCTGTCACGTGAGTGAAATGCTGATGTCAACCTAAACACATGGAGTTCACCAATGTCACCCCAATGCGTCTATGGCTGACTCTGGAAACAGATGTTTCTAATCATCTTGCTGTAAGAGTGTCTGCCAAGTAGAACAGAAATGACGCACGACGAAACTAAGGTTAAAAAAAGTATGAAACAAGGGAAGACAACTAGAAGACGTAAATAAACAAATCCAGTATTATTGTAAACAGGGGCAATAAGTCCATGTAAGCAGTTTTCTTCTGACAGGCAACTAGATTTAACATTCTTCCACGTTTTTGAAGACACTTTGCAAGCAGTTCTCTTAATGGGCGTATTCAAAATTTATATATATAAATAGCAGAGGCAGACGCCGAAAAGAAAATCTTAATCGACCACCGGCGGACAATATGCTTACCTTGATTGTGAAAAAATATCTAGGTCAGAGCTGGGGCTGCATAGCCACCAAAATACTGTTTTCCTGTATGTGTGTAAGTGTGTGTATATGTAATTAGTCTTTATTGCACCGCGACCATTCATTCTTTTGGACAGAATAGTTTTTTTTTGTTGGAGTAAGTGGAAAAACAGAAGACACCCCGCTTTTGTCAGCGATGGCGAGGGAGAGTCCTAAGGAACACTAAGCTCCTTCAGCGGGGTCTAGGGCGGAGCCCCGCGCAAAGCATTAACGGTATTTAAAACAAAAAAATGCATATCCTGCTACTCTTCTATTAAAAAATTGTAGTTCAAAAACAAAATCTGCTTTTCACTGTACCTTATTTTTTAACGGAGACCAGGACTAGTAGAAATTGGTAAGTATAGTTTTGTTTTCGTTTTTTAATGGAAGAGTAGTCACAAAAACCCTTTTGGCTGTGCTCATAAAATTTAGTAATTTTAGCTTGGCGTTTCCTTTTATTGGAAATAGGGGTGGGGTGGGGGCTAACCCCAAGGCCTCTCTTGGCTACACTCATTAAATTTGGTTACTGTAGTTTGCTTTAGATTTTTTGTCGAATTGAAAAGTTTTTATCGTGAAAACCATTTATTTTTTTCTACTCTCGATAAAAAAATTAAATTTCCCAAAAATTGTCACAGTGAATATAATAATAAGGCTTGTCTTCGAGTCCAAAGATTAATGTGGAATGCAGTATTTACCGTGGCTACACAGACCCAGCAGTGACTAACATATTTTGCAACTGAATATAAGGGCTATTTAAAATGTGTGTGTGTGTGTGTTTTTCTTCCAATCTGTTTCGTGGGAAGAGTAAAGTTTAAATTATTTATTTCTCTGGACGTCTAGATCTAGAGCTTAGGGTAACAAAAGTGTGTAGGGAGGAACACGGATAAAGGATTATCATTGTTAGCCTTTAATAATAATAATGACATTGACAAGGCTGCTTCCTTAGCATGGCTAAAAGCAGGTCATCTCTACCCTGAAACTTAAGGCTTTGTCACAGCAATACAGGAAAGAGTAAATTAGAACAAAAAAATTCCGAGAAACATATCCTAAAACTCAATATTGTTGAAAAATTCCAAAAATGTGGAAATGTGGGTGAGTCAATTGAACACATAATGGCGGGATGTTCAGCCCTATCGGAATCTGCCTACCTAGGTCGCCATAACCAAGTTGCAAATTAATACACCAGCACTTAACTTTGACACACAATTTGATTGGTAAGGATACTCCTCCATATTAAAAATACTCACCACATGAGGTTCTCGAGTCTACGGATCATCTACTGTACTTGGATAGGCCTATTTGGACTGACAAAACGGTAGATTTTAATCGCCCTGATTTGCTGCTCATCGAAAAAAAAAAGAAAAGGCCGCTACCATTATTGACATCGCCGTACCACTATCACATAATTAAAAAAAAACTGAGCTGAAAAAACAACGAAAATATGGGAACCTTGGCTTGGAGATTAAGCGTTTATGGAAATTATCTAAAATAACAATGTACCCCATTGTCATATCAACCGAGGGAATAATAACAACTGACCTCACAGATACCTTCAAGGCCCTTGTCATTCCTAGGAACATTCTCGTTGCCTGTAAGAGGGCGGTACTTCTGCAGACCTGCCACATCACCAGAACATTCCTCGGTGGAAACTTATAAAGGGACTACGGTGAATTTTGTTTCCCTTTAACGAAACTCGACCCTGGCTTCGCCAGAGAATGAATACTCGCTCTTTTATAATAATAATAACAAAGATAAAAATAATAATTATTATTACTATAAAAACTACTACTGCAGAGGCGTAGCTAGGATGGGGGAGGGAAGGGGAGAGTTTGAAAATTCCCTGGGCCATAACTTGAGGGAGCCCCCAAATGAGTTCTTTTTTACATTAAATATTACTACAAAGGCAGGGGTCCTCAATGAGGTCAAGCCCCCCGGGCCCCCAAATAATGTGAAATTTTTAGGTACGCCATTGTACTACTGCTACTACTACTACTACTATTAAATAAAAAACCCTACAATTCCTTTGTCAATAGACGCTCTGTTGTACAGTACTGTGACAAGCTGGATTGAAATTTGGCCGTTTTGGGTGTCTAGGGGATTTTATAGTTTGAGAACCCACACTTGCACATAAAAGCTACAGGCACAGCATTATAATGCAGGCAACAAATACTATGTTGTAAAATTATGTACAGTTTATTATACAAAATAAGATAATAAAAAGGTGAAATGCTGTACAGTTGCTAGGATGGGATCTAGCGTATTTACAAGTATGAGTCTATCATCATTAGATTTGAGAACCAAGTGGTCTGAGTGTCATTAGGCTGGTTGCTTAGCTTTTGGTCCGGTGCTGCATTGATGAGACGGGTGTGGCTGGTACTGATGCTGTCTGCTGGTGGGCTGGCGTAGTGGATCCAGGCTCCGGGTGCAGTCCAACGTTGTATGGTTGCAGAGCTAAGCTGCGTCTACCATTCAGTTAAGCCAGAGACGAGTCTGTGGCTAGCGTTGTTACTTGGACTCTTGAAGGATGAGTAGGACTGATGTCTGCAGATCTGGTGCCAACAGATCTGGTATCAGCTTTAGGTTGCTAAGATTTCAAGCGGATGTTGCCTATAAATAAATGTTTTGATAATTCCCTGCCAAGGAATTAATCAATGGTAATATACTGAAGACTCTTGCTGAGCGCTAATATGTCAGAGTTAAATTAATAATAGTTAAAGAGCTAAATACATCTGATACGAATTGTTAATAAATTTTAGTCCAGATGGCTTGAACATTTAGCCACAAAAGTCATGATATAAAATATAAGTATACAGTAATCTACTTACATTATCCATGATAACAATGCACAAATATGTACACAACTAATGTAGTAATAAATGCACAAATACATATATACATTACTAACAAGCACATTACTAACAAGTTACATACCACCAATCCAAAGGGAAATAAGGGAATGAAATTAGTCCAGAGCTCAAGCAAGAGATAGATGTCCTCCCTGTCAGCTCTCCAGCGAGAATGAGATCGGACATATACACGTGGAGATGGGGGGGGGGGGGCAGACTGCAAAGGTGGCGTAGACTACCTGGCGTCTTTGGACAAAGTAATGACCGCTTGACCGTGACGAGAGTTTCCGGGAGATAGACATTGCGCGAGTTAAAGGTCCAGGAAATCAGCCCAGGTGGTCAGGTTGATAGGAAGGGGAGATTATCGGAGGTGCCCAGGGCAAAGTAGATTACACCTTGATACTGGCTTTGCGCTAGACGATCGGGGGGGGGGGGGGAGATCGCCGCCCGAGGTGTCGAGTTGAATGGGCTCTTTGAAGTGACCAGCCGCTCCCGGAAGGGGGGGGGGGGATAACGGATGTTTGCCAAGATAGATGGAGGGAGTGTACTCTTGTCAAGAGTCTAGTGTGGCACGTGTCAAGGTGGGGATAGTAAAATGTGACATCGATGCCAAAGGGGGGTGGGGTTGGATTGGAGGGGTGGTGGCTGTGTTTTTAGCGCTTGATCGCTAAATTAGTAAAATTGATGATTAATAGCGTGCAAGTAAATTGATTAAATGCTTAGACCTGAGTGATACCTTGAGCGAGCTAAAACGGTTTGTCACAAGTACATTAGTTTTCACCAGATTTTCTTCAACAGATGAACAAACGTTACGTTGGGGTCTATAAACAAGTAACATAAAAATGTTGTTTTCAAAATGACAACTCCACCTTTATTAAGCTGATAACATCTACGTGAACGATTATTTGGCTATAACTAACGAAGGATAGATTTCATGAAATGAAACATTTTATACCGGCCCGATGTCGCCCCCCCCCCCCCCCCCCATTCTGAAAAACGAAATCCTGGTACAGTGAATGTAGTCATCTACTCTGAGTATATACAATGATAATGTTAAGGCTAGAGATCAAGACTCAGAGTATATACAATGATAATGTTAAGGCTAGAGATCAAGACTCAGAGTATATACAATGATAATGTTAAGGCTAGAGATCAAGACTCAGAAAGCGGTGCGCTCAACGTTTGTTTACTTATCTCTATATTGACTACATGCAGAAGTGTGTTCAAGATGTCTAGACCTCCAGACCAAATTTTGTTTTAAAGATTATATTTGGAAAACCAGAGTTTTCCCAATGCGGACAATGATATAATAATTATTTTCCCGAAGGTATACTTAATCTGTTGAATCTCTAGAAAAATCGTTAAAACTGTTTACGTTTTTTTTTTTAGGCCTTTGCTGTGTGGAGGGAGAGTGGCCCTTAAGGGACTGCAGGCACGACATGGCCTAAATTGTGCCGATGTGCCCAAAATCACAAATCACCCCGATGGAGAATTTGCACGCTGATATATATGTATTTTATTATATATTATATTAGTTTAAAAACTCGTAATACACATTGTAGAATTATACGTATAAGCAATTTTAAAATATAAATGTATGATAAAAATAACGGGATTAAATAGAACACGTAGTTAGTTTTGGTTTCTATAACACGTGATTTTATGCAAACCACGTGTTGGATTTGATTTGACGTAGCCTACAGTTATTGTCACGTTCACAGTATCTATATTTAGCCGCCCAAGGTTACCTGCCAGAACTTGTTAGCTCGGGGAATTCCATAACGCGACAGGGCTATGTGTCAGAATAAATGTGATTGGTTTTGAAATATTAATTATTGTGCATTGAGCTGAATTTATTGGTTGGCATTGCAACGAGGGGATGTTAGACAGGTGACAACGCTATACCCGGGGAAAAATTCTAGATTTTTAGTCAGTGTCGTGCGGAAGGTGTTAGGTATCATATGTATATTCTACATTATTGTGTAGATCATTTATTTGGCAGAATTATATTTATTCTGTTCTATTCAGGTACATTTAACCATTGTAATTATTTGTGAATAGCTTTTCCAAGTTTTGAATTAAAGCATTTGTTTTAGACGAAGAGAAGTTTCTTCATTGAATATAGTAACATACTAAGATCGACTTAGCGATTGGCAACTTCTAGATGATCCTCTCATCAACTGGCAACATTCTGAATGATCGTATTATCAACTAGATCTAGCTACTTCTATACGATCATCTTATTAAAGACGATTTCAAGATCATTGATTGTGCTTCAACGTGACATCTTGACATCAAGTTTGATTGTAACATCTAGCACTATTGATGAGCGTAACATCTGGCACCTCCGACTCTCGATAAAGATCATCAAAAGATCATCAAAACTTCTTCAATTACAAATCTTCGATTTTTCAACTTGAGAATAGTTCTACTGTGTTTAAAAGTCAGTTTGGTTATCGATATCTTATCTTATCATAGATATAGATCTACGATCGAGTTTTCACTATAACTCTCGAGATCTAATATTATTATTTTGTAGTGGCATTGGCAATGAGAGCAATATCATTTAACTGGCACGATACATAAGCCCAGTAATATTTAGCTGGCATAACATAAGCCCAATATTATTTAACTGACACAGTAGATAAGGGCAGTATCATTTAACTGGCATTATTATTATAGATAAGCCCAGTAGCAATTACCTGGCACTATAATCTATCAAGTAGATCAAGTAAATTACAACTACATGACAACAAGCCTGGGCAGATCGACAATTAGATATAGAAGACGAAAAAGGAGCAAAGAAACGTCAAGAAGATAAAGAAGAAGCAATAAGACAAAGAGAACATGAAAGAGCACAAATGGAATTTGAAAAATTGAAAATGCAACATGAAAAAAATAAACTCAAGTCTGATCCAAAATTAACAGAAGCCAACACTACTCAAGCAAGTTCCAATGTCTTTGATCGATATAAACTCATGTCAAAGATTCATTCATTCAATGAGTCTACAGACAACATGGCCTCATACCTTATTAGATTCGAGGAATTAGCAACAACGTCTGGCTTACCAGAAGACCAGTGGTCAAGTTCCCTCCTTAGTTTACTGACAGGAAAAGCAGTTGACATTTGTTCGCAGTTGTCAGTCAACGAGCGCACTGACTATCATGATATCAAGGAAGCTTTATTACGCCAGTACGGTGCAACTTCAGACAACTATAGAAAGAAATTCTACAGCTCAAGACCAAAACAAGATGACGATCCTCAAATTTTCGTTTCCAACATGACCATGTAGTTTGACAGATGGATATCTCATGCTGAAGTGGAAAACACTTATCAAGCTATCAGACAACATATCATCATTGACAATATCACGCATGCTCTTTCAGAAGACATCCAATCTTATATAATTGAAAGAGGTCCTTCTGATACTTCAACGTTAACCAAAATCATCAGAAAATATAAAGCTGCTTATCCAAACAAGCCAGTCAAACCAGCAGCAGATGAAAACTTTGTCTGTTTTTCACAAGACAAAAGAAATTCACAGAATACAAAATATGACAAAATAATTTGCAGCAGATGCAACAACATAGGACATTTTGCTTCTCAATGCCGCATCAAGATTTTTGAATGTTCACATTGTCATATGAAAGGTCATCAAGCTCATAAATGCAGAAGAAAGCAGTTCAACACCAGCAATCCATACCATGGCAAGCAACCTGCAAGAGATCAAAGATATAAAGAAAGACCTCGTTACAGAAGCCACTCTCAAGACTCAAGACCACGATATGTATATAAGAAGAACTTTTCTACCAGAAATGATAGCGCAGAACATTGAACCATGACTGTCATAGTGAAAACAAATGATCTTAAATTCTATCCAGGTTTGGTATGAAATCAAAAAGTACAGGTGCTACGTGACACCGCAAGCACATCTATTAATCAAGAAACGTTTTGTCAAGCAAAACCAACTAACAGGCAAATCAGTTCAAGCCACAACATTCAATGGCACTGTCAGCAGTCTACCAGAAGCCATAATACACATTAAGACGCCATTCTTTAGCAGTCCGACCGAAGCGTTGGTTGTCAGCAACTTACCAGTTGACTTAATCATCGGCAACACTGAAGGAGTCAGAGACTGCACCCCACAAGAACTTTTAGAATGGGCAAATAACATTGAACGAAATCAAGAATGTTATACAGTAGTAGCCAGATCAATGACCAAACCAAAAGAACAATTTTCATCCAAACGAGCAAGCCAAAATACCTAAGACACAAGTACAGACCATTCAAAATGAAACAGAACGAGTGATCAGAGCATTACCTGAAAATGACGATGTACTGCCACAATTTCAACATGATGAATTCAAATATGAACAGAAGATCGATTCATCATTACAAAGACTTTACAAAAAGGCGCAAGCAAACAAACAATTCAAAATTCACATATAAACCATATTTTCAAAATGGTATTCTTATGAAGAACAGTCACAATAAAAACGAAACAATACAACAAGTACTTGTACCTCAAAATTACAGAAAAGAAATATTTGCAACAGGACATAATCTTCCACATGCAGGTCATATGGGTGTAACCAGAATGAAGAAAAGAATCCTTCAAGAATTCTATTGGCCAAGCATCACCAAAGATGTCAAGAAATATGTAAGCTCTTGCCATGTTTGCCAAATGAAAGGTCATAAAAGCAACAGAATACAGGCACCAATTCAAGCAATGGAGCTGACAGACAAGCCTTTTCAAAAAGTGTCAGTCGATTTGATAGGTCCTATGCCAATAGCTTCAGACAGAAATCACAAGTACATCTTAACTCTGATTGATACATGTAGCAGATGGCCAGAGGCCATTCCTTTACTCAATATATCAGCACTTGACATTACCAGAGCTCTGTCAGAAATATTTTCCAGAAAAGGTTTCGCAGAAGTCATCCTTTCTGATAGAGGCACACAATTCACCGCAGATGTAACCAAAGCCTTTATGAACATGTACAAAGTCAAGATGAAGTTCACAACCCCTTACCATCCTCAAAGCAACGGTCTCTGTGAACGATTTAATGGTACTCTGAAGAAAATCTTATCGAAAATCGCTCACGACAATCCACAAAACTGGGATGTACTCTTACCTGCAGCACTATTCGCTTATAGAGAATGTCAACAAGAAACAACAGGGTTCTCTCCTTTTGAGATGACATATGGCGCCAACCCACGAGGAGCCATGTCAATACTCAAAGATACCCTCATACAACCAGATTCAATTCACCATAGTCCAAAAACAGCATTCCAGCATGTCATAGATATCAGAAACTTTGTCATATCAGCATGTGAGCAAGCTAAAGAAGCCACAGATAAAGCAAACAGAAATACTCAAGCTAGAGTCGACAAAACCAGAAAACTCAGACAATTTGAATCAGGAGTCAAAGTATGTTTATTGTTACCAGACAAGAACAACAAGCTATTTATCAAAAGGCAAGGTCCATTCTCAGTACTCAGAAAAATCACAGATGTTGACTATGAAATTGACATTCATAATAAGAAGAAAATATACCATATCAACATGCTAAAAAAGTACAATACTGAAACAGATGATGATACAAGTACAGAACTAACAGAAAGAGTTATGTCATGTTTAGCAGTCATATCTAAAGAAGAAGAAAGTGATATGGATGATTGCAATGATTTCATAATGCCAGATACACCACCGAAGCAAAATGAATTTTGGCAAGATATCAAAATTGATAAATTGTCCCCTCAAAGACAAAAAGAATTGACAAACATTCTCAAAGAACATTCAGAAATATTCACAGATGTTCCAGGAAAAACTTCTATTGTTGAACATGAAATCATACTTACAGATTCCAAGCCTACAAAATCAAGACCTTATCCTTTACCGATACACTACAGAGATTATCTTCAACAATAAATTAATCAACTTTTAGAACAAGGCATCATAGAACATTCTAATTCACCATATGCTGCACCAATTGTACTTGTCAAACGTAAACAAGCATCAACTCCAAGAATGTGTGTCGACTTCAGACAATTAAACAAAATAACTCGCCTCGATTCATATCCCATGCCTAACCCTGAAGATCTTATGACACAATTTTCAGAGGCAAGATTTTACCAAACTAGATTTATCTAGAGGTTATTACCAGATTCCTATGAAGGAAGAATCCAAACCTTTTACAGCCTTTACAACAGCTTTCGGACTATTCGAGTTCAACTACATGCCATTCGGATTGGTCAACGTCAGCAGCACTTTTAACAGAGCTATACATAGAATACTGAACCAACTAAAACACACAGTATCTTACATAGATGACATTAGCATATTCCATAAAACATGGAATGAACACATGAAAGGATTACATGAAGTATTCAACATAATACAACACTACGGCTTCACGATAAAACCCAGCAAGGTAGAATTAGCCATGACTGAAGTATCTTTCCTAGGTCATCGAGTTAGCTACAATTCACTTCGACCACAAGAAGATATTATCAATCGCATTTTAGACATCAAAGTTCCCACAACTAAAAAGCAAGTTAGAAGCATTCTGGGACTGTGAAATTTTTACAGGACATTTATTCTTAATTACACAGCACTCACCAACCAACCTCACAAAGAAAGGTCAACCTATCAAGATTCCATGGTCTACGGAACTACAAGACACAATCAAGAATATCAAAGCAACTTTTTCCAGAGACATATACTCAAACTTCCGAACCGAGAAAAGCCTTTTCATCTGGCCACCACATCTTCATCAGCCATTGGAGCATGTTTAATGCAGGATTACTAAGGGACTTTACATCCTGTATTTTTTATCAGCAGGAAACTCTCACCAGCCGAAACTAGATACTCCACTATTGAACGTGAATGTTTGGCCATTGTCTGGGCCATTTCCAAATTCACCAAATATTTATAGGGTGCACACTTCACACTACTTACAGACCATGCAGCACTAGCTTTTCTGAATTCGAAGAAGATGGCAAACGGACGATTAACACGTTGGAGTCTACAACTCATGGACTATCAGTTTGATGTCAAGACAATACCAGGTCACTTGAATGTATTCGCTGACACACTGTCCAGATGTATATAGTTAATTACTTAGTTTCGTCATTACATTTTCCCTTCACAGATATTTTATTATCAAATCAAGTTTGTAATATGTTTATCCAAAGTACCTTCGAAGAAAAGATGCTCATCTTTATCATATTTTATTATAGTCTTATTTCATTTCGAATGTGACACCAACTGTACAGTAACTTGTTAATGTTTCAAGACATTACACATATTTTTTATGAACCATGACCACAAATGTGATTACATAATGCAACTTACTGTGTAGCTACAATTATCTTGTAGCATCTCAACCATTTTTTTATTTTTCATATGTAATGTTTTTGGATATGTACACATTTTCACATTAGTACTAACCAAATGAGATATAATGTCATTATTATTTTTCATGTATTTTTTTATACGCATTTCTATTACCATACAAATGCGGGGGGTAATATGTCACGTACACAGTATCTATATTTAGCCGCCCAAGGTTACCACCTAGAACTTGTTAGCTCGGGGAATTCCATCATGCTGCAGGGCTATGTGTCAGAATAAATGTGATTGGTTTTGAAATATTAATTATTGTACATTGAGCTGCATTTATTGGTTGGTATTGCAACGAGGGGATATTAGACACGTGACAACGCTATACCCGGGGAAAGATTCTAGATTTTTAGTCAGTGTCGTGCGGAAGGTATTAGGATTCAGATGTATATTTTACATTATTGTGTAGATCATTTATTTGGCAGAATTATATTTATTCTGTTCTATTCAAGTACATTAAACCATTGTAATTATTTGTGAATAGCTTTTCCAAGTTTTGAATTAAAGCAATTGTTTTAGACGAAGAGAAGTTTCTTCATTAAATATAGTAACATACTTAGATCGACTTAGCGATTGGCAACTTCTAGATGATCCTCTTATCAACTGGCAACATTCTGAATGATCGTATTATCAACTAGATCTAACTACTTCTATACGATCATCTTATTAAAATACGATTTCAAGATCCTCGGCAACTACGATCATTGATTGTGCTTCAACGTGACATCTTGACATTAAGTTTGATTGTAACATCTAGCACTATTGATGATCGTAACAGTTACATCTAAATAATAATAATGTAACATTATCAGCTAATAAAGCTAGAGTAAAGCTTTTTTTTTCTTTACAGCTTTAAACTTTAACTTCTATTCATTCTAAATTTATAAATTGTTTAAAATATACATTACCACGGATATACGATCGAGATCATTCAGTATGTTTAATACAAAAGGCAAACAATGCACCATGTGCAAATTATAAAGAAAAATTGGTCAGGGGAGAACCAAATGTAAACTGATTGTACGTGCCCAAAGAATCAAAGGGTTTATTTATTTTATAAGTAGTATTAGTAGTAGTGATAGTAGTAGTAGCATTTAGTTTTAAAAATAATAATTATAATTAGATGGAAAAAATTATGAGCTTTGAGATGCCAAAACTCAATGTTGTCGACAAATGTGGAAATGTGGGTGAGTCAATTGAACACATAATAGCATTTTTTTCAGCCTTTTCAGAATCTAGGTTACTATAGTCAAGTTGCAAAATTAATACATCGAAACTTGGCTTTGACTCATAATTAGATCAGTAGGCCATTTTCCTTATTACAAATACTTGCCACAAAAGGTTCTCGAGTCTACTGATCACTTTTTGTTCTGGCATATGTCTATTTTGACTTACAAGACGGTGGATTTTAATGGCCATCATCTGCTGTTTATTGACAAAAAACAACAACAACAACAACAACAACCCAATACTATAATTGACATCATCGTACCACTATCTCATAATATAAGGAAAACTGAAATGGAAAAACAAAGGAAATATGGGAACCTAAGCTTGGAGGTTAAGCGGTTATGGAAGTTGTATAAAATATACACTGCTGTTATATCAACTGAGGGGATTATAACATCTGACCTCACAGATACATTAATGACCCTTAACATTCCTAAGAAGATTCTAGTTTCCTGTCAGAGGGCGGTACTGCCACAGACCTGCCACATCATCAGAAAATTCCTCGGTGGAAACTGTCCCTTTGACTACAAGGAATTTTGTTTCTCTTTAGCGAGACTCGACCTTGGCAGTGCCAGAGAATGAATGCTCGTTCGTTTCTGACATAACAATAATAATTGCTATAAAATAATAATAATAGGCAAACAATAATAATCCTATACTCTATACGAGCACTAAATATATATTGAAAATATTCTAACAATTATCTTTAAAATTTCAAGGGTGAAGTATATCGATGATACAGGGTCGGCTTTAGGCCGATTTGACCGACTGCTCCGAATTGGGGCTCCGTGCCTGGTAAAGGGCCCCACTATTGACATTAAGCTAATCACTATCAATCATGTCTCAGGCTTATAAAAATGTAGGACTTAAAGCAGGGGTTCTCAACCTGTGGGTTGCTACCGCTTTGGGGGTCGATTGACGATTTCCCAGGGGTCGCCTAAGACCATCGAAAAATGAATTGCTATTGTCTGTTCTTCTATTGCTTTGTGTATGTGCTGGTGGGGGGGGGGGGGTAATGGCAGAGGGCGGGTTGTAAAAAGGGGTCGCCGAGCCTAAAAGGATGAGAACCGCTGAGTCTTAAAGGGTTAACATACTTAGAGTAGCTAACTATTGATCTAAATTTAATTAGCCCACTGGTGCCTAGTGCAGTGGACTTGCTACTTGTGCATGTTGTATAATAAATGTTGATATAATGATCTAATTATTAGTAATAGTTGTTAGTGTAAAAAAAATAGAATATGGCCCTTGTCTGGACTGAGTTCTGTTTAATTTAGAGGAGAAGGGAGGCAATTCGGGTTGTTGACTTCGAGATTGTTTTAGTTTTGGATTGTTTTACTTTGTAAATTTTTTGTAATGGAATGCAACTCTTAGTAAAACAGTGTAGTTTTTGTTTCTAGTCCAGGAAGCTGGACTTTGGTTTCTAGAGCGGAAGTATAAACTTTAATTCTTGTGCAATTATTATTCAGACTATAAGAAATGAGGTAATGTTTTAATAGTGTTAATTTATAATGCAAAAGACGAGACATATCCGTACTGTATACTATTCCATCTTTATATTTTTCTTCACGGTAATGTTCATGACTTGATTACATTTGGTGGTCAGCAGTGAAATACACAGACGTAGAGTAAGAAGAAAAGAACTTGTCAGGGCCCTGCAATCATCCATTAAATTGGGCCCCGCAATTCGTAAGGCCGGCCTTGTCGATGAAGACAAAAATGTGAGCTAATTGTCCACACTGGGAATACTCGAGGTTTACGTGAGAAACATTTAACTAGAGGGACACTTGAGAAGTTGTCCATTAAACTCACCATGTGCAATGCTATTTAGAATATAGAGGCGACTCTTTAGAGCTGAAGTCGTTTCTCAATAGACAATTTTCATCATTACAAAAATGTTTTCACCAGGCAAAAGTTCTAATAACAACAGACATAGACAGACCAAGTAGTTACATAGAATGTATATTGTAATTTCAAGGTTTACAACTTTTAAAATCTAAATGAAAGTGTCAACATAATTAGTAGCATTAGTACATTTAAATGATTCATAGTTAAATAGTTAGTAGCATTAGTACTTTTACATGATTCATAGTTAAAGTTTTTACTATTGAAAATGTGCATACAAGCCATAAATAGCCATGACTTTTGTTTGATGTATAGGTGTACAAAATCAAGGGGGTGTTGATAAGCTATGTTGTTGTTGTTTTTTTCGAAATTATATATAAACATATTTTTTTGCACGTTCTATATCGAATTTTTTAAGCCGTTCGTGGCTTTGATTGAGTTGGCAACATTGAAATTTAATTTGGCGCCCTTGACATTGTTTAGTTTATTGTGAAAATCTCCATTGCTTTCAAACACATTAAATTTATTGTTTATACCGACAATAAAGATTAATATTACTATTATTATAAACAGAAACAGTTGTCGACTTTCAAATGCCTTATGACTCATCAGCGTTTGTACATAGTCTCTTTTTATTTTTTGTTTGGGGTCGTTTTCTGCGAGGTGGTCGTTGAACTTTGCCTGAGAGTTGTTCTTTCTTTGATGGTCGATGAAATAGGACTAGGAGTTATTGTCTCTAAGGTGGTCGTTGAACTTTGCCTGAGAGTTGTTCTTTCTTTGATGGTCGATGAAATAGGACTAGGAGTTATTGTCTCTAAGGTGGTCGTTAAAATTGGATGACAGACAGCTATTGGTGCTTCCAAAATGAAAGTATATTCACAATGACATTCTAGACCATTTATTGTTTTGTTGACACCCAATGGAATTATCTCTCCGAATGTTTCACAATTTGGACCTAACAGAAATAAACAAAAAAAAATTTATATTGCCGCTCGTTATATGTATATATATATATAAGGATACAATAGGCTAAAGCTTAGAAGTTAGCATACTCGGGTATTTCTTTAGTGACATGACGGTCTTAGAAACCGAACTGACTGCCAGTTGTCATGATAACTTACAATATTAAAAACGTGTTTAGTTTTATCGTTGTGGACTTGGCATGGCAATGTCCTTGATACCATTGGCGGTCTTTTTTTGAGGTTCTCATTTTGACTTCTGTGTCTGTCTTTAACCATAGCTTTTCTTTGAGTCTCAAATGTATGGAATGGTAATTAGTCCCTCTAGCAGGACTCAGTTATTAAAAATGTAGTCTTTCCTGCGTATGTCATTACGGTGCGAGGGCACATTTGATGGAAGCGTTCGATAAGTCTTAGAAGCCTTCGGTAGTGCACCTAGGTCTCAGAGCCATACACAAATATGTTGAGAACCACTCCGGGCTCGCTGCCCTGCCTCAACGTGGCGCCCGGGTAGAAACGATCGTGAGAGGGGACGACCAGGCTAAAGGTTAACGAAACAATGCACTTGCGGTAGTGCCTAAGAGGTTGTGAGAGCTCCCGCAGCGATCTGTCAACATCCAGACACCGTCCCTCAAGGGACGTTATATAAATGTCCCATACAGTTAGCCTGGTAGATAAAGGAAAATGACTTCGCACAACTCTACATGACAATTTTTAATTGTGAGAACCACTGCTTTATAAACATTTGATTTTTGTTACTAGGTGAAGAGACCTATTCCGCCATTCTCTCAGTTTAAGTTGGCCAAAAGTGTTATTAGCCTTAGCGAGACGGTTGTCTATTATTTCTTTGGACAGTGTCGTGTCATTGAACACTGCTGCCCATGTAGGTCAAGAGGTTAACGACCAAATGAGGCATGTTAGAGCAAGCACTCAATTCTGCTTCACATCATTCTCAGAAAAGCTAGGAATCATCTCATGGAAATTAGAGAAATACCTAGACAGTAGCTATGATTAGAACGTCCACACAGCACCCCCTCCCCATTCTTCTCTCAGCTGAGCTATCCAAAGTGCTGATATATTCTGGGATCAGTGGGCCGGGGAAATTACATCTCCCGTCGCCTTTGCGTGGCGCCAACGGTGGAAACGTCCGCCTGGGGAAGCGGATAGGCTAAGAACGAATGGGTGGGCGAAACCTTCTGGGCAGAACATATGTGTACACGGTTCTCAAAAACGGCTCTAATGATCTTAATAGGAATTTGACAGTCGATGTTTACAGTTGGAAAAGTATTACTAACTGTTTGGCCACACCGATAAAACTCTAAGACAAGAAACTATTTAAACAGACTTTACGTCTTTTCCACATTGATTCAAGAGTTTAATAAATTGATTTCAGAAGCATCTTGTAAGTCACAAGCCTAGATCTAAAGACCTATCATTAGAATATTAGAATGTAAAGTAGATTTATACATTAGCTTAACAATGATTTTTTCTCCGGGAAGGAAGAACCAGATGTGGCTGAATAAAAATGTTCCTTTTTTTTTGGTGAAATCTAACATTCATTAGAGCAAAATAATCGGTCTTTAACAAGATGTATAATGTCTAGGAAAATCATTACAGCAGTTTTCGAGAAACGTGTCCACCCATAAGGTTACATCTGTTTTTGTCCATGAATGTGTGACCTGAATAGAGACATTGTAAACATAAAGACAATTACATCAAAATATTATTAAAATATTTACCACAATATTTTCCAAAAAAAAAAATTCAGACAAAAGCCTAAAATACCTGTAATTCCCAAAGCAAGACGTAGTCCAAATTGTACCGATGTGCCATAAAATATAACATCTAATCTAAGAATAAGTGAAATGGTTTATTTTCTCATTGCATATCTTACCATTGGGGCATGTCTCACAGCACTCATTGGGTACAGAAACCTTGTCCACACATGGGGCAGGGAAACAATCCGTCATCCAACACACCCAGTCTGCATTACCTGCCCCTGACCAGTCCACACAATCGCATGTAACACACGGTGAATCCCAAGGTTTTTCTTGGTTCTGTAAAAAAAATGATAAAGAGAGTTTGTGTCTCACATAAACTCAGGAAATCTAAAGGGTCTCCAGAGGGATATCCACTAGTAAACTGCATTAAATAAAAGAATTATGCTATCAAACGAAAAAAAAAACAGTGTCTTAGTTACACTGCAGTTATACTGTTACAAATTTACTCTGATACAACTAAGTACTGGTACAATATTATACTTATGCAACTTTGTACTATTAATGACTTCATATTGAAAACTAGACATAGAACCAATCGAAACAAAGCAGCACAATGATATCGAGAGTGATATCGCTTTTTATGTGGAAGTAGATTAAGAATATTGTATTGAATATATCTACAACTATTCAACTAAGGATTTAGATTCGTGTTAAGCAGAGATATTGTTTTAGTTCATAAATATTCAGGACTTAATCTAGTTTTTCATTTCCTTGTTCTGGATTGTGTGACTATTTGTTGTTTAGGATTTTTGAAGTGTAGCACAACCAACTGTTCAAGTTTTCTATCACGAGATTATCTATTTCATCATTAGTCAGTAGGAGGCATTTTAAATACACTAGATAAAGCTAGAAATAATCCATTTGAGGATTTTTAAATTATATGTTGAATTTCGTTGACTCTTGTTAACTCTTGTTGACTCTTGTTAACTCTTTTAAACCCTTGTTGACTCTTGTTAACTCTTGTTGACTCTTGTTAACTCTTGTTGACTCTTGTTAACTCTTGTTGACTCTTGTTAACTCTTGTTGACTCTTGTTAGCTCTTTTTAACCCTTGTTAACTCTTTTTAACTCTTGTTGACTCTTGTTAACTTTAAGTGACTCTTGTTAACTCTTGTTGACTCTTGTAATCTCTTGTTGACTCTTGTTTACTCTTGTTGACTCTTTTTAACTCTTGTTGACTCTTGTTAACTCTTGTTGACTCTTGTTATCTCTTGTTGACTCTAGTTATCTCTTGTTGACTCTTGTTAACTCTTGTTGACTCTTGTTGATACTAGAAATAAATGAAATGTTTTAACTTGAATTTTTTTTTTTTTAATAAATTCCTCTTTTGTAAGTACTTAAGAGAATCGCAACCACTCTAGATAGATCAATTGTTGAACGGCTATTCCTAGAAAAAGTCATTGAACACACATTACGAAAGAAAATGTGAACAGACACATGTACTCCCTAGAGACATTGATTTTACTGAACTTTGGTTGGATCAACCGTAATGAAGTGACCAAACTGTGCATATCTATAACTATATCTATGTCCATGTCTGTGTCTATATCTATGTCCATGTCTGTGTCTATATCTATGTCCATGTCTGTGTCTATATCTATGTCCATGTCTGTGTCTATATCTATGTCCATGTCTGTGTCTATATCTATGTCCATGTCTGTGTCTATATCTATGTCCATGTCTGTGTCCAGTAGACAACGTAAATACAAGCTTGGAAACAGGTAAAACGTCATTCGTACCTCGCACCCAGCCGGAGTTGTAAATGGAGGCATACAGATGACGTCTGCTTGCTGCCAGGGCTCGTTTTGTTGACAAAAACAGACGAAGCCGTCCGACCTGACGTACTCCTGGCCCATCGGAACTATGACGTCATCGATGTAACAGTTGGGACCTTTGAATAAATCATTCATACACGAGTGATGGTGAGATGTCAAGGTAAAATATGACGTATAATAGACTTACCCTAGTGTTAGCTGGTTTGTTGGGTGACATGTCGCTTAATGACTCAAATCAAGCTGAAATTTTGCACAATTATTTCTTTTACCTAACATCACAAGAATCTATTTAAAAAATGTAACCAATTATTTTATTTGCTATTGGTAATTAATTATTTAGTTACAAAGCTAGGTATCTCGAACAAGGGAAATAGATTGTACTTGACCGAGGTGGTGGTATAAGCTGAATTAGTTCCCTTTATAGATCGTTCTCTGAGGCTCAGTGGACACAAACATGAAATAGAAAAAAATAGATAACTATTCATTCTTCCATGTTTATCGCTAGCAGAGTGGTTACTGTGTTGGCTTGAGAAGCACGAGAAGGCTTTAGACCACATGTTGGAATTCACGTCTTTCACATAAAAAAATACACTTAAAAAAACGATCACACAGATACTGCGTTTTTTCTCCTCCACCCCTTTCCAACTTCTTCAGACAGGTGATAGGAGCATAGCGTAGTGAGAAAGCTAAAATCATAAAATTGCGCTAAACACAAACAATTGTCGAAAACATTTCTGATCCCACAGATTTATTACTATTAGTCTAGATCTATTTAAATTTTTTGCATGACTGAGCTAAATTAATTGATACACTTAATATAAGTTAAAAAAAAAAAAAAAAAAATATTTTGCTTGTTAATTTGTAATTAAAACTTGAGTATCCATGATGGAAGGCCGATTTGTTTAACCACTGAGCTTTTCAAGTACTTCCACAAAAAGTAGGTAGTATATTAGTCTTTTGTTAGTTTTAAATTAATAAGGAACTACGTAATTCTCAACATTATTGTGATTATTTACAAGAATCGCCCATCGCCAATGTAAGACATTCTCCTATTGTAACAAATTCATTAATTACAACTAATTGATAACTAATTAGTTCATTATTTGATTGATTTACATAATGTCATCGTAAATAAATATATGTACAAAGTATCAAATTGAACCGCGTATTAGTGGTGATTGATTTGGTGTGTTTAAGAGTTTGACCAGACAGAGACCAGACAGAGTGAGTTAGTTGATACAATCTTGGTCAAAATATGAACGACTTTAAATACTGTACATTGCGAGCAACAAAAAACACAAAATTATATAAATGAAATTTATATAATCAAATTACGAACAACATAATGAATCTATATTATATTCCTAATGGTCCTGATTCATTCATGTACTGACATAGCACTACCGTGGACGCAAAAAAATAAATTAAACGAATTATTATTTCCCTTGTGCCAGAACAGCCAAGAAACTTTTACGATCAAAACCGCAACGGTTAAATTTACCAAATACAATGCTTTACTCCCCTGGCGATCAGGTAATGAAATAGAAAAAATCTGACATAAACTTTTCACATGTAAATTATGAGTGAGCCTGGTGTGAATGTACATTTTTTAACATAGTTATAATATTTTGTTTGGTGTAATGCACATACTGTAAGATAAATTTCCTTACGGACAATAAAGATTATTATTTATATTATTATTATTATTATAAAAGAACGAGTATTCATTCTCTGGCGATGCCAGGGTCGAGGTTCGTTAAAGGAAAACAAAATTCATCGTAGTCCCTTGATCAGTTTCCACAGAACAATTTTCGGCTGATGTGGCAGGTCTGCAGAAGTACCGCCCTCCGACAGGCAACGAAAATGCCAAGGGCCTTGAAGGTATCTGTGAGGTCAGTTGTTATTATCCCCTCGGTTGATATGACAATGGGACATATTGTTGTTTTAGATAATTTCCATAAACGCTTAATCTCCAAGCCACGGTTCCCCTATTTCGTTGTTTTTCCAGCTTCACAACATTGTGAACTTACCGTTAGGACATTCTTCACAGCATTGATCAGGTTTTTTGACAGGGTCGACACAATTGGGCATCATACAGCTTGCCATGTAACAGATCCATTCATATTCCCCAGACCAGTTATCACACATACAGCCTCCACAAGGGCCGTCTTCAAAAGGTTTGGCCTGACCCTGTCGGATGTATGAACACAGAGAAAATGTTATCAGGAAAAAAATCTAAGTTTTATGTAACTGGAAACTTAGTTTTTACAAAACTTATATAAACTCACTCTGTCTGTCTGTCTGGTAAAAAGACCCAATCTCGGATCAAGCTGAAATTTCACACAATTATTTCTGTAACCTGACAACACAAGAATCAATAAAAAAAAATTAACCAATAGTTAATTAACTATTTTTAATTAATTATTTTATTTGTTATCTGAAACAAAGGAAGGAGAAATCGTACTTCATTAAAGTGGTGGTTGTCGATGCGTAGATAATATTATTCTATCACCAATTCTTCTGAGGTGCACAATTTCTGAACGTATTTTCTTTGTTGCCTTGCTTTTAAGCTTGCGAAGTTTTTTTGTTATTATGCTGATGTAGCGTTTCTTTGAGGTTCGTCTGTTTAGGGTTAGTATCTAAGGGACTATTGCAACTTGCAGTGGTTTTGCTGCTAGTGTAGTAGATTAGACCTTTCAATTGTCTTTCTTACTTGTTTACATGGAGTTAGTGATGGGGTTGTAGGTTGAGTCTTCACTAGAGTCACCAGTGGGCCAGTGTTGTGCGTTCGTTGTGCAGAGGTCAAATACGTACTAATGTGTTGTTTAGGTATTATCGGACCGCAAGGTGCAGAATGTTTATTTTATTATTAACAAAATATCTACAACTTAATGTAAAGAGATTGTTGAATTCGATAATAGATTACGTTTTCATTTTTTTCACTGAAAATAACTATCATCTCATTCAACATTATATTGATATTTGAATAACTTAAGGGAGGTAACTCAACGGTATACATGTTTATTTACATGGGGACATCACAAAGACATATGCGTCTGCGTCGAGTACAGTCTCTTCATCAGTTCTAGACTTGGGCTCAACTCCGTTCTCTTCTCCCTAATGTCAACATCCTTCTTAGTCTAGTCTCTACCAGTGCACATCTTCTGCACTAGCTCTATACATATATGAGGACGTCACATGTAGGCCATTCTAAATAAAAACAAACACCTAGTTAACTCTACAATCATCTCTAACCATAAAGTACCTCACTAGCGGAGTGGTGTCTATTTTATATACTTTTAAAAACAAATTACGTTAATTTTGTTTTTATGTTCAATCATCACTTGCCTCAGCGCAGCCCCCTCCATAAGGTTTTGTGGTTAACCATCACTTGTCCCAGCGCAGCCCCCTCCATGGGGTTTTGTGGTTATCCATCACATGCCTCAGCGCAGCTTCCTCCATGGGGTTTTGTGGTTAACCATCACTTGTCCCAGCGCAGCCCCCTCCATGGGGTTTTGTGGTTATCCATCACTTGCCTCAGCGCAGCTTCCTCCATGGTGTTTTGTGGTTAACCATCACTTGTCCCAGCGCAGCCCCCTTCATGGAGATTTGTGATTATCCATCACTTGCCCCAGCGCAGCCCCCTCCATGGAGTTTTGTGGTTATCCATCACTTGCCTCAGCGCAGCCCCCTCCATGGCGTTTTGTGGTTAACCATCGCTTGTCCCAGCGCAGCCCCCTCCATGGCGTTTTGTGGTTAACCATCGCTTGTCCCAGCGCAGCCCCCTCCATGGGGTTTTTTCTTTAACCCCCCCCTTCTAAAAAACAAAATATAATGCAAAAGAAGACACCGAATTCCATAAGCGTAGCCAATGTGGATTTTGAATTAAAACCTCCTCCAAATTTTCTTTACGATAAAACCCTTTATTTAATATAAGACTTAGATGTGATCGTAGCCAAGAGGGAGTTTGGGTCTAAACCCGCCTCACGAGGGCTTTAAATTTAAACCCCCTCCAGATGGTTTTGAGCTTAAAAGCTCCCTACAACGGAGTTTGAAGCTAAAACCACCTCTTCAATAAAAGATTAAAGCAACCTACAGTCCAATAATTCTATGAGCGTAGCCAAGGTGGTTTACCCCTCCCCCTTCCAGACGGCTTTAAGTTTACCCCCCCCACTCTACAGAGAGTTTTGACGTTAAAAGCCCCCTCTTCAATAGTATTCCAATGCAACCTTTTAAGTTTGTTAAAAAAAAACTCCAGAGATTTTTTAGTTTACCCCCCCCCCCCCCCCCTTAAATGATTGTTTTGACGTTAAACCTCCCTTTTCGATATAAAATGTAAAGCAATCTACAGTCACCAAATTGCATGAGCGTAGCCAAAAGTGTTTACTAATTTCTACCAGACGCTGGGCTCCATCAATATAGTGCAGTAAATAACAGATTTGGTTTTTGAACTAAATTTGATTAATAGCAGGATAATGCACTGTATATATATATATCTACTATATATATATAGTAGGTCTACCAGGTGACAGAGCCTCGCTCGGTTAAATAATTTCTTAACCCGAAGTAATTGTGTGAATATTTGTGTGTGTGTGTATTTCGTGTGATATACCATGAGTAAAGGTTGGCGGTTGGTAAAGGTTGAGTAGGTTCTCTGGGCTAAAAGATCCTAATGAAACCAGAACATGAGTGAAAGAGAAAGATAGAGTAGACAAAAGATGTGTATTGTTCAGAGTGAAAAGTTATGTTTTGTAAGTACACTTCACCTCACATCCAACTGACGTTGTGGGGGGTGGAGTTGGAGGCATGCAGATAACCTCAGGAGCACTCCAGTAGTCTCTTGGACTTTGGCAATAACAAATTGAACCGTCAGACATCACGTGTTCCTTTTCCAGCGGTACAATCTGACCTTCCAAGTAACAGTTAGGTCCTGGAGGATAGGGGAAAATTTGTACACTCAGAATAACTTATCTATCTATTTATCTATCTACCTATCTATCTATCTATCTATCTATCTATCTATCTATCTATCTATCTATCTATCTATCTATCTATCTATCTATCTATCTATCTATCTATCTATCAATTTTTGACACTTAGTTTAGAGACGCACTATAGTAGACTGAATTTGAACGCGACATTTTCTATTGACGAAATAGGCATTATGTTGGAGAATTGTAGACTTTGAAGACAGTTACTGCTAGGCTCTTAAAGGGATAACATCGTTTAGTGACTGACTCGACTGTGGCTCATTCTGTATTAAAGTTTGTTATTCTAATTTCATCTCGAGTGAACTTAGTTAATGGACATTGATCCTGTTCGTTACCATTCGTGGTTTTTGACGTGATGTCTATTTCAATATTCGCACTCGCATTAGTAGTACACCTTACAAGGTACTCAAACATCTAGGATTATAAAGGTACTTTAGAAATACATTGAGTACAACTTATACACACATCCGTTATACTATCTATCTATCTGTCTGTCTATATCTCTTTCTCTCTCTTTCTCTGATTATCATTCATTCATTGGCCTCCTTCAGTCGTAGAGCGACTATGGTTCATCTCAGAGCACACTTCCTCATGTGGCTGAGGAGCCCTATTTTGGAGAGACACTCCCGTCCACAGATAGCGTAGGTTAAGGTGGCTTTTGCTTCGGTGGTAGAGAAGCTGGCCGTTTTTTCGGATTGTACATTTTTCTTCCTGAGCTGAGACCCATGTACTTTCACTGTCCATAGCTTTCTTGGCCACTGTCTCTCTCCATCTGTTGCGGTCTAGAGCTATGTCTTCCCAATTGTCAGTATTGATGTTCACTGATTTGAGGTCACGTTTTATTACATCTATGTAACGGAGGTTGGGGCAACCAGTTTTTCTTGTGCCAGTCGCGAGTTGTCCATTGAGGATGACTTTCGGGATGCGCTTGTCCTCCATCCGGAGAACATGTCCAAGGTAACGCAAACTGCGTTGTCTGAGGGCTGTAAAGATGCTGGGAATGCCTGATCGCGCAAGGATCTCAGTATTGCACACTTTTTCAATCCATGTGACATTCAAGATACTACGGAAACATCTCAAATGGAATGAGTTCAGTTTTCTCTCTTGCTTTGCGTAGGTGGTCCATGATTCGCTGCCACACAGCAGTGTACTCATAACGCATGTCTTGTAGACTTCCATTTTGGTCACCGTAGTTAGCTTGTGGTTTTCCCAACATCTTGACCTGAGTCTAACGAAGGTCGAGGCAGCCTTCCCTATGCGTTTTTTTTTATCTCCTCTTCTAGAGACAGGTCATCCGTAATTGTGGATCCCAGATAGCAGAATTCGTTCACGGCGTCCAGCTTGTTATCGTCTATAAGGATGGAGGGTGGTGCAGTAGAAGGTTGTCCCATAACATTTGTTTTCTTCATATTAATAGTCAAGCCATATTCTTTACAAGCCTAAGAGAAGCGGGACATTAGTGGCTGAAGTTCCTCTTGCGTGTGTGCCATTACCACTGCGTCATCCGCGAATAGCATATCTCTTACGAGGGTGGCTCTGATTATATATATATATATACTAGACATATTTTACCCTCGACCCGCGGGTCAAAGTTTGTGTTTACTAATCTAGTGGATTGGATTTAGATGTATTTTAAACTTAGCTAATGATCCTTTCAAGTTTTTTCTCTTTCGCTACGATATTAGAATTAGTTGTGCGAAAATGGGTTTACCCGAAGCCGATACATACATATCTATTAAAAACGAAAAGAGCGATAGATTAATAATACAATTAAAAACGGGTTTACCCGATTTGTTGAATGGGATAATAAAGCAAACAAGTAAACGAAATAATTTTTAGTACGCAATTCATGAATGAATTTAGATCTAGGCCTATCTCAACACGGCTTCGCAGCTTTCGTAAACGAATGTATTAAAAATGCTTTAGAAAACCAAATTTGAATATTAATTTGATCAAAATATGAAATAAATGGACAATAATTAGTATGTTCATGTATAAAAGTATAAAACTATCTGTGCGAAGAGAAGTTTTATAATTTTAGAGTTTTAGATCTACGAATGGATAGATGTGTAAATTACGGTAATGAAAGAATGTTCGTAAGGAAATCTGTAGTCACAGATAAAAGGAACTAATGTATGTAAAAAAATGGTTTTGAAACACAAATTTGAAGGTTAATTTTATTCTATAAGGAAATCAATAAACCTTCTTTTGTATTTTCATGTGTCAAAGTATAAAACTATTTGCGCAAAGTGTATTTCTTAAAATTAGATCTAGATCTAAATCCTTTCGATCTTTTCTCATGTCAATATTGTAAACATGGCCTAGATCCATAAAATACTATAGCTGTAATAGAGTTGATCTTTTTTTTGTTTTTGTTTTAGGGCCACAATACATACACAACGGTCTAAGTTGGTACCCAAGGAACATTTCTGCCAAGTTTTATCAAGATTGATCAAGCAGTTTTTATTTCAATACGGAGACATACATACACTCATACGCCAAACATTCTACTTTATAGTATAGATATATTAAGGGGTATTTTATATTTGTTGTTTTTATTTACATGAACTATACATGAACTTTGTGATATTGTCTCCTTTAGTTGAGAAGCATCATTTCAATGTGATGATCTTGGTATATATATATATATAGTTCTCGAAAAAAAAAAGATACACCCTTAAAAAAAACTATTAACAAAATTTATAGTCATTCATATTGCAACATTCATTTGCATGTTACATAATGTATGCAACATTTGGTTTACTAACAATAGACTTCGTTTTTTTTTCATGGTTAGGGTTAGGGTTCTTTTCTCAGATGCAAGGGAAGTTAGTACTGGTGCTCTGTATGTAAAAGGGGGAGACAATAAGCGGGCCTTTCGTGTGTTCAAGTATGTTTATTGTGTCAACTTTTGTAAATCTACTAGTGAAATTCAATTATAATGTGTGTTTCTAATGTCTGTTTAATAGTTTCATATTTCAGGATTAACATGTTTTACTTCGCAAAGAGAATTTCTGTTAAAAGCTTTACTTATATAAGTATCTCTAGCAATGCGCTGGAGTTTCGATCATCATATAGAGTTCTGAGGACACCAATATCCAATAGCGCACAATTCATCATTTATCCCTATATCACTGTTTGGTATTAACACTAGTAATAATACTCTTCTATTTGATGCTAACGGCTAAAAAAAAATATATATAAAAATTACCGTTTGGGCACTCGGGGCAACATTGCCCTGGTTGTGTTACAGCGTCAACACATTGAGGCATTGAACACATAGGTGAGAAACAGATCCACTCGTATTTCTCTGACCAGTTCACACAGGAACAGATAGCACACGACCCTTCCTCTGGTTTGGGTTGATTCTGTCTTACGTGACGTGTTGAAACATTGCATGAAATAAAAAGTTAATTGAACAATTGATTTATTTGAAGATTTTTCACGCTTAGAGCTAGTCACTAATCATCTGCTCTTTGATTTATTCATGTATTTTTAACGATCTAGTTTGCGTTCTTTACCCACTAAAACACAGCAAGAGTGATCAAGAAGAGAAAGCGATATTAAAAAAGCAATAGAAAAAAGAATACTTAAAAAACCAAATTTATATAATGGAAGGAACCGCTAATTACTGCCATTTATCCGAAAAGCTCAACTTCATAAAAGAAAATTAATTAATTAATTAGTACTAAAAATTAACTAATTGGCCATTTTTTTGACTAATTCTTGTATTGCTATCGATTTTAAATAATTCTACAAAATGTTCAACTTGATCCGAGAATGGAAAGTGGGAGAAAAAAAACGTGTCAAAACGTAATAAAGGAGGGACGGAATCCATATATATAGTATACCTCTTAATTCGAAATCAAACAAAATGATTAATCATCAAGAATTAATTAAACAATTGTGTGTTTTTTTTTGACTCATGTGATGTCAGGTCTAATGAATAACTGTGCAAAGTTTGAATTTGATTCGAGAATGAGAAATGGGGGAAAAAAACATGTTCAAACTTTTAACCAGACAGACAGACAGACAGACATAATGAGTTGATATAAGCTTTGTAAACATGTGGTGTCTGTATAATGGATCCTAAAAATATTAAAAGTAAACAAAATTGTGGTAGATTTTTCATGAAACAGACAAAGCAAACACAGTCAAAGACGCCCCATATTGAGAGGTTGTTATCATTCCTTGTTGGCCAAGTACACATATAACCCACTACTTTGGGATACATTTATTAACTTACTCATGAAATGAAACGCTGATTCAAATGTTGTTTTTAAAAAAGAATTTTGATACTAACTTCGTTTTAGTTGTAAGTTACAAAAAAAAGCAAAAAAACAACAGCAAACAAACAACGAACTACTTTGCCACTAGGCTATCCTCATTATACACTTGACGTTCTAAAATAGTCTAAAAAATCTAAATAGAACCCAGATCTAGATATATTTAATATATATAAATAATTGTATTAATAATTTCAACACAATTTTAATTATTAAGGCAATACCTTATCTTCGGACCTTAGGGGTGCAGATTTATTTATTATGTAAACAGTAGTATCACATTAAGAAGTGAATCAGATATGATCATATGAACAGCATATATCTAGATCTTATCTTATCTTACCTTATCTTATATAATAAAGACGTTACTTCAAAAAAAGAAGATGATTACGTCCTACGCGTCATGCATTTAGTCATGCATATTAACCAATGACTTAAATTCCGCCAAGTCACTGGTTTTCCTGGCAAGCTCAGGCAACCCATTCCATGCTCTAATAGCACTAGGGAAGAAGGAGTATTTGTACAAATTTGTCCTAGCATATGGATCTAGTAGGATACACCATTACTCGGTACCAAAAAGGACTACTATTCCTGATAATAACATTGGCCTAGGTCTAGTCATTTTAAGATTAGCTTAATAGGTACCTGACATTAGTTGGGGAAAAGTAAAATGTTATGCTGGCTACTTGACACCTTCATTAACCGTGGGACATAGAAACAGATGACCTGTGCATCGTCTGCCATCTAGGTCTAAAAGGGGAATTTTACTTAATGAATATATATAAAAAAGTACTTATGTTTGTTAAAAATTCATTTTGAAAGATTTAAACTATAAAAGAGAAACATGTTTTTTTTATATTATTATTATTATTATTTAGTGTTCAATGATATTTTATTCTTTTTTACTTTTAACGATCAAAACAAGACAATGGCTTGAATATTCCAGGTCTATTGGTGAATTCGATGGGGGACGCCTCCGAGTTTACATGATAACACAAACTCTCTTTGTAATCTTGTTTTTTTTTTATTGGAGTAAGTTTTATCCTCAAACCTCTCTTAGCTAACTTCATGAGATGTAGTAGCTGTAGCTTTGTTTTCTATTTTGTAAGCCTTCATGTTTTCGGAAAAAAGGGGAGCAGGGGGGGGGGGGTAAACTCAAATCCCCTTTTAGCTACTCTTTGTGTAATTTAGTGATTGTAGCTCTTGTTTTCTTTTTTAGTGCCAAAGGGGTTTTGAGTGTATCTACATTAATGGAATTTGAATATAATAGTTTCCTCTCAGTTTGTTTTATTTGGCAGGGGAGATTTATAAACCCCAAACCCCTATGACTACGCTCATGGAATTTGATGTCAGTATTCGGTTTTATATTTTATATTGAAGAGAGTTTTAAAACATCAAATCACCTTGGTAATACTAGGGTAAGTGATAGTCTAAAATTTAAATTAAACAAAAATATAGTCACCATTCCCTTCCCTTGTGGAAGGATTTCATTTCGGGGGGAGTTGGGTTTGAACTCCAACAATCCGGCTACCCCCATGTAGTCGATCTAGTCTAATTTTACTAAAGTCTTAGACTTACTCAAATGTAGATTGGATATATCCAGTGAACTCCATAGATTTATAGACATTGATGTAGAAGCTCAGGGCCAGATGTCCTAATATATATTGGTTATAGCTTAGGACCACCAAGAAATGGTTAGCAATGATATATAATATCTGGACTTAAAAAGGATCCCAAAATGCCTTATATCTTTAATAACCTTGAGACTTTTCAAGTCTGAACACTGCACTATACAATACTACGTCCAGTGTACACGTCAATGTCCAGTGTACACGTCAATGTCCAGTGTACACGTCAATGTCCAGTGTACACGTCAATGTCCAGTGTACTTTACTATGTCCAGTGTACTTTACTACGTCCAGTGTACTTTACTATGTCCAGTGTACAAGACTATGTCAAGTGTACAAGACTATGTCCAGTGTACTTTACTATGTCCAGTGTACTTTACTACATCCAGTGTACACGTCAATGTCCAGTGTACACGTCAATGTCCAGTGTACACGTCAATGTCCAGTGTACTTTACTATGTCCAGTGTACTTTACTACGTCCAGTGTACTTTACTACGTCCAGTGTACAAGACTATGTCAAGTGTACAAGACTATGTCCAGTGTACTTTACTATGTCCAGTGTACTTTACTATGTCCAGTGTACTTTACTATGTCCAGTGTACTTTACTATGTCCAGTGTACAAGACTATGTCCAGTGTACAAGACTATGTCCAGTGTACTTAACTATGTCCAGTGTACAAGACTATGTCCAGTGTACAAGACTATGTCCAGTGTACTAGATCTATAAATAGACTAAACTTTCAATAATAGTTGTCTGTATCTAACCTCGCATCCAGCAGGCGTAGTAGTGTCTCTGGGAGGTGTACAGATGATATTGCCTTGTTCCCAGGGGCCCCCTTCTTCGCAGAAGCAGACGGAACCGTCTGGCCTTACGTAATCCTGATTCATTGAAACTAAGACGCCATCAATGTCGCAGTTTGGACCTTTTAAGAAATCACTCATACACATGAACACACGTACAAACTGAAGCGATTCTGTTAAGATCATTTATCATGTCTAACTTTTACATGTTTTTAACAAACTTGGCAAAATAAACCTGTACATTTATTTTCGTCATGTAATGATACAAGAACCATTTTTAAAAAATCATTTGTTTGAAACATGTATAAAAATAATATATGTGTATACAATGTGTGTACATGCTTTTGTTAGAACTAGATATAAGTTTAAGATGTTAATAGCAACGCTTTGCTTGATTGAAGCATTATTTTTATTAAACCAAAAAGCAGATCAAACTGAAGCCATGCTTTTACTGGCCATTTGTTCATGAGGGCATGCTTGTACTGGTCATTTGTTCATGAGGATATGCCTGTACTGGTCATTTGTTCATTAAATCATGCTTGAAGTGGCCGATTGATCAGGAGGACATGCTTGTACTGGCCATTTGTTCAAGAGGACATGCCTGTACTGGCCATTTGTTCAAGAGGACATGCCTGTACTGGCCATTTGTTCAAGAGGACATGCCTGTACCTACCATTTGTTCATGTGTGCATGCACTCGATAATTGGGAAAATCATTTCACTGCAAACTTACCGTTTGGACAAACTTCACAACATTGGCCAGGTTCTCTGACGGCGTCCACACACTTGGGCACCATGCAGTCTGCCACGATACAAGACCATTCAAACTGCCCCCACCCGTTTGGTTCACATGAGCAGAAGGAACACGGGCCATCATCAACTGGTTTGTCTAGACCCTGATGAGCATATTGAACTTTAGTACTCATTCAGTGTCTCATTGTCTCATAGGCAATTTATTCTAGCTGATAGAAATGTCTCTTAGTCAAGTTAGCTTAGCAGAATGTCTCTTAGGCAAGTTAGCTTAGCAGAATGTCTCTTAAGCAAGTTAGCTTAGCAGAATGTCTCTTAGACAAGTTAGCTTAGCAGATATGAATGTCTCTTAGGCAAGTTAGCTTAGCATATATGAATGTCTCTTAGGCAAGTTAGCTTAGCCGATATGAATGTCTCTTAGGCAAGTTAGCTTAGCAGATATAAATGTCTTTTAGGCAAATTAGCTTAGCAGAAATGAATGACTCTTAGGTAAGTTAGCTTAGTAGAATGTCTCTTAGGCAAATTAGCTTAGAAGATATGAAAGTCTCTTAGGCAAGTTAGCTTAGCATATATGAATGTCTCTTAGGTAAGTTAGCTTAGTAGATATGAATCTCTCTTAGGCAAGTTAGCTTAACAGATATGAATGTCTCTTAGGCAAGTTAGCTAATCAGTTTTGACATTATAAAGAATAATTATATTTTTAGTGTTTTAAAATAGCATCTTGGCAATCCTAGAAATATTTCTTCCTTCTAACTGTAATAAGTGAATCGACGTGACATAGTGCAGTGCACTACATCAATTTCAAAATATGCAGTGCACTACATCAATCTAAAAATATGCAGTGCACTACATCAATCGATTATGCCATATGCAGAGCACTACATCGGTCATCTATGCCATATGCAGAGCACTACATCGGTCATCTATGCCATATGCAGAGCACTACATCGGTCATCTATGCCATATGCAGAGCACTACATCGGTCATCTATGCCATATGCAGAGCACTACATCAGTCATCTATGCCATATGCAGTGCACTCCATAGCTCATCTATGCCATATAAGCAGAGCACTCCATCGGTCATCTATGCCATATGCAGAGCACTACATCGGTCATCTATGCCATATGCAGAGCACTACATCGGTCATCTATGCCATATGCAGAGTACTCCATCAGTCATCTATGCCATATGCAGATCACTACATCGGTCATCTATGCCATATGCAGTGCACTCCATCAGTCATCTATTCCATATGCAGAGCACTACACCGGTCATCTATGCCATATGCAGAGCACTACATCAGTCATCTATGCCATATGCAGTGCACTCCATCGGTCATCTATGCCATATAAGCAGAGCACTCCATCGGTCATCTATGCCATATGCAGAGCACTACATCGGTCATCTATGCCATATGCAGAGCACTCCATCAGTCATCTATGCCATATGCAGATCACTCCATCGGTCATCTATGCCATATGCAGTGCACTCCATCAGTCATCTATTCCATATGCAGAGCACTACACCGGTCATCTATGCCATATGCAAATCACTACATCAGTCATCTATGCCATATGCAGAGCACTACATCAGTCATCTATGCCATATGCAGAACACAACATCAGTCATCTATGCCATATGCAGAGCACAACATCAGTCATCTATGCCATATGCAGAGCACTACATCAGTCATCTATTCCATATGCAGAGCACTGCTCACAGACAATGATTTAACTTCGAAACAGCTTATATGTACTTCGTGGTCTGTACAGAATGATGTGCACTGAACTATATATAAAGTCCTTGAAAATAACTTAAGGGGTTTTGTTCTCTTACCTTGCAGTCAGGGGGCGTAACGAAGGGGGGTATACACAGGACCTCAGTCTCCCACGAGTTGTATTGACAAAAGCAGACAGAACCGTCGGGTCTTACATAGTCTTGATCCATTGCAATTAATACGCCATCGATGTAGCAGTTTGGACCTTTGGAGAAATTGATGACTTCATTTTACAACTTTTTAGAATTTTATGTAGCAGTTTGGACCTTTGGAGAAATTTATGACTTCATTTTACAACTTTTTACAATTTTATTTGTGGGGGTCGGTGGGAGGTATAGCTGAGAAAAGGTTTCCGTGCTGCTTTTTCTTTTAAGCTAACACAATTAGGTTTCAGTAGAGATTCGAACTCTAGCTCCCTTGATAGTTCACCGAGCTGTTTATTCAAATCAACCAAATATCTTAGATCTCTTTTGTGGACAACTGGGTGGGAGTGGAGAGAAAATAGTGCTGCATTTAGGCGACTTAGTTTGAGTCCAATCCTAACCCTTCAATGGGGGCCTCCACGTTAAAGTACATTAAAGTACATGCTTTTGTTAGAACTACATATAAGTTTAAGATGTTAAAAGCAACATGATGAGATATTAGTTATGTCTCTCTCTCTAAGTCTTATTGAGTATTTTACACGTAAGAAAACGATTTAAACGCCATCTTGACTGATTTGGCATATAGGATGTACATCTGGAAGTAACTAGCTTTCAAAAGATAAGGAGATGTAACATAAGTGAGACACATTTGATAATTAAAAAATTTAGCACCGAAGACAAGTGTAGATGGCAGAAAGTGAATGAAGTAAGATTCGTCTCTGTTGTAGGTAGCAAAATATGTAGGTCTCAGATAGGTCTTGGACTATAGAACAACGTAAAATACTACTCCATTCCTTACTTAGAAAAATAAAAACAAACAAGCTGTATAAAATGTGGGGCAATGTTTTATGGACGACAAAATGTGGGGCAATGTTTTATGGACGACAAAATGTGGGGCAATGTTTTATGGACGACAAAAAGGGGGGCAATGTTTATGGACGACAAACTGTGGGGCAATGTTTATGGACGACAAAAAAACTCCTTCATATTTTATGTTCTAAGAATTTCTGAATATGTCTTACGTTTGCATGGGGATGGCCATATGTAAAAGTGATGTTACTAACTCACTTATAAGAAAATACAATTTAATGGTTAGTTCCCCTGAGTCTCATTCATAGAGCACTAGGCTATAACGGGAAATACACTTGTTAAGTTAATTCAGTAATTAATTACCAGGTGGCCTCGCCTCGCTCGGTTGAATAATTTATTAAGAAAGGATATAGATATATATATATATCCGAAGTCATTTCGGGAATATTTGTGTAAATACGCTCTCGGGTAAAGACTTAATCTGAAGAGTTGGTGTTTCGTCCTGCTAGTTCTCACTGTAATTGTACATGGCGAGTAGAATAGAAAGTCTCTGAAGTCCCCCCAACAGTGTTGAAAAGTCACAGCTCACGTCGTTTCGTTTTGGAATACTATTGGTTTGGAAGAAAGTCTTTGCAGTGCAACTTCTAAATGATTACGTTCATTTAATAAATAAATAAATTATGGCTTTCATATTGCTTTCAAATAGCTCTACTTTCATGCTTATAGCATGCTCAGAGCGCTTTGGTCCAATCTCATTTGTGGACCAGTGGGGGATCTAGGAGAAGGTTTTTCCGTGCTGCCTTTAGGCGCTCAATAAACACAACTCTGCCCTAGTCGGGTGCCGAACCTCAAGCCCCCTTCATAATCAAGCCAAGCCAAGTTCAAGCGCACTTTTTGTTTAGTGAGCTGAAAGGTTATGGAGTTGAAAGGTTGGTGAGCTGAAAGGTTGGTGAGCTGAAAGGTTGGTGAGCTGAAAGGTTGGGCGCGGCGTTACAGAGACGCCCCTCAATAAGAATACTAACGCTATGTTTTTATTTCTCTCAGGACAAATACGGCATTCTACTTGAGTACACAGTAGGAGTTGAACCCTATAACGTAGACATTTTGTATCACTTGATGCTTTGTACTAAAGCCATTATGAATATACTAATTGCAGTGGGAAGCGTGGTCGAGGATTAATTGTTTTCACTCTACCGCCCCTACCATTTCCAGACAGAGTTTATGTAATTTCACATGAATTTATCATAATTATTTTAAGAGAGACTTTGCATTGGAAAAGTTAGAATTAAAACGAAATTTTTCAGTATAAGAGTCATGTTTGAGATGAGTTTTAAACCCAAATAATCTTTCCATAGTCGCCTTTTCCCAACCTTTACTCAATCTGCTATTTTTCTAGTTAAATAAATTTGGGACTATAGCTCAATCATGACTCTTATTTTGGGGTGTCAATCAATATGGTAAACGCCAATCCTACGCGCGATTAAAAAAACGGCATTGTCAGCATTCATTTAATAAAAATGTAATGCAAATACGAATTTATTTTCTAATACAATATCTTAATTTTCACTTATTATCCTTATCCCTACCCTGACTGGGCCGCGCGCAATCCATTTCAAATAGGGCCCCACAAATGTTAGAGCCGGCCCTGTCTATCACGTTCAGTGTGCAAGTAAGGCGTAGAGATGCTGTGTTATGACCACTTCCTATGTTTTGGTATGGGACAGTACACTTCGAAGTTTGAACACATAACAATAATTCACCAGCAAAGAAACAACAAACTAAAAGCTACTTACGGGTCTACGTAATTAAAGTGTAAACAATTTAGAAAGCCTTCAAAACACAATAACTAATCATACTTTGAAATATTAACTTTCATTATTTTTCTTCCATAGTTTCATAATAATAGATCAGTCAATAAGATGGTGCGCAAATGTTTAATTACGCCAATTGATTCATTAAAATTTGTTTTTGTTTGCCAAGAAATGTCTCAGTGTACTGCTGTGAGCCTAGTGACGTAAGCAGTGTCAAGTTTTTTTTTCCCTTGACGTCATATAGAAAATTTTATTTATGAAACATTCTAGCCAAAATTAATTAATTTTTCGATAATGAGACATTTTCAAGCCAATATAACGGTCGACCTCGAGCTTTCCCGATGTAGCCAATGAGTTAAGAATTTTTTTCTCACTATAATGCACATACCTTGACATTTTAAAGAAAATCGTTAGAGCCGTTTTCGAAATAAAATTTATATATACAAGAATTTCTCACTTAAGATTATAGGATGAAGTGATATTTCTGAAATTTTAATAAACCATACACATACCCAGCACAAGTTTATGCTGGAAATATCAGAACAATAGAAAAATGACAAAAAAGTAAAAAAAAGTATAGAAGCTTTTGACCTAAACGAAAGTGTAAGTAAATCGAAAAAACTTAAAAAACTAACAAACAAAGAAAGAGGCAAAATACACTACGAGTGTATGAAATATATTAGTATAATTTGAGAGAGTGCTTTTGTTACTAATGGAACACATCCAGCAATAGTGTTAACTTACCGTTGGGGCATTCTCCGCAACACTGGCCAGGTTTTGTAACGGCATCGACACATGGTGGTCTCATGCAGGCTGCCATTTTGCAGGCCCATTCATTGTTAATACAAGAACAGCCTCCACATGGACTATCTTCCAAAGGTTTCTCTACGCCCTGTTGACGGATATAAAATACATGGGATATCTTTGAAATGTATCTCTACGCCCTGTTGGACAGATGGATATAAAATACATGGGATATCTTTGAAATGTATCTCTACGCCCTGTTGACGGATATAAAATACATGGGATATCTTTGAAATGTATCTCTACGCCCTGTTGGACAGATGGATATAAAATACATGGGATAACTTTAAAATGTATCTCTACGCCCTGTTGGACAGATGGATATAAAATACATGGGATATCTTTAAAATGTATCTCTACGCCCTGTTGGACAGATGGATATAAAATACATGGGATATCTTTAAAATGTATCTCTACGCCCTGTTGGACAGATGGATATAAAATACATGGGATATCTTTGAAATGTATCTCTACGCCCTGTTGGACAGATGGATATAAAATACATGGGATATCTTTGAAATGTATCTCTACGCCCTGTTGACGGATATAAAATACATGGGATATCTTTGAAATGTATCTCTACGCCCTGTTGACGGATATAAAATACATGGGATATCTTTAAAATGTATCTCTACGCCCTGTTGGACAGATGGATATAAAATACATGGGATAACTTTAAAATGTATCTCTACGCCCTGTTGGACAGATGGATATAAAATACATGGGATATCTTTGAAATGTATCTCTGAGCCTTGTTGGACAGATGGATATAAAATACATTGGATATCTTTGAAATGTATCTTATGCCACTGGCGGATCCAGGGGTGCGGTAGGGGCGATCGGTCCCCCTTTCGGCCGACCACACCCGCCTTCGGGGGGGGGGGAGGACGAATTTTAGTACAGAATTCACACAATTTGTATACGAATTTATTACTTATGTTAATAATATATACTAAATATTTATATTTCATTCTATTTTTAGATTTTTTTGCCCCCTCCCTCTAGAATGTTGACCGATTAGGTGGGGGCAATGTCATCAATCCCCCGCCCCTAAACTTTTAAGTGAGGGTGGAGTTCCAATTTTTTTGTAGAAATCACAGCAATAGAATCAATTAAATATGATTAAAATCTGGTATTGATATTTTAACCGATTTTATATTATGTCGTTCCCCTGTTGACCTATTGGGTGTATGTGTGGGGGGGTGAATACCTCTACTGCTCTTCCCACCTAAACCCTTTGAGTGGGGGGGGGGGAAGGTTGTCCTACTTTTATGGAGAAATCATAGTTTGTGAACAAAATTAGTTGAATTACTATAAAATTTTTATATTATGTCGCTACCCTTCAGGTATCTTAGTCGATTCGATGAGGTGGGAGGGGGCGATTGCATTTACTGCCCTCCCCACTGTAGCCTCCTGAGTGGGGGGCGGTCCATTTTTTATGGAGAAATCACAGTTGTGAACAAAATGAATTGAATATCTCTATAATATTTACTTTATATTGATATTTGAACCCATTTGTATAGTATGTCTTACTACACTCTAATATCAACTTTTATTATTTTAATATAAACTGAAAAAGGGTTGTACCAGGTGGGAGGGGCGAAACATGCGATCACCTCCGCCCATTGTATTTAAGAAATTACAAAATTTAAAAAAAATGTCACTACTATAATTTACATATGCTATATCCTTGAATGCCAAATGCAATCATTAACAGACATTATGAAAAAGAGCGAGTATTAATCGTTTTCACTCAACCGCCCCATCCCATTCCAGACGAAAACATGATGTTTTAAAACAGAATAGTCAAAAATGGCGACAGAGTTTATGTAATTGCACATGAATTTATCAAAATTATTTTAAGAAAGACTTTGTTTTGAAACAATTCAGAATTCATGGATACTTTTTCAGAAAAAGAGAAATAATTGACATTAGTTCTGAACCCAAATATTATTTTCCAAGTCACCTTCTTCCAAACTTTACTGATATTATTGTATTGTATAAATACATTTGAAACAATAATTTACAATTTATGATTCAATCTTAAAAATGGAAAAAAATAAAAATAATAATTAGAGTAGAATCTAATTGGTCCACTTAATTTCTCCTCCCATTTCCGAAATTTTTTGTTTAGAGCTTTAAATTATAGTTCTTTAACAAAACAAAGCCACAAACATATATTCCATTACTTATCTACCTTTGTAGCTGATCTTAAGTTTTTCCCAATACCAGTCTAAAAACTTGACATATTTGATGATGGTCTCTACTAGTTTCCATGTTTCTAAATCTTTTAACTAGTTTTTCTTTTCAACAAACTGTCAACTATTTATTGCGGCGTTTAGTTCAGAGATTTGCTTTGGTTTTATCACTTTTCACTGATTATGTATGTTCTACTTAGTCTCTCAGGATGACGGATGACTCATCTTTCTCTATTTTTGTTGTGCAAACTAAAACTCATTAGACTAAAGAAGTTAATAAACACAATCTCCACAACTAAAAACACAATCCTACAATCTGCAACACAATCTCCACAACTAAAAACACAATCCGACAATCTGCAACACAATCTTCGTAACTAAAAACACAATCTTACAATCTGCAACACAATCTCCACAACTAAAAACACAATCCTACAATCTGCAACACAATCTCCACAACTACAAACACAATACTAAAGTCTACAACACAATCTCCACAACTAAAAACACAATCCTACAATCTGCAACACAATCTCCACAACTAAAAACACAATGTAACGATCTGCAACACAATCTCCATAACTAAAAACCCAATCCTACAATCTATAATACAATCTTTATTATTAAAACACAATCCTTCAATCTGTCACACAATCTCCACAACTAAAAACACAATTCTACAATCTGTACATTCACCATACAACAATATTTGTTTACCTCACATTGAAATGGTGTCACTGGTGTCTCAATGAAAGTTGTTTCTATGGCGATTGTCTGTCAAATAAAATGACAAGTAGATTGTAATGAGGAACACACGTACAACAAAGTAATATAAAAATAGTTTTGTCAAAGTGAATCATTCCTTCTTTATGAAGCGTGTGAGAACAATTGATTCTACAATACATATAGCTCTTGTAAGGATTCACCATTGCCAGGAGTCTATTCAGTGAGCTTTGCACAATCAACTTCTTTTATTAGCAACCAAAAAAATGTCTACACAAGAGTATGATAAGACTGCATAGGGCTCTGTTGGATTAGTCCGTCTCGTTTCTTTCATTCAAAAGTTGAATCACAAATTGGGCCGGAAGTCGCTTTTTTCCTTATTTATCTTTGCATTTTTCAGTTCTCTTTTTAAATTCAACTGACATTATTATGCTATAATAGAGAAAAAAATTCTGCAAAAAAAATACGGGTATTTGGGATCAAACCCGATAGAGGCTATAATTAAGAAAAGACAATTTGTGATTCAACTTTTTAATCAAAGAAAAGAAACGGACTAGTCCAACACAGCCCATTGATCGAATTGTTTTATAAAGGGTCAATCTCTTATTCAAATCCTGAAGGAAAAAAAAACCATTTCCGTAACAAAAAAAATAATAATTGTGAAGTGTACTATTTTCATAGTGCCGCACTGCAGTTTACGCGATAATATGAAAAACTACTTATTAATTGTTGTTTTAAATTATGTCTAACTTATATGCATACTAAAGTATAAGCTAGTCCTTAATTTTATTGTTAGAGTACATTTAGTTTTTAATCAACTGCGTCATTTTAGTTTTTTTCGCTGTTTATTTTTCTATTCATTTTGGGGCCACCTACTTGACTTCTCTTAGGGTCTCCAATTATCTAAGGCCGGTCCTGCCATTACCACCTATTTGAATCAATTGTTTTTAGGTAATCCATTTGCATTATTTCCATTGTCACCAGTCAATGTTACTCCGCATTTGGCTATTATCGAAATAATGTTGTCGTCAACTGGATCTATTGATTTCATAACCTAATTTAGCTAGATCTACTTTAGACCTACATGTTAACTGACTTTGCAGACACCCTAATACATATTCGCTCATTTATTAATTTGTTTTCTGATTGAAAGTTAATTATTCTTTTACCTTTTTAATTTGTAAATATTTCATATAATAAATAAATATAATATAATAAATAATAAATAAGGGTTCTAGTCTCTCTCGTTTGGACAGAGTATTGTCTCTTACAATAAAAAAGGGTTTCTATATTTTTATAAGCGCAGTCATAGGTATGAACTAATATTTCATTTTTTAAAAATATTTTTGTATATGTTCCTGTGTGTTTACAGTCCAAGAAAATGTCCCATGTACTTTATGTTATTGTATTAATATTGTATTAATAAATACTAATTTTAGGACCAAGCTTATAAAAACCATCCTCTGTTTTACTGAAAACCACAGTTTACATTGAGCCTACTTTGAGTTCTTTAATTCTCATGGTGACACCTTTATCGACATCTAAGTGCTGTGCATTAGAAACTGGTCCAATGTCTTTGCTTGTTTTTCTAAACCTTTCTCGGCCTCATCACCCTGTACTTTCTGATCCATAATATCTCTAAACATGCTGCGCAATACATTCTTATCACATCCATTCTCTTTTGGAGCTATTTCACCAGAAATGGTGTTGAGCCAACACTATGAAGTAAACTTCTCAACTTCAACGTTTCGGAAGTCAATAATGTGCACATGACCTAGGTAAATGTGAGAAACTCTTTATTCTGTACAGTGAAGAAGCAAATCAGTTAATTTGTAGATGAGGTTATATGCAGATTAAAAGATTAAGAGCTTCAGCGAAAACATAAATACTGAACATTCTTGTCGATTTTAGGCTATTCATTATTTCCTTCCAACAGTGAGCAGATAACTGTTTCTGTTTTTTTCAGGTGCATTTTAGATCTTATCTTCTTATCTTATATAATACAGACGTTACTTCAAAAAAGAAGATGATTACGTCCTACGCGTCATGCATTTAGTCATGCTTAATAACCGAAGATTTAAATTCTGCCAAGTCAATCATTTTCCTGGCTAGCTCAGACAACCCATTCCATGCTCTAATAGCACTACGAAAGAAGGAACACTTAAACAAATTTGTCTTAGCATTTGGGACGAGGAGTGTGCCTGTATCTTGTGTCTTTCAGAGTATTTTATTAAATTTTGTTTTTGTATTTGAAGATAATGGTTCAGTGTTCTATGTATAATTGTTACTTTACTTTTAAGTCTTCTATCCTGAAGGCTTTCTAAATTTAGTGATTTTACTAATGGTGTTACTTTAGTCAAATGTGAATATTCGTTTGTTATGAGTCTCACTGTTCTATTTTGTTTCTGTTCCAGTTTCTTAATGTTTTCTTGAGTTGAGGGGTCCCAAACGGATGCATATTCTATTATTGACCTAACAAAGGTTAAATAACATTTTAGTTTTATGTTCTAATTTGAATTATAGAAATTTCTTTTAATAAACCCTAATGCTTTGTTTGATTTTTTAATAGTTTAATCAATATGGGGATTTCATGACAGCTTTTCATTAATTATAACACCTAGGTAGTTTGTTTTTTTAGTCTGTGTTACTGGTTTACCATGAATAAGATAAGTGGAATTAATTGTTTTAGTTTTTTTGTTACTCTTAATAACTGACATTTTTCTGGGTGGAAAGACATGCTCCAATTTGATTCCCATTTCTGTAATTCATCTAATTCTCTTTGTAAAATATCTGTGTCTTGTGTTGTTTTTATTGTTCTATATATTATGCAATCGTCTGCAAATAATCTGACTCTTGTTCCTGAACTAATGCAATTTGGTAAATCATTTATGTAAATTAAAAATAGTAATAGACCTAAGACTGTTCCTTGAGGTACGTCTGAGTTTACTGTTATTGGTGTTGATTTAGAGCCATTTATTATTACTGTTTGTTCTCTTCCTTTCAGAAAATCTTTAATCCACTATGCAATGAACCATCAATGCCAAAATATTTTATTTTTTTAAGCGAACTATGGTGGTGAACTTTGTTAAAAGCCTTAGAAAAATCTAATAAGATAGCATCTATTCGCTCACTTTTATCTAAACCTTTTGAAAAATCATCAATTAGACCTATTAGATCTATATTACCTAAAGCCATATTGGTATGGAGTAAGGACATTATGTTTATCTAAGTAGTTTATGATGTTGTTACATATTATGTGTTCTAGGATTTTACATGTGATGCTGGTAAGTGATACTGGTCTGTAGTTTCCTGGGTCATATTTTTCTCATTTTTTAAATAGAGGGGTGAATTAAGCTTCTTTCCAGTCCCTTGGTACTCTGCCCTGGTTAAGGGATGCCTGAAAAAGTATTTTGAACACTGGTGCTAGCTCATTTGCTTAGTTCTTTGAGTGATCTAGCTGGAATACCATCAGGTCCAGATGCTTTATTAGGTTTGATGTTGGCTAATAGTTTTTGGATTCCCTTTTCTTGTACTTCTATATCTCCTATGTTGTCTACTTGGTTCAAATTAAGTAATATGTCTTTGTCTCCTGGGGCTGAGAATGCTGATGCAAAGTATTTGTTTAGGATGTTAGCTTTAGATTTTTTTATCATTATGTATTAAGTTGTCTTCCCCTTTTAATGGCGCTATGTCTGTTGTTTTCATTTTCTTTGACTTAATGTATGACCATAGGTTTTTGTTGTTATCTTTGAATATTACATTGTTTATGTATTCACTCTGCAGCTGTCTGCTTAATTTTTGGGTTAGGCGTTTAGTTTTTATGTACTTTTTATAAACGTTTTCTGCCTTAGTTTCTTAAAATTTTCTATATAGGTTTTCCTTCTGTTTACAAAGCTTCTTTAGTCTATTATTAAATCAGCATTTTTTTATTTTGTTTGATGTGTATTTAAATGGTATATATTATTTTATGATATGATTCTATATGATTTTCTAGAAGTACAGTTCTACTACGTGTCATATAAAACGATGCAACATAACTGTATAATACAATCCAATGTAAACAAGAGATGTGCCACAGTTACTAACATCCTACTCTTTTCTTGCGGCTAATGGAAGGGCAGGCTGAATTGTAACACATAATAAGGCTCCCGCCCCTTCTTATTGAAATACATTTTTATGAATAATTATTGTTTTGTTTAAGATACGGTAGTGCCACAATGCACGAACGTGTTGAAAAAAAAGATAGATATTGTTATATATAATAAGGAAAAGTAACTAAATTGCTATTATACATAATTTGTATTTTTTCTTTAAGAAACCTACCGCACCCATCTCCATGGAATAGGAATGTATTGGTGGAGGAATGATTGGAGGACTGATTGGAGGAATGGTTTATGCGATTGCATCAGCCTCCCCCTCCCATTAAACCTCAGGATAAATCATGAGAAAACCAAAAGTTCTAGTAGTGGCTCCAGGTCAACAGGTAACCCCGTCAAGCTTGGGCATGCAGAGTTTAAACAGAACAGTTGATCTATTTACTCTTCGTTATCACAATCAATGGAGATGCATATAAAGATGTTACAAGTCGGAAAGCAGGAGCCGTCGTCCAAAGACTAAGGCCTATCTGGGCAAACAAATCAATCAGCCTGGAGATCCACCTCCTTAATCAAGTCATCGTCCTTACGGCCACCTAAGCTTGCGGGACGTGGAAGTCATCCATAAAGGTTGTAAAAACTATTAAGTAAAAGTGGCTTAACAAAGATAGCTGAGAAGGATCCTAGGAATGGCATAGCGAGATCATATTACTATCAGAGAAGTTCTTACTCGATAGAGCACTCATCTCCTGAATTAAATAGTGACCAAACGTCGTATTAGTTTAACCTAATTATGTTCTACAAAGTCAGCCATAACGTGGAATCCAAAAAAAGGAAAGAGAAAACATGGCCGTCCGCGTCTAACATGGCACTCCACGTCTAACATGGCACTCCACGTCTAACATGGCACTCCACGTCTAACATAGCACTCCACGTCTAACATGGCACTCCACGTCTAAAATGGCACTCCACGTCTAAAATGGCACTCCACGTCTAACATGGCCGTCCACGTCTAACGAGGCCGTCCACGTCTGACATGGCGGTGCACCTCTAACTTGGCCGTCCACGTCTAACATGGCCGTCCACGTCTAACATGGCCGTCCACGTCTGACATAACCGTACACGTCTAACTTATCGTACACATCTAACATGGCCGACCACGTCTAGCATGGCCGTCCACGTCTAACATGGCGATCCACGTCTGACATGACCTTCAACGTCTGACATGGCATTCCACGTCTGACATGAACGTACACGTCTAACATGACATTACACGTCTACATGACATTCCACACTTTTAGAAGACCACATCTCCATGGGCAACAGTTGGGAAAAAGCTGTGGATGTCGCCTATGACCGAGCTCTGGGGAGAGAGCTAGCTACCCTATGCGTCACAAGAAAACCTAATTCTAAGCAAGTAAAAATATATAAAGGAAAACTTCCACCTCGAAACAGTTCATAGACTAACTAAAACTTCAATCGTATTTAAAAAACAACATGGAAATCATTGAAGTTTAAAGATAACGACTTTTCCAGGAAAATAACTTCAGGTACAATTGTCTAAATACACAATTTTAGTCAGCACAAAGTGAAACAAAGAACACACACTTGTTTTTTAAATAGCTTACTTCTGCTTCTGGCGTAACAATGACGTCAGCTTCTTTTGTCACTTGACCTTGATTAGCTCTAATTAAAAGTGCCACTAACACCAAAAGTAAAGATGACTTAAAACACAACATCTTAACCAGGATTTGTGTACGCGATTTGAGACCGCTCTCTGAAATTAAGTTGACTTTATGGGACAAGAAAAATCAATCGTCTTGATTGAGCTCTAAGTTAATATTAAGTATTTCTGAAACGTCCATTGATACAGGGAGTTTTATTTTTCGGTCCTTCAATGGTAGATGGTATTCCATTGAATTCACATCGATCTATTTGCAGGGATTATATCACACGTTAAACGATTGGATTAAACATTTCTTAATATCTGCTATAGAAAAAATGAAAGTGATGTCTATGAGATTTGTCAAAATAAATAAATAATCATCTCTCTCTCTCTCTCTTTGTTTCTCCCGAGGATTTGCCAACTCAGAGTTTGAAGAGACGTTTGAAGCAGATTTGAGGGAGTAAGAAAAGGTTTTAAAAAAACACTTTTAGTAGAAATGTATAAATGTGGAGATGGAGATATAATTTCAAATGCTAAAACAAATTTGAGTTTAGAAGCAACAATTTTATGTGTTTGTGGCAGTCTTTGTAATGAAATAGAGTCTTAGATCTTATCAAGTAATAGGATGCTACAATCAAAATTTTACAAAGTAGTATGAAGATATAATCATAATCTTATAAAGTAATAGGATAATACAATCAAAATTTTGCGACTGTGCCCAAACATGGGAAAGATTTCGGGAATCAACCCTGAGGAAAAATTAGGAGTCCATCCAGCTCTAAAGGGTACCTAACATTGGTTGGGGAAAAGGAAAGACCGTTAGTCGTTGTGCTGACACGCTCGTTAACCGTGGTCCACAGAAACAGATGACCTTTACATCATCTTGCTTATAGATCGCAAGGTTTGAAAGGGGTGTTTACATCTAATTTTGTTTCCAGTTAGTTAAAAGAGGTTCCATTTCAGAATCCGTTGAACAGAAATTTACTTCATAATTAAGCAACCTACAAAACATGGTGCACTCAGGTTTGCAATTGCTTTTGATATCTAAACTCGACAGGCAGATGTTACTTCAAAAAAGAATAACAAAATGTTTACGTGCTACGCGTGTCCGTAGATCTGACAAACTAAACAAGTCCTCCCCCTCGCGGGACCGCTTAAAATCAACGGTTACCCCAATAAGTTTATAGACAGCACACCAATGAGAAATCAATGTAGTGTAAACAGATGTTACCAGCATACTCGCACATGAACAAAAACACATACACCAATCATAAAAGTCTCAAAGGTTTAATTCTATTATTAATACAGTAACGATTTCAGGATGGCGACTCTACCTTCACTAAAAAAGAGGGAGAACAAATCATCCAACATGCCATAATCTCGTGTTCCCGTCCCTTATATTTCGGTAGTGAATGTCTGCGTGCAGGAGTTAAAAGAATGTTTTAATTTACTTTCAAATAATTTATTTTTTGCAGCACATGAAAGGGGAAAAACCATCTCTTAGTATTGTGATGTCTGTCTGTCCGTTTGTCAGTCATGTCTAGTCTCATAAACAAAAAAGAAATCCGATTATATATTTTTCTGTTAGCTATATGTAAGGATCATCTCATCTTATCTCTGCTTCCTTCCGATCTCGTCGCCATGTATTTCTGGGCCGTCCCATCTTCTCTTTCCTTGGAGGTTCCAGGTTTTAGAATAGAAACCTTAAATAGACTCCACTAAAGTAATAGCGGCATATTCTCAATTTTATCCTAACTTTGAAAAATAAATATATCTTGTCCTATCTAGAATTATACAATGGGGAAACTAAAATAATAGGAAATAATCTTCAGACACTTCTATAGACGCTGGTCGTCTAGTGATTGATTATTAAGGACATGTGGTACTCGAATGTGCTTGAAAAGAAAACGTCTAAAGAATTTAAAATAATTACAAAATGAATTATGGGAGCGTCATAAGTCGGAGGGATTAAACAAATTCCTGAAATGTTCGACTTTTTAAGCGCTTCACTGTTAGAATAGGACTCTCTCTAAGTTAAATCCCTGACAAAGTTCCCCACAATGCGTAACCATTTAAAAAAATATAAATGCGACAGATGTATAAGACAAGCAAACAACACCCGACATTTTGAGCTATTGAATGGTTTCATTTCCGTCTTCTCAATCTATATTGAGAGAGAGAGAGAGAGAGAAAGAGAGGGGCGAGAGAGGAGAGAGAGAGGGGAGATAGAGAGAGAGAGGGCAGATAGAGAGAGGGGAGATAGAGAAAGAGGGGAGATAGAGAGAGGGGAGATAGAGAGAGAGGGGAGATAGAGAGAGAGAGGGGAGATAGAGAGAGAGAGAGGGGAGATAGAGAGAGAGGGGGGAGATAGAGAGAGAGGGGGGAGATAGAGAGAGAGAGGGGAGATAGAGAGAGGGGGGAGATAGAGAGAGAGGAGAGAAAGAGAGAGGGGAGATAGAGAGAGGGGAGATAGAGAGAGAGGGGAGATATAGAGAGAGAGGGGAGATAGAGGGGAGATAGAGGGGAGATAGAGAGAGAGAGGGGGGCGAGAGAGGAGAGAGAGAGGGGAGATATAGAGAGAGAGGGGGGCGAGAGAGGAGAGAGAGGTGAGATAGAGAGAGAGAGGGGGCGAGAGAGGAGAGAGAGAGGGGAGATAGAGAGAGAGGGGAGATAGAGAGAGGGGAGATAGAAAGAGAGGGGAGATAGAGAGAGAGGGGAGATAGAGAGAGAGAGGGGAGATAGAGAGAGAGAGGGGAGATAGTGAGAGAGGGGGGAGATAGAGAGAGAGGGTGGAGAGAGAGAGGGGAGATAGAGAGAGAGGGGAGATAGAGAGAGAGGGAGGAGAGAGAGAGGGGAGATAGAGAGAAATGGGAGATAGAGAGAGAGGGGAGATAGAGAGAGAGAGAGAGAAAGGGGAGATAGAGAGAGAGGGGAGATAGAGAGAGAGGGGAGACAGAGGGGAGATAGAGAGAGAGGAGAGAGAGAGGGGAGATAGAGAGAGAGAGAGGAGAGAGAGAGAGGAGAGAGAGAGAGGGGAGAGAGAGGAGAGAGAGGAGAGAGAGAGGGGAGATAGAGAGAGAGGAGAGAGAGAGAGGAGAGAGAGGAGAGAGAGAGGAGAGAGAGGAGAGAGAGAGGAGAGAGAGGAGAGAGAGAGGAGAGAGAGGAGAGAGAGGAAAGAGAGAGGGGAGATAGAGAGAGAGGAGAGAAAGAGGAGAGAGAGGAGAGAGAGAGGAGAGAGAGGAGAGAGAGAGGGGAGATAGAGAGAGAGAGGAGAGAGCGAGGAGAGAGAGGAGAGAGGAGAGAGAGAGGGGAGATAGGGAGAGAGAGGAGAGAGAGAGGGGAGATAGAGAGAGAGAGGAGAGAGCGAGGGGCGAGAGAGGGGAGTGAGAGGGGAGAAAGAAGGGGGAAGAGAGAAAGAGATAAGAGAGAGAGAGAAAGAGCTAGAAAGAGTGAGAGGGGGGAGAGACAGACCGAGAGAGAGAGAAAGAGAGAGAGAAAGAGAGAAAAAGAGAGGGAAGAAAGAGAGAGAGAGGAGAGAGTGGTAGGTGAAGTGATAAACCATTTGGTAACATTTGGTACCCTATCTGAACACAACAAAATTTTGCGCATACACAAAACCTTCTTTTTCTTTTCATTCAAAGCACCCAAAAATGACAGAAAAACAAGATTACAAAGAGAGTTTGTGTTGCCACACAAACTCAGAGGCGGCCTCCGTGTGAGAAGGATCCCTGTCGGATCGCATATTCGCAAGGAGTTTTCAAGACGTGATTTTGTTTTGATTGTTAAAAGTAATAATGTTTCAAAGATTCATTTGGCGTTGTAATTTTTTTTCTTAATTTAAAATCTCCCGCTGGTCGACGGAGGATGGCATCGAGCAGGGTATGAAACCAAGACTGTAGAGATAATCAGTCCTGCGCGCTAACCAAACGACCAGGCATTGCTCTTTAACCTAAATGACAAACTGGTTATAAACTAATAGCCTATTATTGATAATATACCTAAACATTACGGAATGACAACTACCGAATATGTACAATATGTCAGAAGAGCGATTTTAGATAATTTTTTGGTATTGAGCATTTTCATTTAAATGGAACTAGAATGAAGATGTAGATCTACCTAAATTAAACTTTTAATTTAGCACTCTCAATATCTATATCTACTAGTGTGAGCTGGCGCTCCTAGATCTAATTTTTGACCTAATTTTATCTAATTTATATTATTTATATAGGCCAGGGCTATGATGTTTGTATTTTAGTGTCCTTTTTAATTTTTTTTAGTTCAGTGCTGAGTATTTTGTAGTTTCCGCTATTTATAACTTTCTGCTAGTTTTAGTCTTTTTCTGTTATTTGTGTTTTACTCGTAGAGGAAAAGTAGTTTCCAAAATAGTTAACTAGCCTTAGAGCTGTGGATGTTATTTCCTATTTTTTGTCCCTGGTTAGTTCTGCTTATTTTTGTCTTTGGCATTAGCGTTGGATTTGTTGTTATTTTTTAATATCAGTTTATGTGCAGGTCTGTAAACGGTATAGAGCCCCCATGAGTTTAGAATAGAAATAACTTTTTATCTTCCTTTTTGTTTTTTTGTAGGATTTAAATTTCAAGATTCTCTTTTTAATGCTGTTTCATTTGGTATATAATGTTGTGTAGTCCATGTCTTTAGTAATTTGCTAGATTTTATTGTTGTGTACGGCTTGGTACAAATTAGGGAAATCGGTAGTCCAGTTTAATTTTAGATAATTAACGTGACGTCACGCTCTCCGATATGTTCGCGCTGACCAGTTATAGCTAGCTCCGGAACCACGTTGAGCTCTCTTTTGTCTTGACCAGTGGTCAGTGCTGACAGTGGTGCCTGTATAAAGCTAATTGTGCGTTGTATAATTTCAGCTGGGACCGCCTGTAAGTTGGAAAATGTTTTTATTTTTACTTTCTTTCGTTCGTATTTGTATTAATTGTTTCTGCATCTATTGCTATAGTCTAGATGCAAACTGATTAGTGTAGTGGCATCACTGGCTAGTTAATTAGCCATGATTACCTCTGATGGAACCGGAAGTTAGGTAGCGTCACCCCCTTTTAGCCATCCTTAATGATCCCTATTGTTTTTCTATTGTTTGTCTATTTAGAAATATTTTATTATTTTATGTCTTCTTAAAGTATTTTTATTAGTATTATAATATTGTTAGGATAATGGTTCTAACAAGTTGGAATGTTGCAGATTTTAATTTTTAATGTAGAAGATGGCTGCGTCCTACTCAACACTTCATGATGGCGGCTTTGTTAAGCCAAATCTAGATTTATGTTTATTATTATTGCCCAACATGTGTTGTGGCGTAAGCTTTTAAGTAGGTATCATAATAATAATGTATGGCTTTTTATTAGCTAAATGAAGGTAATAGTATTTACCTCATGCATTTAGGTATGTGTATGTGCTAGACTAGGTCTAGTTCATTATTATTTTGTTATATTATGAATAATTATGTCTTATGTTTTATGTATTTGTAATTGCAGGCTATAATTCCTGCCTAACTGTCTGCCGCAGTTATTACTGCCTAACTGTCTGCCACAGTTATTACTGTTGCCCTATAGCTGTTGCCTTATAGCTGTTGCCCCTTAGCTGCCGTAGTAATTATTGCTGCTGCAAGTAGCTTACTGTTGTAGTTTTGCCAAATAGCTTCTTTATTTGTTAGGTTCAGTTAAGTAGGGTTGATCAATCTTTTAGTACTGTGTATATTTAGTTTTATTACTGTTGTTTTGGTTTCATGTAAATAAAGTATATACAAGTTCCTTTTATAATTTCAGTTTGTTATTTTATTTTTAGTTAGCTAGTTTAGTTTACTTTAGTTTGATTGTGCTGTCTGGTTGCTTAGGCGACTCTAGCCCCTTGGTCGCAGACCGAGGTGCAAAAATTTGGCCCACCCAGAAGAGCTACCACCTTCCTACTGTTATAAATGAACAAATGTTATGTAGCAGATAACAAAAAGGCCTCACTCAGTAGCTCCACCCTGACCTGCTCACAATAGATCTAGATATAAAATATAATTTGGGATAATGTAGATGTAATTTAGATAAGATTTTTGTAAAACAAAACACACTAGATAATCAATTTATAGACTAATCGCAATATTAAATTTTAAAATAGTAGATTAGTTTTAGTATTTTATAACATTGCAATATTGACATATTGACAATCTAGATTTTAGAATAAAAAATCTACACTTTAAGTCTAGAAATTAAAATTATAGATCTTAATATAGTCAAAATCATGACTGTCTGGTAGTGCGGTTTGCGCATTGGACTGTCGTTTGGATTCATCGATGGTCCCAGGTTCAAACCCTGCCTGCTCCCATCCCCCGTCGTATTGCGGGAGGTTTGGACTGCAACTCTGAAGGAACATCCGAAACATGTAAAACAACAAACATTCTAAACTACATAAAGAAGTTCTAGATCTAGATTCTACAATGATTTTAATTAGAACTGAAATCTAAATCTAGTTCTAGATCTAGATTCTACAATGATTTTAATTAGAACTGGAATCTAAATCTAGTTTTAAAAATCCTTTGTGTCAGGATTTTGTGATTTTACCATCACAAAAGAGATACAAGACACCGATAGCAAAGACAAACAGACACAAACACTCTTTTGTTCCCCTGGCAATGAAATCATTAAATAAGAACAATCTGGTATAAACATGTGGGAAGCGTGGTCGAGAGGCTAAGTGCGCTTGAACTTAGCTTGGCTTGGCTACCTAGAAGGGGGCTCGAGGTTCGAGCCTATAGGCAGCAAGGAAAACAAACTCCCACCCCCCTCCCCCCACTGGTCCACAAATGAGATTGGGCCAAAGCACTCTGAGCATGCTTAAGCATGAAAGTAGCGCTATATAAAAGCTATAACTATACATGTAAATTATGAGTGAGTCTGGTGTGAATGTAGACTTTGGTTTCTTATAGTTATAATGTCTAGTTAGACTAAAAAATATGTGTACGAGCAGCTTGTTGAGGGTTCACAGACATTGGTGCATCGAGTGATTTCTTTTAGCATTTCATTTAAAAAATTAACTCCATATGACGTCAAATGAAAAAAATCCATTACGTTACACGTCCTAGTTAGACAAAAAATGTTTTCTATACGAGCAGCTTGTTGGGTGTTCATCGACATTGATGCACCGAGTGTGTTCTTTAAGCATTTCAGTTGATGGGCTAGTTAGACTAAATATGTATATAGCATACATATAAAAAGATTAAAGATGCTTTTTTTTGTTTTGTCTGTCAATCTGTCTGTCCGTCATGTTAATAGCGAGAAAAAAAAGGCTTGAAGCTTCTGAAAATCTGATTTTAATTTTATTTCCCTTTCTAAACATCGCTTTAGTTTTAAGTTTCTATAATAAATTGTTCCGGATGTTTATATATTTCTAGTGAGAGAAAATAAGAATTCCAGATTAATTAGATACCGTTAATTAAATTTGTACCATAGCCTTATTGAGATATTTTATTAAACCATACTTTGGTGTTAGGAAGTTGTTTTCCTTAAAAATCAGAACATAATGTTAACGATAATTAGATTTTCTAACGTTTTAGATAGAAAGTTAAATGTGGTGTAAGAGAGAAGTGCGATTTTACATAAATAGATTAAAAATATTTTTCATAAAAAATCCGGAATAACCAATTTGCGAAAATAAGAAAATTATGTGTTTTATTTATTAGAAGAGGGATTTCAAACATTTATTAGCGTTATTAGATTTTTCATATAAAATTCGGATCATTTTTGGCGACGATTTGTAAGAATATTAAAGTAATGTAGGTCAATTTCTTTTTCGAAACAAAATCCGGAACATTCTTTACCGATTAAACAACTTTTATTATGTTTCGGCAAGAAAATTAACTGTAAAATAAGTCTTAAAAGTGATTTTCAATAATCGTTTCTAGTAAATTACTTTCTTATTTTAAAATCCTGAACAACCTATTGTCTATATTTTTGAAAAAAATAAAGTCATTTGACATAAATTTGTTTTAAATTAAAAATTCGGAACAATTGATATTAATAAATAAACTATAATGACGTAGTGTCAAAGATTATAAGTGTAATATTAGTTAATTATGCGATTTCAAACAATCATTTGACTTTATTTATTTTTTATAAAACAATATCTGGAACAACTTTATAGTTAATGAAATATAAATCAGTATAGATATTTTTATTTAGCTTTTATATGCTATTTACATTAACAAAACGGAACAGTGTAGTAAAGATCATGTGTTTCTTGCAACGTTTAAGCATGGAAATAAAATCTACTATAAGTTAGAAGAGCAAACAAATATTCATTGGCATTGATTTGTTTTTCACAAAACATCCGGAACAATCTATTATAGATAATTAAAACTATTGCAATATTTCTGAATGAAAAATTAAAGGTTAAATCAGATTTACAATAGCCTCTAGTGTTATTTGTTAATCTAATCGTGACGGACAGACCACACACAATAGACACATGACGGTGAACTTCTTTTATTCGGATGGGTGCACTAAACAAAAAATAAATAAAATCTGATTTGGTTTGGTGTGTGTACATATTGCGACGTTTCGCTTTTGCACGAAAGTCGCTGCATAAAAAGTGCATTTTAAAAAATGTGCGTGATATTTACATACAAAGTGCATTATTAGCCTTTATAAACAAACAGAAATGTTTTCTTTTAATTTTAGCAGCTAGTTGACCAGAAAAAACACCTTTAACTAATATTTATACTTGTTGTAAACATTTCTTGTACATTTTATAAATATATTTGACTTAGTGATACTAAAAATACACAAAAATTGTCCATCTTTGTTAGCATACTGTAACATTGCCTCCCTTAAATTTACGTAATTGTTTAAGAATTGGTGTATTTTTATGAAAAAATCGCTTGCATAATTAATTTTTAAAATTAAATGGTTTGCTTTTAGAAAACCAAAAGTAGCCGTTGCACCTAAACGTTTCAAGCCGCATTTAATGATGAAATAATATTTTTCATATCTCTTCTAGTTTTCGAGATCTGAGTGTGACAGACGGACAGACGGAAAGACAGACAGGCGGACAGACGGATATTTTGCACAAACCTAATAGCGGCTTTTTCCCCTTACAAGGGCCGCTAAAAATCCTAACAGTTTAAAGATTGAAATGTCAATCCAGTAGTATCCCAATTAAGAGGGTTGTTTTTATAAACTAGTGTTTCTCAAACTCTAGGGAACACTCCTAGACGTACAAGAATGTAAGTCTTTATGAATAAATCACATTCTTTTTCATTGATAGCTCAAGTCCTTCATGCACTGCACTGTAAAGTTTCAGTTTTGCGGATATGCTGAGCCCTCTCCGTTGCCACACTTGTCCTTGAAGTCTGCCAAAAGCAGCACTGGCACGAGCAACACGGAAGTCAACCTCATCATCTAGGTTGGCGTTTTATGATATGGTGCTTTCCTGATAGTGCTGTATTTCTCCCATAAATCTTATATGCATCAGAGTCCTGGACCCTTTATTCCCACCACATCAAAAAGCTAAACTTTCACTTACGCTGTCTAAGGAGTATCCATAAAGTGCGTTGGTCCGACCACATATCAGACACAGAAATCTAAAAGCTGTCCAACATGAACAGTATCAATACGATAGTAAAAAGGTCCCAACTACGATGGGCGGGCGTGACATGTAGTCCGCATGCCAGACAATCGCCTTCCCAAACAACTTCTGTACGGGAGTTGTGTGCAGGAAAGTGCTCATAGAGAAGTCAATACAAGCGCTATAAAGACACTCTCAAGAGCTCCTTCAAGGAATGCGTTATTGACATTCACGCCTGGGAAGCTCGATCGCTCCTCATGGCGTGAAGCTGTGAGTCTTGGAGTCTCAAGATTTGAAGCAAGAAGAGTGTCCAGGGTGAAAGAACGCCAAACCAACAAAAAGCTGAGAGAAGAAGCAAGCCCACCTGCAACTGACCTAACCCTAACCCATGCCACATTTGCACCTAAGGTCACAATGGAAAAATGTAAATGACTCATTATTGAATTTTTTTTTCATTTTTAATTAACTTTATTTTGTAAAATACTCATTTAAATACTTCTTTCTTTCTTTTTTTTTTAAATTTTACTTTTGTTCTGAATGTTGCTCTCTACACCTCTACCTAATGCACTCTTAACCATCAACACCGCAAGACAAAATGAAATAAAAATAATCACAATAATGTGATAATTAAAGTTGCAACTTAAAATAACGATATCGACTCATATAATAAGAGTTGTTAATTTAATGACAGTATTACCTTTACGAAAATATTAGGGATTTTCTGCGATGTTATAGATTTAGAATTTAGAAAGTCAACATTGTGCCTGGGAAAAAAAATTATTTAAGTTCTTTTTCTTTTTGATCAAAAATACTCACACACCAGTTGTCATCAAGGCCACACATATTTTATTTACAATGGATATATTCTATCTTCATAGTTGGTTCTATTTCGTCCTTAAAATGTAGTCTATCTAGATAGGGTAGGCAGACTTCCCAAGTGTACTTTTAATAAAGAGTATAGCTTCCCTTTCTCATTGTTACTAGAATTAGCTGAACACTTAAATTTATTATTCAAATTTATCTAGGTAAAATAACATGTAAAACTTCTCTAGTTGTAATTTAGCATGCCATAACCAATTATATACTTAAAACTGATGTTCTTTAGTCCAAATATTATATTTTTTTTATTGAGATTATAATACATTTGTGACAAGTTAGTGAAAGTGACGTGTGTTTGGCGCGTTTAATGTCTAGGAGATTATTATTTTTGAAATTATCACACACCAACCCGTCAACATATCAATCGGAGCAGGCACGCAACGAGACAAGCAATGACAGAGAGATACAAAGTTAAAATTGAAGAATATTCATTTACATAAATATTTACATAAAAGAATAAAAAAGGGAAGGGTTTGCATCTATCTCTAATTGATACTATATTTAATCATCACTCTTGCACTTAATAAGAGAGTATGTCACTTTGTCTTCTGAACTTAGCTGGTTGTCCTGCTTGGGTCGCAGCTGGCTGTGTCCTGGCTTGAGGTTCTGCAGCTGGAGGTGGCGCTCTAGCGGGTAGAGGGACGCCTGTGATACAGTTCTTGTGGAGTCTCAATTCAAAGTTCTGATATCTGTAGTGGACACAGTAGGGCGGGTGGCCGGCTACTGTGGGCACAAGGTTACTGCGGGCAGAGCGGATCTGCCGTGGGAAGCGTAGTTAACAGGATAAGTCCAATAAATCCGATAAATAGGCAATAGGCAGACACCTGAGGGAGGCACCAGGTATTCCTCTAAGAGTAAGAATAAATGAAATAGTCCAGACTCGACTGTTTAGATAGAATGAGAAAATGAGAGCGTATGTCCCGCCTTATCCTACCTTATAAAGGTCTGGAAGAAGTGGACGGAAACAGGAAACGTCCTAGGTTTAAGATTATCTCTCACGTGGGTGAAGTCCGACGAAAGTCGCACCTTGGAGTGTCACGAGGCTTGTTGACCCGAGTAATCTCTTTGATCAAAGAGAGACGTGGGAGAGGGGGGGGGAAGAAAGATTGGTTTGCATTCCACCCAAGGTGGTGTCAACCGCGACCGTCAGACATCCGGCGGGTAAGACCAAAGAGATTGTGTGTTTATCTTTTCCCGATCAAGGGCAGATAAATGAAAGGATGTGGCCTAGCTATCTCCAAGGTGGTAGACTGAGTGTAGCCGGGAGAGGATAAGGTGGGGCGAGTGAAGAAATTGGGGCTAGGACGGGGAAATAGTTAAAATAAAATAAATAAATAATAAATAATAATAATTAATGCTGTGATAAAATTGAGTGACTCTGACAGCAAGCTTTTGACTTGTCACAACATTAAGGCAGCGGTTCTCAACCTTTTATGCTCGGCGACCCCTATTTACAATCCCCCACTCTGCCGCGACCCCCCCACACACACATACAGCAATAGAAGAATAGACAACAATAATTCATATTTTCGATGGTCTTAGGCGACCCCTAGCAAATTGCCAATAGACCCCCAAGAGGGTAGCGTCCCACAGGTTGTGAACCCCTGCATTAAGGAGAAGGAAAATTCTGAATTGAAGCCTCTGCTGTCTTGCAGCAATACCCAATCATGGGAAAGGCTTCGGGAGTCAACTCTGAGTAAACATCAGGAGCCGGCTACCCTTTGGTAGTTTGCAACACGCAGTGGTACACCCTGGCAGAGCCTGCAACGCGCTAACACCAAACTGTATCGACACTTGCCCTTTCTTTGGACACATCAGCTTCTTGGAGAGGTGGGAAACGGACGACATTGCTCCGAACCTAGCTAATGCCAGGCATTCATCTCTTTCCCATGAGTTGATACAAAGTCGCTTCGCATCTGAAGAAGGCCATAATACATTTACAAGCAGATGTAGCATTCTATTCAGTATCAACATTATTTCAAGGCTCCTTTTGTTGTTTTAACGGTTTCTCATAGAATTATAAAATTAGGTTTTTAAAATGACTTTAAGGATCATTAAAAGAAAAAAACAGTCTTATACACTGTCAGATCCGGGTAAGGGGGAGGGGAGGTAACTTCACTCGCCCCACTCGACCATCTCTCCCTTGCAGGGGGAGTGCTGTCAAATTATTTACTTATTGTATGAGTACACAATAATTATTTAAAGTTTATTGTAATTTTTATTGTCGTCCCCTCTGGTCTGTTGGACGATTTGGTGGGATGTATGGGCAGGTGCGTTTGTATGTACCGCTCCACCACGACCCCGGTGTGAGGGAGGTTAAATTTTTGTATCTTTGCAAAAACCACACTCTGTGAACGAAATTAGTCAAATATCTATATAATTATGTTGCTTATGAATATGTTAACACATTGTATAGTATGTCGCACTACACTCAAATCTAAAATTCAATCATTTGTATATATGAAATGAAAGAGGGTGGTCGGTGCCCAGTTGGACCGTAGTAGATGCAATCTATAGTAAAATAGGGCCACTTTTGAGTTTGTGTGATAACACAAAATCTCTTGTAATGTTGTTCATTTTTTTCATTTTAAGCAACATAAGTTTTTATCCTTTATCTTTCCAGTTTCTTGTGTATGTATGTTGTTGCTTTTTTGGGGGGAAAGGGGGTGGGGTCAGAGATGCATAAATCAATTAAAACTTAGGAAAAAACCTGCACAAAATCTTGAATTCTCTTTAAAAAAAATACATGTAGATACTTGTTTCTTATAAATCCAATCATTTTGTAAAGCTAAGTCTTGGTTGTTTCTTTTACATAATCTTGATGAGGACTTTGATGTAATCATTTACATGAACAGTGTTGTCAGATGTCTAGACAAACATACATATCTTTTAAATAGAAAGTGTCTCACATCATGTCGTACAGCTGAACGCTATCGAGACATTTTGATCTATCAACGTGATAGTGTAATTTATTTCTCCCAGAACATTGTATTTGTCTTGTACTCTGATTCAGAAAATGAAATAGACTCATCATTGATTGTTTGACAGTTTCCTTGATTTTGATTGACACGAATGACTATACATTTGGAATGCATACTTCAAGTAAAACAACCTTTACATGATAATCCTATCTGTTGATTAAAACACATTAGTAAAACATGACACTTTTTTTTTTACATTATCAATAATTAATCTCACTACAATGTGAAACATTAGACAAACACTTTAGAATTATAGAATTACAGTTTATTTAAGATAGAATCAAATTCTTTCAAATATTTGTTACAGTTTTAAAAATGTCTTGTTAAATTTAAAGAGATCGACACGTGTTCTAACTTTAAATGAAAAAGAGTATCCCAATATTTGTTTAAACGTTCACTGGTGCCTTTGTTGTTGTTTTAGTTGTAGTCCTTGTCGTAGTTAGTCTTGTCGTAGTTTTGGTGGTGAGTGGTCTTGTTGTGGTGGTCAGCTTTGTGGTCAATGTGGTACTGGTTGGACTTACTGTAGTGGCCGTAGAGGTTGTTGGAGGTAATGTGGTAATAGGCCTACAGCTAGATTGTGGTGGGGTCCACATGTACTGTTGGACACAGCGACATTCCAGATCCCCAATACGTTTAGTTTCATTTAACTGAATGACGACATCTCCATATTTACAATTTGAGCCTGACAGAGAAACAACAGTCAAAAAGGAATGATGGAATTTAGTTGGATTTAAGGTTTTATAAAAAAGAAAATAAAAATGAAAGAATTAAGGCTCATTACAAAAAAAAGTAGAGAAACGTTAGACAAAAATTGACACAAACTTTCTGTCATGTAACATAAAGCAGCTATTGCATTAAATTTATTTTTAGATTTATTTCTGTATCTCAAGGTCATGGTTGTATGTTGATGACAAGTCTATTTAAAACTATGACGGTTTTTCCATAAGCTCTAAGAATAGTTTGGACGTTGCTAGAAAGGGGTTAAGGGGAAGTAATTTAAAAAAAAACGTGGATATTTTATGGTTTATGGAGAGCGACAACTAAAGGAAGAGAATTAACGCAGTATTGCATTGAACATTTATGTAGTGTGTAGATTATTAAAGAGATTCCTAGCTTCAGAATTAAAGCTTTGTAATATTTGCATTTATTTAAAAGAAGATATCAATTTTGATTTTACCCGGCATCAATATACTGTTTAAGAATTTATAAATCGTCCAAAGGATGATATAATACTGTGACACTGTTCAATCATTGTTTAATTAACATAATCTCATTGTAACATCCAGACATCGTTGTCATCTGGCACTTAAACATATATCGTCACAATTACACAATAAGACAAAATAAAATAGACCTAAAATGGATACATAATACAAATACTATAGAAATAGTAGACAAAATGTAAAAAAACAAGTGTACAAAAGACAATTTGTGTGGAAAAAATCGCCCTACTCTGTTTGGCATATTCTTCTCCTGTCTACTGCATTATGCGTACAACCACATAAACGAAGATGTGTTTCTCCATACAAGATCCTCTGGAAAACTATTTAATGTATCAAGACTGCAGGCAAAAACCAAGGTTAGGAAGCTACTCGTCAGGGAACTCCTGTATGCTGATGATGCAGCTATTGTGGCTGATTCTGATATTCAGCTACAGTGCCTTGTTGACAAATTATCAGCTGCTTGCCAGAAGTTCGGCTTAAACATCAGTCAAAGCAAGACTAAGATACTTGTCCAAAACACAAACACTGCACCTCAAGTAAGCATTAATGGCCAACCACTAGAATTTGTTGATCACTTTTGTTACCTTAGCTCCATCATATCCAACAACACTCTACTGGATAAAGACATAAACAACAGAATAGCCAAGGCAATGGCCACCATGTCACGGCTGCAGAAAAGAGTCTGGGACAACATATTACTGACTAACAGTACTAAAGCCCTAGTCTACCGGACCTGTGTGTTGAGCACCTTGCTGTACGGAAGTGAAACAGGGTCAACTTACATATGGCAGGAAAAAATGTTTTCCACCTCCCATGCCTAAGGCGGATCTTTAAAATAAGGTGGCAAGATAAGATAACCAATGAGGAAGTGCTACAAAGAGCAGGGTGCCAGGACATCCGCTCTGTTATCAGCAGCAGACGCCTTGGCTGGCTTGGCCACGTTCGTAGAATGCCAGAAGGTCGACTTCCAAGGGACATCCTGTATGGCGATCTAATAGAAGGCAGGAGAGCCGCTGGTCGCCCACTTTTACGTTATACGGATGTATGCAAACGCGACATGAAGCTCTTCAAAATGGACACTGGCAACTGGGAAAAGGTGGCACTGGGCAGATCCTCATGGAGAGAGAGCATAAAGGAAGGGTCAAAGATTGCAGATGTCATACACAACAGAAGCAGAAAGAAGGGTGAAAATGCAACGGCGCCTGGTGATTATATATGCCCAACCTGCGATCGCAGGTGTGTATCAAGGATTGGCCTCTTTAGTCACACAAGAAGTTGCAAAGGGAAAAGATCGTCTCTCGAGACGTAAAATGCCATAGACTTGTTTTGAAAAGGCTCAATCTGTTATTCGAATTCTCAAAAAAAATTTTTTTTTTTTTTAAATTCCATAATCTAAAAACGTTTAGGAAAATGAAGTTTACAAGATTACTATTCGTTTTAAATTAGGTCTAACTTATAATGCATACTAATTAGCTTTTTTTCTTTAGAAAACTGCTTGCATAACTGATTTTGAAAATGAGATTTTTCGCGTTCAGAAAAAAAAGTAGCCGTTGCATCAGAACTTTGAATGGTCTAAAATATTGTGATGTCGAATTTTTTTGTAGTTTACGAGATCTAAACAGGACAGACGGACAGACATTTCGCACAAAACTAATAGCGTCTTTTCCCCTTTCGGGGGCCACTAAAAATGGACAAATAATTGAAATAAACTATAAATTGAGATAAACATTAAATAAAATAAACAAACATTAGACAAAAATATACTAACAGAAGGCAAATTAGACAAATATTAGACTTACATTGGACGAATATTAGATAAATATGTTTCATTAAAGTAATAGTAACAATTTTAGATACAATTTCAGTTTACAAATCTCATTCGTAAATGTTTTATTATATTTTGCTTCATAGACAGTTTAGTTCCACTCACCATTTGGACAAACTGAACAACATCCGCCTACAGGCACGTACGCGTCCACACAAGGTGGTGCCATGCAAGTTGCCCAGACACAGTTCCACTCACGTCTGCCTGTCCAAGTGTCACACTGACAGTAAGCACATGGCTCACGTGTAGGTCTGTTCTCTTCCTAAAGAGTCAAGACAGAAATATGACAATACTTTTTCTAATCTCATTCTCCTAGATAGATATTCACTCTTTTACTCTTATTTAGCATTAAGAAGTCTACAGATTCATGGTGTAGCAGTCATATAATTTAAATGTTTTAAATTGGTTAAAAAAAAGGAAGTGGGGGGGGGGGATGGTCTTAGCTAAATGGCCAGTTTTTTTTTTTTTTTGAAAGGCTCAATTATTTTTTCTCAATAAAAATGTACTGAATTTCATTTCCTTGATACGAGACTTAATGTTTGGCCCATACTATCCTAAGCTAATTGATTAACAGAGAAACCATAAGTGAAATTGGAATTCTATTATTTTATGGCATGGGGGTTTGTAAATTAAAATCTTTTATAGAATCCTTTAATCGAGCTATCATTTAATTTAGCGAAAATTGAAGCACTTTTTTTTTTCAAAACGTGATAAGCACTAAACAAGTTTCATGAAATGGTATTGTTTTAAGAAGTGAAACAAATATAGAAGAAGACACTCTATAGTTAAATCAGACTACTTTTATACATCTAAAGCATAAAACAAGAAAAACATCCAAAAAACACTTTAAAACAATATCTCCTTTATACAACTTCTAGAGCGACTGGTTTTCTTTTAATAACTAATGAATTTTAGCTATAACAAAAATGGAACACTTGTTACCCCGCCCCACTCCCAAGAATCCTGGTTTAGCGACTGTATAGATTTACTAGACTTTATTCTAATGATAGGCCTTTAGATCTAGACTTAGAAGACGATGCGCAAAATGTTCCTGAACATTCATTTAGTAAAGTATTGAATCAATAAAGACTTAGTTACGGAAATTTCCGAACGTGATAGTCTTTTCAAGAACGTGATAGTCTTTTCAAGAACGTGATAGTCTTTTCAAGAACGTGATAGTCTTTTCAAGAACGTGATAGTCTTTTCAAGAACGTGATAGTCCTTTCAAAAGGCGTGATAGTCCTTTCAAGAACATAATAGTCCTTTCAAGAACGTGATAGTCTTTTCAAGAACGTGATAGTCTTTTCAAGAACGTGATAGTCTTTTCAAGAACGTGATAGTCTTTTCAAGAACGTGATAGTCTTTTCAAGAACGTAATAGTCCTTTCAATGTGATAGTCTTTTCAAGAACGTGATAGTCCTTTCAAGAACGTAATAGTAATTTCATGAACGTGATAGTCCTTTCAAAAGGCGTGATAGTCCTTTCAAGAACGTGATGGTCCTTTCAAAGGGCGTGATAGTCTTTTCAAGAACGTGATAGTCTTTTCAAGAACGTGATAGTCTTTTCAAGAACGTGATAGTCTTTTCAAGAACGTGATAGTCCTTTCAAAAGGCGTGATAGTCCTTTCAAGAACATAATAGTCCTTTCAAGAACGTGATAGTCTTTTCAAGAACGTGATAGTCTTTTCAAGAACGTGATAGTCTTTTCAAGAACGTGATAGTCTTTTCAAGAACGTGATAGTCCTTTCAATGTGATAGTCTTTTCAAGAACGTGATAGTCCTTTCAAGAACGTAATAGTAATTTCATGAACGTGATAGTCCATTCAAAAGGCGTGATAGTCCTTTCAAGAACGTGATGGTCCTTTCAAAGGGCGTGATAGTCTTTTCAAGAACGTGATAGTCTTTTCAAGAACGTGATAGTCTTTTCAAGAACGTGATAGTCTTTTCAAGAACGTGATAGTCCTTTCAAAAGGCGTGATAGTCCTTTCAAGAACATAATAGTCTTTTCAAGAACGTGATAGTCTTTTCAAGAACGTGATAGTCTTTTCAAGAACGTGATAGTCTTTTCAAGAACGTGATAGTCTTTTCAAGAACGTGATAGTCTTTTCAAGAACGTGATAGTCCTTTCAATGTGATAGTCTTTTCAAGAACGTGATAGTCCTTTCAAGAACGTAATAGTAATTTCATGAACGTGATAGTCCTTTCAAAAGGCGTGATAGTCCTTTCAAGAACGTGATGGTCCTTTCAAAGGGCGTGATAGTCCTTTCAAGAACGTAATAGTCCTTTTAAGAACGTGATAGTCCTTTCAAGAACGTAATAGTCGTTTCAAGAACGTGAAAGTCCTTTCAAAAGGCCTGATAGTCTTTTTAAAACCAATGTTGGAACTAGAATTTTCCCCATGTGGATAACGAGCTAGTATTTATTTTCTCACCGATATACATCATCTGTTACATTTATAGGAAAATCATTCGAATCTTTTTCGAGAATCGCGTCCACCCACCCACCCACCTTCCACGAAGCTACGAGTCGAATAGAGGTATTGTAAAAATAAACAAACCTAAAATCATTTAATATTGTTTCAAATTTTTTTTTACAGTAAATAAAAATGAGTGCTTTAAACGACTCCGGCTCCGGCTTCTGACGAATATCCTGCATTTTTCACTATCCGGCGATACTCGGCTCCGTCCGGATATCACTACCGGATAGTAAAAAGTACACCTATTTAATATGCATAAAGTGGACCTCGTTCCATTAATGTCTGTTGTAGAATGTATTAATGTTTATATTAAAACAAAATTAGAAATAGAAATGAAATTTAACACCATAAATGCACTTTACATACAGAGCAGCAATGGCTGACACATTTTTTCTATTTAATTCTCTTGACCTTTGAGAAGGAAAGTTAACATTATTATTATAGCTTTTACATAGCACTACATTCATGCTTATAGCATGCTCAGATGGCTTTGGTCCAATCTCATTTGAGGACCAGTGGGGGGAGGGGGTAAACGCAACTCTGCTCGAGTCGGGTGTCGAACCTCGAGCCCCCGTCTAGGTAGCCAAGTTCATCATATCTTATTTTATATAATACAGACGTTACTTCAAAAAAGAAGATGATTACGTCCTACGCGTAATGCATATTAACCAATGACTTAAATTCTGCCAAGTCACTGGTTTTCCTGGCTAGCTCAGGCAACCCATTACATGCTCTAATAGCACTAGGGAAGAAGGAGTATTTGTACAAATTTGCCCTAGCATATGGGACGAAGAGTATATTTTTATCTTTGCGTCTTTCAGAGTATTTTATTAAATTTTGTTTTTGTATTTGAAGATTATGGTTCAGTGTTTTATATATAATTGCTACTTTACTTTTGAGTCTTCTGTCCTGAAGGCTTTCTAAATTTAGTGATTTTACTATAGGTGTTACTCTAGTCAAATGTGAATATTCATTTGTTATGAATCTCACTTCTCTATTTTGTGTCTGTTCCAGTTTCTTAATGTTTACTTCAGTTGAGGGGTTCCAAACGGAGGATGCATATTCTATTATTGGCCTAACAAAGGTTAAATAACATTTTAGTTTTATGTTCTAATTTGATTTATAGAAATTTCTTTTAATAAATCCTAATGCTTTGTTTGATTTTTTTTTATAGTTTCATCAATATGTGGATTCCATGACAGTTTTTCATTTATTATAACACCTAGGTATTTTGCGTTTTTAGTCTGTGTTACTGGTTTACCATGAATAAGATAAGTGGAATTAATTTGTTTTAGTTTTTTTGTTACTCTTAACAACTGACATTTTTCTGGGTGGAAAGACATGCTCCAATTTGATTCCCATTTCTGTAATTTATCTAATTCTCTTTGTAAAATATCTGTGTCTTGTGTTGTTTTTTATTGTTCTATATATTATGCAATCGTCTGCAAATAATCTGACTTTTGTTCCTGAAGTAATGCAATTTGGTAAATCATTTATGTAAATTAAAAATAGTAGTGGACCCAAGACTGTTCCTTGAGGTATACCTGAGTTTACTGTTATCGGTGTTGATTTAGAGCCATTTATTATTACAGTTCAAGTTAAGTTCAAGCGCACTTAGCTTCTCGACCACGCTTCCCACCATGTTAAAATGCTACATTCCTTGACTACGTCATGCTGACCAGACGTCTGTCTAGCTGTGCGGGTATATCTCCTAAGGTAGAGATGAACAACTAACACCCCTTTTATTTGTTTAGTCCATCACATTGATTTTATTTATAGGCAGATGACCACAAGTTAAATACGATGGACGTAGGTTTAATGTCAAAGTATTGACACTCTCTAGAGGTCACACCTTTCGAGGGAACTGAGTTTGTTTACTTAGTAGTAAATCTTTATTAGAGGGGCTGGACTGCAAGAGCCACACCCCTACTAAGGTAACCAGGTATATTTCCAGATTAACAACTCCCTCTCCATTTTATTTGTTTAGTACATCACATTCCGCAAGGTTGTTAACGCCGGAAGTGGTAATGGTCTTAAGCCCATCATTACCTACAAAGTGCTTCCAATGGCATGCGTCTCAAATAGCCTCTGACAACCAGTCCAACTCCTGGCCTTCACGTGTGGCTCAGTTACTGAGCCTGGCGGAACCGTTACCACAGACAGGAGAAGGGGCAAAGGCGAGCAACTGGCGCCTAAACCAGTAAGCTTCGGGCAGAAGGGGCTCGTTAGCCTTGGTTGGCTACCCATCTAGGAGAAGGAAAACTCTGAATCCAAACCTCCGCTGCCCTGCGGCTATACCCAAACACGGGAAAGGCTTCGGGAGACAACCCTGAGGAAAAATCAGGAGCTGGTGACCCTTAGGCAGACTGTGGCACACCGTTCTACAGCCTGGCAGATCCTGCTTGATCCCAAACTGTACTGGATACTCCGTTCCTTTGGTCACATCAGCTGCGCGGAGAAAGGGGAACTGCTGTGTGGGCGACATCGTTCCGACCATAAACAATGCCCAGGCTTTCATCTCACTTATTCAAAGCCCTAACCCTAAAAAACTGGAGAGGACACTCCAGCTTCGCCTTTGGCGTCGGCTAAACACGGGAAGTGGCAGTCACCGGTTATAAGCTCAAATGCTCAATTGACGTAGAGCAGGGCGCCAGGGGCCACTTTCGTCGGTGGGAGGGATCCTAGGATTCCAATGGACAGCTACCGCCCGCCTCAAGCTGGGCAGCCCCCAGCCAATAAGGTGCTGTTCCGTCATGCCTGTCTTCCTCGTTTGGGTACACGAGGATAGGACAAAATCTGAAAAGCAGGCACAAAGCCAATGTACCAGTCGACATGAAGAAAAAAAAGAGGAGCTCCACTCTTAAACTGGGCACATGGAATGTGCGTACTCTACAAACTGGACATAATGAAAATCTACCAGACATAGAAGATGTCAGAAAATCTGCAATAATAAACGATGAACTGTCCAGGCTCAAAGTAGACATTGCCGCCCTTCAGGAAACTCGTTTAGCTGACTCTGGATCAATCAAAGAAAAAGATTACTCCTTCTTCTGGCAAGGCAAAGCCGAAAGTGAAGTAAATGAACATGGCGTTGGTTTTGCAGTTAAGAACACACTGCTGAACACAGTAGAGCTGAAGTGCAACGGTTCAGAAAGACTCCTTTCACTACGCCTTAACACATCTATTGGACATGTGACTTTGATAAGTGCCTACGCTCCTACTTTAAGTTCCACACCAGAGGCCAAAGATATGTTTTATGACAACCTTTCGTCTGCTCTTAGCGAGATCCCAACTACGAAACAAGTTATCATCCTCGGCGACCTCAATGCACGCGTTGGATCTGACAACTCTGCATGGGACAGCTGTATTGGGCGTTTTGATGTCGGAAAAGTAAATGAAAACGGACAAAGGCTCCTCAAGGTTTGCTCACTACACTCCCTCTGCGTCACTAATACCTATTTCAAGACTAAAGAGTATCTTGGCGGCACCCTCGCTCTAAACACTGGCACCAACTAGACCTAATCATGGTAAGACAAAAGTGCTTAAAATTTGTCAAGCTTACCAGGTCCTACCACAGTGCAGACTGCGACACAGATCACTCCTTGGTATGTTGTCAGATCAATCTTCTCCCCAAAAAAATCCACCATACCAAGCAGATTGGAAGACCCCAATCGGATGTAAGCAAGATGTGTCAACCTGATCTCCAGATACAGTTTACGGAATCTTTTGAACGCGAGTATAAAAATATCTCTGAGAATACAGCAACTGAAAAATGGGAACACCTCAAGTCCACCATACAAAAGACTTCCCTGAAAATCTTTTGAAGAAAAATTACAAAGCAAAATGATTGGTTCGACTCTAAAGCAGTTATTTTAGCACCTGTCATCAGAGCAAAGAGAGATGCACTCGCTACTTACAAGGCAAAACCTACCCATCGCAACCTGCTAAACCTGAAAGAAGCTAGAGCCAATGCACAGAGGACAGCAAGGATCTGTGCCAATGAATACTGGGTAGAGCTCAGTGAGAGTATTCAGCTCGCAGCCCAAGTGGGCAACATAAGAGGGATGTACGAAGGAATCAACAAGGCTCTCGGACCCTCCCAAAACAAGACAGCACCTCTGAAATCAACCACTGGGGAAATTATCACAGACAAGTGCCAACAAATGCACAGATGGGTTGAACATTACTCTGAGCTCTACGCCACAACAAGCTTAGTCTCTGACTCAGCCCTTAAAGCCATCATACAATTACCCACAATGAACGAGCTAGATGAAACACCCACCCTTTCAGAGCTTAACAAAGCCATAGACAGCATTGCTGCCCGCAAAGCACCCGGATGTGATGGTATCCCCCCCAGATCTTCTAAAACAATGCAAAACTACTCTAATCCAACCTCTACACGAACTGCTTTGTAAATGTTGGCAAGAAGGTGCTGTTCCACAAGACCTGCGGGATGCTAAAATCATTACACTGTATAAGAACAAAGGTGACAGAAGCGACTGCAACAATTACAGGGGAATCTCCCTCTTAAGTATTGTAGGCAAAGTCTTTGCTCGAGTGATACTTCCCAGGCTACAAAAACTCACTGATCGGGTCTATCCAGAATCACAATGCGGCTTCCGCTTAGGGAGATCCACGATTTTCTCCATCCGCCAACTCCAGGAAAAGTGCAGAGAACAAAGGATGCCTTTGTACATTGCGTTTATTGGTCTGACAAAGGCCTTCGATCTAGTTAGCAGAGATGGCCTCTTTAAAATTTTACAGTTAATAGCTGTCCACCCAAGCTACTAAATGTAATCATATCTTTCCACCAAAATATGATGGGCACAGTGCAATTCAACGGTGCCAGCTCTGAAAGTTTCAGTATAAACAGCGGAGTTAAACAAGGATGCGTCCTGGCCCCAACCCTCTTTGGAATACTATTTTCACTGCTAATCCACAACGCGTTTGACTAATCCACTGAAGGCATCTATCTCCATTCCAGATTTGATGGCAAACTCCTAAATATTGCCAGACTGAGGGCCAAAACTAAAATCAGAGCCACCCTCGTAAGAGATATGCTATTCGCGGATGACGCAGCGGTAGTGGCACACACACAAGAGGAACTTCAGTCACTAATGTCCCGCTTCTCTCAGGCCTGTAAAGAATATGGCTTGACTATTAGCACGAAGAAAACAAATGTTATGGGACCACCTACTACATCACCCCCCTACATCCTCATAGACGATAACAAGCTGGACGCCGTAAACGAATTCTGCTATCTGGGATCCACAATTAAAGATGACCTGTCCCTAGAAGAGGAGATGAAAAAACGCATAGGGAAGGCTGCCTCGACCTTCGTTAGACTCAGACTAAGAGTTTGGGAAAACTATAAGCTAACTACGGTGACCAAAATGGAAGTCTACAAGGCATGCGTTATGAGTACACTGCTGTATGGCAGTGAATCATGGACCACCTACGCAAAGCAAGAGAGAAAACTAAACTCATTCCATTTGAGATGTCTCCGTAGGATCTTGAATGTCACATGGAAAGAAAAAGTGTGCAATACTGAGATCCTTGCGCGATCAGGTATTCCCAGCATCTTTACAGCCCTCAGACAACGCCGTTTGCGCTGGCTTGGACATGTTCGCCGGATGAAGGACAAGCGCATCCCGAAAGTCATCCTCTATGGTCAACTCGCGACTGGCACAAGAAAAACTGGTCGCCCCAACCTCCGTTACATAGATGTGACCTCAGATCAGTGAACATCAATACTGACAATTGGGAAGACAAAGCTCTAGACCGCAACAGGTGGAGAGAGACAGTGACAAAGAAAGCTATGGACAGTGAAAGTACATGGGTCTCAGCCCAGGAAGAAAAACGCATAATCCGAAAAACGGCCAGCTCCTCTACCACCGAAGCAAAAGCCAAGGGGACCCTAACCTGCGCTATCTGTGGACGGGAGTGTCTGTCCAAAATAGGGCTCCACAGCCACATGAGGAAGTGTGCTCTGAGATGAACCATAGTCGTCCTACGACTGAAGGAGGCCAATGATGATGACATCACATTGAGTTCATTGATTGACAGGTGACCCCAAGTCAGATACGATGGACGTAAGCACTCTCTAGAGGTCATACGAGGGAACTAGGTTTGTTTACTTAGTAGTAAATCTTAATTGGGGGTGGTCAAACATCTACACGGGTATCCGAACAAAAAGTTTGCTTATTTGGAGAAAAATCTGAATCACGTGACTGGGCTAGAGGCCACACCTTTTTAAGTGTGCCGAGTTACTTGAAAATAAATCTCAATTAGTAAGCTGGACTAAAGATCACAAACACCTAATCGAGTGACCTTTAGCTACACAGAACACAAACCGCGAGATTATGTAGTCCAGTAAGCCAGTAACTAATTATTTTGTAGAAAAAAATCTATATTAGCGTAAAAGACACGACCAGGGCTATCTTTCAATGGAGAGCTAAACACCCCCTACTCTTTGTTGTATTTCTTTTATTTCTTTGGTCCTTGACGCCTAATGTATTTTTAAGCCAGAATGAAAAAACACAACGTGCTAACAAAGGATATTACACTGTAAATAAATATTACGGTTAAATACTTTTTCTAACGTATTAACTAGAATATTAATTACTCCTGCAGTTAAGTGTCTTGATTTGATAACGATATTCTTAATAATCTGTGACAGTCAATTAACTCCTTGTTATTACTGTATATTTTTTTACTTAAGATGCGTACTTAGCCACTGTGTATCAGGCCAGGACGACTTTTACACACCTGACAACCATAGGCTTACTATGGTTCCTTCTTGTAACAGTTACTGAAACCACGAATAAAATAATTAATAAGTAATAAGTTAAGGAAGATGTTTCTTGCATTTAATGTTTCTTACGTACGTTCTTTGCACAATAAAATAAAACAAAGATGTGCATGTTTGCGTGTGTGTATTTTTTTGCCTTGTAATAAAACCTTTAGAAAGAAAGCTAATTTCATTGTTTAATTCTTTTGACTTAATAAATAACGGAACACCTTACAGTAAATTTTAAAATCGCATAGAAGAAATTGAACAATAGTACCGCATTTAGATCTAGCAAACAAAGAAACAATATGCTGGAGTGTAAAAAAACAACAACCCTTGACCTCTGTAACTAGTGGACGGGTATAATTTATCTATATTCTTGACTGACCATGTCAATGTGTTATCTTTTTTAACTGACCACCCAACACTATTGCGTGCGTATGGCCAAAGAAAAAACAATGCGTGATGGTTAACACAAACAACTATACACACTACACTAGGACTACATGTGTAGGCTCACTACGTATATCTGACCAGGTTGTTAATCTGAAAGTCATGAACACATACATCCGACCATTATACAAGGCAGATTGCACTTTACTTATGAGAGATTTACATTAGTAACTAGTTAAATATATAGTAACATATTTTACATTGACCCTCCTACACACATCCTTTACAGTCGGTGGCATCGTACATACACACAGACACACTCATGCTATACAGATTTTTAGAAATTCTGTTAAGCTTGAATAAATCAATCAGTAACAGAGTTCAAAACAATAATGTATATAAAAGGAAAAAAATTAATATTAATACCAACCAATATAGGTATGTTATTTAACAGTTTCGTAAAATGTTCAGCAACACAAGCTACTTACAAGACACTTAGGTATTCGGCTCCGGCCAAATATCAAATTTTACGAACCGGTCATATCCGGCTCCGGCCGGATATCAAAAAGTACTATCCGGTGCACCCCTATAAAATATTATTGAATGTGCTCGTCAAATGATATCTCACAGATTGACCAGTGTGTGCTAGACAAATGATTTGAAACAAGGGTTAATGAGCAAAGGTAAACAAGAAAAGTACTTAGAAACAAGATTACAAAGAGAGTTTGCAGAGGCGGCCCTCCGTCTGATCTCTATTGGATCCACCTATTTGCAAGGATTATTCAAGACATGATTTTGCTTTGATTGTCAAAGTTATTATATTTTAAAGACTCATTTGGCGTATTTTACATGTTTCGGAATTTCATTAAAAGCTAAAGATAATATAAATCATAAATATAAATCAAACCTCCCGAGGGAATGGGAGCGAGCAGCTATGAACATGGGACCGTTGAAATAATCAGACCAGTCCTCTAAGCCCAAGACCAGCCATTGCTGTTAACTTAATAAAAAAACTAATAGCCAATTATTGATAAAAGATATATTAAACATTTGGGCATGACTACTACCAAATATGTACAATATGTCAGACGAGTGACTTAAATCTTTTGGCATTGTTTTGTATTTAAAAAAATATATAAAAGAACAGGTTTCGAGCTTTTACTTCGACAACGTCTGCTCGATTTCCCTGCAAAGTTACCAAAAAAAAAATGCTATAGGAATTTTCATTTAAATGGAACTAGAATAAGGATGTAGATCTACCTAAACTAGACTTCTGATTTAGCACTCTTAAGATATATATATCCTAGGTCCAAGATCTAAATTTGGAATAATTTGGATGTAATTTAGATAAGATTTACGTAAACTAAAAAAGCTTAGATAATTTATCAATAGACTGAAAGCAACATTAACTTTAAAAATAGTAGATTTGTTTTAATATTTTACAATATTGCAATATAAATCTAGACATATGGAAATCAAAATCTACACTCTAATCTAGAATGATTTTAATTAGAATATACATTTAGATTTATTGTAAAACAAATATTTAGATCTTGTCATTCTAGTGTTAAAAATCTAGATTTAGTTTAAAAAAAACAACACTAGATCTAGTGGACAAAATCTAGATTAGAAAAAGCCACTCGGCTTACGTCACACGGCCTATTTAGACTAAAAATGCTTGTATCTATACGAGAACGTAAGCGTGCTTTAATAACCATGAGTGCGGCACCGAGTTCTTAGGAACATTGCATTGGAAGAATTTATTCCATCTGACGTTAAAGAACACAAAAAAAATACATGACGTCACACACACGGCCTAGTCGAGCAGTTGATGCTATTCGGACACCTAGAGGCCCACAGTTGATGCTATTCGGACACCTAGAGGCCCACAGTTGATGCTATTCGGACACCTAGAGGCCCACAGTTGATGCTATTCGGACACCTAGAGGCCCACAGTTGATGCTATTCGGACACCTAGAGGCCCACAGTTGATGCTATTCGGACACATTTGATCCAGATTATTTGATTCCGGACACCATAATTTATTTCGGACAGTCTCTATATTTAGGCATCAATAAACTTAGATTTTAATTCTATATTAGCATTAACTAAATTTTAAGATCCCCAGGCACATGAAATCATTAAGATGTTCTTACACTTTGCATAAATACGAACACAAAAAAATAAAAATATGAACACACTTATTCGACCAAAATTAGGTCACTGGGATAGTGACTTCTGCACCGACTTTTAGACTTATATTATGTTTGCATGATTAGATGTGTGTTGAATGTTTGTGTTTTTTGTTTATTAATTTAATAAATTTCTAATACAGATGATCTTTTGTAGTATAGTACATGTTAGGATTGCCATTCTTGCCTAACTGAATCCTCTATATTCTCTCTATATAAATCTAGATCTATCTAGTAGGTGTAGCTCTAGGCATTTACCTTCATTCAATGTACCAAGCTCACTCCAAACATTTGCCCATTTATTCTCTATTAAAAAAAACAACAACAAACGAACAAATATAAAATCATTAACATTGATGTCCAAAACTAGCTGTCCGAAATAAATTTTGGTAAGAAAATCGTAATTTATTTCGGACACCCTACTAATTTTTTTTAATGGAATCAAACAACTTGGCTTATGAATCAAATAAATTAGCTCCAAAAACAGAATAAATATTGCCGGGCTCTTTAGACTTAGGAAATCAAAAAATATAGTCTTAAGAGATAAAGTCATCCGGGTAACATAGAAAAAAACAACAACCTGACTAACAAATTTGAAATTCGTTTTTCTTACATAAAAAGACAGCTAAATGGAAGGAAATTGGGTCAGAATCTTTGGAAAATGGACAAGCACATTATACAGCGCGCTAGTTTTATAATAAATATTAAAATAATTATTTAATGACCACAAAAACAGCGAATGTCCGAATTCATGTAATGTCCGATTTAAATAAACTGCTATATATAGCTAGACTAAAATGTCTTTATTAACACGAGAGAGAGAGAGAGAGAGCTAACGAGGGTACATAGATACGGGGGAAACTGAGTTCTTATAGTATTTTATTTAAAGATGTATGACATATATATATATATATATCCTGATGGGGCACTAAACAAAAACTAAATAAAATTAGTTTAAAAAATTTAAGGAATTAGTTTAGCATTATATCATGCCGTGGCGTTAGACTACTGCACCAAAGTCGCTGCACAAATTGTCCATTTAAAAAATTGTGCGTGATATTTACATACAAAGTGCATTCTTAGCCTTTATAAACATACATAAATGTTCTCTTTTAATTTTAGCAGCTAGTTGATCAGAAAAACCAAAACGTTTTTAACTAATATTTATATTTGTTGTGAACATTTCTTGAACATTTTATAAATATATTCAAATTAGAGATACTTAAAATACACATAGATATTTTGTTCTTTGTTAACAGATTAGAACATTGCCTCCCTTGCATTAAATAATTGCACTAGAATTGGTGTATTTTTATGAAAAAATCGCTTGCATAAATAATTTTATAAATTAAACGGTTTGCTTTTAGAAAACCAAAAGTAGCCGTTACACCTAAACTTTTCAAGCCGCATTTAATGGTGAAATAATATTTTTCATATCTCTTCTAGTTTTCGAGATCTGAGTGTGACAAACGGACAGACGGACATTCTGCACAAACCTAATAGCGACTTTTTTCCCTTAAGGGGGCCGCTAACAAGATTACAAAGACACAAACTGAAAATCGGCCCCCAAAGTGATCCACCCAGGCAGGTAAAAAGACAGGTTTCAATATTATTAGAATGAAATTCTATCAAAGAAATTCTATCAAATGACAAAGAATAATGGAGAAAAAAGGTTAACAGATCTTGTGTGGTATTCCAGCGTATAGGTGAAAGTGAATGTGAAGTTAACTGTGAACCTGGCCTAAATGATGTCTTATACTAAATATCTTAATGATCTCATTGTTTTCCAAAGGACCAACCCTCTTAGTCCTCAAGAACAAAAACATTTACGTAAAAAAAAATCCAAAAGAAATGTTGTTCTTGTGGTTCGTCTCCTACAGTGTGGACTGTGCAGATCACGTGATAGTAGGAACAACTACTTATTCATTGGTCTTTTAAATTATGCCCAGCTTCTATGCATACTAAATATATTTTTGTTCTCTTTAAAAAAATAGTAAACATTTTTTTGAGTGTAAATGTAGTAATTAGTATAACAGAACTTACATAACTTAACAATAAAAATGTAAAAAAAATATTTTTTTTTACAAAACGTCTACAACTGTTTGCCTAAATTTGTTAAAAATATGTTAAAAATAGTTTTCTCTCCAAATAAAGAGCATAAAGAGCCTAACGTGTTTGTTACTATTTATAGTGAATAGTTGTACAAGTGGTGAATTTGTATGAAAAAACTGCTTGCTTAAGTGGCTTAAAAAATTAGATTTTTCACTTTCAGAAAAGAAAAAAGTAGCCGTTGCATCGTAACTTAAAATATTATGAAGTCGGATTTTCACAACCTTTTTTAGTTTACGAGATCTAAACGGGACAGACGGACGACAGACGTACGGACAGACATTCCACACAAAACTCTTAGCGTCTTTTCCCTTTTCGGGGTCCGTTAAAAACAAAGCTTTTTTTTTTTTACTATGTTTAAATACCAAGGCGATACAATGAATTAGCCAAGAAGTATAAGTTGTCATTAAAAATACATATGGTTCAGTGCAGTTACAATAATAATGATCATACCGAACAACCATCATATGGAGTTGTCGTGTCTGGTAAAGTGGAGACAATGGTCATAGCGGAGACTGTAGCTTGAAGACATGACCACAGCAAAGCGATTCTTAATGCACAAGTCATTGTTTCTTCCGAATTTGTTGTCAAATTGATGATTAACTAATGAATACCCATAGAATAGAGTATTGTCTCCTGCCGTCTCTTTTTATAAATCGAATGAGCTGAAATTGTAATCTATAGAGTTAGCAACAAGCATTAAGTCAAATATTGTTTTAAAAAATATGGAACCATAGTAAACAAACAGGATTATTGGATCACCGCACAGACTGAACTGTGTAACATCGCAGATTTTTCAATCAATTCGATGTCCATGTTGTTACCAGTCTACAGGAGATTAAAGGTGTACTTCACAATCAATTAAATGTCCTGATTGTTACCAATATACAGGAGATTAAAGATATACTTGACACTTAAAATGGAAGCCTATCATCTTCACAACTGGCTATTATGTTGATATAGTTGTGAGCTTTACTCTCTGGCCAGTTAACAGCTGTGTCCAGTGGCGGTGCGAAGTCAAGACACCAGTAACTAATAAAATACAACATCGACTTAAAAATGCAAAGTGAGAATGTCCAAACAGTCTTTTAAAAACTGTCTACAAGTTTCTTTAAAGAAGTCAACACACAGAACGCTTCACTTCGCAACACCTACGTCAGTGTTTCGGAAGGGAGAGGGGCAGAGAAATATGCCTGTATTCCATATTTTCGGATGGGGCAGAGAAATATGCCTGTATTTCTTAGTATTGGATTGGGGCAGAGAAATATGCCCGTATTTCTTAGTTTCGGATGGGGCAGAGAAATATGCCCGTATTTCTTAGTTTCGGATGGGGCAGAGAAATATGCCCGTATTTCTTAGTTTCGGATGGGGCAGAGAAATATGCCCGTATTTCTTAGTATCGGATGGGGCAGAGAAATATGCCCGTATTTCTTAGTATCGGATGGGGCAGAGAAATATGCCTGTATTTCTTAGTTTCGGATGGGGCAGAGAAATATGCCTGTATTTCTTAGTTTCGGATGGGGCAGAGAAATATGCATGTATTTCTTAGTTTCGGATGGGGCAGAGAAATATGCCTGTATTTCTTAGTATTGGATGGGGCAGAGAAATATATTCTCTTTTCTTTGTTTAAGGTTGAAATTAATGGTACTTAATTAATTTAGTTTTAAATAGAAAACCGCATGAAGATACCATTTAATTTAATACTTAAAAAACATTGCTGCTCTCTGAAGCACTACATGTCGAGGTCGAGCCTTCATGACAAAAGGTCTACGTGTTAGCCACTGAGCTATTCAAGCACTAATAAAAATAGAATGTTTTATAGGTTTAAAAAATATATAGTTAAAAATTATTAGCTTGCGACCTGATTCTCTACATAAGGCTTATCTCCTCTTAGCGTGGTACATTTTCAATTTTAAAAAAAACAACAAAATTATTTTAACGACTAATTGATTAACTAATAGGCTCATTTTAAGATTGATTCATGTGTTGTCATCGATAATGAATAATTGTGTAAAATTCAACTGGATCCTAGTAAGGGGAGTAATGACGTGTGCAAGATATGTACCAGACAGACAGAGTGAGAGATACGGTATACGTTTTGTAATAATAAAACAAAATTGAACCCTTAATGTTAACTTTGGTCACGTGATGTAGCTCGACCAGACACGCGCTTATATCGGATTGATCTTGTTCGCCATCAACATCCAATTGAGTTCAACTCATAGCCGGTAAGCAAACATTGGATATGATTTGTAGAGTCAGACATTTATCAAAGAATCACATTCCACGGTGACAGCTTTAGAGATTTATTATCGTAAACATATGAATAAAAATAGTGTGTTTTTTTTCTTGTTAAGTTTTGAATTAAAAAACATTGCTGCTCTCTGAAGCACTACTGAAGAGTTTAGATGACATCGCTGCTCTCTGAAGCACTACTGAAGAGTTTAGATGACATCGCTGCTCTCTGAAGCACTACTGAAGAGTTTAGATGACATCGCTGCTCTCTGAAGCACTACTGAAGAGTTTAGATGACATCACTGCTCTCTGAAGCACTACTGAAGAGTTAAGATGACATTACTGCTCTCTGAAGCACTACTGAAGAGTTTAGATGACATTACTGCTATCTGAAGCACTACATCAAAAATAAAGTGCATTCTAATCAAATCTCCGTGATATATTATAACTAATAAAATTATACTTTTTGGAGGGGTTGGGAGAAGTGATACTAAAGTGCTTCCAACACAGCACTTGAATATTTTGAACAAGGGAGATGAGTTATCAATTTACTTGGGCTGGAATAACTTGATATTCAAAAATAAAAATCATACATTTATCTGACAGAAAAAACAGCAACTTTGGACTTAGAAAAAGAATGAACCGAGATATTCATACTGTATTCACACAGAGTTGCAATTCTTAATACACATTGCATAATTACTTCACAACGTTTTGGAGCAGCTATTTTGGCATTGAAAGTTTGACGCAGCTATTTAGGCGTCGTCCTTTGGCGCAGCTGTTTTGGCATTGCCCTTTTGGTTCCGTGGTCGTTTATGCGCCTAACATTTTGCCGCTAAGTGTTTTAGCCATATTTAATATTTGCATCACAATCGTCTAAAATACAGTACTTATGAGGTGTCTTCACCTTCACCAATCCCTTAGTCCGTTGAACCGTTGGGGCACCACCATACAAAAACTGTCGACCGTTTCTCTTCACTTCTCTCTGTCCTTTGTCATGGTTAGGATTACATTCACTAACGGGCCTGTCCATTCTTTGATGTCTTCCCATCGCTTTCTCTGTCTTTCTCTTCTTCTTCTTCTTCCTGGTAATGTTCCCTGAAGAAAGGTCTTTGCGAGCCCTGAAGACCTTGTGATATGACCAAAGGCTCAGTAGCCTACGATTAGTTATCAGTGGAATATGAGGGTTAAATTACAAAGAGAATTTGTGTTTTCAAACAAACTCAGAGGTGGTACCTATGGGTTAGCAGCACGGATAAAAAGCAGCACAAATATCTGAATCTATGAATTATTAACCGTTAACAACCACACCTCTACCTACAGCCGTACAAATAGAAGTAAAAGAAACAAGCTTAACTGTGATCACTCGCACCCATTGACAATGCCTTCTGTTGGAATACGGCGAAGTTGAAAATTGTATGAATTCTACATGTAGAAGAACTCTCATTGGCCTCCTTCAGTCGTAGAACGACTATGGTTCATCTCAGAGCACACTTCCTCATGTGGCTGTGGAGCTCTATTTTGGAGAGACACTCCCGTGCACACAAAGGCAGGTTAAGGTGGCTTTTGCTTCGGTGGTACAGGAGCTGGCCGCTTTTCGGATAGTACGTTTTTCTTCTTGAGCTGAGACCCATGTACTTTCACTGTCCATATCTTTCTTGGTCACTGTCTCTCTCCATCTGGTGCGGTCTAGAGCTATGTCTTCCTAAGAAGAACTAAACTGATGACATCTTGTGCATGCAATCTTTTATCGGCAGTATCGTATCATGTCCATTACAAGGAAGGGGACAGGTGACCAGAGAGAATGAAATCCTGAGTGGGCTTCAAGAAGGAGGGACCATGCCCCATTCAACATTCCGTCAAATGAGCGGCCATTTCATGGTCTCCCTCTTGAAACTCGACTTCCGTCCTCACTCCGAGAATAATTTTACACTTGGAAATGTTACCGTAACCTCACACAATAAATGTGCTTGAATGTATCTAATTGATGGTGCCCTTCGGAAAGAGGAGTAGGGGAATAACCGATATATCATTCCTGGTTTGTTAAAAAGTTCCTTCCCTTTGTAAAGGTTCAACCTTTCATATTGCTAGCTGCTTTCTATAAATAATAACGAATACTGGTTATAAAATCTTGTTTCAAAAAATTATATCTATGTGCACACGATATGCCTTCTTACCTTTTTTAAAACACAAAATAAATTGGCAGTAAATTATGAGTAGCCTGAGGAACAGACAACACGTAAATAAACATCCATTCTATTTGTTGGCGGGGGTAAGACACATGTCTTGGATTTCACCATAAATTTACAAGCTACAAAATATTACATATAATTGAATTTTGTTTCAATTTCCATTTGTAGATTTTGAGATCTAAATATGACGGACCGACAGAAAGACAAAATAATGGCAATGTCTTCGATTCCGAACATTAAGGATGAATGCAGTGACTATGCAGACCCACGTGTGACCTTCATATTTTCCCGCATTTCATGCAGACAAAGCCTTTGACCGCTGCCGGTATACTTAAGTTTTCTTTCCATCGTCTGCGTGTGTCTTCAATAGTGGTTTTCTTTGAGTCTCAAATGTTTGTCCCGCAGCCTTTGTGAGAGCTCCTCTCAGAGACCATCTGCTGCCAGCTATTTTCCTATATGCCAGCGAGGGCAAAATGGCGCCTGAATTGATCTTTAAAGCGCTTACGGTAACTCCTCTGTTACGCCATTCTCCTTTAAGATCGCTAAAGAAGAGCGCCTTTGGCATGCAATCGTCTCCCATGCGGGATAAGTGTTCGACCCAGCGCAGCTCTCGAATTATAATTAACGCTTGTATACCGTCCACACCGGCCTCCAGCAGAACATAATTATTTGTAATGTAGTCTTGCCAGCGTATGCGGAGGCACCTCTGATGGAAGCGTTTGAGGAGCCTTAAATGCCTTCGATAGAGCACCCAGGCCTCGGAGCCATGTAAAAGTGTCAAAGACAAAAAGGCCTAAATCTAATATCGGCCTTTCGTCTTTCGTTGGCTTCTAAAAATATGTGCTTATTTTAGGAAGGAGCATATGATAATACAAATTGAAAAAAAAAAGGTTATCATTGGCATTGACTCTTATATTTGTCAATTTTAGATAGGTACTATAAATGCTTTCTAATTTTTATTAATTGTAGCACTATATGCTGGGATCCAACTACAACGTGTAGCAAGGTCAAGTGGGTTTACGGAAACTTTAATGCAGGTTCCACAAGGTTCTTAACGCCAAAATAGGGCTTCACAGCCACACGAGGAAGTGTGCGAGATCGTTCTACGACTGAAGGAGGCCAACTAAGGTAATAGTTTTAAGCCCATTATTATCTATAAAATGCTTCCAATGGCGTCTCTAATAGCTGGCGACCCTTAGGCAGATTATGGCGCAATGTGCTACCGTCTGGCAGAGACGGCGCTACAGATCCCGCACTGTTTAGGATATTCCGTTAATTTGGTCACATTAGCTGGAGACGGGGGGACACTGCTTTGTGGGAGATGTCGTTCCGATCATAACAATGCCCAAGCTGTCATCTCGCTTATTTAAAGCCCTAAATTCAGGTTAAACCAATTTCTGGTCTATTATACAGCCTAGAAATCTAGCGTGGCAGCGTAGTCAGAACGAGGCTATTGTTCTAATTCTTACTTCCATGTTTTAATCAATACAATAGTTCGATAATGGGGTATTCATTTTTTTAGCGGCCCCCGTAAGGGGAAAATGCCGCTATTAGGTTTGTGAAAACGTCCGTCTGTCTGTCTGTCCGTCTGTCACACTCAGATCTCGAAAACTAGAAGAGATATGAAAAATATTATTTCATCATTAAATCGGCTTGAAAAGTTTAGGTGCAACGGCTACTTTTGGTTTTCTAAAAGCAAACCGTTTAATTTATAAAATTAATTATGCAAGCGATTTTTCATAAAAATACACCAATTCTAAAACAATTACGTAAATGCAAGGGAGGCAATGTTACAATATGCTAACAAAGATATGTTTTTTTTGTGTATTTTCTGAATCACTACGTCAAATATATTTATAAAATGTACAGGAAATGTTTACAACAAATATTAATAATACTTAAATATGTTTTTTCTGGTCAATTAGCTGCTAAAATTAAAAGAAAACATTTCTGTTTGTTTATAATGGCTAATAATGCACTTTGTATGTAAATATCACGCACATTTTTTAAAATGGACTTTTTATGCAGCGACTTTCGTGCAGTAGCGTAACGTCGTAACATGGCCAAATGCTAAACCAATTCCTTAAACTTTTTTTAAAAATCAGATTTTACTTATTTTTTGTTTAGTGCCCCCATCCGAATAAAAGAAGCTTTTTTGTGCGTTTTGTCTGTTGGTCGGTCTGTCCGTCACGATTAGATTAACAAATAACACTAGAGGCTATTGTAAATCTGATTTAACCTTTAATTTTTCATTCAGAAATATTGCAATAGTTTAAAGTATCTATAATAGATTGTTCCGGATGTTTTGTGAGAAACAAATCAATGCCAATGAATATTTGTTTTCTCTTCTAAGTTATAGTAGATTTTATTTCCATGCTTAAACGTTGCAAGAAGCACATGATCTTTAATATATTGTTCCTTTTTTTAAATGTAAATAGCATATAAATGCTAAATAAAAATATCTATACTGATTTATATTTCATTAACTATAAAGTTGTTCCTGATATTGTTTTATAAAAAACAAATTTATGTCAAATAACTATATTTTTTTCAAAAATATCGACAATAGGTTATTCAGGATTTTAAAATAGTAAAGTAATTTACTAGAAACGATTATTGAAAACAAATTTTTAGACTTATTTTACAGTTAATTTTCTTGCCTAAACATAATAAAAGTTGTTTAATCGGTAAAGAATGTTCCGTATTTTGTTTCGACAAAGAAATCGACCTACATTACCTTAATTTTCTTACAAATCGTCGCCGAAAATTATCCGAAGTTTATATGAAAAATCTAATAACGCTAATAAATGTTTGAAATCCCTCTTCTAATAAATAAAACAAATAATTTTCTCATTTACGAAAATTGGTTGTTCCGGATTTTTTATGAAAAATAGTTGAACTCTATTTATGTAAAATCGCACTTCTCTCTAACACTACATTTAACTTTCTATCTAAAACGTTAAAAAATCTAAATATTGTTAATATTATGCTCTGATTTTTAAGGAAAACAACTTCCTAACACCAAAGTATGGTTTGAAAAAATCTCCATAAGGGTATGGTACATCTAATTTTCATAAAAGACCATCCCAGAAATTTAATTAACGGCATTTGATTAATCTGGAATTCTTATTTTTTTCTCACTATAAATATAAAAACATCCGGAACAATTTTTATAATAGAAACTTAAAACTAATGCGATGTTTCGGAAGGGAAATTAATTTAAATCAGATTTTCAATAGCTTTTAGTCTTTATTTTTCACGCTATTAACATAACGGACAGACAAACTGACAAACAAAAAAAAAGCGTCTTTAATCCTTTTATATATATATTAATATATATATTAAGTCTAACTAGCCCATCAAATGAAATGCTAAAAGAACAAACTCGGTGCACCAATGTCTATGATCCCTCGAGAAGCTACTCGTATAGATGACATTTTTTAGTCTAACTAGGACGTGTGACGTAAGGGAATCTTTTTCCTTTGACGTCATATGGAGTTAATTCTTTAAAAGAAATGCTAAAAGATCTCACTCGGTGCACCAATGTCTATGAACACTCGACAAGCTGCTCGTATAGATAACATTTTTAGTTTAACTAGGCCGTGTGACGTATTGGATTTTTTTTCCTTTGATGTCATATGGAATAAATTCTTTAAATGCTAAAACAACTCGGTATAGTAATGTTTATTATACCTCGTAATGTGACTCGCATTTTAAAAAGACATAATAGATTTAGATCTAATCTAGATTTTTTACTCTAGATCTAGATTTTTTTTTACACTAAAGCTAGATTTTTAAAACTAGATTTAGATTTAAGTTCTAATTAAAATCATTATAGAATCTAGATCTAGAATTTCTTGGTCTAATTAGAATGTTAGTTGTTTTACATGTTTCAGATGTTCCTTCAGAGTTGTAGTCCAAACCTCCCGTACGATGACGGGGGATGGGAGCGGGCAGGGTTTGAACCTGGGACCATCGATGAATCCAAACGACAGTCCAGCGCGCAAACCGCACTACCAGACAGCCATGATTTAGACTAGATCAAGATCTATAATTTTAATTTCTAGGCTTAAAGTGTAGATTTTTTTTTCTAAAGTCTAGATTGTCAATATGTCAATATTGCAATGTTATAAAATACTAAAACTAATCTACTATTTTAATATTTAGATTTGCAATTAGTCTATTAATTGATTATCTAGTGTTTTTTTATGTAAATCTTATCTAAATTACATCTACATTATCCCAAATATATATTTTAGATCTAGATCTAGTAGATATAGATATTGAGAGTGCTAAATTAATAGTTTAATTTAGGTAGATCTACATCCTCATTCTAGTTCCATTTAGGCCTAAATGAAAATGCTCAATACCAAAAGATTATCTAAAATCGCTCTTCTGACATATTGTACATATCCGGTAGTTATCATTCCGTAATGTGTAGGTATATTATCAATAGTAGGCTATTAGTTTGTAACCAGTTTGTCATTAGATTAAGAGCAATGCCTGGTCGTGTGGTTAGCGCGCAGAACTGATTATCTCTAGGGTCTCGGTTTCATACCCTGCTCGATGCCATCCTCAGTCGACCAGCGAATATGCGGATCCGACAGTGATCCGTCTCCCACGAGGGCCGCCTCTGAGTTTGTGTGGCAACACAAACTCTCTTTGTAATCTTGTTTAAAATCATATCATAATCATTCCCGGAAAGGGAATAGCCGCTATTAGTTTTGTGCGGTCTGTCATAACTACGTCATAACTTTTTAACCATGAAACATGTATATTTCATTATCCCCTTCACCTATTCTTTAGTCTGTAGACACCATACAAGAACTGTTGACCGTCTCTCTCCATTTCTCTCAGTCGTTTGCCTTGGAGAGAATTTCATTCAGTGACAGGCATGTCCATTCTTCGATGTTATCTTCCCATCGCTTTCTCTGTATTCCTCTTCTTCCTGGTGCTGTTACCTGTAGAAAGGTCTTTGTGACCTCTGGGGACCTTTTGATGTGGCCATAGAATTCGATATTACGCTTTTTGACAGTGGTTAGCATGTCATCGTGGGGTCCAATTGCTGTATTAAACCTGTTTCTCTTATCTCTTCATTTGTGATGCGGTCTATGTAATCTCTGTAGGATCTTTCTGTGGCATCTTTGATCTATTGTTAGGATCCTCTTTTCGAGATCTGTGCAGCCAGCGTCTACGACTCGCATACATATAGGAATGTGAAATATGTCATTATATGCTTTTCAAATTAATTTCAAATTCATTGCCTTACGTTGCATGCAAAATAAATCTTTGGTGCACTAAAACAATGGGAAAACTATTACTTTTAATGTTACTTTGTATCTAGTTGTATCTAACTGTATCTAATTGTATCTAGTCGTATCTAACTGTATCTAATTGTATCTAGTCGTATCTAACTGTATCTAATTGTATCTAGTCGTATCTAACTGTATCTAATTGTGCTCATCTTCAGACCAGCTCCAGTCCTTCCTTTAATAACAAGTAACACAGTGGGACAGATTGTATCATTTATTGGACAGTTGTATAGTTTCTCAATGAGAACTATTTACAACCAATAGTTGCTACATTGAAGATTCATTTGAAAGTGTATTAGAACAAAATATCGTTGAATCGTTTTTTTCACATTTTTTTTAAAAACTGGATTACAAACTTTTTTAGAAGTTATAGGAAAAGATTAAAAGTAACACTTATACGACAGGTTTCTTCGTGATGGGCTTGGCCGTGGGTTTAGTGGTTGATTTTGTGGTGGTTTGTGTGGTTGTCTTTGTGGTTGGTTTAGTGGTTGTCTTTGTGGTTGGTTTAGTGGTTGTCTTTGTGGTTGGCTTAGTGGTTGTCTTTGTGGTTGGTTTAGTGGTTGACTTTGCAGTTGGTTTAGTGGTTGACTTTGTGGTTGGTTTAGTGGTTGACTTTGTGGTTGGTTTAGTGGTTGTCTTTGTAGTTGGTTTTTTGGTTGTCTTTGTAGTTGGTTTTGTGGGTGACGGTTTGGGAGTTGGGCCTTTTGTGATGAAGATAAGCTTAGCCGTGGTTGTTGTGCTGATGCTCCTACAGACAGCTACAGGAGGTTCCCAGGGATTGTTCTGAACACACTGACATTCAGCTGAACCGTTCACTGGTAGGATGGTATTCAATGGTATAATAACACCACCTTCTCGACAATTAGGACCTGTAAAAAAAAAAAAGCATAATGAGCTCTCCTTACACCAGACACTCTATGCTGAATTAGGACATTAGATTTAGTTTATACTTATTTTAGTATCAAACTTGTTAATCTATAATAAAATTCCGAACTACCACTGATTGATCTTTCAAGAGATCTATATAACCGCAGGACGGATTTACATAAGATTTCGTACACACGTTCTTTAACTTTTACCTCTTATGTGTTTGATAAGAAACAGTTTTGATACATTCGCAGTCTAACTACCTCAATTCACGAAAAATCGCAAGTTATCTATTAAACTTTTGCATTTAATTGTAGGTATTCCCCCCCCCCTCCTGGAAAAAAGGAGCCTCAGTCTATATATAAAACTTAAATACAAATTTTTAACAACACTAAATAGACTAATATTTTTTAAGTACATTTTTCCCTATAATAGGAAATTGCTGCGAGACTGCTATTTTACAAAGTATATTTAAAAAAATTATATCAC